>OV702285.1:419143941-420393941 GCA_916181665.1 Avena sativa | reverse complement strand
TGCTGTCATCCTTATTGGCCGTGTTGCCCCCCAAGAGAAATGTCAGGTCTATGTTCCTCCTCTTGGCCGCTATATCCATATTGCAGAGGCCGATCTTCACGTCTTGCTTCTCAAGCATCACCGCCCACCTTGTGTCGTACTTTTCCTCCCTCAGAACGGTGTTCAACGTTGCGTCGACGATGCACTTGTCGATTCAGGACTACAGCCTCTCGGCGATAGGAGTGCCGCCTCTTTCAGGTTGTAGGTGTCATCGTTGGTCTTTGAGAGAGTGGTTCGCACCTCCTTCCAGTTATCGCAAGTTTCGATCCTTGAGAACACGTGGAGGAACTTGAACCCATCGTCGTTGTTGTCTCGCCAATAGGTTTTGAAATGTTTGGACCATCTACAACAAGGAAAACCGGCGGATCAGAACGGCAAAAAAGGGAAACATTGACGCGACAAACAAAATTGATGGTGGGTCAGCTTTACTTGATTGACACGATTAGTGCCGCTTTTCATCCGGTTTGTGATCTCCTCTTGTGTCACATGCCACTTGTTGCAAGGGAGTTGGATGGCGGCCCCACGGTGCAACATGGCCGATTGTCTTTGCTCCATGTGAATGACCTCGTTGGGCCACCATCCAACTCCCTTGCAACAAGGAAACATAGAAAAGGGAAACGGAGAGCTAAAAAAGGAAACAGTAAGAAAATTTTATAAATGGAAAAAAGGAAACGGAGAGCTAAAAAGGAAAAGGAAACGATATTTTATGAAAAATAAACGGAAACAAAATATTCTAAACGAAAACGGAAAAGAAAACGAGGGAGTTATTTACGGCGGAAACAGAAACGGTAAGAAAATTCCGGATAAACAAATACATAAAATTTTCGAAATATAACAGGCCAGACCCATGTACGAAAAAGTACTTAGCGTCAGTGATTTTTCTTACTCTTGTCGGGCCATAAAATATGTAGGGTCTACATAATACATGCAACTAGACCAGACTAAATACTAATCAAGTGAGTGTCTTAGCATTTATGTGGAACTATTTATGTGAAGTTATGTTCTTGTTGAAGTATTCAATTAGATGTGTTACTTTATATTCAATTATCTTTTATCGAAGTTATGAGCTAATTTTTTGTCTATTATATGTTTCTTTTAGTGTACAGACCATGATATTATGCCACTATTATATTCTGTCAAATGTCCGTTTTTGTAATATATTCGTCCCGTATTTGTCTCCGATTCCGTGTTCGTTTTCGGAGTTTTCCGTTTCGTTTTCAATTCCACTAACATAAGAGGAAACAAAAATAATAATGTATGTTTCCGTCCGTTTCAGTTTTGTTTTCAACCCTACTAATATTTACCAAGACTGTTCCTTTAAACGACGACGAGAACTAGAAGCCTCCAACTTCAAGGTAGTTATAAAGTAGTCTTAGAATGTACTCTCTCCGTTTAGAAATATAAGATATTTTAGATTTGTGAAGTAAATATATCTAGACATCTTTTAGGGTATAGGTTCAAATGAATCTACACTAAAAGGTGTCTAGATACATTAGCTTCACTAACCTAAAACATCTTATATTTTCAAACGGACAGAGTAGTGGAGAAGTATTACTATGCTCATCGGTGTTTGGTTGACTGATCGATTTTCATTTTCATGGTTGTAGGAGGAATCACCAAAGGTGTGGTGTTGATCAAGCCGGTGAAGTACTCACGGAGGATGCATCGCGGATGGCCGACAAGGTGACGACAGAGGTGGAGATCAACGCGACATCCTCGGCCACGACGAGGGACCGAGAGGAGGGTCTGGAACTGGTGGTGGTGCTAGACATTAGCGAGATCATGGCGGAGGCTGACATGATCAGCAAGATGAAAAAGGCGATGCACTTCGTAATCATGAAGCTCACTCCCGTGGAGGCACCGGCTCTCCATCGTTGCCTTCTCCAACATCGTCGCGCGGTACAACCCCCTGCTCTCCATGAAGCCTGCTGGCCAAACTAGGCTCTTGGCTATCGCTGGCAACTTCGGCACCAGCAGCGGGACCTACATCGAAGGAGGCCTCAGCTGTGGGCTGCCCGTTATCACCAACCATTACAGGATGCGCTCGATACGCCGAGGGCCGATAGCCGTCGGCGTAGGCGGGAAAACCGTTGGTGAAAGCTACGCCGACGGCTGAATGGCTAGGAGAAGGACCATTTTCATAAAGCGATGTGATCTGACGCCCATTCGGCGAGGCATGGACAAAGTGCTGATTCCCAGAACATCCCATTCCCTACATGTTAGCAACTTGCGAGGAAAAGGAAAGCGACAACCAGTGGGCTAGCAAAGAACTTACCGATGTCAATGCGTAGTATGTCCTAGTGAAACTGTCCCTCGTTGGCATGCATGGCGGCTGCCCCGGCATGGGAGGCACAAGCCCTAAATTCGTAGCAAAAAACAAATATAGCATTATATCAAATTGGAGATTAAATGCTTCATATTTTTACGCATGCATCAACCTACATGTCTAATAGGAAAAGAGGGTCCTAACCAGCCACTGGATCCGTAGATTAGATAAGTTCTCCCTGGCTCTACCCTGATTCGAGCAGAATTTCGGCAGCACCACCCCGCTCCTCTCCCGATACACGTCTCGACAAAATGCCGAGAGGATTGATGACCCAAAAGTATAGGGGGTGTATCGTAGTACTTTTGATAAATAGGAGTGTCGATCCCAGCGAGGAGCAGAAGGTGTTGACTAGTGGTATGGAGCAGGAAATATTTGTAAATACTTAGCAAACAGATTTTTAGGGGTTTTCTGATAAAGCAAGGAAATAAAGTGCAAGTAATAAAGACAACGAACAATTGCAGCAAGTGGCCCAATACTTTCTTAGAAAAGTACAAGCCGGTGGAAATAGTTATAAGGACCAAACGTTCTCGAGGACACATGGGAATTCTGTCAAGTGCTTTCGCTTCAAATAGCTAAGCAGTCTTCTTTGGTGTTGTAAGTGTTGTGTGGGTGAACCTATGCTAATGTACCGACCTTACTTGGACTAATACATACTTGTGATTAAACCCCCTGCAAGCATCTACAACTACAGGAAATCAATTAAGGTATAAACCTAACCACAACCTTAAACTCTAAGATCCTACGCTCCCTTGTGCAATGGTGTCCTAACGGGGGTTTAGGTTTCTGTCACTCCGCAACCCCACAATTAGTATACAAATACACAATGCATTCCCCTAGGCCCATAAATGGTGAAGTATCATGTAGTCGACGTTCACATGACACCACTGGAAGAATAGCACCACAACTTAAATACTAAACCATTGAATAATATCTCAACACAAATCCACTACTAACAACATGACTTCTCCCATGTCCTCAAGAACTAAACGAACTACTCACGAGACATCATATGGATCAAGATCAAAGATGATATGGTGATGGATAACAATCTGAATATAAACAATAATCCAATGGTTCCACTCACAAGCATCAACTACAATAGTAATCAACACCAAGAAAGTTTCCCCTAAGAACTATGCAAGTATTCAACACAATTGTTACAGCGGGATGTAGTGGTGATGATGGTGCTGGTGAGGAGATGATGGTGTGGATGATGATGATGATGATCTCGATGAAGTCTAGCTTGATGATGGTGTTGATGGCGACGATCTCCCCTCTCTGGAAAGGAATTTCCCCGGCATAAATATGTCTGCCGGAGAGCTCTTTCTCTCTCGGTGTTTTCCACCCCGCAGAGGCGACGGAATCTTTCTGTGGTCGCTCCATGTGTTTTAGGGTTTCGAGGAGAAGATATAGGTGAGAGGGCGGAGCCAGAGGTGGGCCAGGTGGGCCACACCCGATGTAGGCATGGCCTAGGGGTGGCCAGCGCCTGGGGGCGGTGTGGCCCCCCTATGGACCATCTCCGCCTCCCCTTCTGGCATTCTTCGTCTTCTGGGAAAATATGATTTTCCATAGTTTTTCTGGTATTTTTCTGATCTTCGCGAAATTGCATCAAAACCCCTATTTTTCCATCAGAAACCTGACTCCGGCAGTTCATCCTCCAAGAATCATCCAACATGCAAAAACAGATGAAAAGACATAAGTAACACCTATTAATAAGAAATATATCAATGAATAGAGGAAAATTATGATATAGAATGGTGATGCAAATTGGACGTATCAAATCCCCCCAAGCTTAGACCTTCGCTTGTCCCCAAGCGAAAACTGAGCTCAGTAAACATGTCCACAGGTTTATGGAGTGAAGTGTCGACAGAATAATACGGACAAGAAGCATCACACTTACCATTACACAACTCATAGAAGAAAGCAACTCACCATTATATAATTTAGCTTACAACAAGTACATGAGTCACAATAGAGATGCATAAAGATAAATCATAATTGGGATTGGCAAACTTTGTTCTTGGTCAGAGAACAACTGGCAAATAGTTTCACAAAAAGCTTTTGTAGAAGTTCCACAAAAGGAGTACTCTTTGCTCAAACATAAAAGGTTTTTCACAATGATGGCCCTCAAAGTAATACTCAATAGATAAGAGTCTTGTGCAAACAAGGAAGATGAAGAACATGATGGACTAAATCATCATATGAATGCTTGAAACACAACAACTCAAATGCTTGCTAGAGATAGAGAGGAAATAGGTTTACTGACTCAACTTAGAAATAGAAGAAAGGCCCTTCATAGAGGGAAACAGGGATTTCAAGTTCATAAAGAGCTTTCAAAATATTATGGTACTTACTAGCTTTGAGCTCTCATTTCCCCTCTCATGAGCATCTTGAGGTGATTAAGGTTAAAGTGAACAAAGATGGAGTATATGCTTGACGAAATATAAGTTGGCAATCTCATGTCCCTTGAGTACGAGGGCCGCTCCTCATGCTACTCAACTTTAGTTAACGGTAAGTTCTTTTCATAGTAAGTACATGTGTATCATAAAAAAATCCAATGGGGTAACCCTTGCACATGATACAGGAGCTATCCCCTAATCAAAATGACAAGGCAAGCAGACAGTGAGCATCTCAGCGATCTTTTTATTTGCTATTTTCATAGGTTTTTATTGAGGATGCTTCACAGATTGCTCACTATGGTTATGCTGCAAGTTTCCACCATGATTAGGCATGGCTTAGGCTAGCGGCCCAGGCGTTTCTCTAACACACATACATAACTTCATGGACTTACAAGCTCCACTTTTATTTCACACCGAAGACATCCGCAAAAAAAGAGCATGATATCAACTGGATATGTATCCATAAGTGTTGAAAGCGTTCCCCGTGACAACACAGTTCTGCTAATCCCAATGTATAGATGCAAGCATATACAATTTCGATGACACAATGGTTCAAGTTTATTAGGGGCAAGAAAATAAGGTGTGCCATCAAGTTCGTGAGAGCTTTACTAACTAGTTTTCACAAAATAATTTTTTTAGTTCGGAAGATAGGTGAAGCTTGAGAATTTGCTTGGAATAGCAATAATTATAATAGGTAGATATGGTCATGTCAAAAAAAGGTAGATATGGTGGACACAAATGGCACAGGTTTGGTTCAAAGAGGTTGGATGCATGAGAAGTATGCCTTCTCAAAACAGGTTTTTGGCTAGCAATGCTGGATAGCAAGCAAAAGAGTTGAAGGAAACAAGCAAACCTACAAGTGATAAATCCAAACATGCAATCTTCCTTGAAGACACAAAAGATCTTAAATAAAGAATACTAAGCTTATGAGCCACTCAAGAAAGAAAATAAATGATACAAAATACCTGTAAGCTTTTTCTCTTTTCCTTTCAAACCTCAAAAAGTGTTGCTACTGACCAGAGCTCGGTTTGCCAAAACCAATTTAGATCTACATGATTATCCCAAAGTGATACCAATACTGATCAACAAGATCAATCATATAATAGAGATTGCAAACTAAAATAAGAAGTGCAAAAAGTAAAATATGAAACTTCTCATTAATATTCCATAAAGGCACTCACACCAAGGGATACATAGATAATCAACCAAAGGAGAGATACTTCCACATGCAAACCAACCTATAAAATAACTTATCTACCAAAGATATGAATCTACTAAAAAGGTAAAAGATAAAAGATAACGATGCAATATCGTGGCACTCCCCCAAGCTTGGAACAAGCCAAGGGGATGCCAAACCTGATGACAAATTACTCCTTTGGTGGTGGTGGTGTTCTCTTGATAAGCTCCTCAATCAATTTCCTCAAATCCTCAATCTCGAAGGTCAGAGTACGAATCAACTCCAAATTTTGCTCAATGCGGTTCATGATCATATCGGACCGAGAGTCCCAGTCCTTGCTATTCTTTCCCCACTCTTCCTTCTTAGTGTGTTCCTTCCCTGCATGGTTAGAGTGAGGCAGATCCCAAACCGAGGGCAAGTTCCCTTTGGGCACCTGTTGGTATTGTTGCTCATCTATAAGAGTATGGAATGTATTCTTGGTACGTGGATGAAGTGACCGTGGAATGAAGACGAGACGTGGAGGTTTCCCTCCTGTAGACATCGGTGCTGTCCTCCTAAGCTTGGTAGGGTTTGCCACCACTCCATCGCTTGCGACGGTAGCGTAGGTGTCCGGATGCTCGTCGTCCTCCATGTCTTCTTCATCCCCTACCAAAATCTCCTCCTCCTTGGGGTTTTGAGGATCATCTTCCTCGGGCTTCTTGCCTTTGTCGTTGGCGGAGACCATGGTGATCTAAAATTTAAGAAGATTTCCTGACAGAAACAGATCGAAACAAAAACACGACGAGAATACGATACACGAACCTCGGGGGATCCGGGAGGGTTATATATTACGAAGTTTCAAAGCATAAGGAAGGTACTGGTGCGAAAACAAGGCGGAGATGGAGCTCAGGGGGCTCACACCCCCTCCAGGTGCGACCAGCTGGGGCCCGCGCCTAGGCTAGGTGTGGCCACCCTGGCCTTCGTTTCCTCCTCTGTTTCGTTTTGTAACCTTCCGTATGTAATAAAAACATCAAAAATATAAAAAGATAGGGTTTTCACAAACCTTCTGCTTTCACCCCACTTTTACCTATTCAAAGACGAACTCTGCAGATTCCTTTTCTCCTTCTCTTGGAAATTTCTTTCATGCAAGGCATTACACAAACCTCAATGGCAACATTAGTGTATGCAAAAACAATAAACCTTTAGGTACACACTTCAACTGAAATCCATCAAAACAAAAGCTACTGTAGCAACTCCTTTCCAAAAACCCAAAAGAATCTGGAAGGGAATCAATATAAGAGGCAAATGCAAGTGATGGCAGAAATCTGTCAAAACAGACCAGCATGTAAAGATTGATTTTTTCGAAAATGTTCTGTTGCTCAAATAAAAAAGTTCAAAACTAATGAAAGTTGTCTAACAACTGGAAGAACAATCACAGAAAAATACAACTCCATCCGAAGTACCGAGCTCCTTCACGAATTTTTACAATGCAGCACAAAAATCTGTCCCACGACAGCCACTTTTCACAACTCCTCTACTTCTCAAAAGTAGTTGATCTTGACACAAAAACCAAAATAAAAAGGATAAGGAGCGGTTATTACTGAGGTAATAACTTCCAAGACTCGACAAAACTATTGGGTTATCTCCCAAGAAGTACTTTTCTTTAATACCTTTAAGTTAGGCTTGAAAATTTCAAAGATGCTCACATAGGAGATATATATTTGAGAGAGCATCAAGAAGCAAATATCTAACACATTGGAGTCTAACCCACTTCCTATGCAAGGGAGTCTCATAAGAAGACAAATTATTGGAACAAAAATCCACTAGCATAGGAAGACAAAACAAATGCAACTTCAAAGCTTTCAACATAAAACGAGGAAACTCAATATTATTGAGATGCATAAAACCATGTTTCCCTCTCTCATAATAACTTTCAGTAGCACTTTGAATAAAGTTGACAATATAACTGACACTGGCAAAAAATTTATCATCAGAATGAGCATACTTACAATCATCAAAAAGAGGTCCAAGGTCATAAACCGAATCAATAGAAGCAAGATGTTCCATCCTGAAATCTTTATTAGGCAAGCTATTTTCACAAGGAGCTTTAGCAAATTTGGAAAAATTAAACTCATAATACTCTCCATCAGAGTTAGTAAAAACTTTTTCCTTCCTACAATCTATAATAGCTCCACAAGTGTTCAAGAAAGGTCTACCAAAAATGATAGGGCAAGTTTTGCTAGCTGCTGAATTAAGCACTAGAAAATCAGTAGGATACTTAATCTTACCGCAGAGGACCTCCACATCTCTTACAATACAAATAGGGAAAATGGTTTCCTTATTAGCAAGGTGAATAACCACATCAATGTCCTCAAGCTCACAAGGACCAATTTCATGCATAATTTCCCTGTAAGCTCATAAGGAATAGCACTAGAACTAGCACCAGTATCACATAAACCATAATAGAAATAATCACCAATTCTAACAGAAAGCACAGGGACACTAGCTTTTCTAGCTTTACTAGGATGATAAATAATATTAGAAGCGTCTTCACAGAAGACAATGTGCTCATCCTCTATATTTCTAGTGACAAGATTTTTCACAATAGCTACCACATGTTCAGTATTCATTTGCTCGTCAGGTTCCATAGTTTTCTTTGTACCTTTGTTATTCGCACTAATCATCATAGAATACTCCTTTACCTTAGCTGGGAAAGGTATTTTCTCAACATAAGGTTTAGGCAAAATATGATCAATAGTACAAACTTCGGTTCTTCTAACAGGAACATGACTAAAAACATATTTATAAGGTGCATGGTACTTATTCCACTTCTTTTTAGGAATTTCTATATAAGAGGCAAAAACCTTAATACAATTGGAAATACTTTGAGAATCAAGACCATACTCATTACTAATATCACGAAAGTCATCAGTTCCCATAAAAGATTTTATGCATTCATAATCATAATTTATACCTGACTTTCTCCCTTCGTCATTCTCCCAAGCTTCAGTGTTCTCTTGAATACGGTCTAGGAGATCCCATTTAGCTTCTTCCTTCATACGTGTGAATGATCCAGCACAAGAAGCATCTAGTAAATCTTTATCATGAAGAGAAAGCCTAGCATAAAAGTTATTGATAATAATATTGTTAGGGAGTTCATGAATAGGACAATTAAGCATTAGTAACTTCAATCTCCCCCAAGCTTGAGCTGTAATCTCTCCATCATGAGGCCAAAAGTTATATATTAGATTCCTATCCTTATGAATTTCACTGGGAGGATAAAATTTAGAATAAAAGAGAGGTACTATTTCCTCCCATTCCATGGATTGTCCATTCTTCAGCAGCTTATACCATTCTTCAGCTCTCCCTTTCAAGGATATATAGAGTAATTTCTTCTTCACCTGTTCAGTTGTGATACCTGCACACTTAAACAACCCGCATAATTCATGGATAAAAATCAAATGATCAACAGGATGGATAGTTCCATCCCCTAAACTATAATTATCCATAACACGATCAACAATACTTGTAGGTATCTTAGAAGGATCTATCTCAACAGGTGGTGGTTCATCTACTACCCTAACAGTGGTAGTAGTTTTCCCAAACAGAAAACCAAGTGGGTTATCCATATTGGAAACAAAGTAGCAAACAGAAATAAAAAGCAATACTCACAGTAGAATTTTCCTTTACCAGTTCCAATCTTCAATAGTGCTTCACTCCCTGGCAACGGCGCCATAAAATAGTCTTGATGACCTACAAGTATAGGGGGTGTATCGTAGTACTTTTCATAAATAGGAGTGTCGATCCCAACGAGGAGCAGAAGGTGTTGACTAGTGGTATGGAGCAGGAAATCTCTGTAAATACTTAGCAAACAGATTTTAGGGGTTTTCTGATAAAGCAAGGAAATAAAGTGCAAGTAATAAAGACAACGAACAATTGCAGCAAGTGGCCCAATCCTTTCTTCGCAAAGGACAAGACAGTGGAAATACTTATAAGGACCAAATGTTCTCGAGGACATGTGTGAATTTTGTCAAGTGCTTTCGCTTCAAATAGCTGAGTAGTCTTCTTTGGTGTTGTAAGTGTTGTGTGGGTGAACATGTGCTAATGTACCGACCTTACTTGGACTAATACATACTTGTGATTAAACCCCCTGCAAGCATCCGCAACTACAGGAAAGCAATTAAGGTATAAAACTAACCACAACCTTAAACTCTGAGATTCTACGCTCCCTTGTGCAATGGTGTCCTAGTAGGGGTTCAGGTTTCTGTCACTCTGGCAACCCCACAATTAGTAGCCAAATACACAATGCATTCCCCTAGGTCCATAAATGGTAAAGTATCATGTAGTCGACGTTCACATGACACCACTAGAAGAATAGCACCACAACTTAAATACTAAACCATTGAATAATATCTCAACACAAATCCACTACTAACAACATGACTTCTCCCATGTCCTCAAGAACTAAACGAAATACTCACGAGACATCATATGGATTAAGATCAAAGATGATATGGTGATGGATAACAATCTGAACATAAACAATAATCCAATGGTTCCACTCACAAGCATCAACTGCAATAGTAATCAACACCGGGAAAGTTTCCCCTAAGAACTATGCAAGTATTCAACACAATTGTTATAGAGGGATGGAGTTGTGATTATGGTGCTGGTGGAGATGATGGTGTGGATGATGATGATGATCCCGATAAAGTCTAGCTTGATGATGGTGTTGATGGCGATGATCTCCCCTCTCCGGGAAGGAATTTCTCCGACAGAAATATGTCTGCCGGAGAGCTCTTTCTCTCTCGGTGTTTTCAGCCCCGCAGAGGCGGCGGAATCTTCCTGTGGTCGCTCCTCGTGTTTTAGGGTTTCGAGGAGAATATATAGGCGAGAGGGCGGAGCCAAAGGTGGGCTAGGTGGGCCACACACCCTGTAGGCGCGGCCTAGGGGTGGCTCGCGCCTGGGGGGTGTGGGCCCCCTGTGGCCCATCTACACCTCCCCTTCTGGCATTCTTCGTCTTCTAGGAAAATATGATTTTACGTAGTTTTTCTAGTATTTTTTCTGATATTCACGAAATTGCATCAAAACACCTCTTTTTCCATCAGAAACCTGACTCTAGCAGTTCATCCTCCAAGAATCATCCAACATGCAAACAGATGAAAAGACATAAGTAACACCTCTTAATAATAAATATATCAATGAATAGAGGCAAATTATGATATAGAATGGTGATGCAAATTGGACGTATCAAGGATGTGCATCCGGAGAACAACGAGGAGGTGCCACCGAAATCCTGTCTCGGATCGAGGTAGAGCCAGGGAGAACCATACCTAACTATGAATCCGCCGACTTCCCGATAAAAGCCATAAGCGTTATGGTTCAAAATATGCGAGACCACTAATGCATATTAATTCACGTAACATTTACGGTCGGGATGACGCCTAGGTGACACGACAAACTTGGTGATCTAGACATGAAAATAAACCTAGGTACAAGAGAGGCGAAAGAATTCTCACACTCGAAGAGTGATCAAATCGTCGAAGATGATCCGGGACCCCGTCGTCGAAACACTCTCCTCACTCACCCTCCGGTAACTGCAAAAAAACATGAAAAAATAGTTAAATATGCAACAAATGCCATTATTGTCTCATCTACAAAGAAAGGCACAAATACCATTATTGTCTAATCTACAATGAGAGACTAACATTTTCAAAGAAATGCACAAATGCCCAACACTAACACTGTTTTCATTATTGTCTCATCTACAATATACAATAAGTACATCTAAAAATTAACATAATACTAACAATACACATAAATAACTACAACTAAGTACATCTAAATTAACATAATACTAACAATATACAATAAGTACATAAAAAATGTGAGGGAGGAGGGGCACTGTCACCTCTGCAAGGAGGAGGGGCGGGAAGGGAGTGAGGGGCCAGCGCTAGGGGAGGGAGCTAGGGGCAGTAAGGAAGGGGCCTTTGCAGGGAGGTAGGGGCAGGGGAGGGAAGCAAGTAGGGTCATGGAGAGGGAGGGGATAGCGGTGATAGTGGATCGAGGGAGGGAGGGGCTGGCAGTAGCGATGGCTCGGAGGAGGAAGGGCCGATGGTGTAGGGAGGGAGGGGACAACATTGGTGGCTCGGGGAAGGGAGGTCCCGGTGGTGGGGGAGGGAACGTTGACAGCAGCGATGGTGGCTCGGGGGGAGGAAGGGGCCGACGTGAGATCAAGGAAGGGAGGGGACGGCAGTGGCGGCTCGGGAGAGGGAGGTCCCGGTGGTAGGGGAGGGAGGGAACGGCGGCAGCGATGGCTCGGGGGAGGGAAAGGCCGGTAGTGGGGGAGGGACGGGCCGGCGCGAGCTCGGCATGACGAGGGTGGGGGCGCAAACTCGTTGGGAGGGGGCCGACAGCGAGCTAGGGCCAGCGGCGAGCTTGGGAGAGAGCGTGTGGTCGGGGGCATGCGGGAGCTAGGGACTGTCCATCGCGGGTTTGGGTCGGGCCTTATCCGCTAGAAAATATCGGCAGAGCTACGCCGACGACATTTCCCGGTGTATCTCTCTCTTGTTTTGTGTTTGTTTAGGTCATATGATGATGTAAAACCATGTTGGTTCACAAGGTGCAACGGTATCCTAGCCGGTTTCACTAGAACGGGCAGTTTCCCCCTAATATAAGTCCAGAACCTTCTCTTTTAGGTTACAACGCATGCATGCGAAGAGGGACACATGCACCCGGGGACTAGGTTTTGTATGTTTCAACATAACACCACACTTTCATGCATGTGCTAGGGCCACATGCAAGTTCCTGAGGTATTCTGATTCCCAGAGGGCGGTTAGCTGCAGAACCCTGATTTGTGGGCCTCGGATCATCTACCCCCTAGACGTTCTTCTGATAGGGGTAGACCGGCGTATCTCTCTCTTGTTTTGTTTTTGGTTAGGTCATACGATGATGTAAAACCATGTTGGTTCACAAGGTGCGTCAGTATCCTACCCGGTTTCACCGGAACAGGCAGTTTCCCCTTATATAAGTCCAGAACCTTCACTTTTAGGTTACAACGCATGCATGCGAAGGGGGACACATGCACCCGGGGACTAGGTTTTGTATATTTCAACATAACACCACACTTTCATGCATGTGTTAGGGCCACATGCAAGTTCTTGAGGTATTCCGATTCCCCGGAGGGCGGTTAGCTGCGGAACCCTGATCTGTGGGCCTCGGATCGTCTACCCTCTAGACGTTCTTCTGATAGGGGTAGCCTGACGTAGCTCTCTCTTGTTTTGTGTTTGTTTAGGTCATATGATGATGTAAAACCATGTTGGTTCACAAGGTGCGGCAGTATCCTACCCGGTTTCACCGGAACATGCACTTTTTCCCTTATATAAGTCTAGAACCTTCGCTTTTAGGTTATAGCGCATGCATGCGAAGGGGGACACACGCACCTGGGGACTAGGTTTTGTATGTTTCAACATAACACCAAACTTTCATGCATATGCTAGGGCCACATGCAAGTTGAGGTATTCCGATTCCCTGGAGCGCAGTTAGCCACTTTTGTTTAGGAGGCACCTGGAACTCCCTTTGGCCCAAGAGAAGTTCGGCTGGAGACTTCATACCAAGTATCCTAGACGGCATATGGTTTATGAGGTACGCTGCTGTCATCACTGCCTCACTCGAGAAATTCTTTGGCACATTTATCTAGTTTAACCACCAAATTCGGGATGGATTGGTGTGGTTCCTCTACGCCTAGGACACCAGAATATCGAACCATGAACGACGAAAGGCATGCTGGAGACAGAGATCTCTCAAGTGTGCAGTGATAGATCTTTAGAGATAGCCATACTGAAGTCGGCCCAAGCAATGCCCAAAGAATCCCATTTCTTTCTTGGTTGGACTAACCCAACCGGCAATTTCCGCGGAACCCTGATCTGTGGGCCTCGGATCGTCTACCCCCCTAGACGTTCTTCTGATAGGGGTTGACCGGTATAGCTCTCTCTTGTTTTGTTTTTAGTTAGGTCATACGATGATGTAAAACCATGTTTATTCACAAGGTGCGGCACTATCCTACCCGGTTTCACCGGAACAGGCAGTTTCATCCGACGAAACCCTACACCAGGGGGGTCGTAGGTCGACCCCTATAGCTTTCCTCCATACGGGGTAGCCCAGTGGACTTTTGCATTTGTTTTGGTTTGTTTAGGACATATATACATGGAAAGAAAAGGTTGGGCCTACTTTGCCATAAAATAGGTTCTGGTTGCCCCGTGACGGGAGTTTCCACGTAAAGATCTAGGATTTTACTAAGTGTTAACGCATGTCTGAGAAGGGGTCACACTTGGGACCTACACATGGCAACTACTAACCTTGCACCACTCTCACACACATATGCTAGGGACACATGCAAGTTCTCATGTGATTCCGATGCTCCGGCGGTCTTCGTCTGGCGAAACCTTAGACCGAGGCCCCGCAGGTCTACCCTATATCTTTCCTGCGTACGTGGGTAACCCAGTGGACTTTTCTGTTTGTTTTGGTTTGTTTATGATATATGTACATGCAAAGCAAAGGTTGGGCTACTTTACCATAAAATAGGCTCTGGTTGCCCCGCGACAGGAGTTTCCACACGTAAAGATCTAGGAAGCTATGCTCTAGAGTTAGAAGATGCTGGTGTATTGTGCAAGATCAAAAAGGAAATTAAATTTGTGTTCAACATGTTCAAGAATGAGAAGAAGAACAACAAGGGTAAAAATCCAGTGGATATGTAGCCCAGAGTCATGAAGCATCTGTATCTTTTCCATTCAAGCATTGTAATATGTGTATCTTTTCTATATTTTATATAGTTTAATTTATCTTTTCGTTTCAGCAGTTCTATGTACTTGAATGCAATAGAATAAAGCTTTTTATGATCAAACCTGTGTGAGGAATGGTGTAAAAAATGGTTGGTGAGGAATGATGTAAAAAATGGGTTGGCATAGGAAAAGCATTGAATCTTTGAACAACTTCTTCAAAATGCGTGATACATAAAATTTACACACATGCGATAATAACACTTACAAATATGCAAGTTTATCGGGTTGTAAGAAGATTCACAACGAAATTTCATGTGGGCGTGGAGACTGTTATTCGAGGGTACAAATCCGTCCAATTGATAAAATAGAACCTAAATAATTAATACTAATAAATAAATATAAATATAAAATAAGATCATAATTTGGTGGAAAAAAATTAAAAATGTAAGGCAGTACGCCGAGGGTGGTCGGCGTACGTGGACGGTACGCCGAGGGTGGCCGTCGGTATAGGTGGGTTGAGGCTATGCCGACGGTGGCCGTTGGCGTACTATTGGCGCCGTTAGGGCACCGTCCCGACGCGGCCGACTAGTGTCACGCGTCCGTCTCGTACGCCGACGGCCAGTAGACACCGAGTATAGCCGTCGGCGTAGAGATTCCTACACCGATGACGAGGCTACGCCGAGGGCTGACAAGGGGGGCTGGACTGGCTGGTCCTATGCCGACGGCCTCGACATTTGACCGTCGTCGTAGCGGCCCGACACCATTCCTGTAGTGAACCGCGTGCACACCATAGGCCGGACTGCGAATATCTTCCTCATGTCCGATGGGCAGGAGAGCACCGGCAAGGCGAGGGAGGTCGACCTCGGTGATGTGCCTGTCTACACGTTCGGATTCGGCAAGGACACAGACCACCAGGTACATAATGTTGATTTCTCGTTCTACTACAAGATGAGATGTGGTAGAGTACAGATTAACCGTGTAATCGTACTTATGTAGCTTCCGAGCGACATCGCCAAGAAATCCCCCGGTGGGACTTTCATCTCCGTGTCCAACGGGACGAAGCTTAGCCTACCCTTCTCCCAGCTGCTGGGTGGCCTCCTCACCATTATCACATAAAGTTCGGGTCATTAATATGGATCGGAGGGAGTGTATAAATTGACCTTGCATTCGCCATGTCCGTGTCGACAGCGGCGGTGTCCCCGTGTAGGGTTGCACAAGCAGGGCCCACAAAGACCCGCAAAACATGATGAAAGAACAAATCCTGCTACAGCCATGCATCCCATCTCAAGTCGAATTGTACTACTCGGAAAACAAATCCGTCCCGCATGTCCTGCCGCATGCAACCCTACCCCGGTGTAATTTTCCTTTTTGGAGGCGTTTATTGTGGAGCTGCATCCGCATACATGTGGTGTGTCTGGGTTCTTCGGGAGAAATCCCTAGCTCTAGGTTGGGGGATGGTGGTTAATTACGTCGCGACTTTCTTGGAGGCATCTTCTTAGATGCCTAGTTCAGCTGTTAGCGCATGTTTCGCACATCGTCAGGGTGGTGCATGTCGGGGCAGCGGCTCTGAGAAGATGATGTTTGCGAGCCGGGGCGGCGGCCTCAGAAATCTTGGTGCGTAGCAGTTTCATTGGGCAGATCTGTTATTAGTTCCATTGGCAGATCTGTTATTTACATGGCTTGTTGGCAATGTTGTGTTGCTGGTGTGGCAAGATTGTCGGCTCGTTCGACGCGTATCACCAGAGGCGGGTTGACTTTACGTCGGGACGATTTCCCCATATTTTGGTGTGGCGGCCGTGGTATGCGCGAGGTTTGCCATGTGCAGCTTGGGGTGGGACAGCCGGGTCGGACGGCGTTGTGGCTCGAGCGTGGGCATGAGTACATCAGGACAGCGGTCACGGAGAGTGGTGTTTGGTCGTCCGCTCGGCGTGGCGGAGCATCTAGATGTCGGGGCAGCGGTCCCAGAAGCTTGGCTATGTTGAGGGAACCGACCTCGTGTCGTGTGAGTGAGGGTTGGGGTCTTTATCTTCATTAGAGTCTGCTCCTCCCATAGCAGCGTTTTTCTTCAGCTTTGATGGGAGGCGGTCTGGTGTTTAACGGAGCGGTATTTGGGGTGGCCCTGTTGTCTTGGTGTTTGTGTGGGCTCGGTCCTGGCTGTATCTAATTTTCGTCCTGCTTTCTGTTGATTAACTGGACAATTGTCCTATTGATCAATGCAATAGGCATAGCTTTTGCCTCGTTTCAAAAACAATATTGTTCCCAAACATCATTCAAAATGCTAATGAACAGCGAATGATCAATGCTGTCCGGTCTTTTCTTGCTCCTGATTTTTGGTTAATTCACCATTGCAGTGAATTGGTTGCCCTTCCCACTCCCTTTTTTGGACTAATGTATCTTGGGGACAGGATCACTTTTCTGGACTAATGTTAGTCAGCAACTCAGGACCAAGCAATTCGGCCAAGGTAAGATGAAATTGGAGGAAAACAAACTAGGCCATAAGACAGTTTATGGAGTAACTCTCTCAAAACCACACCCTCTTTATCAAAACCATCGAGAACCCCACACGTGATTATGCATCTGCAAAACCACACTTATGCTGACAAAACATTTCACAAGGCCACACTTCTGCTGAACTTACAAACTGTGGTTTGGAGAAATATTCTGTCACATAAATTGTGGTTTTTTTTAAATGCACTCTAGAAGTGTGGTTTCTTGGTGCTTGGTGACAAAAGAGGTCGGTTGTATGAGAAACTTACTCGAGTTCATAATAGCTGGACCAGAATCTTACTCTTGTTTTACTGACTGCTACTAGAATGAACACGCCGAGACATTAAATATTATACAGGCGTCATTTGACTTGGCAGAAAATCATTCAAACCCTAATGAACAGCGATTCAACAATGCTGACCGGTATTTTTTAGCCCTGGATCACTAACAGTTGGTCGGTAACTCAAGATCAAGCAGTTCGGCCAAGGTAAGATATTGGAGGAAACCAAACTAGGCCACAAGACATTTTATTCAGCAAATTTCTCAACAACAAAAAAACAGGCCTTCTTTACCAAAACAATCAAAATCCCCACACTTGAGTAATGTATTTGCAAAAACCACACTTGTGCTGACAGAACATTTAAAAGACCACACTTGGGCTGAACTTACAAAGTGTGGTCTGGAGAAGTATTCTGTCATATAAAGCGTGTTTTGTGAAATGCACTCCTAGAAGTGTGGTTTCTTGATGCTTTGTGACAAAAGAGGTCTGGTGTCTGAGAAAAATTGTTCTGGTTCATGTCTGCCTCAGTTTGATATCCTCCAATTCTCACGTTGGGTGACTACAAAGCATGTCTGCGGCTATGTTACTTTTGCATATTTCCCAGATGGACCGGCCAAGGTGAGATATTAGAAGAAACTGAACCATCATCCTGTCTTTCCGATGGATGATTCAGTTCCCTCTAATCCTCGCTTTGAGCGGCGCATGCGCATCCCTAGCTAACCCAGGCTGCTCGTTCTCTCCAGGCTGAAGAGGCCAGGCCAATCAACTGAAGGTGAGATATTGGAGGCGAACGGACTGGTCAGGGGCAAACGAGTGTTCATCTTTCAGGACCAGTTCGTTTTCCTCCAACTCTCACTTTCAGTGCCAGGCAAGCACCACAAAACTGACTACTACTACTACTACTACAACAGAACTATCTATCTATCTATATTCAGATGCTACCCTGCGTTGGAGCTGTGAAGCCCCTACATCTCCAGGCAAATTTATAGGCATCTTGGGAAGAAGATAGTTCCTCCAGAGTTAGAATAGCGGCAGCATAATATTCCTGTTAGACCTGCAGGCATGCCCATCGTGCTTTGTCCTAAGTTCTGTTCAAAAGGCTGCAGGACTTTGTGCCCTGTACTATGTACCACTGTAACTGCCACACGCAACTGAGCAGGCTTCAGTTCACTCTCCATTATACTATGCTTTTCCCCCTCTCTAAGAATAACGGACGTCAACGGTCAATCAGTAGCTTTTGTCTCGATTATCAACTGACATTGCAAAAAAGAAAAACTACGTACATCACTCTCACCATGTTCAATCATGACATTAACTTAAGAAGAAGACTAATATTTCTAAAAAACATTGACACGAGTTCACATTTTATTTCCTGTAGAGGTCTGAAGTTTCAGAATTTCCATACAACATGCACGCTTTACAATTTACAGACAGAGAAGAATAGGGAAGGGCATTAACCTAGTAGTAAAACTGCTGCAGACTCCCTTTTTTGTATCAACTCAGCATACACAGAATTTTCCGAGAAATAGCCGAACACTAGGGACCCAAACAAGGCTTCACAGACATCACACGCAAGACTTCAGACTATGCCGAAGAACTAAGTTGCAGACAACTAGCACTCAAGGCTTCGACGAGAAAAGGTTGGGGTAGGAGAAATATGGATCGTCCTCCAACGATGGTGATCTCTGAGGCACATGAGAAGGTGCATAACCCTGCATGTCACTGGAGAAGGAGTCCTGGTGATCAAATGCTGGCTTCTGCATCACCTCAGTTTGATGATGACTTTCATTCTGGCTACCATCGCCGTAGTTATCATAAACCCTGCTGTTCTTCTTTAGATCGGCAATACGCAGCTGCGCAAGGTTTGCGGCAGCGCGGGCTGCCGATGCAGCTCGCTCTGCTGAATCAGCAGCTGTTTGGGCAGCAGAAAGCACATCATCCAAATCAATATTTTCCCTGCTCTCCATAGGAGAGGTCGAGTGAACCCGCTCCGAATGCTTCGAGAACATGTTGAAATCATTAAGTGTTTGGGGAGGGGTCGCCACTTCATCAATTGTCCTTGTGTAGAATTCTGGCTCTGTTGGCTTCACTGAAGGAGTTGGAGAATTTAAGGGAGTCGAGTCATTTCTCTCCAATGAAGAAGCATAAGGAAATGGCACGGGAGAGGCGAAAGGAACAAATTGCTTCTTTTCATCTGGCAAAGCTGGCATACTTGGCTGAGTAAATGGTGCAGAAACTGGGGGTTCTGAACTTTTCATGTCATTGTAGAAGGCCGCATCGGCTGTTGGATTCTCTTCCAAGTCAGATGGGTTTGAGAAATCATGAGCAGACGACTGTGAGCTTTGCACATGTGGAGCAATATCTGGGGTTGATGGAGCATCAGAAACTGGGCAAATTGCTGCTTTTGGGACTTCAGGAAGATCCAGTTCGTCAAAGCCACCATCAGATTCACAGTCTTCATTATGTTGGACCGCAGCACTTGTTGCTACAGCTTCCTCATGTTTCTCCTTTGGAAGAGGAAGTGTTGAACCACTGAAGTAGGTAGGACCATTCTAAGGAAAGGAAACATGATACAAAGTGAGATTAAAAATAATGAAGTAAAACCTTAGTTTCTGTTGTGCAAACACTTACAAGTAGATCTTCATGGGGTTTAAGATATTCCGTCTCTGTTTCTGAAGGATCCCAATCGATCTCATGCTCCTCAGCAATCTCCTTCAGCAGTTTCATCTTCACTTCAACCGGGGGAGGACGGATAGAAAGCAGTTCAATTATCTGCAGAGGTATTGATTCAAATCGATTCAGCATCCTGTTAATCATTAAGTAACATACTGGATTACTTTTGATGGAAGTTGGCACATGACCTGCCGGTTGACCCCACAATCTGGCATAAGCTCTGCAGCTGCAGCAACAAATTCTTTCCCATACTTAGTTGCAAACATCATTTGGACTTGGATCAGTTCAGGCAAATCTGAACACCTTGGAGCAGCAAAACAGATGCTGGATATTGCCTCTTTGAGATCTATAGGGCATTCCCTGAAACAGGCAAAAGAAAATTAACAGGTAAGTACCATTGATTTAGCTGCAAGCCAGTGGAAACTGTATAACTACCATGTTTGAGAGGATACACTTCAACAAAGAATTGATTAAGGATGTTAAAAAGATATTTTAGCTCCACACTATTCAGGAAAGGCCAAAGGAAGGCAGCAATTTGATGCTTATGGGCATAGATGCTACCAGATATGCACTGTTCCAAATTACAAGTTGATGAGTTGTTCTATCACAGAACAAGGAAACGACACAATCTATTAGAGAGGTGAACTAACATCATGCATTTCATCACATGTTTGGAAAAAATGAACACATACACACATGAAAGGTAGCCATGTTCTAAGTTGAATAACGATGCATTCATGACATGCCAGATTCATTATCCAGCTACAAATGCAACTCTGGGACTAAAGAGATTAACTTAACCTATCAAGTATCACAGTTCATTAGTCATAAGTTAGTACTAATCAGCTCAAGCCAGCCACTTGGATCAAACCCCAGGTGAGCATTGCAGCTGAGCACACTTCAGTGGATTTTGGCATGCCTAGTTGAGGTTGTATGTAATGCGTTGATCCGCAAAAACAATTGCACAAAATAAATAAATAACACATGCACACATGATTTCTGAATAGGAAAGAACAGGACAGGTGACAAACTTTTGAGCCTCTATGATTGGTAGGCGGACAGAGACGAGTTCGCAGAAGAGCTCAAGGATCTCCTGCGCCGCCATCATGTTCTCCTCCCTGATGATGTGCTCCACCTGCGACAGCATTAACACGGAGAAGAAGCAATTAAACCCTGGCTCATTAATCCCCACCTACAAATCCAAGAGCCCAGTACCCTAAACTAAGAGTAACCCGGTCGAATCCGTACCCTGATTCTCGCGGTGGCCTCCTGTCCTGCCTCGAGGAGCTTGGCGATGTCCCGCCGCATCTGGCGCAGCTGCAGCTCCCGTCGGTTCCGCAGCAGCTTTATCCGCGGGATCGACAGCTTGAGCAGCGTCTTGCTGGTGTCGCGCGCGTCAAGAGACGAACCCGAATCAATACAAATTCGCGAAATCGACCAATTCAGAAACCAAGAACTCTCATCTCCCAGACAAGGTTCCCAAGAAAAACGTACCACTTGGCGCCGCGGAAGCCACCGCCCCCGCCCTTGCCGAAGAACGCGTCCAGCATCGACATGGCGCCGGGGTTTCGGTCGATCGGTAGCGAGCAGAGGGGAAGTGGTTACTTAATCGAGTGGAGGACGAGATTCGCGCGTGGGTTTTTTCGATCTGAATAGCGACGGCGAGATGGAGGAAGAGGAGCCGATGGTGAGTTGGAGCCGTGTGCGCGGCCGCGGCGACGGCCGGTGAGTGTGCGCGTAGGCTAGCCTATAGGCGACCACCTGCTCCACTACCTGAAGGATCCGGACCGTTCGTAGGGACACGTGGATGGGAATGATGTATTGCGGGGGTGACGCCGCGGTGGCTTTGCTTTCTTGGACTCTAGAGCTTTGCTTCGCTCCAAAGAAAACTAGGATTCCACCTCGAGTGCTAGTTGTGAAGAAAAACAAACATGCGGTGAACAAATGTGTTGTAGTTGTGAAGAAAATCCAAGATGCGGTGAAAACTATAACCGTGATGGAAATTGCTAGTGTTACCAAATGCACAAATGTTAGGCAATTTTTTGAAAATAATACACTTTTTTTAATCTTGTCAGATCTATTGCACGTTTTTTAGAATTTACAAATCTAGCGTTTTGTCAGACTGGGCAGGCCAAATGGGCTAATCGGCACAGGCCAAGCCGATTGAGTCTCACTCGGCCAGCAGCTAACTCGGCGTGTGGGGCCGTGGGGCCCACGCCGGCCGATAGCTCCAATCGGCCTGACCCGGGCCGAATGCTCTTTCAATCAGGAGCAAGTCGATTGGCGTTGCGGATAGGTCGATGCCGCATGGCCAGGCTCAGCTCCTCTCTTTCTTTCTCCCCTAGCCACGTGTGCTCCTCTCTCTTCCCATGCGAGTACTCCGTTTTGCAGCATCTATTTTGCTCCGATTTTGTTAGGTTCGTAGCATAAAAAACAAAAAAAATTCTACGATAGGAACTATATGCACCAAGATCCATCTATCTAGATACAAGCAAACAGGTGGATATATATCCATAGAATACATACCCTCGAAGACCAAAAAGCTTTATGAGTATGAACTCGTTGGTGATGTAGTCGATCTCAAGATCGTGATAAAGTCTAGCTGGTCCAGCAGGTCCAGCACCATCAAGTCCAGCACCGCAAAGCAGTGGTGCATCCGTGATCGCACACGCGTTCGGGTATCCTGACAACCTCCGAGCCCTCGCTCCAGCGAAACAGCGGAAGCAACAAATCTTTCTAGAAAAAGCCACCGAAAACATGTATCTCGCTGATCTGAGACCATGGAGAAATTCTAGAGAAGGAGAGAGATCCTTCGCGAGGAGGTGTGAGATGAGAGGAGGAGAGGGGAGCCTTTTATAGAGAGTGGGAGCGGCCCAAAGGGCATGGCGTGACAGCTATGGTGGCTGCCCCCACCTCTTCCACATTCATGTGGGTGAAGCTCTTATTCAAAATAAAAAGCCTCCACTCACATAAACATGTCTCCACTCAAAATTCCACTCACCTCCATTAAATTTCCACCAAATTTAATAAAAATCTTTTATTTATTTTATTCAGAATTTTATTAATTATATTAATTAACAAACATTCACATAAATCCCTTGCAACATTTCAATATCACATGCATAACCAGTTTTAGCAATTTCATCTGAAACAATTCTGATTTCCATTGAAATAATTCCAACGCTTTCATAATCTTTTCCTGGCATCTTATTTGCTTCAAATGGTGTCTGTATCCCTTAAGTGTGTCACCCTACGGTTCGCGAATAATGCAGACATGATCGAGACCTGATGACCCACAAGTATAGGGGATCGCAACAGTCTTTGCGGGTAGTATTACCCAATTTATTGATTCGACACAAGATGAGACAAAGAATACTTGCACACCTTAACAACTGAGTTGTCAGTTCAGCTGCACCTGGAAATAGTTCTTGCTCTAAGTTTATCAGTAGCAACAGTTTGTAGTAGCAACAGCAGCAGTAACAACAACAGTAAAACAGTAGCAATAGTAACAGTACCGGTAATAGTAGGATTCAAGTGCGGTAGACATAGGGATGGATGGACGGGCGTTGCATGGACGAGTCTAAACATGTAACTTCAAGATCTAGGGCATTGCGGATAAATAATAACAAGCATCCAAGTACTAAAAAATCCTAGGCATGTGCTCCAAATATAGTAATACGTGCTCGCAATAAGAACTTGCACAACATCTTCTGTCCAGCAAGCCCGTGGCAGCGGGACCTCTAGGGAACTACTGACAATTAAGGTGCTCCTTTTAATAGAGAACCGGAGCGAAGCATTAACACTCCGTAAACACATGTGATCCTCACACCACAGCCATCCCCTCTAGTTGTCCCAATTATTGTCACTTTGGGGCTTTTGGATCCGGACAATGATATGTGTACACAACTTGCAGATAAGATCACAAACAATACTATCATAATGATTCAATAATAAGTTCAGATCTGAGATCATGCACTCGCACCCTAGTGACAAGCATTAAGCACAACAAGTTGCAACAAAGTCAAATAGCACTAATAGAGATACTAGGCACTATGCCCTAACAGATCTTATTCGATTACATGATAGAACTCATCCAATCCCTACCATCCCCAAGCCTACATCGGGGGATTACTCACTCATGGATGAGGGAAACATCGGTGGTTGATGGAGATGCGTTGGTGATGACGATGGCGATGATCCTCTCCAAATTCCTCGTCCCGGCAGGGTGCCAGAACAAGTTTCTGGATCCGAATCTTGGTTTCTGGTGACGGCGGTGGAGCGGAACTCTTCCTGGAAAACTATCGAACCCCCCTCGGTTTTTAGGTCGAAAGGCAACTTATAGGCGCAGAGGGAGGCCGAGGAGGTGCCTGGGGTGGCTGCACCCCCTCTAGGCGCGGCCAGTGGTGGGCCCGCGCCTGGGGTGGGTGTGGCCCCCCCAGGCCTCCTCTCCATCTCGTCTTCTGGCTCCGTGGATCTTTTGGTGAAATATAATTTTTGGCATATTTTTCGGGATTTTTCCTGATAGTTCATTTTTTGCACCAAAATAAGACACCAAGGTAATTCTGCTGAAAACAGCGTCAGTCCGTGTTAGTTGTATCCAAATCACACAAGTTTAGAGGAGAAACAATAGCAAAGTGTTCAAGAAAGTAGATACGTTTTGTACATATCAACTCCCCCAAGCTTAGCTTATTGCTTGTCCTCAAGCAATTCAGTTGAAAAATGAGTGCGATAAAAGAACTTTCACGAACACTTTGCTTCATATGATGTATATATTCTCAGCACGGGAGTAGATGCTTAGACAATTCATAATAAGGAGTATGCAACTAAGTCTACTCAATAGCCATTGCAAGCTATGAAGAGAAACCAACTCAATAATAATAAGTAGCATGAAACATAAACATAAGAAAAATTGCAATGCTCATAATAAGGTATGATAGAGTAGTATCTCGCTTGTCTTTGTTTGAAGAGCACAATATAAATGTCAAGGCACCTCTGAAGTTCAAGTGAAGACTAGAGGTAAAGATATCAGAGATACAAGCATCAAAGTCATGACATAATTAACCAAGTTTTGGAACAAACACAAGAATGACAACTATGCTCTCAAGAAGGTTCTCATAGAATAAGTGGTGACTCAACAAAATTGTGAAAATGGTTTTGAAAGGTTTGAAAGGCTTCCAAATGCTGAAATGAAGGTACTCATTAGCTTTGAGCTCTCATTGCCCCTATCATAGGCATCTTCATGTGGTTAAGGTGAAAGTGAGGTCCACTCTGAATCATATGCTTGACAGACCATAAACTGGAAATCCCAAGTCCCTTGAGTATGAGGGTCGCTCCGCATGCTACTCAACTTTGGTTACCTGAAAGTTCTTATTATTGTAAATACATGCATATCATCGAGAACCGCCAACGGGGTACCCCTTGCACATGGTACATGAGCTTTCCCATAACCAAAATGACAAGGCAAGCAGACAATGAGCATCTCATCAATCTTTTTATTTACCATATTCATAGCTTTTTATTAAGGATGCTTCATAGATGCTCATTATGGTGATGCTGCAAGTTTCCACCATGATTAGGCATGGCTTAGGCTAGCGGCCCAGGCGTTTCTCTAACACAATGTATAGACTCCATGAACTCACAAGATCCCCTTTTATTTCACATCGTCGACATCCGTAAACAAAAGAGGAAAGTATCAACTGGATAAGATATCCAAAAAGTGTTGAAAGCGTTCCCCATGACACCACGGTTCTGCTGACTTCCAGCATATAATTAGCAAGCATATAACTTTTATGGACTATTCATAATGGTCCAGAATTATTAAGCGCAAGGAATAGAGTGTGCCATCAAGTTCGTGAGAGCTTTACTAACTAACTTTCTCAAAACAGACAAACATTTTTATTTTGGAAGAAAACACGGCATATATAAAATATGCACTGAAGTAGCAAATGATGCTAATAGGTATGGTGGACACAACTGGCAATATTGGTTTTGGGGAGTTGGAAGCATAGGCAGAGCACATACTCAGTGCAATTGAAGGCTAGCAAAAGAGAGGGAGCGACAAACGAGAGAGCAATAACTGTCATAATCATGCTTGCAACAAAACATGACTAATTATGGCATGAAAGTGATACAAGAACTCTGAGGCAAAATAAATCATCGAGGCTTACTGACTATTGATTAGTCATATGCATGCGTGAGCATGTGCTAAGTCGATTCACATGAACAGTCAGAGGAGGATACCACAATATCATACCAAAGTATGAATAAAACAATGCAAGCAAACATTCATATGACATGCTACAAACTATTAGCAATCTGGAGCTAATCATAGACAAGCAATAACCACTAAGCATCCATAATGACATGCACCTTACACAAACATGCTAAGCATGCTCACAATGATGAGTATATGTACAAAAATGAAACAAATAGAGTTCGTTACTAGCCTCCTACCACACCTCAAGTTGTCTTAATCTTCATTATTACCCTTCACTTGTGGCTTGAATATTAACATGAAACCAAAATCCACTGTGGACGGCTGAACCCTGCAAAGAACTCACAAAACCAAAGAAGAACAACAAATATTTTTGGTGTTTTCGATTTTTTTAGAAACAAGCAAACAAAGAAAAACCAAACAAAGAAGCAAACAAAGCAAAATCTTTTTGGATTTTTCTTTCAAGGCAAACCAAAGCAAAGAAACAAACCAAGATAAACAACGAAATTATGTTTGGTATTTTTGTGTTTTTAGAAAGAAGCAACAAAAACCAAAAAGAAAGCAAAAACAATGGATATACAAAGAACCGATCGATCATGATATATATATGAGTGTGATGTCGGTATACCTCCCCCAAGCTTAGGCTTTTGGCCTAAGTGGGACTCAATCCCATGGTGCCCAAGTAGATGCACCTCCGTAGTATGTCGAGGAAGCTCCCTCGTCCTGGTACGAGCTCGAGGCCTCCCCTGTGTAATACGCAGGGGGGTCGTATGATGGTGCTTCCTCCTGATAGTGCCCGTGGAAGTTAAGAGAGCGCAGCTTGTCATCCATCTCCATCTTTGAGCATGACCATGGTCCCTGAGAAATACTGAACAAAGTGTTTTGGGGTAGAGGGATCTCTCTCTTCCCCGTCAGTAAACAGCATTCTATAAACCAAGTTCTCAAGAGTAGAGCTAGTGGTGACAAAGTGGTGCGCCTTCATGGCGGCAAGATCAAGCCTCTAAGGAGCCAAAACTGCATCATGTGTATCAACAGCAATGTCCAAGGCAGCAGCAACACGAGTAGCAATAATTCCCCCATAAATGGGTCCCTTAGCTATTAAGCGACAAGCAATGAGAGAACCAAGATTATACTTGGTATCATAGTTGCGCGCAGCAGCTAAGAAAGCCAAATGATAGCTGGAAATATTACTGGTGTTCTCCCTACCAAGAACACTAGTGGCAAGATAGTAAGCGAAGTACCTGATGGATGGAAGCTGAATGTTTCTTATCTTTCCCTGTTGAGCTTTACGGCTATCATTATTGGTTATTCCTCGGTAACGCTCAATCAAATCAGCGGGTTGAGCTGGAATATTCTTTGCTGACCCAGCTGTACCAAGTCCAAGAGCCCCACAAAATTTCTTCAATGTCATATGGTAAGACCTGCCATAAACTTTGAAAGAAACATCTGGATGGAACACACTGTTAGTAAAGGAGAAAATCTCCACAAATGTTTTGGTGAGCGTAGCATATTGCACGTTCTCATCCTGCATAAGAATCGTTAGACCAGCCCTCCGAACCAAGGTCATAAAATCATCAATAATCCCAGCAGCCCGCAAGAAGGTTTGGCAAGGAAAGCGGAGGGATGCGCATCCCCCTCATCTCCCTCGTCACCAAATCGCGGAGTGAGGATATCCTCATTCTATGAGGGCCTGACACTGGTGGATGATCTTGGAAGCCTTGCCCTTCTAGGTGCATCACTCTCAAATATATCACCAAATGTGTGGTGGTCCATGACTTCACTTTTCTAAAATTTTAAACAACCATCAAACCAAGTGATTTCTAAGTTGATAAATGATGAGCAACTACTATAGAAACTTGCTAGAGGACTACACATGCATCAAAACAAAGTTTATAAGCATAGAACAAGCATGCAAGCTCAAGCAACCTGAAACCTATAGCAGCAAAATACTCAAGATACAATCTACCAATCACAAATCTAATTGGACAAGTGGAGGAGGCACATACCAAGGAGCAATCCCTCCAAAAATCAGCACTTGAGCTGGGTTGAACAAGGAGATTGAAAATCGTGAGCAAGAACAGCAAGAACTCGAGCTTGAGCAAGTTTTCCGGTGTTTTTCGGGAGAGAGAAAGAAGGTGGCTTTGAGGAGGCAGCCTGGAGGGGCCCAGGTGGGCCAGACCCCCTAGGCGCCGCCACCTGGTAGGCCGTGCCTACCACAGGTGTGGTGGCCTGGGGTGCCCCCCTGGGTCACTTCAAGTGCCTCTCTGTCCCTTTTTTTGAGGAAAAAATTATTTTGAATTTTTTGGGATTTTTCGGGAAACTTTATTTTTGGCCAATTTTTAGGGTATGAAAATTGATTTTCTCGCAGAAACAGCTTTTTCAGAAGAAGCAAAAGCAAACCAAAAGCCAAACTACAGGAGCTCTAAAAAACTCAAACAAGCAAACAACTAGCAAAACTAAAGCTAAATCAAAGACTAGGAAGGAGAAAAGTAAAACAAAGCAAGTATAACCACAGTGGAAACATTATTTTGTTCATTAAAATCCTTTTGTTAACAAGGTTGATCAAGTCTTGTTACCAAAACAATCTTATATGAAACAAAACTTTGCATTCCACAAGGTGATTATGTTACCTCATACTTGATAGCAATGGTCCCAATCATAATAGTTTCAAAATTTTCTTGTGGAATGGGACAATATATTCTCCAACCTTGATGCTCTCAATGTTTTCAATGGAATTTAGGCAATAGCTCTTAACAACCTTCTTGGGGAAATAGACAGTATGCTCTTTGTCATTAATATTGAATGTTACTTTTCCTTGATTGCAATTGATGAAAGCACCTGCAGTATTAAGAAAAGGTCTCCCAAGAATAATAGACATATTATCATCTTCAGGCATTTCAAGCACAACAAAATCAGTTAAAACCATGCAATTATGAGCAACTTGAACAGGGACATCCTCACATATACCAACAGGAATAGTAGTTGACTTATCAGCCATTTGCAAAGATATATCAGTTGGTATCAACTTTTCTAGCCGGAGTCTCTTGTAGAGAGAAAAAGGCATAACACTAACTCTAGCTCCCAAATCACATAAAGCAGTTCTAACATAATTATTCTTAATGGAGCAAGGAATAGTTGGTATACCTGGATTACCAAGTTTCTTTGGAACCTTACCATTGAAGGAGTAATTAGCAAGCAAAGTAGAAATCTCCTCATTAGGAATCTTCCTTTTATTAGAGACAATATCCTTCATATACTTTGAATAAGGAGGCAAATTAATAGCATCAGTCAAAGGAATTTGCAAGAATAAAGGCTTCATCCACTCACAAAACTTGCTGTAGTGTTCTTCCTCCTTTGACTTGTGTTTCTTACCTGGAAAAGGCATAGGTTTCTGCACCCAAGGTTCTCTCTCTTTACCATGTTTATTAGCAATAAAATCTTCCTTTGTGTACCTAGTGTTCTTAGTGTGCTTCTCAGGTTCTTCCTCAACTTCCTCCTTATCAGGAGCATTATTATTATTACCACTCTCAGTTTCAGCATCAGAGACAGATGTACTGTTAGGATCTACAACAGGTTCAAGTGGTTCCTCAACTACCTTATGTTTCTTTTTCTTTCTCTTATGAGGACTACATCTTCACCTTGTTGAGAATCCTGCTCAATTCTTTTAGGGTGTCCTTCAGGATATAAAGGATCTTGAGTAGCTATACCACTCCTAGTTCTAATTCCATAAGCATGTTTATCTCTTGAATCATTAACTAGCATATCCTTTTGCACCTTAGCAAGTTGATCAAGTTGGGTTTGAACCATTTGAAAGTGTTTATAAATCATTTTAATATCATTATAAGTTCTTTCCACAATATCTTTCAACTCATGGATAGCTCTAGAGTTTTCCAACAAATGATTCTAAACTTGTTTATTAAAATACCCTTGTTTAACAATAAATGTGTCAAGTTCCTCTAAACATTGATCAGGAGGCTTACCATAAGGAATATCACCTTCATCAAAGTGTTGGAGAGAGTGTACCTCAATAGTAGATGAGTGGCGAATTGGCTTACATAATTCTTCTATAGGAGGTAGATTCTTCACATCTTTAGCTCTAATACCTTTATCCTTTAGACACTTCTTAGCTTCCTTCATCATTTCATCATTTAGTGCAATAACTCCCCTCTTCTTTGTTGTTGGTGTTGGAACTGGTTCAGGCATAACTGGTTTAGGAGTAATAGACTCAGGTGCATTCAACTCAGTTGAAGTCCAATCATCATAATTCTTGCTTATTTTAGCCATTAATTCTTCAGCATCTGTAGGAGTTCTTTTCCTGAGAACACAATCAGCAAAGCTATCTAGGTATGTCCTAGAATCATCAGTTAGTCCATTATAATAAATATCAAGAAGCTCATTCTTAGGTAATGGACATCCAGTATGTGCATGAATCAAGGCACAAAACCTTGTCCATGACTCAGGCAATTTCTCTTCTTTTCCCTGTTTAAAATCAAAAAGTCTCTGCAAAGCAGCATGTCTAGCACTGGGAGGAAAATATTTTTAGAAGAAAGAATCAATCAAGAAATTAGGGCTATCAATGGAACCATGAGGTAATTTATTAAACCAAGCCCTAGCTTCTCCTTTTAGTGAAAAAGGGAAGATCTTAGTAACAAAGTATTTGTGCATCTTAAAATCATCAGAGAACAAAGCACTCATAGTAGAAATCTCATTCATATGAGCCACAACACTCTCATTTTCAGTCCCACAAAAAGGTTCTTTCTCAACAATATCTAAATAAGATAAATCAAGAGAGAAATCATAATCTTCATCTTTAATATCTATAGGAGAGGTGGCAAACTTAGGATCAGAGGACATCTTAGGCATAATAGTACGTCTACCAAGGAGACTCTTAATAGCACTAGTACCATGTGTGTTTCGGCACTCTTCAACAAAATCATCATCAATGTAACCATCATTAATATCATAACTCTCACTAGCCTCAGGTGACCTAACAGGTGTAACAGTGTCTTCACTAGGAGTTTCGGTATTTCCTAGACCAGCCATAGTAGCATCTAGAAAAGGACCTAATGAACCACTCGCATCAAGCACAGTAGAAGTAACATCATGATCATCAAAAGAAGTTTCAGACTCGCATCAAGCTTACTTATAACAGACGGTGAATCAAGAGGAGCAGAGGTGTTTAGGACTGTACCTCTTCTTGTAGTGGATGGTAAAATAGGGAATTTCCATCACGAGATTTCCCCATGATGAAAAGAGTAGCAGTGAACAATAGTAGATCCAAGTGAACTTACAAATAAATCTATGTTCCTCGGCAATGGCGCCAGAAAATAGTCTTTATGACCCACAAGTGTAGGGGATTGCAACAGTCTTCGCGGGTAGTATTACCCAATTTATTGATTCGACACAACGGGAGCCAAAGAATACTTGCAAGCCTTAACAACTGAGTTGTCAGTTCAGCTGCACCTGGAAATAGTTCTTGCTCACAGAAGTTTATCGGTAGCAACAATTTGTAGTAGCAACATCAGCTGTAACAGCAACAGTAAAACAGTAGAAATACTAACAGTACCGGTAATAGTAGGATTCGAGTGCGGTAGACATAGGGATGGATGGACGGGCGTTGCATGGACGAGTCTAAACATGTAACTTCAAGATCTAGGGCATTGCAGATAAATAATAACAAGCATCCAAGTACTAAACAATCCTAGGCATGTGCTCCAAATATAGTCATACGTGCTCGCAATGAGAACTTGCACAACATCTTTTGTCCAGCCAGCCCGTGGCAGCGAGGCCTCTAGGGAACTACTGGCAATTAAGGTGCTCCTTTTAATAGAGCACCAGAGCAAAGCATTAACACTCTGTGAACACATGTGATCCTCACACCACAGCCATCCCCTCCGGTTGTCCCAATTGTTGTCACTTTGGGGCCTTTGGATCCGGACAATGATATGTGTACACAACTTGCAGATAAGATCACAAACAATATTATCATAATGATTCAATAATAAGTTCAGATCTGAGATCATGGCACTCGGACCCTAGTGACAAGCATTAAGCACAACAAGTTGCAACAAAGTCAAATAGCACTAATAGAGATACTAGGAACTATGCCCTAACAGATCTTATTCGATTACATGATAGAAATCATCCAATCCCTACCATCCCCAAGCCTACAACGAGGGATTACTCACTCATGGATGAGGGAAACATCGATGGTTGATGGAGATGCGTTGGTGGTGATGATGACGATGATCCTCTCCAAATTCCCCGTCCCGGCAGGGTGCCAGAACGGAGTTTCTGGATCTGAATCTTGGTTTCTGGTGATGGCGGCGGAGCGGAACTCTTTCTAGAAAACTATCGAACCGCCCTCTGTTTTTAGGTCGAAAGGAAACTTATAGGCGCAGAGGGAGGCCGAGGAGGTGCCTGGGGTGGCTGCACCCCCTCTAGGCGCGGCCAGTGGTGGGCCCGCGCCTGGGGTGGGTGTGGGCCCCCCAGGCCTCCTCTCCATCTCGTCTTCTGGCTCCGTGGATCTTTTGGTGAAATATAATTTTTGGCATATTTTTCGGGATTTTTCCTGATAGTTCATTTTTTGCACAAAAACAAGACACCAAGGTAATTCTGCTGAAAACAGCGCCAGTCCGTGTTAGTTGTATCCAAATCACACAAGTTTAGAGGAGAAACAATAGAAAAGTGTTCAAGAAAGTAGATACGTTTTGGACGTATCAAGACCTCTCTCTGAACAATAATCAATAGCGGGACCTGGAGATCCGTACTGACTCCCACACATTCAACGATGACTTCTGTGATCGTGAGAACCTTTTACGCATGTAACTCAATCTCTTTGTCTCGCGATATATTACATGTCCGAGATTTGATCATTGGTATCTCCATACCTATTTTGATCTCGTTACCGACATGTACTCTTTTCTCGTTCCCGTGATATAACATTCTAGTGATCAGATCACTTGCTTGCAAGCTAACTAATATGATATCACCGAGAGGGCCCATAGTATATATATATATCTGTTATCGGGATGGACAAATTTCACTCTTGATCCATGATCCTCTATATAACACCTTCGTAGCACTAAACCCACCTTTATAGTCACCCTGTCACAGTGTGACGTTTGATGTTATCAAGATACTCTTCCAGTATTAGTGATTGACATGATCTCATGGTCTAAGGAATAGGATTACTTCGTATGATGTTATAGAAATATAAACATAATGACTTTGATCATAATGCTATACTTCGGATGAATGTTCATCACATCATTCCAACAATGTTGTGACCTCGTTATTAACAACATCCAATGTCCATGATCAGGAAACCTTTGATCATCTTGTTAATCAACGAGCTAGTTTGTAAGCGAGACATAACTAGGAACCTTCTATTTGTTTATTAAACACACATAAAGTTTCCAAATTAATACAATTATAGCATGCAAAATAAACATTTATCATAAACAAGGAATAAGATAATAACCATTTTATTATTGCCTCTCGGGCATATTCCCTTCAGATTTAGCCCCGATTTTCCACTAAATCTTCGTTTAAAAACCATTAGAGAGTTATTGGAAGCCCGGTCTACTGATGAGTTAGCTCAGGACTCGATTTGGTGTTGGTTATTTGGAGGAATGGTGGTGGATCTATGGTGGAGCAATGGCAATGGAGTCTTGCGGTGGAGCTTGGAGCTGGGGGCTGTCTGAGCTGTGTAGTGCTGCTTGTCCGGTGAACTGAGGCTGCTGGACCGAGTGGCTTTTCACGCTTCAAGGGTAAACCCTAATCCCTGGATAATCACAGTTATTATATATGGTTACGTGGCTACTCGGCTTTGGTTAGTCTATTAGAATATTTGGCTGGTGGATTAGTGACAATATTTGGCTAGTGAATTAGTGGCAATATTTGGGAGGCTATTATCATATTTTTAGAATATTTGCGAATAGTTGTACATAGTTATACGTGCTTTCGATAATTAATTGATTAGTTTGAATTTTTTGTATATCAGCAGAGATGGCCAATTTAGTGAAGTTCGTGTTTTACGACGGTCTTGATAATATCCAAACAAATGAGTGTGGAGTAGATTTGAGAGAGTTTATGTATACAGAGTTAGATTTGACTGCCCCTCAAACATAGAATGTTAGTCAGTTGAAGGAATGGTTGACATGATGTTTAGGCTATAACCTCTAAACGTACACCGTCACTGTACAAGCATTGTGGACAAAGGCAAGGAAAAATATTTTCTGGACTTTGAGATATGTAGATCATAACAGAGACTGGTTTAAGTGGTTAAAAGGATGCGAGGGTATGCATGTAAACTCTGTTGTATTAGTGTTTCCTATCTTGAAGAAGATCGATCCGCCTGGAGGCGATGGTGGACACGTTCCTGGCCATAGTGCTGAATCCAGTTATGGGATGCACTCAATATCCAATGCTGGAGGCAGTGGTTATGAATCAGAACAGAGAATTCAGATAGGAGGAGGAGGTGGTGGTTACGAACCAGCGCAGAGCAGCCAGGCGGGAGGTGGAGAAAACGACAGTGGAGAGGCAGATGCGAACGAGGAAGGTGGACACATGCAGGACTTGATGGAAGAGGAGGATTACATGGATGGCGAGAGTGGTGATTCTGATGACTCGGGTGATTCTGATGTAGAAGGCAATGGAGAGGACATGCTGATTCCTGCTTCATGGAATCAACACATCTCTTCCAGAATGACCGTTAACGACGGTCATGATTCTGCATGGGAATATCACAGGAAAAAAATTGCCCAGTGTGCCAGATATCAAGACAAGAAACATTTGCAAGATGCAGTCATTGCTTGGGCATTGTCAACACAGAGGGTTTTCAGAACAATGGTGTCCTCTAAGATATTCTTGACAATGGAATATGTGGATATAAATTTTCCAGGCAGGGTGCATGCCCATCTCCCTATGTATGACACAACTTGGTTGGTGAGCGACTGTAAGATCCCTCCTTTATAAAGGAAAAGGATCCCTGTGATTGCAATGCTAGTCCCTAGATCAATGCTATCATCCACAGTTTAAGATGAAGTACACAGAAACAAAGGTCATTATTACAGTCATTCCAGAGACAAACATAGTATTTACAACTCCAAGGCCATAGGCCTAGTACAAGAGTTTGAATAAGTAAATAAATAAAAGTATTCATCTTCATGTGCCACAGGCAAACATGTTGAGTGTAGACTCATGACTCCTAATCCTCATCAGAGTAACCTGCAACATCACAAGTTACAGCCACAGTGGGTCAATACATTGGAATAGTATTGGCAAGTGATACCTTAGTATAATTTTGGTGGACTGGATACTATATGCAATTTGGTTAAGTGTAGCTTGGCTTGCTTTGCTCAAAATAGGTTTTGCCTATTAGTTGAAATCACTAAGTTTTTCTTTGTCAAAACTTTTCCCAAGGAACCACCAATAGACATTGAGGTCCTTCACCCTTGTTCACCCACAAGATTTTACTTAGAAATTGCGATGAGGAGATTCTTGATAGCTTCCATGTCTTGATGCTCAAGTTGTCCTTTTCCAGGGACATGGCTAAGTACTTAGATTCTTCCATCTGCAGAGGTTGTGCACTTTCCCCACCAGACTTGATTTTCACCAAGACAGGACCTTTCAGAAGCCTTCCATTAGACCGAATGGACGCGTTCCAACCTATCATCCCACTACCACCAACTGTCCAAATGGCTAAGTTCTAGCAACCTATGTGATCCAGGCAGAGCCCATATTGCCAAGTGGCTGCACTAGAAGCTTCTTAACACTTGGCCTCTAAAATCTCTTTGTTCCTGGGTGGATTTACACAAGTGGGATACACAAGGTAAACCATAGAAATGGGACTTGTGTAACCACTCAACATAAACCATTTCTTCCATTCCACCCAGGTGTTTCATTAACTTAGTTACTTTATTAGGCAAAACACAAGTCCAAAGACTTAGAAATGTTTTCATCATAGCATGTGTATTTCACCACCTTTGGTTGCTACTAGCTAGGCTAAGCATGGCATAGATAAGCATCTTAACTTAGAAATTTCCTAGCAATTCTACAACTACTAGGATTTCCCAACATGGCATATAAGCAAAATATAGCATGCAAGACTAGCAAAATATTTCTAATGCTTAGTAGAAAACATAGGGATAAAATATCATGAAGCACCACTTGCCTTGGTAGTTTGGAGAGTAGCTACACTCCTCACAATCACAATCACTATTGGCACCAAAATCTACACAAAGAATCATAGGCACAAATCACATACAAAACATATACAAACAAAAATATATGAATGCATGCAATATGATATGTGATGATTTTTAAAACTCAACAAAGCAAGTGTACAGTACTGGTTCATAAACAAGTTAAAAACTTGCCAAACAACATTTATTTAAACCTTAAACATTTCTCAAACAATTCATATACTCAAAATAGCCCTACACATGTTTCTGTAAATAAAACCATTTTAACAGAAGCAAAACATTAAAAACATTTCATATTTAGAAAGGGCTTGTTCTCCTGATTCCATTGATATAAATTTTTTCAAATTCTAACGTGGAGATCAAAAGTTATAGCCAAAACAAATTCAAACATCTAATAGATTCAAATCCTGTTTTTAAATCTAAACTGCTGCCACGCGTCTTAATCTGATTGGCCGGTACCGTTTCGCGTTGGATCACGCTTCTGAGCCGCTGGATCTAAATTAATCACGTGGCTCAGATCCAATCTTACCGCTTCTCCCACGTTCTATCGTATCCGCAGGATCTAGATCTAACGGCGCTCAGCAATTTGACCATCCAGTGGCGGCGCTGGCGGCGGTGCCTCTGTCAGAGATGCTACCGGCATTCTAGGTCGCGCGGGAGAGGGGGAAGGGGCTTACCAGACTCGCCATGTGCTGCTGATGCTCAAGGTGGCGGTGGTTTGGCAAGGGGCACACGGAGATGGTCGCTGGAGCTCGTCGGAGTTGCGGGCGGCGTCAGTTGCTTGCTGTCGAAGACGTTGCCGAGGCTCTGCGTCGACCTAGCAAAAGCCAGATGGTTTAGGAGATGCGCAAGGGCCTGGTGAACAAGACAACACCAAAGGGGAGGCAAGGGGCTGTAACATCCCTAAATTCATATTCCAAAACTCAATCATACCATCTAAGCATTCATCATCATTTAGGGTTCTCCTCAAAAACAGAAGCTTGTGCTATGATTTCATGTGAGTAAAATTCACTCATTAAGGTCATCACCTTTTGAAACTTAAAAGGTTAAGGAACTTGTTTGCTTGCCCCACTATTGGAAAGATTAGGTGTAAAGGTTTAACCAAAATTTTCAAATTAGAAATAATTTCAAAACCTCTATTTCAAACAGTTGCAAATTAGTGCAAAATCTCTGTTTGTTTGAAAACCAAGTCTGACCAAGCCTTTAAAAGGTAACCCCATGAGTTTTGACTTATTTCTGAGACCAATTCACCCCTGCAAAACCCCAGGAAAATTTGAATTCAAATTGTATTTGAAACCATTTGAAAACATAACCAGAAAACAGAATTAGAAAAGAAAAAGGACTAGACAAAAGAAAAGGGCCGAGCGCCAGGTTTCTGGCCCAACAGAGGATCGAGCCCAACTAGCCCACCCGGGGAATTCCTTTTCTTTTCTCACGCGCAAACGCACACAGCCAGTCGCTGACAAACAGACCCCACCCCCATTTCGCACACATCGCTGACAAGCGGGCCCTGGCCACGCTGTCATCGTCTTCCCCAAACCCCGCCCGCGACCACGTCGCAGCTGCAGTGACTGTCGGTGATGGCGCGGCTTAATTGGGCAATTAAACACAGGCGTTTCCTGTCGAGGCACCGGCTATAAGATCCCCACCTCCCCACGATCAATTTCCCCCAGTCAATCTCACACTCACGCCACCAGGCTGCCCACGACTCGCTCGAGACCGCCGCAGACAGAGCCAACTCCGGCGATCGATTCAGGTGAGCTCCGTGCGCCCCTTCCCCTCTGGATTGTTCGAGACACTTAGCGATCCTCTTGCGCACCTTCTAACCACAACAGAGCATCCTGTACTGTCCCAGGTCGCCGTGTTCGCTTGACGCCGTAAGCACCCGACGACCACCCCAACTCCGGCGAGCAATCTCAGTAAGTCCCGAGCGCCCCTTGCTTTCTTATTCACCCGAGCGTGTTCGCAATGGTCCTGCGCATCTCCTAAACCCATTGGTTCGTGTTAGGGCGACGCATAACCTCGGCAACGACTCCGATAACACCCACCCGACGCCAGACGCAACTCCGACGAGATCTAGAGCCCATCTCCGAGCGCCCCTCCGCAAGCCAGTACCACGACGAGCTTCAGCAGCCTCCGGCGAACCTGGTAAGACCCCTCTCCCTCTCGCGGACGATGTAGAACGCCGGCGCCGCCGTAGTCAGACGCGCCGCCGCTAGTCAACGTCGCCAGCGCCGCCCGTTCGTGGCTTGATGGTTTGGTCTGTTGGATCTGCATCGTAGGGCTAGGATAGATCTAGGCCGAAGAGGTACGCGCACATCTGGATCGTTAGATCTAAGTTAGATCCTTCGGCCTGCGATTGCCGATCCGCGCGAAGCGGTACGCACCAGTAAGGTTGCGACGCGTGGCAGGGTTTAATTCAAAAACAGAATTTAAAACCAGATTTTGATCCAAACTTTAAACCGCTATAACTTTTGAATGCCACGTTAGATTTTTACAAATTTTATACCGTTGGATTCAGTGAAACCAGACCTTTCTGAATGTCCAATTTGTTTAACAAATAGTAACCATTAAAATGACTTTATTTGTGGAATCATATTTAAAGCTATTTTGAGTATAGATTTGTTTTGATAATTAGTTTTAATGTTAAATAAGTTTGTTATGGCAATTTTTGTGTCCTGTTATGTTTCAGTATCATGCACATGCTTGGTAAAATTTCCAAAATCACCACTTAGTAAAATTCTTGCATGCATGCATTCATATTATTTTTTGATTGAATAAATTGTGGGAAATTGAATGCTATAATTTTTCTTGTAGATTTTGCTAGTGATTGTGATTGTGAAGAGTGCTACTCTCCCCACTACCAAGGCAAGTGATATTTTCATGAATATTTCTATCCTATGTTTTGTATTAGCATTAGATATTTTTCTAAGTATTGCATGCTATTTTGCCTAGTGCTAAGTTGGGAAATCCTAAGTAGAGTAGAATAGTAGAATTGCTAGGGAATTTTCCTAAGTTAAGTTATCATAACATGCTTAGCCTAGCTACTTAGCAAACAAGGGTGGTGAACAACTATACTTATCATGATGAAAATATTTCTAAGTCAAGAGACTTATGCTTTTCTAATAAAACAACTAAGTCAAATGAACCTCCTGGGTGGAATGGAAAGAATGGGTTATGTTGAGTGGTTACACAAGGCCATGGACTTGGGTTGTGTATCTCACTTGTGGTAAGCCACCCAGGCACAAAGGGATTTGGAGGCCAAGTGTTGAGAAAGCTTACAGTGCAACCACTTGGCAATATGGGCTCTGCCATGATCACATAGGTTGCTAGAACTTAGTCACTTGGACAGTTGGTGGTAGTTGGGATGATAGGTTGGAGCGCGTCCATTTTGACTAAGGAAAGGCTTCTGAAAGGTCCTGTCTTGGGAAACCAAGTCTGGTGGGGAAAGTGCACAACCTCTGCAGATGGAAAACCTAAGTACTTAGCCTAGTCCAAGGCAATGGACACTTTTGAGCATCAAGACATGGAAGCTACAAGAATCTCATCACTCCAACTTCTAAGTGAAATTTGAGGGTGAACAAGGGTGAAGGACCCCAATGTCTATTGGTGGTTTCTTGGGAATGTTTTGACAAAGAAAAACTTAGTGATTTCAACTAATAGGTAAAACCTATTTTCAAGCAAAGCAAGCCAAGCTACACTTAGCCAAAATGCATATAGTAATATAGTCAACTTAAAATACACTAAGGTATCACTTGCCAATACTATTCCAAAGTATTGACCCTCTGTGGCTGTAACTTGTGATGTTGCAGGTTACTCCGATGATGAATAGGAGTCATGAGTCTACACTCAACATGCTTGCCTGTGGCACATGAAGATGAAGACTTATGTTTATTTGCTTATTCCTTAAAACTCTTGTATTAGGCCTATGGCCATGAGTTGTAAAAGACTATGTTTTATCTCTGGAATGAATGTAATAAACGACCTTTGTATCTGTGTACTTTATCTTAAACTGTGGATGCTAGCGTTGATCCAGGGACTAGCATTGCAATCACAGGGATCCTTTCCTTTATAAAGGAGGGGTCTAACAGATGGTATCAGAGCACTGTGTTGCCTGTAGGATTATGACCCTAGGATTGGAAAACCACTAAGGAAAAAGTTTTCAACTACTTCTACAATTGTCTATTCTTCTCGTAAAACTTTTCTAATCTCTTTCAACTTCCTTTGTAGATGAACTCCATCAACGAAGCCGTGAAGAAAGGACCACTCATGACCATGACCTTGGAGTGTGAAACAGAGTTTCCCAATATTCTCAAGGACCTCATGGTGGCAATGGAAGCACATGGTGCAGCTGTGTACAAGGGCTTTCCAGTGATGGATGAAGGAGTGGAGTATTGGTGGGTGCAACTTCACTTGTACAAAAACAAGGAAGACAACCACAAAGAAAGGGGATTCTGCATGTACACCAACACTACAATGCACACCACATTCTTTGAGTCAGCCAGGGATGCAACTTGGAAGACTATCAAAGAACTAAGTGCTAGAGTCAAGTGCAGAATGGTCAACCTCCAAAAGGACTTAGAGAAAGAGAAGGAGCTTACCCAAGAGTTGGAAGCCACCAACCAAGAGTTAAGGGGAGATATAATAGACTTAGTGATGGAATCATGTGAACAAGATAGGTGGATTGCCTCTAGGAACATTGTGTTTGCTAATAGATTCCGTGAGATTGGATTGTAAGGGCACTTAATTAGTTGGACCACCACTTATCACCCTATTTCCAAAAATGATACCTTAAATAAATATGGACCTTAGTTGATGTAATGGACTTATGTAAGCATGGCTTGTATGATGTTTGTGTTCCATGGATATGTATGAATGTTTGCCTTGTTTTATCTTAAATTGTGTTGTTCTAACTTTTTCACTCTTATAAATAGATGCCTATTACCATCAGCACCGTTGAGGAGCTCCAGGTTACCCGTTTTGGTCCCCGTATCATTGAGCTTACCACTTTGCTCGATCTCCCTCTTCCCACCATCACGTTGTACCCACTCACCAAGTTCGAGAGGAAGGACCTCTGGGGCTTTAAGGTGAACCAGCCCGGACGCCAGACAGAGCACACTACGGAGGCCATCGTCTTCAAGCTGATGCACGACGACAGGGAGAGAGGCATGGATGTAGTCATGCAGGACCTGATAGGACGTCTGTTAGGCCGTCACTCCCGACAGGTTAGGGGCACTCACTTCCACGACTTTGGAAGGCGTGATGTTGATGGAGAGTCCATCGACTTTGAGGACGACTCGAGGGACGCGGCAGAGCCGATACGTCTCTACCTCCAGGACTTAGAGACTCTTCTCAGGCACGTGGACACGGATAGGACGAACGTCATGCTTGGCAATGACGAACTTCAGGTGCAGCTTCGCGAGAAGGACAAGCTTTTTGCGCAGCAGGATGAGATGATCAAGGAAATGGAGACAAAGTTCGAGGCCCAGGACCGCAAGTTCAAGAGTCAGGAGAAACGCGTCCAGGATAGGAACAAGAAGATCCGAGACATGACCGAGGAACTGAAGTCCAAGGATTTCGAGCTAGAGCAGCAGCAGATGGTTATTGAGAGGCTACGCTCCCAGAAGAGGGCTCTCAAGGCCAAGGTCGATTCCTTGACCACTACGATTGAGGAGAACAAGACCGCGATGGAGAACACAGGTCTTACCTTCGTCGAGGAGGAGATTGATGCTGATGAGTAGACTTGACTACTTGTTTACCTTTCGTATTCGTACTTGTTATTTGTGAAACTGTTATTGGACCATCCGACATGTGGATGGCTTGCCACTTGTGTGTTTTATTTTATGAACTTATTATCTGGTTGTTGATTCTTTTTATTCTTGAGTTGCATGCTATGTGTTTGCTTGTGATGTATTGTGCATAAAACATCTATGGGTATCTCATTCTTATCTATTTGAACAAACCACAGATGCCTCCCCGTCGCGCAAACCCCAACCCCAACAACATCACCCCGGAAATGCAACAAATGATGAATGCGCAAACACAGCTTATGCAGATGATGACGACATTCATTCAAAACCAGAATAACAACAACAACAACAACCCCAATAACAACAACAACAATAACAACAACAACCCTCCGGGTTTTGATATGCTCACCAGATTTCTGCGTTTGAGGCCAGCAAAATTTTCAGGGACGACTGATCCAATGGTGGCCAATGACTGGCTACATTCTGTGAACAAAGATTTAGTGACTGTGGGCTGCACGGATGCTGAAAAAGTCAGGTTCGCAGCACATCTGTTGGAAGGACCGGCCGCCACATGGTGGGACAACTTCCAAATTACCACTCCATTAGATGAGGTAACTTGGGCTATCTTTGAAGATGGCTTTCGCACTGCTCATATCTCATCAGGAATGATGAGTCTGAAAAAGAAGTAGTTTCACAACCTGAAACAGCGACACCACAACGTGGCAGAATACATAGAAGAGTTCAACAATCTGGCGCGCTATGCACCGGATGAGGTTGACACAGATGCCAAAAGAAAGGAAAAATTTCTGGAAGGCTTGAATGATGAGCTGAATCTGCAATTGTCTGTGGCATATGTTCCAACTTATCAGTCTTTGTGTGACAAGGCTGCTATTTTGGAAAGTAAAATGAAGCAAGTCGAGAGTAGAAAGAGGAAACACTCCGACAAGCACAGCTCAGGATCGTCTCACAAACGATCTCACTATGATGACAGTAGCAACTCAGGATCCCATAAACATGGGAAATTCAGCAAGCACAACCACAACCGTCATGACAACAAGCATCACCGCAGTCATGACAAGGACAAGTACAAGAACCACAAGATTGGACATAAGAGCCACTATGGTGGAAATGGTAGTGGAAGTGGAGGCCAACCTCCTAAAAAGGACATCAGTCAGGTTGAGTGCTTCAAGTGCAAGAAGCTGGGGCATTATGCTAATGAGTGCCCTGAAAAGAAAGTTGAAGGACCTAACAAGCCCAATCCTTTTCAGAAAGGACAGGTTAACCACATCAATGTGGAAGAGGTCTATGAGGAGCCTGATGCCATTGCTGGTAAGTTCAGACTCAATTCCATTCCAGCATTTGTACTCTTTGACACTGGTGCATCTCATTCATTCATATCAAAAGCATTTGTTGATAAAAATGGGTTTGCATCAGAAAACATTGGGTGTCCAATAAAGGTTAGTTCTCCGGGGGGAGATATGATAGTAAGCCTTGGATGCCGGGATCTCATCATAGAGTTTGGTAAGCATAAGTTTCCAGTAAGCCTAATAATCCTAGATTCCCAAGGACTAGACGTAATTTTGGGAATGGATTGGATGGCTAAGTATGAAGGAGTATTAGATTGTGCCAATCGTACAGTTACACTCACAACCCCCGAAGGAAAAAGAATAAAATTCAAGTAAAACTTTGAATCCAAAGGAAGTAAGCTGAATTCTCTTAAGGGTGTTAGCATGGACAGTGTGCCAATAGTATGTGAGTATCCGAATGTGTTTCCGGAAGAGTTACCAGGAATGCCACCGGATAGAGATGTGGAGTTTCTGATAGATTTGGTGCCAGGATCAGGACCAATAGCTAAGAGACCGTACAAAATGTCGGTTGATGAACTGAAAGAGCTCAAGAAGCAACTAGGAGAACAGTTGCAGAAAGGGTTTATTCAACCAAGTTCTTCATCTTGGGGAGCCCCAGTATTGTTCGTGGAAAAGAAGGATAGAACACAAAGATTATGTATTGACTACCGTTCTCTCAACGAGGTTACCATCAAGAACAAATATCCTTTGCCAAGAATCAACGACTTGTTTGATCAGCTAGAAGGAGCATGTGTATTCTCGAAGATTGATCTCCGGTCAGGTTATTTTCAACTCAAGATAAGAGAGCAAGACATACCAAAAACATCATTCACCACAAGGTATGGATTGTATGAGTATACTGTGATGCCTTTTGGATTAACCAACGCTCCGACATACTTCATGAATATGATGAACAAGGTGTTCATGGAATTTCTTGACAAGTTTGTTGTCGTTTTCATCAATGACATCTTGGTCTACTCCAAGAGCAAGGAAGAACATGAAAGACACTTACGCTTGATACTTGAGAAACTGAGGGAACATAAACTTTATGCCAAATTCAGCAAGTGTGAGTTCGGGTTAGAGAAAGTTGGTTTTCTTGGTCATGTGATGACGAAGGATGGTGTGGCAGTTGATCCTGCTAAGGTTTCAGCTGTGACAGGATGGGAATCACCCAAGAATGTGAAAGAAGTTCGTAGTTTCCTCGGCTTAGCAGGTTACTACAGAAGGTTCATTGAAAATTTCTCGAAGGTTGCTAAGCCAATGACTGAATTGCTAAAGAAGGACAAGAAATTTGCTTGGTCTGAAGGTTGTGAAGTCAGCTTCCAAGAATTGAAGAAGAGACTAGTGACAGCACCAGTTCTATGTCTGCCAGATTTTGAAAAGGATTTCCAAGTATATTGTGATGCGTCTCATCAAGGTTTGGGTGCCGTACTAATGCAAGACGGTAAAGTCGTAGCCTATGCTTCGAGACAACTCAAAACTCATGAAGTAAACTACCCTACTCATGATTTGGAATTGGCCTCTGTCGTCCATGCACTCAAAACATGGAGACATTACCTTTTGGGAAAAAGATGTGAAGTGTTCACCGATCACAAGAGTTTGAAGTATATCTTCACCCAGAAGGAAATCAACATGAGACAAAGAAGATGGCTAGAGCTTATCAAGGATTACGACTTAAGTTTGCAATACCACCCCGGTAAAGCAAATGTAGTAGAAGATGCTCTAAGTCGTAAGACGTTTGTAAATGGCCTTACCAAAGGTGATTTGCCAGATGACTTGTGTAAGCAATTCAAAGAACTCAGATTGGAAATTGTGCCTGAAGGACATCTCATGTCTTTGGATGTTCAACCCACTTTGTTGGACAAGATCCGAGAAGCTCAGAAGACTGATAAAGAAATTGAAAAGATTAAGGGGAATATTAGTCTAGGGAAAGCTAAGAGTTCCATATAGACGAACAAGGTACTTTATGGCACGGGAAACGTATATGTGTTCCACAAGACCCAGAGTTGCGGAAACTGATCTTACAAGAAGGTCACAACTCTCCGTATTCTATTCACCCAGGAAACACCAAGATGTACATGGATATGAAAGAAAGATTTTGGTGGAACAATCTAAAAAGGGACATCGCCGAGCATATTGCTTTGTGTGATGTGTGTAGCAGAGTAAAAGCGGAACACCAGAAACCAGCGGGTTTACTTCAAGCACTGCCTATTCCTGAATGGAAGTGGGAAAATATTGGTATGGATTTCATTACCAGATTACCAAGGACAAGGTCAGGGTATGATTCCATATGGGTAGTAGTGGATCGCCTAACTAAAGTGGCTCATTTTATACCCGTAAAGACAACCTATACAAGTGCCAAGTTAGCAAAAATCTACATGAGCCGAATTGTATGCCTTCACGGCGTGCCCAAGAGTATTGTGTCGGATAGAGGAACACAGTTCACTTCTCACTTTTGGAGACAGCTTCATGAATCCTTAGGTACGAGGTTGGAATTCAGCACTGCTTTTCACCCTCAAACTGATGGACAAACGGAAAGAACTAACCAAATTCTTGAAGACATGTTGAGAGCATGTGCCTTAGACTATGGAGCAAGTTGGGATGAAAGTCTGCCTTACGCAGAGTTCTCTTACAATAACAGTCATCAATCTAGTATTGGAATGGCACCATTTGAGTTACTCTACGCAAGGAAGTGTACCACCCCATTGTTATGGAATGGTGTGGGAGAAAGAAGTTTATTTGGACCTGATCTCATCAAAGACGCCGAAGAGAAAGTCAAATTGGTTAAGGACAGGTTGAAGATAGCTCAGTCCCGACAGAAAAGCTACGCGGATTCTAAGCGTAGAGAAGTCACCTACGAAATTGGAGATAGAGCTTATCTTAGAGTATCACCACTTCGTGGAGTGAAAAGATTTGGAGTCAAAGGAAAGTTGGCACCAAGATATGTTGGGCCATTCAAGATTCTAAGTCGCAAGGGAGAAGTTGCATATGAGGTTGAATTTCCTGAATCTCTGTCAGCTGTCCATAATGTATTTCATGTGAGTCAGCTTAAGAAATGTCACCCAGAGATGGAAGAATCCTCTCTGAAGGATACTATACCATTGGAAGAAGTTCAGCTAGAAAGTGACCTCACCTATGAAGAAAAGCCTGTCAAGATTCTTGAGACCGCAGAAAGAGTCACAAGGACAAAAACTATCAAGTTTTGCAAAGTGCAATGGAATCATCACTCCGAAGAGGAAGCAACATGGGAAAGAGAAGATGATCTTCGGAAAGACCACCCTCACCTATTTGCTAGCCAATCGGAATCTCGAGGGCGAGATTCATCTTAAGGGGGTTAGATTTGTAACATCCCTAAATTCATATTCCAAAACTCAATCATATCATCTAAGCATTCATCATCATTTAGGGTTCTCCTCAAAAACAGAAGCTTGTGCTATGATTTCATGTGAGTAAAATTCACTCATTAAGGTCATCACCTTTTGAAACTTAAAAGGTTAAGGAACTTGTTTGCTTGCCCCACTATTGGAAAGATTAGGTGTAAAGGTTTAACCAAAATTTTCAAATTAGAAATAATTTCAAAACCTCTATTTCAAACAGTTGCAAATTAGTGCAAAATCTCTGTTTGTTTGAAAACCAAGTCTGACCAAGCCTTTAAAAGGTAACCCCATGAGCTTTGACTTATTTCTGAGACCAATTCACCCCTGCAAAACCCCAGGAAAATTTGAATTCAAATTGTATTTGAAACCATTTGAAAACATAACCAGAAAACAGAATTAGAAAAGAAAAAGGACTAGACAAAAGAAAAGGGCCGAGCGCCAGGTTTCTGGCCCAACAGAGGATCGAGCCAAACTAGCCCACCCGGGGAATTCCTTTTCTTTTCTCACGCCAAACGCACACAGCCAGTCGCTGACAAACAGACCCCACCCCCATTTCGCACACATCGCTGACAAGCGGGCCCTGGCCACGCTGTCATCGTCTTCCCCAAACCCCGCCCGCGACCACGTCGCAGCTGCAGTGACTGCCGGTGATGGCGCGGCTTAATTGGGCAATTAAACACAGGCGTTTCCTGTCGAGGCACCGGCTATAAGATCCCCACCTCCCCACGATCATTTTCCCCCAGTCAATCTCACACTCACGCCACCAGGCTGCCCACGACTCGCTCGAGACCGCCACAGACAGAGCCAACTCCGGCGATCGATTCAGGTGAGCTCCGTGCGCCCCTTCCCCTCTGGATTGTTCGAGACACTTAGCGATCCTCTTGCGCACCTTCTAACCACAACAGAGCATCCTGTACTGCCCCAGGTCGCCGTGTTCGCTTGACGCCGTAAGCACCCGACGACCACCCCAACTCCGGCGAGCAATCTCAGTAAGTCCCGAGCGCCCCTTGCTTTCTTATTCACCCGAGCGTGTTCGCAATGGTCCTGCGCATCTCCTAAACCCATTGGTTCGTGTTAGGGCGACGCAAAACCTCGGCAACGACTCCGACAACACCCACCCGACGCCAGACGCAACTCCGACGAGATCTAGAGCCCATCTCCGAGCGCCCCTCCGCAAGCCAGTACCACGACGAGCTTCAGCAGCCTCCAGAGAACCTGGTAAGACCCCTCTCCCTCTCGCGGACGATGTAGAACGCCGGCGCCACCGTAGTCAGACGCGCCGCCACTAGTCAACGTCGCCAGCGCCGCCCGTTCGTGGCTTGATGGTTTGGTCCGTTGGATCTGCATCGTAGGGCTAGGATAGATCTAGGCCGAAGAGGTACGCGCACGTCTGGATCGTTAGATCTAAGTTAGATCCTGCGGCCTGCGATTGCCGATCCGCGCGAAGCGGTACGCACCAGTAAGGTTGCGACGCGTGGCAGGGTTTAATTCAAAAACAGAATTTAAAACCAGATTTTGATCCAAACTTTAAACCGCTATAACTTTTGAATGCCACGTTAGATTTTTACAAATTTTATACCGTTGGATTCAGTGAAACCAGACCTTTCTGAATGTCCAATTTGTTTAACAAATAGTAACCATTAAAATGACTTTATTTGTGGAATCATATTTAAATCTATTTTGAGTATAGATTTGTTTTGATAATTAGTTTTAATGTTAAATAAGTTTGTTATGGCAATTTTTGTGTCCTGTTATGTTTCAGTATCATGCACATGCTTGGTAAAATTTCCAAAATCACCACTTAGTAAAATTCTTGCATGCATGCATTCATATTATTTTTTGATTGAATAAATTGTGGGAAATTGAATGCTATAATTTTTCTTGTAGATTTTGCTAGTGATTGTGATTGTGAAGAGTGCTACTCTCCCCACTACCAAGGCAAGTGATATTTTCATGAATATTTCTATCCTATGTTTTGTATTAGCATTAGATATTTTTCTAAGTATTGCATGCTATTTTGCCTAGTGCTAAGTTGGGAAATCCTAAGTAGAGTAGAATAGTAGAATTGCTAGGGAATTTTCCTAAGTTAAGTTATCATAACATGCTTAGCCTAGCTACTTAGCAAACAAGGGTGGTGAACAACTATACTTATCATGATGAAAATATTTCTAAGTCAAGAGACTTATGCTTTTCTAATAAAACAACTAAGTCAAATGAACCTCCTGGGTGGAATGGAAAGAATGGGTTATGTTGAGTGGTTACACAAGGCCATGGACTTGGGTTGTGTATCTCACTTGTGGTAAGCCACCCAGGCACAAAGGGATTTGGAGGCCAAGTGTTGAGAAAGCTTACAGTGCAACCACTTGGCAATACGGGCTCTGCCATGATCACATAGGTTGCTAGAACTTAGTCACTTGGACAGTTGGTGGTAGTTGGGATGATAGGTTGGAGCGCGTCCATTTTGACTAAGGAAAGGCTTCTGAAAGGTCCTGTCTTGGGAAAACAAGTCTGGTGGGGAAAGTGCACAACCTCTGCAGATGGAAAACCTAAGTACTTAGCCTAGTCCAAGGCAATGGACACTTTTGAGCATCAATACATGGAAGCTACAAGAATCTCATCACTCCAACTTCTAAGTGAAATTTGAGGGTGAACAAGGGTGAAGGACCCCAATGTCTATTGGTGGTTTCTTGGGAATGTTTTGACAAAGAAAAACTTAGTGATTTCAACTAATAGGTAAAACCTATTTTCAAGCAAAGCAAGCCAAGCTACACTTAGCCAAAATGCATATAGTAATATAGTCAACTTAAAATACACTAAGGTATCACTTGCCAATACTATTCCAAAGTATTAACCCTCTGTGGCTGTAACTTGTGATGTTGCAGGTTACTCCGATGATGAATAGGAGTCATGAGTCTACACTCAACATGCTTGCCTGTGGCACATGAAGATGAAGACTTATGTTTATTTGCTTATTCCTTAAAACTCTTGTATTAGGCCTATGGCCATGAGTTGTAAAAGACTATGTTTTATCTCTGGAATGAATGTAATAAACGACCTTTGTATCTGTGTACTTCATCTTAAACTGTGGATGCTAGCGTTGATCCAGGGACTAGCATTGCAATCACAGGGATCCTTTCCTTTATAAAGGAGGGGTCTAACAGGGGCGGTCTCATTTTACCTGAATCGCACGTCGGAGTCGAGTGGCGGCTCAGGTGCTCGCGGTTGAGAACGAAGACGTCGCTCTGGGTCATGAGAAAGCAAACGGAGGGCATTAGCGAACGCGCAAGGTCATGCTGGTCACAGTGGTTTGAACTAGAGGCAGAGGGGCGGTCTGTACTCACCGAGATTTGTCGCCGGAGTTGCTCTGTCTGCGGCGGCGCAAGGGCGATTGCAGGCAGCCTGGTGGCGGAGAGGTGGCGCTAGGTGAGGGGAAATGGCCGCGGTGCAGAGGGGTTTATGTAGGCAGAAGGAGGGCGGCGATTAAGCGTGGAATCAAGGGCAATTAAGCCCGCAGTGACTGCGGCGAGTAACGGCGGAGCGAGCGTCGCGGCCGCGCGTGATTGACGACGACGACGTGGTCGCAGGATCCACTTGTCAGCGAATAAAACAGAGAGGGGGTGGGGTCCTGGCGTTAGTCACTCAGTGGGTTTGTCTGCGAGTGAGAAAGAGAGAGGGGGAACCCGGGTGGGCTTAATGGGCTGGATTCGTAGTTGGGCCAGATAGGTGGCGCTGGCCTTTTTCCATTTCTTTTCTCCTTTTCCTTTTTCTGTTTTGATTTTCTGAAATGATTTTCAAATCCAAATCAAATGAGTTTGAATTCAAATCTTCTCTAGGTTTTTATTCAGCAAACCTTGCACTCAAATGTGTGTCAAACACTACTGTTTATTCAAAACACTTTGATCAAATGAAAATAAAAATAAAACCAAGCCTTTATGATATATATACAATAGGCATAATATTGGTTTTATTTACTCCTTTTGTTTTGAAACTTTGTTCAAACTTTTAATGGTGCCTAAGTTTGAATTTCAAATCTTACTGAACCAAAACAAGTACTCTTCTCATTGGAAGATAGCACTAAGGCTAGAGCAAACTTACATGAAATAATAAGCATATATGCTTCTGTTTTGAAATGATTTGTTTGAAATGAAACTTATATGATCATGGATGCATGGATGATATGCATGAGTTTGAAACATGATTTTAGGGATGTTACAGCGACTTAGTGCTGCACACATGTCAGATTCCAAATATCCTTAAAGATCATCGTAACCTATCCTCCACACTTCTAGCTTAGTTGCTTTACACAGAGATAATGGAGTGCAAAGCGATGGCAGTGAAGAGTATAGTGAAGAAAGTAAGGGTCAGGTTTAAGTAGGACATTTCTTATGGCAAGGCTTGGAGGGAAAAACAAATGGCTATTAAGGACATGTTTTGTTCGTTCATAGACTCGTATGACTCTGTAGTCTGACAACTCCAGACACTGCAGGATAGAAACCCAGACACCGATGTCGAGATATCGGAGGATCCATCCATGAAGGTGCTTCATCGAGTGTTCATAAGCACATTTCTTAAGCTGACTCACATGAAACACATTATGAACAGCTGACAAAGACTCCGACAATTCAATTTCATAAGCAACTTCGCCTTTGCGACTCAGAATCTTGAATGGTCCAACATATCTTGGGGCCAACTTTCCTTTGACTCCAAACCTCTTCACTCCACGAAGTGGTGACACTCTAAGATAAGCTCTATCACCAACTTCATAGGTGACTTCTCTACGCTTAGGATCTGCGTAGCTTTTCTGTCGGGATTGTGCTATCTTCAATATGTCCTTAACCAACTTGACCTTCTCTTCGGCTTCTTTGATGAGTTCTGGTCCGAACAAACTTCTTTCTCCCACACCATTCTATAATAATGGGGTGGTACATTTTCTCCCGTAGAGAAACTCAAATGGTGCCATCTCAATGCTGGCTTGGTAGCTGTTGTTATAAGATAATTCTGCGTAAGGCAGACTTTCATCCCAACTGGCTCCATAGTCTAGGGCACATGCCCTCAACATGTCTTCAAGAATCTGATTAGTCCTTTCTGTTTGTCCATCAGTTTGAGGATGAAAAGCAGTGCTGAATTCCAACCTCGTTCCCAATGACTCATGTAGCTGTCTCCAAAAATGAGAAGTGAATTGAGTCCCCTATCAGACACAATACTCTTGGGCACTCCATGTAGACATACAATTCTACTCATATAGATCTTGGCCAACTTGGCACTTGTGTAGGTTGTCTTCACGGGTATGAAATGAGCCACTTTAGTTAGGCGATCCACTACTACCCAAATAGAATCGTATCCTGACCGGGTCCTTGGTAATCCGGTAATGAAATCCATACCAATCTTGTCCCACTTCCAATCAGGAATAGGTAGTGGTTGAAGCAAACCTGCTGGTTTCTGATGTTCCGCTTTCACTCTACTACACACATCACACAAAGCAATATGTTCGGCGATGTCCTTCTTGAGATTATTCCACCAAAATCTTTCCTTCATGTCCATGTACATTTTGGTGTTACCCGGATGAATGGAATACGGTGAGTTGTGTGCTTCTTGTAATATCAGTTTCCGAAGCTCCGGATCTTGTGGAACACAGATACGTTTCCCATGCCATAAAGTACCCTGTTCGTCTTCATGGAATCCTTTGGCTTTTCCTTTGCCAATATTTTCCTTAATTTCTTCAATTTCACTATCAGTCTTCTGGGCTTCTTTGATCGTGTCCAACAAAGTGGGTTGAACATCCAAAGACATGAGATGTCCTTCAGGCACAATCTCCAATCTGAGATCTCTAAATTGGGCACACAAATCATCTGGCAATTCTCCTTTAGTAAGGCCATTCACAAAAACCTTACGACTTAGAGCATCTGCTACAACATTTGCTTTACCGGGGTGGTATTGCAAACTTAAGTCATAGTCTTTGATGAGTTCTAGCCATCTTCTTTGTCTCATGTTAATTTCTTTCTGGGTGAAGATATACTTCAAACTCTTATGATCTGTGAACACTTCACAACGCTTTCCCAAAAGATAGTGTCTCCATGTTTTGAGTGCATGGACAACAGAGGCAAACTCTAAATCATGAGTAGGATAGTTCACTTCATGAGTTTTGAGTTGTCTCGAGGCATAAGCCACAACTTTTCCTTCTTGCATAAGTACTGCACCCAAACCATGATGAGATGCATCGCAATACACTTGGAAATCCTTCTCCAAATATGGAAAACACAAGACTGGTGCTGTCACAAGTCTCTTCTTCAATTCCTGAAAGCTGAGTTCACAACCTTCAGACCAAGCAAATTTCTTGTCTTTCTTTAGCAATTCAGTCATAGGCTTAGCTACTTTGGAGAAATTCTCAATGAACCTTCTATAGTAACCTGCTAAGCCAAGGAAACTACGAACTTCTTTCACTGACTTGGGAGCTTCCCATTCAGTTACAGCTGAAACTTTAGCAGGATCAACTGCTACACCATCTCCTGACACAACGTGTCCAAGAAATCCAACTTCATTTAGCCAGAATTCACACTTGCTGAATTTCGCATACAATTTATGCTCTCTAAGCTTCTCAAGTATCAATCGCAAATGTCCTTCATGTTCTTCTTTGCTCTTGGAGTAGACTAAAATGTCATCGATGAAAACGACAACAAACTTATCAAGGAATTCCATGAACACCTTGTTCATAATATTCATAAAGTATGCTGGAGCATTGGTCAAACCAAATGGCATCACGGTATACTCATACAATCCATACCTTGTAGTGAAAGCTGTTTTAGGTATGTCTTGTTCTCTTATCTTGAGCTGAAAATAACCTGACCGGAGATCAATCTTTGAGAACGCACAAGCTCCTTCTAGTTGATCAAATAAGTCATTGATTCTTGGCAAAGGGTATTTTTTCTGGATGGTCACCTCGTTGAGTGAATGGTAATCTATGCATAACCTTTGACTTCTATCTTTCTTCTCCACAAACAAAACTGGGGCTCCCCAAGATGAAGAACTTGGTTGAATAAATCCTTTCTGCAACTATTCTCCAAGTTGTTTCTTGAGTTCTTTCAGTTCATCAACTGACATCTTTTATGGTCTCTTTGCTATTGGTCCAGATCCTGGTAGCAAATCAATAAGGAACTCCACATCTCTATCTGGTGGCATTCCCGACAATTCTTCCGGAAACACATCCAGATATTCACTCACAATTGGCACACTGCCTATGCTAACCCCCTTAAGAGAATTTAGCATACTCCTTTTTGCTTCAAAGTTGGTCTTGAATCTGATCCTTTTATTTTTTGGAGTTGTGAGTGAGACAGTATGGTTGGCACAATCTATCACTCCCTTGTGCTTAGTCAACTAGTCCATTCCCAAAATGACATCCAATCCTTGGGAGTTTAGAATTATCAAGTTAACGGGAAACTTATACTTCCCAAACTCTATGACTAGATCATGACATCCTGAATTCACTATCATTTCTCCGCCAGGAGAACTTACTTTTATAGGACACCCAATAGTCTCTACCGGTAGTTCATTTATTTCAACAAATGCTCTTGATATGAATGAATGAGATGCACCAGTATCAAAGAGAACAAATGCTGGAACAGAATTGAGTTTGAACTTACCAGCAACAGCATCAGGCTCCTCATAGATTTCCTCCACATTGATGTGGTTCACTTGTCCCTTCTGAAAAGGGTTGGGCTTGTTGGGTCCTTCAACTTTCTTTTCTGGGCATTCATTTGCATAATGCCCCATCTTTTTGCACTTGAAGCACTCAACCTGACTAATGTCCTTCTTGACAGGCTGGCTTCCACTGCCACTTCCATTACCACTGTGGTGGCTCTTATATCCACCCTTGTGGTTCTTGTACTTGTCATTGTCATGACTACGGTGATGCTTGTTGTCATGACGGTTGTGGTTGTGGTGCTTGTTGAATTTCCCATGCTTGTGGGATCCTGAGCTTCCACTATCATCATAATTGGAACGTTTGTGAGACGATCCCGAGCTGTGCTTGTCTGAGTGCTTTCTCTTCCTGCTTTCAACTTGCTTCATTTTGCTCTCCAAAATAGCAGCCTTATCACAAAGAGACTGGTATGTGGGAACATAGGCTACTGATAGCTGCAAGTTCAGTTCATCATTCAGCCCTTCAAGAAACTTTTCCTTCCTCTTAGCATTGGTGTCAACTTCATCCGGTGCATAACGCGCCAGATTGTTGAACTCCTCAATATATTCAGCCACGCTACGGTGGCGCTGCTTCAGATTATGGAATTCTTTCTTCTTCAGACTCATCACTCCAGATGAGATATGAGCAGTACGAAATCCATCCTCAAAGATAGCCCATGTCACATCTTCTATGGGAGTGGTGATCTGGAAGTTATCCCACCAAGTGGCGGCTGGTCCTTCCAGCAAATGTGCTGCAAATCTGACCTTTTCTGCATCAGTACAACCCACAGTTACCAAGTCCTTGTTCACAGAGCGTATCCAATCATTGGCCACCATGGGATCAGTTGTTCCTGAGAACTTTGCTGTCCTCAATCTCAAGAACCTGGTAAGCATGTCAAAACCCGGTGGGTTGTTGTTGTTGTTGTTGTTGTTGTTGTTGTTGTTGTTGTTGTTGTTGTTGTTGTTGTTGTTGTTGTTGTTGTTGTTGTTGTTGTTGTTGTTGTTGTTGTTGTTGTTGTTGTTGTTGTTGTTGTTGTTGTTGTTGTTGTTGTTGTTGTTGTTGTTTTTGTTGTTGTTGTTGTTGTTGTTGTTTTTGTTGTTGTTGTTGTTGTTTTTGTTGTTGTTGTTGTTGTTGTTGTTGTTGTTGTTGTTGTTGTTGTTGTTGTTGTTGTTGTTGTTGTTGTTGTTGTTGTTGTTGTTGTTGTTGTTGTTGTTGTTGTTGTTGTTGTTGTTGTTGTTGTTGTTGTTGTTGTTGTTGTTGTTGTTGTTGTTGTTGTTGTTGTTGTTGTTGTTGTTGTTGTTGTTGTTGTTGTTGTTGTTGTTGTTGTTGTTGTTGTTGTTGTTGTTGTTGTTGTTGTTGTTGTTGTTGTTGTTGTTGTTGTTGTTGTTGTTGTTGTCGTTTTGATTCTGATTTTGATTGGCCATGAACTGAGTCATCATCTGCATCAGTTGAGTTTGAGCTATCATCAACTGCTGCATCTCGGGATTGACATTATTGTTGTTGTTGTTTGGGTTGGGATTGGCACGACGGGAAGGCATCTGTGGTTTCAATAAGGATAAGTAATGAGATATAACCCATAGATGCCATGCACAATACATCACATAGCAACAAACACAATAAACAATCACAAGATAAACATAGAGTTTAAACAACGTAAACAACAAGCTTTGGAAAAGTAAACATAATAGCAAGCCATCCACATGTTGGATGATCATTGCGACACAATAAATTAAAGGGTGATAGATAAATAGATAGTTGAATAATCAACTCTACTCCTCCATGTCGACCTCCACGTCCACAAGAGTAAGTCCGGCTATCTCCATGGCTAACTTGTACTTCTCCACACTGGTGGTCAAGGCCTCAATCTTCGCGCGAAGGGCTCTCTTCTGCGAGCGAAGCCTCTCTATCACTCCCTGCTGAGTCTCTAACTCAAAGTCCTTGGCCTCTATCTCGGCCCTCATGTCCTTGATCTTCTTGTTTCTGTCCTGAACTCTCTTCTCCTGATTCTTGAACTTCTTGCCCTGGCTCTCGAATCTGGCCTCCATCTCCTTGACGATCTCGTCCTGCTCCGCGAAGAGATTATCCTTCTCCCTCAATTGAACCTGAAGCTCGTCATTGCTAAGCATGACGTTGGTCCTATCTATGTCGAGGTGTCTAACGAGGCTCTCTAGGTCCTGGAGGTAGAGACGTACATGCTCAGTCGTCTCTCTAGTAGTGTCATCATACACTACAGCCTCACCCTGCTCATCACGTCTCCCGAATGGGTGAAAGTAGAGGCCCCAGAGCTCGGTGGAGTGTCGTCCGCAGAGGCGTCCAAGTAACTCCTGCATGACTACATCTAGTCCCTTGTCCTTGTCATCATGCATCAACTTGAATGTGATCTCCTCCGTAAAGTGGCTCCGTCTGGCATCCTGGCTGTGAGACTCTAAAGCCCCAAAGATCCTTCCTCTCGAACTTGGTGAGCTGAAGTGCCTTAATACTAGGAAGTGGGAGGTTGAGCACACTAGTGAGCTCCACCAGACGAGAACCGAAATGAGTTCCCTTGAACTCCTCAACAGTGTTGATAACAACGCTAGGCATCTATTGCATAAGACAGATAAAAATTAGAAATAATACAAATATAGAGGAAAACACATGACAGTAAAACAAGAGTCAAGCATACATTCCATAATAAAACTTACAAGTCATGGCATACAAAATCTAGTACAAACACTAAGGTTCATCATAACTTAGACAAATTTTTGTGAGAAAACAATAAGTTTGGTGGTCCAACTAGTGGAGTACATCACAATTCTCACTCATATGCTAAGTCTATGATATCCTCCCTTAGACGTTTTATGGCGGTCTCTAAGTCTTGGGCATACTTCTTCTCCTCCTTAAGATCATTTTGGGTATTGAGCATTCTACACTTGAGACTTTCACCAAGCTCCTTGATAGCATTCCAAGCTGCATTTCTTGCAGATTCAAAGAATGTCGTATACATTTCTAAGTTGGTGCCCATGTAGAATCCTGACTCTTTGTGGTTGTCTCCCTTGTTTTTGTACAAGTGAAGTTGCACCCACCAATATTATTCTCCTTCATCCATAACTGGAAATCCCTTGTACATGGACTCACCATGTATCCCCAAGCTAACCATAAGGGTTTTGAGTGCTTTAGGAAACTCCGTCTCACATTATAAATTCATGGTCATGAGTGGTCCCTTCTTGACAGCTTCGTTGATGGCGGCCATCTACAAATAGAGATTAGAAGAGGTTTACAAGTGCGGAATTTGCAAAGAGTTGCATTTTTCCTTAGTGGTTTCCTTAGTCTAATCCAACTTAGGGTCATAATCCTATAGGCAACACAGTGCTCTGATACCATCTTTAAGACCCCACCTTTATAAGGTAAAGGTCCCTGTGATTGCAATGCTAGTCCCTGGATCAAATGCTAGCATCCACAATTTAAGATGAAGTACACAGATACAAAGGTCTTTATTACATCGTCATTCTAGAGAAAAACATAGTCTTTTACAACTCAATAGCCAAAGGCTAGTACAAGAGTTCATAACATAAGGTAAATAACTATAAGTCTTCATCTTCATGTGCCACAGGAAAGCATGTTGAGTGCAGACTCACAACCCTATTCTCCATCAGAGTAACCCGCAACATCATAAGTTACATCCACAGTGGGTCAATACATTTGGAATTGTATTGGCAAGTGATACCTTAGTAGAATAGTAGTAACTAACATCTATATGAATTTGGCTAAGTGTAGCTTAGGCTTGCTTTGCTCAAAATAGGTTTTTCTTATCAGTTGAAAAGCACTAAGTTTTTGTTTTGTCAAAAACTCCCAAGGAACCACCAATAGACATTGGTGAACCTTTTACCCTTGTTCACCCACAAGTTTTTAACTTAGAAATTGGGATTAGGAGATCCTTGATAGCTTCAATGTCTTGATGCTCAAATTGTCCATTGCCGGGGACACGGCTAAGTACTTAGGTTTTACCCTCTCGAGAGGAGGTGCACTTTCCCCACAAGACTCGACATGCATCGAGACGAGATCTTTCAGAAGCTTTCCCTTAGACCACCATGGACGCATTCCATCTTATCACCCTACCACCAACTGTCCATATGGCTAAGTTATTGCAACCTATATGATCAAGGCAGAGCCCATATGCCATGTGGTTGCATTAGAAGCTTCTCAACACTAAATATCTCAAATCCCTTTGTTCCTGGATGGCTTTCCACAAGTGAGATACACAAGGTAAACCATAGACATGGGCCTTGTGTAACCAATCAACATAAACCATCATACCATTCCACCCAGGTGATTCATTCACTTAGTTGTTTTATTAGTCAAAATACAAGTCAAAAGACTTAGCAAAATTTCCATAGCATGAATATAATCCACCCTTTTTTGATACTATCTAGGCTAAGCATGATAACATAACAAGTATCTTAACTTAGAGAAAATTCTGCTAAGACTACAACTACTAGGATTTCTCAAGGCATAACATAGTTTATACTTAGAAAAAAATTCCATGCAAGGCCTACTCAAAATATCACTATTGCATAGTCAAAAATAATAGGACAAAATACATGAAGCACCACTTGCCTTGGTAGTTTGGGGAGTAGCAACAATCCTCACACTCACAATCACCACTAGCACCAAAATCTACACATAAAATGATAGCACCAAATTCACATTCAAATATTCAAGCAAAAATATATATGAATTCATGCAAATGCAATGGAATGAATTTCTACACTAAAAAATTCCAACTAAACAATACTGAAAACAAATTGAAATTTCTAATGTTCATATAAAACAAGTTTCACTTTAAAACAATTTTAAAACATTTTATATAGTCAAAATAAGACTATACTTGATTCTGCAAATAAACCTAATTTTTCAGAAGCAAAATACAAATTCAAGTTCACAGTAGTGTAGGGCTTAATTTTATGAATCCATTGATATATCATTTGTAAATTTTGTCCAAACAGAACTAAAGATATGAATTTTTCAAGTTTAAATCTCTAATAGATATAAAAAAGATTTTAAAACAAAATCACAGACACGTGGCCGTGTCTGATTGGCCCGTACCACTTCATGCGGGTCGACTAACACGAGCCGTTGGATCTAAGTGATAGCGCACAGCCAAATCTGTTGATTCCGGTTCGCATAAGTGATCTACTCTACTCCTTTAGATCTAGATCCAACGGTGCTTGATCAAGCGACCAAGGATGGGCGGCGCGCGTGGCTACTGCGGCGGAGGCACTACTGGCGGTGCTTCTCCGGCGATTCCAGAGGGGCTGGGGGCGGTGGTGATTCTTACCAGCATTGCAAGGTCGCGAGGAAGCTCAACGTGGCCTTGGTTCAGACGGGGGCGATCTGCTGCGGTCGCTGGAGCTTTCGGAGTTGCGGACAGCGTCGGGCTCGTGTAGACGACGATGAAGGCGACGACCTGAGCCACCCTAGCGCAAACTAAAGGCATCATGACATGCACACGGACCAGGCGAACAACATCGTTTGAACTAGAGGTCGGCGGGCAGTCGTATCTTACCGGGATTGCTCGTCGGAGATGAGGACGGCATCGGGTGCTCACGGTGTTTGACGAAGCCGATGACATAGGGGGTCATAGGACGAACCAGTGGTGTTAGCAGGTGGTCAAGGAGCAGAGGATCATCATCGTATGAACGAGGGACGAGCGCTAGCATGACACTCACCAGAATAGTTCGTCGGAGGTGCTCGGGCAGCGGCAGTGCAAGTCCAATTGCGAGCAGCCTGGCGGCGATTGGGTGTGGGTGTTTGGGGGAAATGACCGCGGCGGTGTGGGGATTAAGTAGCCGGCGGGGGCGAGGAAACTACACATAGAATCAATGGTAATTAAGACCGAAATCAACGCGGTAGTGTTGGAGGAAACGGCGATGACGACAGGGTCTGGGTGCGGGGTTTGGGGAAGACGAGCTGAGATGGCGCACGGCCTAGTGGCAGTGTCAGCGGGGTTAGGGTTGCGCGCGTGAGAGAGAGGAAGAGGGGGAAACGGCCCGGGTGGGCTTTTGAGCATGCTCTGGTGCTGGGCTCAAAGTGCAGCGCCTGTTTTATTTTTTTCTTTTAACCTTTTCTTTTTCTGTTTGATTTTTCAGGAATGGTTTTCAAACCTTTTTCAAACCTATTTGAATTCAAATCTTTTCTAGATTTTTGTAAAGTGATTCTTGTACTCAAAAGTGTGTCAAGCATATCTGTTTACACAAACACACTTTGGTCCTTTGAAAATAAGAACAAAACCATGCCTCATATGAATAGTAAAATGGGCATATAAATGGTTTTGTTTGATTCCAAACTTTGAAATTTTCTGTGCCAACCCTAAATGCTATGACAATAAGAATGCAATGCATGCTTTTACAATTCATGATTTTTGGGATGTTACACCTTTTATAGGTGGGGATGCGCCAAGGGGGAGGGATTCCTCCCCCAACTCCACTTCATGTGGCCGAAGCAAGGGAGAGGGAGGATTCCTCCCTTAGGTAGGTTTCCTTCTCACCCTCCACTTGGAAATCAATGTTCCAGTTTGACTTTTTCAAACTGGCTTTTTGACTTTCAAACTAGAGTTTGATTTCTATCTTCCAAGTGTCCATCCAAGTGACCTAGGACATGATGCAACCATTCCAATTTGTCATGACACATCCATGTACCCATCCCCTTCCTATTCGGTGGACCTTCTAGACCCTTCTAGAACATTTTGGTGAAAACACCGAAACAATTCCCGAACTTCGAAATTGGACTTTCCTTATATAAATCTTATTCTCTAGACCATTCCATATCTCATTGTGATATCCTGGATCCCATCCAAGACTCCAAACTACATTCGGTTTGTTTACTCACTTTCCATATCTACTAAACAACATCGAATCCTTAAGTGTGTCTCCTACGGTTCGTGAATTATGCAGACATGATCGAGACTCTTATCCGATATATAACCAATAGAGGAATCTGGAAATTCATATGTCTCCCCACATATTTCTACGATTACTTCATGATCGAATGAACCATTTACATACGATACCAATTTCCCTTTGTCTCGCAATACTTTACTTATTTGAGGTTTGATCGTTGGTATCTTTGCATACCTAGTTCAACCTCGTTACCGATAAGTACTCTTTACTCGTTCCTGTGATATGTGATCCCTTGTGAGCTAGTCACATGCTTGCAAGCCAATTGGATGACATTCCACCATGAGGGCCCAGAGTATATCTATCTGTCATATGGATGGACAAATCCCACTCTTGACCCATGTGCCTCAACACATACTTTCAAAACACTCAATGCCACCTTTATAGCCACCCAGTTACAAGTGGTGTTTGATGTCATCAAAGCATCCATCCGGTGATGGTGATTAACATGATCTCATGGTCGAAGGATTTAGGTTACTATGCATTGAAAGCTTATAGCAAGTGAACTATTTAAATGACTTGATCTTATGCTATGCTTAACTATAGGAGTATGTCCATCACATCATTCTCCTAATGATATGACCTTGTTGTTAATATCCCAATGTTCATGATCAGGAAACCATGATCATATATTGACCAAAAAGATAGTTTAACAAGAGGCTTTAATAGGGACTCTTACATGTTTACAAATCACACAAGTATTAATGTTTGTGGTTAATACAATTATAGCATGGTATGTAAACATTTATCATAAGCATGAAGATATGATAATAACCACTTTATTATTGCCTCTTGGTCATATCTCCAACAGTCTCCCACTTGCACTAGTGTTAATAATCTAGTTTCAAACCTTTGTGTAATCAACACCTATGGATTTCTGGTGTTGTATTTACACGATTGCAAGTGATCTGCTGATCTTCGGATCCGAATCTTTCAGGTCCGTGTGTAATTGCATGTCTTTGCGTCTCTATGCATCAGTCATTCTCTAATGAGATGGCTTTGTATAAATTTGGTCCTTTAGGGAGTCCTTTAGTTCCTTAGGGTTAAAACATGTTGATAATATTGTCGCACAATATATCTTCATAGTACTATCCCGCTATGAACCACACCTAGTTTCATAACAAATTACTTGACACAAATGCCCTCTTTTGCTGCTATAATAGCAATCATATACTTAGGCTTTTGTTGTAGTATCTGTCATAGTGTCTTAACTTTGGAACTCATCCAAATCCATTATGGAACTTCCTTTCCATTATATTGTGCCAACCATAGTTTAAATTGAGATAATCCTAATTTGTACTTTGTGACAAAACAAGTATCAATGTAGTACTTCTACAATGAACTAACCATCTATTTGTCACTTCTACAAAAATAATATATTCTTAGTTCTTACAAAAGATCATAAGAATATATTTACTATCATCCAATAATCATCTTATGAATCATTCTGGTATATGCTCATAACATTTAGAGAATAGGACATATCTGGATGTGTACATATCACAATATGATTAAGATTTCTCTTTGTGATTTCATTCATCAAGTATAAAAAGTACTTGAATCTTTGTTTCACTTATCAAGTGTCGATACACTTGAGTTTCGATTTAATCCTTTCTGTGTGGCAAGAACCTTTATTGACATTTCCATATTGAACTTTTTCAATATCTCATCTATGTACATTTGTCACAACCATATTGGCGTCTCAATCTATCCATATAGACATTGATGCCAAATATTCGGGTTTTGCCTAAGTCTTTCATCGAGATGAAATTCTTAACTTGTGTTAATAAAAGATACATCATTTCCAATCAACAAGATGTCCTCCATATAATGTACTAGAAATATGTCTTAGCGCTCCCACTTAACTTCTTGCAAATGCAAGCATCTTCATCGTCTCCGATGAAATTAAACTCTTTAACAGTTTCATCATGGTGAAGATTCCAACTCCGCGATGCTTACTTAAACCATTGAAGTTTGCATACGCTTTTAGCATCCTTTGAATTTAACAAATCCCTTTGGATCGTGTTATGTACACGTCCTAGGTAACAATTCTATTAAAATAACTTTGTTTTGTTTGTTCAACTACCATATAACCATAACAGAATTATATGTAGTGGTTGCTACATTAATCCGTCTAGACTAAAATATCGCTATAAAAGATCAAATCTTGTCATAACCAACCTTTGAACATTTTCGTAAACTCTTTTCCCGACACGTCGGCTATTTCATAGATATTAAAAATCCATGTCTATTTCTTTTCTAGATCCAAATATAGTTGTAAGGTTTTACACCTTCCAGAGGGTCTTCCAAGTTCAAAGCTTGATTTCTCGTGTATGGAACTATCACGGATTCTATGGCTTCAAGCCATTTGACGGAGTTAGGGCCCATCATCGCTTATTTGCATATAGTCGGTTCATCATTGTCAAACAACAATGATTTTCTCTCAAATCGTGGTATTTGATCGTTTGCCCGACCTACTTAGTTCAATAGGAACTTAGACCTCCGTGACCACAACCTTTGAGGTACGTGAGCCATGAGCATTGTTGCTGCCTCCGGGACACTTTCTGGTGTTGCGCAACTTAGCACATATTGCTAAGGTTCTTTTAACCTTATGAAAGTTCTATTGTCCTCCCACTTAACTTTTCACAAAAATTCCTTCTGAAAGAAACTTGACATTCTAAGTGACAAACACTTTTGTCTTTGGTGTTAAAGAGGAATACTTAGTGGTTATTAGAAATAACCTACAAAGACACGCTCATCCGACTTTGGTTTGTAAACATCTTACTTATGCATAGCATACCAATGTTTTAAGAAAAGACAACTTGGGTTTCATCCCAAATCATAACTTTATATTGTGTCATTTCAACGGATCATGATGAAGCTCTTTTCAGTGTAAAAGCGATAGTCTCTAAAGTTTTAATCTTTAAAATATAATGGCAATCTTATAAATGACACCTTTGATCTTACCATGTCAAACAAGGTTTTATTACATATCTCGAACACTCCATACTCTTATGGTGTTTCGGGAAACTCAATGATGGGGATATGCCCACCGGGGTATACCCAGCAGGACGTTTCCGACTGGCCCAGGAACTGGCGAGTGGGCCTGCAAGACGGCGACTGGATCAAGGCCCGGTGTGGATCCAAGCGACTGGAAGATGAAGGCCCAGGCGAGTAGATAGGCCTAGTCGGGTTAGGTTAAACGATTACCGAAGCCTTAACTGATTCGGTTGAGATATGTAAACCCTAGGGAAGGTAAGTCTATATAAACCTCCCTACAGGGCGTGTAGAGATACGTTCCATCATACACCCAAGCGACTCGCCGCCTAGCCGCCGAGCTCGCCCATTGTACCACCATCATAATACAATCTAGCAGGAGTAGGTCTTTACCCTCCGGGGGGCCGAACCTGGGTAAAACCTTGTGTCTGCGCCTTCATCTCGCACCGCAGATGGCTGGCCGCCCTTGCCCCTCGTTCTACTACTCGCTGCCGATTGCAGCATCTGCCGTGACCATTCCCACGACAGTGGCGCCCATCGTCGGGCCTGGCCGGTCTGGCTGGTGTTCTGCGGCGAGATCCAATCTGCCCATCAACGAGACGGTCGCCATCGGCCGCATGATAGCGATCGGCGAGATGCTCCAGATCTTGCCGAGCAGCTACGTCCCGGCGGCACGACCCGTCACGCACAACGTGATCCTGCCGGTCGGCATGATCAGCCTCTTCGTCGGCCTCACCGACGTCATCGTCTCGGAGGATTCGGCTCGCATCCGCGAATCACCGCCACGCGATCGACTCTCCGAGAGCCAGGTCCGCACGATCCATCGCCTCGCCTCTGAGTACAACTCGGCCCACAGCAACGTGGCCGAAAACTCCGCGGTCGCGGAAGACGCGGCCCTCAACGACGACGCCGACTCGGCGACCCCGGCGTCACTCGCCGGATCCATCACCGCGGCTTCACCCGCGGGCTCCATCACCCAGGTCTCCAACGTGGGAGACTTCGAGGATCCCTCCATCCTTGGGATCTTTGACTTCGACTCCGGGTCGGAAAATTCCGCCGACCTCCGCGATGGGACCGGTCGCCACGCCGCGACCTACATGGCGACCGGCACAGATCCGCCGGAGGATCCCTTCTCCACCCCGATCCCTCCTAACGCCACGGCAACGGAGGTCGAGGAACTCTGCCTGAAGCTGGCGGAGGCAGTCCGCAAGGAACAAGCCGAGCGCGAAAAATTTCGCCTCGAGCAGGTGACGGCGCAGGAGCTGTCGCGCTACCACCAGCAGCGAATCAGGTCGCGCCTGAACCCCACCGTCCAGGGGCGCGCCCTGAACTTCGACGACGAAAACGACCCGGCTTGCGCGACCGAGCGCGCGATCTGCGAGAACGCGCCACCAGGAGGAAGCGCCCGGCCCCCGCCAGGGTCGACGGCGATGGGCGCCCCACCTCCACCCAACCGCACACCCCCCAGGGATCAGCTGCTGATAGTAGTCTCCTCACGGGAGCTAGACATGAACGGCCTCCCACTGTTCTCCACCCCGATGGACAACCTCGTGGCGGGCCGAGCAGCAGCCGACAACATCACGGCCACCGGTGACGGCGCCCTACAAATCCAGTATGTCAGGGCCCTTCTCGAAAAGGCCGTCGAGCAGCAAAACGCAGGCGCCGACTCGCAGGGTCGAGTATACTCGCGTTCTTCGGGAAGCAGAGCGGCCTCAAGCGGCCGCCCAATGGCGGCAAACACCCTCAACTGCCCGCCACCAGAGCCACTGAGCTCCAACACCGACCCGTGAACGCGGCACTTTCCACCAACAACCTAAGGCCAGCGACCAACTTCGTCGCCGCCAACGGTCAACCCATCGACGCCCGCACCCACATCATCAACAACCAAAGCTGGCGCGCACGCCAGCCCGACGACCTGCGACACACCCTAACCAATCGCCGCGACAGCGAGCCGATGGGGTCGCTAAGTCGACTCGGCCCCAAGTGCTTCGGGCTGATGATCCGAGGCGAGAAGTACCCGCCGAACTTCAAGGAGCCGAAGGAGATAGAAAAGTACGACCCTTCGTACGACCCCTCCGTGTGTCTCGATACATACCTCATGGCGATGGGGATCGCAGGCCACACCGACCTGCTAGCCGCCCGTTACCTCCCCCTGATGATGGAGGGGACGTGCTGTAGGGGTTCGTAGCATGGAAAACAAAAATTTTCTATCGCATACAAACAAACAAGCCAAGATCTATCTACTAGATTGTAGCAACGAGTCGATGGAATAACTCACCCTCGAAGATTCCAAAGTGTTTAACGAGAGCAGATTCTCGTGGGTGATGTAGTCGTACTCTTTCCGATCTCAAGATCGTGTAGACGATCCTTCCGGCGCCACGTTCCAGCAGCGCCCCCGCAGTCGGTCACACGTTCGGTACTCGACGAAGACCTTCCTCTCCCTTGTTCCAGCAGGCAGCGGAGGTTGTAGCACTCTCCTCGCGATTCCGGCAGCACAACGGCGTGGTACCGGAAGTAGAGGGGAGATCCCGCAGGGCTTCGCCTTAAGCCGGTGCGAGTATGGTGGAGCTTATGAGAGAGGCTATTAGTGGTCTAGTAATTAGACACACCAATTAGAGGGCTCTAAACCAATTAGAAGGCTCTAAACCAAAATAGCTCTAAACCGGGGTTTTAGATCTAGGGTTTAGTTTAGAGGGTAGGAACTAGTAGTGTTGTGTAGAGAGGGGAGCCCTGCCCCTCCCTTTATAGGTGGGAGGGCCGGCGGCCAAGGGGAGGAGTTCCTCCCCAACTCGGCCTTGGGAGGTGCGCCGGCCAAGGGGAGGAACCCTCCTCCAACTCGGCCTCCACCTCTCCTCCTCTTTCTCCTCTTTCCGAAAACTGGCAGTTTGACCGAAAACTGGCAGTTTGACTTTTTCAATTAGGATTTGAATTAACCCTTTATTTCGGACAGCGAGAACACTTAGTACATGATGCAATCATTCCAACATGCAATGACACATTCATGTACCCCTTCCCTCCCGGAGTGCCGGACATTCCGGGACCTTCTAGAATGTTCCCGATGAAAACACCGGAATCATTCCCGAACTCCGAAACGGGACTTTCCTTATATGAATCTTATTCTCCGGACCATTCCGGATCACCTCGTGATATCCCGGATCCCATCCGAGACTCCGAACAACATTCGGTCTCTTTCTCATAATACCATAACTACTCAAACAACGTCGAATCCTTAAGTGTGTCTCCCTACGGTTCGTGAATTATGCAGACATGATCGAGACACTTCTCCGAACAATAACCAATAGAGGAATCTGGAAATTCATATGGCTCCCACATATTTCTACGATTACTTTGCGATCGAATGAACCACTTACATACGATACCAATTTCCCTTTTGCTCACGATATGTTACTTATCCGAGGTTATGATCTTCGGTATCTCTGCATACCTAGTTCAACCTCGTTACTGATAAGTACTCTTTTCTCGTTCCCGTGATATGTGATCCCTTGTGACCCAGTCACATGCTTGCAAGCTAATTGGATGACATTTCACCGAGAGGGCCCAGAGAATATCTATCCGTCATGTGGATGGACAAATCCCACTCTTGATCCATGTGTTTCAACCAATACTTTCCGAACACTCAATACCACCTTTATAGCCACCCTGTTACGGTGTGGTGTTTGATGACATCAAAGCATCCATCCAGTAAAGGTGATATGCATGATCTCATGGTCGAAGGAATTAGGTTACTATGTATCAGAAAGCATATAGCAATTGAACTATTGAAATGACTTGATCTTTATGCTACGCTTATCTATAGGAGTATGTCCACCATATCATTCTCCTAACGATATGATCTTGTTGTTGATAACATCTCAATGTTCATGACAAAGAAACCACATCATCAATCAACCAACAAGCTAGTGAAGTATAGAGGCTATACTAGGGACTTCAAATTAAGTTTACAATTCACACAAGTATTAATGGTTTCCTTGTTAATACTATTATAGCATGAATGCAAACATTTATCATAAACACAAAGATATAATAATAACTATATTTATTATTGCCTCTAGGGCATATCTCCAACAGTCTCCCACTTGCACTAGAGTCATCTAATCTAGATTACATGGTAATATACCGAACACCCATGGCAGTTTGGTGTTGGTCATGTTTTGCCCTCGGGAGAGGTTTAGTCAACGGATCCGCCACATTCAGATCTGTGTGTACTTTGCAAATCTTTATATCCCCATCCTGGATATGTTCTCGAATAGCGTGAAAACGTAGCTTGATATGCTTCAGCTTCTTGTGTGACCTTGGTTCTTGCGCATTGGCTATGGCGCCCATGTTATCACAGTAGATAGACATTGGGTCCAGCGCACTAGGAACCACACCCAGCTCTGTAATGAACTCTTTCATCCATATCGCTTCTTGTGAAGCCTCCGAAGCAGCCATGTATTCCGATTCAGTTGAAGATCTCGCCACAACGCTTTGCTTTGCACTCCTCCAGCTAACTGCTGCACCATTCAAAATAAATACGTATCCAGATTGTGATTTAGAATCATCCGGATCAGTGTTCCAACTAGCATCGGTGTAACCATTAACAACGAGCTGTTCATCACCTCCATAAGAAAGAACCATATCCTTAGTTCTTCTCAAGTACTTAAGGATGTTTTTGACCGCTGTCCAATGATCCACTCCTGGATCACTTTGATATCTGCTAGTTAAACTAACAGCATATGCAATGTCGGGTCTAGTACATAGCATGGCATACATTAGAGATCCTATGGCTGAGGCATAGGGAGTCTTACTCATCCTTTCTCTATCTTCTGCCGATGTCGGACTTTGAGTTTTACTCAAGGTCGTATTGGGCAACATGGGCAAGAACCCTTTCTTGCTATCTTCCATTCCAAACCTCTTTAGAACTTTGTCCAAATATGTACTTTGTGACAATGATATTTGGCGTTTCGATCTATCTCTATAAATCTTTATGCCTAATATGTAAGCTGCTTCGCCAAGATCCTTCATTGAAAAACTATTATTCAAATATTCCTTGACACTATTAAGAAGGTCTACATCATTCCCAATCAACAATATGTCATCCACATACAGTATTAAGAATGCTACAGAGCTCCCACTCATTTTCTTGTAAATACAAGCTTCTCCATAAGTTTGTATAAAACCAAAACTTTTGATTACCTTATCAAAACGTTGATTCCAACTTCGGGATGCTTGCTTCAATCCATAGATGGACCGTTGAAGCTTGCATACCTTGTTAGCATCTTTAGGATCGACAAAACCTTTGGGTTGCATCATATACAACTCTTCATCAATGTCTCCATTAAGGAATGCTGTTTTGACATCCATCTGCCATATCTCATAATCATAATATGCAGCGATTGCTAACATAATCCTCACAGACTTTAGCTTCGCTACTGGTGAGAAAGTCTCATCGTAGTCAACTCCTTGAATTTGTCGAAACCCTTTTGCGACAAGTCGAGCTTTATAGACAGTAACATTACCATCAGCATCTGTTTTCTTCTTGAAAATCCATTTGTTCTCGACAGCCTTCCGGCCATCCGGTAAGTCCACCAAAGTCCATACTTGGTTTTCGTACATGGATCCAATCTCGGATTTCATGGCTTCTTGCCATTTATTGGAATCTGGGCTCATCATCGCTTCCTCATATGTCTCGGGGTCATCGGTGTTGTCCACCAACATGACATTCATAACGGAATCATACCAATCTGGAGTGGTACGAGTTCTCGTTGACCTCCGAGGCTCTGTAGCAACTTCAACCGAAGTTTCATGATCATCATCATTAGCTTCCTCTCTTATTGGTGCAGGCACCACAGGAACTTCTTCCGGTGCTGCGCTACTCGCAATTTCGAGAGAAGGTTCGACAACCTCGTCGAGTTCTACTTTCCTTCCAGTCACTTCTTTCGAGAGAAATTCCTTCTCTAGAAAGGATCCATTCTTGGCAACGAAGATTTTGCCTTCGGATCTATGATAGAAGGTATACCCAATAGTTTCCTTTGGGTATCCTATGAAGACGTATTTTTCCGCTTTGGGTTCAAGCTTGTCCGGCTGTAACTTCTTTACATAGGCTTCGCATCCCCAAACTTTAAGGAACGACAATTTAGGTTTCTTCCCAAACCATAATTCATACGGTGTCGTTTCAACGGATTTAGATGGTGCCCTATTTAAAGTGAATGCGGCTGTTTCTAATGCATAACCCCAAAATGATAGCGGTAAATCTGTAAGTGACATCATAGAACGAACCATATCTAAGAGAGTTCGATTACGACGTTCGGACACACCATTACGCTGTGGTGTTCCCGGCGGTGTCAATTGTGAAAGTATTCCGCACTTCTTTAAATGCTCGCCAAACTCGTAACTTAGATATTCACCTCCACGATCAGAACGTAGAAATTTAATCTTCTTGTTACGTTGATTCTCTACCTCACTTTGAAACTCCTTAAACTTCTCGAAAGTTTCGGACTTATGTTTCATGAAATAGATATACCCATATCTACTCAAATCATCCGTGAAGGTAAGAACATAACGATAACCACCGCGCGATGCTACACTCATTGGACCACACACATCGGTATGTATGATTTCCAATAAGTCCGTAGCTCGCTCCATTATACCAGAAAATGGAGTCTTAGTCATTTTACCCATCAGACATGCTTCGCATCTTTCAAGTGATTCAAAATCAAGTGATTCAAGAAGTCCATCGGAATGGAGTTTCTTCATACGTTTCACTCCAATGTGACCAAGACGACAGTGCCACATATAGGTCGAATTATCGCTTGATTTCAAACGTTTAGCTTCAATGTTATTAAGATGTGTATTTCTACTATCGAGATTCAATAAGAATAGACCATCTATCAAAGGTGCATGTGCGTAAAACATATTACTCATATAAATCGAACAACCATTATTCTCTGATTTAAACAAGTAACCGTCTCGCAATAAACAAGATCCCGATATAATGTTCATGCTCAACGCAGGCACCAAATAACAATTATTTAAGTATAAAACTAATCCCGATGGTAGATGAAGAGGTAGCGTGCCGACCGCGATCACATCAACCTTTGATCCGTTTCCCACACGCATCGACACCTCGTTCTTCGCTAGCTTCCGTTTATTCTGCAGCTCCTGTTTCGAGTTACAAATATGAGCAACCGAACCAGTATCAAATACCCAGGCACTACTACGAATACTAGTGAGATACACATCAATAACATGTATATCAAATATACCTTTCTTCTTGATGTTGCCGTTCTTCAAATCCGCCAAGTACTTTGGGCAATTCCGCTTCCAGTGACCTTCTCCCTTGCAGTAAAAGCACTCAGTTTCAGGCTTAGGTCCAGCCTTGGTCTTCTTCGTTGGCATGGTAACTTTCTTACCACCCTTCTTGAAGTGTCCCTTTTGCTTAGACTTGCCTTTCTTGAATTTGGTGGTCTTATTGACCATCAACACTTGGTGCTCTTTCTTGATCTCCACTTCTGCAGATTTTAACATAGCAAATAGTTCTGGCAACTCTTTGTTCATGCTCTGCATGTTGTAGTTCATCACAAAGTTCTTGTAACTTGGTGGTAGTGATTGGAGGATGCGGTAAACTCCCAAAGTATTAGGAATCACTATACCCAAACTTTGAAGTTTATTTGCGTGCCCAGACATCTTAAGCACATGCTCACTGACGGAGCTACCCTCTTCCATCTTGCAGTTAAAGAACTTTTCAGAAGCTTCATAACTTTCAATTGCCGCATGAGTCTCAAAAATTAATTTGAGATCCTCGACAATATCATATGGATCTGACTCTTCAAACCTTTTCTGAAGCTCCGATTCTAAACCATACAAGATAGCACACTGAACTATGGAGTACTGATTCTTCCGAGCGAGGTAAACATTCTTTACTTCATCGGTAGCATCAGCTGCAGGTGGGTCACCTAGCGGTGCATCCAGCACATAGGTCAAATTACCAGCTGTGAGGACAATCCTCAAATTGCGGAACCAATCCGCGAAGTTGCTTCCATTGTTTTTCAACTTTTCTTTCTCTAGGAACGCATTAAAATTGATGGTAGGGGCTGCCATTGATCTACAACATATTTGCAATAGTTTAGACTAAGTTTATGACAAATTGAGCTCAAATTAATTAATGAAATTAAACTAGGTGAACTCCCACTCAAAACAACATCCCTCACATTGTTTTAGTGATCACACGAACCAAAACTACTATATCAACACCGATCATCACGAGAGCCGATATAGTTTTAATGGCGAACAATCATCATGTTCATCATATCTACTATATGATTCATGCTTTGCCTTTCGGCGATCCGTGTTCCTGAGGCCATGTCTGTACATGCTAGGCTCGTCAAGATCAAACCTTAGTTACCACATAAGCAAATCTGGCTTGCTTACGTTGTATTCACCCGCGGAATCAAAGACACCCGATCATCACGTGGTGCTTCGAAGCAACAAGCTTTGGCAACGGTGCATACTAAGGGTGAACACTTCAGAACTTGAAATTTATGTGCATGAGGGATCATCTTATAATGCTACCGTCGTCTACTAAGCAATACAAGATGCATAAAGGATTAACATCACATGCAATTCATAATATGTGATATGATATGGCCTTTCTTCTTTGTGCTTCCGATCTCCATCTTCAAGCACGAATATGATCTCCATCATCACCGGCATAGCATCAAGGTCAATGACGCTTCTTCATGGTTGTCGTCCACCAGCTTCAACTATTACAACTATTTTGAATAGACACGCAGGTCTTAACAGAAATTAAAGACAACCATATGGCTCCTGCCGGTTGCCAACTTACAATAAGGAACATTGCATACATCAAATATAATCACAATCATGGCCATATCACATCACTGCACACCCCTGCAAAACAAAGTTAGACGCTTCTACTTTCTTTGCATATTTTACGTGGTTTGGGGCTTTCCATAAGTGTCGTTCTAACCTACGAACAAGAACCACAACATTGATACTAGCATTGTTGATTACCCGTTGTAAATTGGATCTTTACTATGCTAGGAGAAACAGGCACCCGCAAAGCCACTTATGCAATACAAGTTGCATGTTAAGCGTGGAGCAAGTCTCATGAACGATGTCATGTAAGGTTAGCCCGGGCCGCTTCATCCCAACATACCGCAAGATGCAAAGTACACAAAAGGCAATCTACAATAAAAGCATCAACGCCCACAATGACCATTGTGTTCTACTCGTGCAACAGATCTACATATAGACACGGCTCTGATACCACTGTAGGGGTTCGTAGCATGGAAAACAAAAATTTTCTATCGCATACAAACAAACAAGCCAAGATCTATCTACTAGATTGTAGCAACGAGTCGATGGAATAACTCACCCTCGAAGATTCCAAAGTGTTTAACGAGAGCAGATTCTCGTGGGTGATGTAGTCGTACTCTTTCCGATCTCAAGATCGTGTAGACGATCCTTCCGGCGCCACGTTCCAGCAGCGCCCCCGCAGTCGGTCACACGTTCGGTACTCGACGAAGACCTTCCTCTCCCTTGTTCCAGCAGGCAGCGGAGGTTGTAGCACTCTCCTCGCGATTCCGGCAGCACAACGGCGTGGTACCGGAAGTAGAGGGGAGATCCCGCAGGGCTTCGCCTTAAGCCGGTGCGAGTATGGTGGAGCTTATGAGAGAGGCTATTAGTGGTCTAGTAATTAGACACACCAATTAGAGGGCTCTAAACCAATTAGAAGGCTCTAAACCAAAATAGCTCTAAACCGGGGTTTTAGATCTAGGGTTTAGTTTAGAGGGTAGGAACTAGTAGTGTTGTGTAGAGAGGGGAGCCCTGCCCCTCCCTTTATAGGTGGGAGGGCCGGCGGCCAAGGGGAGGAGTTCCTCCCCAACTCGGCCTTGGGAGGTGCGCCGGCCAAGGGGAGGAACCCTCCTCCAACTCGGCCTCCACCTCTCCTCCTCTTTCTCCTCTTTCCGAAAACTGGCAGTTTGACCGAAAACTGGCAGTTTGACTTTTTCAATTAGGATTTGAATTAACCCTTTATTTCGGACAGCGAGAACACTTAGTACATGATGCAATCATTCCAACATGCAATGACACATTCATGTACCCCTTCCCTCCCGGAGTGCCGGACATTCCGGGACCTTCTAGAATGTTCCCGATGAAAACACCGGAATCATTCCCGAACTCCGAAACGGGACTTTCCTTATATGAATCTTATTCTCCGGACCATTCCGGATCACCTCGTGATATCCCGGATCCCATCCGAGACTCCGAACAACATTCGGTCTCTTTCTCATAATACCATAACTACTCAAACAACGTCGAATCCTTAAGTGTGTCTCCCTACGGTTCGTGAATTATGCAGACATGATCGAGACACTTCTCCGAACAATAACCAATAGAGGAATCTGGAAATTCATATGGCTCCCACATATTTCTACGATTACTTTGCGATCGAATGAACCACTTACATACGATACCAATTTCCCTTTTGCTCACGATATGTTACTTATCCGAGGTTATGATCTTCGGTATCTCTGCATACCTAGTTCAACCTCGTTACTGATAAGTACTCTTTTCTCGTTCCCGTGATATGTGATCCCTTGTGACCCAGTCACATGCTTGCAAGCTAATTGGATGACATTTCACCGAGAGGGCCCAGAGAATATCTATCCGTCATGTGGATGGACAAATCCCACTCTTGATCCATGTGTTTCAACCAATACTTTCCGAACACTCAATACCACCTTTATAGCCACCCTGTTACGGTGTGGTGTTTGATGACATCAAAGCATCCATCCAGTAAAGGTGATATGCATGATCTCATGGTCGAAGGAATTAGGTTACTATGTATCAGAAAGCATATAGCAATTGAACTATTGAAATGACTTGATCTTTATGCTACGCTTATCTATAGGAGTATGTCCACCATATCATTCTCCTAACGATATGATCTTGTTGTTGATAACATCTCAATGTTCATGACAAAGAAACCACATCATCAATCAACCAACAAGCTAGTGAAGTATAGAGGCTATACTAGGGACTTCAAATTAAGTTTACAATTCACACAAGTATTAATGGTTTCCTTGTTAATACTATTATAGCATGAATGCAAACATTTATCATAAACACAAAGATATAATAATAACTATATTTATTATTGCCTCTAGGGCATATCTCCAACACGTGCAGGCAGTGGATCAACACCCTCCCCCAGGATAGTATCGACTCCTGGGAGGAGATGCGCAACGCCTTCGTCAGGCACTTCGAGTGCTCCTACACCCGCGCCACCACCATTGAAGACCTGGAGTGATGCGTCCAAGGACCCCGCGAGTCGACCCGCAACTGGGTCCAGCGGTGGCAAGAACTCTGGTACAACGCGGTCGGCATCCTCCCGGACACCGCGATCCATTGCTTCAAGACCTCGTGCCGCTACGAGCCCTTGGTCGCCAAGCTCAAGCGACATTCTCGCACACTCGACAACATACCGGACCTCCTCGAGATCGCCAAACGGTACGCGGAGGAAGATCCAAACCAGGAAACCGACGACGAGTCGGGAGGCCAACGCCGCACGAGCGGCAACGACAACGGACGACGGTCCGACCTACGCTACAGCAACACTCGCCTCACTGGCAAGCGCCGCAGTGACGGGCGAGTCGACTTCGTCGCCAACGCCGGGCACGCACAACGCGATCCCAAAAGCTTCCGCCGCGATGGAGGACAACGCCGCGACGGCGGCAACTACAAGGCCAAGCCAAGGTTCGACCCCGCGGCCCTCCTTAACCAACCTTGTGCGTTTCATAGCAGGGAAGGGAAGCCCGCAACGCACACGACCGCCGACTGCCACACCCTCAGGGAGATTGAGAAGGCACGGCGAGCACGGGAGGACCCCGACAACAACCCGCCAAACGGCGGAAAATTCGGCAACGTGGCCGGCTCGCTCCATACCTTCATAGGCTTCAATACGAATCGCGAGAAGAAGGTCATCACCCGCGCCATCGCCGTCAACACGGTGGCCCAGGTGGACGTTCCCCAGTTCCTCAACTGGTCGGAGCAGCCCATCACCTGGAGCCGCCAGGACCACTCGCCGCGCATCGAGTACCTAGGCCGAGTCGCCCTGGTGGTCAAGCCAAAGGTGGGCGACTACTGGCTCCCCAAGACATTGATGGACGGCTGCAGCTCCATCAACATCCTGTACCTGGACACCTTCAGGCGGCTGCGGCTCCCGCAGTCGATGATCGAGACAACCCACACCACATTTCACGGCATCGTCCCCGGTCGGAAGGCGTACCCGATCGGCAAGGTCACGCTGCCAGTCACCTTCGGCACACCAGCAAACTTCCGCACCGAGCGGATCGTATTTGAGCTGGTACCCTTCGACAACCCCTACCACTGCGTCCTGGGGCGCCAGGCGTTCGCCAAGTTCATGGCAGCGCCACACTACGCGTACAACGCGATGAAGCTCCCCGGGCCGTGCGGCATCATCACCATCAACGGCGACCCCGACATGGCCGCCGAGTGCGAGCCCAAAGGAGCCGAACTCGCCGATGCCTTCATCGCGGCAGAGGCCAACCACGCTGACGAGCTCGCCAAGTACGCGAGCGGGATGAACAATGACGACCCCACCATACTCAAGAAGCCCAATTCGGAGGGCGAAAACACCTCAGCCTTCGAGACAACGACGCACACCCGCACCGTCGAGCTGGTCCCAGGCGACTCCAGCCAGACGGTGACGATCGGAACAGGAATGAGCCCAGCCTAGGAAGGCGCGCTCATCGAGTTCCTCCGTGAGAACAGGGACATCTTCGCATGGAAGCCCTCTGACATGCCTGGTGTCCCTAGGGAGCTCGCTGAGCACAAACTAAACGCCGACCCCAAAGTGCGACCCGTCAAACAGTCGCTGCGACCCTTCAATGAAGAGCGCCGCCGAGCCATCGCCGAGGAGGTGCAGCGTCTACTTGCTGCAGGCTTCATCCGGCCAATCAAGTACTCCAAGTGGCTGGCAAACCCAGTCCTGGTCGAGAAGAAGAACGGGACATGGAGGATCTGTATCGACTACACAAACTTGAACAGCGCCTGCCCGAAGGAGCAGTTCATCCTACCGCGGATCGACCAAATAATCGACTCCACCGCGGGCTCGGAGTCGCTATGTTTCCTCGACGCCTACTCTGGATACAACCAGATCAAAATGGCTGTCGAGGACGAGGAGAAGACGGCGTTCATCACGCCATTCGGAGCCTTCTGCTACACCGCCATGACCTTCGGCCTCAAGAACGCCGGGGCGACCTACCAGCGGTGCATGCAAGAGTGCCTCGCGAGCCAAATTGGCCGCAACATCCACGTCTACATCGATGACGTGGTCGTAAAATCCGCTTGCCAGGGTGATCTACTCGCCGACCTGGCGGAAACATTCGCCAACTTGCGAAAATACAAGATAAAGCTTAACCCAGGAAAATGCACCTTCGGTGTACCAGCAGGACAACTACTGGGGTACGTCGTCTCCAAGCGAGGGATCGAGGCGAACCCCACCAAGATCGACACGATCGCCCGACTCGGCAAACCCGAGTGCCTGCGCGATGTCCAGAAGCTGGCCGGGCGAGTAGCGGCTCTCAGTCGCTTCATCCCCCGCCTTGGCGAAAAGGTGATGCCCCTATACCGTCTGATGCGCAAGAACCCCACCTTCCAGTGGGACAAGGAGGCGGACGACGCGCTCTGCGACCTCAAGAAGGTGCTACTCGCCGCACCGCTACTCGCCGCCCCCGCCGACAAAGAACCCATGCTGGTCTACGTCGCGGCTTCCGAGCGTGTCATTAGCGCCGTCATGGTCGTCGAGCGACCAGAGGAAGGCAAGGAGCGCCCGGTACAGCGACCGGTGTACTACATCAGCGAGGTCCTTACCGAGTCGCACCAACGATACCCGCAGTACCAGAAACTGGTATACGCGGTCTTCAGAGCACAGCGGTGCCTGCCGCACTACTTCCAGGAGCACCCGATCACGGTCGTCTCCTCAGCACCGTTGCAGGACATCATCCGCAACCGTGAGGCGACTGGGCGAGTCGCTAAGTGGGCCGTCGAAACCGGCGTCCATAATATCAAGTACGAGCCACGAAAAGCGATCAAGTCGCAGGCTCTAGCGGACTTCATCGCCGACTGGGAAGAGGCCCAGCAGCCAAAAAAGCTGCCATACCTCCATTACTGGAGCCTGCACTTCGACGGCTGCAAGAACACGGACGGCGCAGGAGCAGGGATCGTGCTGACTTCACCGAAGGGCGACAAGCTCCGCTACGTCCTCTGCCTCGACTTCACCCCATGCACCAACAACATGGCCGAGTACGAGGCACTACTCCACGGCATGCGAGCTGCCAAGGAGATGAACATCAACCGCCTACGCTGCTACGGAGACTCCGACCTCGTCGCTGGACAAGTCGCTGGCACCTGCGACGCCGTCTCCCCCACCATGGCGGCATACCGCCAAGCAGTGGACAAGCTGGGCGGACACTTTGCAGGTTACTCCGTCGAGTGGATTGACAGGCGGAAGAATGAGGAGGCTGACACACTCTCTCGCATTGGGTCGGCTCGACTCGCACCACCCGCCGGCATCTTCCTCGACACGATCACCAAGCCATCAGTCTCTCCCCCAAGGGAGATCGACATCGGAGTCCCGCTGCAGCCAGAGGCAGCACTGGTCGCACTCGTCACCGAATGAGACGACTGGACCAAGCCCTACGTCGCCTACCTGGAGGCCGGCACCTTGCCGGCAGACGAGACGGACGCCCGGATGATCGTACGCCGATGCAAATCCTTCACCATCATCCACGGCGAGCTCCACAAGCGCAGCGTCACCGGCGTGTTCCAACGCTGCGTCCAACCAGCCGAAGGACGCAAGATCCTCCACGACATCCACTCTGGCGACTGCAGCCACCACGCCGGCGCCCGCTCTCTGGTCGCCAAGGCCATGCGGCATGGCTTCTACTGGCCCACCGCACATGCCGATGCTGTCGACATTGTCCAGCGGTGTGCCGGCTGCCAGAAGTACGCCAACCAGACGCATGTGCCGAGCTCCGCGCTCAAGACAATCCCCATCACCTGGCCATTCGCCGTGTGGGGTATGGACATGGTAGGCCCCTTCAAAAAGGCTCCCTCTGGCTACACCCACCTCCTGGTCGCGGTCGACAAATTCACAAAGTGGGTGGAGGCCAAACCAGTCCGGAAATGCGACGGGAAGACCGCCACCAAATTCCTACGTGAGCTCATACATCGCTACGGGTTCCCAAACAGCATTATCACGGACAACGACACCAACTTCGCCAAAGGAGCCATGGCCAAGTTCTGCGAGGAACACCACATCCGGCTCGACCTCGCGTCAGTCGCCCACCCGAAATCCAACGGCCAGGCGGAACGGACCAACCAGAGCATCCTCCACGGCCTGAAGCCGCGGCTCCAAGTACCACTCGAGCGCACCGCCGGGTGCTGGGTCGAAGAGCTACCCTCTGTCATTTGGGGCATCCGCACCTCGGTCAACAGGTCAAAAGGGTTCACCCCCTTCTTCATGGTGTACGGCGCCGAGGCAGTCATGCCCATCGACCTCGAGCACGACTCGCCACGGGTCGTCCACTACACGGAGGCTGCGAACGAACTCGCCCGCTAGGATGGAGTCGATCAACTTGACGAGGCACGTGACCTCGCTCGATCACGCACCGCCATCTACCAACAAGGACTCCGCCACTACCACAGCCGGCGGGTGAAAACTCGCACCTTCCAAGAAGGCGACCTGGTGCTGCGCCTCATCCAGGACAAGAAGGGCATGCACAAGCTTTCCCCTCCGTGGGAGGGACCATTCGCCATTAGACGAGTACTCGGCAACGACGCCTACTACCTCATTGACGTCCGCGGGGACGGCGAACTCGACGTCAAGCGACCGTGGAATGTAAACCTCCTACGGAAGTTCTACTCCTAGAACCCCACATATGTACCCTCCAGTCGCTATGAAATAAAAAGAATTGGTTACCGCAAATTGAGCCTACTCTCCATGTCTTGTGCCACTCGCACTCGTAATAACAGCGTTAAGCTAACTGCAGAAGTCAAACTTTGGTACAGCGATCGGCACGGCCAAGTAGTGCGTTACAAGGGCACTGGGTCACTCCAGGTCTTGCAACGTCCACGAAAAACGCCTACCCGGAGCCCCATTGGAGTCGCCTAGCCCGACTGGCTCTACGAGCCAAGACAACCGCCCTCGCTTCTCACAGCGACCATGATCCTCCGCATCCTCGACATAGAGACTCGAACGGCCAAGTACCACGCTCGGGGACTGACGACCAGTTCAACGCGAGCGGCTAGGGAAAACGTCAAGTATGAGAGCATGCCCAGGACTCGCCATGCGACTGACCCAACGGGCCAGGCAGGAGTGACGCTCTCAAACTAACGCGCCAAGTCCTCACCCACCCTCGGGTTGCGCCTAGAACAACCAAGTACCACGCTCGGGGACTCGGCCACCCGACCTCGTTCGCGCAAGGGAAAACGGTGAAGTACAGAGCGCTCAAGGGAGTCGCCTTGCGACTGGCTCTCCGAGTCCGGGCGAGTCGACCACAATAACAAAACATTCAAAAACCGCAAACACATTACAAATGAGGTCAACCCCATAAAAAGGGCGGACGCGCTCGGGGACTCGTTCAACCCTCAATCGAAAAACACATGTCAAATCACAAAACAAACACGATATCTCGTTAATAGCATGTTGCAATCATCTCAAAATACAAAATATGCCCAAACGGCAGATCTGCTACTAACGCCCAGGGCAAACTATTCTACTCCGCAGGCTTCAAAGACGACTCGCCAGCACCCTTGCAACTGCGAATGAAGGGCGTGTACGGGTTTGACGGGTACGTCGTCAGCTCACCCGCCATCGCCGCACGGAAGGGTTGCTCGACCTTGAAGTCCCGGTGCTGAGGCTCGGGGTCGTTAGGTGCGACGACCATCTCCTGGTAAGGAAGGAGGTCGCCCATCGCCCAAACGCGCTCGGAGTACACCGCGGCACGATCCGTCAACTTGAGCACCTCAGAGATCTCCACCGAGCCAGTCGACAACGGGTAGCCACTCGTCACGTCGTCCAGGTCGAAGTCCTCCGGGAAGTGGGCAAGCCCAAGGCTAAGCGCCGTCGCCGCTCCACGTCGGAATGCCGATCTCGTCATAAACTCGACGACCGTCGGTGCCTTCTCCAAGTACCGCCACACCTCGACGAGGTCGCTAGGAATTACTTCCGTAGGCGACATCTCCTGGAGGTAGGCCCGGATGCATGTCGCCGACAACGTCGCCGAGTCGACGAGCGTGGCCACACATTGCCGCGCGTCGAACGAGCTCGCCTCTTCCGCGCTATCAAGGATGCGACCTGCGGATAGAAGATAACAGTGAGTAGATCGGATATTACAAAAAGTCACATACAATAGGAGGGGGCAGACACACTCACCAATCAAGGGACGGGAGAGATCCGTGATGAAGCTCTGAAGAGAAGTGTAATCATCCTGAAGCCCAGCAACAAGGGCGTCAGAAACTTTACGTTCCTCCGCGGCAGCCGTAACGGCGGCCTTGGCTCGACCATCCGCTGAACTCGCTTCCTCTTTCGCCTCCCTCAGCTCGCGCTCGAGGTCGGTGATCCGCTTCTCAGCCGAGCTCAACGCCGATTGAGCTGCTGCCAACTCACTCGCTGGGACAAGTCCCTGGCGGGCCTCCTCTGCCTTTGCGGCAATTGCCTGAAGCCCCTTATTCGCCTCTTGGACGGTGGCCAGTTCCTTCTCCGCGCGGCGTGTCGCAGCAAGCCGGTCAGCTGACTCACGTTGCAGACCCTGCACACAATTCAAACCGTTAACCAAAGCGGAATCCAAAGTGCCCACCCGCTGAAATTCAGCAAGTGCGCACTCGGGGACTGGCAATCAAAAAATCCTAAGTGCCCACCCGCTGAAATTCAGCGAGTGCGCACTCGGGGACTAGCAATCAAAAAATCCTAAGTGCCCACCCGCTGAAATTCAGCGAGTGCGCACTCGGGGACTGGCAATCAAAAAACCTAAGTGCCCACCCGCTGAAATTCAGCGCGTGCGCACTCGGGGGCTGGCAATCAAAAAACCTAAGTGCCCACCAGCTGAAATTCAGCGAGTGCGCACTCGGGGACTGGACGCGAAAAATAAAAACAAGACACTAAAAGAATCAGACCGCTGCAAACACACCGGCCTGATCCTCGGGGACTGGACATACCTGGATGGCTGCGCCAAGCATGCCATGAAGTTGTATCGCATCCACAGACGCGAGGAGAGCCGGCGTGTGCCCGCGACGCTGCTCGACCTCCATATCGGCAACCCCAGGTGCATGGCTCGATGGCAAGGTACCACTCGTTTTAGCTGCTTTGGCCATGAAACGCGGGAACGTCGCGATGGAGGCACCGGCACCAAAGGAGGCCGGCTCGGCTGCCCCAGGAGAGGGAGCACCCTCCTTGGTGGGTAAAGTCGCCTCCGCCACGGGTTCACTCGGTGCGATCGCCGTGTCGTCAGAGACCGTGACGACTTCGTCGCCCTTGGCCTTCTTGGCGCTATCCGCGGGGACGACGAATTTCGTCCGCCTTCCTCTTCCAGGAGGAATCCTCCTCGCTGACGACGGGTGGCACCTTAGCCACGGTCGGATGGCCTATCTTCTTTGCTCCGGTCCTACAAATTGATCGCGTGTGCAAGATAATCCAAGTACAATGAAATACAAAAGTAGGTGAGCAAACTCACTTGGCGACTGGAATGAAGCGTAGCCCCGTGCGGATGCCGGCCGGCTTCTCCAGTTCGGGGCCCAGTCGGCGACTGAGGCCCATCTCCAGGACGTCGCGTGCCCAAGACACAGACGGTTTCTTCGTTGTCGAGGCTGCGGCCGGAGCGTCCGAAACATCTTCGGCAGGAGCACCCTTGGGCGGCGAAGCTACCGCGACTGGAGCGGTCCCCGACCCAGAGATTGGGGAGAACGGTGGAGGCATCGAGGCCAGAGGCACCTCGGTCAGGACGGCGGCGATGTCCGGAGCCGTCGCCTCCTGTGGGTCTTCGCCCCCGGCCAGGCTGGTGGCGTCGGAGCTGGTTGGCGAGTGAGGCGGAGACGCCTGTTTCGCTGGCTTCGTCTTCTTCTTTGGAGGGGCCTTAACCTCCTTCTCCTTCTTCTTCTTCTTCTTCTTCTTCTTCTTCTTCTTCTTCGAGGGAGTGGCCTCGCGACGCAAGGTGTGCTCGGGGAGCTCGTCGTCATCATCGTCATGACGCTCGAGGCTTCTGCTCGCCTCAAGCTCACGCTGCCGCTGCCCGCGCGTCTTCCGGACCAGCGGGGCGACTTATTCTTCGGATTCGTCGTCATCGCCACTCCCATCGCTCTCGACGCCTCCCCTCGCTGGAGGCGATTCGCCCACCTCCCGGATGGACGAACTCGAATTATCGTCGTCCGCGGGCGGAAGCCACCCCTCAACTACTTGAAATAGCTGCAACAGACATAAACAACATCAGTATGACCGCGACTGCATTTAATGCAACTGCGAATGACGAAAGGATGACTTACCATCGGAGCTGGATGCTTCGCGGTGTAGGGGGCGACCCCGGCGTTCACGTCGAGGTACGTCGCCTGGGTGATCTTCTTCAACGCCAGGAGGTAATCCTCGAGTTGCCATTCGTCGAGGCAGGACTTCGTCGAGTCCTCCCGGCCCGCGTACTCGTACATATAGTGGTCGCGGCGGGCCAGGGGGACGAGCCGCTGCCCGAGCCAATAGTTGTACAGGTTGATGGGCAGGAGACCCCGCTTCTTCAGGCCGCGAATGGTCTGAAGCATTTCGTCCACGGCCATTCGCTGGTCTGTTGGGAGCTTGCCGACTTGAAGTCGGCGAGGTTCAGGCCGGTCGGCAGAGTATCTTGGGATCGCCACCTCGCCGTCTGGAGTCGCCTCGGTGACGTAGAACCAAGAATTTTTCCATTGGCTCGCCGCCTTGGCGGGTAGCATCAGATCGTAGAAGGAAGCCTTCGATTTCAGCTGGAACGTCAGGCCGCCTGCGGCGACCATTGGGCCACCCGCTTCCTCACGACTGATCCGCCCGTGGAATAGATCTTGCCACAGGGGGAAGTAGGGTCTGCAGCCCAGGTAGCACTCGTAGAACGCCACGAAAATGGCGAGCTGCTCGATGCTGTGCGGGCCCAGGTCCAACGGTTGGATCCCGTAGAAGGCGCAGAAGCGCCGGAAGAAGAGAGATGTTGGGAATCCCAGCCCCCGCTCTGGGTGGCTGGTGAAGCAGATGAACTCTCCCTCGCGCGGGTTCGGGGTCACCTCTCCGGCCGCAGGGATGCGCCACCTGCCGTCGTGCAGGATCCCGGCCTCCTCGAAGGACGCCAGTTGCGCTCTCGTACACTTGGATCTACCCCAAGGCTCGGTGGAGGGGGCCATTGGCGGAAGGATTCGTGGAGGGTCAGAGGATTTTGGGTCGGCTGGATCGCGATGCGGAGGAAGGCGAAAGTGCGCGCAATCGGAGGAAATGACGAGGAGGTGGTTCTCCGATCGCCTGCTATTCCCCTTATATAGCGGTTGTTACCCGCCAAATCAGGAAGCCGTTACTACGCGGTGATTACGCCAAAAGTTACCGTTGGATTACCCCAACGGTTAGTTTGACCACGTTTAACGGTCCAACTTCAGCCACTCGGCTCGCCGACCCGATCACTACGACAGTGGCTAAGTATTTCGCCGACTCGACTCGCCAAAGCTGCGATCAGAATGACTAGTTTTTTTCCTTTATTCAGGAGCCCGCCGACGATTCGACTAGATGTCTGCTTTGAAGCCGTATACTCCGACTGCCAGCAACCACCTGCGCCCAATCAACGACGGCCTCGGGGACTACTGATGGGGATATGCCCACCGGGGTATACCCAGCAGGACGTTTCCGACTGGCCCAGGAACTGGCGAGTGGGCCTGCAAGACGGCGACTGGATCAAGGCCCGGTGTGGATCCAAGCGACTGGAAGCTGAAGGCCTAGGCGAGTAGATAGGCCCAGTCGGGTTAGGTTAACGATTACCGAAGCCTTAACTGATTCGGTTGAGATATGTAAACCCTAGGGAAGGTAAGTCTATATAAACCTCCCTACAGGGCGTGTAGAGATACGTTCCATCATACACCCAAGCGACTCGCCGCCTAGCCGCCGAGCTCGCCCATTGTACCACCATCATAATACAATCTAGCAGGAGTAGGTCTTTACCCTCCGGGGGCCGAACCTGGGTAAAACCTTGTGTCTCCGCCCTCATCTCGCACCGCAGATGGCTGGCCGCCCTTGCCCTCGTTCTACTACTCGCTGCCGATTGCAGCATCTTCCGTGACCATTCCCACGACACTCAAATTCATGGAACGATTCCTCAAATCTTAGGTGTTATGCTAAACTTGTAATTCAAATATCTTCCTTTATGATCCTATCATAAATTCTTTATTTTCTTGTTACACTGATTTTGCACTTCATCTTGAAAGTCTTCGAACTTTTTCAAATGTTTCACACTTCATCCTCATTAAGTAAATATTCATATATTCACTTAAATTTTTGGAGAAAGCCCCCTCATGTCATGATTCAGGAACACCAATCGACTTAATGTCAGGAATAGAGTCAACACAAAACTCAATGACCTCCTCTGTTCCATAGCCCTTCGAGATGCTTCCTTCTGGCCTAGCACGGTTATGGACATATTTCTTCAAGACTCCCATGGACCTCTCAAAGGGGAACATATTGTGTAGAAATGCAGGACCCAAAATGGTAATCTCGTCAACTAGGTGTACCAGCAGATGCGTCATAATATTGAAGAAGGATGGTGGGAACACCAGCTCAAAACTAACGAGACACTGGACCACATCATTTTGTAACCTCGGTAGAATTTCTGGATCGACTACCTTCTGAGAAATAGCATTGAGGAATTCACATAGCTTCACAATGGACAGTCGGACATTTTTCGATAGAATCCCCCTCAATGCAACCGGAAGCAATTGTGTCATAAGCACGTGGCAGTCATGAGACTTTAGGTTCTGGAATTTTTTCTCTGCCATATTTATTTTTCCCTTTATATTCGACGAGAAGCCAGAGGGGACCTTCATACTTCTTAGGAATTTTAAAAAAATTTCCTTCTCTTCTTTGGTAAGAGCATAGCTGGCAGCACTTAGACATCCTTTATCTGTCTTTATTGGATGCACGCCGTCTCGGTATTTCATACCTTGCTGGTCCTGCCATGCTTCTGGCGTATCTTTTATCTTTCCATACACGCCCATAAAGCCTAGCAGGTTCACGCAAAGATTCTTCGTCACGTGCATCACGTCGATTGCAGAGCGAACCTCTAGAACTTTCCAATAGGGTAGCTCCCAAATATAGATTTCTTCTTCCACATGGGCACATGTCTGTCAGCGTCATTTGGAACAGATTGACCGCCAGGGCCCTTTCCAAAGATTACTTCTAGATCCTTGACCATACCAAATATATCATCACCAGTACGGCGGATAGGCGCTTCTTCCGGTGATCTGCCTCACCATTGAAATGCTTGGCTTTCTTTCTTGCGGGATGCCTGGCCGAAAGAAATCGACGATTCCCCAGGTACACATTCTTCTTACCTTTATCCAAATATATACTTTCAGTATCATCTAAACAATGCGTGCATGCATTGTATCCCTTGTTTGACTGTCCTGAAAGGTTACTAAGAGCAGGCCAATCATTGATGGTTACGAACAACAACTCCCGTAGGTCAAATGGCTCCTGTTTGTGCTCATTCCACATACAAACACCTTCGTCGCGCCACAACTGTAGTAGTTCTTCAACTAATGGCCTTATATAGACATCAATGTCATTGCCGGGTTGCTTCGGGCCTTTGATGAGCATTGTCATCATAATGAACTTCCGCTTCATGCACAACCAAGGAGGCAGGTTATATATACATAGAGTTACAGTCCAGGTGCTATGACTGCAGCTCTGCTCTCCAAAAGGATTCATGCCATCCGTACTTAGACCAAACCTTAAGTTCCTTGCGTCATCTGCAAATCTCGGGTACTCTCTATCGATTTTTCTCCATTGCGACCCATCAGCGAGGTGTCTCAACATCGAGTCTTTCCTGCGCTCTTGTTTGTGCCATCGCAACAACTTGGCATGGTCTTTGTTTCTAAACAAACATTTCAACCGTGGTATTATTGGAGCATACCACATAACCTTTGCAGGAACCCTCTTCCTGGGGCGCTGCTCGCGCTCAACATCACCAGGGTCATCTCGTCTTATCTTATATCGCAATGTGTCGCATACCAGGCATGCATCCAAATTCTCGTACTCCTCACCGCGATATAATATGCAGTCATTAATGCTTCTGAACCTCTAGTCCTAGAGGGCAGACGACCTTCTTTGCCTCGTATGTACTGACAGCCAATTCATTATCCTTTGGAAGCTTCTTCTTCCAAATTTTCAGTAGCTTCTCAAATCCCTTGTCAGATAAACCATTCTCTGCTTTCCATTGCAGTAATTCCAGTGTGGTACCGAGCTTTGTGTTGCCATCTTTGCAATTCGGGTATAACAATTTTTTGTGATCCTCTAACATGCGCTCCAACTTCTTCTTCTCGTTTTCATTTTGGCATTCGCTCCGTGCATCAAGAATGACCTGACGAAGATCATCAGTAGTCTCATCTAATGCCTGTTCTTCACCTTCTTCTTGTTCATTGTCTTCTAGTGTAGTGCCACCGTATTTAGGAAACATTGTGTAACACCCTCGCCTGATAAGGCTGAGTTCATGTGTATAGTGCCAATCCCTGGATCGGTTCACTAGCACACACAGTACAAAATGATACCAAATATAACTGTGCATCATAAATACAACAAATATGATCCAGAATTTACATTATTTATACAAGTACACAGCGGAAAACGAATACAAGGTAGATCTCCATCCTTGAAATGTGCCACAGGCGAACAATTGTTGAGTGGAGTCTCGCGACCTATGAACGATCACTCAGATAACATATAACCTGCAACATGAAACGTTGCAGCCACGAATGGTCAATACATTGAATGTATGGCATGTAGGCTAAAGTGGCTAACAACAGATCTATCAACTACATGCTTATTTGGCCAAGTGGAGTTCAGGCTCATTTGCATAAAGCAATAGTTTTATCCTAACATTTGTAACAAAGTAGTTTTCCAATACGATAAATAGGACACTCTGGTTCACTCCCAGGTTCTCCTACCCAATTATGTTCACCCAACCAGTTTTAAGTAATTAAGAAATAAGGATGAGTGAGAAATATCATAGCATTAGTATCAGGTCGCTCAAATTGTCCATAACCGGGGACACGGCTAATCAATTAGTTTATACACCCTGCAGGGGTTAGTACACTTTACCCATGTGACTTAGCCAGCCCAGCTCGTACCACCACTCTCATTTTGGGTGATGATAGGGAGAATTCCAAGAAGAGACCGTTCGGGAAGTAGCTCCCCAAACCCGACGCGCACCGGTCCAACCTAACAAAATTCTACATCTCTGGATACGCGGGTTCGAGTTACCACAACCTACTGAGTCCAACCAACCGCCCATTTCATTATTGGCACATGGTTGTACACGTAAGCTACAAAATACAGAAGCCAATCATTTTCTCTTGATACCTGGGTGCCTTTCCGCAATGATACCACCAAAAATTATCAATCCCATCACACCCAGGAGATTCGTTGATTAAGTTGTTTTTAGTTTTCACAAACAACGCATTTAGAATCAACATCAGTGATGTAACCCAACCCTCGTTCATCATAGCATGGCTAAGCACATCTACCAACGGTGGCTCATAAACAAGGAATTCTAGGGAATAATATGGGACATAGCATAGCATATACACATCAATTCCTACATATGCAATTCTACAAAAACATCTACAATGCATAGGAAAACAGTAGGACATTTATGACCAAGATAGCACCACTTGCCTTTGTTGTAGATGTAGTCGATTAGATAATCCTCACAATTCTCATAGATATAATGGTTGCTCTCGTCATAACCATAATAATTGCAATCATAGTAGTTGCAATCACACACGTTGCACTCCTCGCAATCTATCGAGCAAACAATTGCATACAATCATAAAGAATAGCACTTAGAGATCAAACAAATGCAACAAATGCATGCATGACAATTTAATGAGTCACAATGGTTGAATTTAGTGTTCTAAACATAATTAGATTACATGATGCACGTGGAAAGTCATTTAATGCACTAAAGCTTTTATTACTAAAGTTGTATCGATTTAATATGGTGTATACCACTTTAATTGAACTAAATATGGTTACGTCGTATTAAATTGTGAACTAGATGCTACTGGATAGAGGTAATGCAATTTAGAGACAGTGGCAATTTGAATCACCTAAAAAGGAGTTATAGATATTTTCCTATGATTAAAACACTATTTCAATGGGTTTAAATATTTCTGTATGAATTTCTGTTTTAACAGTACCAAATAATTTGTCATGCAATTTCCCTATATAGATAGTGTCAATACAAAACCTTAGCACTTAGATTCACCCTAACCGGAGTTATAGATCTTTTTTTATGATTTAAATAGTTTTTAATGGGTTTTAAATGATTCATATAGTTTCCGTTGTCTAAAAATCAAACTAAAATTATATCTGTAATCTCCACGAAATTGTGATTTCAGGGACATATTATTTGTAATTTTTTGAATAGTATTTATTTTCTTATGAATTAATTACTCTAAATAAGCCATTAAACTATTTATTTATTTGCTGCGAAACCTTACTGTATTTAACTGAACCATTTGTATATTGATGATCTACATGGAACCAGCTTTCCATCGGTATATTATTTATATTTTTGTGATATGCAAATAATTTACTATGAATTTAATGATTTATAAAGCCATTAAAACTAATTAAACCACTACGGGGTAAATAAACCGCAAATGCTGTATCCAACCAGATATTATTAATGTACATTACAGTAGCTTCAATTTGATATCTTGTTCATATTTTTTGGAGTTAGAGATAATTTTCTATGAATTTATTAACCTAAAAGACCATTAAAACTAATTAAGTTACTGTAGTAACCACGTTAGTAAAAGTTGGATCTATTCTGATAAGATGATTCTACGTGAAATTATCTTCAATTTAATATATTATATGCAATTTTTGGACGTGGTATGAATTTCTAATGAATTTTACAAGTTAGATCTATAATGTGCAATTTTAAATTCGAACGGAATATTTCAGGAAATATTCCGCTGACTGGACATGTTGACTTTGCGTGCTGACTGGGACTAGATGCTGACCTGACGATGACGTGGTGTTGTTGAGGAATCAGACCGGGTTGATGACATGGCACGCACCGGTTTGATTGGATCTCGACCGTCTGGATAGGATCCGGTGGCTAGAAGAAGAGATTGACCCGATTTTGGCCCAGAATAGACAAGAAACAGATCTGTGTTAGAGAGACAAATCCGTAGATCAAACTGAAAAACTTAGAACACGAAAGTTGTGGTGAATCATTATTCCTACCTTCTCACCAAAGAAATTTGGATTTGAAGAAACGAGCGCGAGTACATCTTGGATTTACACCGTCAAATCTAAAATATTGTGATGCAAAATTCTCCGGCCGTGGTGGGTGAAAAGAGGTGAGGTTTGTCGGGATTGAAATATTTCGACGAGTTCTACAACTTTCGTTTTTTGGCCGAAGGCAAACAACGAAGTCTAGATAGGTTAAAAAGCGAAATAAGATTCGGGCATGTGTAGATTCGGGATTTGAAGAAGAGAAACTCGTACAGCTATGGCTCCACGAGTTTATATGGAGGTTTATGACGGTGGGGAGATAGGTTTTGGAGTAGGGAACAAGTAGAAACAAACGGAAGTCGATTCAGAGTTGTAGATAAAAAGTTATGAGAGTTTGAGTAGAGATAAGTTTGATAAAACAGATTTCGCACGCTTTTTAAAGCGATCCGTGGGATCGATCGTCTCCTGTAGGTGGCTGGCTCGGTCCGGGTGGGCCGGCCCGTTTAGTTTCTTTTTTTTCTTTTTCTATTTACTTGTTTCCCTCATATCTTTTGCATACGAACTTCAAATGACATGATTCTTGTTTCTAAATTTTTCTAAAATCGAATAGATCATTGTAGGATCATATTTGTAATATTTTTACTAGTTTGCAAGTAGTGGGTTTATAAATCCTTGTATATTCCATTTTATTTATATCTTTATTTGTTTGTAGTTATTCCATAACTTTTTCATAATAGCTCCAAATGAGCTCAATTTTGTTTCTAAAATTTTGTAATATTAATTGGATCTATTTAGGCTATAATTATCAATAATTTATGCCTTAGCAACAGTGGGTTTTATAAAGTCAATTTAATTACCTTTAGGAACATTTGGGCAAATCAACTATAGGATTTAGATACCAGGATTTGGATTCAGTTTGTGAGATCTTTGCATGGATGCAATGAAATGCTTATGAAGGCTTCATGATTTTCATTTTGAAATATTACACACCAATTATACAATCCATAATCAATCCATGCCCTTTTGCCTATATGGCTACTTAGGTCATAACAAAAGAATATAAGATTTTGAATTCAAGGTTGAGAGGATTTTGTATTCAAAAAGTTTCTTCTCTTTGACAATTTTCAACATAGTCAAACAATCAATCAAACTTATTTATTTATTTCACATTCCAAAATTAGGAGAATTTTGGGATGTGACTTATTTATTTCACTACAATTACTTTTACATGCACTATTTTTTGAATTAAGATTTTCTATCATATTAAAATTCTGCATGCACTAATTTTTGAATTGGATAAAACTGTTAACATAAAAATGTTGACTATTTAATTATTGCTATAGCAGTGAAAACCTTATTCAATTCTGAGATTCGAAACTCTTCAAATGCACATCTCAACTTTCAGTAGCTTTTTGTATAATCAAACTATGCTTAAAACTACACATCTAAAATTCCCTCCACACTTCTAAGAATGAAATTCCTCATTCTAGTTCTAGAGCATTGAGCTAAACTATAACAATAAGAGGTGAATGATTGAAGTTGCTAACCATTTTAGAAGCTTGGAGTGATAGATGATGCCACCAAATCTTGGATTGAAACTCGCCACCAAATTGGACAAAAAATGAGGATGAACTTGAGCTGTTACTTGGAGGAAATGGCCATGCTTTTGGGTTGGGTCGAAGAGGCATATATAGTGGTAATAAGTTGTCCCGGGTGGTAAAATGAACCCAGACTAGAGGTTGACCTCTAGTCCCGGCTTGTAACAAGAACCCAGACTAAATATAGCCATGGGTCCCACAAGAGCTCTAGTCCCGGCTTGTGTTACCAGCCGGGACTAGAGGTTGCCAATGGACCGGGACTAGTGATATGGGGCCATGTAGCCGTTGCAGAATTCGCAGACCGGGACTAGTGTTAGCACTAATCCCAGTTTCAGAGAAGGCCGGGACTACAGGCTGGAGCTGCAAAAAACGAAAGGTCGTTTTTCTACTAGTGGAAGCTACACTTCGATGGCTCCAAGATGCGAGGAGGACTTAGAGCCGAAATCGTGATAACCTCGCCAAAAGGAGACTGACTGGAGTACGTCCTCTAGATCCACTTCAAGGCATCCAACAACGTCGCCAAATATGAAGTGCTCATCCATGGGATCAAGATGGCCAAGCAGATAGGCATTCAGAGGGTACTATGCTTTGGAGATTCGGACCTGGTGGTGCAGCAGGTATCCGGTGAGTGGGACGCAAGGGACGCAAACATGGCTCTCTACGTTTCTTCATTCAGCAGCTGTGTGCCTGTTTCGAAGGATGCGAGTTCCACCACGTACCTAGAGCCAACAACGAGGCCGATGATGCCTTGGCCAGGGTCGGCTCAACAAGACAGGCCATACCACCTGGAGTCTCCCTCGAACACCTGCGCAAGCCCTCCATCAGTCAACACCCGAATTTTTAATCCCAGATGGCTGTTATGCCATACATCGCAATCCCAGGATTACCATTTTTGTGAGACATAACAGAATTGGATACCACAGTACATCATCCATTACAAACCATACATAAGGTCTTACACAAATAAGGATCTCATGATCCAGTTCTTAATACAACTCAAGCAGCAGAAATACGTAATAATAACGGTAGCATAGGCGAAGCTCCATCTTCGGGGTCACAGGCAATGCTGACGATGGGAGATGATCCTAGTTGTCGTAACCTTCCTGGGGTCCATCATCCTGGTACTCTTCTTCATAGTCTGGCCACGGGAATAGCCAGGGACAAAGCCATGAGTACTCTTTAAGTACTCGCAAACTAATACTAACAAGTGAAGGGGGTTTTTGTAGTAGGACACTAAGCTCTAGGGTTGTTTTGCAAAAAGCCAGATTTACATCTACTAAGTTTAGAAGCAAGAAAAGCTAGCTGAAATTTTATAACACCTAAGTGGGAACTTGTATTTCATATCACAACTCTGTTGTGGTCAAGTTAAAGTCTCAATTTATTTCATAAGTCATTTTGAAAACATCTGACGGGGAACAGTATGGCCACTCCAACTGTCCATAACCGCAGACGCGGCTATTCGAATAGTTTTACACTCTGCAGAGATTGTACACTTTCACCACAACATTCGATACATCCGTCAGGAACAAATCCTGAATTCACCATACTCAGTATGCGGATAATCAATCCTAACCTTTCAATTACACGCCCAAGTATAAGCACCTCTCCTGTGAGTTTGGCCTCCCAACCATGACCAACTATCATCTTGGGTACTGGACAGGTGGACAATCTTCACAAGGTAGCCTCAGCTCAGACCTTGGCCGTGAGGGAACTAATACTAAGGTATACAAGTTTCCAGTCAAGCCCTACCCAATTCTCGGGTATTGTGGTTGTACGGTAAAATTGGAATGGTATCGCATCCAGACAACCATCAGTTTTATAAAGGGCTAAGGCTCATTCCTCAAAATTTTCATCACCATAAATCATCTGGTGTTCGGAAACACATGTCCAAAACATTTCAATAGAATGATCCATCATTCCAAGGTTTTCAAAACCATTTTTCCACCAAGTATTCCCATCTAAGTTGATCAGGTTTTATGCTTAGCACTAGCATCTACAAGTGGGGGTAAGTACTAATGAGGGGTGGTAAACTAGTGGAGTTTAACTAAGTTCAATCTCATGCCTTAGGATAACATAAAGATTATCTAGCTTAGGCCAAATTTTATGCTCTTTATGCAACCTTCAATTATCTTTCTAGTATCTACAATTCACTTAAGTAAGCTCTAAGTACTATCTTTGATAAAGAACTAAAGTATAAAGCTTGTAAGTAAATCTAGGATTGGTTTATCAAGTGGTTATGATCATATATGCTTAAGGCATATAGTCGGCATGGTAACAAGCAAGTATTTGATTGCATAGGTATAGTATCATCTTGCTAAAGTAGCATATCTTGGAAGTGTTAGCTTGCTCAATCAACTAGTAGTATTAGGCTTGCCTTGTGCAGAGCAGTGGTTGAAGTTCTCCTCGGCTTCTTCTTCGTAGTATCCTCCTTCCTCCTCGTATCCTTGGTCGGTACTAGCGTCTATAAATATGAGGTACACAATCACCAAACAATAATTAAATACTTTCAATCATCACACAAAAGGGTCCTATAGATGATCTAGCATCATCACTAAAGTTACAAGATTAAAGCTTGGTTTAGTTTCTTTTATTTTTAGAAAAGTAATTTCTACTCATTGAAAAACTACTTAAGATTGAATATTCTCCAAACCAAACATGGGATCATGTTGACACATGTCATCACCACACATTTCAGTGTATGGGAATTTGATTTAAAGTGGTGTCACAATTTAATAAGGTTTAACCTTTTACTTTACTTAAATAAAGTGGCTAGAAATGCCTATGTGGCATTCTTTTATTACTTGAACATTATTTCTGTAAGTAAATCCAAATGTTTTTATATATTCTGAAAGGTATGATCAAATGTGATTTTTGAGAGTGGGAATCAACTCAAAAGCTATTATTGTTTAAATTTGAAAAATGTTTGAATGCAGAAAAGGTTCTGCCTTGTTATTTTTACCAAGGGTGATCTACATATCCAAATGATTTAAATCCAACGGGCTTGGATTCAGCATTTCAAGACCTTTCTAACAAAATTGGTTTCATTCAATTTGGTTTAGTGAATCGAGCTGGGTTAATTTTTGAAACTAGGTACATAACTGTGTTTGAATTAAAATGGAAAACGTTAAATTCAAACGACATGACTGGTGGAACCCCCCTGTCAGTGGCTCTTTAAACGTGATGCGGTACGTGGCAATCTCATCCGCACGATCTAACTCTAATCGAACGGCTGCTACTCATCGTCCACTTTGGGCGGCGCCGGCGAGACAGAAACCTAACGCGGCAGGTGGGGGTCATCGGGGGCTCACCGGGGCTCAGGTGAGGGTCGGCGAGGCGGGCGAACGAGAAAGTCGACGACGGCGAACCTCCTGGTACCGGCAGCTTCTCCTGGGGTGGACGAAATCGACGGCGCCCTTCTTCTCTAGAGGCGGCCTGCTCCGGCCAAATTTCGGCGATGCGCTGCTCGCCTTGCTTCGGGAACGGGGTGGAACGATTAGTGAGGAGAGGGGAGTGAGATGGTGTGAAGAGTTTGAGCGGGGAAGGCCTCTATTTATAGTCTCGACGATGAGACCGAACGGAATGGGCAGGCGACGGGGGCGACATGGCTATCGGCTGCTAGAGGCATGGCCGGCGGTGGCGATCGATCGATGGTCTCCTGGAGATGCTCTATGTCTTTAATGCGCGTGTAGGGGCGGTGGCAAACGGTCTGGAACATGTGATGCTCTGCGCAGCGGAGGCGGCGTTTTCGACGGCGAGTGGTGGCTGTGAGGAATGGGGCGGCGAACGGGGATATCTGGCGGTCTCCTGGGACGGTGGTGATTGCGTATGCACGCGGCGAGGGCGGCGCGCGGTCTGTGGGCATGTGTCGAGGGTGGCGCTCTGGCGCTCGCTCCGCATGGTTGACAGAGGCACGGGCGCGGCGTTCCTGGGTGCTCTGGTCGATGTCTTCGAGGCAGGGCTGGTCGAGAGGGGCGGTGAGGCATGGGTGATCTCCCAGACAAGGTTGGCATGGCTAGTTCCTCTCCTAGCTTGCTGCCTACACTGGGGTGGCATGGGTGGCTTTGGCTGTTCACCATTGATGACATTGCCAAGCTTACAGTGGTGTTAGACGTTTACAAATGAGCTAGATGATCTACTAAAGCCTAGTTGCAACCAGAGAGGGAACAAGTTAGGCTCAAATCACTGCTCCAAATAGTGTTTGGATTTTATTTGATTTGCATCTGCAAGGTGTTTGATGAAATGGCCGCATGAATTCACGTTTTGAATTTTGAAAAGATTTTTGGTGGGTGTGCTAGGTAGGTGCTGGTGAGTCTGCAGATCCTTGGGTTTTGAAAGTTGAGCTTGTTTGAGTGGTTTTTGAAAAAGTGGGATCTTCCCATATGATATACATTCAATTTTAAACTGTCCTTTAAACTATGCATTTGAATGTTTCTGGATGATCACAAAGTGGGCCTTGATACTTTGTTATGAGTACTATCAAGGGGTGCAAAGATCCAAACAAGTTTCTGTTAAGTTCTGAAAGTTAGAGACAGCCAAAGTAGGCATGGGAGTTAATTTGGCCAAAGTGACCATTCACTCATTTTGTTTGTTTTGATTTATTTGTCTTTGGGAAAAGTGTGGGGATTGTTTAGATGATGTTTATTTCACCTAAGAATCCTTTTACAAGCAAAGAAACACATAAACACGGCAATTCAAAAGAATTCAAAATGGGATACATACACACATGCATGCTTTCATATTGTTATTTAGAAAAGTTTTTGTTAACCCTAAATTTCGATGCATAGAGTTTGATGATTCTAGTTTAATATTTTTGGGATGTTACAAACCTTCCCCCCTTAAACAAAATCTCGTCCCGAGATTTGAAAAAGGATGAAAAGATTACCTAGGATTTGAAGAGATCGGGAAACTCCGTCCTGATGTGATCTTCGCGCTCCCAGGTAGCTTCCTCTTCTGTGTGGTTGCTCCACTGAATTTTGAGAAACTTGATGCTTAGGGTTCTGGTGGTTCGAAAAGCTTCTTCCAAAATACGGATGGGTACTTCGGGATAGGTCAGGTCATCGTTGATCTCTATGATCCGGTGATCGATATTCTTGAACACTTCCGTCTTCTCCGGAACTTCGAGGCACTTGCGAAGTAATGAGATATGGAACACATTGTGCACGGCTGACATCTCTTCGGGTAGTTCCAATTGATACGACACTTATCCTCGACAGTTCAGAATTTTGAAAGGTACGATATATCTAGGGGCTAACTTTCCTTTGAGTTGGAAACGCTGCATTCCCTTCAATGGCGACACTTTCAGATATACAAAATCTCCTATGTTGAAGGCGAGGTCTCGACGTCTCTTGTCGGCGTAACTCTTCTGTCTGGACTGGGCTGTCTTGAGGTGCTCACGAATCTTGTGAACCTTCTCTTCTGCTTCTCGTAGGATATCGGGTCCGAAAATCTGACTCTCTCCTACTTCTGACCAGTTCAAAGGGGTGCGACACTTCCTTCCGTACATGAATTCAAATGGGGCCATTTGCAAACTAGCTTGATAACTATTGTTGTACGAAAATTCTGCAAACGGCAGACAGTCTTCCCACTTAGATCCATATTCTAACACACATGCTCTCAGCTTATCTTCGAGTATTTGATTTACTCGCTCTGTTTGTCCATTGGTCTGAGGGTGATACGCGGTGCTAAAATCTAGGCGGGTTCCTAAACCTTCTTGAACTTTCTTCCAGAATCTCGAGGTAAACTGAGTTCCTCGATCTGATATGATGTTCTTGGGGACTCCATGCAAACTGACGATTCTAGCGATGTATAACTCCTCTAGCTTCGAACTCTGATATGTGGTCTTGATGGGTAAGAAATGGGCGACTTTGGACAATCTGTCCACTATGACCCAGATAGAGTCATTTCCCCTACTAGAAGTAGGCAATCCAGTGATAAAGTCCATTCCAACAAAATCCCATTTCCATTCCGGAATCTGCAAGGGTTACAACAATCCAGCGGGTCTTTGATGTCCTTCCTTGACTCGCTGACATATATCACACTTGGCGATATAGCTTCCGATTTCTCTCTTCATCTTATGCCACCAAAATTGCTCTTTCAAATCTTGATACATCTTAGTTCCTCCGGGGTGGATAGAATAAAGAGTATCATGAGCTTCCTTGAGAATAACTTCTTTCAACTTAGAATCTGCTGGTACACAAAGGCGTCCTTTGTACCACAGAACTCCTTCTTCGTCTTCGGTGAATCCGGGTACTTTGCCTGCACCGATACGACACTTGATTCCATCAATACTAGCATTTCCTTTCTGCGCCTCTTTGATCTGGCTGATCAAAGTGGGTTGAAGTTCTATGCTAGCCAAAAATCCTTCACTTACTAATTCCATTCGAAAATCTTCCATCTCTTTGTGCAAACTTGGTTGCTCCTTCAAAATCATGGAGTTCAAGCGGCACGGCAATCTGCTAAGGGCATCTGCTACCACGTTGGCTTTACCAGGGTGATAGTGAATGTCCAGATCGTAATCCTTGATTAACTCAATCCATCTTCTCTGCCTCATATTCAACTCCTTTTGAGTGAATATATACTTCAGGCTCTTGTGATCCGAATAAATATCACAACGATTTCCCATCAGGTAATGCCTCCATGTCTTCTGGGCTAGAACTACGGCTGCGAGTTCGAGGTCATGGGTTGGGTAATTTTGCTCATGTTGTTTCAGTTGTCGAGATAGATAAGATATAACTTTGCCTTATTGCATTAGCACACATCCGAGACCGATCTTGGATGCGTCACAATACACGTCGAAGGGCTTCGTGATATCCGGCATGATTAAGATTGGGGCTAAAATCAATCTCCTCTTGAGTTCTTGAAAACTCGCTTCACATTTGTCGGTCCATTCAAACTTCTTGTCCTTCTTCAGCAATTGGGTCATGGGTCTAGAGATACTCGAGAATCCTTCTACGAACTTGCGGTAGTATCCCGCCAATCCGAGAAATGCACGAACTTGGGTTTGAGTGGTTGGGGCTTGCCAATCTTCGACATCTTTCATCTTGGCAGGGTCAACGGCAATTCCTCCGGCTGATACAATGTGGCCGAGGAATCCTATCTCCTGTAACCAGAATTCACATTTGCTAAACTTGTCATATAACTGATGCTCTCTAAGGGTTCCAAGAATGTTCCTTAGGTGTAGCTCATGTTCTTCTTCCGATTTGGAATAAATCAGAATGTCATCGATGAAAACAACAACAAACTTATCCAGGAAGTCCATAAAAATCTTAGTCATGAGATTCAAGAAATAAGCGGGGGCATTGGTCAATCCAAAAGACATGACGGTATACTCGTATAATCCATATCTGGTGGTAAAGTCAGTCTTGGGAATATCCTCTGCCCGAATTTTGAGTTGATGATAGCCAGTCCTAAGATCAATCTTAGAAAACACTTTGGCACCGGTCAACTGATCAAACAAATCTTCTATCTTGGGCAAGGGGTACTTGTTTTTGATGGTGACATCATTCAACTTCCGATAATCCGTACACAAACAAAACAGGTGATCTCCATGGTGACGCACTTGGTTGAATCAATCCAATTTCTAGCATGGCATCCAGTTGCTTCTTCAGTTCTGCTAGTTCAGACGGGTTCATACTATATGGTCTCTAGGCTATGGGTCCTGTTCCAGGGATTAGTTCGATGATAAACTCGATATCCCGATCTAGGGGCATACCGGGCAAAACATCTGGAAATACATCAGGGTATTCACAGACTATCCAGACTTGGTCAATGGTAGGTTGGGCTATACTATTGTTGCACTTGAATTGACGAGGTAAGGTTTCAGATATATGCTCGACTGATATTCCGGCTATACTGGTCATGGTGATGGCTTTCTTGGCACAGTCAATCAATCCTTTATGTTTGGACATCCAATCCATTCCTAGTACTACTTCCAAACCTTTAGTTCCGAGTACTATCAGGTTAGCATAAAAATCTATGCCATGGATTCGGATAGGGACGACTTTGCAAATTTGCCTAGCCTTGGTGGTTGAACCGGGAATTTGGACGATCATAACATGCTTCAGTTTTGTTGGTTGAATCTTACTAGTGAAGGAAAATTCTTCGGTGACAAACGAATGCAATGCACCAGAATCAAACAACACTCTTGCAAGTACTGAATTAACAGAAAACATACCCAGCACGACGTTTGGCGCTTCCTGAGCTTCTTCAGCATGCATGAGAAAAATACGGCCGTTGCGGTTGTGCGAATTCCCTGGGGCAAACCTTCTTCCTGGTTGAACACAACGCTGCTGCTGAGCTGGGGCATTTGCATTGGGGGCTGCGGCATTCTTCTTGTTGGGGCACTCGTTGGAGTAGTGACCCTTAGTGCCACAGTCATAACAAGTCACTTGCGACTTGTCCTTTTCTGCAACAGGCACAGCATTGCTTCCAGTCCTCGGGGCAGTGTTGGTGTTGGCGGTAGCATTGTTGTTGAACTTAGGTGGGGCACGGTTGAAATTGTTAGAGTTGACGGGGTTGTTGTGATTTCCTCCGGGCCTTGGGTTTCCATGATTGGGATAGGTCAGACGGTTCATCGGGGGTCTGTTGGTTCTCGGGGCAAATCCTGGAGATGGGTTAGGGCGATACTTTAGGGTCTGATGGGTTCCTGGTTGATGCATCATGCGACGCTTGCGGTTCTCATTGGCTTGGTTGATCTTTCCTTCCATCTGGATGGCAGAGTCGACAAGGGCTTCGATATCCGCAAAGGGGATATTGACTAACACAGTTTGCATCTCATCATGCAGACCATTCAGGAATCTTTCTTTCTTCTTGGCTTCGGTGTCGATCTCATCTGGGGCATACCTAGCTAATGACAAGAATTTGTCACGGTATTCCACTACGGTCATCCGTCCTTGCTTCAGTTCTCTGAACTCATCTCTCATTATCTTGATCAAACCTGGTGGCACATGGGTTTTGCTGAACTTGACTTTGAATTCCCCCCAGGTCATCATTTGTCCTCCGGTCATTGCACGAACACTGTTCCACCATGCTCTGGCATCTCCGGCTAGATAGTGGGTGGCGAACAAAACTTTCTCGTTAGCTTCCACTCCGGCGACTTCTAGGTTATTTTCCATGGTTTGCAGCCAATCATCGGCGTCTAAGGGCTCTTCCGACTTAGTGAAAACAGGTGGGTTGGTGTTCTGGAAATTCTTGAGCTTAGATCCATGGTTGTCCTGGTTTCCGTGGCCCTGGTTGTTGTGGGCTAGCTGAGCTATCTGCTGAAGGGTGGCTAGGTTGGCTTGACGTTCGGCTCTTTCAGCTTCGCGGTCAGAAACCAACATTTGCAGGATCTACAACATCGGGTCCGGGGATGAACCAATTCCTCCGTGTGGCATCTGAAGATTGAGATAGATCATGAGAAAAGAGGGAAATTTCTAAGGTTTTGGAAGTTTGAAAAGTTTTTAAAGTTTGACTCATATTTTTCTAGCAAATTGATTTTCATTCATTCATTCATAGCACACGATACAAACACACACCACAACAAGGTAAACATATGGTTTTAGGAACCATTCTGGAAACTACGATACAGTGGGACCGAATACTACTCACTACGCTAGTGCTCAAGTGCTAATACTCCTCGGAGTCGGTGTAGTCGTCATCCTCATCATCGTCGTCGTCATTGATGAAGGCGAAATCCTCCTCATTGGTGAAGAAATCCATAGCCTGATCCTCCAGAAAGTCATCATCATCGCTGAGATAGGAGTAGGGGTCTCCACGAAGATCCTCTCCTGCATTCTCCCTTTCTTCCAACTGCATGTCTCTCTCGTGGATGGTATCCTCCAAAGACGAGATACGGTGGCGAAGACGGGCAATGATGCACTCCTTCTTGTCGAGCTGATAGCGGCGAGAATTGCGATCCTTTGCTAGCATGGCGATGGTCTGATCCTTCGTCTTGATAATGGCGGACTTGTGGTTGGAGTAGTCACGGCAATTATCCAACTCCTGCTGACGATCGTACATCATGATTCTAAGGTGGTCCAACTGAGTCTTCATCTCGTGGTGGTATGGGGCTTCCAGTGGTTGTCCATTAGCATCACGCCCTGGGCAAAACTCAAAGCGGGTACCCTTGATCTGGTTGATACTCTGCCCACACAGACGGGCAAGAGCTTCCTGCATGGCCCTGGCAAGTCCATCGAGCTAGTTGTTCTCTCTTAAGGTGAACTGAATTCCCTCCGCAGTGGGAGGTTCAATCTTTCCTCAAAGACTTGCAACAATTAGCCACTACAGATGTTCTCCTCCTTGATCATTGATCTAAGCTCCGAAGAACTCGGGGTGCGGACGCTCCAGGAGTTCTGAAAGCTGGTCCAAATCCCTCTCAAAGATAAGGTCTCCTCCATTTCCCAACTGGTAAAACTTGCTGTACTTCACGTCCATCTAAAAGAATATCAGATGAGTAAGTTAGTAGAGTGATCAAGTGTGTCAAGTTTTATGTATTTTGCAAGATTTTTTGAGGAACATGAATTTTCATGAAAGAATCAAAGTGATAAGAATGGGAATAAGTTTTTGTAAATATTTGCTTTGTTTGGTTTTGAAACTAAGTTTTTGATTCCAAACGTCCAGTCTAACTAGGGTATCCTATGGTCAGGATGGCTGTGATACCAACTTGTCAACACTCGGATTTTTAATCCCAGATGCCTGTTATGCCATACATCGCAATCCCAGGATTACCATTTTTGCGAGACATAACAGAATTGGATACCACAGTACATCATCCATTACAAACCATACATAAGGTCTTACACAAATAAGGATCTCATGGTCCAGTTCTTAATACAACTCAAGCAGCAGAAATACGTAATAATAACGATAGCGTAGGCGAATCTCCATCTTCGGGGTCACAAGCAATGCTGACGATGGGAGATGATCCTAGTTGTCGTAACCTTCCCGAGGTCCATCCTCCAGGTACTCCTCTTCATAGTCTGGCCACGGGAATAGCCAGGGACAAAGCCATGAGTACTCTTTAAGTACTCGCAAACTAATACTAACAAGTGAAGGGGGTTTTTGTAGTAGGACACTAAGCTCTAGGGTTGTTTTGCAAAAAGCCAGATTTACATCTACTAAGTTCAGAAGCAAGAAAAGCTAGCTGAAATTTTATAACACCTAAGTGGGAACTTGTATTTCATATCACAACTCTGTTGTGTTCAAGTTGAAGTCTCAATTTATTTCATAAGTCATTTTGAAAACATCTGACGGGGGAACGATATGGCCACTCCGACTGTACATAACCGCGGACGTGGCTATTCAAATAGTTTTACACTCTGCAGGGATTGTACACTTTCACCACAACATTCGATACATCCGTCAGGAACAAATCCTGAATTCACCATACTCAGTATGCGGATAATCAATCCTAACCTTTCAATTACACGCCCTAGTATAAGCACCTCTCATGTGAGTTTGGCCTCCCAACCATGACCAACTGTCATCTTGGGTACTGCACAGGTGGACAATCTTCACAAGGTAGCCTCAGCTCAGACCTTGGCCATGAGGGAACTAATACTAAGGTATATAAGTTTCCAGTCAAGCCCTACCCAATTCTCGGGTATTGTGGTTGTACGGTAAAATTGGAATGGTATCGCATCCAGACAACCATCAGTTTTATAAAGGGCTAAGGCTCATGCCTCAACATTTTCATCACCATAAATCATCTGGTGTTCGGAAACACATGTCCAAAACATTTCAATAGAATGATCCATCATTCCAAGGTTTTCATAACCATTTTTCCACCAAGTATTCCCATCTAAGTTGATCAGGTTTTATGCTTAGCACTAGCATCTACAAGTGGGGGTAATGAGGGGTGGTAAACTAGTGGAGTTTAACTAATTTCAATCTCATGCCTTAGGATGACATAAAGATTATCTAGCTTAGGCCAAATTTTATGCTCTTTATGCAACCTTCAATTATCTTTATAGTATCTACAATTCACTTAAATAAGCTCTAAGTACTAGCTTTGATAAAGAACTAAAGTATAAAGCTTGTAAGTAAAACTAGGATTGGTTTATCAAGTGGTTATGATCATATATGCTTAAGGCATATAGTTGGCATGGTAACAAGCAAGTATTTGATTGCATAGGTATAGTATCAGCTTGCTAAAGTAGCGTATCTTGCAAGTGTTAGCTTGCTCAGTCAACTAGTAGTATTAGGCTTGCCTTGTGCAGAGCAGTGGTTGAAGCTCTCCTCGGCTTCTTCTTCGTAGTATCCTCCTTCCTCCTCGTATCCCTGGTCGGTACTAGCGTCTATAAATAAATACGAGGTACACAATCACCAAACAATACTTAACTACTTTCAATCATCACACAAAATGGTCCTATAAATGATCTAGCATCATCACTAACATTACAAGATTAAAGCTTGGTTTAATTTCTTTTATTTTTAGAAAAGTAATTTCTACTCATTGAAAAACTACTTAAGATTTAATATTCTCCAAACCAAACATGGGATCATGTTGACACATGTCATCACCACACATTTCAGTATATGGGAATTTGATTTAAAGTGGTGTCACAATTTAATAAGGTTTATGTAACACCCTCAGAATCGGCCCTATGCAAGTTTTAGCGAAACCCGCCAAACCCGCATAGAAACGATTCAAAGGTGCCCACCAGGCACTTTCGTGCGGGTGGAAACGAAGTAATAACATTACACAACAGTCCTCGATGGGACCCACAGAACAGATATATATACAACACGACTCCATGAGTCAAGAATACAGATATAATATACAAAGATCCAAATCACCTTGAAAATGACAGAGCGTCCGACTACGGACAAGATGCAAATGGGGCTAAGAGCCCTGAAGAATAACCAATGGCGTCCATAACCCTGCCCAGGCCAAGCCGAAAGGGTAACCCTGCTAACGACGTCGATCTCAAAACCTGCTTAAACAAAAGGGGTGCCGACAAAAGGGCAAAGGAAAAAGAGGAGCGTCAGTACTGAGGCCAGTACACGGCGAGACTAGGATTCGGTGGTCCTCGCCTACATAGGTATGGTGGACTGAAGCGGCAGCGGCAGCATGCACTAAACAACCTATAGAGACTCGATACAACTGTCGGTTATCAGAGAGGGATAAGAAAGACCTATTCGGAACCAACCTGATGCTACCACCAAACAAACCCATCCTGGTGTTTCCCCCTCGAGACCAAACGAGGAAGTCAACCGAGGAACTCACACGGTTGGCAGTTTTATTTATTCATTTATTGTTGCAGCAATTACTAGTCAGGTGTAAATAATCGTCCTGATAAAATAAGCAGTGGGCCGTTTTAGTTAACCATTCCGTTGTAGTTGCGACACTTACTAGTCAAATACAATTAGCATGAGATAACCCAAAAACCCAGCAGTTGTTGGTACTTTTATTTAGCCATTCCGTTGTAGTTGCAATACTTACTAGTCAGATACAATGGTCGCCAGCGACAACCCAAGCAAGCAATTGTTGGCAGTTTTATTTAGCCATTCCATTATAGTGAAGCTGATTACTAGTCATTATAAAGTCAAATTTATAGCACTACTTTAGTTATAGTTGTCTATGATCGAGATACTGTGCTCCAAGTCGTCCATAACCGCGGACACGGCTTTCAGAAAGTTTTACCCGGCCGGGGTGCACCAATAGCAACACACACACGATCAACCTCGGAAAAACCAAAACAAAACCCAACGAGGCTTTCACGACAAAGCAATCACAGGATTCAGAAATATTTCAGGGGGCCACCCCTTGGAGTACACCCGCAACGAAACTGGCCGGCTCCGAGACGGACTCAAGGTTTGTGGGGCCGGCTGTAAACGACTGGGAACCCGAAAACTCGGGGTGTCGATACCGCGAAAACGGGTCACGATCCTAAACAGTACAGGTGCTATCCATCGCACAATCGTAAATAAAGCAGTAAAGCATGGCATAAGTACAGGATCGTAAATAAAACCTCAAACTAGTTTGTGGCCCCAAGAAATAAGACTGAATCAAGCTCTGGCTAAGGGGGGCCCATAATTCCCCGTATGTGGATAGCGCGATAAATCAAGGAACAGGTATCAAGCACTTGGGGTCCTACGGGACACAAGTGGACGGTTAACAACCAAATAACATCTATTGCCCACCTGTGCCTCTACTTACCTACTTCAATTTTAGTTGTTAAACAATAATTAAAGTGAGCGATAAATAAAGCCATAACCGTCTCCAACATTAAACATGCGGCAAGCTCCAACAACTGTGGTACTTGACGACACGCAACAGCACTTGAGCAAGCGACTACGACACGCAAGTCCAGCTATCTACCAAACAACAGGTAATAGGATGTGTTCAAGGCAATATAAGGCTGCGAGGGATATCACGGGTACGGAAAACTAGAGCATCGCAACACGGATAGCAATAGATCAACAGGAGGGAATAAATACTATAAAAGTAAGATAGGTAGAAAGGGGGAGATGCTCGCCTGGAAAACATTGCCGAAGGTTCAACCGAAGATCGGGTCGACACTCGCATCAACTCAACGGCCTTATCCGCGAAGAACCAAAACACTAGAATAAACACCGGATGCACTATTTAATACAACGGCAGAAGATCGGCATGATGCACGTATGATGTATGACAAGGCAAAGTGTGATGCAATTAGGCCATATTAAGCGGAACCAGGGTCCCGACAATTATTTAGGTGGTTCATGTTATTTATCTACCCCGCAATTAAATGTTGTCTTAACAAGGCAAGATTATATCATCGGTTCGCTACACAATTTAAATGAGGCCAATATGAGACTAGATTTGCCCGCATATGGGCCCCCTATTTAATTAAGAGGTGAATCGGCCTAAGGCCCCCAAACCACAGACAAGTATGCATGCATGACGATTAATATGCAACAAGTTGTATTATATTATAAAATAGGGTTCGAGAAAGGGGTCACACATTAGGGGGTCTCGACGAACTTGGGGTTCCGGGGGTTCGGGGTTCGACAGGGTTCAGGGTTCGACGGAATCGGTCTTGGCCAGCGGAAGTAGATCTTGTCGCCTCTGGGAAGGAGGACTTGGTTCGGCGTCGGGGCGCATCGGACTCGCCCTGGTCGGTGCTGATCTGTTGTCGATGGCGAACTTGAGTGGATCGGTTACCGGGGTCTTCAGATCCGTGAAGTAGATCTCGTCGCACGGTGTCCGGGGTAGACGAACTTGGCGTATTCGCATCGGCGATCTTGGCGTTCGGGTTCTCGACTTCGCATCCGAGACGAAGGTCTTGGAGGGTGCCGACCTCAATTGTCGATGGCGAACTTTGCTCGGAGCCGGTAAGAAGTACTCGGTGTCCATGTAGAAGACCTTGTCGGTCCGTCCTTTGTCGGTGGCGAACTTGACCGATGGCTTTCGCGGTTATCAGGTTCGGTCGCAGCGGGAGCGTTCTTGGTCCCCGAGGAGAGCTCGGAGTTCCACGATGAGGTTACTAGCGGCCGTGTTGGAGATCCTGTCGGTCCTCGGGGCCGGGCTTCGAAGCCAAGAAGGAGTACTTGGCGCTTCTTGTTTTGTCGAAGGCCTTGGGGTGGTGGATGCGGGGCAGGGTGGGGTCGCCGGAGGCGGGCGGCTGCGGCTAGAGGAGGGAGAAGGTGGGGGAGGGAGAGAGGTGGGAGCGGGGCGCGAGGTGGGCAGGTGGGACCGGGGGTGGGCCAGGAGGGGGCTGTCGGTGGTGGGTGTGAGAGCCAGGTGGGGTTGGGGAGTAGTGGGACTGGGGGTGGGGCCGCGGGCGGTGAGTGGAGGAGAGAGAGAGGGTTAGGTGGGGCTGGGTGCACAGGCGGGGCCGGGCTGGCAACGGGACAGGGCAGGTGCGGCTGGGTGAGTGCGTGGTGTGTGTTGTGTGCTGAGTGGGTTGGGGTGGAACAAGTGGTGTTGAGTGTGTGAGGTTGGGGGTGAGGTGGCAGATTAGGAGTGGGTAGGAGTTTTGGTTAGGTTGACGTGTCGGGTGGGGATTGGCCGGGGTGAGGTGGCTGGAGGGTGGGTAGATAGGACTGGGGTAAGAAAAGATTTGGGGTGGGGTCTAAGCTGGACCGATTTTATTCTGGGGGTGGTCGTTCGGGTCGAATCGGCCCGTTCGACTGCCCCCCTAAAATAATTAAATATTTTATTATTTACAAACGGGACTTTTGCAAACCGCGGGTAGACAAAACAAATATTCCGGAGACCCGTGTTTTGTGTTTGAACAAAGACGGGGAGTTTTAGAAAACACAAAATAGGTTTTTCTGCAAATAGTTTTATGCGAACAGATGCAAGATGATGACGATGCTTAAATGCAATGTGGCATGATGACATGAGCATGCGGTCATGATGATGCAATGCACAAAAACAACGCGATTTTCTAGTAGTGGTTTTGCGGGATGCCACAATTCGACACCACTAACAATGTATCTCGCCCTCGAGATCCGCCTCATGGTACCGGAAGGAAGGTCGGCGAACGGCGTCTTCTCGCTTCGTGTAGATCCTCGCGACACCACTAACAAGAGGTCGTTGTCCGTGATCGTCGAGAGAACACTCCGGGAACAAAAGGTCGAAGGTAGAGGTAAGGCCACCTCTAACTATCGTGGAAGGAGTAAAACTGCTGGATCCACTGATTCGATGTACAGGAGCGAATGATAAGAGTAGTGGTATGGTAGCTACTCCATCCCGCACTCAAACCATTACTCTGCACACGAATAGGCGGATTATACAACCAACTCTCGGAATTAGACTGAAGATCTCGACAAGCGAGGTTCGGAAACAAAGGAGTGATGTAGACTCTGCATCGGATCTAGCGTAGATGATATCATCGCGTCGGAAAACACCGGAAGGCACGAGAAGGAACAAAGAGAAGTCCACCAGACGAAGGATTCCTCGGATAGCATGAAGACCAGATGGAACCACACCGTTATCAAAGGAGGAAGCGAAACCCTGAAGGTACGACGGAACCCAACCACGAGAAATCCTGGACTCGAAGAGAGAGAAGAGAGCGGATTCAAAACACGCAGAGGTGAGAGGAGAGCAGCAGAGGGGTAAGGAGTAAAATTAGACCTAATCAGAACTATCCAACCGATTTTGCAAAAATAGTTTTGACACTCTACTTCGGCCGTTAGCTAGGTTATCCTACAGGCTGGACTTGTGGGGTATCGCAACTGCTAAGCTCTGATACCACTCTGTAACACCCTCAGAATCGGCCCTATGCAAGTTTTAGCGAAACCCGCCAAACCCGCATAGAAACGATTCAAAGGTGCCCACCAGGCACTTTCGTGCGGGTGGAAACGAAGTAATAACATTACACAACAGTCCTCGATGGGACCCACAGAACAGATATATATACAACATGACTCCATGAGTCAAGAATACAGATATAATATACAAAGATCCAAATCACCTTGAAAATGACAGAGCGTCCGACTACGGACAAGATGCAAATGGGGCTAAGAGCCCTGAAGAATAACCAATGGCGTCCATAACCCTGCCCAGGCCAAGCCGGAAGGGTAACCCTGCTAACGACGTCGATCTCAAAACCTGCTTAAACAAAAGGGGTGCCGACAAAAGGGCAAAGGAAAAAGAGGAGCGTCAGTACTGAGGCCAGTACACGACGAGACTAGAATTCGGCGGTCCTCGCCTACATAGGTATGGTGGACTGAAGCGGCAGCGGCAGCATGCACTAAACAACCTATAGAGACTCGATACAACTGTCGGTTATCAGAGAGGGATAAGAAAGACCTATTCGGAACCAACCTGATGCTACCACCAAACAAACCCATCCTGGTGTTTCCCCGTCGAGACCAAACGAGGAAGTCAACCGAGGAACTCACACGGTTGGCAGTTTTATTTATTCAGTTATTGTTGCAGCAATTACTAGTCAGGTGTAAATAATCGTCCTGATAAAATAAGCAGTGGGCCATTTTAGTTAACCATTCCGTTGTAGTTGCGACACTTACTAGTCAAATACAATTAGCATGATATAACCCAAAAACCCAGCAGTTGTTGGTACTTTTATTTAGCCATTCCGTTGTAGTTGCAATACTTACTAGTCAGATACAATGGTCGCCAGCGACAACCCAAGCAAGCAATTGTTGGCAGTTTTATTTAGCCATTCCATTATAGTGAAGCTGATTACTAGTCATTATAAAGTCAAATTTATAGCACTACTTTAGTTATAGTTGTCTATGATCGAGATACTGTGCTCCAAGTCGTCCATAACCGCGGACACGGCTTTCAGAAAGTTTTACCCGTCCGGGGTGCACCAATAGCAACACACACACGATCAACCTCGGAAAAACCAAAACAAAACCCAACGAGGCTTTCACGACAAAGCAATCACAGGATTCAGAAATATTTCAGGGGGCCACCCCTTGGAGTACACCCGCAACGAAACTGGCCGGCTCCGAGACGGACTCAAGGTTTGTGGGGCCGGCTGTAAACGACTGGGAACCCGAAAACTCGGGGTGTCGATACCGCGAAAACGGGTCACGATCCGAAACAGTACAGGTGCTATCCATCGCACAATCGTAAATAAAGCAGTAAAGCATGGCATAAGTACAGGATCGTAAATAAAACCTCAAACTAGTTTGTGGCCCCAAGAAATAAGACTGAATCAAGCTCTGGCAAAGGGGGGCCCATAATTCCCCGTATGTGGATAGCGCGATAAATCAAGGAACAGGTATCAAGCACTCGGGGTCCTACGGGACACAAGTGGACGGTTAACAACCAAATAACATCTATTGCCCACCTGTGCCTCTGCTTACCTACTTCAATTTTAGTTGTTAAACAGTAATTAAAGTGAGCGATAAATAAAGCCATAACCATCTCCAACATTAAACATGCGGCAAGCTCCAACAACTGTGGTACTTGACGACACGCAACAACACTTGAGCAAGCGACTACGACGCGCAAGTCCAGCTATCTACCAAACAACAGGTAATAGGATGTGTCCAAGGCAATATAAGGCTGCGAGGGATATCACGGGTACGGAAAACTAGAGCATCGCAACACGGATAGCAATAGATCAACAGGAGGGAATAAATACTATAAAAGTAAGATAGGTAGAAAGGGGGAGATGCTCGCCTGGAAAACATTGCCGAAGGTTCAACCGAAGATCGGGTCGACACTCGCATCAACTCAACGGCCTTATCCGCGAAGAACCAAAACACTAGAATAAACACCGGATGCACTATTTAATACAACGGCAGAAGATCGACATGATGCATGTATGATGTATGACAAGGCAAAGTGCGATGCAATTAGGCCATATTAAGCGGAACCAGGGTCCCGACAATTATTTAGGTGGTTCATGTTATTTATCTACCCCGCAATTAAATGTTGTCTTAACAAGGCAAGATTATATCATCGGTTCGCTACACAATTTAAATGAGGCCAATATGAGACTAGATTTGCCCGCATATGGGCCCCCTATTTAATTAAGAGGTGAATCGGCCTAAGGCCCCCAAACCACAGACAAGTATGCATGCATGACGATTAATATGCAACAAGTTGTATTATATTATAAAATAGGGTTCGAGAAAGGGGTCACACATTAGGGGTTCTCGACGAACTTGGGGTTCCGGGGGTTCGGGGTTCGATAGGGTTCAGGGTTCGACGGAATCGGTCTCGGCCAGCGGAAGTAGATCTTGTCGCCTCTGGGAAGGAGGACTTGGTTCGGCGTCGGGGCGCATCGGACTCGCCCTGGTCGGTGCCGATCTGTCCTCGATGGCGAACTTGAGTGGATCAGTTACCGGGGTCTTCAGATCCGTGAAGTAGATCTCGTCGCACGGTGTCCGGGGTAGACGAACTTGGCGTATTCGCATCGGCGATCTTGGCGTTCGGGTTCTCGACTTCGCATCCAAGACGAAGGTCTTGGAGGGTGCCGGCCTCAATTGTCGATGGCGAACTTTGCTCGGAGCCGGGAAGAAGTACTCGGTGTCCATGTAGAAGACCTTGTTGGCCCGTCCTTTGTCGGTGGCGAACTTGACCGATGGCCTTCACGGGTATCAGGTTCGGTCGCAGCGGGAGCGTTCTCGGTCCCCGAGGAGAGCTCGGAGTTCCACGATGAGGTTACTAGCGGCCGTGTTGGAGATCCTGTCGGTCCCCGGGGCCGGGCTTCGAAGCCAAGAAGGAGTACTTGGCGCTTCTTGTTTTGTCGAAGGCCTTGGGGTGGTGGATGCGGGGCAGGGTGGGGTCGCCGGAGGCGGGCGGCTACGGCTAGAGGAGGGAGAAGGTGGGGGAGGGAGAGAGGTGGGAGCGGGGCGCGAGGTGGGCAGGTGGGACCGGGGGTGGGCCAGGAGGGGGCTGTCGGTGGTGGGTGTGAGAGCCAGGTGGGGTTGGGGAGTAGTGGGACTGGGGGTGGGGCCGCGGGCGGTGAGTGGAGGAGAGAGAGAGGGTTAGGTGGGGCTGGGTGCACAGGCGGGGCCGGGCTGGCAGCGGGACAGGGCAGGTGCGGCTGGGTGAGTGCGTGGTGTGTGTTGTGTGCTGAGTGGGTTGGGGTGGAACAAGTGGTGTTGAGTGTGTGAGGTTGGGGGTGAGGTGGCAGATTAGGAGTGGGTAGGAGTTTTGGTTAGGTTGACGTGTCGGGTGGGGATTGGCGGGGGTGAGGTGGCTGGAGGGTGGGTAGATAGGACTGGGGTAAGAAAAGATTTGGGGTGGGGTCTAAGCTGGACCGATTTTATTCTGGGGGTGGTCGTTCGGGTCGAATCGGCCCGTTCGACTGCCCCCCTAAAATAATTAAATATTTTATTATTTACAAACGGGACTTTTGCAAACCGCGGGTAGACAAAACAAATATTCCGGAGACCCGGGTTTTGCGTTTGAACAAAGACGGGGAGTTTTAGAAAACACAAAATAGGTTTTTCTGCAAATAGTTTTATGCGAACAGATACAAGATGATGACGATGCTCAAATGCAATGTGGCATGATGACATGAGCATGCGGTCATGATGATGCAATGCACAAAAACAACGCGATTTTCTAGTAGTGGTTTTGCGGGATGCCACAGTTTAACCTTTTATTTTACTTAAATAAAGTGGCTAGAAATGCCTATGTGGCATTCTTTTATTACTTGAATATTATTTCTGTAAGTGAACCCAAATGTTTTTATATATTCTGAAAGTTATGATCAAATGTGATTTTTGAGAGTTGGAATCAACTGAAAAGCTATTATGGTTTAAATTTGAAAAATGTTTGAATGCAGAAAAGGTTCTGCCTTGTTATTTTTACCAAGGGTGATCTACAGATCGAAATGATTTAAATCCAACGGGCTTGGATTCAGCATTTCAAGACCTTTCTAACAAAATTGGTTTCGTTCAATTTGGTTTACTGAATCGACCTGGGTTGATTTTTGAAACTAGGTACAGAACTATGTTTGAATTAAAATGGAAAAAGTTAAATTCAAATGACTGGGCTGCGCGGGAAACGATAATGGGCCGGCCCGGTGTCACTCCATGGCGCGGGGCTCAACTAACAGGGGGTTCCACCAGTCAATGGATCTTTAAATGCGAAGTGGTATGGGGCAACCTCATACGCACGATCTAAGTCTAATCGAACGACTGCTACTCATCGTCCATGTCGGGCGGCGCCGGCGAGACAGAAACCTAACGTGGCAGGTGGAGGTCGTCGGGGGCTCACCGGGGCTCAGGTGAGGGTCGGCGAGGCGGCGAACGACAAAGTCGATGACGGCAAACCTCCTGGTACCGGCAGCTTGTGGCATCCCGCAAAACCACTACTAGAAAATCGCGTTGTTTTTGTGCATTGCATCATCATGACCGCATGCTCATGTCATCATGCCACATTGCATTTGAGCATCGTCATCATCTTGCATTTGCTTGTATAAAACTTTTTGCAGATAAACCTAGTTTTGTTTTCTAAACGCCCCGTCTTTTATTCAAACGCCAAACCCGGGTCTCCGGATTAGTTTGTTTTGGCTGCTATCGGTTTGCAAACGGCCCGTTTAAAACAAATAAAATGTTTGTTATTTTTGGTGGGGCAGTCGAACGGGCCGGATAGACCCGAACGACCGCCCCAGGATTTAAATCGGTCCACCTAACCTGCCCTTCTAAATCCTACAGCTACCCACCTATCTACCCACACCCCCTCCACATCACCCCCCAATAGCAACCTGCCACCTCACCCTCTCCCCTCCCCCTATCCAACCAGAAGCTGCCACTTGGCCCTCTCTCCCTCCACTCCCCACTCCCCACACACACCCCCACCACGCGGTCCACCCCTCAGCCACACTCCCTCCCAAAACCGACCCCTCTCCCTGCCCTGTGGGTCCCGCCACCCAGGCCACGCGCCCCCCACGCGCCAGCCCCGCCCCGGACCCGGTCCACCTCCTGCCACGCTACCCACTCCCCCTCCACTCCCTGTCACCCGGGCCCCATCCCGCGGACCCACCTGCCCAACCCCACCCGCTCGGCCCGTGCCCTCCTCTCTCCTCTTCCTCCCTCCTCCCTCACCGCGTCCGCCCTCCCCGTCTCTGGCTCCACCCCGACGGGCCCCCGCCGCCGGCCACCTCCTCCCTTCTCTTCCCCGGCGCCGGGCTCGCCTCCTCGCCTGCCGCCGCTCGCCGGCCAAGCTTCTCCCCTCCCCGCCGCGTTCCCCTCCGCCTCTCTCCGAGCCCAACCCCGCCAAGCCCGAGCCGACCGCCGATGCGCCCCCGCGACCTCCGCCGGTGCCTCTCCTCGCCGGCCCGCACCTCCGCGTCCGGCGCCCCGCCTCCACCAAGCCCCGACCTCACCGCCACCGTCGCCCGGGTCCTCTTCCTCCGCTCCGGTCGGGCCAGCCCCGCCTCTCCATCCTGCAGGAGTGCACCGCCGCCCTCGGTCCAGGTCGAGCCGTCCCCGACGACCACAGCCTCCCCAAGCTCCACTGCCGGTCTGCCCGCCTGCGCCCCCTCGTCGACGCCCCGTCCGTGAGATGGCCGCTGCCGTCTTCGTCCTGGAGCCGCCCCCCCTGCTCACCCTCGGTGTTCCCGGCCGCGCCCCCACGGCGTCCCTCCGGCGCGCCCTCGTCGCCTCTGCCCAGACTTCCTCTCTGCGTCCGACGCCAGAACCCGTGCACGTCGTCCTTCTCCGTGTCCGCTGGAACCGACGTGGGCTGCTCCTGTACTCATTCGTGTACACGCATGACCCACCTCGACAAGATCTCCTCGTTGACAAGACCGGCACGATACGAGACCCGAAGGTCTATCCAAGGCCACCGGCGCCGGATCCTCAAGACCTTCTTCCCGAATGCGACGTCGAAGACCCGAACCCCGATGAACCACGATCCCCACTGCAGAACAACAAGGCTTTCGAGGGGGAACCGACAAGATCTTCTCGAAGTGGGAACCACAAGACCTTCACGGAAACCGAACCCGTCGGCACGTCATGATCTTCCTCGTGGAGGCCGACCTCGTTGACCCCGAAGACCGATCCGGGCGTCCGAGACCCCGAGACCGACCCCGGTGTTGAGACCGAACCCCCGGACGCCAAAACCGACTCGATGGCGCGGGCCCGACAAGACCCTCGCAACGGCAAGATCGACCCCGGGGGACCCGCCAAGATCTACCACATGAAGACCGTACCGAACCGGTGGCCTCGACGAACCTCCGGCAAGAACTTCGACATGGCCAAGATCCACCGCAACCGAGTCCGGCACCGACAAGTGAAGCCAGAACCAACAAGCCCTTCCACCCGGATACGCCAAGATCTACCCCGCTCCAAGGACCCTAACCCCGGAGTCCGAGAACGATCCCGCCGAGACCGAACCTCGCCGACCCGTCGAACCCTGAACCCCGAGACCGGACCCCGAACCCCGGAACCCCAAGATCTGCCGAACCCTAATGTGAACTCCTTCCCGAAACCCTATTTTATAACATAATACAACTTGTGCATATTGAATTGTTCATGCATGCATCCATATCATGTGGTTTGGGGGCCTTATGCCGATTCACCTAATAATTAAATATGGGGCCCATATGCGGGCAAATCCAGTCTCATATCGGCCTCATTTAAATTTGTGTAGCGAACCCGGTGCTATCTTTTGCCATGTTAATACAACATTTAATTTGCGGGGCTTCTAAACAACTTGAACCACCTAAGTAATTGTCGGGACCCCCGGTTCCGCTTAATGTGACCTAATTGCACCGCACCTTTGCCATGTCATACATCATTCATGCATCATGCCGATCTTCTGCCATTGTATTAAATATTGCATCCGGTGTTTCTTCTAGTGTTTTTCTTCTTCGCGGATAAGGCCGTTGAGTTGATGTGAGCTTCGACCCGATCTTCGGATGAACCTTCGACAATGTTTTCAGGCGAGCATCTCCCCCTTTCTACCTATCTTACTTTTATAGTATTTATTTCCCTCCTGTTGATCTATTGCTATCTGTGTTGTGTTGCTTTAGTTTCCGTACCTGTGATATACCGTGCAGCCCTATATTGCCATGGCCACCTCCTATTACCTGTTGTTTGGTAGATAGTTGGACTTGCGCGTCGTAGTCGCTTGCTCAAGTGCTGTTGCGTGTCGCCATGTACCACAGTTGTTGGAGTATTGCCACATGTTTGATGTTGGAGATGATCTCGGCTTTATTTATCGTTCACTTTAATTCCTGTTTAACAACTAAAATTGAAGTAAGCAGAGGCATCGGTGGGTGGTAGATAATATTTGGTTTCCGAACGCCCACTTGTGTCCCGTAGGACCCCGAGTACTTGATACCTGTTCCTTGATTTATCGCGCTATCCACATCCGGGAGGTATATGGGACCCCCCTTAGCCAGAGCTTGATTCAGTCTTATTTCTTGGGGCCACAACTAGTTTGAGGTTTTATTTACGATCCTGTACTTATGCCATGCTTTACTGCTTTATTTACGATTGTGTGAGGAGCACGCTGTACTGTTTTGGAAGCGGAATGTTTTCGCGGTATCGATAGTCCCCGTTTGGGGATTTGCTGTCGTTTACAACCATTGTCGTAAACCTTGAGTCCGTCTCGGAGCTTGCTTACTTTGTTGCGGGTGTACTCCAAGGGGTGGCCCCCTGAAATATTTCTGAATCCTGTGATTGCTTTGTCGTGAAAGCCTCGTTGGGTTTTGATTTGGTTTTTCCGAGGTTGATCGAGTGTGTGTTGCTATTGGTGCACCCCGGCCGGGTAAAACTTTCTGAAAGCCGTGTCCGCGGTTATGGACGACTTGGAGCACAGTATCTCGACCATAGACAAGCATAACTAAAGTTTATTGCTATAAATTTGACTTTATAATGACTAGTAATCAGCTTCACTATAATGGAATGGCTAATAATACTGCCCACCATTGCTTGTTTGAATTGTCGCTTGCGACCATTGTATCTGACTAGTAAGTATTGCAACTATAACGGAATGGCTAAGTAAAAGTACCAACAACTGCTGGGTTTTGGGTTATCTCATGCTACCTGTATCTGACTAGTAAGTGTTGCCACTATAACGGAATGGTTAACTAAAAGTGCCCACTGCTTACTTTATCAGGACGATTATCTAAACCTGACTAGTAAAGTGCCGCAACTATAACTGAATAAGTAAAACTGCCAACTGTGTGAGTTCCTCGGTTGACTTCCTCGTTGGCCTCGAGGGGAAAACGCCAGGATGGGTTTGTTTGATGATAGTATCAGGTGGGATCCGAATAGGTCTTTCTTATCTCTCTCTGATAGCCGACAGCTGTATCGAGTCTCTATAGGTTGTTCAGTGCATGCTGCCGCTGCCGCTCAGTCCACCATACCTATGTAGGCGAGGACCGCCGAATTCTAGTCTCGCCGTGTACTGGCCTCAGTACTGACGCTCCCCTTTTTCCTTTGCCCTTTGTCGGCACCCCTTTTGTTTAAGCAGGTTTTGAGATCGACGTCGTTAGCAGGGTTACCCTTCCGGCTTGGCCTGGGCAGGGTTATGGACGCCACTGGTTATTCTTCAGGGCTCTTAGCCCCATTTGCATCTTGTCCGTAGCTGGACGCACTATCGTTTTCAAGGTGATTTGGATCTTTGTATATTATATCTGTATTCTTGACTCATTGAGTCGCTGCTGTATATATCTGTTCTGTGGGTCCCATCGAGGACTGTTGTGTAATATTATTACTTTGTTTTCCACCCGCACGAAAGTGCCTGGTGGGCACCTTTGAATCGTTTCTATGCGGGTTTGGCGGGTTTCGCTAAAACTTGCATAGGTCCGATTCTGAGGGTGTTACAGAGTGGTATCAGAGCTCAGCAGTTGCGATACCCCACAAGTCCAGCCTGTAGGATAACCTAGCTAACGGCCGAAGTAGAGTGTCAAAACTATTTTTGCAAAATCGGTTGGATAGTTCTGATTAGGTCTGATTTTATTCCTTACCCCTCTGCTATTCTCCTCTTATCTCGACGTGTTTTGAATCTGCTCTCTTCTTCCTCTTCGAGTCCAGGATTTCTCGTGGTTGGGTTCCGTCGTACCTTCAGGGTTTCGCTTCCTTCTCTGATAACGGTGTTCTACCGTCCGGTGTTCAAGCTGCCCGATGAATCCATCTACGGTGTTACCATTCTTTGTGCCTTGTTTGTGCCTTCCGGTGTTTTCCGACGCGACGACATCATCTACGCCAGCTCTGATGCAGAGTCTGCACCACTCCTTTGTTCCGAACCTCGCTTGTCGAGATCTTCAGTCTGATTCCGAGAATGGTTGCACGCTTTTCCACTAATTGTGCGGAGTAATAGTTTGGGTGCGTGATGGATTGGCCCCCATGCCGACTACCCCTTCTATTCGCTTTTGTACGTTGAAGTGGATGAGGATGCATCGGTCCTCTCTTTCTACCGGAGTTAGAGGTGGCTTTATTTGTTGGTACCTCTACCTTCGACCTTTTGTTCCGGAGTGTTCTCTCGACGATCACGGACAACGACCTCTTGTTAGTGGTGTCGCGAAGATCTACATGAAGCGAGAAGATTCGGACCGCCGACCTTCCTTCCGGTACCATGAGGCGGATCTCGAGGGCGAGATCCTTTGTAAGTGGTGTCGAATTGTGGCATCCCGCAAAACCACTACTAGAAAATCGCGTTGTTTTTGTGCATTGCATCATCATGACCGCATGCTCATGTCATCATGCCACATTTCATTTGAGCATCGTCATCATCTTGCATTTGCTTGTATAAAACTATTTGCAGATAAACCTAGTTTTGTTTTCTAAACGCCCCGTCTTTTATTCAAACGCCAAACCCGGGTCTCCGGATTAGTTTTTTTTGGCTGCTATCGGTTTGCAAACGGCCCGTTTAAAACAAATAAAATGTTTGTTATTTTTGGTGGGGCAGTCGAACGGGCCGGATAGACCCGAACGACCGCCCCAGGATTTAAATCGGTCCACCTAACCCGCCCTTCTAAATCCTACAGCTACCCACCTATCTACCCACACCCCCCTCCACATCACCCCCCCAATAGCAACCTGCCACCTCACCCTCTCCCCTCCCCCTATCCAACCAGAAGCTGCCACTTGGCCCTCTCTCCCTCCACTCCCCACTCCCCACACACATCCCCACCACGCGGTCCACCCCTCAGCCACACTCCCTCCCAAAACCGACCCCTCTCCCTGCCCTGTGGGTCCCGCCACCCAGGCCACTCGCCCCCCACGCGCTAGCCCCGCCCCGGACCCGGTCCACCTCCTGCCACGCTACCCACTCCCCCTCCACTCCCTGTCACCCGGGCCCCATCCCGCGGACCCACCTGCCCAACCCCACCCGCTCGGCCCGTGCCCTCCTCTCTCCTCTTCCTCCCTCCTCCCTCACCGCGTCCGCCCTCCCCGTCTCTGGCTCCACCCCGACGGGCCCCCGCCGCCGGCCACCTCCTCCCTTCTCTTCCCCGGCGCCGGCCTCGCCTCCTTGCCTACCGCCGCTCGCCGGCCAAGCTTCTCCCCTCCCCCCCGTGTTCCCCTCCGCCTCTCTCCGAGCCCAACCCCGCCAAGCCCGAGCCGACCGCCGATGCGCCCCCGCGACCTCCGCCGGTGCCTCTCCTCGCCGGCCCGCACCTCCGCGTCCGGCGCCCCGCCTCCACCAAGCCCCGACCTCACCGCCACCGTCGCCCGGGTCCTCTTCCTCCGCTCCGGTCGGGCCAGCCCCGCCTCTCCGTCCTGCAGGAGTGCGCCGCCGCCCTCGGTCCAGGTCGAGCCGTCCCCGACGACCACAGCCTCCCCAAGCTCCGCTGCCGGTCTGCCCGCCTGCGCTCCCTCGTCGACGCCTCGTCCGTGAGATGGCCGCTGCCGTCTTCGTCCTGGAGCCGGCCCCCCTGCTCACCCTCGGTGTTCCCGGCCGCGCCCCCACGGCGTCCCTCCGGCGCGCCCTCGTCGCCTCTGCCCAGACTTCCTCTCTGCGTCCGACGCCAGAACCCGCGCACGCCGTCCTTCTCCGTGTCCGCTGGAACCGACGTGGGCTGCTCCTGTACTCATTCGTGTACACGCATGACCCACCTCGACAAGATCTCCTCGTTGACAAGACCGGCACGATACGAGACCCGAAGGTCTATCCAAGGCCACCGGCGCCGGATCCTCAAGACCTTCTTCCCGAATGCGACGTCGAAGACCCGAACCCCGATGAACCACGATCCCCACTGCAGAACAACAAGGCTTTCGAGGGGGAACCGACAAGATCTTCTCGAAGTGGGAACCACAAGACCTTCACGGAAACCGAACCCGTCGGCACGTCATGATCTTCCTCGTGGAGGCCGACCTCGTTGACCCCGAAGACCGATCCGGGCGTCCGAGACCCTGAGACCGACCCCGGTGTTGAGACCGAACCCCCGGACGCCAAAACCGACTCGATGGCGCGGGCCCGACAAGACCCTCGCAACGGCAAGATCGACCCCGGGGGACCCGCCAAGATCTACCACATGAAGACCGTACCGAACCGGTGGCCTCGACGAACCTCCGGCAAGAACTTCGACATGGCCAAGATCCACCGCAACCGAGTCCGGCACCGACAAGTGAAGCCAGAACCAACAAGCCCTTCCACCCGGATACGCCAAGATCTACCCCGCTCCGAGGACCCTAACCCCGGAGTCCGAGAACGATCCCGCCGAGACCGAACCTCGCCGACCCGTCGAACCCTGAACCCCGAGACCGGACCCCGAACCCCGGAACCCCAAGATCTGCCGAACCCTAATGTGAACTCCTTCCCGAAACCCTATTTTATAACATAATACAACTTGTGCATATTGAATTGTTCATGCATGCATCCATATCATGTGGTTTGGGGGCCTTATGCCGATTCACCTAATAATTAAATATGGGGCCCATATGCGGGCAAATCCAGTCTCATATCGGCCTCATTTAAATTTGTGTAGCGAACCCGGTGCTATCTTTTGCCATGTTAATACAACATTTAATTTGCGGGGCTTCTAAACAACATGAACCACCTAAGTAATTGTCGGGACCCCCGGTTCCGCTTAATGTGACCTAATTGCACTGCACCTTTGCCATGTCATACATCATTCATGCATCATGCCAATCTTCTGCCGTTGTATTAAATATTGCATCCGGTGTTTCTTCTAGTGTTTTGCTTCTTCGCGGATAAGGCCGTTGAGTTGATGTGAGCTTCGACCCGATCTTCGGATGAACCTTCGACAATGTTTTCAGGCGAGCATCTCCCCCTTTCTACCTATCTTACTTTTATAGTATTTATTTCCCTCCTGTTGATCTATTGCTATCTGTGTTGCGTTGCTTTAGTTTCCGTACCTGTGATATACCGTGCAGCCCTATATTGCCATGGCCACCTCCTATTACCTGTTGTTTGGTAGATAGTTGGACTTGCGCGTCGTAGTCGCTTGCTCAAGTGATGTTGCGTGTCGCCATGTACCACAGTTGTTGGAGTATTGCCACATGTTTGATGTTGGAGATGATCTCGGCTTTATTTATCGTTCACTTTAATTCCTGTTTAACAACTAAAATTGAAGTAAGCAGAGGCATCGGTGGGTGGTAGATAATATTTGGTTTCCGAACGCCCACTTGTGTCCCGTAGGACCCCGAGTACTTGATACCTGTTCCTTGATTTATCGCGCTATCCACATCCGGGAGGTATATGGGACCCCCCTTAGCCAGAGCTTGATTCAGTCTTATTTCTTGGGGCCACAACTAGTTTGAGGTTTTATTTACGATCCTGTACTTATGCCATGCTTTACTGCTTTATTTACGATTGTGTGAGGAGCACGCTGTACTGTTTTGGAAGCGGAATGTTTTCGCGGTATCGACAGTCCCCGTTTGGGGATTTGCTGTCGTTTACAGCCATTGTCGCAAACCTTGAGTCCGTCTCGGAGCTTGCTTACTTCGTTGCGGGTGTACTCCAAGGGGTGGCCCCCTGAAATATTTCTGAATCCTGTGATTGCTTTGTCGTGAAAGCCTCGTTGGGTTTTGATTTGGTTTTTCCGAGGTTGATCGAGTGTGTGTTGCTATTGGTGCACCCCGGCCGGGTAAAACTTTCTGAAAGTCGTGTCCGCGGTTATGGACGACTTGGAGCACAGTATCTCGACCATAGACAAGCATAACTAAAGTTTATTGCTATAAATTTGACTTTATAATGACTAGTAATCAGCTTCACTATAATGGAATGGCTAATAATACTGCCCACCATTGCTTGTTTGAATTGTCGCTTGCGACCATTGTATCTGACTAGTAAGTATTGCAACTATAACGGAATGGCTAAGTAAAAGTACCAACAACTGCTGGGTTTTGGGTTATCTCATGCTACCTGTATCTGACTAGTAAGTGTTGCCACTATAACGGAATGGTTAACTAAAAGTGCCCACTGCTTACTTTATCAGGACGATTATCTAAACCTGACTAGTAAAGTGCCGCAACTATAACTGAATAAGTAAAACTGCCAACTGTGTGAGTTCCTCGGTTGACTTCCTCGTTGGCCTCGAGGGGAAAACGCCAGGATGGGTTTGTTTGATGATAGTATCAGGTGGGATCCGAATAGGTCTTTCTTATCTCTCTCTGATAGCCGACAGCTGTATCGAGTCTCTATAGGTTGTTCAGTGCATGCTGCCGCTGCCGCTCAGTCCACCATACCTATGTAGGCGAGGACCGCCGAATTCTAGTCTCGCCGTGTACTGGCCTCAGTACTGACGCTCCTCTTTTTCCTTTGCCCTTTGTCGGCACCCCTTTTGTTTAAGCAGGTTTTGAGATCGACGTCGTTAGCAGGGTTACCCTTCCGGCTTGGCCTGGGCAGGGTTATGGACGCCACTGGTTATTCTTCAGGGCTCTTAGCCCCATTTGCATCTTGTCCGTAGCTGGACGCACTATCGTTTTCAAGGTGATTTGGATCTTTGTATATTATATCTGTATTCTTGACTCATTGAGTCGCTGCTGTATATATCTGTTCTGTGGGTCCCATCGAGGACTGTTGTGTAATGTTATTACTTCGTTTTCCACCCGCACGAAAGTGCCTGGTGGGCACCTTTGAATCGTTTCTATGCGGGTTTGGCGGGTTTCGCTAAAACTTGCATAGGTCCGATTCTGAGGGTGTTACAGAGCTTCTCCTGGGGTGGACGAAATCGATGATGCCCTTCTTCTCTAGAGGCGGCCTGCTCCGGCCAAATTCCGGCGATGCGCTGCTCGCCTTGCTCCTGGAACAGGGTGGCACGATCAGTGAGGAGAGGGGGGTGAGATGGTGTGAAGAGTTTGAGCGGGGAAGGCCTCTATTTATAGTCTCGACGACGAGACCGAACGGAATGGGCAGGCGACGGGGGCGACATGGCTACCGGCTGCTAGAGGCATGGCCGGCGGTGGTGATCGATCGGTGGTCTCCTGGCGATGCTCTATGGCTTTAATGCGCATGTAGGGGCGGTGGCAAACGGTATGGAACATGTGATGCTCTATGCGACAGAGGCGGCGTTTTCGACGGCGAGCGGTGGCTGTGAGGCATGGGGCGGCGAACGGGGATGTCTGGCGGTTTCCTGGGACGGTGGTGATTGCGTATGCACGTGGCGAGGGCGGCGCGCGGTCTGTTGGCGTGTGTCGAGGGTAGCGCTCTGGCGCACGCTCGGCATGGTTGACAGAGTCACGGGCACGGCGTTCCTGGGTGCTCTGGTCGATGTCTTCGAGGCAGGGCTGGTCGAGAGGGGGCGGTGAGGCATGGGTGATATCCCAGACAAGGTTGGCACGGCTAGTTCCTCTCCTAGCTTGCTTTCTACACTGGGGTGGCATGGGTGGCTTCGGCTGTTCACCATTGATGACATTGCCAAGCTTACAGTGGTGCTAGACGTTTACAAATGAGCTAGATGATCTACTAAAGCCTAGTTGCAACCAGAGAGGGAACAAGTTAGGCTCAAATCACTGCTCCAAATAGTGGTTGGATTTTATCTGATTTGCATCTGCAAGGTGTTTGATGAAATGGCCGCATGAATTCAAGTTTTGAATTTTGAAAATATTTTTGGTGGGTGTGCTAGGTAGGTGCTGGTGAGTCTGCAGATGGTTGTATTTTGAAAGTTGAGCTTGTTTGAGTGGTTTTTGAAAAAGTGGGATCTTCCCATATGATATAGATTCAATTTTAAACTGTCCTTTAAACTATGCATTTGAATGTTTCTGGATGATCACAAAGTGGGCCTTGATACTTTGTTATGAGTACTATCAAGGGGTGCAAAGATCCAAACAAGTTTCTATTAAGTTCTGAAAGTTAGAGACAGCCAATGTAGGCATGGGAGTTAATTTGGCCAAAGTGACCATTCACTCATTTTGTTTGTTTTGATTTATTTGTCTTTGGGAAAAGTGTGGGGATTGTTTAGATGATGTTTATTTCACCTAAGAATCCTTTTACAAGCAAAGAACCACATAAACAAGGCAATTCAAAAGAATTCAAAATGGTATACATACACACATGCATGCTTTCATATTGTTATTTAGAAAAGTTTTTGTTAACCCTAAATTTGGATGCATAGAGTTTGATGATTCTAGTTTAATATTTATGGGATGTTACACCATCACTCCATCACCAGAATCCGACTCCATCATACTCAACGCAGATCCAGGAATAGCCGGTGCCGCGCCGCAGCCAGGGACTGCCTCACCGCACCCGGGGACTGCCTCATCGCACCCGGAGACTGCCGCGCCACAACTGGGGACTGCCGCGCTGCACCCGGAGACTACCGTGCCGCACCCGGGGACTGCCACGCCGCACCCGAGGACTGCCACACCGCACCCGAGGACTGCCGTGCCGCACCCGGAGACTGCCGTGCCGTACCCGGGGACTGCCGCGCCGTACCCGGGGACTACCTCACCGCACCTGGGGACTGCCGCGACGCAGCCCATGGTCAACACCAGCAAGCTACCACCCGACAAGCCTCCCGACATTCCAGAGCCCGCCATTCATGAGGAGATCAAGCTCATCATGCAGACGGTGCACACCATTTGGGAAACACCCGACTGGGCAAAGCCGTTCATGAACTTCTTGGCCAAAGACGAACTCCCAACAGAGGAAGTGGTAGCACGACAAGTGCGGCGAAGAGCAAGCGCCTACACCATCATCAACAACGAGTTGTACAAGCGCAGCGTCAGGGGCATCTATCAGCGATGCGTAAGCCAAGAGGAGGGAACCAGGCTCCTAGCTGACATACACCAGGGCGAATGCGGCCACCATGCTTCATCAAGGGCAATAACAGCCAAGGCTCTCCGTCACGGTTTCTACTGGCCCACAGCGCTGAAGGACGCTGAGGAGTTGGTCAAAACATGCAACGGTTGTCAGCGATTCAGCCAGCTGAAGCACACACCGTCTGCAGCAATTAAGATGATACCAATCACCTGGCCATTCGCAGTCCGGGGGCTAGACATGGTTGCGTCGTTCAAGACAGCCCGATCCGGCATGATGCACCTACTCGTATCCATGGACAAGTTCACCAAGTGGATCGAGGCAAAGCCCATCAAGAAGCTGGATGGAGCGACGGTGATCAAGTTCTTCACGAACATCATCATCTGATTCGGCTACCCACACAACATCATCATAGACAACGGAACCAACTTCGCGAAAGGAGTTTCAGCTCGCTTCTGTGAGAGAAGGGCATCCGCCTAGACCTGGCATCAGTCGTGCACCCACAGTCCAACGGACAGTGTGAGCGCGCTAACGAAATGGTCCTAGCCAGAATCAAGCCAAGGCTGATCGAACCACTCATCAGATCACCCGAATGCTGGATAGAGGAATTGCCGACCATGCTCTGGAGTCTACGCATCACCCCCAACCGCTCAACCGGCTTCACACCATTCTTCCTTGTCTATGGGGCAGAGGCAGTTCTCCCTACAGACATCCAGTTCGACGCACCCCGCAAGCATCTCTACACGGAGCAGGAGGCCAGAGAAGCGCAAGAGGACAGTGTGGACCTGCTCGAGGAAGCGCGAGAGTTAGCTTTGTCCAGGTTAGCAATCTATCAGCAAGACCTACGCTGATACCACTCCAGCCAGATACAGCCTACCTCTTTCCGCGAGGGAGATCTGGTGCTGTGCCTGGTCTAGAGCATAAAAGGAATGGACAAGCTGTCCCCACCATGGGAAGGCCCATTCATCGTCATCTGGGCGCTTCACAACAATTCATATTATCTGATCGATGCCCAACTGCCGGTGAAGAACAAGGCAGGTCGCTAAGACGAGGAAACTGAATGACCATGGAACGTGAGCCTACTCCGGCCATTTTACACTTGATCAAGAAGTGTATGTATCTCCCCTTTCATGTAATAAATGAACAAGCTTGGAAGCCTAGGAATAGTACCGAGGACTTTGTCCCAATTTCGCGTACCACATTCGCCCCCATACCGGCTGGCCCGGACGCCCATGACTTCTACAGGCAGCATAATATTGCACAAGGTGCCTAGAGCAAACTCTTCGATTCTGGCTTCAGACCGCAAGCCGGCTGTCGACCCGGCAAGAGCGACGCTCAAAGCACACACCTCAATAAAATTCCAGTTCAGAAGACAGGGGCTCCTGGGCGAACCAGTCGCGCCTACACGAGTTAAGCCAAAAACAACAAACCGAAGTATCATGAGGCACGCCAGCTCAGCCTTTCCTTCGGTTCCGGCTGCAGACCGCAACCTAACTGGCAGCCGGCAAGGGTAGCGCTCGAAAGGCCAATGCTCACTGAAAAAAGGGGAGCTGCTAGCGGCCCAGCTTGAAAGGGCACTTCTCCTTGTTTCTTTTTTCGTTCAGCCCTAACTATGAACGGATGCATGCATAATGAAACTAACCCAAAGCAACGATGTGTCTCGCGCGACACGAGCAACAACTTGGCAGGAAATATGAAGGAAAAGAGCTTCGACCCGACTGGCTACCCCAGCTAGCCCGAACCTCGGGGACTACACCTAGTGGGCGCGCTCCCGCGTACCCATCAACCCAAGTGAAGATGTAAAGGAGCTTCGACCCGGCTGGCTACCCCAGCCGGCCCAAACCTCGGGGACTACACCCAGTGGGCGTGTTCCCGCGCACCCATCAACATAAGTAAAGATGGCAAGGAGCTTCAACCCGGCTAGCTACCCTAGCCGGCCCGAACCTCGGGGACTACACCCAGTGGGCGCGCTCCCGCGCACACATCAACATAAGTCAAGGTGGCCAAAAGCCCCGACCCGGCCGGCCACCCAGCCGGCAACAATCCCAAACACCACAATTAATGAAGGCATAAAAACAAGAAGACGGAATGCGCTCAAGAATTGAAGGGGCAGACATTTAAGCAGAACACGAAGGTTCTACGCTCAATTCAAAGTCTAATGGCAAAAGCTAATCAAAGTGTAGCACCAACAAAAGACGAAGTTCACAAATACACCCGGCATCCCGGGGATCAAGGTTCATCGGCAGGAGCGACAGAGGGAGCGTCAGTAGCTGGAGCAGGAGGTGGACCGGAAGGAGGGGCGCCAGGGCCGGCTGCAGGAGCTTGGCTAGTGGAGGCGGCGTCGATGGGATTCCAGGGCGTCAGGGTCAAGTGGAACGACAGCGGCTCGGCGGGGTCGCGAAAATCACGCTCCAAGTCCACGTAGGTGCCAATCTTCATCCCACAGGACCAGATCGCCAGAAGCTGTCGCGAAGGCCCTCGTAGCTCGTCCCAAGACGGAAACCACGTGTGAGCACACCGAGATCAGCCCCGGGATACCACGACTTGACCAAGGCCAGAGCCATCTCCACGCCACCTCGGGCCGCCCATTCCTTGTGGATGTCCAGGACGTCGATTCCATGAGACAAGGCAACCGCCAAGCTGGCGATGTCATGCACATCACTTGCATCCGGCCAGATGTAGTGGAAGAGGTCGTTGGCAACGACACGAAGGCCATTGCTCTCTTCTATCGGCACCTTCACCAGGTCCAAGGCGGTCAGGTCATGGCCGACATCCTCCACAAGCAGATTCTCCAGGGCCATCTCGGTCGCCTCAGGGTAATGAGTTGCAACCAAGGACAGGAGTGAGCAGCAGGACTAGACCAAATTAACCATGACGCAGCGGAGGGTGGAGGTAGAAGAACGTACTGATGACCATCTCCGAGATGTTCTAGAGGTGCTGAGTCAACTCCCCCTCCCGGGAGCGAAGAATCTTGATTGTCTCCTCCTGTTGGGCGGAGATCGTCTCAAAATTCTTCAACGCCTCCGCCCGGATGTCAGCGGCCTTCTTGCCCCGCTCCACGCTAACCTCAAGTTGATGCTTGGCCGCGGCAAGTTGATCAAACTGTGCCTGTCGCGCCTTGTTTGATTCCTCCAGCCGGGCAACCTCAGCCTTGAGGCGCTCCACCTCCTTATCCTTGTCCAGGATCATGGTTGTAGGAGGATACCCGTTGGTCAACAAAAAACAGGAAAAGGAAGCCAATCGCCAGGACAGATCTGAAGAAGCAATCTTACGGCCAAGATCCCGGGTTTTCTTCACCGACTCCGAAAACGCTCTCTTCAGCAAGAAAACCGAGTAAGAGACGGAACAGAAAACCGGCTGAAAAAGCAACGCACGACAAAAGATAACAGGGAGAGACATTTACCTCCATCAAAACAAACAAATTTTTGGCCTCGCCAAGGCCCTTTTCCAATCCCTCAACCAGGTGGCGAACCTGGTCGAGTGCGACAGGCGCCGCGCCCGAGAGCTGGGCGAGAATCACACCCGGTGTCAGCGCAGCCGGAGCTGGCCTCGAGCCGGTAACGACAACCTCGTCGTCATTGGTAGCCACACCCGAAGGTGCGGCAACCACTGACTCCCTCACAGCCGGAGCGGAGGCGCCCTGCTGGCCGCCACCCGCAGCAGCCTCCTGCGCGGCCCCAGCCTCCTTCGTCACCTCCGTGATCACGGGCCTGGCGGAGCTGCCTGGAGCATCGCTCCATGCCGGGTTCACGCCAGCCCCAGGACGAAGGAGGGGGTTCTCTGGGTCCTGAGCAGCCGCAAACAGCTGCTCCAACCGCGAGGACACAGGCGCCTGATGCATCAAATCTGTGGTCGGGGAGCCCTGAGGGGCCCTTGGCGGAGACGGTGTGGCGGGAGCAGTCGACGCGGCAGGCGCAACTGGGTCGGATGCTGCCGGCGCAGAAGCAGCCGACGACCTCACCATCTCCTCAACCGCCGGAGGAGGGGGAGGAGCAACGACGGCAGCGCCACCATCGCCAAGCGACATCTCCTCGCTGCGAGAAACGAAAAATAAGAGAAAGCACCAACAAGAGCAGTAGAACAACAAGGGAGATACAAGAAGGACGCTAACCCGACGACGGACGGCAGAGCGACGACTTGGCACCCCCGGCGTATCCTTTTCTATTCAACTGGAGTGGGAGAGGCAACAGGCGCCGCCCTCTTCCCCGGGGCTTTTGCCGTGGGTTTATCTCAGCCGCCCTCCTCGTCGGTGACATCAACTTCAACAAAAACAAAGCTTCAAACCACAACCTCACGAGCCAGGACGAGAGAAGGGGCTGCAGCCGGTAACTTACCATGAGGATCCGAGGGGTCGTCGTCCGCCCGGACGGGAAACCCTTCATGCTCTGTCTGGGGGTACTTCTTCGGCTTCCTATCCGCCAAGAAGGACTGAAGCGGGAGGTCACCCATACCGTCTTCGGCTAGCTGCGCCGTGAACAACTACTCACAAAGGGGATCATAAGGCACCCAAGGAAAACTAACAACGATGAAGAGAAAATGCAAAAGAACCAGAGGACAACTCACCCGGGGCGGCAGGTGGCCGCGATGGTACGGTGGGCAGGAGTACGCCCAGGTTGCCTCCATATGGAACTTGGAGATCATGGAGACCCAGTTCCGCAGGTCCTGGGTAGGGCACCTCCTTTCGCGACGTCCTCTTCGGATCATCGTCGATCGACATATGGCACATCTTGTGCGACCGCTTCTGCAGCGAAAGCACATTGATGCACCATCCACGACATCGTGATGTCCCGGGCGGTAAGCCTCTCCGTCTCCACCATTGCCTCCACCCGGGTGGACATCCGGTCGAGGTCCGCTGAGGCGCCCATACCTTTCATCGACCAGCCCTTCTGCGTTGAGGGTATGTTGACGAAAGATGGAAGGCAGATCCAGTCCACCTTTGTGGCATTGCTCACATAAAAATATGAGCGCTGCCACAGCTTGACGGTGTCGGGAAGCTCGAACCGCGGCATCGGCGAGGAGGACCGCGGATAGATGGGGCAGCAGCCCGTCTGCGTCAGCGGACCGCCCTTGGCGGTGTTCTGGGCCTTCAAGTGGAAGAACTTGAGGAAGTTCGCCACCTCGGGCCACACCCCAAGGTACGAATCGCAGCAGACCGCGTGGTGCGACAACTGCGCGATGGCGTTGGTGCCCAGATGATGGGTTGGAGGTCGAAGAATACAAAGAGCTAGAGGAGGAAGGGGCTGACGGGAAGGCCGAAGCCGCAGGCGAAGTGTGCAAGGAAGACGACATGCTCCACCGGCCGAGGGTCCGGCACCCGCTCCCCCTCCGGCGCGAGTTAGTGCTTCACCAGCATCGACGAGGTAAGAAATCTCCCCCGTCGATACTTGGTGACAAGGTCGTCGGTCACGAATGACCCACACCAACCGCTGCGCTGCTCCGGCAACATATCCGTAGGAGGGGCGGCCGTGGTGAATCATGTACGGTGGCTCCGGCGGCTGGAGCGGAGGAGAACATGAGCCAGAGGACGAAGAAGTGTGGGCATAGTTCCTCCTCCAGGGCCCTATTTATCCCTGCAGGCGGCACCATCGCCCCCTCGGCTCCCGCGCGACGCATGGCACCCAGGCGCCATGACCGCACGACGTTTTAGCTTTGGATCCTTTACGCCATCATAACCACCACAGAAGATCCACGGGCGTTACCGGGAGACGAGGCGTGCGCACTCACCCCGAGAAACCGACGCGGCAAGTTACGTGTGCAGTTGCCAAAAAACTGACGCAGCGACGCGGAAGTCCAACTGACGCGATATGCGCCAGAGCAGCAGTTGTGAGTGACGACATCCATAGCATCATCAAGCTAATGCTTTGTCTCCAGCTACGCCAATCGGACCCTGCCTTCGTTGTCTACACCTAGTGGGCGGCCATCGATTCCGCAGCCGGGTAAATCCAGCCGAAAATAAAAAGCAAAAGATGCAGCCGGATGCGGTCAAACAATCACTTCAAGACAAAAAAAAGAGCACGCAAGATCTTACACACCAGCAAAGCCCATACGTGCTCGGGGACTAGTGTCGGGGGGATAACCCCCGGGTGGGGAAAGCCAAGCACAAGTAGGCCGGCTCCAAAAGGAACAGGCCGTCTGGCCCTCAAGAAGGACAACTCCAGTTGGTTGGCGAACACCGCCCGGCTGGGCTTATAACCTTCCCGGCTGGCCCGTCTAGCCGGTAGCCAGAAGAACCGGCCGGGTGGCCGCTTCCTCCCGGCTCACCTCAGACTCGATGGAGAGCAAGGAAGTGCTGACACTCCTTGCGGGGTATGCCTCTGGCTCTCCCTCGTCATCAGGCAAGCTGGCGTGCCGTCATGACCAGCGCTACATGACGAAGATAAAGCAAAGTGGTCGGCTGACTGGCAAAAGTAGTCCGGGTGACCGTTAAAGCAAGGGTGACGCCCCAAAGGAAGCCGGGGTGACCGCTAAAGAATAGGATTACGCTAAAAGAAGGGAGGACAGGGTCCTGGCCCACCGGCTGGGCCCTGCAGCCAGCCCTGTCCTATAGACCCATATCCAAATAGTAAACCCTAGGCCCCGATTTGTAGTCTGCCCCCTGACCAGTATATATAAGGGAGGGCAGAGCTGGGGTTCTAGGTAGGAAACAATAGAAGGATAGAAGTGTTGGTAGCTAGTTCCCATCTTCCTCTAGCTCTCGATAGTAGCTAAGGAAATAGCTCAAGGAGCATATGTACAGGGCATTTGCTCCCAGATATAGTTCATCTTGAAGGAGTAGGGGTGTTACCTCACCGAGAGGGCCCCGAACCTGGGTACATCGCTGTGTTTGCAGTTTACCGTGCCCAACTCGTTGCGTGAGCCACCGATTGCATCCGAGTGTCCCTTCTTTGCCATCCCCGATGGCACTGCCATGTTCCACACCATGACACTACAACTCACTCGAAGGAGACTTTGATGGCTGTGAGCTTCGACACGTCGGCAGGGAAAGCAACGAAGAAGCTGTAAGGCTCGCCAACATCGGATCCACCTGCATGCGGGTGCCACCAGGAGTGTTCCTCGAACAAATCTGCCTACCTTCTATCAAGAGAAAATTCCCAAAGGGATCAGCCGAAGAAGTAGAGCACTCGGGGGCTGCGCTACCCGAAGGATAGGAAGGGCCCGAAAAGCTCGACACCGAGCCCGAGCTGATTAGCCTGATGCAGGTCATGGCGGTTGAAGAGACATGGACGCAGCCGTACCTTCGGTACCTGATAAATAATCAACTGCCCGATGACCCGAAAGATGCCCGACGCATATCTCGCCAGTCAATGGCCTTCACCATCATCAATTGTGAGTTGTATAAGCGCATCATTTCGGGTGTACTCCAACGATGCGTTACCATCGGTGACAGCAAAAGAATCCTCCAAGACATCCATGAGGGTATTTGCGGACATCATGCAGGTAGCCGTTCCCTAGTCGCCAAAGCTCTACGAGCTAGGTTTTACTGGCCAACCGCCATGAACGATGCCAAGGACATCGTCCAGATGTGTAATGCATGTCATATATACGCGGACAAGCCACACGCGCTAGGATCCGAGTTGAGGCCCATACCGCTGGCCTGGCCCTTCGCCTAATGGGGCCTCGACATGATCGACAAACTTCCAAAGTCCTCGCCAGGAGGCCATGTCTTCCTCCTGGTCACAGTCGACAAGTTCACCAAGTGGATCGAGGCCATGCCCGTCACTAACCAAAGCGGCAAAACTGTCGTCAAGTTTTTTGAGTCCATTGTCTACAGGTTTGGTGTGCCTTACATCATCATAACGGACAACGACTCGAACTTCATCTCGAAGGAATTTCGAACCTTCTGCGGGGACCTCGACATCAACATATCATACGCCTCCATGGCGCACCCGCAGACCAACGGACAGGTCGAAAAGGCCAATGGCCTCATAGACAACGGCATCAAGAAGCGCCTGCTATGCCCACTCGAAAGGCTTGCAGGAGCTTGGGCAGACGAGCTACCTTCGGTCCTTTGGAGCCTGCACACAACTCCAAATAGCTCAACCGGCTACACACCCTTCTTCATGGTGCACGGAGCCGAAGCCATGCTACCCGCCGAGGTACGCCACAAGGCCCCACGGGTCGTCGCTTACAGCGAAGCCGAATCATCGGAAGCACTCGAAGACGCCATCAACACACTCGATGAAGCACGCGACATCGCCACGGCTCATCAGCAGTCTATTAGCAGAGCCTCTGCAACTACCATAGCCGTCGGATGCACCAAAGGTCCTTCGTCGAAGGAGACCTCGTCCTGCAACTCAAGCAAGAAGGGCACAAGAAGCTTGAGTCACCCTAGGAAGGACCCTACATCGTCACCGAAGTCATCCCAGGTGGCGCCTATCGCCTCATGGATGTCGCATCAGGAGTCGAATACTCCAACCCCTGGAACTTCGCACGACTGCGTTGCTTCTACCCCTAGTTACCTTTTACTTTTAATAAGGCTACTCAGTCGAACAATGTACCCCCTTGTTTGCTATGAATAAAAGCTAAGTTCCTTGGCACAAATATCTTTTTTCCCTTACATTATTTCTTTCTAAATATGCTCAGGGGCTACGCCTCACCTCACAACTTCGTCGACTGAAAACAATGCATACAACCTGAGTAGCTGACCATGTCAGGCTAACGAAAAGGACATGTAAATTACAAAGCACCATGTGCCAACACATATAAACTTTACAAAGGGCATTACAAGCCCACTCGAATAAATAAATTTTTTACATCATCTCAGTTTCTTTATAGGACCTAATTGTTCTATAGAACAACACTCGCCTGCTACTCGAACAAATCTACAATCTCTTATGCGTGCTGCGCTACAACTACGTAATGAGCACGCATGTCCCATAAACTGCCATCTCGTCAAAGAGGCGATCTAGTCGCTATATCCGCAAGATTGACATCATGACGATGCAGTCGAGCAAGAGAAAGGGCTGCCTTCACCCCAGCAATCAGCTGATGGCACACCAACTCCTTGAAGTGGCCCACATTCCGAAATTTGCCAAGAAGAACCAGAAAAGTAGAAGGCGCAGCGTCCAAAGGGAACATGACGGACCAAATGGCCGCAAGTGATGACCTCGCCTGCTTCAGCACCCGAAGAACCTGGTGTACGCGATCTTGCACCGTCGCAAGGACAATGGCTCGATCATGATCCATCCAAAAGAAGCCACTAGCTTCCAGGTCTTGTTGCGTCAGACAGTTCATCTGAACTGCGACGCGCTCCTTCTCTTCCCACGGAATGATATTCACATATGCACAAAGCACAGAATGAGCCAGCATGCAAATAAACTACACCCGAAAGAACATCGGTTCACGAAGACTCACATTGAAGTTTCTCACCCATCTTCCGCAATTATCCAAGCAAGAACTCCTCCCTAGTAGTGGCTCGCTCAGCCTTGGAATTCCACACATCCGTGTGGCCTCGAATGCTAAAGATATCCTTTTCTAGTCTGCGGACGCGATCACGCAGAAAGGTCAATTGGGACGCATCATCCAAAATGGTCGCGACTCGGGAGCAGTCGGAGTGACACCTGGAGCCTCACCCAAAGGACCCTAAAGGCAAATAAGCAAGTATAAACATCACAAATACTTTTGGCAGCAGCTCAAAGATATACTTATATACATAAATAAAGCCACCTCGTGGCAAAGTGGGACTTGTTCATCCGCAAAATATTAAAAAAAGGAGAAAAAGGAAAAGCTACACTAGCTACAAGTACAAAGTCCTAAGCACCCGCATCCGGAGCAGCTTCGGAGCTAGACCGCCTGCTCTTGACCTCCTGCTGCTGCTTCGCCACATAATCGGCCAGAAGTTCGATGAGCTTACGCCCATAATGCTTACAGCAAGAAGCAAAGAGGGCGAAAGCTACCTCGGAGCCATCCGCCACCGTCGGCATCCTGGACGTAACCTGAGGCAGGCTCAGTTCGGCACCAGACGCCATCGCCATGGCCAGCCCCATGTAAGCGCCGATGCCCTTCTGCTTGCGCTTGTACTCCACCGAAGCTTCCTCTGACAGAGCATCCGCAAGGGAGTCGACATCGTCGAGGGCAACGCCCTTGGGAACGACCTCCTTGTAGAATCACGTCAGCACTTTCTTGGCTTTCTCCAAGGAGCCAGCGGCAGTGGAGCAGCGATCCTCGATTGCAGCAGCATCAGCCAAAGCATCTCCGTGCTCCAGCGCACCATGATCAAACATGATGCCAGAAGCATCTGACAAGAAGACGAAAATAACACTCGAATGAGAAGGGACAAAACACATTCATGAATCAGACGACCCAAAAGTTAAAAGAGAAACTCACCAGAGATAGCCTTGGCAGCAGCCATGAGCTTGTCGGCCATATCCTTCTCCCGCGTGGCTCCAACGGCTATGAGCTACTGCTCACGATCTTCAGCCTCCTTCTACAGGCGCTCCTTGGCCTCCGCAGCATCCGTGGACTTTTTCTCCGCTTGGCCGAGGCTCTTTTCGAGAGCATTTAGGCTTCAGAGTGCATCATTATTATCATCTACATCATGAAGAAGTTTCGGGTGAATACAGACAATACACTTGGCAAACTCGAACAACAACCAAGAAGACAGCTATGCACCTTGGAGCTACTTCAGCTGACCCTCCAGCGCCAGATGCTGCTGGATGAGGAGGTTGGCGCTGTGTACAAAAGGCTACAGACGAAACAAAAAAAAAGCAGATGAATAAAGGGCTTAGGGGCTCCCCCGCAAAGTGAAAGACCAACAAGTCAGACAAAAAGGACTCGGGGGCTCCCCCCACAGAATAAACAAAGGCAACACTTACTTATTCAGGTGTGGACTCTGAAGGTTCGCATGTTGTTGTCCAAGTTACGACTGCCCTCGCCTCCCTCCTAACGGGATTCGGGTCATCGTCCTCGGAGTCGGCCACCACCTGAGGAATAGAAGTTGTAGGCTTTGATTCTGTAATAACTTCTTGAGTGTCCCCATCAAGGGACTGCTCTGAAGGATTGCTGCAAGAAACTATCAGATCAGCAACAACTAACACTATGCAGACGAACAAATAGAAAAAAGGACTCAAGTAGAGGGACTTATGACTCAATGTCTGACAAACTGAAGACATGAGCTGCCTTCTCCTTCTTCTTCTTGGCCGGCGGCTGCGGAGCCACCGCCTGAAGGGGCACGACAGGGTAAGGCACAGACGATGCGCCTTCGTCCTCACCATTCTTCTTGAGGAACGACGGACCCCTTGGAGTTGGTGGGGTAGACCCATCCGAAGATTCACTCCGGATGCGCTTTCGGGTCCACCCTTCACTCGGCTCGGGGACTTCAAAGGTAGGAGATTATGCCGGAGGAAGCTCGGACTTTGAATCCACAACTTCATTATCCGGTGCAACCGGAAACTTCTCAGGTAGAGTGGGCATCATCCCAGCTACCTTGAGATCCTGCAAACAAAAGAAACAAGATAACAGGATCAGTGGAGATAACAAACAACAAAGTACTCGAAGAAGCACAATGCGCCCTCGATTTGGCCAGCATATAGAAACATCGGGTGCGCCCTCGATTGGAACGGCTGCACCCGACGCTTGAGGAAGGTGCGAATGATATCGACACTATTGACCTCCTTGACGAACACCAGCTGGAGTGCCTCCACGCGCTGGTAGAGCTCCTCCACCCCCGCCATTTCACCCTCTAGGATGTCGTTCTTCCACGACCTCTTCGGGATGATCTTCTGGGAGAGTCGAAAGGTGCAAGACCAAAATGCTGCCCGTCCAACTTGGCGTCGTGGATATAGAACCACTTTTTCCGCCATTATTTGACGGACTCGCAAATGGAATAGGAAAATAATTGGACAGAAGAACGAATTGAAATGATGCAGCTGCCAAGCGGGTAAACACCGCCGGTGCATGACTACCTCTTCACGGAATAGAGCTTCCGAAAGAGGCCAAAGTGTGGCTCGATACCGAGCCAGCACTTGCAAAGAGTGATAAAACAAGCAATGTGGAGAAGAGAATTGTGAGACAGATGATGCAACTGAATCCTGTAGAAAAAGTGGAGTCCTCAAAGGAAATCGTGGACAGGAAGAGAAAGACCGCGGACAACAAAGGCATAGAACATCACCCTAAACCCTTCGGGTGGGCGTCAATTACCTCATCGCCGGGAAGGATGGCGTCCTCCTTGTTCTTGGGGATCAACCCAGCATCGCGCAGATCCCCATCGCGCATGTCCGTGCGCTTCCACCCGCCATCAGTAGCACGGGCCGTAGAGGCGACCTTCTTGCCGCCGCCGCCGGCGCTCGAACCAGCTCCAGTAGCGGTTTTCTTTGGCTTGACCATCTTGCAGCGGCGATAGCGCGGTGCGAGCACAAGAATGAAGAGGGAAAAGTGTGCAGAATGTCCAGTGTGCAACGGAGGGCAGCGAAGCTTGTGAAAATGGAGGCAATGGAGATGAGCAAATTACAAAGGGTAAAAGAAAATCACTATTTACCTGCGGTATAAAAGGAAGAAGACGACGCACACGAGCCGTTGATTTAGAAGCCCTAGTGCGCACCTCATATCTAACCATACACGTGTCAGCACTACACCAAACCGTCGCTAGCACTCCGTCCACTATGCACAGAAACCAAGGAGAAACCATAATTTTTGCCACGTCTATGCGTGACTAGTCAACTTCAAGTCAGGCGGTGGGACTGTCACATCCCAAAATTTTCCAAATTTTGAAATGTGAAAAACAAATAAACAAAATAAATAATTGTTGAAATTTAGGGTGAAAAGAAACTTTTTGATTCCAAATGGAAACATCAAAACCCTACTTGAACAAACATTGAATAAAATGGAACCCAACAAAAATTCAAATCAAGTTAAATGCATTCATCAATGAATGTATCTTGAAATTCAAACTTGGGAAAAATAAACCAAAACCCTAAAAACCTAAAGGAATAATTCATTTCCAAGATCTCTCTAAGACTATGGATTTGATCCATATAAAAATTTGTCAACAAACATTTATAAATGATGAAGAATGATAAACAAAAATATTATAAAATCATAGAAATTGATTTCATTCAATTTGGAACCATGGATAGAAACTTATGAGTTTAATAAGATAAGGAAATAATTTCCAAAGCTAATAAAGCTCCTATTTAAAATCCATACCAAATTGTGAGCAAAATAATCCTAAAAGGATTTAAAAAAGATAAACAAATATTAAATAAAAATATACAAATTGGAATCACCAATTTTGGACCTTTAAATAAAAGGATATGGATATTATAAGATAAAGAAAGAAATAAGGAATATTTAAAAGACAAATTAAATCTTGGCCAAACAAATGAAATGAAAGATTATGGAATAATAAATGGAATAAAGGATTATTTTACTAAAATCATAAGGATTGATTAATATCCAATTTTATTTAAATATAGACAATTTTCCTAAATAATAAATCCCAAGAAAATTATTTGGAAGATAATTTAAATCTTGAGTTAAATCCATAAGCAAATGAAATAAAGATAATCCAAATAAAATAAAGGGATAAATAATATTCAAATAAAATAATATGGCATTAACCAAATTCTATTCCATTTGAATAAAGACAAAATCCCTTAGAGAAATGATTAATTAAATCATGGGAAAAATAATATAGTGGAATTTCCCAAGGTGGATATAAAAGTTATTTAATTAACTAAAATGGAATAAAAGAATCATTTGAATAAAATTTATATGGATTTAAAAATCATATTGTATTTTATTTGAATGAAGACAAATGCTCAATTTAAATGATTAATAAATCATATTAGAAATATTTCAAATAATTCAAAATGAATTATTTAACACCCTATTAAATAAATAAAACCTACTGAAAAAGGTTTGCTAAAAATTAGATTTCAAATAGAGTTTGAAACCATATTTAAACCCTATTTAAAATAAAGACAAATGTCTATTTAAATAAATAATAAACCATATGTGAGTAAAATAATTATTCTAAAATGGACTTAAATGCATATTTAAAACAAGTATAGAAACATAGTGAATGTTTAGAAAAGATTTGAAAAAGAAGTCTCAATTAAAATGGATGTTTGAATTTGAAAATAGAAAATCAAAATAGAAAAAGAAAAAGAAAACAGAAGAAGAAAAAATAAAAGAAACCAGCCCAGCCCAGCTAGCCTATCTGGCCCAGCAACACAGCCCACTTCTCCCCTCCCTGAGCGAAGCGTTTTCTCACTCAAGCTCTCACCCACACCGTCACTGACCACCGGACCCCACCTGAACCCTCTCTCTCTCGCTGACAGAACTACCCCACTTGTCAGTCGTCGTTTCCACCCGCGCGACCCATTCTTCCTCCTCTCCTCACCAGTTTATGTGTTGATTCCGCGAGTTAAATTAGTATCAATGCCGCGAATAATTCTGTCAGCAATCATGCACGATAAATCGCCCCTCTCGCCTCTACTTTTCCCCTCACTCACCGGCCCCTCTCTGCCACCGGGCTGCCCTAATTTCTCGCTTGCAGCCCACCGTCTCCGACGAGCTCCCCGACCGATTCCGACCAGTACCTGCCACCCCCTTTGCCCCTCGACCACACGATCTTGTTCACGAGGATCTCCTGCATCTCCCAGTACCGCATGTTTGGCCACGCGCATTCCAGAACATCGACAACATCTACACCCGTGCGCCACCAACGACCCCGCAACTCCGGTGAGCCCTAGAACTCGAGTCCGTGCGCGCCTCGACCAGAGACTCATGCCATTTTGTTCGCCTGTGTCTTATGAATCTCCAGGTGCTTGCCAACTACTCGCGCGTGACCAACAGCCTCGCCTCCGACGACTCCCGAACGTGCCGACGCCAGGAGCATCTCCCGCGAGGAATTCCCATCGCGTCTGTGTGCCCCTTAGCCAACTACGGCCACATTGAGCATCGCAACGATCCCACGAACCTGGTGAGAGCCTCCTCCCTCTTCCTTGCTTTCTGCATTAGCCGGACCACTGCAGCCCGAGCGCACCGCCGCTTGCTATTGACCCAGCGCCGCCAGACTTTGGTCAGGGCAAAGCTGCCCGTTAGATCTTGATCCCACGGCCACGATAGATTCACTTAAAACGAACCGGTATGCTAGATCTTAACCGTGCGATCCCACTTAATCCAACGGTCTGTACTGATCGATCTGTGCAAACCGTTATTGTCCAATAAGGAACAGACGCGTGGCACTGTTTTGTTTTAAATAGACAGAAACATTTCTATTAGATGTTTAAACTTGCAAAATTCATAACTTTAAATCTACATGTCCAAATTTTGCAAATTTTATATCAATGGAATCAGGAAAAAGAATTATATCCAACCATGCCCTTTGTTTAATGATTTTCTTCTGTAAACTTAGTTGTTTTTGCAGAAACTTGTGTAGGCATATTTTGTGTATAAAATTTGTCCAAAAAATGTTTTTAGGATAAAATCTTCTGTAAATGGATTGTTTTTAATCTACTAACCATAGAAACCAACTTGTAGAGTTAAAATTATATTTTGTGAAGCTAAAGAACAAATCTTTTAATAAAAGCATTTCTAGTTAAATAAAAATATTGTTTATGTTTTAAAAATGCTTTTTGAGTAAAACCTTTGGGAAAATGATTTGATTTAAACTCTCTGAGACTAAACACCAAGTTTTAGGATTTAAAATATATTTGGTGGACCCTATAAAATTATTACCTTGTTTAAAGGCATTTCCAACAAAATAAAATAGCGCTTTGATTTAAAAAATGGTTATAGGTAAAACCTTTTGCAAATGGTTTTAATATTAAACACTTAACCTTAAAACACTAACATTTGTGTTTAGAAATATATTTGGCAAACATTAGAAAAAATTCCTTTGATTTAAATCATTTTTAACAAAACAAAAATAATTATAGTGGCCATTTTCACTAACTTAATATCAAATGGTTTTGCCACTTTTATAAATGACCAATAGGTGTTTTCAAATGTTTATAACCTATTATAAACCACTTTTCCAAATAAAACAATCTTTGGCATGCTTGCATTGCTTTGTTTTTATTATTTTATGTGTTGAATTGCTTGAATGGTAGATTGAATTTGTGCCTTGATTGAATTGTAGTGAAATTTGAAGAGTGTGACTATTGCAAGATCAAGGAGTGAACTTATATTCTCTACCAAAAAGGCAAGTGGTGCTTCATACTTTTGTCCTATTATTTTCACTATGCATTAGTGATATTTCTAAGTAGGACTTGCATGGAATTTTCTAAGTGTTAACTATGCCATGGGAAATCCTAGTAGATGAAACCTTAGTAGAAATTTTCCTAAGTTAAGATTCCTACTACTATCATGCTTAGCTTAGCTAGTAGAAAACAAGGGTGGATTATATTCATGCTATGGAATATTTCTAAGTCAAGGACTTGTGTTTAGTTTAATAAAACAACTAAGTGAATGAATCACCTGGGTGGAATGGTATTTCTTGGATGGATTTTTGTTGAGTGGTTACACAAGGCTAGGGGACTGGTGAACCTTGTGTATCACACTTGTGGAATGCCACCCAGGAACAAAGAGATTTGAGATGTCAAATGTTGAGAAGCTTCAAGTGCCGCCACTTGGCATTATGGGCTCTACCTGGATCATATAGGTTGCAATAACTTAGCCAAATGGACAGTTGGTGGTAGGGGATGATAGGTTTGGAGCGCGTTCATTTTGGTCTAAGGGAAAGTTTCTGAAAGATCTTGTCTCGATGCATGTCGAGTCTTGTGGGGAAAGTGCACCACCTCTCGAGAGTGTAAAATCTAAGTACTTAGCCGTGTCCCCGGCAATGGAAAATTTGAGCATCAAGACATGGAAGCTATCAAGAATATCCTCATCCCAATTTGTAAGTTAAAAACTTGTGTTGAACAAGGGTAAAGGTTCACCAATGTCTATTGGTGGTTCCTTGGGTGATTTTGACAAACAAAAACTTAGTGTTTTCAAATGATAAGGAAAATCTATTTTGAGCAAAGCAAGCCTAAGCTCCACTTAGCCAAATGCATATAGATGATAGTTACCACTATACTACCATAGTATCACTTGCCAATACAATTCAAATGTATTGACCCTTGTGGCTGTAACTTATTATGTTGCAGGTTTGTTTGATGTTAGTGAAGTGTGTTGATTAGGATTACAATTCTACAACCAACATGATTGCATGTGGCACTTTGAAGATGAAGGACTCCATGCTATAATTATTTCTGCTGCATTGTAATGAGATAGCCAAATGAGCTATGTAAGATGTAATGAATTATTTTATTCCTGGTTATAAAGTTGTATTACGATCTTTGTTTATTGATATTACATCTTAACTGTGGATGCTAGCTATTGATCCAGGGACTAGCATTGTAAACACAGGGATCTCTACCTTATTAAAGGTTGGGACCTCTATAGATGGTATCAGAGCACTGTGTTGCCTGTAGGATTGTAACCCTAGGATTGGACAAAACCCCTTAGAAAAATAGGAGTTGTATTTGTTCAAAAATATTTACAAACAATCTTGTAAACTCTTTCCTCAACCTTTTTGGTTTTGATTATACACCTCTTGCCTTTCAAACTAGATGGACAAAGCCTCCACCATGAGCAAGGACTTCAACTTGGACATCACTAAGGACTACAAGTGAGACAAGAAAAGAATACTCAAGACTTGAAAACTAAGGAAACACAACCTAGAAGGAACCATCATCACCTTTGAAGTTTTGTGACCAAGATACAAGAATTTTTCCAAGGATACAATGATCTTGTTCAAGAAGAAACAACTAAGAAGAATGGAATGATCTCAAGAAAAAACCATATAGTTGGACCACCATACTAATGATTAGTTTAAACCCACCAACTTATGTGGTGTAGCAAAAATATTTTGTTGCCTAAAAATGTGCTTGAACTTGTTGTTTGAGTGGAATGTTTGATTGTGATTGCTTGCACATGGCTTGTGTGAATTGTTGTGTGTGAGTAAAATTCTTACTTAGAAATCTTTTGCCTATTCTAATCCCAATCCAACGCAAACAGATGACTTCTCCAAGAGACTCCAACATCAAGAATGGTGACACCAACAACCAAGATATGCACATGAGAGAACAACTACTAGAAAACCAAACCTAGTTGAATTAGATGACAACTCAGTTTTTAGCCAACAATAATGAGTTAGACCCAACCATGCAATTTTTTTTTGAAAATCCAATCCCAATTGTTGCAAGGGATGACCAATCAAATGATCAACATGATAAGCCACTCTTCCCAAGGAGATTGTGACAACAATGATATCAAGGATGATATTATAGAAGGAACTCAAGCTTGCAATATATGTGGAGACATGGATCACACTTCCAAAGAGCATGAAGATCAATGCCCTAATTGTGAAGAGAAACATCCAACTAAACAATGCCCCACATCTCAAGTGACTTTTTTCATATGTGAAGGAAATAATCATGTCCCTATCCAATGACCCATCTATCCTCAATTTCAACAAAGGAAACAATGTGTAATGCATCAAAAGTATGGAAAACCCCATGAGGAAACAACTTCTATCAAGAAGGATGAAGACAAAGGCAAACCTCAGATTGCACCTCCATACATTAGGAATCACCTTGATGGACAAAAGAGGAAACATAGGTTTTATCCAAGGAATCGTTCAAGGAACCGAGGAAGCTTTCCCACCTTTGAGGTGAGATATGAAGAGCATGAACTAGAAGAACTCCTAGCTTTGGAGAAACCCAAGAAAAAGAAGAATAAGGAAATTAGCCAAGTATGGTGCAACAACTGCAAAGAGCTAGGCCATTATATATCAACTTGTCCAGAGAAGATACGTGAAGAACTCAACCTTGTCACATGTTATAAGTGTGGTGACCAAGGACATTATGCAGGCAATTGTCCAGAAAAGAAGAAGTACAAGACAAGCAAGCCTATGAAGGATCTCAGCCTTGTCACATGTTTCAAGTGTGTAAACAAAGGACACTATGCAGATGTTTGTCCAGAGAAGTTTCATCAAGACCTCAAGTAAGCCAAGAAGCAATATAGGTGAAAACCTTTTTAAGGGTGGTAGTACCCTAGTTTCCTTGAAGCCAACTTTTAACCTCTAGCCTTCCCAAATATCGGGACGAGATTTCTTTTAAGGGTGGTAGCCTGTCACATCCCAAAAATTTCCAAATTTTGAAATGTGAAAAGCAAATAAACAAAATAAATAATTGTTGAAATTTAGGGTGAAAATAAACTTTTTGATTCCAAATGGAAACATCAAAACCCTACTTGAACAAGCCTTTAATAAAATGGAACCCAACAAAAATTCAAATAAAGTTAAATGCATTCATCAATGAATGTATCTTGAAATTCAAAGTTGGGAAAAATAAACCAAAACCCTAAAATCCTAAAGGAATAATTCATTTCCAAGATCTCTCTAAGACTATGGATTTGATCCATATAAAAATTTGTCAACAAACATTTATAAATGATTAAGAATGATAAAAAAATACTATAAAACCATAGAAATTGATTTCATTCAATTTGGAACCATGGATAGAAACTTATGAGTTTAATAAGATAACGAAATAATTTCCAAAGATAATAAAGCTCCTATTTAAAATACATACCAAATTGTGAGCAAAATAATCCTAAAAGGATTTAAAAATATAAACAAATATTAAATAAAAATATACAAATTGGAATCACCAATTTTGGACCTTTAAATAAAAGGATATGGATATTATAAGATAAGGAAAGAAAGAAATAAATAAGGATTATTTAAAAGCCAAATTAAATCTTGGCCAAACAAATGAAATGAAAGATTATGGAATAATAAAAGGAATAAAGGATTATTTAACTAAAATCATAAGGATTGATCAATATCCAATTTTATTTAAATAAAGACAATTTGCCTAAATAATAAATCCCAAGAAAATTATTTGGAACATAATTTAAATCTTGAGTTAAATCCATAAGAAAATGAAATAAAGATAATCCAAATAAAATAAAGGAATAAAGAATATTCAAATAAAATAATATGGCATTAACCAAATTCTATTCCATTTGAATAAAGAAAAAATCCCTTAGAGAAATGATTAATTAAATCATGGGAAAATAATAAAGTGGAATTTCCCAAGGTGTATATAAAAGTTATTTAATTAACTAAAATGGAATAAAAGAATCATTTGAATAAAACTTATATGGATTTAAAAATCATATTGGATTTTATTTGAATGAAGACAAATGCTCAATTTAAATGATTAATAAATCATATTAGAAATATTTGAAATAATTCAAAATGAATTATTTAACACCCTATTAAATAAATAAAACCTACTGAAAAGTGTTTGGTAAAGATTAGATTTCAAATAGAGTTTGAAACCATATTTAAACCCTATTTAAAATAAAGACAAATGTCTATTTAGATAAATAATAAACCATATGTGAGTAAAATAATTATTCTAAAATGGACTTAAATACATATTTAAAACAAGTATAGAAACATACTGAATGTTTAGAAAAGATTTGAAAAAGAAGTCTGAATTCAAATGGATGTTTGAATTTGAAAACAGAAAATCAAAATAGAAAAAGAAAAATAAAACAGAAGAAAAAAAAAGAAACCAGCCCTGCTAGCCTATCTGGCCCAGCAACGCAGTCCACTTCTCCCCTCCCCGAGCGAAGCGTTTTATCACTCAAGCGCTCACCCACACCGTCACTCACCACCGGACCCCACCTGAACCCTCTCTCTCGCTAACAGAGCGACCCCACTTGTCTCGTTTCCACCCGCGCGACCCATTCTTCCTCCTCTCCTCGCCAGTGTCTGCGTTGATTCCGCGAGTTAAATTAGCATCAATGCCGCGAGTAATTCTATCAGCAATCACGCACGTTAAATCGCCCCTCTCCCCTCTACTTTTCCCCTCACACACCGGCCCCTCTCTGCCACCGGGCTTCCCTAATTTCTCACTTGCAGCCCACTGTCTCCGACGAGCTCCTCGACCGATTCCGGCCAGTACCTACCACCCCTTTGCCCCTTGACCACACGAGGTTGTTCACGAGGATCTCCTACATATCCCAGTACCGCCCGTTTGGACGCGCGCATTCCAGAACATCGGCAACATCTATACCCATGCGCCACCGACGACCCCGCAACTCCGGTGAGCCCTAGAACTCGAGTCTGTGCGCGCCTCGACCAGACACTCATGTCATTTTGTTTGCCTGTGTCTTATGAATCTCCAGGTGCTCGCCAACTACTCGTGCGTGACCTACAGCCTCGCCTCCGACGACTCCCGAACGTGCCGACGCAGGGAGCATCTCCGGAGAGGAATTCCCATCGCGTCTGTGCGCCCCTTAGATAACTACGGCCACGTTGAGCATCGCAACGATCCCACGAACCTGGTGAACGCCTCCTCCCTATTCCTCGCTTCCTGCTTTAGCCGGACCACCGCAGCCCGAGCGCGCCGCCGCTCGCCGTTGACCCAGCGCCGCCAGACTTTGGTCAGGGCAAAGCTTCCCGTTAGATCTTGATCCCACGGCCACGATAGATTCACTTAAAACGAACCGGTATGCTAGATCTTAACCGTGCGATCCCACTTAAATCCAACGGTCCGTACTGATCGATCTGTGCGAACCGTTATTGTCCAATAAGGAATAGACGCGTGGCACTGTTTTGTTTTAAATAGACAGAAACATTTCTATTAGATGTTTAAACTTGCAAAATTCATAACTTTAAATCTACACGTCTAAATTTTGCAAATTTTATATAAATGTAATCAGGAAAAAGAATTATATCCAACCATGCCCTTTGTTTAATGATTTGCTTCTGTAAACTTAGTTGTTTTTGTAGAAACTTGTGTAGGCATATTTTGTGTATAAAATTTGTCCTAAAAATGTTTTTAGGATAAAATCTTCTGTAAATGGATTGTTTTTAATCTACTGACCATATAAACCAACTTGTAGAGTTAAAATTATATTTTGTGAAGCTAAAGAATAAATCTTTTAATAAAAGCATTTCTAGTTAAATAAAAATATTGTTTATGTTTTAAAAATGCTTTTTGAGTAAAACCTTTGGGAAAATGATTTGATTTAACTCTCTGAGACTAAACACCAAGTTTTAGGTTTAAAAATATATTTGGTGGACCCTATAAAATTATTGCCTTGTTTAAAGGCATTTCCAACAAAATAAAATAGCGCTTTGATTCAAAAAAATGGTTATAGGTAAAACCTTTTGCAAATGGTTTTAATATTAAACACTTAACCTTAAAACACTAACATTTGTGTTTAGAAATATATTTGGCAAACATTAGAAAAAATTCCTTTGATTTAAATCATTTTTAACAAAACAATAATAATTATAGTGGCCATTTTCACTAACTTAATATCAAATGGTTTTGCCACTTTTATAAATGACCAATAGGTGTTTTCAAATGTTTATAACCTATTATAAACCACTTTTCCAAATAAAACAATCTTTGGCATGCTTGCATTGCTTTGTTTTTATTATTTTATGTGTTGAATTGCTTGAATGGTAGATTGAATTTGTGCCTTGATTGAATTGTAGTGAAATTTGAAGAGTGTGACTATTGCAAGATCAAGGAGTGAACTTATATTCTCTACCAAAAAGGCAAGTGGTGCTTCATACTTTTGTCCTATTATTTTCACTATGCATTAGTGATATTTCTAAGTAGGACTTGCATGGAATTTTGTAAGTGTTAAATATGCCATGGGAAATCCTAGTAGATGAAACCTTAGTAGAAATTTTCCTAAGTTAAGATTCCTACTACTATCATGCTTAGCTTAGCTAGTAGAAAACAAGGGTGGATTATATTCATGCTATGGAATATTTCTAAGTCAAGGACTTGTGTTTAGTTTAAAAAAACAACTAAGTGAATGAATCACCTGGGTGGAATGGTATTTCTTGGATGGATTTTTGTTGAGTGGTTACACAAGGCTAGGGGACTGGTGAACCTTGTGTATCACACTTGTGGAATGCCACCCAGGAACAAAGAGATTTGAGATGTCAAATGTTGAGAAGCTTCAAGTGCCGCCACTTGGCATTATGGGCTCTACCTGGATCATATAGGTTGCAATAACTTAGCCAAATGGACAGTTGGTGGTAGGGGATGATAGCTTTGGAGCGCGTTCATTTTGGTCTAAGGGAAGGTTTCTGAAAGATCTTGTCTCGATGCATGTCGAGTCTTGTGGGGAAAGTGCACCACCTCTCGAGAGTGTAAAATCTAAGTACTTAGCCGTGTCCCCGGCAATGGACAATTTGAGCATCAAGACATGGAAGCTATCAAGAATATCCTCATCCCAATTTCTAAGTTAAAAACTTGTGGTTGAACAAGGGTAAAGGTTCACCAATGTCTATTGGTGGTTCCTTGGGTGATTTTGACAAACAAAAACTTAGTGTTTTCAAATGATAAGGAAAATCTATTTTGAGCAAAGCAAGCCTAAGCTCCACTTAGCCAAATGCATATAGATGATAGTTACCACTATACTACCATAGTATCACTTGCCAATACAATTCAAATGTATTGACCCTTGTGGCTGTAACTTATTATGTTGCAGGTTTGTTTGATGTTAGTGAAGTGTGTTGATTAGGATTACAATTCTACAACCAACATGATTGCATGTGGCACTTTGAAGATGAAGGACTCCATGCTATAATTATTTCTGCTGCATTGTAATGAGATAGCCAAATGAGCTATGTAAGATGTAATGAATTATTTTATTCCTGGTTATAAAGTTGTATTATGACCTTTGTTTATTGATATTACATCTTAACTGTGGATGCTAGCTATTGATCTAGGGACTAGCATTGTAAACACAAGGATCTCTACCTTATTAAAGGTTGGGACCTCTACAGATGGTATCTGAGCACTGTGTTGCCTGTAGGATTGTAACCCTACGATTGGACAAAACCCCTTAGAAAAATAGGAGTTGTATTTGTTCAAAAATATTTACAAACAATCTTGTAAACTCTTTCCTCAACCTTTTTGGTTTTGATTATACACCTCTTCCCTTTCAAACTAGATGGACAAAGCCTCCACCATGAGAAAGGACTTCAACTTGGACATCACGAAGGACTACAAGTGAGACAAGAAAAGAATACTCAAGACTTGAAAACTAAGGAAACACAACCTAGAAGGAACCATCATCACCTTTGAAGTTTTGTGACCAAGATACAAGAATTTTTCCAAGGATACAATGATCTTGTTCAAGAAGAAACAACTAAGAAGAATGGAATGATCTCAAGAAAAAACCATATAGTTGGACCACCATACTAATGATTAGTTTAAACCCACCAACTTATGTGGTGTAGCAAAAATATTTTGTTGCCTAAAAATGTGCTTGAACTTGTTGTTTGAGTGGAATGTTTGATTGTGATTGCTTGCACATGGCTTGTGTGAATTGTTGTGTGTGAGTAAAATTCTTACTTAGAAATCTTTTGCCTATTCTAATCCCAATCCAACGCAAACAGATGACTTCTCCAAGAGACTCCAACATCAAGAATGGTGACACCAACAACCAAGATATGCACATGAGAGAACAACTACTAGAAAACCAGACCTAGTTGAATTAGATGACAACTCAGTTTTTAGCCAACAATAATGAGTTAGACCCAACCATGCAATTTTTTTTTGAAAATCCAATCCCAATTGTTGCAAGGGATGACCAATCAAATGATCAACATGATAAGCCACTCTTCCCAAGGAGATTGTGACAACAATGATATCAAGGATGATATTATAGAAGGAACTCAAGCTTGCAATATATGTGGATACATGGATCACACTTCCAAAGAGCATGAAGATCAATGCCCTAATTGTGAAGAGAAACATCCAACTAAACAATGCCCCACATCTCAAGTGACTTGTTTCATATGTGAAGGAAATAATCATGTCCCTATACAATGCCCCATCTATCCTCAATTTCAACAAAGGAAACAATGTGTAATGCATCAAAAGTATGGAAAACCCCATGAGGAAACAACTTCTATCAAGAAGGATGAAGACAAAGGCAAACCTCAGATTGCACCTCCATACATTAGGAATCACCTTGATGGACAAAAGAGGAAACATAGGTATTATCCAAGGAATCGTTCAAGGAACCGAGGAAGCTTTCCCACCTTTGAGGTGAGATATGAAGAGCATGAACTAGAAGAACTCCTAGCTTTGGAGAAACCCAAGAAAAAGAAGAATAAGGAAATTAGCCAAGTATGGTGCAACAACTGCAAAGAGCTAGGCCATTATATATCAACTTGTCCAGAGAAGATACGTGAAGAACTCAACCTTGTCACATGTTATAAGTGTGGTGACCAAGGACATTATGCAGGCAATTGTCCAGAAAAGAAGAAGTACAAGACAAGCAAGCCTATGAAGGATCTCAGCCTTGTCACATGTTTCAAGTGTGTAAACAAAGGACACTATGCAGATGTTTGTCCAGAGAAGTTTCATCAAGACCTCAAGTAAGCCAAGAAGCAATATAGGTGAAAACCTTTTTAAGGGTGGTAGTACCCTAGTTTCCTTGAAGCCAACTTTTAACCTCTAGCCTTCCCAAATATCGGGACGAGATTTCTTTTAAGGGTGGTAGCCTGTCACATCCCAAAAATTTCCAAATTTTGAAATGTGAAAAGCAAATAAACAAAATAAATAATTGTTGAAATTTAGGGTGAAAATAAACTTTTTGATTCCAAATGGAAACATCAAAACCCTACTTGAACAAGCTTTTAATAAAATGGAACCCAACAAAAATTCAAATAAAGTTAAATGCATTCATCAATGAATGTATCTTGAAATTCAAAGTTGGGACAAATAAACCAAAACCCTAAAATCCTAAAGGAATAATTCATTTCCAAGATCTCTCTAAGACTATGGATTTGATCCATATAAAAATTTGTCAACAAACATTTATAAATGATTAAGAATGATAAACAAAAATATTATAAAACCATAGAAATTGATTTCATTCAATTTGGAACCATGGATAGAAACTTATGAGTTTAATAAGATAACGAAATAATTTCCAAAGATAATAAAGCTCCTATTTAAAATAAATACCAAATTGTGAGCAAAATAATCCTAAAAGTATTTAAAAAATATAAACAAATATTAAATAATAATATACAAATTGGAATCACCAATTTTGGACCTTTAAATAAAAGGATATGGATATTATAAGATAAGGAAAGAAAGAAATAAATAAGGAATATTTAAAAGCCAAATTAAATCTTGGCCAAACAAATGAAATGAAAGATTATGGAATAATAAAAGGAATAAAGGATTATTTAACTAAAATCATAAGGATTGATCAATATCCAATTTTATTTAAATAAAGACAATTTGCCTAAATAATAAATCCCAAGAAAATTATTTGGAACATAATTTAAATCTTGAGTTAAATCCATAAGCAAATGAAATAAAGATAATCCAAATAAAATAAAGGAATAAAGAATATTCAAATAAAATAATATGGCATTAACCAAATTCTATTCCATTTGAATAAAGAAAAAATCCCTTAGAGAAATGATTAATTAAATCATGGGAAAATAATAAAGTGGAATTTCCCAAGGTGTATATAAAAGTTATTTAATTAACTAAAATGGAATAAAAGAATCATTTGAATAAAACTTATATGGATTTAAAAATTATATTGGATTTTATTTGAATGAAGACAAATGCTCAATTTAAATGATTAATAAATCATATTAGAAATATTTGAAATAATTCAAAATGAATTATTTAACACCCTATTAAATAAATAAAACCTACTGAAAAGTGTTTGGTAAAGATTAGATTTCAAATAGAGTTTGAAACCATATTTAAACCCTATTTAAAATAAAGACAAATGTCTATTTAGATAAATAATAAACCATATGTGAGTAAAATAATTATTTTAAAATGGACTTAAATACATATTTAAAACAAGTATAGAAACATACTAAATGGTTAGAAAAGATTTGAAAAAGAAGTCTGAATTCAAATGGATGTTTGAATTTGAAAACAGAAAATCAAAATAGAAAAAGAAAAAGAAAATAGAAGAAAAAAAAAAGAAACCAGCCCAGCCCTGCTAGCCTATCTGGCCCAGCAACGCAGTCCACTTCTCCCCTCCCCGAGCGAAGCGTTTTCTCACTCAAGCGCTCACCCACACCGTCACTGACCACCGGACCCCACCTGAACCCTCTCTCTCGCTGACAGAGCGACCCCACTTGTCTCGTTTCCACCCGCGCGACCCATTCTTCCTCCTCTCCTCGCCAGTGTCTGCGTTGATTCCGCGAGTTAAATTAGCATCAATGCCGCGAGTAATTCTATCAGCAATCACGCGCGTTAAATTGCCCCTCTCCCCTCTACTTTTCCCCTCACACACCGGCCCCTCTCTGCCACCGGGCTGCCCTAATTTCTCACTTGCAGCCCACTGTCTCCGACGAGCTCCCCGACCGATTCCGGCCAGTACCTACCACCCTTTGCCCCTTGACCACACGAGCTTGTTCACGAGGATGTCCTACATATCCCAGTACCGCCCGTTTGGCCGCGCGCATTCCAGAACATCGGCAACATCTACACCCATGCGCCACCGACGACCCCGCAACTCCGGTAAGCCCTAGAACTCGAGTCTGTGCGCGCCTCGACCAGACACTCATGTCATTTTGTTTGCCTGTGTCTTATGAATCTCCAGGTGCTCGCCAACTACTCGTGCGTGACCTACAGCCTCGCCTCCAACGACTCCCGAACGTGCCGACGCAGGGAGCATCTCCGGAGAGGAATTCCCATCGCATATGTGCACCCCTTAGCCAACTACGGCCACATTGAGCATCGCAACGATCCCACGAACCTGGTGAGCGCCTCCTCCCTATTCCTCGCTTCCTGCTTTAGCCGGACCACCGCAGCCCGAGCGCGCCGCCGCTCGCCGTTGACCCAGCGCCGCCAGACTTTGGTCAGGGCAAAGCTGCCCGTTAGATCTTGATCCCACGGCCATGATAGATTCACTTAAAACGAACTGGTATGATAGTTCTTAACCGTGCGATCCCACTTAAATCCAATGGTCCGTACTGATCGATCTGTGCGAACCGTTATTGTCCAATAAGGAACATACGCCTGGCACTGTTTTGTTTTAAATAGACAGAAACATTTCTATTAGATGTTTAAAATTACAAAATTCATAACTTTAAATCTACACGTCCAAATTTTGCAAATTTTATATCAATGGAATCAGGAAAAATAATTCTATCCAACCATGCCCTTTGTTTAATGATTTGCTTCTGTAAACTTAGTTGTTTTTGCAGAAACTTGTGTAGGCATATTTTGTGTATAAAATTTGTCCTAAAAATGTTTTTAGGATAAAATCTTCTGTAAATAGATTGTTTTTAACCTACTGACCATATAAACCAACTTGTAGAGTTAAAAGTATATTTTGTGAAGCTAAAGAATAAATCTTTTAATAAAAGCATACCTAGTTAAATAAAAATATTGTTTATGTTTTAAAAATGCTTTTTGAGTAAAACCTTTGGGAAAATGATTTGATTTAAACTCTCTGAGACTAAACACCAAGTTTTAGGATTTAAAATTATATTTGGTGGACCCTATAAAATTATTGCCTTGTTTAAAGGCATTTCCAACAAAATAAAATAGGGCTTTGATTTTAAAAAAATGGTTATAGGTAAAACCTTTTGCAAATGGTTTTAATATTAAACACTTAACCTTAAAACACTAACATTTGTGTTTAGAAATATATTTGGCAAACATTAGAAAATATTCCTTTGATTTAAATCATTTTTAACAAAACAAAAACAATTTAAAGTGGCCATTTTCACTAACTTAATATCAAATGGTTTTGCCACTTTTATAAATGACCAATAGGTGTTTTCAAATGTTTATAACCTATTATAAACCACTTTTCCAAATAAAACAATCTTTGGCATGCTTGCATGCATTGCTTTGTTTTTATTATTTTATGTGTTGAATTGCTTGAATGGTAGATTGAATTTGTGCCTTCATTGAATTGTAGTGAAATTTGAAGAGCTGACTATTGCAAGATCAAGGAGTGAACTTATATTCTCTACCAAAAATGAAAGTGGTGCTTCATAATTTTTTCCTATTATTTTCACTATGCATTAGTGATATTTCTAAGTAGGACTTGCATGGAATTTTCTAAGTGTTAACTATGCCATGGGAAATCCTAGTAGATGAAACCTTAGTAGAAATTTTCCTAAGTTAAGATTCCTACTACTATCATGCTTAGCTTAGCTAGTAGAAAACAAGGGTGGATTATATTCATGCTATGGAATATTTCTAAGTCAAGGACTTGTGTTTTGTTTAATAAAACAACTAAGTGAATGAATCACCTGGGTGGAATGGTATTGCTTGGATGGATTTTTGTTGAGTGGTTACACAAGGACAGGGTACTGGTGAACCTTGTGTATCACACTTGTGGAACCACCCACGAACAAAGACATTTGAGGTGTCAAATGTTGAGAAGCTTTAAGTGCAGCCACTTGGCATTATGGGCTCTGCCTGGATCATATAGGTTGCAATAACTTAGCCAAATGGACAGTTGGTGGTAGGGGATGATAGGTTTGGAGCGCGTCCATTTTGGTCTAAGGGAAGGCTTCTGAAAGATCTTGTCTCGATGCATGTCGAGTCTTGTGGGGAAAGTGCACCACCTCTCGAGAGTGTAAAATCTAAGTACTTAGCCGTGTCCCCGGCAATGGACAATTTGAGCATCAAGACATGGAAGCTATCAAGAATCTCCTCCTCCCAATTTCTAAGTTAAAAACTTGTAGTTGAACAAGGGTAAAGGTTCACCAATGTCTATTGGTGGTTCCTTGGGTGATTTTGACAAACAAAAACTTGGTGTTTTCAAATGATAAGGAAAATCTATTTTGAGCAAAGCAAGCCTAAGCTCCACTTAGCCAAATGCATATAGATGATAGTTACCACTATACTACCATAGTATCACTTGCCAATACAATTCAAATGTATTGACCCTTGTGGCTGTAACTTATTATGTTGCAGGTTTGTTTGATGTTAGTGAAGTGTGTTGATTAGGATTACAATTCTACAACCAACATGATTTCCTGTGGCACTTTGAAGATGAAGGACTCCATGCTATAATTATTTCTGCTGCATTGTAATGAGATAGCCAAATGAGCCATGTAAGATGTAATGAATTATTTTATTCCTGGTTATAAAGTTGTATTATGACCTTTGTTTCTTGATATTACATCTTAATTGTGGATGCTAGCTATTGATCCAGGGACTAGCATTGTAAACACAGGGATCTCTACCTTATTAAAGGTTGGGACCTCTACAAGGACCCACCGTCGTCTCGTCGCATCATCTCTGCTGCTGCAGACGGTTGTGATCACCAATCGTCAGCACTGATGTCACCATGGCAAAGCCAGCAACGGCTCAAAGATTTAGGTTGATCAATAAAGTACTTACTCGAATCTACGATTCGAGAAACTACTCGGGTGCTACTCCATCAGGACCACTGGCCATGCACCTGATAAAAATTACTAACATAACATCGCGTCGACATTATCTTTGAGTCCTTCGTCGAGTCTGTGACTCCACTATGGACTCGGGGGCTACTCCCATTGTCGTGGTATTGCCGACGAGTATGCCATGGAGGGGTCCTCACAGTGCGTGTTTAGAGACGTGGGGTAAGTCGGACGGTTGACGGGTACGAGGTAACATAGCTTACCCAGGTTCAGATCCCACAACGGTGGTGGAATCCTACACCTGCTATAAATCACTACAATGGCAATACGCCGAGTTACAGAGATAGGTTCGCTGAGCGAGGTGTGTGTAAAATGATGCCCTAAAGGCTCCCATAGGCCCGACTTATATAGTCGCCAGATCCTAGGGTTACAGGGAAAAGTCCTAGCCGGACAGGTTACAGAGTAGGCCACCCAGCAGGCCACTGGCCATGCTACCGACTATGGGCCACCCGGGTTAGTCGGATAAGAGACATGCTATGAGGATACCCATATAGCATATCCCCAATAGTAGCCCCCGGAGAACTCCGAGATCTTGCGCCGTCTTGCCTCTTCCCGTGGAATGCTCCGTCTAGATGGATGTCGGCAAACTGTCAAGCAATATCTTGTAGTCCTCCCAAAGAACCCTGCAAAGGTTTCTCCGTCTTCTATGAGTAAGTCGGAGAAATGCTGAATCTTCCATCGTACGCTCCCGCTGTCGGATTAAATCCGTCCATGTCGGAATCTTCGATGGGACGGCTCATCTACCATGTCAGTTATGACGATGTAGGCTGTAGGTCAGCGACGCCTCGTAACTCACACATGCAGAGAACGCAATCATATCCGCTTTTCCCGCGCGAGCGATACAAACCGTTGGCGGCGGCTGTTGGAGACGTGGCGAAATTTCCGCGCATGTTCATGAACACGTCGTCTACGCGGCAACCGTCCGATTAGTTGCACGAATCTTGACGCAGAGTAAGATAAATAGTAACCATGGGACACTTGCCACTTTTTCACCCCATTCTCTCGCGTCATCGTCTTCTTCCTCCAGCCGCACGCCTCCTCGAGCTCTCCGCGGAAAACCTCGAGAAACCCTAGCCTCTTTCTCTGCACTAGTCGCGTTCTCTCCCTCCTCCATGGCTAGCAGCAGCGCATCCCCATCAATGGCGGCATCGAGCAAAGCCACGGCGAAGCCGGCGAGCTCCGTCGTCGTGCCCCCAGAGGGCCTGGTCATCCCCGCATTAGCGGTGATTGAAACCATCGGCGGCGACCACAATCTGGCGGTGCTGGAGCCCCTGGAAGAGGAGCCAGACTCGCACAAAGGCGACTGGCGTGGCTCGGACATTACCGGCCGCGACATCCAAGAGATGGTCGCTGAGGGTTATCTCCCCACGACGGAGGGACTCGCCTGACGGGCGGCGCCGGCCGGCGAGGTGACCCCTTCTCCCCAAGCCGGAGAGAAAGTGTACCTCAAGGCGCAATTGGTACGCGGCGTTTCTCTGCCCATCTCTTACTTCTTTCTGTCCGTCTTGAATCACTTAAAGGTCCAACCCCATAACCTCTCCCCCAATAGTATCTTAGTGCTTAGCAACTTTGCGGCACTTTGTGAGGGTTACCTAGGGATTAGGCCTAGGTTAGACTTGTTTGTGTACTTCTTCACCGTCAAACGTGAAGCCGGACACAGTAGGGAGGAGCTTAGGAACTGCGGCACCATAAGATTCAAGATCCGTCCTGGCCGGTGGTTCCCCGACATCGTCGGCCACGAGTCGTGTAAAAATTGGCAGCGGACGTACTTCTACGGCCCCGACATTCCTTTGACGGGCCGAGAAGTAACGTACCCGGACTTCATGGATGGAGCCTCCGCTGAAGTCTCCACATGGCGGTCCCATGCCTCCCTTCCCTCCGACCTCGACACTTCTCGCGCAATAAGGCGGATCGAGTGGTTCATAGAGACGGGTCTAACCGGCTTGGACCTAGCCATGTGCTGGTTCATCAGGCGGATCCAACCTCTGCAGCACCGCATGAAGTATATGCACGAGTACACCGGCGACCGAAGGGATACCCTCTGGATCTCCGAGGACAACTTCTCGAGCGACTCCGTCAAGTTCCGCCTTAAGGACATCGTCAAGGTGAAGGATAAGAAGCGTGGCTTCACCCTCACCTACGACATGTTCGTAGAGGGAAAGTGCCCAAAGGTAGATATTTATTTTCCGTGTATGACATTGCTCCAGTTTGTCCGTATTGCCAATACCATCTTGTCTAACACGATGATTTCTCACTTAACAGCTTAGCGATCTAGAGGAGGGCAACCTGGCTGCCCAAATCTACGATCTCAAGATGAAGGAAGTCACGGTCGTGTCCGACGATGATGCCCCGTTGGCGCGAAAGCGGAAGAGATCCACCTCTGACGCTGCCGACGGAGGCAATAAAAAGAAGACGGAGGGTGGAGCCTCCAAAAAGAGTACTGCCGCCCTGGAGGCGGAAAAGAAGAAAGCCACCGGGATGTTTGCCAAAGCGCCCCCCCCCCTAGTGTAAGCTTCTTATTCTCCGACATTGTCTTATTTTATCTGTCTTATTCCTATACTTATGCATTTTGCATGTTTCAGGAAGAAAGCCACAACCAGCCTCAAGAAGTCCTCCAAGACTCTTGGGGCTTCTAGAAATATTAAAGATATGCTGCATCGCGACTCCTCCCCCGCCATCGCCCCTGCTACTCCTGCCGTCAAGCCCTCCTCTGCTCCGACAAGCTCCCAAGTCCGGGACGCACCAGGCCCTTCCGCCATGGAAGTGGACTCTGGCGCCTCTACCGAACTAGCTGTTGTCGGCAAGCAGGCGACGCAGGAGAGTGCTGCTCTTCAAATGGCTGAAGCTCCGGCTAAGGATGCCATCGGTAGCGGCAAGGCGGTGGTGGGAGCTGGTACTTCTGCCAAAGGCGGCGCCTCTGCTCCCCAGAAACCATTCGAGTTGCCGAAGATTGTTTACCCGGTGCTTACGCCGGGTAACACAACTATGTTTCCTGGAGGAGTGCCGTCATCTCCGACGTGCGGTCTTGAGGAGCTACTCCGTCAAGCAGACATCTTGCAAGGAAATAGCATTTCCTTTGGCAAGCTGCTGGCCGAGAGCGCTACAAACCTCAAGATCATCGCACTTGTAAGTTTGACTTTACCTTTTGCATTTCGTATGAGTATCCCACTGTAGCCCCCGAGGATGTAGACGGAAAACCATTGGTTTTGCATCTATATGCTCTAAGAGTGACTAAGTTAGAAAAAACTCTCACTGTAGCCCCCAAGCATTTAGATGGAATGAATTATTCCGACTAGATGCTTTAAGAGTAGCATACACAGTGTTCATAATTTTAAGTGTTGTAGCCCCCAAGCCTCTAGTTGTAACTGAATTAGTTCCGACTAGATGCTTAAAGAAAAGCTAAGCATTTTCTGAGTTAAAACTTTATACTGTAGCCCCATCGCCTCTAGTTGAGAACTGAATTAGCTCCAACTAGATGCTTAAAGAAAAGCTAAGCATATTGCTAAGTTAAAAACTCTCGCTGTAGCCCCCGAGCATCTAGGTGGAAAATTTCCGACTAGAAGCTCCAAGCAGAGTAAACAACGTTTTGACTTTGTATTTGTTTCCACAGAACGAGAATGCTCGGAGGGGCATGGCCAACGACAAGTACCAGAAGATGCGCGCAGATCTTGAAGCCGAAAAGGGTAAAACTGCCATCTTGAAGGAACAGATCATCAAAAACAAGAGTCTGTTTTCTTTTTGCGCATTTTCGTCTTACTTTTGTGCCCATAATCTCCGAGTACTCAATGTGTACTTTGTTTTCTCCGACTTGCAGAGCATGTCGCCAAGGCCAAGGATATTGTCGAGCAGTCCAAGCACATCCAGCAGCTGGACAGCGAGAACAAGATCCTTAAGAAGGAGAGGGAAGAAATGCTGAAGATGCACGAGGATTCCATGAAAGCCTTGCAGAATTCCGCCTCCGCAGAGATCAATCGCTTGAAGGAGGAGCTTGCGATCCTAAAGGATCAGAAGCAAGCTGCCGATGAGCCAAACCTTCGCCATAGTGAGGCGTTTAAGCTCCTCCAACAAGAGAAGGAATCCTTGGAGGATGTCGTCTGGCAGGCTAAGGCCAGCATCTTCAGTAAGTGTCCTCCACCTTGTAGTTCTGTAGTCTGGATACTTAGAATTTATTGAACTCATGCAATGCTTGTCGGAATTTTCAGCGCCTATGGGTTTAACCCGCTCGCCTCCTTCGGACAAGGAATGCATGATTCTTGCCGGCAACTTCATCAACACCGCCATCGCCCAAGCCAAGGAGATTGCCAAGCCCCTCCAGATTTATATCAAGGCCTCGGACTCCATGGTGAAGTACTCGGAGATTCTGCGCTGAGCCCCGAGCGTGTCGCGAGCTGGAAAGCTTCATGCGCATGGGCTGGCGCAAGGATGGCATTGTCCATGGTGAAGGCACACTATGAAGGTGCCGACATCGACACGGTGACATCTGGTATCCCCGACGTGGATGATGACGGCAAGGAGATCGATCACGAAGCCATCCTGTCATCACTCGTGGGTTATGACACCAGGGTTGCCGAGTTGGTGGATGTTGACGTCTTCGTTCCCAGGAACTTTCTTGACAACGCCAACCCGGATTCCTCCGAGTCTCATCACAGCGCCGACATTGAGGGTGATTCTCCAGCTGGTGATGATGCGGCCTCCAAGTCCCCTGCACCCAAAGAGTGAAAAACACTTTGTAATTTATGCTTCACCTCTGGAGTGTGCGCGGGAAAAACTTTGTTGATGTAATCTTTAAGGCGGAAAACAATGGTTATCGTATCCTGCTACTTAAGAATTAAGTTTCAGCAAGTATATTTTTTAAGCAAGTGCTGGCTTATCCATTACTCTGGTTCTTATGCTTGATTTTTTGTGAGTCGGAAGACTCGTTGTCGGAACCATGCGCTTAGGTGATGATGCCCAATGGCACCGTCAATAACCTGAGCACAAAATCGTCGACAATAAGTGCCAAAAGTCACTACTCCAGAATCCACATAAAAACAACAAAGAATGTGTAGACCAGAAAACTTAAGCTAACGCCCGTAGGCGGAATTTTCACAAGTGCAATCGCAAGGCTTGTGCATAAAGGTTTATATGATCCAAAAATGAACACTAAAGGAGGTAAAAGACTCAGCAATATGAGTGAACCAAAGAGCTTTATTTCATTGATCATATAAGAGGTACACGATTAGATAAAAAGTGCTAAGTGTAGAAAGGACGTAGCTGTGCTATGTTCCATGGCCGATCAAGCTCCGGGTAGTCATCATCCGGATCACGTCGCTTACGCTTATGATCCTCGTTGGGTCTATCCTTGAGTTCACGATTGTCGACAAGGTAGTAAGGCCCATTGAGCAACGCCTTGCTTATGATGAACGGTCCTTCCCATGGCGGGGATAGTTTGTGTGACTTCTTTTGCTTAAGTCAGAGCACTAAATCCCCCTCTTTAAACGAGTGATGCCGAACGCGGCGACTATGGTAGCTGCGTAGCTTCTGCTGGTAGATGGCGGATCTTTGGCATGGCAAAACGCGCTCCTCCTCGAGAAGGTCCACATCTAGGCGTCTGGATTCTTCAGCGTCATCTTCGTCGTAGGCGGAAACTCTTGGTGCATCGTGGAGGATGTCGGAAGGTAGGATGGCTTCTGCTCCGTATACCATAAAATAGGGGGTGTAGCCGGTGGATCTGTTGGGTGTAGTTCGTAAACTCCATAGCACAGATGGCAATTCTTCCGCCCAGGCTCCAGCTGCTCTATGTAGCGGTGCCTCAAGACGTGGCTTGATTCCCTGCAGAATTAATCCATTGGCTCGCTCAACTTGACCATTGGATTGTGGGTGTGCCACAGATGCAAGGTCAAGTCGGATGCCTTTGTCCCAGCAATAGGCCTCCACTTCTCCGAGTGACAAGTTGCTTCCGTTGTCGGTGATGATGCTATGTGGGAGACCAAATCTCACCACTAGATCCCGGACAAACCTGAGGGCAGTTGCCCCATCAAGCTTTCTAATGGGTTTAGCTTCTATCCATTTGGTGAATTTGTCAACTGTTACAAGCAGATGCGTAAATCCACACGGTGCCATTTGTAACGGCCCCACCATGTCTAGCCCCCAGACTACAAACGGCCAAGTTATTGGTATTGTTCGCAATTCTTCATCAGGAACATGTGGTTGTCGGGCACAATACTGGCATCCTGTGCATGTTCAACCATCTTGTCGGCGTCCGCCTTCGCGGTCAGCCAGTAGAATCCTTGCCGGAAGGCTTTCGCAACCAACGATCGAGGAGCGGCGTGATGCCCGCAATCTCCGAGATGGATTTCGTGTAGGATTTCCATACCTTCTAGCTGGGAAACACACTTTAGGTATACACCAGTAGTGCTCCTCTTGTAGAGTTGCCCATTGATTATGGTATAACCCTTTGCTCGTCGTACTATTTGCCATTGTTCGACCTCGTCGTCGGGCAAAGTTCCATGTTCGAGATATTTCATGAACGGTTTTGTCCAAGCCGGAGGGATCTTTGTCACCATGTTGACGAAAGAGTCAGCTCTATCCGGGTTGTCGATGTCGGCGCCCTTCACGGATGGTGTGCGCAAATGCTCTAGGAAAACTCCTGGCAGAATTTGCTTGCGCCCTGATCCAAGCTTAGACAGTAGATCAGCCGCCTCGTTTTGCTCCCTAGGCACATACTTGACTTCGTAGCCCAAGAAGCTCTTGGCTATCTCGTCCACTTCGTCGCGATATGCCGCCATCATAGGGTTCCGCGCATTCCAGGTGCCAGCCACCTGCTGGGCAACCAAGTCGGAATCTCCACAGCAAACTATGCGCTTGATGCCAATATCCTTGGCTACACGCAGTCCGTGAATGAGTGCTTCATACTCCGCCATGTTGTTTGTAGCCTCGAAGTGGATCTGCAGAACGTAGTGCAGCTTGTCTCCTTTTGGTGATTGCAGTAGTACACCAGTCCCCGAGGCATTGAGCAACTTTGATCCGTCAAAGTGCATCACCCAGTACTCTGGTTCTGGCAGTGGAGTAGCATCCGGGATCTCCGTCCAATCTGCAATAAAATCCGCCAAGGCTTGTGACTTGATAGCGTCGCGTCTTTTGTAGGTGATCTCGAAGGCGGCAAGTTCAATGCCCCACTTCGCGACCCTTCCTGTAGCGTCGCTGTTGTTGATAATGTCGGGCAGTGGAGTCTTGCTCACTACTGTAATTGGGTGCTCCTGAAAGTAATGCCTCAGCTTCCGAGAAGCAAGGAATACTCCATAAGCTATCTTTTGGTAGTGCGGTAGCGCTGCTTGGACTCCGTCAAGACCTCGCTTACATAGTAAACTGGTCTTTGAACTCCGTGCTCATAGCCTGGTTCCTTCCGCTCTACCACGACGACGATGCTGATAACCCGGTTGGTTGCCGCCATGTAAATTAACAGGGGCTCACCAGGCTCGGGTGCTGCAAGGATGGGCGCTAAGGAAAGAATCTCCTTGAGCTGCTTCAATCCTGCATCTGCTTCGTCTGTCCATGTGAATTTGTCCGCCTTCTTCAGCAACTTGTACAGCGGCAGAGCCTTCTCTCCAAGTCGGCTGACGAACCGACTAACTGCTGCAACACAACCTCTTAGTCGTTGGATGTCCTTTAGGCATGTCAGACGGTTTATGTTTAAGATGGCCTTGATTTTCTCCGGATTGACCTCGATTCCGCGCTGGGAAACGATGAAGCCCAACAGTTTGCCGGCTGGAACCCCGAAGACGCACTTCTTAGGGTTGAGCATCATGTTGTATTTCCAGAGATTATCAAAGGTTTCTTTTAAGTCGGAGATTAAGTCGTTTGACTTTTTAGACATCACCGCGATATCGTCCACATAGGCGTGAATGTTCCGACCAATTTGGTCATGAAGGCAACGTTGCATTGTCCGCTGGTAGGTAGCACCTGCGTTTTTCAGCCCAAAGGTCATTGTGACATAGCAAAACGTGTCGTATGGGGTAGTGAACGAAGTGGCCAATTGGTCCGACTTCCTCATCTTGATCTGGTGGTATCCTGAGTATGCATCGAGAAAACACAAAATTTCTGAGCCAGACGTCGAGTCAATGACTTGTTCAATGCGAGGCAAAGCAAACAGATCTTTGGGACATGCTTTGTTCAAGCCGGTGTAATCAGCGCACATTCTTAATTCATTGGTTCCCTTTTTGAGGACAAGTACAGGATTGGCCACCCATCGGGTGTGAAGGACTTCTCGGATAAACTCAGCCTTAAGTAACCTAGCTATCTCTTTGCCAATGGCGCGTCTCTTCTCATCTCCGAAGCGTCGTAAAGGTTGTTTCACTGGTTTACATTTTGGATCTATGTTTAAGATATGCCCGGCAAGTTCCCTAGGTACACCTTTCATGTCGGCAGGTTACCAGGCAAAGATGTCCCTATTCTCACGGAGGAACTCGACGAGCGCGCTTTCCTATTTGAGATCCAGGTTCGTCCCAATGGAGACGGTCTTGGAGGCATCGCCTACCACAAGTTCCACCGGCTTGGTCTCGATGGCGGCCTTGAACGCAGGAGCGGAGTCGGAGATCTGCTTCTTTGACACGGGCATCTCTGAGTCATTGACCTTGCTCTGGATCTCTTTGAATTCTTCGCTGTAGAGGACAGCTTCTGCAACGGCTGCTTCATTGATCTCGCAGTCCCTTGCCTAGGTAAAGCTTCCGGATACGGTGATGACACCGTTTGGTCCGGGTATCTTGAGTTTGTTGTAGACGAAGCATGGCTTGGCCATGAATGTGTGGAATATGTCGCGGCCGAATATGACGTGGTACACACTCTTGAAGGGGACCACCTCAAAGGTCATGTGCTCTTGGCGGTAATTATTGACATCGCCAAAGGCTACCTGAAGTGTGATGCACCCAAGGGACCGAGCTTCCCGGCCAGGAACTACGCCATGGAACACGGTGTTGGTCCGCCTTAGGTTTGCCTCTGTCAAGTTCATCTTCTGTAGTGTATCCAGGTACATGATGTTGATGCTTCTTCCACTATCCACCATGCACTTGGTGAACTCCACGCCGTCAATCAATGGGTTGATGACCATGGCGTACTGGTTCTCCGTGGGCACAAGGTCTGGGTGGTCCGTCCTGTCCCAAGTGATTGGAACCTTAGAGAGGTCTTCTGTTGTCGGACGGTGGGGGTTCCAAGGAAAGTGTGGTAGACTGGGGCCTTCTTTGCGAAGGGGTTCCTTCCCTTGTCGTCGCTCTTGGCGGCATGCTTGGGGTCAACGTCCTCGTCCATGTCACTTGAATCCTTGGACTCCTCCTCCTCCTTCTTCTTCCCCTTGCCCTTGCCTCGCGGTCTATTCTTCCGACTTTGCTTGTAGTCGGACTCTGGATCTTCCTTGAGGTCGTTGACGAACTTGCAGTGTCGATTGGTATGGGTGGCCTTGCCGTTGACATCGAGGTGTACGAGGCACGGCATATCGCGGCACTCCTCGTACGTTTGGGGAACACGGAGCGGCGCCGAGTTGGTTTCATTTCCTCGCTGCTGCCCTCGGCCTGCTCCCCTTCCTCGGCCACGTTGTCCGCCTTCTCCTCGTCCTGCAAAAGTCATGGCGACCATGTCGGTAGATTGCTTTTCTTCTGGAGCGGTTTTCTGCTTTGTACTGCTGTTCCTCCGAGCTTGGGTTGGAACGGTTGTTGCCGGAAAAGAGCCACGAGCATCGTCGTCGGCAGCTGCGAACTCACTGGCTAACTGCATCATCTGATTCAAGTCAAGCTGATGATTGTCCTACAAGCGCTTCAGCTTATGTCGGAGCAACGTGCCCCTTTCCAACCCATCGATGAAGGCGGCCATGGCGGTCTGGGCGTGCACTCCTGCGCAGGAATTCTTCATATCCAGCCAGCGGGAGAGGTAGGCGCGAGATGTCTCGTCTTTCTCTTGCACGCACCGCTGTAGATCGCCCACAGTGCAGGGACATTTGTATGTACCCTCAAAGTTCTTGGTGAATGCTTCTTGCATGTCCAGCCAATTGTAGATAGATCTCTCCGGCAAGTCGTCGATCCATTGACGGGCCGTGCCCGCCAACATTAACGGGAGGTACTTGACGGCGACATTGGGGTTGCCTCCGGCAATCTCCACCGCGTTGCCGTAGTCCTGCAACCATGTGGCAGGCTTGGCGGTGCCGTCATAGGGCTTGATTGTCTTGTCAATTCGGAAACCTTTGGGGTAAGTTGCAGACCGTATTGCAGGTCCAAAGCAACGTGGTCCCAGGTATGGTCCTTCCCGGGCCTCGTGGATCTTATCGATCCGTGAACGTGCATCGTACGGCTCCGGGTTCTTCTTCTTGTTGTCAACAGGGGATGGGTTGCGTGAACGACGCGGGCCTCTTCCGCCATGGTGACTGCTTGGCGGTGACAGAGGCGAAGGCGGCGGTGGGTTAGCCTTCTTGCTGTTACCCTCCTGCGACACCCCACGCCTGTCACGGTTGCTTGTCGGACGCGGAGGGTCGTGGTGTGACCTGCTCTTATGTCCTTGGTGGCGCTCTTCATCATGATGGGTCTGTGACGCGTTGTCGCGGATGACGATGCCGCACTGCTTTGGTGGGGGCATATCCGTGCGATGGTGAGCCTTGTAGTCTTCCTAACATCGGGGGGATCGGGGCGGTGGCGATGGGCGGCGAGGTTGGGCTCTTTCTCCGTGGTCGGAGGATATGGGGATAGCATCCTTCCTGTTGCGCGCATCCCTCCGTCTTTGTTCTGATGAGCCCGTCTGTGATCCGACATCCTGAGGAGATCTGTCCCTTGGCGGTTTGTACTGGCTAGATTGGCAGAGTGCTGGGTTAGACTCAAGCCTCTGAGAGGTGGCCTTTTCCTGCTGCTTTACCGCCTTGGCCACTAGGTCGTAGACCTGTTCTACTGCCTCCGGCGATCTATCCTGTTCCAGAAGGGTCTTGGCGACGACGAGGTTAAGGAGTGGAGTGGACATCACCTGCTTGCCTTCACTATCAATGTATGGCTTGGCCTGTGCCGGCTTCGAGGGAGCCCATCCTAGGTTGCGGCGTACACCAGGATCGTTGATGACGCGAGCCGGAGCTTTCTTAGCCTTCTGCTGTTGTAGCAGAGTCTTGTACTCGGCCTCCATTGCTCTAGCTTTTTCTATGGACTTCTGCATGTTGACCAGATCTCGATCTAGTTTAGCGCCTTGCTTCGCGATGGCTTGTGCCTCCTCCAGCAGCTGCTGGCGCTTCTCGTCAAGCTGAGTCACGTTCCGGATATGATCATCGGTTAGTGGCTCAACGAGGAGGTTGCCGTACATCACTCTATCAGCTAGAGTAACATGGGCTGCTGCCGACGTGGACGCTGGAGGCGGCAAGTTTGCAGGGTTGTTGCTCGGGCCGGTGCCGAGTTCCTGCGGCTGCTGCACTGGGTTAGGCAGAGGAGGCATGACTTTTGCGCGATCATCGTCAGCAGCAATAAGTGGCCCTTCCCCTTATCCAGCGTCGTAGGCGGAGCTTGCCCGGGCTGGTCTTCATCCATCGCTGTCCCAATGGTGACGAACACCCTTCGGGACATGACGGTGTTATTAGCTTGTTCGTCGCGCGAGTACTCCTCCTCCATCATCTCCTGCATAGCGGAGTCTAGCTCTTCTGGACTGAAGTCTATTTCCTCTGAATCTGCACTGAAATCAGCATAAAGCGCGTCAATGACAGAGTCGGAGGGTGCCAGGACTTCCTCGATGACGGGCGGTGGAGGTGCAACGGCCTTGACGATGACTGGAGGTGGTGGTGCTGCTACGACGATGGCGGCCAGAGGCGGTGGTGGTGGTGGCTGAATCGGAGGGGCTCCATCAATGAGCGCAAGCGCTGTCTGAGCTGCCGCTTCAGCCTCCGCGTAGTTGTTGACGGTGTTCACCATTCCTTCAAAGGTAAGGCGTCCTGACGCCTGTTGCCGTCTTAGACAATGTCGGAGGAGAGTTCCATGGTCCAGTCCTTCCACAAAGTGATAGATAGCATCATCATTGGGGTAGTGGGCCAGATTGGCTCGTATACGGAGCCACCTGGCCAGGTAATCGCGGGGGTTTTCGCCCTCTCTCTGAATGCATTGCGCCAGATCGAAGATGGTAACCACGCCGACGAACTTGGATCTCTGCTGTCCAGACGCACGGACAAAGCCGGCGGATTTGCAGTGATCTTCCACCTTTAAATCCTGCACAGGGGCGGTTTGGGTGGGTCTTGAATTTTTCCGATCTTTGCCGGCAAACTTCGAGGAGAGATCCGACATCGATCCTTCCGCGAACGTATCCTGCCCGTAGGCGGTCCGTGCGGGTCTTGACGCTCCTCCGACTCCCAGGGAACTAGTGCCCGAGTCGGTTTCGCCGATGAAGAGGTGGATGTCTCCGATAGGAACGATTGAACACCGGGTAGGGTTCGTCTTCGCCGGGATCCAGAACTCGTCGGGGGGACGATCGGAACGTTTCCGGAGAAGAGAACGTGACTGATGGCTACAGTTTTGCCGATTCCCGCGAAGATCTTGGTCCTCGCCCGCTGAAGAGCCTGAAGCACCTCTTGCCCCACGGTGGGCGCCAACTGTCGTGGTATTGCCGACGAGTACGCCATGGAGGGGTCCTCACAGTGTGTGTTTAGAGACGTGGGGTAAGGCGGACGGTTGACGGGTACGAGGTAACACATCTTACCCAGGTTCAGATCCCACAATGGTGGCGGAATCCTACTCCTGCTATAAATCACTATAATCGCAATACGCCGAGTTATAGAGATAGGTTCGCTGTGCGAGGTGTGTGTAAAATGATGCCCTAAAGGCTCCCATAGGCCCGACTTATATAGTTGCCAGATCCTAGGGTTACAGGGAAAAGTCCTAGCCGGACATGTTACAGAGTTCTACACCGTCTATTACTAGTCTTGTGTATCTTGCACTCCAAGGCTCCGTGTACGCTGGTGAATCCACCGTAGCCTTCCTTTATCCGGCATGGGCCTCCCTTCTGGATCCACCTAACTGGGCCGCCCAGCAGGCCACAGGCCATGCTACCGACTATGGGCCACCCGGGTTAGTCAGATAAGAGACATGCTATGAGGATACCCATATAGCATATCCCCAACACCCATAGGGATCATTGGTTGAGCATCCGAAAAAATTGTGTCCTGTGGACCTATACTGCAAATGACTAAAATAAAGTCTCTTCTCGAGTCTACGACTCCAACAAACACTCGGGGGCTACTCCCATAGGGAGCACCGGCCATCCACCCTATCAATTCTTCGACTGCGATCCTTCGGGTCAAATACGAAAAACTATTTTTGGAAACTTTGCCCAAACCAACGCTAAGTGAGAAGCAGTCTCCTCGTCCACCCGAAACACCTCCGCGGTGGTAAAACTTCGAATGTTGTGTCTGCGATTCAAATATAAACCCAAGAGATATCATCTGATGGCCTGGTAACGCACCTGACTGCACTCTGCTAGTAAACTTCCGTGTCAACAGGCACGATGAAAATCCCGACGGACGCGTTGGGTACATTACTTGAAAATCACTGGAATTCGACTCCTGTAAGACCACAACAGCATGAGTCAAATCACACCAGCAATCATTCTGAATTCGAGTCCAGGGACTCGAGTTTGACGAAGATCGTGTTGTTTTGTTCTATGATAGTTAACTGGCCCTGATCCGTCGGGTGAGCCAGGCACACGCATCAACAATCTCTATGAACTAAACATTTCCCCTTGAAAAGCAGGCCCAACTACATAGCACCCGAAAGATTGAAGAGTCTCCAGTTGAATCTATGATTCGATTAAACACTCGGGGGATAATGACATGGATATACCCCATGGGTACATAACATTGGTATACCTGGTCTAGCCCAAGGAAAGCCCACGCGAGGACACGCTTCCCATGAAGACTTCGGGTGGCCCAAGCCCATGGCGTTTTCGACTCCTTGGAGGACAAGTCTAGATTAGATAGAATTTCAAAAGGTACCAACCCTAATTTGTAACCGACTCGACGTAACCGGGACCTTCCTATCTATATAAAGTCTAGGAGGGTATAACGAGAAGGATCTCTCTCTCTCTCAACTCACCGCATACACACCTCCACGCCAGATTGCATCTGCGCACCTCTGTAACTTTCGGTTCCGCCGTAATCAAGAGAAGACAAGCAGGAGTAGGGTTTTCCCTCCGGGGGCCTGAACCTGGGTAAATCTCGTGTCCATGTGTTGCTTGTCTGTTAACCATTCCGCGACTTCTAGCATCCCCATCTTCTCCAAAACCCAAATTCATAACAATGGGCATTGACGAGATTGAACCTCGTCAGAGACAAACATGATACTCATATACTAACACTGGAATTGTTACTCTTGATTTAATACCAATTATTAAACTTCACAGAGTAACCAGAACTTACTGAAAGTTTGAAATAGGACTTCTAAACTTTAGATTAACACTTCAAAAACAATACGATACCAAATCGTAAAGTAACGAACCAGAATTCTATAGTTCTCTTATCTCAATTATAACTAAGCGCAAGGTGGTAAACGGATGCCAATGACTACAACAACTATGCAAATTCACTTTGATTTAATTTATGATAAATTGTGTTCAACTTTTAATCATATTACTATTGAACTCCCACTCAAAACAATATCCCTCACATTGTTTTAGTGATCACACGAACCAAATCCACTACACCAAGTCTGATAATCACGTTACATGATGTAGTTTCAAAGGCGAATAATCATCATGTTCATCATATCATCTATATGACTCATGCTTTACCTTTCGGTGATCCGTGTTCCGAGACCATGTTTGTACATGCTAGGCTCGTCAAGATTAACCTTAGTTTCTGCATGAGCAGATCTGGCTTGCTCCCGTTGTATGCACACATTGATTCTATCACACCCGATCATCACGTGGTGCTTCTAAACGATGAGTCTTGGTAACAGTGCTAACTAAGGACAAACACTTTATTACTTGATATTTTGTGAGAGGGACCATCTTATAATGCTACCGTCGCGATCTAAGCAATACAATATGCATAAAAGTATTAACATCACATGCAATTCAAAATATGTGATATGATATGGCCTTTCTTCTTGTGCTTCCGATCTCCATTATCAAGGACGAACATGATCTCCATCATCACCGTCATGGTGTCAAGGTCAATGGCACCGCTCCATGGTTGTCGTCCACCAGCATTAACTATTACAACTACTTTGAATAATAGACACGTAGGTCCTAACAAAATTAAAAGACAACCATAAGGCTCCTGGAGGTTGTCTACTTACAATAAGGATCATTGCATACGCCATATATAATCACAATCATGGCCATATCACATCACAACACACCCCTGCAAAACAAAGTTAGACGCCTTTAATTTCTTTGCATATTTTATGTGGTTTGGGGCTTTCAATAAGTACCGTTCTAACTTACAAACAAGAACCACAATGTTGATGCATGAACTATCAAGTGTCTGTTGTAAATTGAATCTTCACTGTGATGGGAGAGACAGACACCCGCAAAGCCACTTATGCAATACAAGTTTCATGTCAAGCGTGGAGCAAGTCTCATGAACGATGTCATGTAAGGTTATCCCGGGCCGCTTCATCCCACCATCCCGCAAGATGCAAAGTACACAAGAAGCAATTGATAATAAAAGCACCACCGCCCATAATGACCATTGTGTTCTACTCATGCAACAGATCTACTCATAGACACGGCTCTGATACCACTGTAGGGGTTCGTAGCATGGAAAACAAAAAATTATATCGCATGAACACACACAAGCCAAGATCTATCTACTAGATTGTAGCAACGAGTCGATAGAGTACTAACCTTTAAAGATCGAAAGTGGTTAACAAGAGCAGATTCTCGTGGGTGATGTAGTCGTTCACTTGCCGATCTCAAGATCAAGTAGACGATCCTTCTGGCGCCGCGTTCCAGCAGCGCTCCCATAGTTGGTCACATGTATGGTACTCGATGAAGACCTTCCTCCACCTTGTTTCGTCAGGCAGCGGAGGTTGTAGCTCTCTCCTCGCGATTCCGGATCACGATGGCGTGGTGTCGGAAGTAGAGGGGAGATCCCGCAGTGCTTAGCCTAAGACGGATTAGGTATGGTGGAGTAGAGGGAGCCCCGGCGATCTAGGGTTTAGATGGCTGAGGTTTAGAGGTATCTAGCAACTAGATTTTAGCTAGTCGGTAGTGTTTTAGAGGAGATCTAGATTGGCCGCAACTAGAGAGGGGAGGGGGCGGCGGCCAACCTAGGGTTTCTTATGAGGGGTAGGGGGCGCCCTACCCCTCCTTTTATAGGTGGGGAGGCGCCAAGGGGGAGGGAGTCCTCCCCCAACTCCACTTCATGTGTCCGGCGCAAGGGAGAGGGAGGATTCCTCCCTTAGGTAGGTTTCCTTCTCTCCCTCCACATGGAAATCAATGTTCCAGTTTGACTTTTTCAAACTGGCCTTTTGACTTTCAAACTAGAGTTTGATTTCTCTCTTCCAAGTGTCCAGCCAAGTGACCTAGGACATGATGCAACCATTCCACTTTGTCATGACACATCCATGTACCCTTGCCCTTCCTGTTCGGTGGACCTTCTAGACCCTTCTAGAACATTCTGGTGAAAACACCGAAACCATTCCCAAACTTCGGAATTGGACTTTCATTATATGAATCTTATTTTCCGGACCGGATCTCCTCGTGATATCCCGGATCCCATCCGAGACTCCGAACTACATTCGGTATCTTTACTCACTTTCCATATCTACTAAACAACATCGAATCCTTAAGTGTGTCTCCCTACGGTTCGTGAATTATGCAGACATGATCAAGACTCTTCTCCGTTCAATAACCAATAGAGGAATCTAGAAATTCATATGGCTCCCCACATATTTCTACAATTACTTCATGATCGAATGAACCATTTACATATGATACCAATTGGGATTTTTATTTTCGTGCCCTTGGTTCGTTAGTTGTACTCAGTTTTCCCCAGCCGCTTAACTTTTCCTCACTTTTCCCCTCGCCATGTTAAGAAAACCTCACAGGCGCTCGCAAGTGCTCAGACGGAGGGATATCGTCAGGTCAAAGGCTTGACCGTTACATGCTGACTGGTTGGACCGCGTTGGGCGGGTCGGGCGTTGAGCGTTACGTTACGAGGCCTCGACCGTTACATGCCTGACCGGTGGGGCCACATTGGGACGGGTCCTGCATATGTGGTGAAGGGTGGGCCCGCTTTGGGACGGGTCTTGCATACGTGGTGAAGAGTGGGGCCGCATGGAGACACGTCGGACTGGCCATTCTCGCTCACCCAAAGCATTCGCTTCCCCCGAGCCTGGAACAGCTCCCACACTGCTTCTCTGATGCCCCGCCGTCGTGCCCTCCTACCTTATGTCGTCCTCGTCCCTAGAGCCGCCCCCTCCCCCTAGCCGTGGATCCCACTCCACCTCCGGCTCTGCTCCCGCCCTTGCTAGATTTACCCCTTTCATGGAACAATATGCAACGTAGGCCGATGCACCGTCCATCCCCGTCGAGCACGGAGAACATTGGGTGGAATCGCAGGGATCTAACGCATGGATTCCATCTGGGTAAGCATCGTTTCTATTTTGTGGGTTGATTATTGGCAGTATTTGAACGCGAATAGCTGGTGCTCAACTAATTGCCTTGATTTTCGAATAGGATTGGTCCAGTGCTGGCGTAATTCGTGGTTGTGAACAATATATCTCTGGATTTTACTTCCCAGCGGTGGTTCCAACCTCCATAACTCTTAGAGATAGACAAAATCTCCCTAAAATCTGTTTTAAATTCCCCTGGAGCAGTGGCTATTCAGTTGGTTTGCAAAAGTATTTATAATTATGAAACTCTCGTGCGGTCTGAAACTATATTTGACATAATTCTCGCACGTCTAGTGATTCACTTTCAAATTAAAAAAATTATACAACTCTTAATGTACAAGAGTGTTTATAATTGACACTACTCTTGAACACTTTCAAATTAAAAAAATACAAATCTTAATATGCAAGAGTGTTTATAATTGACACAACTCTTGAACACTTTCAAATTTTAAAAAATTATACAACTCTTAATGTAAAAGAGTGTTTATAATTGACACAACTCTTGAACACTTTCAAATTGAAAAAATCATACAACTCATGTAAAAGAGTCTTTATAATTGACACTCCTCTTGAACACTTTCAAATTATAAAAAATCATACAACTCTTAATGTAAAAGAGTGTTTATAATTGACACTACTCTTGAACACTTTCAAATTAAAAAAATATATAACTCTTAATGTAAAAGAGTGTTTATAATTGACACTATTCTTGAACACTTTAAAATTAAAAAATATACAACTCTTAATGTAAAAGAGTGTTTATAATTGACACTACTCTTGAACACTTTCAAATTGAAAAATTATACAACTCTTCATATAAAAGAGTGTTTATAATTGACACTACTCTTGAACACTTTCAAATTTAAAAATTATACAACTCTTAATGTAAAGGAAAAGGGTGTTTACCATTTTTTATAGAGTGAAAAGTAATCCCTAAACTTGCATATACGAAAATTATAAACCTTTGAACACTGTGAAATCACACTTAATACGTGATAATGATGTAATGCATAAACTTGAATATGGAAAAAAATATACACCTTTGAACTCTTTGAAATCTCACTTAGGACATGGATTGAAATATAATGCAAAAATTATACACCTTTGAACACTTTCCCTTCAAATTATATTCAAAATCATTTGTTTATGGAGTTAAAGCATCGGTGGCAAACTCGTTATTTTCCATGGATAGAGGGTGCCCCCCGACAGATACATGGGTTATCATGTCCGCTAGATCACAGAGGATCAATCAGAGGATCAACGGTTGGTGGGTATGATCCGCGTGACAATTGTCTCGACCAATCAGAGCGTAGCAGCCAAGATGAGCACAGGTGTGAGAGTTTGTCACTAAGAGGGAGGAGAAAACTAAGTAGAACTTAAAAACTAAGGGAAAAACTGAGAAAGGGGTTCAAATATAAAACAAAAAGAGATTTAAAAAATGGAAAATGCTTATTTATACAATAAAATACATATTGGCATACATCAAACTATTTGCAATTCAAATATACATCAGTTTGACAATTATTGCCTCATTCGGACAAATTATGTTTTGGGGAGGGATGTTTTGGGGAGAAGCTTGAGTAGAAAGCCATGAACCTTCATAGATAGTAGGTGATTTGAGAGGTGGTGATTTAGGTTAAAACTTGATTTATATACATTTCTTATGGTGGCAGGTCAAATAATAAGACTCCCTGGGTAGATGCCACTATTTTTTGATCTTTTTGAATTTGTTGTGCATAAAATGACTCAATTATCTAGCTAAAACCCATTTGTTGACTCTTTGTTGACCAGCCATCGGAGGGTAAAAGTGAGTATATTTCACACGGTAGTGTTAGTACTGGAGGGCAAAAGTAAGTACAAACAAACTTCCAGTGCTACACTCGGGGGTATAACTGAGCATAACTAAGTGTCCAAGGTTATACACGAGGGGGAAAACATGACGCACGGTACGCATGTCGTGGTGCACACGGCGGTAGCGGACGCGTGTTGTAGTGCACAATGTAGTAGCGCACGCGGTTACGCGATGCACGGTGGCGCCACGAAATGTCTCCTCCCTTCACCTTTATAGAGGCCTCCTCACTCTCACTCATCACTCACTCGCTCAATCACTCATGCAACCATCTCCACTGTCCCATCACCTTCTATAAACCCCCAAGAAAAACCCAACCACGCCGGCGATGGAGAAGAACGCCGTTGTGGTCATTGTCGCCTCCAAGGCGGCTGACAAGGAGGCCCCCATCCCCGTACTGGCCCCCGTCGAGGCATTGAAGGCAGCCGCCATCCCCGTCCAGACCCTTGTCCCCGCTTCCGCCGTCACTGTTGGCGAGGAGGCCCCCATCCCCGTAGAGGCCCCCGCCGTTCTCCTGCAGATCCCGCACGGCTGGGACCCCTACGGGGACAACGATTACATCAGGCCAGAGAACCCCTTCGACACCAGCTTAGCCGAACCTTGGTCGGAGGTAACTAGGGTTTTCTCCCCTTCCTTTGTTCTTCCCCCATTCCCATCGTTGGATTCTAGATCGTGTGTTATTAGGGCTCGGCTAATCGGTGGATGCTAGGTATTTTTACAGTAGCTAATCCTCTTGTGTTATATTTCGTATTTTGATGAATGCCCCTAGTTGGGATCAGTACTAGCACCGATCTGTAGTTGGGATCAGTACTAGCACCGGTCTATAGTTGGGATCGATACTAGCACCGATCTATAGTTGGGATCAGTATTCGATTTGGTTTGAGATTTTGGGATTGGGGAATAATCAGGGGATCTCGTTCGGTTAATTTATGCAATCAATCCCAACAATCATGGTATCTCAATCATGTCCTTATTGCACGCTACTGTTTTTTGTAATAGGTGGATAGCAGCAACGTCTGCAGCGACGACGAGTCCATGGACACCAAGACTCGTCAGGTGTTGAGGAAGATGAAGTCCAGCCAGTTCAACGGCTTCTTCGCTGGCGACATCTACAGGTGACCCTTCTACACCAGGAGCCTCGCCACCGACTTCAACTCCCTCGTGATGCATGACAAGGATGTGAAGACCTGCGGCCTGCCAAAGAATTCCAACGCCTTTAGAGCCCAGCACAAGGCGCTCGGTTTTCACCTCCGTAACCTCCATAAGGTGGCCATCGAGGAGGGTCGCATGCCCCCAATCAAGCCCAAGGCGCCCAAGGTCAAGGGACTAGGCAACAGGAAGTGGAGGAAACTCCACAGGTAGGAGGCAGAGGCCCTTCTAGCGCAGGCCATGAGGGGCCACTTGTAAGACCCCACCTTTATAAGGTAAAGGTCCCTGTGATTGCAATGCTAGTCCCTGGATCAAATTCTAGCATCCACAGTTTAAGATGAAGTACACATATACAAAGGTCTTTATTACATCGTCATTCCAGAGATAAACATAGTATTTTACAACTCCATAGCCATAGGCTAATACAAGAGTTCACATCATAAGTAAATAAAGTAAAGTCTTCATCTTCATGTGCCACAGGCAAGCATGTTGAGTGTAGACTCATAACCCTAATCCTCATCAGAGTAACCTGCAACATCATAAGTTACAACCACAGTGGGTCAATACATTTGGAATTGTATTGGCAAGTGATATCATAGTATAATAGTAGTGTCTAACATCTATATGAATTTGGCTAAGTTTAGCTTAGGCTTGCTTTGCTCAAAATAGAATTTTCCTATCAGTTGATAACACTAAGTTTTTGTTTGACAAAAACTCCCAAGGAACCACCAATAGACATTGGTGAACCTTCAAACCTTGTTCAACCACAAGTTTTTAACATAGAAATTGGGATGAGGAGATCCTTGATAGCTTCAATGTCTTGATGCTCAAATTGTCTGTTGCCGGGGACACGGCTAAGTACTTAGGTTTTTCCTTCTCGGGAGGTGGTGCACTTTCCCCACAAGACTCGACATGCATCGAGACGAGATCTTTTAGAAGCCTTCCCTTAGACCAAATGGACGTGTTCCATCCTATCACCCTACCACCATCTGTCCATCTGGCAAAGTTATTGCAACCTATATGATCAAGGCAGAGCCCATATGCCATGTGGTTGCACTAGAAGCTTCTAAACACTAAGTATCTCAAATCCCTTTGTTCCTGGGTGGCTTTCCACAAGTGTGATACACAAGGTAGACCATAGACATGGGCCTATTGTAACCACTCAACATAACCCAATCATACCATTCCACCCAGGTGATTCATTCACTTAGTTGTTTTATTAAGAAAAAACATAAGTCAAAGACTTAGCAAAATTTCCATAGCATGTATATAATCCACCCTTGTTTTCTACTAGCTAGGCTAAGCATGATAACATAACAAGTATCTTAACTTAGAGAAAATTATACCAAGACTACAACTACTAGGATTTCCCATGGCATAGCATAAACATACTTAGCAAAATTTCATGCAAGCCCTATACAAAATATTACTAGTGCATAGTAAAAATAGTAGGAAAAATACATGAAGCACCACTTTCCTTGGTATTTGGGGGAGTAGCAACAATCCTCACAATCACAATCACCACTAGCACCAAAATCTACACATAAAATCATAGCACCAAATTTACATTCAAAATAATCAAGCAAAAATATATGAATGCATGCAATTGCAATGAAATGAATTTATACACTAATCCAATCAAACAAAACAGTACTGATAACAAAACCATCTAATTACATTCTAAATAAACTTAAATTTGCTTTAAAATCATTTTCCAAATAATTTATATAGCCAAAATAGGCCTATATTTGATTCTGCAAATAAACCCAATTTTACAGAAGCAAATTACAAATTCAAGACCACAGTAGTGTAGGATTTATTTTTCTGATTCCAATGGTATATTATTTGCAAAATTTGGCCAAACAGAACTAAAGATATGAATTTTACAAGTTTGAATCGCTAATAGATATAAAAAAGATTTTAAATCAAAATCCCAGACACGTGGCTGTGTCTGATTGGTCGATACCGCTTCGCGTGGGTCGGCCAACGTGGACCGTTGGATCTAAGTGACCTTGTACGGCTCATATCAAACAAAAACGATTCGCTTAAGTGATCTAACTTAGCCACTAGATCTGGATCTAACGGCTCACAACGATTTGACCACTAACTAGCGGCGCTGGCGACGGATGTGCGGCAGCTGTGCTCTGCCAACGGCGTTCCGGCGGTTCTAGGAAGCAAAGGAGAGGGTGCGGGGCATTACCAGAGTCGATGTGGCATGGGGGTGCTCGAGGTGGTCTCCGTTGGCCAAGGGGCGCACGAGGTCGCTGGGAATTTCTCGCCGGAGATGCTACTGGCGATGGTGTGTGTTCGGGCGTCATCGACGGTGAAGCTACAAGGCACGGGAAGGCAAGAAAAAGACGGTGTTAGACGCGTACTGGAATGGTGAGTGTGCGAGCGTGAACCAGAAGGAAGGGGAAGGGCTAGGTTTACCAGGAGAAGTCGCCGGAGTAGAGCTTGTCGTCGGGCACGCGTGATCGTCAACGAAGACGACACTGCAAGCCACCAAAAGGAAGCCCGCAAGCAAGGTTAGATGCATGGGAGTGTGGCAAACATACTAGCAAGAACTAGAGGGCAAGGGGCGGGGAGTTCTCAGCGGAATTGGTCGTCGGAGAGGTTCGGTACCGTGGCGAAGTAAGCGTCAATACGGCCAGTCTAGGGCGCTCGAGCGTGTTTGAGTGAGGGGAAATGCTGCGGGGGCAGGGGTGTTTAGTAGCCAGAGAGGGGGAGTGAGTTACGCTTGCCATCAACGGCAATTACTCGTGACATCAACGGGAGGAAACGGCCGCGACGGCGCTGGTCTCGCGCGAGGTTTGGGGAAGAAGATGAGGTGACAGTGGGGGCCACTGTCAGCGAGAGGGGTAAGGCGAGTGCGGGTGAGAGAGAGGGGAGAGGGGGAAACAGCCGGGTGGGCTTACTAGGCCTGTTCTGGAGTTGGGCCGAATAGGTAGTGCTGGCCTTTTTCTTATTCTTTTCTCTTTTTCTTTTTTTATTTGGATTTTCAGGAATCATTTGCAAACCCATTTCAAATGAGTTGAATTCAAAATTTCTCTTGATTTTTGAATAGTGAACCTTGTGCTCAAATGTGTGTCAAACACCACTGTCTATTCAAATAACTTTGATGCTTTGGAAAATAAAATAAACTCATGCCTTAAGGATATATATATAATAGGCATATAATTGGTTTTATTTGAATTTTGATTTGATTTTTTTTGGCAAGCCAAGAATGCTATGAATGCATGAATGAAATGCAAGCTTTTGTAAATCATGAATTTTGGGATGTTACAAATCTAACCCCCTTAAGATGAATCTCGCCCTTGAGATTTAGATTGGCTAGCAAATAGGTGAGGGTGATATTTTCGATGGTCATCTTCCCTTTCCCAAGTTGCTTCCTCTTCGGAATGATGGTTCCACTGAACTTTGCAGAATTTGATAATCTTGCTACGAGTAACTCTTTCTGCAGTCTCAAGAATCTTGATAGGTTTCTCCTCATAGGTGAGATCACTCTCCAACTGAACCTCTTCCAAAGGTATAGTATCCTTCAAAGAACTTTCTTCCATCTCCGGACGACATTTCTTCAACTGACTCACATGAAATACATTGTGAACTACAGACAGTGATTTAGGTAATTCAATCTCATAAGCCACTTCTCCTTTGCGACTTAGGATTTTGAATGTCCAACATATCTTGGTGCCAACTTTCCTTTGATCCCAAATGTCTTCACACCACGGAGTGGTGAGACTCTAAGATAGGCTCTATCACCTACCTCATAGGTGACCTCTCTACGCTTTGGATCCGCGTATATCTTCTGTCGGGACTATGCTATCTGCAATCTGTCCCTTACTAATCTGACTTTCTCTTCAGCTTCGTTAATCAGTTCTGGTCCGAACAAATTTATATATCCTACACCACTCCATAGAAATGGCGTGGTACACTTCCTTCCATAGGGAAATTCAAACGGTGCCATATCAATGCTGGCTTGGTAGCTGTTATTGTAAGAGAATTCTGCGTAAGGCAGACTTTCATCCCAACTAGCACCATAGTCTAGCGCACATGCCCTCAGCATATCCTCCAAAATCTGATTGGTCCTTTCTGTCTGTCCATCAGTCTGGGAGTGAAAAGTTGTGCTGAACTCTAGTCTGGTTCCCAATGACTCATGCAGTTGTCGCCAAAAAATGCGAAGTCATCTGAGTCCCTCTATCAGACACAATACTCATAGGTACTCCATGCAGACATACAATTCTATTCATATAGATTTTGGCTAACTTGGCACTTGTATAGGTTGTATTTACGGGTATAAAATGAGATACTTTAGTTAGGCAATCCACAACAACCCATATGGAATCATATCCAGATCTGGTCCTTGGCAATCCGGTGATGAAGCCCATACCAATCTTGTCCCACTTCCAATCAGGAATATGTAGTGGTTGCAATAATCCTTCCGGTTTCTGATGTTCCGATTTCACTCGACTACACACATCACACAAGGCAATATGTTCCGAAATATCCTTATTGAGATTATTCCACCAAAATCTTTCCTTCACATCCATGTACATTTTGGTGTTACCTGGATGAATGGAATATGGTGAGTTGTGTGCTTCTTGCAGAATCAGTTTCCGAAGCTCCGGATCTTGCGGAATGCAGATACGTTTTCCATACCATAAAGTACCATGTTCGTCTTCATGGAATCCTTTAGCTTTCCCTTTGCTATTGTTTCCTTTAATCTCTTCAATTTCCTTGTCCAACTTTTGGTCTTCTTTGATCTTGTCCAACAATGTGGGTTGAACATTCAATGACATGAGATGTCCTTCAGGCACTATCTACAATCTGAGATCTTTGAATTGGGCACATAGATCATCTGGCAATTCCCCCTTAGTAAGGCCATTCACATAAACCTTACGGCTTAAAGCATCCTCTACAACATTTGCTTTACCAGGATGGTATTGCAAACTCAAGTCATAGTCCTTGATGAGCTCTAGCCATCTTCTTTGTCTCATATTGATTTCCTTCTGAGTGAAGATATACTTCAAACTTTTGTGATTTGTGAACACTTCACAACACTTTCCCAAAAGATAATGTCTCCATGTTTTGAGTGCATGGACAACAGAGGCTAACTCTAAGTCATGAGTAGGGTAATTCACTTCATCAGTTTTGAGTTGTCTCGAGGCATAAGCCACAACTTTCCCTTCTTGTGTAAAAAATCCACCTAATCCTTGGTGAGATGCATCACAATAAACTTGGAAATCCTTCTCCAAATCTGGCAGACATAAGACCGGTGCTGTCACTAGTCTCTTCTTCAATTCTTGGAAACTGAGTTCACATCCTTCAGTACGGTCAAACTTCTTTTCTTTCTTGAGTAACTCCGTCATTGGATTAGCTACCTTTGAAAAATTCTCAATAAATCTTCTATAGTATCCTTCCAAGCCAAGGAAACTACGAACTTCTTTCACGAACTTGGGAGATTCCCACTCAGTCACAGCTGACACCTTTGCGGGATCGACAACTATACCATCTCCCGATACAATATGTCCGAGAAATCCAACTTCATTGAGCCAGAACTCACACTTACTGAACTTGGCATACAGCTTGTGCTCCCTGAGCTTCTCAAGTATCAAACGCAAATGTTCTTCATGTTCTTCTTTGCTCTTGGAATAGATCAAACTGTCGTCAATGAATACGACAACAAACTTGTCAAGAAATTCCATGAACACTTTGTTCATCATATTCATGAAATAGGCTAGTGCATTTGTCAAACCAAATGGCATCACGGTGTACTCATACAATCCATACCTAGTGGTGAAAGCAGTGTTAGGTATATCTTGCTCTCTAATCTTAAGCTGAAAATAGCCTGATCGGAGATCAATCTTTGAGAACACACGGGCTCCTTCTAGCTGATCAAATAGATCGTTGATTCTAGGCAAAGGATATTTGTTCCTGATAGTCACCTCATTGAGTGAAAAGTAATCTATGCATAACCTTTGGCTTCTATCCTTCTTCTCAACAAACAGAACTGGTGCACCCCAAGATGAAGAACTTGGTTGAATAAATCCTTTATGCAACTGTTCTCCAAGCTATTTCTTGAGTTCTTTCAACTCATCCACTGACATCTTGTAGGGTTTCTTTGCTATTGGTCCTGATCCTGGCCGTAAATCAATCAGAAACTCCACATCTCTATCTGGTGGCATTCCAGGCAATTCCTCCGAAAACACATCCGGATACTCCCTCACAATTAGCATGTTGTCTATGCTAACCCCCTTAAGAGAATTCAGCTTACTCCATTTAGATTCAAAGTTAGATTTGAACCTAACCTGTTTCTTATCCGGGGTTGTGAGTGTAACAGTACGATTGGCACAATCTAGTACTCCTTCATACTTAGTCATCTAATCCATTCCCAAAATTACATCCAATCCTTGGGAATCTAGGATTATCAAACTAACTGGAAACTTATACTTTCCAAACTCTATTACTAGATCATGACATCCAAAGTTCACTATCATCTCTCCATGGGGAGAGCTTACTTTTACAGGACAACCAATAGTTCTAGTTGGAAGTCCATTTTTATGAACGAATGCTCTTGATATGAATGAATGTGATGCGCCAGTATCAAAAAGAACAAGTGCTGTAAAATAATTGAGCTTGAAGCAAATCCGACGAACTTCTCCGGCGAGCTTTTCCGATGTTCTTTAATGGAAAAACCGCCCTTCCTAGGACCCGCACAATTTCTGAGGCATGAGGATCCTCTGAGGTGACCGTTGGTCGGCCTCCGGCCTTCGCCGGCTTCTCTCCGGCGTGGGTTCTGCATGGATTCCTCTGGTGGCAGTTGGAAGGTCACCTACTCTGGGGTGACCACGGGTGGTAAGTTTCTTGAGGGATCGCTCGTTCTCTCGGCTGATTCTTGGATGGTTCTTATAAATGCTAAAGTTTCTCCCCTTGAGGGTAGATGTTTGGAAAATGGGGAGAAGATTTCTATTGGATCTGTTTTGAGGTTCCCCTCTCACCTTTCTCGTGTCAATGATCTATTGGTTCCTTCATCTGATTTTCTTGGTAGATCTCCTACCATCTATGGAACAGATGAGGACACTGGTCTTAAATGGCATGCTCTTTGCTCCTACCTGCCGGTTGATAATCTGGAACCTTCTAAGGGTTTTCTGATGCTTTTCCCTAGTGTTAAAAGATTAGTTCTCCTCAACCACAATGAGGTGGTCATTGATGCTCGATATTTTCTCCAAGCGGAGGTTGTGTCCACTGGGGTTTCTATTGATCTTCAAGTGAAGAGGGTTGTGGTTGGTACTCAGATCTTGCCTCGCTCTTTGGTAAAAGAAAATTCTCTTAAATCTGAAAAGATTGTACCAAAAACCCTGGATTTCGTCAAGGATTTTCCGAAGGAGTTCCTTCATAAGGATGCATCAATGAATCGACCTGCCATGGATTTCTCTTTTGGGCAGGAATTTGAGAAGAATCTGTTTGATAAGTTTAGGCATCAAGTTAATTTCCTTGGTGGTTTCAGAAAGAGACCTTTCTATCTGGTTTGTTCTTTTGGAAGAGCAAATTTTAAATTGGATATCCATACGGTTGGTCTTGCACTCCAAGCTTGTTTTGGTGGCCAGGATTCTAAATTCCAAGTGAAATTGCTGCAAGATAGAACTTTTCGTTTCTCGGTTGCTTCAAGGGCGGTGGGTTTTGAAATTTACAATATTTCAAAATTTTCATGTGAGTCTTTTGTGGTTCATGTTAATCTTTGGGGTAATGGTGGCCCAAATTGGATTTTGGAAGAAAAGGAATTTTACAAAGAATCTGCAGGAGATTGGAAAGTTGTCACGTACAAAAAGAAAAGTCCCAAAAAATCTGCTTTGATGAAGCATGGCAAAAAGGTTTTGTCTATTTTCCAACGGCTCAAATTTACGATTGCTGCTGCGGATTCCTCGCCTGTTCCTGATGTGCGCAGTAAGGGTGATATCATTTCGAGTAATCAAGACAGGTCTTACGCGCAGGTTCTCGCTGATCGTGGTGTTAAACCTGTGGTAACGTCGGTCGGGTCAAAAGGTGATGCTAATCGCGCGACATTTAAACTACCTGGTCTTATTCCTTTTTTGAAATTTCCGTCCTTCCCAAAATGTTTGTGGCCCGACAAGTCTTACATTGGGTGGTTCAAGGCCCAGCAAAATCCTCATTCTCGGCCCACTGTATTCAATGGTTTTAAAGAGTTCTCCATTTCATTGCAAAAAACAACTGCTAGATTCCCTGTCTCCTCAACTCCCTCGCCTGCAGAAACCCCAACTCTTCCTTGCTCGTCGCCGGCGAGGTCTGGCGCAATGGCGAACATTCCGATTGATCCTGATCCGTTCTTGTTGAATGGCTTTCAAGTTCGGCAAGTGGGTGGAAGAACCCGCGTCAAGAGGGTGGTGGTTCCGCGACGGTCGTGGACCCATGAACAGTATGCTATCGCAACCATTAATCCCCTCCCCCCTGGTCAGGTTCCTTTCTTGAATATTCGTGAGGTTCTTGTCGATTTCCTCAACAATGAGGCTCGTGTGCACTTTCGGGATGTTCAGGCCTGTCCTTTTAGGGCTGCATATGTGCAATTTCATCATGTTAGTGACAGGGACAGGCTCATCGCGGCCATCCCTATCCCTTTCCAAGACGTGCATGTCTCTTTTGTTAAGCACAACAAGGGGGGAAATTGGAGGAGAGCACAGTTCAACAACGAGTGTTGGGTGATGCTAGTTGGCCCCCCCTTGGACCACTGGCATACTGAAGATCTGAATGCGGTTTTTGCTGCTATTGGGAAGGTTCTTCTATGGGAGCGGGACCAGGACCACAAAGTAAGGATTCTTGCGAAAATTCGTGTTACTGATCTGGTGGATATTCCCAAGAGTGTCAGGTTCACTATAGGCGACTTGGTGGAGTCTGAATCTTGGACCTTTTTTGTTGAGGTTTTACAGAGTGACTTGCTTGGGGGGACACCTGAGGAGGACCCACTTCCGGCTGACAATGAGGACCCACATCCCTTACCTGTCTTTGGGCCCCAGATCCCCCCTCCTCCACCTCCCCCACCTGCTCCTGGGGGTGAGGCTGGTGGTTGGGGTCGGTGGTTGGCTCCTGTGCAGTATCCTGCTCCTGGTGGGGATAATAATGAAGGTTGGGACCCTTGGGAAGCTGTTGCTGCTCCAGTCCAAGGTCCTGTGATTGCTCCTGGTGAAGACATGCTAGTGGATAACAATAATCTTCCCCCACAGGATGTTAACAGTGGAGTTACGGGTGCTATTCTTGTTAATGACTAGGAGTCTGATGATGATGACTATGAATGCTGAACCTACAGTTGTCGAGGGACAGGCAGTGGTTGAGGAGCCTCAGGGTGTTGGTATTGGTGAGGGCCTGCAGAACATCCTTCAGAACTACTTGGTGGAGGATGAAGCTAACTCTGATGAACAGGGGATGGTGGAGAACCCATGGACACTGGTGCTGAGGCTGAAGAGAATAATGATTGGATTATGGAAGACCAGCACCTCCTTTCCCCTAATGAAGCCCATCTTCAGGTGGGAATGGTTAGAACTTTTGTTTCCATTCCTGATGTTCATGCTGCAAAGCAGGGCTTTTCTCAACAAGGTCAGGAGCTCTGGGAAAGCTACTTTGCTCCCCATATTCAGAAGGAATCTTCTTCAAAGGACTCACTCATGTGTGAAATTCCTGTAAGTTGGTTCAATTTTATTACTCTCATGCTTGCTACTCCTGAGAAGTTTAACTGGGTCAAGAGCTTTCTTACTTCTCCTTTATGGGAAATTATTAAAGAACCTATTGCTGAGGAGAATTCAATCTCTTTCATCATCCCTAATGAAATCATTTCACAGATGGCACCCCCTTGTCTAGGCATTGAGGCCAAGCAGTCCTATTGCTCTCCTTCCACTCCTTCCAGAAAGAGAAAGGGCAAGGAACCCCTAGTTGAAACTGAGGTGAGAACAAGTCCTAGAATTGTTGAATTAAATGGGGGTTTCAAAAGTCACTTAAACTGCTCAATTGCTGACTGTATGACTTGCAATGCTGCTCCACCTTGTTTAAATCCTAAAGTGGTTAAAAATCTTGCTGCCTCTTTCTGCAAGGTAAAGGATGGTGACCTGGAGAAGAGGTTGCTCAAGAAAGGGAAGGCCACTAAAGTGGCAGTCAAGGCTCCTCCAAAAGGCATCATCAAAGGGAATGGATCCTCAAGCTTGAACCTTGGAGGCAAGAAAAAATCTGGTGCTGCTGGTACCTGTGGTCAGCAAGCCAAGAAGAAACCCCCAACTTAAGTGTTTAATGTATCACAATCTGTCTTTTGATGGAGCCTTGTTGGTTCCCTATTCTGAAACCTGTATTAGTGGTCATCTGATGTGTTTGCTACCTAATGTCATCATGGATGTTGAATCTATCAGTGGGTTTATGGTATGGAATGCATTTTGTCTACTTGGTTGTGTTTTTTTCAGTTGGGTGATTACATTGGTTGTCACCTCTTAACTCAATATCCAATTGGTTTTTTAATGGATAATAAAAGAATATGGAAGATTCTGAATTGGAACATCAGGCGCATTAACTCAGAAAAAATGGGTTGCTCTCAGAAATAAAATTGATGAATCTGGTTGTGAAATTATTTGCCTCCAAGAAACTAAGAAGGAAGTTTTTGATATCTCTTACATCAGAAAATTCTGTCCCCCCAAATTTACCAAATTTGAATTCCTTCCCTCCAGGGGGGGCCTTCTGGGGGTTTGATTATCATTTGGAATAGCTCTCTGTTTTCTGGGCAACTTTCTTTCCAAAATGAATTCTCCATCTCCATCACCTTGACATCTCTCTTGTCCAATGAAACCTGGATTCTCACCAACATTTATGGGCCATGCTTAGCTGAAAAAAAAGCAGATTTTCTAGAATGGTTTGGAAATATTGACATGCCTGATGATATGGATTGGCTCATTGTGGGTGATTTCAATTTTATTAGAAAACCCTCTGACAGAAATAGGCAGGGAGGGGATGTGAATGATATGATACTTTTTAATGAAGCCATTAGCAATCTGGGACTCATTGAATTACCCCTTAAAGGTAGAAAATTCACTTGGAGCAACATGCAAAAGGAACCTCTGCTGGAAAGGCTGGACTGGTTCTTTACATCTGCTTCCTGGACTCAGAGCTATCCTTCAACTTTTGTTGTCCCTCTTACCAAGCCTACCTCTGAACATCTACCTTGTGTCATCTCCATTGGCACAATGATTCCAAAATCTCAGGTTTTCAGATTTGAGAATTACTGGATGCATCATAGTGATTTTAAAGCAATTGTTCAAAATTCCTGGAACATCCCAGTTGGCTTCCATGATTCTGCCAAAAAAATTAATGCTAAATTCAAAAATGTCAGAAGGGGGCTGAAGATCTGGGCAAAAAAACTGCCTTGTTTGAAAGCACAAATTAGTAATGTCAATGCCACCATTGATCTCTTGGATGTCTCGGAGGAAATGAGAACTCTTACTGTTCTGGAATGGAATCTCAGGGACCTTCTAAAAATTCTTATAATCTCACTTCTTCAAGATCAAAATGCTTATTGGAAACAAAGAGGAAAAGTCAAATGGGTCAAGTTGGGTGATGAGAACACAAAATTCTTTCATTCAAAAGCCACCATAAGCTTCAGGCATAACTACATCTCCATGCTCAAAGATGATTCTAATGAAGAGATTCATGCTCATTCTGGTAAAGCTGATCTACTCTGGAATGCCTTTAAAGATAGAATGGGCACATCTAATAAGCCTGAGATGCACTTTAACCTTAGTGAGTTGGCAGGGGAATACTTGAGTCAAGAGGAAAAAGATGTTTTAGAAGAACCATTCTCTGATAATGAGATTGAAGGTGTAATCAAGGAACTTCCTAATGACAAATCCCTTGGTCCTAATGGTTTCAATAATGAATTCATTAAGCAATGCTGGACTATTATTAAGGAAGATGTTAAACAACTCCTTGTGGATTTCTATGAAGGCAGGACTTCTTTGGAAAGCATTAATGCTTCTTTTATCACCCTCATTCCAAAAAATGAGGCCCCTTTGACACCTGCTGATTTCAAGCCTATTTCACTGCTCAATAGTGTCTTCAAGATTATAACCAAGCTTCTGGCTAACAGGCTTCAAAAAATTATCCTTAAACTTGTCCACAAAAACCAGTATGGATTCCTAAAACAAAGATCTATTCAGGACTGCTTAGGATGGGCTTTTGAATTCCTTGATCAATGCCACAAGTCCAAAGAAGAAATTTTAATTCTAAAGCTTGATTTTGAAAAGGCTTTTGATAGAATTGAGCATTCAACAATTATTAATATTCTCAAAGCCAAAGGTTTTGGTGAAAAATGGATTAATTGGATTCAGTTGATCTTTGGTTCTGCTTCATCCTCTGGTTTGTTAAATGGAGTGCCTGGGAAAAAGTTTTATTGCAGAAGAGGTGTAAGGCAAGGGGATCCTTTATCCCCACTCTTGTTTGTCCTGGCTGCTGATCTTCTCCAATGCATTCTCAACAAAGCAATGAGTCTTGGGCTTCTCTCCCTTCCTCTTGAAGGTGTGTTCTGTCCTGATTTCCCTGTAGTACAGTATGCAGATGACACCTTATTAATCCTTAAGGCTGAGTCAAAACAATTATTGTGCCTTAAGGCTCTACTTCATACTTTTGCCCTTTCCACTGGACTCAAGGTCAATTATTCTAAATCTAGTATGATGCCAATCAACATGGATTCTGAGAGACTAAGACACTTTGCTAGCACACTTTCATGCCTCACTGGTTCATTACCCTTCACTTACCTTGGATTGCCTTTAAGCATCAACAAGCCTGCAGTGGAGCATTTTCTGCCTATTGTTCAGAGAGTGGAGAGAAGATTATGTGGGATTGCTGATTTCCTAAACTATGGGGGAAAATTATAGTTGGTTAAATCTGTCTTATCCTCCCTTCCCATATATTATATGAGTTGTTTTGAACTTCTTGTCTCTATTAAAGATCAGCTGATTAAGTATATGAGGCAGTGCTTGTGGAGGAAGAAAACCACTGATGTTCAAGCTAGAGGACAAGATCTAGTTGCCTGGAATAAAGTTTGTAGACCAAAGAATCATGGAGGTTTGGGGGTTCTTGATCTTAACGTTCAAAACTCAGCACTTCTTTTGAAAAAAATTGGATAAATTCTACAATCACAAGGATATCCCATGGGTTCATCTTGTCTGGAACACTTATTACTGCAATGGTAAATTGCATGGACGAAGTCTGGAGGGATCCTTTTGGTGGAAGGCTCATCTGAAATTAGTTGACATATTTAAAGGAATAGCAAAGTGCTCGGTGGGAGATGGAAAATCCACTCTCCTCTGGACTAATATGTGGAAAGATGAATGCTTACAGCACAAGCTTCCTCATCTTCTTTCTTATGCAAAAAAATCCTCACATTTCTGTTTGTGAGTTCTTACAGACACCCAACATGCAAGATCACTTTTTTATTCCTCTGTCACAACAAGCTTACTATGAATATCAATGCCTTGAGAAAATTCTCAGTGATGGAATGCAGGGAGAAACAGACAGCTAGAGCTATATTTGGGGCAGTGCTATTTTCTCAGTCAAAAAGGCCTATTCTTCATTATCTGGATACCAGTCAGTGCAACCACATTTTTCCTGGTTGTGGAAGTCCTCTTGCCAGCAAAAACACAAGTTCTTCTTCTGGCTTTTGCTCCTTGATAGGCTAAACACCAGAAATATTTTGAAAAGGAAAAGATTCGTTCTGGCTTCATATGATTGTGTGTTCCATGGTTGCACGAGTGAGAAAACTCTACTTCACTTATTTTGGGGCTGTTCTTTTGCAAAAGCATGCTAGGCTGAAATTTGTCCTGTTCAAGACAATGTTCTAAATCTCTTCGAGGCATTGACTAGTATTAAAAGCAGCCTAAAAGTCCCCTTTGCAATGGAAATCATTATTCTTGGGGCTTGGAGCATATGGATGTGCAGAAACAATGAAATCTTCAATAACAAGCATGCTTCCCTTGATGAATGGAGGGCTATTGTTTCTCAGGAATTAAGATGGGTTCTGTGTAGAATTAAGAAAAAGTATTACCAGGACCTCAAAGATTGGATTAGCAATAATTTAGAGAGGAGATAGTTGCCCATAGTGTTTATTATCCCTCATTGAGGTGGCTTGAAACTTGTAAATATTCACTACTTGTAACTCTTTATGATTTATAAAAATTGCAGTGGGGTTTTTTACCTTACTGTTTTACCCTCAAAAAAAGAATTGAGCTTGAACTTACCAGCCAAGCATCAGACTCTTCATAAATTTCTTCCACATTGATGTGGTTCACTTGTCCCTTCTGAAAAGGGTTGGGATTGTTGGCTCCTTCAACTTTCTTTTTTGGGCATTCATTTACATAGTGCCCCATCTTCTTACACTTTAAACACTCAACCTGACTGAGGTCTTTCTTTGCAGGCTGACTCCCATTACCACTTCCACTGTGGTGGCTCTTGTGTCCACTCTTGTGGTTCTTATACTTCTCATTATCATGATTGTGATGGTGCTTGTTGTCATGATGACGGTTGTGGTTGTGGTGGTTGTTATACTTCCCATGCTTGTGGAATCCAGAACCTCCACTATCATCATTATGGGAACGCTTGTAGGATGATCCCGAGCTGTGCTTATCAAAGCTATGCTTCCTATTCCTGCCCTCAACATGTTTCATCTTGTTTTCCAAGATGGTGGCCTTGTCACAAAGTGATTGATATGTTGGGACATAGGCAACAGATAGCTACAGGTTCAATTCATCATTCAATCCTTCGAGGAAATTCTCCTTCCTCTTGGCATCGGTATTAACTTCATCCGGTGCATAGCATGCCAGATTGTTGAACTCCTCAATGTACTCATTCACACTGCGGTGACGCTGTTTCAGATTGTGGAACTCTTTCTTCTTCAAGTTCATCACTCCTGATGAGATGTGGGCAGTGCGGAAACCATCCTCAAAGATAGCCCATGTCACATCCTCAAGGGGAGTGGTGATCTGAAAGTTGTCCCATCATGTTGTTGCTGGTTCTTTGAGAAGATGTGCTGCGAATCTGACCTTTTCTTCATCGGTGCAACCAACAGTGACTAGGTCCTTGTACACGGAACATAACCAGTCATTGGCTACCATAGGATCAGTTGTTCCTGAGAACTTGGCTGGTCTCAACCTCAAAAATCTGGTAAGCATGTCAAATGCTGGTGGATTATTGGGATTGTTGTTGTTGTTGTTGTTGTTCTGATTCTGATTTTGAATGAACTAAGTCATCATCTGCATCAGTTGAGCTTGAGCTATCATCAACTGCTGCATCTCGGGGGTGACGTTATTGTTGTTGTTTGGTTTGGGGTTGGCACGACGGGGAGGCATCTGTGGTTTCAATGAGGATAAGTAATGAGATATAACCCATATATGCTTAACATGCACAATTCATCACATAACAACAATCACAATAATCAATCACAAGAGAAAACATAAAGTTTGAACAATGTAAACAACAAGTTTTGGAAAAGGTAAACACACAATAGCAAGCCATCCACATGTTAGATGGTCATTGCAACTCAATAATCAAGTATGATAGATAAAAGATAGTCGAGTAGTCTACACTACTCCTCCATGTAGACCTCCACGTCAACAAGTGTAAGTCCGGCTGTCTCCATGGCTGTCTTGTATATCCTCGACACTAGTGGTCAAGGCCTCGACCTTCGCAGAGAGAGCTCTCTTCTATGAGCGCAACCTCTCAATCACTCCCTGCTGTGTCTCGATCTTGAAGTCGTTGGCCTCTATCTCGGCCTTCATGTCCTTGATCTTCTTGTTTCTGTCTTGGACTCTCTTCTCCTGATTCTTGAACTTCTTGTCATAGCTCTCAAATCTTGCCTCCATCTCCTTGACGATCTCATCTTGCTCCGTGAATAGCTTGTCCTTCTCCCTCAACTGAACCTGGAGCTCGTCATTGCTAAGCATGACGTTTGTCCTATCTGTGTCGAGGTGTCTAATAAGGCCCTCAAGGTCCTGGAGATATAGACGAACTGGCTCAATCGTTTCTCTAGTAGCGCCCTCATACACCAATGCCTCTCCCTCCTCATCACGTCTCCCGAACGGGTGGAAGTAGAGGCCTCTAAGCTCAGTGGCGTGGCGTCCGCAGAGGCGTCCGAGTAGCTCCTGCATGACTACATCTACACCCTTCTCTTTGTCATCGTGCATTAGCTTGAAGGAAATCTCCTCCGTGAGTGGCTCCGTCTGGCGTCCAGGCTGTGTGACTCTAAAGCCCCAAAGGTCCTTCCTCTCAAACTTGGTGAGCTGAAGTGCCTTGATACTAGGAAGTAGGAGGTTGAGCATACTAGTAAATTGCATGATGCGTGAACCAAAACGAGTTCCATCGAACTCCTCGGCAGTGCTGATCACAAAGCTAGGCATCTAATGTAAGATAGAGAAATATTAGAACAACACAAGTAAGACAAAAACAAGATCGTAAAATGAAAGCAAAAGCGTACATCACTCATAAAACATACAAGCCATGGCATACAAAACTACCACAAATACTAAGGTTCAAACATAACTTAGATAAATTTTTGCGAGAAAACGACAAGTGTGGTGGTCCAACTAGCAGAGTATGTTACAATTCTCCCTCATATGCTAAGTCTATGATATCTTCCCTTAGACGTTTTATGGTGGTATGTAAGTCTTGGGTATACTTCTTCTCCTCCTCAAGGTAATTTTTGGTGTTGAGCATTCTACACTTGAGTCTTTAACCAAGCTCCTTGATGGCATTCTAAGCTGCATTTCTTGCAGAGTCAAAGAATGTTGTATACATTTCTGATTTGGTGCCCATGTAGAATCCCAAATCTTTGTGGTTGTCTACCTTGTTTTTGTACAAGTGAAGTTGCACCCACCAATATTCTTCTCCTTCATCCATTACTTGAAATCCTTTGTACACGACATTACCATGTATCCCCAAGCTAACCATAAGGGTTTTGAGTGCTTTGGGAAACTCCGTCTCACATTCTAAAGTCATGGTCATGAGTGGTCCCTTCTTGACGGCTTCGTTGATGGTGGCCATCTACAAATTGAGATGAGAAAGAAGATTAGAAGAGGTTTACGAGAAGAAGAAAAGACAAGTGTGGAATTTGCAAAGAGTTGCATTTTTCCTTAGTGGTTTTCTTATTCTAATCCAACCTAGGGTCATAATCCTACAGGCAACACAGGTAGGAGGAGGAGGACCTTCTAGCGCAGGCCATGAGGGGCCACTTGTAAGACCCCACCTTTATAAGTTAAAGGTCCATGTGATTGCAATGCTAGTCCCTGGATCAAATGCTAGCATCCACAGTTTAAGATGAAGTACACAGATACAAAGGTCTTTATTACATCGTCATTCCAGAGATAAACATAGTCTTTTACAACTCGATAGACATAGGCTAATACAAGAGTTCACATCATAAGTAAATACAGTAAAGTCTTCATCTTCATGTGCCACAGGCAAGCATGTTGAGTGTAGACTCATAACCCTAATCCTCATCAGAGTAACCTGCAACATCATAAGTTACATCCATAGTGGGTCAATACATTTGGAATTGTATTGGCACGTGATACCATAGTATAATAGTAGTGTCTAACATCTATATGAATTTGGCTAAGTGTGGCTTAGGCTTGCTTTGCTCAAAATAGATTTTTCCTATCAGTTGAAAACACTAAGATTTTGTTTGACAAAAACTCCCAAGGAACCATCAATAGACATTGGTGAACCTTCAACCCTTTTTCAACCACAAGTTTTTAACTTAGAAATTGGGATGAGGAGATCCTTGATAGCTTCAATGTCTTGATGCTCAAATTGTCCATTGTCGGGGACACGACTAAGTACTTAGGTTTTTCCTTCTCGAGAGGTGGTGCACTTTCCCCACAAGACTCGACATGCATCGAGACGAGATCTTTCAGAAGCCTTCCCTTAGACCAAATGGACGCGTTCCATCCTATCACCCTACCACCATTTGTCCATCTGGCTAAGTTATTGCAACCTATATGATCAAGGAAGAGCCCATATGCCATGTGGTTGCACTAGAAACTTCTAAACACTAAGTATCTCAAATCCCTTTGTTCTTGGGTGGCTTTCCACAAGTGTGATACACAAGGTAGACCATAGACATGGGCCTTGTGTAACCACTCAACATAACCCAATCAAACCATTCCACCCTGGTGATTCATTCACTTAGTTGTTTTATTAAGCAAAAACATAAGTCAAAGACTTAGCAAAATTTCCATAGCATGTATATAATCCACCCTTGTTTGCTACTATCTAGGCTAAGCATGATAACATAACAAGTATCTTAACTTAAAGAAATTTCTACCAAGACTACAACTACTAGGATTTCCCATGGCATAGCATATAGATACTTAGCAAAATTTCATGCAAGCCCTATACAAAATATCACTAGTGCATAGTCAAAATAATAGGACAAATACATTAAGCACCACTCGCCTTGGTAGTTGGGGGAGTAGCAACAATCCTCACAATCACAATCACCATTAGCACCAAAATCTACACATAAAATGATAGCACCAAATTTACATTCAAAACAATCAAGCAAAAATATATGAATGCATGCAATTGCAATGAAATGAATTTCTACACTAATACAATCAAACAAAACATTACTGATAACAAAACCATCTAATTATATTCTAAATAAACTTAAATTTGCTTTAAAATCCTTTTCCAAATAATTTATATAGCCAAAATAGGCCTAGATTTGATTCTGAAAATAAACCCAATTTTACAGAAGGAAATTACAAATTCAAGACCACAGTAGTGTAGGATTTATTTTTCTGATTCCAATGGTATATTATTTGCAAAATTTTGGCTAAACAGAACTAAAGATATGAATTTTACAAGTTTGAATCTCTAATAGATATAAAAACATATTTTAAATCAAAATTCCAAACACGTGGTTGTGTTTGATTGGTCGATACCGCTTCGCGCGGATCGGCCAACATGGAGCGTTGGATCTAAGTGACCCTGTACGGCTCAGATCAAACAAAAATGATTCGCTTAAGTCATCTAACTTAGCCACTGGTTCTGGATCTAATGGCTCACAATGATTTGACCACTAATTGGCGGCGCTGGCGACGGATGCGCGGCGGCGGCGCTCTACCAATGGCGTTCCGGCGGTTCTAGGAAGCAAAGGAGAGGGTGCGGGGCATTACCGGAGTCGTTGTGGCGTGGGGGTTCTTGAGGTTGTCTCGTTGGCCAATGGGCGCACGAGGTCGCTGGGAATTTCTCGCCGGAGATGCTACTGGCGACGGTGTGTGTTCGGGCATCATCGACGATGAATCTACAAGGCACGGGAAGGCAAGAAAAAGACGGCATTAGATGCATACTGGAACGGTGAGTGTGCGAGCGAGAACCAGAAGGAAGGGGAAGGGCTAGGTTTACCAGGAGAAGTCACCGGAGTAGAGCTTGTCGTCGGGCACGCGCGGTCGTCGACAAAGACGACGCTGCAAGACACCAAAAATAAGCCCTCAAGCAACGTTAGATGTGCGGGAGTGTGGCGAACATGCTAGCAAGAACTAGAGGGCGAGGGGCAGGGAGTTCTCACCGGAATTGATCATCGGAGAGGTTCGGTACCTCGGCGAAGTAAGCGCCAATACGGCCAGTCTGGGGGCGCTCGAGCATGTTTGAGTGAGGGGAAATGCTGCGGGGGCAGGGGGTGTTAAGTAGCCAGAGAGGGGAGTGAGTTACGCTCTCCATCAACGGAAATTACTCGCGACATCAACGGGAGGAAACGGCCGCGGCGGCGCTGGTCTCGCGTGAGGTTTGGGGAAGAAGATGAGGTGGAAGTGGGGGCCACTGTCAGCGAGAGGGGTAAGGCGAGTGCGGGTGAGAGAGAGGGGAGAGGGGGAACAGCCGGGTGGGCTTGCTGGGCCTGTTCGTGAGTTGGGCCGAATAGGTAGCGCTGGACTTTTTCTTATTCTTTTCTCGTTTTCTTTTTTTATTTGGATTTTCAGGAATCATTTTCAAACCCAATTCAAATGAGTTTGAATTCAAAATTTCTGTGGATTTTTAAATAGTGAACCTTGTGCTCAAATGTGTGTCAAACACCACTGTCTATTCAAATACACTTTGATGCTTTGAAAAATAAAATAAACTCATGCCTTAAGGATACATATATATAATAGGCATATAATTGGTTTTATTTGAATTTTGATTTCAAAAATTTTGTGCAAGCCAAGAATGCTATGAATGGATGAATGAAATGCAAGCTTTTGTAAATCATGAATTTTGGTATGTTACACCACTGATCATGTGTTGATACTGCTACTGCTGTAAAACAGCTTCTTTTGTTTTGTTGTCTGTGTTGAACTTGTAAGCTGCTGCTGCTGCTGAGCAGCCTAATTGTCGAACTTGGTTTAAGTATCGTACTATATAATCCTTTATTAGCTGCTTTATCTACACCTGCTCTGTTTATCTACATATTTACGGTGCTGATTAGATTTGCTGCCAGATTGGGAAAATACGAGGGCCAAAAGGAACCATGAATAAAGAGAGAAGCTGCTCTAGATTCGCTGCCTTTTTGGGCAAAAATAACAACTGTTAGCGTCATAAAGGGGAAAAGGCGCTCTTAAAAAGGCCAATCATAAAAATAACAAAAAATAAATCTTCCAATTTAGGCGACAGGGCGCACGTAACTACCATACGCGCCCCACATGGTCTCACACCACATCCCCCAAAACGCGTTCCCAACAAGCCGGCGCCACACCATGGGGGGTCCTACTACGGGACCCGACTGAACGTGGCCCCACATGTCATCATGTAACAGGGGTGGGTCCTACTTGTCAGCACGTAACAACGAGGGTCCACTACGGGACCCACCTGAATGCGGCCCCACTTGTCAGCACATAACAGCGAGGGTCCACTAACGGGACCCGATTGAAATGGATCGTATGGGCACCTAGAGGGGGTGAGTAGGTTCTACTTAATTTTTAGTTCTTTTTCAATTTTAGGCTTGACATAAAGTAAATTCTCTAGATATGCAACTACGAGAATTTCCCTATATGCAAACCTAGCTACTAAGCACGTAAAGAGAGGAGCGAGGAAACCGTAGTGGAGCACACGAAGACACAGGGATTTGTTTTACCGCAGTTCCTTCCTTGTTAAGGGAAGTACATCTGTGTTGGAGGGGTGGGCGGTGCTAAGACCACCATGCCACAATAGGCCTCACCCTATTCTCCGATGGATCTCGCCACGAAAGGTCTGATCCACCTTCTCCGCTATTGGTACCCTTCGAGGCGAGAACCGGTGCCTTTACAACTCTACCGGGGCACACACACCCACAACTGAATTGGGGGCTCCCGTAATGACAACAAGCTATCACAAGAACAAGGTTTACTAATATAAACAAAAGCAAGGATCTAGATATTTGCAAGAAATACTAGATTGGTGATTCTCCAAATGAATGGAGAGGAGATGAAGCGCTTGATTGCAGTAGTTGAAGATCGAGTTCTCCTGCTTAGATTCCCCAAGGGATGGGGCCTTTGGGTGGATGAAGGTGGAGCTCTCTTAGATGAAGGTTGAAGAACAGGGCCTGACTTTTTCGAATGAAGCAAAAGTTTTGGAAGGAGGGGGAAGGCTGGCTTAAATACCCCCTGCCCAGATCTTTCCGTTGGTGAAGTTTGGGGGCGGATTATCCGCCCCCTACTATGGGCGGACTATCCGCCCTAGGGGGAAAATCCGCCCCCTGGACGGAAAGTCCGGGGGAAAGTCCGCCCTCCACACAGAAGGTGACGCCGGTCTTGACTTGGTGAAAATTCTCGAGGGGCGGATTATCCGCCCCTGGGGAAAATCCACCCCAAAGACGGAAAGTCCGAGGGAAACTCCGCCCCCTCTCTGAGCGATGCGCCTTGGCAACCTTTGAGACAGATCCTTGGGGGACTATCCGCCCCACTGGAGGGGCGGATTATCCGGCCTGGGCAAAAACTCCGGCCCTGGCCGGAAAATCCGGTAGATATTCCGCCCCCCATACAGTAGGTTGCGCCCTTTTGAGTTTGGGGAGGGGCGTATTATCCACCCCGCAAAGACAGTTTCCAAAACCTTTTCAGGATACAGAACTACAGCACTTCAACACACATTAAATAATCCTTGCTATTGTTATCTAACACAAAAACACTAGGGATCATGAAATGTTCTTTCAATCTCCCCCTTTTTGGTGTTAGATGACAATACTAGGATTTGCAATGAAACCTACTAACAACACCTTAAGGAAATGAAAGAGGCTCCCCCTAAATGTGTGCATATTTAAATTTTGCATTTGAATACAAATGCACACACTAAAGAGAAAGCCAATTTAATAACAAAGACAACTAAAACAATGTGAGTTAGAAAGCATAGTCATACCACCGGGATGTGAAAGTAGCCAATGTGAATAATGCGAGAATTAGGACTCAAACACATCCCAATATATTGATGCAATCAATAGATAATTCCATATGTCATCAATAGAATACCATACTCCATAGATGAATCCAGAATTCCATATGAGTAGTTACACAAGATAAATCCAGAATTCTAGAGAGGTCCATACACGAGCACAAAGTAACACACGACATAGTCTTATACAAACCAAGCACAAATAAGTTCAACACTAAAAGGGAATGAAAAAGAGGCAAGTGCTTGCGCCCGACCCATGCAAATCCGTGACCTAATAGAACTACTTCTCCCCCTTTGGCATCAAAATGCCAAAAAGGAAGAATAGCGATGGTGCTACACACCCAAATTGCAAGAACAAATTAACTAAAAGCCAAAATTGGGTGTGTTCTCCATAAGAACAAGAGATATGCAAGCAAATCCAAAGAGAGCCAATAGAAACAAACTCTTCTCAAGGAAGAGGGTGGTGGCCGAAGCCACCATGTTGGAGCGCATGGCATGACACCGCGAAGATGTATCTTGAGTTCAAAACCAATGCTCATCGATGACCCACATATCACAAAATGATATTAAGGGAAATGATTTTTCTTGCTTTCGGCATTATGGGGGGAGGGTTAGCCGAATCAATTAGGACCACACTCCCCCTACGTCTATGCCCGCATCTAAACCAAATACATGAAGAATAGTAAGTGAGTATGCAAGGGTAGTCAAGCCAAGCTCCTTGAATCTATGATATTTAGCTCATTCCTAAAATAACAAAATCTTGCTTCATCAAGAGGCTTCATGAAGATATCAACAAGTTGGTTCTTCATGCTCACAAAAGATGGTGCAATATCGCCACGAGAAACATGATCCCGAATGAAATGATTGCAAATCTCAATATGTTTTGTTCTTGTATGATGCACCAGATTGTAAGCAATTTTGATAGCACTTTCATTGTCACATAAAAGAGGCACTTTGTCACAATTGACACCATATTCTTTTAAAGTTTGCCTCATCCATAACAATCGTGTACAAGCACTTGCAGCAGCAACATATTCAGCTTCGGTGGTTGAGAGTGATATGCAATTTTGTTTCTTCGAAGACCAACACACTAGAGACCTGCCCAAGAATTGACATGCACCAGAAGTTGATTTTCGATCATCTTTGTCACCAGCCCAATCTGAATAAGTGTAACCACATAGAGAAAAACTAGAGCCTTTGGGATACCACAAACCAAAATTTAGGGAATGAACGAAATATCTGAAGATTCTCTTGACCACCACTAAGTGGCTTTCTTTAGGAGCGGCTTAGTACCTTGCACACACTCCTACAGTCAACACGATATCGGGCCTAGATGCGCAAAGGTAAAGGACAGAGCCGATCATGGATCGGTATACCTTTTGGTCCACATCTTTACCCTTTGGATTAAGCTCAAGATGACACTTAGTTTGCATTGGAGTAGCAACGCCATTGAGATCCGTCATCTTGAACCTCTTGAGCATGTCTTGGATGTACTTAGCTTGATTAATGAAAGTTCCCTCTCTAAGTTTTATCTCGAATCCAAGAAAGAACCTCAATTCTCCCATCATAGACATCTCAAACCTGTCAGTCATAAGCTTTGAAAATTCATCATTAAAAGCTTGGTTAGTAGAGCCAAAAATAATGTCGTCTACATATAGTTGGCATACAAAAAGCTCCCCATTAACCTTCTTAGTAAAAATAGTGGGATCGATTTGCCTAACTTCGAATCCACGGTCTAACAAAAGCTCTTTAAGGTGCTCATACCATGCACGTGGGGCTTGTTTAAGGCCATAGAGTGCCTTATCGAGTTTGTAGACATGGTTCAGAAATTTGGGATCCTCAAATCCTAAGGGTTGCTTGACGTATACCAACTCATGTAGTGGACCATTAAGAAAAGCACTCTTAACATCCATTTGCTGTAATTTAAAATTGTGATGAGCGACATAGGAAAGAAGGATACGGATGGACTCAAGACGAGCCACAGGAGCATAAGTTTCACCAAAATCAATTCCTTCCACTTGAGAGAATCCTTGATCCACTAGCCTTGCTTTATTCCTTACAACAATGCCATTTTCATCTTGTTTGTTCTTGAAAATCCACTTGGTGCCGATAACATTGCGGCACTATTTGGGTTTCTCTACGAGCTTCCAAACCTTGTTTCGCTCGAAGTTATTTAATTCTTCATGCATTTCAACCACCCAATCTGGATCTTCAAGAGCATCAACGAACTTATTTGGTTCGACCATTGAAATGTGTGCTTGATGATCATAGAAGCTAGCAAGTTCTCTTCTAGTAGACACTCTTCTTCTTAGATCACCGACAACCTTGTCAAGAGTGTGAACCTTAACTCAAGGTTCCGATCAGCGCGAGCTTTACGACGAGCCTCAATTTCCTTGTTGTTTCTGGAAGGAGTTGATTCAGCATTTGGATCCTTGTCTTGGCCACTACCTTGCCCTTGATTCTAATCTGAGCTTGAAACAGGCGACTGTTGTTGTTCAGGTTCTTCAGGGCCGGACAATCCGCCCCTGGGTGGGGACGGACTATCCGGCCTAGGAGATGCGGCTGCAATTTCTTCTTCCTGAGTGTCCCTAGCAGAACTTGGAGTTCTAGGGCCGGATAATCCGCCCCTTGGGGCCAGAGAATCCAGCCTGGAATTTTCTTGGCCGTTTTGTTCTTCTTGAAGTCCACTGGAGCGAGTTTGAGTGCCAGGGGAAGACTGTCCAGCCCTTGGAGAGGGCGGATAGTCCGTCCTGGGACTATCATTTTGCCTAGAAGACTGATGATCTTCAGCAGGTTGAGGTGTTGGTGTAGAGGTTTCTCCATCAGTAGGGGCTTGTTGATCTTGTGTAGATGAGGGCTCCACTTGAGTGGAGCATTGTCCTTCCCGATCCGCCACAAGGGGTTCCTCAATGGGGCGGAAAAATCCCACTCACATTCTTCTTATGGCATCTTGGGGTAATTCAGCATTTGCATCTGCATCGCAAACATCAACTTGCCCCACATGGGAGCCATCATTTTCATCAAATTCCACACTACAAGATTCCACAACAATTCCGGAGAGCTTGTTGTAGACTCTATAAGTGTGGGATTCGGCACCGTAACCAAAAAAAATACCTTCTAAAGCCTTAGACTAAAATTTAGACAAACGGACACCTTTGATAAGAAAGAAACACTTACAACCGAATATCCGGAAGTATGCAATGTTGGGCTTGTTACCGGTGAGTATTTCATATGGAGTCTTATCCAAGATCTTGCGGAGGTAGAGCCGATTTGATGAGTGACAAGCGGTGGATATGGATTCAGCCCAAAAGTTGTAAGGAGACTTGAATTCAGCCAACATCGATCTAGCCATATCCATCAAAGTGTGGTTCTTCCTCTCAGCTACACCATTTTGTTGAGGGGTGTACGCAGCAGAATATTGATGTCTTATCCCCTGTTCACTTAGAAACTCATTCAATGTGTAGTTCTTGAACTCGGAGCCATTGTCACTTCTTATTGCCAAAATGGGAACATTGTGTTGATGTTGAACCTCATTGGCGAAATCAATGACCTTTTTTGAGTCTCACTCTTTAGCTTGAAGAAATAGACCCATGTGTATCTTGAGTAATCATTGACTATCACCAAGCAGTATTTCTTCCCACCAAGACTGGCATGAGATGGAGGACCAAATAAGTCCACATGAAGTAATTCCAAGATTCTCTTTGAAGAAACAATAGTTTTCATCTTGTGGGGAGAGTCATGCATTTTTCCTTCAACACAAGCCCTACAAACACGATCTTTGGCAAAGGAAACATTGTCTTTTAGTCCAAGGATGTGGCCACCCTTGTAAAGACTTTGCAAAGTTCTCATGTCGACATGGGCTAAACGGCGATGCCATAGCCAGCCCACGTCGGCCTTTCCGAATAAGTACATCGGACCCGAAGTGGTTTTCCCCGAAAAGTCCACCACATACAGGTCATTTTCGAAGTACCCAACAAAAGCAACCTTGAGAGACTTGCTCCACAAGAGTACCACCAAATCATCATCAATGAAAACAGTAAATCCCATCTTACCAAGGGCACGAACAGAAAGTAAGTTGTAACCGAGGGTCTCAACAAGCATGACTTCCACAAGAGAGATATCGTCGGCGACCACAACCTTGCCAAGACCCAATACCTGAGATTTAGACTTATCACCATAGGAGGCTGTAATATTATCATGATTGGGTTGCATCTCCGTGATGACCTCTTTGCTTCCGGTCATATGACTAGTGCACCCACTGTCCAGCACCTATTTAGACCCACCGGAAGCATAGCCTTGCAAGAGAATTACTTCTTGGTTTTAGGTACCCATTTTTCAATGGGTCCTCTCATGTTAGTAACAAGGGTCTTTAGAACCCAAATAGACCAAGCAACATATTCGTCAAAAGGACCAACATAATAAGCATACACATCGCCATAATAATCACAAAAGAGTTCATAATTTGGATTGTGAGACCCTACAAAACCAATATGGTCAGTTTTGTCTTTTGTGACATTCTTCTCAGCAGTGTTTGTCTTTGATTGTTCACCCTTGGTCTTATTCTTCTTGTTGTGCTTCTTCTTCTTGGACTTGGTGACATCCAAGTCCCTCTTTTCCAAGATTTGACCTTTTCTTGCCAAGTATCTCATCAAGTACACCCTTATCTTTGGGAGTGGTATCATTGACAAGCTCATTTTCCACACTAGCATTTTCCTTGTGAATATATGTTGATTTAGATGTGCTAGGAACATCATACTTGGTCAATCGAATTTGGAGGTGATCATGCGACTCACTGAAAATAGAGAATTCACTTTTCAAAGCCTTGTGAGCAACGTCAAGTTTCTCTAATTCCTCGGAGAGTCTAGCATGATCAGCCCCAAAGTCAATCTTTTCTTTCTTTAACTTCTTTGCTTTGGCTACTACATTGACACGTTCCTTAATAAGATTTTTCACCATTTCTTCATGTGACTCCTCAATAGACTGAAGCCTCTCTTCAAGAGAAGCCCGAGCCTCTTCTTCTTCTTCTTCTTCTTCTTCTTCTAGAGCATTTTTTAACGACGCAATTTCCATTGCATCCTCCCTTTTAGTCCTGCCCTTTTCTTCAAGAAGCACTTCATTTTGGGCCAGCTGGTCCATAAGAGCCTCAAAATGTATTTTGTGCTCACCTTGCAAGTTAGTGAAGAAATAGTCCAAAGCAATAATCTCTTCTTTAACCTTAAGACTAGTAGGATCATCCATGTCAATCATAGCCTTAGGAAAAGAAGTGTTAGAAGTTGATACCTCGGAACCTCTTGCCATGAGACAAGCAGCGTTCTTGTTGATGACGTTTTCGTTTGGAGAATCGAAGAGAGATGTTGGTGTAGATATGGTGACTATAGAAGCCACCTCTCAAGATCTATCATCCTCGTCTTCATCTTCACTTCGCGAAGAATATTCTTCTTAAGCCACTAGAACAATCTTTCGTTGCTTCTTGAAAGGATCATTCTTCTTTACAAATTGTTTCTTGCGTGGACCCTTTGAATTTTCCTTGAGAATGAGTCTTCCTCCATTATATTCCCTACTTTGATACGGACACTTGGCTACAAAGTGCAGCCAGTCTCCAAAGTTGAAACAAGTTCTCAGCTTGGGACCGTTTTCCTTTCTTCCATATGCTCCACTCTTGCGTTCTAGTTCAGATTTGGCCTTGGTTGGATCCTTCCAAAAGTTTCTAGCATAGAAGGCCATGTATTGTCCATGAATTCTTTTTACATCCCCGGGATAGTCCATACCTTTTATGTCATCTTCATCATGATCAGCCACACTTGTCTTCAAGGCCACGATGATTCCCTTTTGCATCCCCATGGCTCGTGCACAAGCATCTTTGGCATTCTTGGCATCCACTTTGAAAGATGCCATCTCTTGCATTACCGCATTGGATGTCATTAGGTGATATTTATGCCTTCCTTGGAGACTCTTCAAATCTGTGGGCTCAAATGGCATAAGAGCACTGACAAACTTGCGTTTGATCCAAGCATAATCAACATGAGAGTCACCATGATTTCTGAACGTGGTGGCTATTGACTTGAGCCTCCTATACATGCCCTCGTGATCTTCTCCATCAAACATATAGAATCCTTCAGCTTCATTACTCAAAGCATCATATCTATTTCTTCTCATGCTTTCATTTCCAATGAAGATCTCGGTGAGGGCATCCCAAGCTTCCTTAGCTGTGTTGAGATGCTGAATGTGTGGCATGTCTTTGTCACCCACACCAAGCTGAATCATGTGTAGAGCCGTAGCATTGAGTTGACTGTCAACAACCTCCCTTCTTGTTAGGTTGTGGGGATCTCCAACATGAATACCATTCTCTATGATTTTCCACAACTCAATGGAGGAACTACACACATGAGACTTCATCAAAAATTGCCGTTGATTAAAAGTAGATGCTGAAAGTTTGGGTGGATCACCCCTATTATGTATATGTGGATGTGGGATAGGTGGATCGGGAGAATACACATGAGAAACCTCATTGTATCCTTCCTTACCACTATTCTTTTTCGAGGAGGATCTCTTGCTAGTGCCATCACCAACCACTTTGTTATCTTTGGAATTGGTTTTACCCGTTTCCTAGGGTTGCGGAGTGGTAGCCTCTGAGGCAGATGGAGGTGATCCTATGGATGTGGAGAGACGGCTTATCATTTGACACATCTCTTCCATCTTAGCCTCCATTGAACTAATCAAGGTTGTTTCCAACGTCTTGAGATCATTCATGGTGACTACCTTCGGATCATCACTCCCATCTTCCTTGGAACCCATACTTCTCTTTGGCGGTTAAGCCCGAATTAAGAGTCGGGGCTCTGATACCAATTGAAATGGATCGTATGCGCACCTAGAGGGGGGTGAATAGGTGCTACTCAATTTTTAGTTATTTTTCAATTTTAGGCTTGACATAAAGTAAATTCTCTAGATATGCAACTACGAGAATTTATATGCAAACCTAGCTACTAAGAACGTAAAGAAAGGAGCGAGGAAACCGTAGTAGAGCACGCAGAGACAAGGGGATTTGTTTTACCGCAGTTCCTTCCTTGTTAATGGAAGTACATTTGTGTTGGAGGGGTGGGAGGTTCTAAGACCACCATGCCACAATAGGCATCACCCTATTCTCCGATGGATCTCGCCACGAAAGGTCTGATCCACCTTCTCCACTATTGGTACCCTTCGAGGCGGGAACCGGTGCCTTTACAACTCTACCGGGACACACACCCACAACTGAATTGGGGGCTCCCGTAAGAATAAGGTTTATCAATATAAACAAAAGCAAGGATCTAGATATTTGCAAGAAATACTAGATCGGTGATTCTCCAAATGAATGGAGAGGAGATGAAGCGCTTGATTGCAGTAGTTGAAGATCGAGTTCTCCTCCTTCGATTCCCCAAGGGACAGGGCCTTTGGGTGGATGAAGGTGGAGCTCTCTTGGATGAAGGTTGAAGAACAGATCCTGACTTTTTTGAATGAACCAAGAGTTCTGGCAGGAGGGGGAAGGCTGGCTTAAATACCCCTGTCCAGATCTTGCTGTTGGTGAAGTTTGGGGAGGATTATCCGCCCCCTACCAGGGGCGTACTATCCGCCCTAAGGGGAAAATCCGCCCCCTGGATGGAAATTCTGGGGGAAAGTTCGCCCCCCCACACAGAAGGTGACGCAGGTCTTGACTTGGTGAAAATCCTTGAGGGGGCGGATTACCCCCCCCCCCCCTCAAGGGGTGGACTGTCCACCCCTGGGGAAAATCCGCCCCAGAGACGGAAAGTCCGGGGGAAACTCCGCCCCCTCTTTGAGCGATGCGCCTTGGAAACCTTTGAGACAGATCCTTGCGGGGGCAGACTATCCGCCCCACTGGAGGGGAGGATTATCCGTCTTGGGCAAAAACTCTGGCCCTGGTCAGAAAATCCGGTAGATATTCTGCCCCCCATACAGTAGGTTGCGCCCTTTTGAGTTTGGGGAGGGGCGGATTATCCGCCCCCCAAAGACAGTTTCCAACTCCTTTTCAGGATATAGATATGCAGCACTTCAACACACATCAAAAAATCATTGGTATTGTTATCTAACACACAAAACACTAGGGATCATGAAATGTTCTTTCACCGATGGAGAGCGAGTTTTAGACCGATGTGAGAGTTCCATAATAGGAGCTGGACAAAAATGAGGAAAAACTAAGCGGCTGGGGAAAAGTGAGTATGGCTAACGAACTAGGGGCACGAAAATAGATATCCCTACCAATTTCCCTTTATCTCGCGATACTTTACTTATCCGAGGTTTGATCGTCTGTATCTCTGCATACCTAGTTCAACCTCGTTACTGATAAGTACTCTTTACTCATTCATGTGATATGTGATCCCTTGTGAGCTAGTCACATGCTTGCAAGCCAATTGGATGACATTCCACCAAGAGGGCCCAGAGTATATCTATCCATCATATGGATGGACAAATCCCACTCTTAATCCATGTGCCTCAACACATACTTTCTGAACACTCAATGCCACCTTTATAGACACCCAGTTACGAAGTGGTGTTTGATGTCATCAAAGCATCCATACGGTGATGGTGATTAACATGATCTCATGGTCAAAGGATTTAGGTTACTATGCATTGAAAGCTTATAGCAAGTGAACTATTTAAATGACTTGATCTTATGCTACGCTTAACTATAGGAGTATGTCCATAACATCATTCTACTAATGATATGACCTTGTTGTTAATAACATCCCAATGTTCATGATCAGGAAACCATGATCATATATTAACCAACAAGCTAGTTTAATAAGAGGCTTTACTAGGGACTCTTACATGTTTAAAAATCACACAAGTATTAATGTTTCCGGTAAATACAATTATAGCATGGTATGTAAACATTTATCATAAGCATGAAGATATGATAATAACCACTTTATTATTGCCTCTTGGGCATATCTCCAACATAAACTGGTCGATGAACTCCGTATTCGTGTGTTGGTTCCTTCCGCTCCACCACAACGACGATGTTGATTACCCGGTTGGTTGCCGCCATGTATATTAACATGGGCTCCATTGACTCCGGCGTTGCGAGTATAGGTGCGGAGGAGAGTATTATATTCAACTCCTGAAGCGATGCATCTGATTTGTCCGTCCATACGAATTTGTTCGCCTTCTTGAGCAACTTGTACAGCAGCATTGCCTTCTGTAGAGGTCCCAACCTTTAATAAGGTAGTGATCCCTGTGTTTACAATGCTAGTCCCTGGATCAATAGCTAGCATCCACAGTTTAAGATGTAATATCAAGAAACAAAGTTCATAGTACAACTTTATAACCAGGAATAAAATAATTCATTACATCTTACATAGCTCATTTGGCTATCTCATTACAATGCAGCAGAAATAACTATATAGCATGGAGTCCTTCATCTTCAAAGTGCCACAGGCAATCATGTTGGTTGTAGACTTGTAATCCTAATCAACACACTTCACTAACATCAAACAAACCTGCAACATAATGAGTTACAGCCACAAGGGTCAATACATTTGAATTGTATTGGCAAGTGATACTATGGTAGAATAGTGGTATCTATCATCTATATGCATTTGGCTAAGTGGATCCTAGGCTTGCTTTGCTCAAAATAGATTTTCCTTATCATTTGAAAACACTAAGTTTTTGTTGGTCAAAATCACCCAAGGCATCTACCAATAGAAATTGGTGATCCTTTAACCCTTGTTCATCCATAAGTTTTTAACTTGGAAATTGGGATGAGGAGATTCTTGATAGCTTCCATGTCTTGATGCTCAAATTGTCCATTGCCGGGGACACGGCTAAGTACTTAGATTTTACTCTCTCGAGAGGTGGTGCACTTTCCCCAAAAGACTCGACATGCATCGAGGCAAGATCTTTCAGAAGCCTTCCCTTAGACCAAAATGGACGCGCTTCAAACGTATCACCCCCTACCACCAACTGTCCATCTGGCTAAGTTATTCCAACCTATATGATCCAGGCAGAGCCCATAATGCCATGTGGCTGCACTTGAAGCTTCTCAACATTTGACATCTCAAATATCTTTGTTCCTGGGTGGCTTTCCACAAGTGAGATACACTAGGGTAGGCCATAAATATGGGGCCCTGTGTAACCACTCAACATAATCCATACAAGTCCCATTCCACCCAGGTGATTCATTCACATAGTTGTTTTATTAGACAAAACACAAGTCCTTGACTTAGAAATATTTCATAGCATGAATATAATCCACCCTTGTTTTCTACTAGCTAAGCTAAGCATGATAGTAGTAGGGATCTTAACTTAGGAAAATTCTACTAAGGCATCATCTACTAGGATTTCCCATGGCATAGTTAACACATAGAAAATTCCATGCAAGTCCTACTTAGAAATATCACTAATGCATAGTGAAAATAATGGGAAAAAGTATGAAGCACCACTTGCCTTTTTAGTAGAGAATATAGATTCACTCCTTGATCTTGCAAATGTCACACTCTTCAAGGTTCACTACAATTTAATCAAGCAAGCAAATATTCAAACTAGCATTCAAACAATTCATCACATAAAATAAAGAAAACAAAGCAATGCATGGAAGCATGCAAAATATTGTTTTATTTGGAAAGGTGGTTTATAATAGGCTATAAACATTTTAAAACACCTATTGGTCATTTGTATAAGTGGCAAAACCATTTTGAAATTGAGTTAGTGAAAATGGGTCATTTAAATCATTTTTGTTTTGCTAGTAATGATTTTAATCAAAGAAATTATTTATAATGCTAGCCAAAATGTTTTTTTAAAACACAAATATTAATGTTTATGGTCAAAGTGTTTTAAAACAAATCCATTTGCAAAAGGTTTCATCCAAATTCCATTTTTAAATCAAAGCAACATTTTATTTTGTTGGAAATGCCTTTAAACAAAGTAATAATTTTTCTAGGGTTTAATCAAATACATTTTTAAATCCAAAACTTTTTGTTTAGGGTCAGAGAGTTTAATTCAAACCATTTTCAAAAGGTTTTACTCAAGAAGCATTTTTAAACCATAATCAATATTTTTTTATTTAACTAGATATGCTTTTATTCAAGGATTAATTCCTTAGTGTCACAAAATTTAATTTTAAATCCAAATGTTGGTTTTTATGGTCAGTAGGTTCAAAACAAACCATTTACAAAAGATTTTACCCTAAAAACATTTTAGAATAAATTTTATACTCAAAATATGCCTACACATGTTTCTGCAAAAACATCTAATTTTACAGAAGCAAAATATTAAACAAAGGAAATGGTTGTAAAGTATTCTTTTTGCTGATTCCAATGATATAAAGTTTGCAAAATTTGGACGTGTAGATATAAAGTTATGAATTTTGTAAAATCAATTCACTAATAGATCTAATTCTGTTTTTAAATTCTGAGTCTGGCTGCATGGCTGCATTCTATTGGTCGGTAACGGTTCATGCAGATCGAGAAACTACAGCCATCAGATCTAACTAACAACACATGACACAGATTGAGCGTACCGGTTCGTTTAAGTCAATCTATCGCGTCCGCTGGATCACAATCTAATGGCTCAGATCGAGACGAGATGGGCGGCGTAGCGACGGTAGATGGCGGTAGCGCCCTCGGGCGGTGATGTTGCCGGTGATATAGGAAGCAAGAGGAGCAGTGGGATGGCTCACCAGACAAGAAGGAAGGTGACGATGCTCAACGTGTCCGTGGTTGGCGAAGGGGCGCACGGGGACGATGGTAATTCCTCGCCGAAGTTACTTCTGGCGACAGGTGGTCTCTGTTGAAGACGGAGGCGACGCTACAGCGCACGCCAGGGCAAATAAAAGATGCAGTCAGATGCGCAAGATCGTGGCGAGTACATGCGTGTGAAAGAGAGGGGGAGGCGCGGTCGGAAATTACCACGGGAGCTCGTCAGAGAAATGGCAGACGGTGGAGACGCTCAGGCAAAGACGTTGCTGACGTTGCAGGGCACGCGCGAGTGAGATGGTTCTACGGGAAGATGCGTAGGGAGGTGGGGAGTGTGCTCGTAGGTTCCAGGGAGCAATGGGAGGTGTGGGCTGGCCGGAATTCGCCGGAAAGCTCGTTGGGGTCAGTGGCGTTGCGAGCAACAATTGCAGCAGCCTCGTGGCTCATAGGCAAAGGAGTTTGAGGGGAAATGAGATGGGGAACATGCGCTTTAACGTGCGTGGTCGCGGCGAGAAATTATCGCGGCATTAAGGTGAATTGAACGCGAGTAAACAGCGGCAGAAACGACCGCTGATTTGGGGAAGAATTAATCCGCGGGGTGAGAAAGACGATGTCGCGGCAGTGGGGTCTGTTGTCCGCGAGTGGGGAGGAGGTACGGTGGGGCCTTGCTGTCAGGGACGGTGCGGGTGCGAGTTCGGGTGAGAAAAACATTTCGGGGAGGGAAGAGAAGTGGGATGCGCTGGGCTTAGTTGGGCTGGTTCTTTCTCTTTTTTTTTCCTTGCTGGTTCTTTTTCCTTTTTCTTTTTCTATTTTTCTATTTTGATTTTTGTTCAAATAATTTCAAACAACATTTGAATTCAGATCTTTACCAAACTTTCAGTAAGTTTTAATACTATTTATTAATGTATTTTAAAGAACATTTTGGAATACTTCTTTCATTTTATTATGGTTTATTATTTATTTATAATAGGCACTTGCCTTTATTCAAATAAGATTTTAATTATATTTTCAAACTCTTATTTGAATTCTAATTTTTGTCAAACCTTTTTATTTAGGTTTTATTTATTCATTAGTGCAAATAATTCACTTTGAATTATTTAAAATATTTTAATATGGTTTATTAATCATTTAAATTTGGAATTTGTCTTTATTCAAACAAGATCCAATATGGGTTTTTTTAAACTCATATTTTATTCAAAAATTCTTTTAAGTTAATTACTTAACTTTTTAATCCACTTTGTTAAATTCCAATTTATTATTTTCTCATGATTTAATTATTCGTTTACATTAGGGATTTTATCTTTATTCAAATATAATTAGAATATGGGTTAATCCCATATACCTTTATTTGATTATTCTTTATCCATTTATTTTCTTTGGATTTGAATTATCTTTGTTCCATTGCTTATGGATTTAATTAAAGGTTTAAATTGTCTCCTAAATAATTTTATTAGGATTTATTATTTAGTTTAGGCATATTATCTTTATTTAAATAAAATTGGATATTGTTCAATCCTTATGATTTTATTTAAATAATCTTTTATTCCTTTTTATTATTCCATAATATTTCGTTTCATTTGTTTGGCCAAGATTTAATTTGGCTTTTAAATATTCCTTATTTATTCATTTCTTTCTTTATCTTATAAAATCCATATCCTTTTATTTATAGATCCAAAATTGGTGATTCCAATTTGTATGATTTTATTTAATATTGGTTTATCCTTTTAGGATTACTTTGTTCATAATTTTGGCATGGATTTAGTTAGGAGCTTTATTAACTTTAGAAATTAATTCCTTTTACCATATTAAATTCATAATTTTTTATCTATGGCTCCAAATTAAATGAAACCAATTTCTATGGTTTTATAATATCTTTGATTATCATTTTTGATCATTTATAAAATGATTTTTGCCAAATTTTTATATGGAACTAATACATAGTTTTAGAGTAATCCTGGAAATGATTTCTTTCATTAGGTTTTTAGAGTTTTGGTTTAATTTTCCAAATGTTTAAATTTCAAGATACATTCATTGATGAATGCATTTCACTTGATTGAAATTTTGTTGGATTCCATTTTATTCAAATTTTGTTGAAGAAGGGTTTTGATGTTTCCAATTAGAAACAAAAAGTTTCTTTTCACCCTGAATTTCAACAATTATTTATTTTGTTTATTTATTTTTCACATTTCAAAATTTGGAAAATTTTGGGATGTGACAGGCTACCACCCTTAAAAGAAATCCCGTCCCGAGATTTGGGAAGGATAGAGGTTACAAGTTGGCTACAAGGCAAATAGGGTACTACCACCCTTAAAAAAGGTTTTCATCTAGATTACATCTTGGCTTACTTGGGATCTTGATGTAGCTTCTCTGGGCACTTGTTGGCATAATGGCCTAGCTCTTTGCATTTGAAACACATCTGTTGGCTAATATCTTTCTTCTTTTCTGGACAATGTGATGCATAGTGTCCCATCTCTTTGCAATTGTAACATTGCACTTGGCTATTGTCCTTCTTGTTGGAATTATGGCATTTCATCTTCTTCTTCTTGGGTCTCTCCAAAGCTAGGAGTTCTTCTAGTTGATGCTCTTCATATCTCACCTCAAAGGTGGGAAATCTTTCTCTCTTCTTGGGGCAGTTACTAGAGATATGACCTTCTTCTCCACAAGAGTAGCAACACTTAGTGGTCACTTTGGGTATGGCTCTATGAGGCTTGGTTCTGAGTTTGCCTTCATCCTTCTTGGTAGAAGTTGTTCCCTTATGGAGGTTTCCAAACATTTTATGCATTCCATCTCGTTTCATTTGTTGAACTATGGGATAGATGGGGCATTGGATAGGGACATGATCATTTCCTTCACATAGGAAACAAGTCACTTGAGATGTGGGGCAATCTTTAGTTGGATGTTTCTCTTCATGATTTGGGCATTGATCCACATGCTCTTTAGAAGTGTGTTCCATGTCTCCACAAATATTGCAAGCTTGAGTTCCTTCTATAATATCATCCTTGATATCATTGTTGTCACAATGTCCTTGGGAAGAGTTGCTTATCATGTTGATCATTTGATTGGTCATCCTTTGCAACAATTGAGATTGGGTTTCCAAAAACTTTTGCATGGTTGGATCTAGCTCATTGTTGTTGGCTAAAAACTGAGTTGTCACTTGATTCATAGGCTTGAGTTGCTAGAAGTTGTTCTCTCATGTGCATCTCTTAGTTGTTGTTGTCACCATTCTTGATATTGGAGTCTCTTGGAGATGTCATCTATTTGGGTTGGATTGGGATTAGATTAGGCAAAAATATTTCTAGAGAAGAAGTCTACTCACACACAAAAATTTACACAAGCAATGTGCAAGCAATCACCATCAAACATTCCATTCAAACAACAAGGTTCAAGCACATTTTAGGCAACAACATATTTTTGCTACACCACATACGTTGGTGGGTTCAAACTAATCATTAGTATGGTGGTCCAACTATATGGTTCACTTTAGATCACTCCATTCTTCTTGGTTGTTTCTTCATGAATAAGATCATTGTTTCCTTGGAAAAATTCTTGCATCTTGGTCACAAGACTTCAAAGGTGATGATGGTTCCTTCTAAGTTGTGTTTCTTTAGCCTTCAAGTCTTGAGTAACATTTCTTGTCTCACTTGTAGTCCTTAGTGATGTCCAAGTTGAAGTCCTTGGTGAAACTAAAGTTGAAGCCATTGGTAATGTTGAAGTTGAAGTCATTTGAGTTTGTGAAGTCCTTTGCTCATGGTGAAGTCTTTGCTCATGGTGGAGGCTTTGTCCATCAAGTTGAAATAGAAGAGATGTAGATTCAAAACAAAAAGGTTGAGGAAAGAGTTTATAAGATTGTTTGTAAATAATTTTGAACAAATACAACTCCTATTTTTCTAAGGGGTTTTGTCCAATCTTAGGGTTACAATCCTACAGGAAACACAGTGCTCTGATACCATCTATATAAGTCCCAACCTTTAATAATGTAGAGATCCCTGTGTTTACAATGCTAGTCCCTTGATCAATAGCTAGCATCCACAGTTTAAGATGTAATATCAAGAAACAAAGGTCATAGTACAACTTTATAACCAGGAATAAAATAATTCATTACATCTTACATAGCTCATTTGGCTATCTCATTACAATGCAGTAGAAATAACAATATAGCATGGAATCCTTGATCTTCAAAGTGCCACAGGCAATCATGTTGGTTGTAGACTTGTAATCCTAATCAACACACTTCACTAACATCAAACAAACCTGCAACATAATGAGTTACAGCCACAAGTGTCAATACATTTGAATTGTATTGGCAAGTGATACTATGGTAGAATAGTGGTATCTATCATCTATATGCATTTCGCTAAGTGGAGCTTAGGCTTGCTTTGCTCAAAATAGATTTTCCTTATCATTTGAAAACACTAAGTTTTTGTTGGTCAAAATCACCCAAGGCATCTACCAATAGAAATTGGTGATCCTTTAACCCTTGTTCATCCACAAGTTTTTAACTTAGAAATTGGGAAGAGGAGATTCTTGATAGCTTCCATGTCTTGATGCTCAAATTGTCCATTGCCGGGGACACGGCTAAGTACTTAGATTTTACTCTCTCGAGAGGTGGTGCACTTTCCCCACAAGACTCGACATGCATCGAGACAAGATCTTTCAGAAGCCTTCCCTTAGACCAAAATGGACGCGCTTCAAACCTATCACCCCCTACCACCAACTGTCCATCTGGCTAAGTTATTGCAACCTATATGATCCAGACAGATCCCATAATGCCATGTGGCTGCACTTTAAGCTTCTCAACATTTGACATCTCAAATCTCTTTGTTCCTGGGTGGCTTTCCACAAGTGAGATACACTAGGGTAGGCCATAAATATGGGGCCCTGTGTAACCACTCAACATAATCCATACAAGTCCCATTCCACCCAGGTGATTCATTCACATAGTTGTTTTATTAGACAAAACACAGGTCCTTGACTTAGAAATATTTCATAGCATGAATATAATCCACCCTTGTTTTCTACTAGCTAAGCTAAGCATGATAGTAGTAGGGATCTTAACTTAGGAAAATTCTACTAAGGCATCATCTACTAGGATTTCCCATGGCATAGTTAACACATAGAAAATTCCATGCAAGTCCTACTTAGAAATATCACTAATGCATAGTGAAAATAATGGGAAAAAGTATGAAGCACCACTTGCCTTTTTAGTAGAGAATATAGATTCACTCCTTGATCTTGCAAATGTCACACTCTTCAAGGTTCACTACAATTCAATCAAGCAAGCAAATATTCAAACTAGCATTCAAACAATTCATCACATAAAATAAAGAAAACAAAGCAATGCATGCAAGCATGCAAAATATTGTTTTATTTGGAAAGGTGGTTTATAATAGGCTATAAACATTTTAAAACACCTATTGGTCATTTGTATAAGTGGCAAAACCATTTTAAAATTGAGTTAGTGAAAATGGGTCATTTAAATCATTTTTGTTTTGCTAGTAATGATTTTATTCAAATGAATAATTTCTAATGTTATCCAAAATGTTTTTTAAATGCAAATATTAATGTTTATGGTCAAAGTGTTTTAAAACAAATCCATTTGCAAAAGGTTTCATCCAAAATCCATTTTTAAATCAAAGCAACATTTTATTTTGTTGGAAATGCCTTTAAACAAAGTAATAATTTTTCTAGGGTTTAATCAAATATATTTTTAAATCCAAAACTTTGTGTTTAGGGTCAGAGAGTTTAATTCAAACCATTTTCAAAAGGTTTTACTCAAGAAGCATTTTTAAACCATAATCAATATTTTTTTATTTAACTAGAAATGCTTTTATTCAAGGATTAATTCCTTAGTGTCACAAAATTTACTTTTAAATCCAAATGTTGGTTTTTATGGTCAGTAGGTTCAAAAAAAACCATTTACAAAAGAATTTACCCTAAAAACATTTTTAGAATAAATTTTATACTCAAAATATGCCTACACATGTTTCTGCAAAAACATCTAATTTTCCAGAAGCAAAATATTAAACAAAGGGCATGGTTGGAAAGTATTCTTTTTTCTGAATCCAATGATATAAAGTTTGCAAAATTTGGACGTGTAGATATAAAGTTATGAACTTTGTAAAATCAATTCACTAATAGATCTAATTCTGTTTTTAAATTCTGAGTTTTGCTACGTGGCTGCTTTCTATTGATTGGTAACGGTCCATGCGGATCGAGCGACTACAGACGTCAGATCTAACTAACAACTAATAGCACAGATTGAGCATACCGGTTCATTTAAGTAAATCTATCGCGTCCGCTGGATCACAATCTAACGGCTCAAATTGAGACGACCATAGATGGGCGGCGCAGCGACGGTGGATGGCAGCGGCGCGCTCGGGCGGTGATGTTGCCAGCGATATAGGAAGCGAGAGGAGGAGTGGGATGGCTCACCAGACTCGCAGGAAGGTGACGATGCTCAACGTGTCTGTGGTTGGCGAAGGGGCGCATGGGGATGATGGTAATTCCTCGCCGAAGTTCCTTCTGGCGACGGGTGCTCTCTGTTGAAGACGGAGGCGACGCTACGGTGCATGCCAGGGAAAATAAAAGATGCAGTCAGATGCGCAAGATCGTGGTGAGTACATGCGTGTGAAAGAGAGGGAGAGGCGCTGTCGGAAATTACCACGGGAGCTCGTCGGAGAAATGGCAAACGGTGGCGACGCTAAGGCGAAGATGTTGCCGATGTTGCGGGGCACGCGCGAGTGAGCTGGTTCTACGGGAAGATGCGTAGGGAGGTGGGGAGTGTGCTCGTAGGTTCCAGGGAGCAAGGGGAGATGTGGGCTGGCCGGAATTTGCCGGAAAGCTCATCGGGGTTAGTGGCATTGCGAGCAACAATTGCAGCAGCCTGGTGGCTCATAGGCAGAGGAGTTTGAGGGGAAAGGAGAGGGGGAACAGGCGCTTTAACGTATGTGGTCCTGGCGAGAAAAATCGCGGCATTAAGGTGAATTGAACGCGAGTAAACAGCGGCAGAAACGGCCAGTGATTTGGGGAAGAATTAGTCCGCGGGGTGAGGAAGACGATGACGCGGCAGTGGGCTGTATTGTCAGCGAGTGGGGAGGGAGTACTATTTATTAATGTATTTTAAATACCATTTTGGAAAACTTCTTTTATTTTATTATGGTTTATTATTTATTTATAATAGGCACTTGCCTTTATTCAAATAAGATTTTAATTATATTTTCAAACTCTTATTTGAATTCTAATTTTTATCAAACCTTTTTCTTTAGGTTTTATTTATTCATTAGTGCAAATAATTCACTTTGAATTATTTAAAATATTTTAATATGGTTTATTAATAATTTAAATTTGGCATTTGTCTTTATTCAAATAAGATCCAATATGGTTTTTTTAAAACTCATATTTTATTCAAAAAATTCTTTTTAAGTTAATTAGATAACTTTTTAATCCACTTTGTTAAATTCCAATTTATTATTTTCTCATGATTTAATTATTCATTTGCATTAGGGATTTTATCTTTATTCAAATATAATTAGAATATGGGTTAATCCCATATACCTTTATTTGATTATTATTTATCCCTTTATTTTCTTTGGATTGGAATTATCTTTGTTCCATTTGCTTATGGATTTAATTAAATGTTTAAATTGTCTCCTAAATAATTTTATTAGGATTTATTATTTAGTTTAGGCATATTATCTTTATTTAAATAAAATTGGATATTGTTCAATCCTTATGATTTTATTTGAATATTCTTTATTCCTTTTTATTATTCCATAATCTTTTATTTCATTTGTTTGGCCAAGATTTAATTTGGCTTTTCAATATTCCTTATTTATTCAATTCTTTCTTTATCTTATAAAATCCATATCCTTTTATTTATAGATCCAAAATTGCTGATTCCAATTTATATGATTTTATTTAATATTTGTTTATCCTTTTAAATACTTTTAGGATTACTTTGTTCATAATTTTGGCATGGATTTAGTTAGGAGCTTTATTAACTTTAGAAATTAATTCCTTTTACCATATTAAATTCATAAGTTTTTATCCATGGCTCCAAATTAAATGAAACCAATTTCTATGGTTTTATAATATCTTTGTTTATCATTTTTGATCATTTATAAAATGATTGTTGCCAAATTTTTATATGGAACTAATCCATAGTTTTAGAGTAATCCTGGAAATATTTCTTTCATTAGGTTTTTAGAGTTTTGGCTTACTTTTCCAAATGTTTAAATTTCAAGATACATTCATTGATGAATGCATTTCACTTGATTGAAATTTTGTTGGATTCCATTTTATTCAAATTTTGTTCAAGAAGGGTTTTGATGTTTCCATTTAGAAACAAAAATTTTATTTTCACCCTAAATTTCAAAACATATTTATTTTGTTTATTTATTTTTCACATGTCAAAATTGGAAAATTTTGGTATGTGACACCTTCTCTCCAAGATGGCTAATAAACCGGCTTACTGCCGCGATGCAGCATGTGAGCCATTGGATGTCTTATAGGGATGTCGGGTGTTTGATGTTGAGGATGGCCTTGATCTTCTTCGGGGTGACCTTGATTCCACAATGTGAAACGATGAAGCCCAACAATTTGCCGGCAGGAACCCCGAAGACACACTTCTTTGGTTTGAGCATCATGTTGAACTTTTGGAGGTTGTCAAAGGTTTCCTTCGTCGTTTGATTTTTTGGACATCATTGCGATGTCTTCCATGTAAGCATGTACATTTTGACCGATTTGGTCATGGAGGCAACACAACATCGTCCGCTGGTATGTAGCACCTGCATTTTTTAGCCCAAAGGACATCGTGATGTAGCGGTATGTGCCATAGGGTTGAACGAAGTGGCTAATTGGTCCGACTTTCGCATCTTAATTTGGTGGTATCCTGAGTATGCATCTATAAAACAAAGAAGTTTTGAGCCAGCCGTTGAGTCAATGACTTGGTAAATGCGAAGAAAAAGCAAACGGATTCTTCGACCACGCTTTGTTCAAGCTGGTGTAATCAACGCATATTCTTAATTCTTTGGTTCCCTTTTTGGGCACAGGTACAAGATTGGCCACCCACTGGGTGTGAAGGACTTCCCAGATTAAACTAGCCGTAAGTAACTGATGAGTGCATATTTGCATCATGTTTTATGTTATTATTTTGCACTGTAGTGGTATGATCTTGGTATTTTACGGTGTCCGCGCGCATCTTTTATTTATATTTTCACCAGGATCAGGACAAATGATGGATACGATGGACATAATTCTTGGACCAGTTGTATTGGAGCAAAAAGGACTCAAAAACAACGTAAATCGCTAATTATCAATAACACCAGAAGAAAACTCGCGGTGATCACAGCAACCAGTAGATTTAACGACCAACTATACGGCGGGACTAAAACTTCCGGCCGTATAGTTCCCGCCATATAGTTGCCACCGCCATCGCCTCTTCAAATAGCTTCGCCCCATGCAATCAGATGGGGGAGACAACAAACAGAATGACCAAAAATCATAGAAACCTCACCTTTGGAAGGGATCTTGAGGGGGAACTCATCCACTAGGGATCCATCTTCACCCTATGCAGATTCGGGAGGGTAAGCCATTGATCTTCATCATCAACCGCTGCATCACCACCATCTCATCTACATCTTGTCTATATCTTGTTGTAATTTCCGTACTCGTTTTGGATTTATATAAGTACTATTCATCTATGATAGATTCCATTTTCTTTGCCATGATGTTGCTTGCCTCCATGTATGAGTAGATCATTAGTTCTTGGGGGAGATGGAGAAGCCCTAGCATGAGATTGAAATAAGATAAAGTTTATTATGATATTCATCACTGTGACCATGTGTTAGATTGTCTTCATCTTGATGTTGATAGAAGTCGACATCTCGATATTTTCCTCTTGTGGGGACTTGATGGAGGGAAATACTTGTTGGTGGACGGAGGTGTGCTAGCACTTACAGTGACTATAAAGCTTTTAGCACCCCATACGTATCAATTTGGGAACCGAGGAAACTCACGGAACATTGTCCATGCCACGGGATACATCCTATGGGATAAAGTCCCTTAATAGCCCAGTAATTCAATTGATGCCAATTACTTGTCTCCTGTGGTTATAAGGATGATGTGAGCACTGATTGTTGCCTATTCGTCCAATTACAGGGTTCCTCCCACACATACATAGTTGAGAATGTTCATGATAATAATCTTTACCTTAAACCCTTTATAATGCTAGAGGTGTATCTGCTACTCTCTGAGAACACTTTTCCCATTGTAGTTTCATATCTCTTTTACATACACGATACTTACTTTATGTATTTAGTTTGTTTTACTTTACTTATTGTTTTCTTATACAAAAACCCAAAAATACCTTTTTACACAAAACTCACATTTTATCTTGTTACTTAGAACGTTATTTAGCATTACTATTTCAGTATTTAATTCAAGAGTTATTAGACTTCAGAACTCCTACTCCATGTGAGATCGATATCTTTATTTCAAAACTAGCTACAAATGATCTGTGCACTTGCAGTCATCAAGCTATTTTGTGGCGTCGTTGCTGGGGAGCTAAGCGATGTTGGTCTTTTAGTTTTTTCTTATTTATTTTAGTCTTGCTAAGTTTTGTTTTGAGTTACAAGGTCCCACCAACATGATGGACTTTGAGCATTTAACTAGTGCTAACCCACTCAGCCACTTCGGAAAGCCCTATGATATTAATAAAAGAGATAAATCCAATGGGAAGAAAATGTGGTTTGTAATAAATCCTCTACTACTTGGTATTCTACACAAGAAGAAATTTACTAGAGATGAAGAAGATCCTGATACATATGAGCATATTGCATGCTTCAAGGATATATGTGGCACTTTCCAATTACCGGGGTATACTGCTAATGAGGTAAGGGTTAAACTTTTTATTCAGACTTTAACTAGCACAGCGCTGTCATGGTATAGATCTTTACCCCCAGAAGACACTACTACCTGGGATAATTTAGCTTATGAGTTTCTAGCCAAGTATTATCCATTATCAAAATCTTTTGGAATCAGGCGTCTTATAATGACTTGGAGGAACTGACCTAATGAAGGACTAGTAAGAGCTTATATAAGATTTAAAGATTTACTTAATCAATGTCCTCATCATGATTTGCCTGAATGGTACTTTTATGGCGGTTTAATTGAACCTAATAAAATTGAACTAGAATCTTGCGTGAGAGGAGCTTCTATGGATTTACCCATAACTAAAGCTTGGGATTTAGTAGAATTCGCGACCATAGAGTTTCATGGAATTTTGGTCCAGGAAGTGAAGGTGGCACATAAATAGATTATGATTGTATTCATGACTATAATAAGAAGGGCCATGTTAATGAATTATCTAAAGAGCTTTATTTAGATTCAGATCTTGTATTGCCAGTTGTTAAAGCTTTTACAGAAGACATCAAATCTCCAAAAGAGGGTTTGGCCAAGTATGATCCACCACCCGAACCTGAAAAGAAAAGAGAATTTAAAGCAACATTGACCTCCCTAGAACCAATATATGAGATACCTTTCCCTAACACTGCACAGAAGCATATTTTGGAATATGAACAGGTTAAAGCAGTACATCAGAATAAAGAAGAGGAAAGTGTGACAATAATTGAAGAACATCTGGATGAAACCAAATATGAAGAGGTAACCAATGAAGCAATTATGGCTATGTATGCACATTGTAACATAGTTGAACTTGATGAAGAGACTTCCGTATTGGTTGAAGGTAAAACTAAGATAAAAGATGTGGGTAAGCCTATTCTTCCTTGCATATTTAAAGAAACCTCGCATTACGGTTTATGTGATCTTGGCACCGAAGTTAATGTTATATCTTATGATTTTTATTTAGAAATAAATAAGAGATAGAACCGGCTACAAGAGAAAATACTGATATGACAATCATGTTAGCCAATAAAAATCTTAGAATTCCAATGGGAGTAGTTGAAGATGCAACTGTCACAATTGGCAATAAAAATTTCCCTATAGATTTTGTAGTTGTTGATATGCCAGCTGACACTCTTGGCCCGATTATATTCGGAAGAAACTTTTTGAGCGATGTAGGTGCCACAGTCGACTTCAAAAAGGAGGTTGTATCCCTTAAGCTTGGGAAAGCGGAAAAAGAATTCCACTTTTCCAAATTTAAAGACAAACCTCTACTTATACAAGAAAAAGAGAAAGAGAACTATTGAAGAAATGGCAGCTCTTTTCTTAAGTAATCAAGAACAAGAAATAAATGAAGACTCAAATTGTGAAGAAATAATTATGGAGGACATGTCTCTATAAGAATTTGAAAATGAATTTGATTCACTTCCTATTTTAGACCTCCAACTTATGAGGCTTTTGAAGAGCCAGAAAAGAGAGGGGAAGAGGAATTACCGCCGCTAGAATTGAAGACTTGCCAGATAATCTTAAATATAGATTTTTGGACAATACAAATAAATTCCATGTTATTATTAGTGATAAACTTTCAGGGAATAAAGAAGAAGAACTCATGAAAGTACTTAAGGACCATCGCAAGGCCTTTGGGTACTCAATGGATGATTTGAAGGGCACTAGTCTGTCAACACCCGGATTTTTCAATCCTAGATGCCTGTTATGCCATACATCGCAATCCCAGGATTACCATTTTTGCGAGACATAACAGAATTGGATACCATAGTACATCATCCATTACAAACGATACATAAGTTCTTACACAAATAGGGATCTCATGGTCCAGTTCTTAATACAACATCAAGCAGCGGAATACGTAATAATAACGGTAGCGTAGGCGAAGCTCCATCTTCGGGGTCACAGGCAATGCTGACGATGGGAGATGATCCTAGTTGTCGTAACCTTCCTGGGGTCCATCTTCCAGGTACTCCTCTCCATAGTCTGTCCATGGGAATAGCCAGGGACAAAGCCATGAGTACTCTTTAAGTACTCGCAAACTAATACTAATAGGTAAAGGGGGGTTTTGGATAATAGGACACTAGGCTCTAGGGTTGTTTTGCAAAAGCCAGATTTATCTCTACTAAGTTCTAAATCTAGTCACAATTTTATAACTCCTAACTGGGAACTTGTATTTCATATCACAACTCTGTTGTGGTCAAGTCAAAGTCTTAGTTCATTTCACAGGGCATTTTGAAAAGTCTGACGGGGGAACAGTATGGCCACTCCAACTGTCCATAACCGCGGACGCGGCTATTCGAATAGTTTGACACTCTGCAGAGATTGTACACTTTCACCACAACATTCGATACATCCGTCAGGAACAAATCCTGAATTCACCATACTCAGTATGCGGATAATCAATCCTAACCTTTCGATTACACGCCCTAGTATAAGCACCTCTCCTGTGAGTTTGGCCTCCCAACCATGACCAACTATCATCTTGGGTACTGCACAGGTGGACAATCTTCACAAGGTAGCCTCAACTCAGATCTTGGCCGTGAGGGAACTACTACTAAGGTATATAAGTTTCCAGTCAAGCCCTACCCAATATTCGGGTATTGTGGTTGTATGATAAAATTGTAATGGTATCGCATCCAGACAACCATCAGTTTTAAAAAGGGCTAAGGCTCATGCCTCAACATTTTTATCACCAAAATCCTCAAGTGTTTGGAAACACATGTACAAAACATTTCAATAGAATGATCCATCATTCCAAGGTTTTCATAACCATTTTTCCACCAAGTATTCCCATCTAAAAGTTGATCAAGTTTTATGCTTAGCACTAGCATCTACAGGTGGGGGTAGTACTAATGAGGGGTGGTAACTAGTGGAGTTTCAACTAAGTACAACCTTATGTCTCAGGCTGATGTCAAGGTTTCTAACTTAGGCCAAATTTTATACTCTTTATGCAACCTTCAGCATCTTTCCAATATCTACCAGTCACTTAAGTAAACTCTAAGTAAGCTTTGATAAAGAAATAAAGTAAGAAGCTTGCTCAAAAAACTAGGATTGGTTTATCAAGTGGGTATGATCACATATGCTTAAGGCATATAGTAGGCATATTAACAAGTATGGGCTTGCATAGGTATAGTCTCAGCTTGCACAATATCAGTATAAGCTTGCTAAATTGCAAGTGTTAGCTTGCAAGGTTACTAGCTTGCCTTGTGCAGAGCAGTGGGTGAAGTTCTCCTCGGCTTCTTCTTCGTAGTATCCTCCTTCCTCCTTGTATCCTTGGTCGGTACTAGCGTCTATGAATAAATACGAGGTACACAATCACCAAAAAATACTTAACTACTTGCAATCATCACACACAAGGGTCCTATGGATGATCTAGCATCATCCCTAACATTACAAGGTTAAGGCTTGATTTAATTCCTTTTATTTTTCGAGAAGTAATTTCTACTCATTGAAAAACTACTTAAGATTTAATATTCTCCAAACCCAACATGGGATCATGTTGACACATGTCATCACCACATATTGTAGTCCATGGGAATATGATTTAAAGTGGTGTCACAATTTAATAAGGTTTTACCCTTTTATTTTAATTAATTAAAGTGGCTAGAAATGCTTATGTAGCCTTCTTTTATTACTTGAACATTATTTCTGCAAGTAAACCTATATATTTTTATATATTCTGAAAGGTATGGTTAAATGTGATTTTTGAGAGTTGGAATCAACTCAAAAGCTATTATGGTTTCAATTTGAAAAATGTTTGAATGCAGAAAAGCTTCTGCCTTGTTATTTTTACCATGGGTGATCTATAGATCCAAATGACTTGAATCCAACGGGCTTGGATTCAGCATTCATAGACCTTTCCAACAAAATTGATTTCATTCAATTTGATGCACTGAATTGATCTGGGATGATTTTTGAAGTTGGGTACAGAAGTGTGTTTGAATTGAAATAGAAAAAGTTTAATTTGAATAACTGGGCTTGCGCGGGAAAAGTTACTGGGCCGGCCTGCTAAGCGCAGTGCTCCCGCGGGCTGCTTAAGTGGGTGTCCCCACTCGTCAGTGACACAGGGCTGGGCGAAGCGGTATGGGGCGACGTGGATCGTTCAATCTAGTTCTAATCTAACGGCTGAGAGTCATCGTCGACGCGAGACAACGCCGGCGAGAACGAAACCTAGCGAAGCCAGTGAGGGTTGCTGGGGGATCACCGGGGTACTGGCGAGGGTCGGCGAGGCGGGCGAACGACGAAGTCGACGACGGCGAATCTCCTGGTACTAGTGGCTTCTCCTGGGGCGGCTCCAATCGCTGGCTCCCTTCTTCTCCAGAGGCGGCGGGCTCCGGTGAAATTCCGGCGGGGTGGTGCTCGCCTTGCTCTGAGAACGGTGTGGCACGATCAGTGAGGAGAGGGGAGTGAGATGGTGTGAAGAAATCGTGCGGGGGTGGCCTCTATTTATAGTCGAGCGAGGGGACCATCGGGGCGCACGGTGAGCTCGTCGGGGGCGAGGTTACAGGCAGCTAATGGCATGGGCAAGGGTAGGGGACGGTGCGGTGTCTCCTGGCGATGCTCAACGACATGGTATCGAGGCATGGGCGGTGTGGTTTGGTCTGGAACGGGCGGTGCTCTGCGCGGCAGAGGCGGCGTCTTCGATGGCGGGCGGTGGCTGTGCGGCACGGGGCGGCAAACGGGGATGTCTGGCGGTCTCCTGGGTTGGTGGGGATTGTGTATGCACGCGGCAAGGGCGGCGCGCGGTCTGTGGGCTTCGGTCGAGGATCGTGCTTTGGCGCATGCTCGGCATGGTCTCTGGCGGTCTGGGCGCGGCTTGTGCGCGTGGTCCAGGGCTTAGCAACGCTCGCGGCTGGGACAGGTAGTGGCGGTGGACGGTGGGCTGCCTCCCAGACAAGGTTGGCAAGGCTAGTTCTTCCTCTAGCTTGTTGTCCACACTGGGGTGACAAGGGGGTGCTCGGCTGTTCACCATTGATGGCAATGGCAAGCTCACAGGGGTGCTAGTCCTTAGTTAAACTTCCTAGATGATCTACTGAGCTGTGTGTGAGCTAACTAGGGAACAAGTTAGGCCAATTTTACTGCACACTATAGTGTTTGATGTTTGTTTGATTTGTGTCTGCAACCTGTTTGATGAAATGGCCGCATGAAATCAAGTTTTGAATTTTGGAAAGATTTTTTGTGGGTTTGCTAGATTGGTGCTGGTGAGTCTGCAGATGCTTGGGTTTTGAAAGTTGAGCTTGTTTGAGTGGTTTTTGAAAAAGTGGGATCTTCCCATATGATAAAGATTCAATTTTGAATTGTCATTTAAACTATGCATTTGAAAGTTTCTGGATGATCACAAAGTGGGCCTTGATACCTTGTTATGAGTACATTCAAGGGGTGCAAAGATCCAGAAAAGTTTCTGTTAGGTTCTGAAAGTTTGAGACGGCCAAAGTAGGTATGGGAGTTAAATTGGTCAAAGTGACCATTCATTTCATATATGTGTTTTGATTTACTTGTCTTTAGGAAAGGTGTGGGAAATGTTTTAGATGATGTTTATTTCACCTAAGAAACATTTTACAAGCAATGAAACAAACAAACAAGGTGGTTTAAAAGGATTTCAAAATCCATGCATACACATATGCATGCATTCACGATTTCATTTAGAAAAGTTTTTGTTAACCCTAATTTTGATGATTAGAATTTGATGATCCAAGCTTAGTATTTTTGGGATGTTACATAGTCCCATGATAGGCGTCCATCGAATATTCAAGGAGGAAGGTGCTAAGCCTACTAGATGTAGGCATAATCTATCCTATAAAAGAAAGTGAATGGGTAAGTCATGTTAATTGTGTTCCTAAGAAGGGCAGTTTTACTGTTGTTCCTAATGAAAACAATAAATTGATACCTACTAGAACTATTGTTGGACATAGGATGTGTATAGATTTTAGAAAATTGAATAAAGAAACTAGGAAATATCACTATCATTTACCGTTCATAGACCAAACTTTAGAGAGGTTAGCAAACCACACTCATTTTTGCTACTTGGATGGATACTCTGGTTTTTCCCAAATAGTTGTTCATCCTGATGAGCAACTTAAAACAACTTTCATTAGTCCTTATGGTTTACATGCTTACCGACGCATGCCTTTTGGTTTATGTAATGCTCCAGCTACTTTTCAAAGATGCATGACTGCCATTTTTGCAGACTTTATAGAATGGATGACTTCTCTGTCTAAGGAACTTCGTTTACTAGTTGCTTGGATAATCTCAAAAGGGTTTTACAGCGTTGCGAAGAAACCGATCTTGTTCTAAACTGGGAAAAGTGTCATTTCATGGTCAAAGAAGGTATAGTCCTCGGACATAAGGTATCAGGTAAGGGTATTGAAGTAGACAGATCTAAGGTCGAAGCAATAGAGAGAATGCCACAACCTAGGGATATAAAAGGTATAAGAAGTTTTCTTGGTCATGTGGGTTTTTATAGAAAGTTCATTAGGAATTTCTTTGGAATTTAAAAACCTTTAACTAACCTTTTGCAAAAGGGAGTAAGATTTAATTTTGATGATAAATGCCTTATTGCCTTTGATAAACTTAAATATGCTTTATCACATGCTCCTATCATTAAACCACCTATATGGGATATGACTTTTGATTTAATATGTGAAGCTAGTGACGATGCTCTAGGAGTAACTCTAGGACAACATATAGGTCGCGGATTTAATATTATACATCATGCTAGTAGAACTCTTAATAGTGCTCAAAAGAATTATCTTAAGGAAGAAAGAGAACTTTTTGCTGTATTTTTCTCCTGCGACAAATTTCATTCTTATATAGTGGATGCAAAAGTAAGAGTTCATTTGGATCGTGATGGTTTAAAAGATCTTCTTGAGAGGAAAAATCATAATCCAAGACTGATCCGTTGGATCCTTTTACTACAAGAATTTGAGTTACAGATTATGCAGAGGCAAGAAATAAAGATATTGGATGCAGTATCCATATTTTCCTAGCAAGGAACCAATCTTATTGAGAGACACTTTAGTCCTGGTGATTTTTGTTTACAAGAATTATTAGATGAGCTAAGGTAAATTCCTCCAAAAGAGAAGAAGTCCTTGTTGTTGGAGGATCTTGTCACCCCCGACTAAATAAATGGTAAGTACAAGGTAAGTTTTCTTTCTCAAAATAAGTGATTTTTTCACAATTTATACTCATGAAATTTTTACCTTTGAATTCCTCATGTTTTTCTGAAGTTTATCAGGGTTTTTACCAACTATACAACCGCAACTATATGGCCGAAGCAAATTTTCCCGCTGTATAGTTGGTCGTTAAACTTACGGTAGTCCCTTCGCGAAATTTTTCGATGTCTGGAAACTATATGACCGCAACTATACAGCCAGAAAATTTGCTCCTGCCATATAGTTGGTCGTTAAACTTTCTGAAATCTCCATTCTTTTTTGTTTCATTCATCTAAAAGAAAATATGTGGTTCCAAGTCAGTAACCTAACCGACCTGGACTCGAGATATAATGGAAATATCTGCCCGGAACCAACTATACGACCGGAACTATACGGGTCGCGCCCGTATAGTGGTCGTTACTCAGCTGGACTTTTTCAAATCCGTGATTTCTTTTCCTGTTTTGTTAAGATTCTTTTCTTGGGCGTAACTTTGGTGTTTCTCGCGAGTTTTACCGACCTCTGGCCCCCTTATATACTTCCATTGTGTTTCTATATAAATCATAATCACTAGGAACCAATCTAGCCAGGCTCTATCATGTCCCAGGCCGTGGAAAACCCCTAGGTCTCATTGCTCCTTCCAGGGACCTCTCTCGCGGCCCGTCCATGGAGGACGGCAACGAGGAGGTGGAGAGGTTTAGCCCAAAGTACAAGGAGTATGTCGAGCCAATTTTCTACAACAGCGATCCCAATGAAGATTAGAGTGACATCTACATCAGCCATTATGTCTATGATCCCCCGGAGATCAACTGGGCGATAATGAAGAGAGCTCAACAAGAGAGAGAAGGTCACAAGCTGCATGGAAAAGGGCGTGTGGAGACGGTCAAGTTCATCACCATGGACCTCAGGCCTCTCAAGCGTAAGGAATTACCTAATATTGGTGCAGGTGCAAGCAAGGAAGCGACGGTGCCACTCTCGAAGCCTACCATAGGTTCTCGTATAAGGGTGAAGCCTCAAGAAGAGTGAAGGGATGGTTTCTACTTCCCCGATCTATCAATTATGGATGAGGAAGAAGAATTTGTTCCCAGGACCAAAGACCGCGTGCGAGCACTAGAGATATATCAGAAGCAGGAGCTACTCCATCGCGTTGAAGTTCGTCACCGTCTCAAGGAGATAGAGAAGAAGGATGATCTTATCCTATTGGTGAGTAAACTTGCAGATAAAGTGGACACTTTGAAATATGATTTGCGTAGGTGGTACAGCCGCATCACTGCCCTGGAGGATACCAACAAGTAGTTGTGCACCGCGGTGTTACATGCCATGGCGCCACAGTGATCTACAATAATCACGGTATCAAATAATCGCGAGGGATTATTTGATCCCACCTGGCTTGATTCCAAGCTTGGGGAGATCTTTAAGACCTTGTAATCTATCTTATAAGTTTTATATTACTATTTTATCTTTGCATTAGTTTGAGCTTAGAAATAAAGCTTGCATCATTAGAATCCCTTCAAGAATAGTCAATCCCTTTTATGAAATTCTGAGTTTATTATCATATATGGAGCATTATTGAGTTTGTGCTTGTCTTATTAGATATATGAATGTCTTGAGTATAATTCTACTTGCACTTGAGGATAGCAATAGGAGTCTTCCACACCATTGGTATTAATGGAACATACAAAGATTATTTAGTCAATATGTTGTAAGTTCATGGTTTGATTTACAAGGTAAAAGTTATCTAATCAGTTAAAGTTGAGAAAGAAACCTTGAACAAAGGAAAATTAAAAGTGCTATCAAATTAGAGTAAGAACAAGACGAGGTAGAGTATTCAAGATATAAAGATGCTTCATATATGGAATTTGGTAATTGAGATCGTTAAACTTTGAATTCCTACATGAAGTAGAATGTATGGCTAGATCCTTTGCACAACACTTAAACAAAAGTGTGAGCATAAAAAAAGATAAAAGAGAAAACATTGTGCAAAGAGCAAATAGGCATATACCACTATCTTGTGGTAAGACAAAGGAACGTTTGAGATTTTAAATCCCAAGTGAATATGTTAATCCTAAAATGCTTGGGACTACCTCACTAACTCATTCGGTCGAACTTAAACATTTTTACATCATGTTGAGAGTAATCTTTTGTGAATTGTTAAATGCTAAGGTGTGGAAGCCTGCTAATATTATTCGCATGGTTCGGGTAAGGTACTATTCATGAATTTATTCCTATGTATCATATATTATAAACACATGTTGCAACTGCCTCATTTATTTTATTGACTCAGCTTCATGAATATGAGGATCACATCCATTAAGCTAACCTTGCTCGGACGTGCAAGAGTCTAAGCTTCGGGAAGTTGATGAGTGCATATTTGCATCATGTTTTATATTGTTATTTTGCACTGCAGTGGTAGGATCTTGGTATTTTATGGCGTTTGCGCGCATCTTTTATGTCTATTTTCGCCAGGATCAGGACAAGTGATGGATACGATGGACACAATTCTTGGACCAGTTGTACTGGAGAGAAAAGGAGTCAAAAACAGCGTAAATCCCTAATTTGGGAAATATCAATAACACCAGAAGAAAACTCGCGGCGATCGCAGAAACTAGTAGCTTTAAAAACCAACTATACAGTGAGACTGAAACTTTCGGTTGTATAGTTCCCGCCGTATAGTTGCCGCCTCCACCGCCTATTCAAATAGTTTCGCCCCGTGCAATCGGATGGGGGAGATGACATACAGAACGGCCATAAATCATAGAAACCTCACCTCCGAAAGGGATCTGGAGGGGGAACTCATCCATCGGGGATCCATCTTCACCCTATGCAGATCCGGGAGGCTAAGGCATCGATCTTCATCATCAACCGCTGCATCACCACCATCTCCATCCATCTCATCTACATCTTATCTAGATCTTGTTGTAATTTCCCTACTCGTTGTGGATTTATATAAGTACTATTCATCTATGATAGATTCCATTGTCTTTACCATGATGTTGATTGCCTCCATGTCTGAGTAGATCATTAGTTCTTGGGGAGATGGAGAAACCCTAGCATGGAATTGAAATAAGATAAAGTTTATTATGATATTCATCGCTGTGACCATGTGTTATTGTCTTCATCTTGATGTTGAGAGAAGTCGACCTCTCAATATTTGCCTCTTGTGGGGACTTGATGGAGGGAACTACTTGTTGGTAGACGGAGGTGTGCTAGCACTTACAGTGACTATAAAGCGGTTAGCACCCCGTACGTATCAATTTGGGAACTGAGGAAACTCACGGAACATTGTCCATGCCACGGGATACATCCTATTGGATAAAGTCCCTTAATAGTGCAGTAATTAGATTCATGTCGATTGTGGTTATGAGGATGATGTGAGCAGTGGTTGCTGCCTATTCGTCCAATTACGGAGTTCCTCCCACACATACATAGTTGAGAATGTTCATGATAATAATCTTTACCTTAAACCCTTTATAATGCTAGAGGTGTATCCTCTACTCTCCGAGAACATTTTTTTCCCATTGTAGTTTCATTTCTCTTTTACATACGCGATACTTAATTTCTGTATTCAGTTTGTATTGATTTACTTATTGTTCTCTTATACAAAAACCCAAAATACCTTTTTACACAAAACTCGCATTTTATCTTGTTACTTAGAACGTTATTTAGCATTACTATTTCAGTATTTAATTCAAGAGTTATTAGACTTCAGAACTCCCGCTCCCTGTGGGATCGATATCTTTATTTTGAAACTAGCTATGAACGATCTGTGCACTTGCATCATCAGTAACCTAGCTATCTGTTTGCCTACGTCACGTCTCTTCTCGTCCCCGAAGCGTCATAGAGGTTGTTTCACCAGTTTGGATTTAGGATCGATGTTAAAGATGTGCTTGCAAGTTCCCCGGGAACACCTTTCATGTCGGCAGGTTGCCAGACAAAGATGTCCTTTTTCTCACGGCAGAACTCGACGAGCGCGCTTTCCTATTTTGGATCCAGTCCTGTCCCAATGGCGGTGGTCTTTGATGCATCGCCTACCACAAGTTCCACTGGCTTGCTCTCAATGGCGGCCTTGGATGCGGGGTCGGAGTTAGAAATCTGCTTCTTTTAAGCCAGCATCTCCGAGGAATTGAGCTGGCTCTGGATCTCCTTGAATTTTTCATCATAGAGGACGGATTCGACGAAGGTGGCTTCACTCAGCTCGCACTCCCTTTCCTTTGTGAAGCTTCCGACAACGGTGATGATACCGCTTGGCCCGGCTATCTTGAGTTTTTTGTAGACAAAGCATGCCCTGGAGTGGAAGGAGTGGAAGATTCCACGTCCGAATATTATGTGATACATGCTCTTGAAGGGTACCACCCGAAGGGAATGCGCTCTTGGCGGTAATTGTTAACATCACCAAAGGCGACTGAAAGGGTAATGCTCCCAAGGGATCGAGCTTCCCGGCCAGACGCCATGAAACAAGGTGTTGTTCCGCCTTAGGTTGGTCACCATCAAGTTCATCTTGTGGACTATATCAAGGTACATAATGTTGATGTTGCTTCCACTATCCATGAGGCACTTGGTGAACTCGTTGCCGTCAAGCTGAGGGTTGATGACCATGGCATACTAGTTCTATGTTGGGTGAGATATGGGTGATCCTTTCTATCCCAAGTAACTGGAATTTATGACCAGGGCATGTACTAGGGAACTAGAGGGAGTGTGGCCATCAGTATCCTCAAAGAGGTTTTGATGAGGTTTCGACTCATCAATGCCTATTGTGATGGGCTTGGGTTTTGGAGAAGAGGGGAATGATAGAAATCGTGGGTGACTAACAAACAAGCAATGCGGGACATGATATTTACCCAGGTTCGTCCCTCGGAGGGAAACCTTACTACTGCTTGTCTGTTCTTGATTGATGGCGAAACTGAGGGTTACATGGGTTCCAAGATGAGATCTGGCGAGTGATTATGCTAGGGTTGTGTGTTGTTGTCCTCGCCGTGCCCTCCTAGCCTTTTTATGGGGAGGCCAGGTCTCGGGGGTAGGTCGAGCCGATTATAGATTAGGGGTTTACCCTTTTAATTTCTATCTAAAGCTAGCCATGTTCTTCAAGGAGTCGCATCCTTCATGAGCTTGGGCCACCCGAATCATTCCCGGACTTGTAATCAGGAGTGGATAATTGCAAGGGCTTCTGCTAGCCCGGACCGGATAGGCTAAAATTGGGCACCCATGGGGCATACCCATATCAATATGCCCGAGTGTTCAGTCGAATCATAGATTCGACTAGAGACTCTAAAGTCTTCAAATTCCTTCACCCAGGTCATAGCGTTAGTTCATAGGGATGATTGATATACATGCCTGACTCACCCGACGGATCAGGTTCAGTTAACTGCCTTTGGGAAAAACAATGTTATCTACTTCAGACTCGAGTCTCCGGACTCGAATCCGAAAAATTGCTAGTGTAATTCGACTCAGGTTGCGGAGGTATTACATGAGTCGAATTCCTGTTTTTATAGTATGTACCCAATGCGTCCATCGGGATTTTTCATCATGTCCGTTGACATAGAATATTACTGGTAGAGCACATTCGGGTGCGTTACCAGGCCGTCAGACTATGTTTGTAGGTCTTATCTTTGGGTCGCAGACACAGCATCCAAATGTTTATCATCGTGGAGACATTTCGGGTGGGAAAGGATACGCAATCTCTTAGCATAAATTTTTGGGCGGAGTCGCCAAGTTGGTTGACTGCTATGTCATTTTTTATGATGCATCGATGACACAAGATCTGAAGGACCATAATTAGCTGATTCATAGGGTGCACGCCCAACGCTCCCTATGGGAGTAGACCCCGAGTGTCTGTTCGAGTCATAGACTCAAGTAGAGACTTTAGTCCTGTGAATGCCATTGATGGCCCAGAATAACCGGATAACGACCGACACTCCCTATGGGTAATCGAGTCGTGGACTCGAATGACTCAAGGCATAAAGTTGACATGAAAGTGATCCTCGAATCATCTTTGAATACCTCAAGGACCTGACAAACTCTTCAGGTGCGTGACCAACATTCCTAATACGAGTAGCCCTCGAGTATTTGGTCGTGTCGTAGACTCGAGTAAGTACTTTGTCATGATTTGAATGATTGGAGTTGTTACCTCACCTCTGCTTTTGCGGTTGGTGATGTCATTTCTTATGAATGGTGAGCTCACCTTCCTGTGGCAACATTATTGATCGGACGATACGATAGTGGGGCCCACATTCTGGATGGAATTTTACTAGTCACGCATAGATTATGCGATTTTAACTGCATCTCATTGATTTCCATGCGTAGTGGAGAGCATGTTGGCGACGGTTTGAGCTGCGGCTGCCACATGTGCGCTATGATGCATGACACGCATTAACCTCCGTAGATCAATGACTCTGCTTCTTCATCTTTGTCCTTTAATACTCTGGTAATTTTCCCCTTTGTCTTCATTGTTTATTCTAGTTTCCTTGTTCTTCTTCCTTGCACCGCCTCGTGTTTCCATGTCGTCTTCTTGCGCTGGAAAACTTCCATCTTTTTCCTTCCTCTCTCATCCGAGCGTAGAGCAAAGCACACTATGCCAAGATGGGCAAGCCAAATAAATCCACTAGAGCTGGGACGAGCGCAGTCGGCGCCGCCAAGAAGACCACCACAGTCCGCGTCACCAACGGCGGTTGGCAGCAATCATCAATGAGGGCGGTGGACTTGCGCCATTTTCATGAGGCCCATTTGATCTCTCAAGACGAGGGAGATTGCAGGCTCCCTGGCGCAGCGGTAACTCCTAACTCTCCTGAGGGATTTCAAGTTATGTTTCTCTCTTTTGTCCTTCAGGACCTCTCTCTTCGCGCCCATGATTTCGTTCATGGGCTTCTCCTTTACGGGCTTCAATTGCATCAGCTGACGCCCAACAATATCCTCCACATCGCCTGCTTCATAACTCTCTGCGAGTGTTGGCTCAAAATTGAGCTGCACTTCGGCCTTTTCAAGAAGCTTTATGCCTTGAAGAGGCAGTCCGGCTTCAGCGATGCAGTCTAAAAGTTGGGGGTGAGGAATATATATCTGTCCCAACCATCAGTACTTCTCCTTCAACCTCATCGAGTCCACGCAAGGGTGGAGGAACAAGTGGTTCTACATCCATGACGAAAAGATGAACAACCAGCTCTACGTCCTTCCTCCCTTCTATCCGAGCATGATGATCTCTAGGAAGCGTTCATGGTCAAACGACGTTACCTCGGGTGAAGCCGAGGTTGTCGAGGCGTTGTACAAGCGCGTGGATGACCTGCAACTGCGGCACAGCCAGGAGGTGACCGACATCGACATCGTTTGCACCTTCCTCAAGCGTCGGGTACAACTCCTCCAAGCCATGGCGTACCCGGTGTTCTTATATGCCGGCATCAACGACCCGACGAGGACGTCATCCAAGGATCTCTCCTTGTCGGACCTTGACAGGGCTCTTAGGATGTTTTTGAGCTTCAGAGCCGATGAGGCTTTACGGATGGATACGTCGACTAAGCCTTTCAGCTCGCTCAATGAGGTTCCTCAGGTGAGTTCTTTTACTTGCAAGTAATGCATCTTTTGTCTTGTCATGTTTGAATTTAACACAATTTGCCAATGGCTTACAGGATTTAAAGGTGGAGGACATGATTCCTCCCCTTCCTGAAAAATACATGAGTGCTCCAGACGGCGGGGATGTGGACGAGTCAGAGTCGACCCTCCTCGCTGCTCAATCGCCCCTAGAGGAGGAATCCCCTGAGCCTAGCGATGGAAAATCTCGCAAGAGGAGCCGAGGTTCGAATGCCTCGACACCGGTGACCCTGAGGGGGCCTTCCTTCTTGGAGGAGCATGCAGCTGTTGCGGGTGCTGCCGGTCCAATTTTGGCAGTGCCTATTTAGGTTGTGGCTCCTGAGCCGCGGGTCAAGAAGCAGAAACCAACACCGGTCTTTGAACTCTCCGACGTTGCTTCGTAAGTAATCTCTATGTATTTGTCTCTTTTATGTGCCTTTAAGTTTTGCGACTGATACTTGTGTCGTTTGCCTCTTGACTTGGTTTAGGGGGTCTTATCTGGATGAGTCCGTGAAAGACGAAATAGATGAGATTGTCATGGAGTCTAAGGCGACGAGCGTCAATGCTGCAGCACCCTCCCCGAAGATGGTGGCCAACTCCGGCAGCAGCTCTTCGATTCCCTCTAAGCTGAGGACTCACTAAGTTGTTATATGGAAGACACATGGTCAACCCTCGGAGTTTTCAGGTGAACACGTAAGTAGCCTTGACTGGTCCTTGATGAGCCCCAGAATCTTCTTTCTTTCTAACTTGAACTTTTCTGATACAGCCCTTCATGCGGGAGGTGAACCGTCTCGGGCAGCAGCATCTAAGACTGGAGGCGGAGTTTCAACAGCTTCATGGTGATTACCTTGCTGCCCATGTTCTTCGGGTGCCCATTTGAAGATCTTTGATTGACCTTCTCGCTTTGATGTATAGAGGAAAACAACGACGCACTCTGTCGAGTGGACTCGCTCGGGAAGAGCCACAGTCAGGTGGAGACCAAGGCCAAGGATGTTGTAAAGGCCCTCGAGTGCTTCAAACTAGAGGCTACGGAGCTCGAGGAGAAGCGTGCACCGGATGTGGCTGAGCAGGAGAGGGCGCTAGCTGAACAGCTTATGGCTGCTGCTCAGGCATTGTTAGGTGAGTGACTCATTCCATGTGAGTTTTAATCTTCTTTCCCCGTGCTTTTGGTTTTCGCGAATTGACAATTTGTGTTGTTATAGAGGAAACTGGCGTCGGTTTCGACCACCAGGTCTTGGAGCATGGGGACCTCCTCGTGGATGTATTTGACGTGGTCAAATATCGCTACAGCTCCACTCGAGACACCTTGGCTAAGGACAAGGAGGTTCTCAGCAATTTCCTTTGGGAGATTTTCCCAAAGAACACGACCCTCGACAATGTTGATTCCCTAGCGAAGGACCTGGCAGGGGATGCACCTGCCGAATACAAGAAGGCGCAGAAAGGCACGGGTGCCCCCTTGGGATGGCGATGTCGCTAGCATGCGGCGCACAGTTGGACCTCAACAAAGCCACTTCCAAGATGCCAGTGGCGGCGAACGGCGCTGGGATAGCGTTTGCTTCCTTCGCCTCATGCTGCAAAAGATATGGTCCGAACCTCATTCAGCTGCTTGCAAGCTATGCGGCTAGGCAGAAGCGGTTGGCCGCATCAAAGGCCACGGAGACGGAGACTGCCTTGGGTGCCGCGAATCCCTAGAATTCCTCTTCTTAGCTGCTCGCCTAGCGTTTTTATATGCTTTGTAGTAGTGGCATGTGATGCCTTGTATCAAATGATATTTTGAACTTCTAGGTAGTAGCTTCCGATGTAAATATATGTTATGTATCTCTTTGCTTGTGAAGTTTGACTTGTCCTTATTACTCTGTTGTTTTACGCCTCATAGGGCTCTTCGAGTGTTGTTTCGGTGACCTCGCATGTTCCCTTGCCTACTGCTCAACCAAGGGTGAATTAGGCGTCGCAGCTGCTGCTACTGCGCGACCGCATATAGAGTTTGGAGAAGGATGTTGCCATTATCCATGGCCACGCCGACATGTGGAAGTCAAAGACGGAACGGGTTGTCGAAAGGGAGAAGTATCTCCTTGAATAATTTCGATAGATTGGCAAGCAATTACAATGTAAGTAGCATGCGAATTCCTGCCTGCTGCACTAGTTGCTTTTGTGCTTGGCTGATGAGCGGTTTCTCTTTGCAGTTGTCAATCTCCTTCCGCAGGAAGAGAAAGAACGCGTCAATATTCGACTGAACTGCCTCACCCAGCAAGATCTGGAGGCTAGGGGGTTCATTTGGATGCACCAGGACCGAGCGATCGTGGTGGCAACGGTGCAGGACCGCGTCCATTAGGTGCTTGGGGTCTTGAATCGTGCAAGGTCAGCTTTCGCGTCAATCTTCGCCACCATGTTCCCCTTGGATGAAACTCCATCTAGTTTCCTAGGGTTGCTGCAGAAGTTTCAGAGCATGGGTGCCATGAAGGAGCTTGTGCGGCAGAAACTCGTTGCGGGTGCCAAGGCAGCATTGGCCCCTTGTTCGGCTACATTGCCTAGATGTAGATCTGGCAGAGATAGCGGCGGGGCCGCCTGTTCCTCCTGTTGGTATGGTGTAGGATATGCGCCCGCACTACCGGACGGTTGCCCAGCATGCTAAAGACATTGTTTGTTTGTTCGATGAGAGGACCAACGTGTTGCTCCAGCGTTAGTAGTCATGACTTTTTTCCTGCAGGTGCCATGTAAAACAATGTAAAATTTGTATAGTTTCGATTGGGCTATTGTTGCCCTTGTAAAATTAGTATAATATCCTGCATGTTATGCTTTTATTGTGAATATGCATGCCCTTTTCATTATCCTGACGCTTTGTCGATCTCTGCTCCTTGCCAACCTCTCAGTTGGATTGCAACTATGCTGGAGTTATTAATGGTTCGATGATATAGTAAGCTACTCGGTTGAATGCAGTAGTAAGGAGCCGACAAGGCTGTCGTGTGAGGCGTAGCCCCCAAGTGTAGTTTATATAAATTGCAAAAATAAAAGAGCATATTGGCCAAGAAACTTAGCTTTTATTCATTGTATAGGAGGAAATACATGTTTCGGCTGAGTAGCTTGGCTGAAGAGCCTTATTGTAAAGAAAAACATCTAAGGGTAGAAGCACCATAGTTGTGCGACGTTCCAAGGGTTGGAGTATGCTACTCCGGACTCGACGTCCTTTAGGCAGTAGGCTCCACCTGGAATCACCTCTGTGACCATGTAGGGTCCCTCCCAGGGAGACTTGAACTTCAGGTGCCCCTTCTGCTTGAGTCACAGGACGAGATCGCCTTCGACAAAGGACCTTGGTTGTAGCCGTCGGCTCTGGTAGTTGCGGAGGCTTTGTTGGTACAGCGCTGAACGGGTGGCGGCGATGTCGCGTACCTCGTCCAGTAAGTCGATCGAGTCCTCGAGTGCTACAGTTGATTCAATCTCGCTGTAAGCAACGACCCACGAGGCCTTGTAGGTACCTCAGCTAGCAACATCGCTTCGGCGTCGTGCACCATGAATAAGGGAGTATAGCTGGTGGCGTTGTTTGGTGTTGTTCGCTGGCTCCAGAGAACAAAGGGCAGTTCATCTGCATAGGATCCCGCCACTCGTTTGAGAGGTCGTAGGAGTCTCTTCTTGATCCCGTTGCAGACAAGGCCATTGGCCTGTTTGACTTGACCGTTGGTCTGCGGATGCGCGACCGAGGTGTAGGTGACATTGATTCCGAGGCTGTCGCAGAAGTCTTGGAACTCATTCAAGGTGAAGTTTGTTCTGTTATCAGTGATGATGCTGTGCGGCACACCAAACCTATAAACGATGGATTCAAAGAACCTGACGGCTATGGCGCCGGTTTGGTTGGTGACATGGCCTCAATCCATTTGGTGAATTTGTCGACTGCAACCAGCAAGAAAACGTAGCCCCCAGGCGAGGACCTTTGTAGCTTGCCGACCATGTCGAGTCCCCATTGTGGGAAGGGTCGGCGAGCAATGTGTCACGCGTCCGCAGGATCCTCTGGCAGCTACTTGCTCAATAGGTACGTGACGTACTGTTGAGTCTAGGATTGCTCGATCGCCATGACCTTCATGAGATTTTCGGGTGGAACTTCTGACTCCTCATTTACGGGTGCCTCGGATTTGTCGGGTAGCATTGATGGCTCCCAAGTGTAGGACATCAATTGTAGTACTTTCCAATAAAGAAAGGTTGACGAACGCACGAGGAGCTGAGGGTATTAGTTAGCAAATTTTACAAAGAAAATAATAGTAAATGAAGAAGATTTTGTGTTTTGGGTTTGTAGTTTACAAGAATAAAAAGTGTTGAAAGTAAATAGCAATAAGTAAATTCTCTCAATGATAGAAATCCCAATCCTCTATGCATCAATAGGACAAGCTCAAGTGTGTGTGAACTTATATGTGACAAGCGTTTCCGAGGGCGGCATGGATTTACTTAGCATGAAAATTTCTACACAATATGGTGATTATGTTGTCAAGTTTCATTCCCTTATGGTGGAGCCTAATTAGGGGAATCCATAAATATGAGAGAAATACACAACTTATGATGGGTCCTAGATCCATTCGCATAAACATCTAAGAATCTTTAAGACATAAATATCCCACCATAGCAATAAGTTCATTGTCCCCGACATATAATCCCTCCAATGCAACTCAAAGTATTGGAAAACAGTTTCTGTCAATTCTATCCCTTCCGACCCCTATCATTGCATCAAACTATTCTCCAATGAGCCCATATAGGTGAAGTAATATGCATTTGATGTTCGCATAAAACCATCATAGAACAATATAAAAGATAAAAACTAGACCACATACTCATTGCATATTATATGGAAACCATAGCCAATTCATCATATGCCCTTAGGAATATGGGGATATACTCACAAATGACAAACATGATATGGATCAGTATCATATGGGGTATAACACAACATGAAAATATGATCACTCCACCTAAATACAATATGTCAATCACAAACATGCAAATAGCCCTTACAACAATATTTGGGGTTCAATCAATCACAAACTATGAGGGGGAACGAGATGAATCTTTGAGATGGTGATGGTGCTGTTGGAGATATTGATGGAGAGGCCTCTCCCTATGCCTAGGAGGAGTGGTGATGATGATGGCGTTGATTTCCCCCTCATCGTAGGCTCCGGTGCAGCAGGATCTGCCCTCTCCCAGACTAGGAGAGGACTTTCACCTCTGCCACCACCTCTATAAATCGTGGAAAAATATGGAATAGGTTTTCTGGAGATACGGAGGCATCTATAAAATGAGGGAGTTGAGATGACGCTCGAGGCCCAAAAGAGCCTGTAGGGCGCGCCCAGGGCTGAGGCTGTCGTAGAAGTCTTGGAACTCATTCGAGGTGAAGTTTGTTCCATTATCAGTGATGATGTTGTGCGGCACCCAAACCTGTAAACGATGGATTCGAGAACTTGACGACAGTGGCGCCGGTTTGGTTGGTGACATGGCCTCAATCCATTTGGTGAATTTGTCTACTACAAGTAGCAGGAAAACATAGCCCCCAGGCAAGGACCATTGCAGCTTGCCGACCATGTTGAGTCCCCATTGCGGGGAGCGTCGGCGAGTGATGTGTCGCGCGTCCGTAGGATCCTTTGGCAACCACTTGCTCAACGGGTACGTGGCATACTATTGAGTCTAGGATTGCTCGATTGCCATGACCTGCATGAGATTTTTGGGTGGAACCTCTGACTCCTCATTTGCGGGTGCCTCGGCTTTGTCGGGTGGCGTTGATGGCTCGCAGGTGCAGGACATCAATTGTAGTACTTTTCAATAAATAAAGGTTTTTGAACCACGAGGAGCTGAGGGTATTGGTTAGAAAATTTTACAAACAAAATAATAGTAAATGCAGTAGATTTGGTGTTTTTGGGTTTGTAGTTTACAAGAATAAAAAGTGTTGAAAGTAAATAGCAATAATTAAATGCTCTCAGTGAGAGAAAGACAAATCCTCTATGCATCAATAGGACAAGCTCAAGTGTGTGTGAACTTATATGTGACAAGCGTTCCCGAGGGCGGCATGGATTTACTTAGCATGAAGATTTCTACACAATATGGTGATTATGTTGTCAAGTTTCATTCCCTTAGGGTGGAGCCTAATTAGGTGCATCCATAAATATGAGAGAAATAAACCACTTATGATGGGTCCTAGAGCCATTCACATAAACATCTAAGAATCATTAAGACATAAATGTCCCACCATAGCAATAAGTTCATTGGCCCCGACATATAATCCCTCCAATGCAACTCAAAGTATTCGAAAACAGTTTCTGTCAATTCCGTCCCTTCCAACCCCTATCATTGCATCAAAGTATTCTCCTATGAGCCCATATAGGTGAAGTAATATGCATTTTATGGTCGCATAAAACCATCATAGAACAATATAAAAGATAAAAACTAGACCACATACTCATTCTATATTATATGGAAATCATAGCCAATTCATCATATGCCCTCAGGAACATGGGGATATACTCACAAGTGACAAACATGATATGGATCAGTAGCATATGGGGTACAACACAATATGAAAATATAATCTCTCCGCCTAAATACAATATGTCAATCACAAACATGTAAATAGCCCTTACAACAATATCCGGGGTTCAATCAATCACAAACTATGAGGGGAAGTGAGATGGATCTTGGAGATGGTGATGGTGATGGTGATGGTGGAGATGTTGATGGAGAGGCCTATCCCTATGACTAGGGGGAGTGGTGATGACGATGGCTTCTATTTCCCCCTCATCGTAGGCTTTGGTGCAGTAGGATCTGCCCTCTCCCTGAGTAGGAGAGGACTTTCGCCTCTGCCGCCGCCTCTGTAAATCGTGGAAAAATATGGCGTAAGTTTTCTAGTGATACGGAGGCATCTATAAAATGGAGGAGTCGAGATGACGCTCGAGCCCCAAAAGAGCCTGTAGGGCGCGCCCAGGGCTGAGGCTGTCACAGAAGTCTTGGAACTCATTCGAGGTGAAGTTTGTTCCATTATCAGTGATGATGTTGTGAGGTACCCCAAACCTGTAAATGATGGATTCGAGAACTTGACGGTTGTGGCGTCGGTTTGGTTGGTGACATGGCCTCAATCCATTTGGTGAATTTGTCGACTGTAGCCCACAGGCGAGGACCTTTGCAGCTTGCCGACCATGTAGAGTCCCTATTGCGGGGAGGGTCGGCGAGCGATGTGTCTCGCGTCCGTAGGATCCTTTGGCAGCCACTTGCTCAACAGGTACATGACATACTATTGAGTCTAGGATTGCTCGATTGCCATGACCTGCATGAGATTTTCGGGTGGAACCTCTGACTCCTCATCTGCGGGTGCCTCGGCTTTGTCGGGTGGCGTTGATGGCTCGCAAGTGCAGGACATCAATTGTAGTACTTTTCAATGAAGAAAGGTTGTCGAACCCACGAGGAGCTGAGGGTATTGGTTAGCAAATTTTACAAACAAAATAATAGTAAATGCAGTAGATTTGGTGTTTTTGGGTTTGTGGTTTACAAGAATAAAAAGTGCTGAAAGTAAATAGCAATAACTAAATGTTCTCAATGAGAGAAATACCAATCCTCTATGCATCAATAGGACAAGCTCAAGTGTGTGTGAACTTATATGTGACAAGCATTCCCGAGGGCGGCATGGATTTACTTAGCATGAAGATTTCTACACAATATGGTGATTATGTTGTCAAGTTTCATTACCTTAGGGTGGAGCCTAATTAGGTGCATCCATAAATATGAGAGAAATAGACCAATTATGATGGGTCCTAGATCCATTCACATAAACATCTAAGAATCTAAGACATAAATGTCCCACCATAGCAATAAGTTCATTTTCCCCGACATATAATCCCTCCAATGCAACTCAAAGTATTGGAAAACAGTTTCTGTCAATTCCTTCCCTTCCAACCCTTATCATTGCATCAAATTATTCTCCTATGAGCCCATATAGGTGAAGTAATATGCATTTTATGGTCGCATAAAACCACCATAGAACAATATAAAAGATAAAAACTAGACCACATACTCATTGTATATTATATGGAAATCATAGCTAATTCATCATATGCCCTCAGGAACATGGGGATATACTCACAAGTGACAAACTTGATATGGATCAGTAGCATATGGGGTACAACACAATATGAAAATATAATCTCTCCACCTAAAGACAATATGTCAATCATAAACATGTAAATAGCCCTTACAACAATATCCGGGGTTCAATCAGTCACAAACTATGTGGGGGAGAGAGATGGATCTTGGAGATAGTGATGGTGATGGTGGAGATGTTGATGTAGAGGCCTCTCCCTATGCCTAGGAGGAGTGGTGATGATGATGGCGTCGATTTCCCCCTCATTGTAGGCTCTGGTGCAATAGGATCTGCCCTCTCCCTGGGTAGGAGAGGACTTTCGCCTCTGCCGCCGCCTCTGTAAATCGTGGAAAAATATGGCGTAGGTTTTCTGGTGATACGGAGGCAACTATAAAATGGAGGAGCTGAGATGACGCTTGAGGCCCAAAAGAGCCTATAGGGCACGTCTAGGGGGTGGGCACGCCCTCTGTCCTCTTTTGGCCTTCGGGGCTCCTCTCGCATGCTTCTTTGGCCCAAGTTGATTCTTTAGGTGAAAAACTCATCATGTATTTTTCCACCGATTTTTAGACGTCCAGAAGGTCCCTGAAACAACAAAACATGAAAAAGGAGGTTTTCTGCCTCCTAGAAATTAAATACCAATGAAAGGGAATTTGTAGGAAAGACCCATAAATCATCTAAATATGCATAAACAATGATGGATCATGGTAAATATGATTCTAAACAGTGCATATAAGTCCTAAAACTGATGATGCAAAATTCAAGTAGAAACTCCCCCGAGCTTAAACCTTTGCTCGTCCTCGAGCAAATAAGCGAATAGATCAGGATAATGCATCAATGAGCTTATGGTTGACAAGAAAATGTGAGCATGGCATCATCAACTTATGCATATTCACTTGTCCAAAAGAAATATGAACCAGCAACCATGCAAATGTGGGCTACATAGATAGACATTATCATTTACCCCTTACTTTTGAACAAAAACTAACCATTACATGTTGGACAATTGAACAAGTCCCAAATCTATGATACACTTTGCTATTTGTAATCTACTCTAGTAGGGTTTTGGCGATGGCCATGTTGAGGGAGGGAGTCGGCATGACTTGCTTATCGGCCTTATCGATGTAGGGGGTACTTTTACTGGCTTCGACGGAGCCCACCCCAAGTTTTGCATGACGCCGGGATCGCGGGCAATGTGAGCCGAGCTTTCTTGGCCTTCTGCTACTTGAGCAGGTTCTTGTAATCCATTCCCATTTCTTTTGTCGCCTCGACCGATTTTTGCGCTCTGGAAAGATCTTTATATAGCTTTGCGCCTTGCTCCACGATGTTCTACGCCTCCTCCAGGAGCTTCTGGCGCTTCTTGTCGATCTCGACCATGCTCCGGATATGGGAAACGGTGATTGGCTCGGCAAGGGTTTCGCCATAGATAACCTTGTCGGGAGGAGTGACACAGGTGTTGCCAGCCGCTGAATTGGATGGCGGTGGCGGCGGATTTGCCTGATTGGCGATGCTGGGTCTGGTGGTGAGTTCCTGTGGCTGTTCCATGGGGATAGCCGGAGGAGGCATGGCCCTTGCCGGATCCAAGGGATCAACATCGTTCTTGGCCGCTGCCTGTCTGGCATCGCCTTCTTTTGGCGGAGTTGCTCCAGTTTTCTGATCTTCTTAAATCACGCTCCTAATGACCACCAGTACCTGAAGAGAAGTGATGGTTTTGTCGGCGCGCTCCTCGTGCTTGATTTCCTCCTCGATCTCCTTCATGGCAGCGTCTAGTTCTTCTGAGTTAGCCTTGAGTTCCTCCGAATACATGCTGATGTCGGTGTAGAGTGCGTCTAAGACTGAGTCGAAGGGAGTGTCGGCTTCTTCGATGGTGGAGGCCGAGCTAGAGGCAACATGGCCGATGAACTTGCATTTTCCGGCTGCGGCGACAATGTCGACATGGGCCTGCTCATCAGCCGAGGAAAAATTGTTAACGGTCTCGATTACCTAGTTGAGAGTGAGGTTTCCAGCAGCCTGCTGCCTCGGAAATGTATGCGGGAGAAGTGTGTCAGGCTTGAGTCCTTCGACGAAGTGGTAGACTGCGTCGTTGTTTGAAACTCCCTCGATGTCGGCCCTCGGCCTTAGCCACATGGCGAGGTACTCACGTGGGTTTTCACCAGTCCTTTGAACGCAGTGAATCAGACCGAAGATACTGACGATGCCAACAAAGTGCGACCTCTTCTTATCTAACACTTGGGGCAGCCAAGCGGATCTGCTTTGGTCTTCCACCGTTATATCCTGCACATGGGCGGTTTGGGTGGGCCTTGATTTGTTCTGATCTAAGATGGCAAACTCCAAAGAGAGATCCGAGCTCAATACTTATGCGAAGGTGTCCTGCCCAGAGGCAGTCCGTGTGGTCCTTGTTGCGTGTACGACTTCCTGGGAGGTAGAGTTCAAGCCGGTTTCGCCGATGAAGAGGTGGATGTCCCCGATTGGAACAATGGAGCAGCATGTGGGGTTCGACTTCACCGAGATCTAGAACTCGTCGGGTGGGACGATTGGAATGTTGTCGGAGAATAGGACATGCCCAATGGCTACGGTGTCGTTGATTCCCGTGAAAAGATTGGATCTGGCCCGGTGTAGAGCTCGAAGCACCTCTTGCCCCATGGTGGGCGCCAACTGTCGTGGTATTGCCGACAATTACGCCATGGAGGGGTCCGCATAGAGCGTGTTTAGAGATTTGGGGGAAGGCGGCGATTTGGCGGGTATGAGGTAACATAGCTTACCCAGGTTCAGATCTCACGATGGTGGCAGAATCCTACTCCTGCTATAAATCACTATAATGGCAATACGCCGAAAAACCCTCTTTAGATTTTCCCAAGATCTTTGGAATTCATTTATTTGGCTTGAGTTATAGAGATAGGTTCACTATGCGAGGTTTCTAATTTTATGCTGCCCTAAAGGCTTCCGGAGGTCCGGCTTATAAAGGCGCCAGAACCTAGGGTTACAGGAAAAAGTCCTAGCTGGACAGGTTATAGAGTCCTAACTAACACTAACTAGTCTTCGTGTACCGTAGCCTTCCTTTATCTGGCATGGGTCTCCCTTCTGTATTCTTCTAACTAGGCCGCCCAGTAGACCATAGGCCTTGCTACCAACTATGGGTCACCCCAGTTAGCCGGATTAGAGACTGTTATATGGTGATACCCATTTAGCATATCCCCAACAGTCCCCAACTCCTCTTTCTTTTTCCCAAATTCTCGGTTTTGCTACAAACGTATCGATTTTTCTACCAAATGTTACGCTTTTGCTATATTAATGCGGATTTGGTTCCCACCATGATAGTTGTGCATGTTGATTGCATCGTCCGATTATGGTACCTTGTGATCCCGCAAAATCTGGATCGTCACCTGTTGATATTGTTCTGTTAACGGCATCCTTTTGTCATTCGTTTATCCCACGATGTTTCAATTAGCCTAGTCTTTATGTGTTGTCGTTTGTTGTTACGTTTGTATCTTGGATATCATGATCATGTGTTTGTGGATTTCCAACTGGTGGTGCACATACTGTTATTCTCTTTGTATCTTGGATACCATGACCATGTGTTTGTGTATTTTTAATTAATTGCGCACAAACTTTGTTCTTTCACTGCGCTTTCTTTCTCCATTTCTATGTGGTATCTACATGGTCCTATATTAGTACCAAGTAAATCTGAGTACCTAAGAACAACTCCAAAAATCTATATGGTGCCGGATAAATGAGAACGCACGGACGGTCAGTAAACTTGTGTCCTAAAACAAAGCCACTGTAATCAACATGTCTCCCGGTGAATCATCTACACTATATCCAACGCTGCCCATTCCTCGTGATAGACACATTTTTTTGCAAGATGGCCCTATGTAAAAACCACACGATTCATTGGATAAGATGGGTGGTCAATTGCTTGTATCCGATGTGTGTGTTAGTTTTCTTGCTCCTCACATGCAACATTCTGGTAGTTCATCGTGCTTAGCTCGGGATGGCACACTAAATTGAAAAGATGTCGGCTCACTAGATAGGAGGAAAATTGTAGTCCCCGCAAACGTAAGATTAGTCATGTAAAATTCAAAAACACAGAAAAACGCTCGAAGTGATGTGTGTGGGTGGACTCGCGGAGATGAAATATTAAATTTGATATCTTCCTGATGCCTCGATGGACTTGTGCCGTCTGAACGAGAATGTACTCTATTTTAATTTTGAGAATCTGTATGTTCTTGGCTCGTGAGAAGCCTTGTATTCTTGATTCGTGTCCTAACATGCGTAAAATGCAAAGACATGTTGTCCTGATAAAAGGCCACACCATGCGGAGGACTTTTGCGTGTGGATGGGTTATAGCATGAAAAGAACTTATGTGTGTGGATGATATGCGTGATGTACATCTAAAACTAATTTTATTCTTGATACAATGTCGGTTAGTTTTTCTAATGAGTCAATGTTACATCTATTAATTAAATTATGCTCTCGTCTTTTAATCCTACTATGGTGCGAGCATGCAGGGTGAGTATCTCACCATTTTATTTTCTATATTTAGTGTATTGTAGCAAAAAATGGTTTGTCGCTAGAAAATATTGTCCTTGTCGAGATTTGGTCAGAAACTTTGTAGCAAAAAAAAATTGAACCCAGCCAATGCACGCACGCCTGCACGCTGGTGCGCCCGTGCCCGGCATGCCCACCGGATCAGGTTAGCAATGGCTGTGATTTTTTGCCTAGAAACAATGAAAAAAATAGAAAATGCCATGGAAAATTTGAAAAAATTCCTGAAAACTTATGTTTGTGTGTGTGCTTAGGGACTAGGGAGGGCACGTTTTCTCCTTAGATTTTGGGATTAAACTTTATGCTAATATAGCAAAACTAACTTCGCCGAAGACTCACAAGAGACTTGTCAGGAGACCTTATAGCAAAAACTTTGCTCTATTGCATCAAAACCAGAAAACGTATGTAACAAAAAATCAACAGCTGTAGTAAAAAAATAGACTTCACCGGAGACACCATAGCAAAAAACTTGCACCATTATAGGAAAAAATTATTCTCGCGAACTTTTGTGGCAGCGCCACCCCTACCGTTGTAGTAGCGTCGTCCTGTCATTGTAGCAACAACGATCACCATTTGTAGCGGACCCGACCATCGTTGGTAACAAAACTAGCAAGCACTTGCAGAACCTTCGCCCCGTCTTTGGCAACACCGCGGGGAGCGTTGCAGGACGATGAAGGGGAGCAATGCCGCCATTTCCAACAACCGCTAGGTCGCCGCACCTAAGGATCCTAGTTTCCTCCACTTGTAGGACGGCCTTGCGGAGCGAGACCTCACCGACGAGACCTCCTCATGGGGCAGCACGGGCATGCTTGCAGGTGTGGAGGCCAGCGCCGGGTGAGCTCGTGAGACCTCCTCGGGGACGAGGCCCATGGTGAGGCGGAGGGAATGGTCGGTGGCAAGGCGAGCTCGACTTAGGGACGGAGGATGGCACGGGCCAAAGTAGGGTGTGGGGTGGAGGAGTCACTGTGGCTAGCGGTGGCACTTGGTAGAGGAGGGCATTTATGTTAAGGAGTTTGTTATCAAACTAGGTGTAGTTCAAAACGTGCTAGTACTATGAAGATCTATTGTGTGACAATAGTGGCAACATAACTCAGGAGAGGAATCCCTTGACTGAAAACTTTCTTGACCTTCAAAAGAGAGCTCTTGAAATTTAAGAGAGCAATGCCTAGTCAAGAGCCAAGTAGGCTGAGACCAAAGTGATGGCCGGGGAGAACCAGACCATGATGATGGACTTAACCATCATGGACCCGCCTCAAAGAGCTTGGTTTGAGAAGAAGCAAATGGAGATCCGAGAACATGATGTGTGATCTCTTTGATTTATCTTATTTTCCATATTCCGTGTAAATATTATGTTATTTTGCACTATGATTTGGTACTATGGAATGTGAACCCGTGATATCCTACTTGAAAATAATTTATTTGCTAGTTAAATTCAATTTTTTGTTGTCATTTACATTCATAGAGTCAAATTGGTTAAAAAGGGAAAACGAACGAAAATGGCTAGAATGGACCAAATAGATCAGTATGTTGGGTGCACCTGCCCGAAACTCACCAGCGACAGACGATGACATGGCCTCTGGCTTGTCCATAGGCTGACCTAAACCAACACATTTAGTGTTCGATATGGGTCAACCCGTTAGAGATGTCCTAAGACAAATATATACATCCTTTTTTTCTGACTGCGCCCGTCCGTGGGCATATATTATTTGTATTTATAACTATAGCGGTACAAAGATAATACACATACAAACAATATAAAACAAGGAGAAAACAAATGGTTGGACAGCTTCAAACCGTCCTCACCACAACTACTAAAAATCCAAATTATTCGCCGTTGCCACAAAAGAAGAAGATCACCGGCAGGTGGTCCACACTTTGGCACTGAAAAAAACCCTAGCCATGACCGTTAATGAGCCACAATACTCACTAGCCCCGTAAGATTGGATCTAGCCTGCTAGTAAGGAGGATAGGCTGGAGGAGCCCCCCGAGTATCTCTAACACCGGATCCAGGGTCAACACCATCCTGTCTATCAAGCGGTCGGATCCTCCACCATCCACCACAAACTAGCAGCAATCCACACCGCCGCACTCCAAGGCAACCAAGACCAGATCAGTGATGAGATCAACATCACATAAAGCCAGAGCACATGCTCGGCGAAGACCATATCCCACAGGCTTCTTGAAAGTGTAAGATGGTTAACCTAGAGGGGGTGAATAGGTTTCTATAAAATTCTTTATAATCTTTTGCAAGTTTTAGGCTTTGCGGAATATAAGTGAGCATAAATGCAAACTAGGTGAGGCAACCTAGATGATGAACAAGATACTTCAAGCTTGAAGTCTATCACAAGGTAAACAACACAAGTAAGAGATCGGTTAAGGAATAATCACGCGGAGACGAAGATGTATTCCCGTGTTCACCACCGTTGGGAAGGGGGCTATGTCACATTGGAGAGGTGTGAGGTTCCACGAAGGTTTCCTCATGCGCCACAAAGGCTCACCTTCTTCTCCGAGCCTATCCCACGAAGGAATAGCTCACTTACTCGTGGTAGACTTTTAAGGTAGTCTCCAAACCCTCACAAACTTTCCACAAACCAAATCACAAGCCGAATGCCTCCGGGCGACCCTAGACGCCTAGGGTTTCCCACAAACCCAAGAGTAACAAGCTAACTCGATGAACTCAAGGGGGAATGAACTTTGGCTTGGTGGAAACATAGATCGGGACCTCCTCTTCCTTTCTGCCAAAGGGATTTGGATTTGGTTGGATAGAATGGGAGATCCTCAAGCTTTTGTGTTTCAATAATGGGGGAGAGAGAGAGCTTCAAGAAATGAATGTTTGCTCAAATGCCTAACCTCACAGTGGAGAAGAAAGGGGTATATATAGTATGGGGCGAAAAAGAGCCGTTTGGGGTTCCTCCGACAGAACCGGCAATAAGTTCGGTCGGACCGAGTTGCTCGCCGGAAATTTCGGCGACAGCTCCGGTGGACCGGACCACACGCCGGAATTTTCGGCGGCGACCGAAATTCTCGGCGAACAACCGAAAGGCCATGCAGTAATCCATATCGGTGTACACCGAGAATTTTCGGCGGCGACCGGAAATTCCGGCGACAGCATCGGCGCTGCTGGCGCTTTTGCCGATTTTGCAGTAGCCCCTTTGGACTCATTTTTCAGGGCTATTTTTCTCTCTTTCTTTGAAAGGGTGTGTGGTGGTGGATAATGAGAAGTATATTTGGTGTATAACAACCCCAAAGAGCGCATCGAGATCACCCCTCTTAATAGTGCGGTGTTTCCTATTTGACTCAATAGTAAATAAGAGAGAATAATAAATAACACCACGGGCTTTTCATATAGAAACGAATGGGGGGTCACACATCGCCTTTCACCAACAAACTGTGGACTCTCACCTGTAGAGAAGCTGGTAGAAACATTAGTCCGCTCTCTAGCTCCGATGTCATAGTTAACCAAAACACTAGATAAGGACTATTTTCCCTTTCAATCTCCCCCTTTTTGGTTAACGATGACAAACCGAGCTAGAGTCAAAATATGATATTATGATACGATTAGATGTAGCACATAATAGCAAGCACATAGTGATAGGAAATCCAAGTACAATAAGAGAACTGCAAAGTTGTCCAGACACACACAAATGGTTCGATAGAGCAAATAAAAGCACAAGACCATGAGAGACAAACGAACAAAGTAGGGCTTGTGCAAGACGCAAGTCATGAAAGAAGCGACTCTACTCTTTCTCCCCTTTGGCATCGAGACCAAAAAGGAAGAAAAGAGCGGAGAGAACGATCTAGCCAGCGAAGTTGTCCTCATCGTCATCATCATCATAGGCTTCTTCCTCCTCTTCTTCTTTGTCGCCACCCTCCTCTTCGTCCTCGTCTTCACCATCATCATCATTCCCTGTAGGTGTAGCGCGATGCTGAGAGGAACTGGAAGTGGCAAACCCGGGGAACATAGATGGATCAAAACCCCTAAACATGTCCTCATCCAGCGGGGGCTTCTCAAAGTTGACATAAGGGACAGGAGCTAGAGCATTGCCCAAGTCTGGCACTGGTCGACCACGTTCTGCCAAGAAAGCATTGTGCTGCCTCCTATTCTCCTGAATGAGCTCCAAACTGCGATGGGCAATATCATATGAGGAGGACACATATCCCACAAGCTATTGAAGAAACGGGCAAGACCTTTCTTGCGAGTAAGAGCACGGGGAAGGTCCCAACGAGAGCGCGAGCCACCGGCATAAAGAGGATCATGAGAAAGCTTGGTCTGGCGCTCAGATGGCATCATCTGAGGGAGATCCACATGAGAGCCCCGACGAGGTAAGGTGAACTCCTCCATATCTTCATGCGGACCTTTGGGGATAGCAGATGCAGGGACGGTGGCCTCAATCAGACGTTGAACATACTGATAGAAATTGGGAGTCATGCACTTCTCGATGGACCGTTGAATCTCATAGTAGATGAAATCACACCCATTGATCTTTCGTAGGCTACGAGGATCACAGTAGTACAGCAGGTTCTTGTGGTAACCACGGACATCAACTGCATCACCAGCCTTGCTCATAAGATTGTAGCGGAAGAACCGAGCAAGAACCATATAGTAGTAGTACATGCCTGACAAGCTGGGAGGTTCATGGCTGGGCTCACTGGGGTAGCATGAAAGGAGCTGGTTGTCACTGAAGCCATTCTCAGAGTGAATGCAGAAGCCAGAGACACGGTCAGGAGGGTAATCTAGGGCATTGCAGAAATCAACAAAGGAAGCCAAGTACGGCTTGGCGCCGGTCATCCAAGTGATAGTGCGAGCATCATCAGTGTGAAAGTAAGCAGTGCAGAAGAACTGGCAAATGAGATCTGGCATGAGCTTAACCGTGATAGTATCAAGACCAAAGACATCCATCTGCCTCAGGGCCACATCCACATGCTCGAAATCTGTAGAGAGGTAATGAGCATAGTGTTCCTCATTGAGATACTTGGGAGGAACAAAGAAACCCCGCCGCATACGAGTTGGCTCATTGTAAAAGTCATCCCAAAAGCACTTCTGAGTGTTAGTCCAGAACATCTTGTTAGCCCCAAGATAAGTGCGGTTGGGAAAGCGGTACGGATTCTGCCTCCTTAAGTCCCTCCACTGATTCATAGAGATATCTGAAGCAGTATTGTAGTTGGGAGGAACTTCTTCTTCAGTAGGACCAAGACTGGACTTGCCCATGGGAACGGATCTACCAGCAGAGGCTTTCTTCTTCTGTCCACTTGCAGAACCAGAACCCCCTGCGATAGCAGCTGCTTGTTGACGCTGAGTGAGGCAAGGAGGAGGAGGAGGCCGTTGAATAGTAAGCTTTCTCTTTTTGCTGGTATTTGGCTGAAAATCGCTGTGGTCAGACGCTACACAAGAAGCACACAAGAACGCAAGGCAAAGAAAGCAAATGAGTGTATATGCCATAACAGATCTCACAAGAACACATGTTGACAGTTGGGCAAGCGCATGGACAGAAAAGCAATCAAAAAAGCAGTGTCGGCTCCAGGTCCGGCAGAACCGATCCTGTCGCCGGAATGATCAGCGACAGTTCCGGCGAACCAGAAGCTCGACAGGAATTTCCGGCGAGCATTTCGGTCGACCGGAACGGTGACCGGAAATTTCGACGAAGGTATCGGCTCAACCGGGCCTAGGATCGAAAATTTAGGGAAATTTAATGGAGAACTGTCCATGACTTAGTACTTGCGCAAAAAAACATGTGGGAGAACAGGGGTGAAACTAGGGTGGTACTATCCTAGTTACTCTACTAGGGGGTAGAGAAAACTAAGGAAGCACAAGCTTGACCATGAAAGCTAGGGTTTCACCACCAACAAGAAAGGTAAAGAGGAGAGGAAAGAGCAAAATACCCTCGGATGCCGAAGAAGAGGCCATGCCCCCCCCCCCTTGCCAAAGATGGGCAAGAAGAAATCACCACACGAGAAAGAGGGAGAGAACTCCCCGGTCTCCCAATGTGGGCAAGGAGAGAGCAAAACCTTCAGTGAGAAGACTTGTAGAGGCCCGATCTACAACTTGGTGGAATGGGGAGGGATTGGGGTGGAGGGTGTAGGGGTTCGTAGCATGGAAAACAAAAATTTTCTATCGCATACAAACAAACAAGCCAAGATCTATCTACTAGATTGTAGCAACGAGTCGATAGAGGAACTCACCCTCGAAGATTCCAAAGCGGTTAACGAGAGCAGATTCTCGTGGGTGATGTAGTCGTACTCTTTCCGATCTCAAGATCGTGTAGACGATCCTTCCGGCGCCACGTTCTGGCAGCGCTCCCGCAGTCGGTCACACGTTCGGTACTCGACGAAGACCTTCCTCTCCCTTGTTCCAGCAGGCAGCGGAGGTTGTAGTACTCTCCTCGCGATTCCGGCAGCACAACGGCGTGGTACCGGAAGTAGAGGGGAAATCCCGCAGGGCTTCGCCTTAAGCCGGTGCGAGTATGGTGGAGCTTATGAGAGAGGCTATTAGTGGTCTAGTAATTAGACACACCAATTAGAAGGCTCTAAACCAATTAGAAGGCTCTAAACCGCTGGCTAAAGCAATTAGAAGCTCTAAACCAAAACGGCTCTAAACCGGAGGTAGAAGATAGGAACTTGTGTGTCTAGGAGGAGCCCTGCCCCTCCTTTTATGGGAGGGGGGTCTTGGCGCGCCAGGGGAGGGAGGGAGTCCCTCCCCAACTCGGCCTTGGGCTGGGCGCCGGCCTGGAGGAGTCCAACTCCTCCTCCAAGTTGATTCCAACTCCTCTTGCTTGTTTCCCACAGTTTCTTGTTTTAGCCGTTTGACTTTCAAACTGGACATTTGACTTTTCTGTTTTAGGATTCAATTTAATCCTATATTTGGGACAGCAAGAACACTTAGTACATGATGCAATCACTCCAATATGTAATGACACATTCATGTACCCCTTCCCCTCCGGAGTGCCGGACAATCCGGAACCTTCTAGAACATTCCCGATGAAAACACCGGAATCATTCCCAAACTCCGAAACGGGACTTTCCTTATATGAATCTTATTCTCCAGACCATTCCGGATCACCTCGTGATATCCCGGATCCCATCCGAGACTCCGAACAACATTCGGTCTCTTTCTCATAATACCATAACTACTCAAACAACGTCGAATCCTTAAGTGTGTCTCCCTACGGTTCGTGAATTATGCGGACATGATCGAGACACTTCTCCGAACAATAACCAATAGAGGAATCTGGAAATTCATATGGCTCCCACATATTTCTACGATTACTTTGCGATCGAATGAACCACTTACATACGATACCAATTTCCCTTTGTCTCACGATAGTTTACTTATCCGAGGTTATGATCGTCGGTATCTCTGCATACCTAGTTCAACCTCGTTACTGATAAGTACTCTTTTCTCGTTCCCGTGATATGTGATCCCTTGTGACCCAGTCACATGCTTGCAAGCTAATTGGATGACATTTCACCGAGAGGGCCCAGAGTATATCTATCCGTCATATGGATGGACAAATCCCACTCTTGATCCATGTGTTTCAACCAATACTTTCCGAACACTCAATGCCACTTTTATAGCCACCCTGTTACGGTGTGGTGTTTGACGTCATCAAAGCATCCATCCGGTAAAGGTGATATGCATGATCTCATGGTCGAAGGAATTAGGTTACTATGTATCAGAAAGCATATAGCAATTTGAACTATTGAAATGACTTGATCTTTATGCTACGCTTATCTATAGGAGTATGTCCACCATATCATTCTCCTAATGATATGATCCTGTTGTTAATAACATCTCTATGTTCATGATCAGGAAACCATGATCATATATTAACCAACAAGCTAGTTTAACAAGAGGCTATACTAGGGACTCTTATTTTAGTTTACAAATCACACAAGTATTAATGTTTCCGATTAATACAATTATAGCATGGTATGTAAACATTTATCATAAGTGTGAAGATATGATAATAACCACTTTATTATTGCCTCTTGGGCATATCTCCAACAGTCTCCCACTTGCACTAGAGTCAATAATCTAGTTTCAAATCTTTGTGTATTCAACACCTATGGCTTTCCGGTGTTGTATGTACATGATTGCTAGTGGTCAACTGATCTCCGGATCTGACACTTCCAGGTCCGTGTGTGATTGCATGTTTTTGCGTCTCTACGCATCACTCATTCTCTAATGAGATGGCTTTGTATAAATTTGGTCTTTTGGTGTGACCTTTAGCTCTTTGGGGTTAAAACATGTTGATAATATTGTCGCACAATATATCTTCATAGTATTATCCCACTGTGAACTACACCTAGTTTGATAACAAACTACTTGACACAAATGCCCTCTTTTGCTGCTAAAACAGCAGTCATATACTTAGCCTTTTGTTGTAGTATCTGTCACAATGTCTTAACTTTGGAACTCATCCAAATCCATTATGGAACTTACTTTCCATTATATTGTGCCACCCTTAGTTTAGATTGAGATAAACTTAATTTGTACTTTGTGACAAAGCTAGTATCAATGTAGTACTTTTACAATGAACTAACCATCTATTTGTCACTTCTACAAATAATATACTCTTAGTTCTTCCAAAAGATCATAAGAATATCCTTACTATTGTCCAATGATCATCTTACGAATCATTCTGGTATACGCTCACAACTTTTAGAGCATAGGACATATCTGGATTTGTACATATCACAGTATGATTGATATAAATACTCTTTGTGATTTCATACATCAAGTATCAATCTATACTTGATTATTTGTTTCACTTTACCAAATGTCAATACACTTGAATATATCATCAACATTGAACTCATTCAATCCTTTCTGTGCGACAAGAACCTTCTCTTGTAGTTTCTATATTGAACTCATTCAATATCTTGTCTATGTACTTCTGGCACAACCATATTAGCGTCTATTGATGCCAAATATTTGGGTTTTGCCTAAGTCTTTCATCGGGATGAAATTCTTAATATGTGTTAATAAAAGATACATTATTTCCAATCAACAATATGTCTTCCACATAATGTATTAGAAACATGTCTTAGCGCTCCCACTTAATTTCTTGCAAATGCAAGCATCTCCATCGTCTCTGATGAACTTTCAAACTCCTTTAACAGTTTCATCACAGTGAAGATTCCAACTCCGCTATGCTTACTTCAACCATTGAAGTTTGCATATGCTTTTTAGCATCCTTTGAATTAACAAAACCCTATGGACCGTGTTATGCACATGGCCTAGGTAACGATTCTATTAGAAGAACTTGTTTTGTTTATTCAACTACCATATAACAAAATTATATGTAGTGGTTGCTACATCAATCCGTCTAGACTAAATATCACTATGAAAGATCAAATCTTGTCATAGTCAACCTTTGAACATTGTTGTGAACTCTTTCCCAATATGTCGACTATTTCATAGATGTAAAACATCCATGTCTATTTCTTTATAGATCCAGACACAACTGTAAGGTCTTACACCTTTCTCGAGGGTCCTTCAAGTTCAAAACTTGATTTCTCGTGTATGGAACTATCATGGATTTTATGGCTTCAAGCCATTTTACGGAGTCAGGGCCCATCATCGCTTCTCTGCATGTAGTCGGTTCATTATTCTCAAATAATGATTCAACCCTCAAATCTTGGTATCTGATTGTTCATCCGACCTACTTGTTTCAATAGGAACTTGGATCTCCGTGACCACAACCTTTGAGGTACGCGAGCCATGAGCATTGTTTGCTAACTCCGGAACACTTTTCGGCGCTGCGCAACTCTGCACATACAGCTAAGGTTCTTTTAACCTTATCAAAGTTTCTATTGTCCTCCCACTTAACTTTTCACGCAAAATTCCTTCTCAAAGAAACTTGACGTTTTAAGTGACAAACACTTTTGTCTCTGATGATATGGAGGAGTACTTAACAGTTATTCGAAATAACATACAAAGACAGGTTCATCCGACTTTGGTTGCAAACATCTTTCTTATGCATAGCATACCAATGTTTAAGAAAGGACAACTTGGGTTTTATCCCAAACCATAACTTTATATGGTGTCATTTCAACGGATTATGATGGAGCTCTTTTCAGTGGAAAAACGGTAATCTCTAAAGCTTTTAATCTTTAAAATATAATGGCAGTTTTATAAATTATACCTTTGATCTTACCATGTCAAATAAGGTTTAATTACATATCTCGAACGCTCCATACACTTATGGTGTTTCGGGAAAATGCAAATCCACGGAACGATTCCTTAAATCTTAGGTATTATGCTAAACTTGTAACTTAAATATTTTCCTTTATGATCTTATCATAAACTGTTTATATTCTTGTTACAATGATTTTGCACTTCATCTTGAAAGTCTTTGAACTCTTCAAATATTTCACACTTCATCCTTATTAAGAAAATATCCATATATTCACTCAAATTTTCGGAGAAAGCATATGAAGTTGAAATCCATCGCTCTTGACTACACATAATGGACTTCGTACAACAATATGTACAAGTTCCAATTAGCTAGTCATTCGTTCCCTTTTGGCCTATGAACGAAGTTTTAATTATCTCTAGGAAAGTTTCACAAGCGTTATTTGATCAAAATCAAAAGACTCCAAAAATTCCATCCACATGGAATTTCTTCATGTTTTCTTTCCAATATAATTTAAACGGCGATGTCACTTCCTAAGTGATCTTTCAATCAATTTGTCTTTCGACATTTTTAGCACTAGTTTTATGGATGTGATTTTCTCCAACGAGATTTGTGAATCATCCATCTTTTATGGATTACGGCAATTATTTGAACAACCCTTTTGTTCTCATAACACCTGATAAAACAAATCTTGAAGGCAAGCTTTGATGTTTAATGAGCAACACAATAACCCTTTATTTGTTCTCGATGAACATCATCACATATTCTTTTGCTAATTACTTAGGCCACTGTAGTTCATGAATTATGTTGTTTCGTATGACGATTCATACCAACAAATTCAGTATCAAATACTTAAGAACCACATTGTTTAATAAGCAAAGAATATAGCCATAACATGTATATCATCTATATACTTAAACTGAACAATTCCAGTCTTTTCTTTTCTGCCATATATTTATGAGATTCTCTTTCAGTATCTCCTTTTCTGTTTGAAAGAATCTATCAATATCAATAGTGGAGTCATACATATGACACATAGTCCAAAGCGTGTATAGTTAAATACCAATGTCTTTGGACTTGCACTTTGAAGTAGATCACCATCATCAAATGTTTTGGTGTTCTTTCAAATTCCTTTCTTTAGTAATCTCTTGGTGTAGTAAACATTTTACCTACATCAAATATTCACCCTTATCATGGAATGGTCCATGATCAAGCTACTGTTAGCTTGTAACGATGAATTTATGAGTATAATGTTGCTATCCAAAAACCTTTTGGAGGATTAGGACAACAAGTGTCTCCAACCTTTTTGTAAATTCTCATCAAAATATGAGAACATGAACTTTGCCATATTATACTCTATCATGTTGTAACCAAAACTTCGTTTCAGATATCACAATATCTTCCACACATCATGGTTTCTGAAACAACTCTTTCAGATCCTAGATAACCTTGATATTAAGAGAATCCTTTGAATATCAAGAATCATGGAGACAAACATGATACTTATATACTAACACTTGGAATTGTTACTCTTGATTTAATACTAATTATTAAACTTCATGGAGTAACCGGAACTTACTGAAAGTTTGCAATAGGACTTTTAAACTTTAGATTAACACTTCAAAACAATACGATACCAGTTCGTAAAGTAACTAACCAGAATTCTATAGTTCTATCATCTCAATTATAACTAAGCGCAAGGTGGTAAACGGATGCCAATGACTACAACAACTATGCAAATTCACTTTGATTTAGTTTATGATAAATTGAGTTCTAATTAATAATTAAATTAATCTAGGTGAACTCCCACTCAAAACAATATCCCTCACATTGTTTTAGTGATCACACGAACCAAATCAACCACATCAAAACCGATCATCACGAGAGTTGATATAGCTTCAATGGCGAACAATCAACATGTTCATCACATCTACTATATGATTCATGCTTTACCTTTCGGTGATCCGTGTTCCTGAGACCATGTCTGTACATGCTAGGCTCGTCAAGATCAAACCTTAGCTACCGCATAAGCAAATCTGGCTTGCTTACGTTGTATTCACCCGCGGAATCAAAACACCCGATCATCACGTGGTGCTTCGAAACAGCAAGCTTTGGCAACGGTGCATACTAAGGGTGAACACTTTAGAACTTGAAATTTATGTGCATGAGGGATCATCTTATAATGCTACCGTCGTCTACTAAGCAATACAAGATGCATAAAGGATTAACATCACATGCAATTCATAATATGTGATATGATATGGCCTTTCTTCTTTGTGCTTCCGATCTCCATCTTCAAACACGAACATGATCTCCATCATCACCGGCATTGCATCAAGGTCAATGACGCTTCACCATGGTTGTCGTCCACCGGCTTCAACTATTACAACTACTTTGAATAGACACGCAGGTCTTAACATAAATTAAAGACAACCATATGGCTCCTGCCGGTTGCCAACTTACAATAAGGAACATTGCATACATCAAATATAATCACAATCATGGCCATATCACATCACTGCACACCCCTGCAAAACAAAGTTAGACGCCTCTACTTTCTTTGCATATTTTACGTGGTTTGGGGCTTTCAATAAGTGTCGTTCTAACTTACGAACAAGAACCACAACATTGATACTAGTATTGTCAATCACCCGTTGTAAATTGGATCTTAACTATGCTAGGAGAAACAGGCACCCGCAAAGCCACTTATGCAATACAAGTTGCATGTCAAGCGTGGAGCAAGTCTCATGAACGATGTCATGTAAGGTTAGCCCGGGCCGCTTCATCCCAACATACCGCAAGATACAAAGTACACAAAAAGCAATCGACAATAAGAGCATCAACGCCCACAATGACCATTGTGTTCTACTCGTGCAACAGATCTACATATAGACACGGCTCTGATACCACTGTAGGGGTTCGTAGCATGGAAAACAAAAATTTTCTATCGCATACAAACAAACAAGCCAAGATCTATCTACTAGATTGTAGCAACGAGTCGATAGAGGAACTCACCCTCGAAGATTCCAAAGCGGTTAACGAGAGCAGATTCTCGTGGGTGATGTAGTCGTACTCTTTCCGATCTCAAGATCGTGTAGACGATCCTTCCGGCGCCACGTTCTGGCAGCGCTCCCGCAGTCGGTCACACGTTCGGTACTCGACGAAGACCTTCCTCTCCCTTGTTCCAGCAGGCAGCGGAGGTTGTAGTACTCTCCTCGCGATTCCGGCAGCACAACGGCGTGGTACCGGAAGTAGAGGGGAAATCCCGCAGGGCTTCGCCTTAAGCCGGTGCGAGTATGGTGGAGCTTATGAGAGAGGCTATTAGTGGTCTAGTAATTAGACACACCAATTAGAAGGCTCTAAACCAATTAGAAGGCTCTAAACCGCTGGCTAAAGCAATTAGAAGCTCTAAACCAAAACGGCTCTAAACCGGAGGTAGAAGATAGGAACTTGTGTGTCTAGGAGGAGCCCTGCCCCTCCTTTTATGGGAGGGGGGTCTTGGCGCGCCAGGGGAGGGAGGGAGTCCCTCCCCAACTCGGCCTTGGGCTGGGCGCCGGCCTGGAGGAGTCCAACTCCTCCTCCAAGTTGATTCCAACTCCTCTTGCTTGTTTCCCACAGTTTCTTGTTTTAGCCGTTTGACTTTCAAACTGGACATTTGACTTTTCTGTTTTAGGATTCAATTTAATCCTATATTTGGGACAGCAAGAACACTTAGTACATGATGCAATCACTCCAATATGTAATGACACATTCATGTACCCCTTCCCCTCCGGAGTGCCGGACAATCCGGAACCTTCTAGAACATTCCCGATGAAAACACCGGAATCATTCCCAAACTCCGAAACGGGACTTTCCTTATATGAATCTTATTCTCCGGACCATTCCGGATCACCTCGTGATATCCCGGATCCCATCCGAGACTCCGAACAACATTCGGTCTCTTTCTCATAATACCATAACTACTCAAACAACGTCGAATCCTTAAGTGTGTCTCCCTACGGTTCGTGAATTATGCGGACATGATCGAGACACTTCTCCGAACAATAACCAATAGAGGAATCTGGAAATTCATATGGCTCCCACATATTTCTACGATTACTTTGCGATCGAATGAACCACTTACATACGATACCAATTTCCCTTTGTCTCACGATAGTTTACTTATCCGAGGTTATGATCGTCGGTATCTCTGCATACCTAGTTCAACCTCGTTACTGATAAGTACTCTTTTCTCGTTCCCGTGATATGTGATCCCTTGTGACCCAGTCACATGCTTGCAAGCTAATTGGATGACATTTCACCGAGAGGGCCCAGAGTATATCTATCCGTCATATGGATGGACAAATCCCACTCTTGATCCATGTGTTTCAACCAATACTTTCCGAACACTCAATGCCACTTTTATAGCCACCCTGTTACGGTGTGGTGTTTGACGTCATCAAAGCATCCATCCGGTAAAGGTGATATGCATGATCTCATGGTCGAAGGAATTAGGTTACTATGTATCAGAAAGCATATAGCAATTTGAACTATTGAAATGACTTGATCTTTATGCTACGCTTATCTATAGGAGTATGTCCACCATATCATTCTCCTAATGATATGATCCTGTTGTTAATAACATCTCTATGTTCATGATCAGGAAACCATGATCATATATTAACCAACAAGCTAGTTTAACAAGAGGCTATACTAGGGACTCTTATTTTAGTTTACAAATCACACAAGTATTAATGTTTCCGATTAATACAATTATAGCATGGTATGTAAACATTTATCATAAGTGTGAAGATATGATAATAACCACTTTATTATTGCCTCTTGGGCATATCTCCAACAGAGGGAAGGGCCAATGGGGGGTGGGGAAGCTCGGGGCGGCAACCATGGAGGATCGGAGGGTGTGGGTAAGAAAGAAGGAAGAAGGTGGAACTTCCCCACGCGAGGGGAGGGCGTGGGGAAGAAAGAAGGAAGAAGGTGGAACTGCCCCACGCGCGGGCTATAAATACCCACCTCAGAAAATTTTCGGTGATAAGTCCGGTCGAACCGGTGCCCTCGCGGGAATTTCCGGCGAGAACATCGGCGAATCAGCCCCGTGACCGAGATTTCCGGTGGCGACCGAAATTTTCGGCAAAGAACCGAAAACGTGTACTGGAAGGGTTTTCGGTCTGCTGCCGGAATTTTTGGCGGTCGCCAGAATTTTTGGTCGCCAGGCCGGCGGACCGGAATTATTGCCGAAAATTTTCTGGAGACAGCGTATGAGCAAATTTTTCTAGAGATGAAGAATTGTGAGAAATCATATGAGAATATACACAAGATCCAAATTAAAGCCAGACAAAGCACTATCCATATGACAAGGTCATGAAGATAAAGCATATACATAAGATCCAAAAGGAAATTTATGTTGGAGGATTTCTCCCCCTATGTTTAAGCACCCAATACACAAAACCAGCCATTTGGCGGAGGATTTGTCCCCCTATGTTTAAGCACACATGTTATGGCGCCTCAAAGATAGATGCTTTGACCCATATCATGACACGAGATCAATTTATGTTGCACACATAGGTAAGCATCAAACCAAGACATGGTAAAATGACCATCCCTACATGTGCTGCACAACTAGGCTATATAGCACGTTATGAGCAACAATATAGTGCAAGAAGAAAATCAATCCAAGTTTTGAGGATCTAGGATACCAAGTTCTCGCCTCAACATGATAAATCGGGCTTCATCCAAAGGCTTCGTGAAGATATCGGCCAATTGGAACATCGTACCCACATGAGTGAGATTGATATCACCATCTGCGACATGGTCACGTAGGAAGTGGTGGCGAATGTCAATATGTTTGGTGCGGAAATGTTGGACGGGGTTATTGGCGATCTTTATTGCGCTTTCATTGTCACATAGAAGAGGCACCGTACCAAGAGACACACCATAGTCTTTCAAGGATTGCCTCATCCACAACAATTGAGCACAACAAGATGCCGCGGATATGTATTCGGCTTCGGCGGTGGATAGGGCTATGGAGTTTTGTTTCTTGGAAGACCAACTCACCAACGACCAGCCAATGAATTGGCAAGCCCCGGAGGTTGATTCCCGGTCAACCTTATCACCTGCCCAATCGGCATCCGAATATCCAACAAGCTCAAAGGTTGACCCCTTTGGATACCAAAGCCCGAGAGTAGGAGTGAGAACAAGGTACCTAAAAATCCGTTTGACCGCCATCAAGTGGCACTCCTTGGGAGCAGATTGAAAACGAGCACACATTCCAACACTTAACATGAAATCCGGCCTAGAAGCACAAAGGTAGAGCAAGGAACCAATCATATAACGATATACCTTTTGATCCACTTCCTTCTCACCATCTCCAAGGACAAGTTGTCCATTTAGTGGCATGGGTGTCTTCATGGGATTAGCCTTGGCCATCTCGAACTTATTGAGCATGTCCTTAATGTACTTCTCTTGAGAGATGAAAGTGACGTGAGGAAGTTGCTTTATGATGAAGCCTAGAAAGAACTTCAACTCCCCCATCATGGACATCCTAAATTTCATAGTCATCAACTCGGCAAAAGCTTTGTTATGAGATTCGTTAGTTCCACCAAAGATAATGTCATCAACATAAATTTGAACAATAAATAAGCCACCCCCTTTAACCCGTTTGGTGAAAAGGGTGGAATCAACCTTACCCACGCTAAACCCATACATGAGTATAAAATCCCTAAGGTGCTCATACCAAGCACGAGGAGCTTGCTTTAGTCCGTAGAGAGCCTTATGGAGTAGATACACATGGTTGGGATAGCGTGTGTTTTTGAAACCCGGGGGTTGAGCTACATATGCAACCTCTTTCAAGGGAACATTAAGAAAAGCACTTTTCACATCCATTTGATAAAGCTTGAAGTTATGGAAAGATGCATAAGCAAGCAAGAGACGAATAGCTTCAAGACAAGCAACGGGCGCAAAGGTGTCCTCATAGTCAATACCTTCTATTTGGGCATACCCTTGCGCCACTAACCTTGCTTTGTTTCTTGTGACGACCCCGTTCTCATCTTGCTTGTTCTTGAACACCCACTTGGTCCCAATGACATTGGTGTGATGATCTTTAGGCCTCTCCACTAGATACCAAACTTCATTGCGGATGAAACACTCGAGTTCTTGCATGGCAATGACCCAATCCGGATCCTCCAAAGCCTCATGAACCTTGAGGGGCTCAAAGTTGGACACAAAAGCATGATGCCCACAAAAGGTTGTGAGGTTCTTCTTCTTGGCACGGGTCTCCATCCCTCTTGATATGCTTCCAAGGATATTATTGACTTGAAGTCCACTTGCAATGGAGGCGGCCTTGATCTTCTGAATTGTGCCTTCATGATCAACGAATTCGTCTTTTGAGGGTCCTTGATCATTGACACCATCTTGAGCTTGACCTTGGGATGGAGGAGACTGATCTTCTACTTGGTCTTGCTCAAAGGATTGAGGGCTTGGTTCTTGTTCTTCGGTTTGCATGGCATCTTGAGTGAGATGTTGATCTTGTGGTGCACTTGATGGCTCAACTTGAGTAGAGCTCGTCTCTTCTTGAGTTGAGCTTGATTCTCCCCCATCATCTTGTTGAACATGAATATGAGACTCGATGGGCAAGATATGCCCAATACCCATCAACTTGATGACTTGAGAGGAATCGCCATCACCTACATCACGAGAAGAAACTTGCCCCTCATGGGGGCCATTATTCTCCAAAAACTCCACGTCACAAGATACTTCAACATAACCGTTGGTTTTGTTGTAGTATCTATAGGCATGAGAGTTTTCCACATAACCAACAAATATACCCTCTATAGTTCTAGATTCGAATTTACCGAGCTTTTCCTTTTTGTTCTTGACGAGGCACTTGCATCCAAAGGCACGGAAGTAGTTAACATTGCGCTTCTTACTTGTGAGAATCTCGTATGGAGTCATGTCAAAGGGGGCTCGGAGGAAGAGCCGGTTCGTGTAGTGGACCGTGGTAGCAATGGCTTCTCCCCAAAAATTATGGGGGGACTTGAATTCACTCAACATTGTTCTTGCCATCTCAATGATTGTCCGGTTCTTCATTTCAACAACACCATTTTGTTGAGGGGTATAAGGAGCTGAGAATTCATGCTTGATCCCCTCATCTTCAACAAATTCTTCCATGGTGTAATTCTTGAACTCGGTGCCATTGTCGGTTCTAATGGTCTTGATCTCCACTCCATGAGTGCGTTGAGCTTGCTTGGCGAAGATCATGAATTCCTTACAGGTCTCATCCTTCATCTTGAGAAGAAAGACCCAAGTATACCTTGAGTAATCATCAACAATGACAAGACCATATATTCTTCCACCAAGGGAGTCATATGTTGATGGCCCGAAAAGATCCAAATGAAGGAGCTCCAAGGGTCTTGACGTGGCCACCTTGGTAACGGAAGGATGATGCTTCCCAATTTGCTTTCCTGAAATGCAAGCACTACACACACGATCTTTCTCAAAGGAGACACCGGTTAGTCCAATAATATGCTCACCCTTTAGGAGTTGATTGAGATTTCTCATGTTGACATGACCTAGGCGGCTATGCCAAAGCCATCCCTTGTCAGCCTTGGCCATTAGACATGTAGGAAGAGATTGGCTCTCTTTCGAGAGGTCAACCACATAAAGGTCGTCTTCCACGTGTCCAATGAGAACCAAGCTAAGATCATCACCCCTAAAGACCTTCACAAAAGTTCTAGAGAAATTAGAGTCAAAGCCGGCATCCGCAAGATGTTTAATTGAAAGCAAGTTGTAACCAAGGTTTTCAACATGTAAGACGGTCTCTAGAGTCAAAACCTTGGAGATCACCAACTTACCATAACCTAGTACCTTTCCTTTAGAGTTGTCTCCAAAAGGGATGCTTGACGTTGAGTTGACATCGTGAATAAATTGGTCAAGCCCACTTCTACCTCCGGTCATGTGATTGGTGCATCCACTATCAAACACCCATTTTGATCCACCGGAGGCATAACCCTACAAAATCAATTCTTTGATTTAGGAACCCATTGAGTAATAGGTCCCCTGGCATTAGCAACAAGATCCTTTGGTACCCAAATTGAGTACCATCTATAAGCATAACCATTTAGAGGGCCAACATATTTTGCATATACATCTCCTTGAGTGCCCTTACATAGCACATAGGAAGGATTAGACTTTCCCGCATACTTATGATTGGGATTGCCCCTCATGGCTCACCCATTCACAACATTCTTTTGACTTGGTCAACCACCTTGTCACCTTCTTTTACAAAGGTTATCTTCTTTGGTGGAATGGCATTGCTCGTGTTGTTCTTTGGATCAAAAACGACACTAAACTTGGAAATTTTTGTCTTTTGACAGGATAGAATCTTGTAACGCCCCCGAATCGGGTCTATGCAGATCTCAGCATTTCCCGCCAAAATCCGCATAGAAGCGATTCAAAGACGCCCACCAGACACTTTCGTGTGGGTGGGATTTGAATACAAGTAATTACATCACAGTAGTTTACAATAGAGTCCATAAGAACTTATATACAGCAACAACTCAACGAGTCAAGAATACAAAAGATACAATACGAGGATACAACTCAGAAAGAAAGCAAAATAGTATCCGAGTACGGACAAGATCCAAATGGGACTAAGAGTCCTGAAGAATAACCAAGCGGTGTCCAACCCTGCCCAGGCCAAGCCGGAAAGGTAACCTTGCTAACGTCGTCAATCACATACCTGTCAAGCCAAAAGGGTGCCAACAAAGGGTAGAGGAAAACAGAAAGAGAGCGGTCGGTACTGAGGCCATTACACGGCGAGGCTAGAATTCGGCGGTCCTCGCCTACAAAGATATGGTGGGCTTAGCGGCAGCGAAGCTTGCACTATCTAACTTATAGAGACACGCTACAACTTCGACTATTAGAGCGAGATAAGAGAGCACTATATGGTAACTATGATATAACACCAAACATAACCCATCCGAAGATTTCCCCCTCGAAGACCAGTCGAGGAAGTTCCCTTGCGGAACACACACAGTGGCAATTTTAGTTAAGCAAGTGTTTAGTTGATAAGGATAATTACTAATCATATTATTAGAGGCAAAACACTAGTGGCGTTGTCTATGATCATGACACTGTACTCCTAAGGCGTCCATAACTGTGTACACACGGCTTCTCGAAGAGATTTACCCTGCAGGGGTGCACTACTGTACCCAAACGCATGCTCAACCCATCAGGCAACATATTACGCGTGCCATCTGAATCTCACAACAAGAACTGTCCCTTAACTACGCGCATATCCAGAAGCATCACCTACTGTGGGGAACCAACCAAGAGGTACGACGATTCTCAAGGAAGGCACATCGTTTGCGCCTACTGGTGGATAGGGCCCTGCGGGGTAACCTGTACACACCGTGGGTGCCGCCACCGTGTACCGCGATTTATGTATGCAAGCCATGGCAATCCACCAAAATATCGAGTCCGAAGACATATCAACTCACCCATGTCCGAGGACATATTATGCGTATGCACCAAATGGAAAACCAATTTTGTAACCCTCTGGATATACGAATAGCGCCGGTAGTTGAGGGGGGATCCCAGAGGCCCCACGTTTGGTTAGCGCGATCAACTCAGAACTGGTATCATAGAACGAACGGGTCCTAGGTCGGCTCAAGCAGTTCCCAAAGGTGGTCCCTGCCGGGGCCTTATCATTAGGTGAAACCATAACCAACAACATTAGATTAATTATCTTATCATCAACCATATCCGAGTATTATATTCCACCTGTATGAGAGCGGTACTAAGCATGCCTACGACTCGCAAGGACAAAACTAGCTAATCAAACAAGGCAATAGGATAACCAAGGCAATATAGTGGAGCAGATAAATAAAGGAACGGTACTATAGCATCGACAATAAGGATAGCAATAGATCAATTGGAAGAAGTAAAGACTATAAATGCAAAATAGGTAGAAGGGGGAGAATGCTCGCCTGTGAGACAAAGTCGGGAAATCAGAGGCTTGTCGCAACTCGCATCCACTCATCGTCCTATCCGGTGAAGAAGCAAACACTAGAAAGAGCAACCGATACCGTATTTAATACTAGGCGGAAGATCCGGCATGTTTATGATATGATGCATGGCATGTCAATATGCGGTCCCACTTAGCAATATTAAGCGGACTCGGGATCCCGACATTTATTATTAGGTTCAAGTTATTTAACTACCCCACATATTAAATGTTGAGTTAATAAGACAAAGCATGGCATCGGTTCGCTATACAAATTTAAATGGAGTCCGGAATATGACATAAATATCCCGCGTTTAATCTCCATATTTAATTTAGGTGAATTAGCTAATTATCCCTAAACTACCCGATATACGATGCACACATGAATAATTTAATGTATAGAAGATAGATAGCATTTTATAAAAATAGAGATATGTGAAGAGTCTCACGGTTTGGGTTGTAGAGGTGAAGAGGCGCCCCTCGGATTATATAAAAAATAGCCCATGTCATGGAAGTAGCGAACGTCGGTAAGAAGACCTTGGCGAAGGTGACAACATCGGCCGTCGGTTTCCAATGTGGCTGTGAAGACACAACGTAAGGTAGAAAAGGGAGACCAAAACTCTCATGAGCATTTTACCGAACACCTACCAGGCAAGAAGATCGTACACAGAGACATGCTGAATTTGTACGCTGCCGACCATATCGGAACCAAGGGAAGCTGCAAAGATGTTTACACACGGACGCGTAGACACGCATAGACAAACCGAGATGGGCAGCGTTGTCCTAGGCATGGCGCTACGCCCACAGCGAGGAGAAACAGAGGCGCGGCTGGGGTAGCTTTGGCGCGTGCAGGTGGCCTAGCGCAAGAATTGGTGGGAGCATTGAGGCTCGATCTGTCGATGGAAAGGAAAAAGAATCAGCGCACGAAACAAGAGGCACACACATAGAGCATCGGACGAGACGCTGCCCGGCGACGGGGCATGCCTCATGCGAGGCAAAGGCGGCAGAGCCACAGCATGCGCAAGTGGCAGTGGCCGTGTCGATGAGATCTGAAGTTGGGCGTTGACCCGCTTCTGCATGGTAGAATACGACGGGCCAGAAGCTTGTGTGCGAGGGAAATTTGGTTTTGGTGGAGATCGATTGGGATATAGGTGAGATGGAGCTACGGGCTACAGGGCAGCTGCTTGCTGTCTCGCGCACGGGCAAGGCTCAGCATAGGAGCGAGAATTGGGTGGAGCAACGAAGGCTTAGCTAGCTGGAAGGAAAAGGAGATTGGATCAGAATAGGAAGGAATTCAGCACATCGTGGAGAGCATACGTGTTGAACTGAATCTGAGAGAGGAATCGGCCGGCTAGCAAGAGTTCTGTGTAGAAACATTCAGATAAGACATGTAGACTAAAGAGGGGAATTAGATCTCAGATTTGGGTGTTTGGGGCTAGGGTTTGAGAGGCAAAAGAGAAGAATGAATTATTATCTAGTCCAAAGTAGACTAAATGGGGCTAGTTTTGGACTAAAACTTTAGACGGGCTTTAGCCTAATTTTATTTATAAAACAAGAAAAGCTTTTGCTGCGAGAAATATTATTTGTTTTAATTTCAAAATAAGAAAGAGAGACGGGTTTAATAAAATCACATGGATATTTAGTAAAACAAAATATGGTTTGATAAAATAATTTTATGAATAAAATATGCATGATGATATTATGATGATGCACAAAATAAAATAACAATCAAATTCTGATTCTTAATATTTTTTGGACATTACAACTCGACACCACTAACAAGGATCGCGTCCCGAGATCCTAGCAAAGACGTCGGGGGAAGAGTTTGATGACTGGATACTCTTGAGTAGGGTTGATAGTTGCGACACCACTAACAAGAATTCTTGTCCCATCTTGAAATCGTCGACACCACCAACACAGGTTGTTGCTCACATTCTTCGAGAGGACACTCCGGAGAAGCAAAGTCGGAAGTAAAGGTCTCAAAGATAAGACCACCTTTAACTTCCATGGAAGGAGTAAAATTCACATGGATCCACCACTTCAATGTAACAGGAGTGAATGAGAAGAATAGTGGTATGGTCATGACTCCATCCCGCACTCGAAGCATTACTCTATACATGAATAGAAGGATCATGCAACCAACTCTCAGAATTTAGGCTGAATATCTTGACATTCTGTGTTAACAAATATTCAAGTAGATGATGTCGTCGCAGGAGTTGCAGGACAATGGGAAACATTTGAAGAGGGATCAAGTAGAATGAAATCCAGATGTAGGTCCACCGTTACAAAAGGAGGAAAAGAGAAACCTAAAGGTACGACGGAAGATCCAACAGCAGGAATCCTAGACTTAGAGAAGGTAAGAGAACAGATTCAAACTCGCAAAGATAAGAGGAGAAAGAATAGAGGTAAGGAGTAAAAATAGAGCTAATTAGATCTATCCAACGCATTTGTAGCAAAATAGTTTTGACACTAGACATCGATCGTTGGCAAGGTTAACCTACAGGCTGGATCAGTGGGGTATCGTAAACCTTTGCTCTGATACCACTTGTAACGCCCCCGAATCGGGTCTATGCAGATCTTAGCATTTCCCGCCAATATCCGCATAGAAGCGATTCAAAGACGCCCACCAGACACTTTCGTGTGGGTGGGATTTGAATACAAGTAGTTACATCATAGTAGTTTACAATAGAGTCCACAAGAACTTATATATACAGCAACAACTCAACGAGTCAAGAATACAAAAGATACAATACGAGGATACAACTCAGAAAGAAAGCAAAATAGTATCCGAGTACGGACAAGATCCAAATGGGACTAAGAGTCCTGAAGAATAACCAAGCGGTGTCCAACCCTGTCCAGGCCAAGCCGGAAAGGTAACCTTGCTAACGTCGTCAATCACATACCTGTCAAGCCAAAAGGGTGCCAACAAAGGGCAGAGGAAAACAGAAAGAGAGCGGTCAGTACTGAGGCCAGTACACGGCGAGGCTAGAATTCGGCGGTCCTCGCCTACATAGGTATGGTGGGCTTAGCGGCAGCGAAGCTTGCACTATCTAACTTATAGAGACACGCTACAACTTCGACTATTAGAGCGACATAAGAGAGCACTATACGGTAACTATGATATAACACCAAACATAACCCATCCGAAGATTTCCCCCTCGAAGACCAGTCGAGGAAGTTTCCTTGCGGAACACACACAGTGGCAATTTTAGTTAAGCAGGTGTTTAGTTGATAAGGCTAATTACTAATAATATTATTAGAGGCAAAACACTAGTGGCGTTGTCTATGATCATGACACTATACTCCTGAGGCGTCCATAACCGTGGACACACGGCTTCTCGAAGAGATTTACCCTGCAGGGGTGCACTGCTGTACCCAAACGCATGATCAACCCATCAGGCAACATATTACGTGTGCCATCTGAATCTCACAACAAGAACTATCTCTTAACTACGCGTATATCCAGAGGCATCACCTACCGTGGGGAACCAACCAAGAGGTATGACGATTCTCAAGGAAGGCACAGCGTTTGCGCCTACTGATGGATCGAGCCCTGCGGGGTAACCTGTACACACCGTGGGTGCCGCCACCGTGTACCGATATTTATGTATGCAATCCATGGCAATCCACCAAAATATCGAGTCCGAAGACATATCAACTCACCCATGTCCGAGGACATATTATGCGTATGCACCAAATGGAAAACCAATTTTGTAACCCTCTGGATATACGAATAGCGCCGGTAGTTGAGGGGGGATCCCAGAGGCCCCACGTTTGGTTAGCGCGATCAACTCAGAACTGGTATCATAGAACGAACGGGTCCTAGGTCGTCTCAAACAGTTCCCAAAGGTGGTCCCTGTCGGGGCCTTATCATTAGGTGAAACCATAACCAACAATATTAGATTAATTATATTATCATCAACCATATCCGAGTATTATATTCCACCTGTATGAGAGCGGTACTAAGCATGCCTACGACTCGCAAGGACAAAACTAGCTAATCAAACAAGGCAATAGGATAACCAAGGCAATATAGTGGAGCAGAATAAAGAAACGGTACTATAGCATCGACAATAAGGATAGCAATAGATCAATTGGAAGAAGTAAAGACTATAAATGCAAAATAGGTAGAAGGGGGAAAATGCTCGCCTGTGAGACAAAGTCGGGAAATCGGAGGCTTGTCGCAACTCGCATCCACTCATCGTCCTATCCGGTGAAGAAGCAAACACTAGAAAGAGCAACCGATACCGTATTTAATACTAGGCGGAAGATCCGGCATGTTTATGATATGATGCATGGCATGTCAATATGCGGTCCCACTTAGCAATATTAAGCGGACTCGGGATCCCGACATTTATTATTAGGTTCAAGTTATTTAACTACCCCACATATTAAATGTTGAGTTAATAAGACAAAGCATTGCATCGGTTCGCTATACAAATTTAAATGGAGTCCGGAATATGACATAAATATCCCGCGTTTAATCTCCATATTTAAATTTAGGTGAATTAGATAATTATCCCCAAACAACCCGATATGCGATGCACACATGAATAATTTAATGTATAGAAGATAGATAGCATTTTATAAAAATAGAGATATGTGAAAAGTCTCACGGTTTGGGTTGTAGAGGTGAAGAGGTGCCCCTCGGATTATATAAAAAATAGCCCATGTCATGGAAGTAGCGAACGTCGGTAAGAAGACCTTGGCGAAGGTGACAACATCGGCCGTCGGTTTCCAATGTGGCTGTGAAGACACAACGTAAGGTAGAAAAAGGAGACCAAAACTCTCATGAGCATTTTACCGAACACCTACCAGGCAAGAATATCATACACAGAGACATGCTGAATTTGTACGCTGCCGACCATATCGGAACCAAGGGAAGCTGCAAAGATGTTTACACACGGACGCGTAGACACGCATAGACAAACCGAGATGGGCAGCGTTGTCCTAGGCATGGCGCTACGCCCGCAGCGAGGAGAAACAGAGGCGCGGCTGGGCTAGCTTTGCGCGTGCAGGTGGCCTAGCACAAGAAGTGGTGGGAGCATTGAGGCTCGATCTTTCGATGGAAAATAAAAAGAATCAGCGCATCGAAACAAGAGGCACACACATAGAGCATCGGACGAGATGCTGCCGGCGACGGGACATGCCTCATGCGAGGCCAAGGCGAGCAGAGCCACAGCATGCGCATGTGGCAGTGGTCGTGTCGATGAGATCTGAAGTTGGGCGTTGACCCGCTTCTGCATGGTAGATACGACGGGCCAGAAGCTTGTGTGCAAGGGAAATTTGGTTTTGGTGGAGATCGATTGGGATCTAGGTGAGATGGAGCTACGGGCTACAGGGCAGCTGCTTGCTGTCTCGCACACGAGCAAGGCTCAGCATAGGAGCGAGAATTGGGTGGAGCAACGAAGGCTTAGCTAGCTGGAAGGAAAAGGAGATTGGATCAGAATAGGAAGGAATTCAACACATCGTGGAGAGCATACATGTTGAACTGAATCTGAGAGAGGAATCGGCCGGCTAGCAAGAGTTCTGTGTAGAAACATTCAGATAAGACATGTAGACAAAAGAGGGGAATTAGATCTCAGATTTGGGTGTTTGGGGCTAGGGTTTGAGAGGCAAAAGAGAAGAATGAATTATTATCTAGTCCAAAGTAGACTAAATGGGACTAGTTTTGGGCTAAAAATTTAGACGGGCTTTATCCTAATTTTATTTATAAAACAAGAAAAGCTTTTGCTGCGAGAAATATTATTTGTTTTAATTTCAAAATAAGAAAGAGAGACGGGTTTAATAAAACCACATGGATATTTAGTAAAACAAAATATGGTTTGATAAAATAATTTTATGAATAAAATATGCATGATGATATTATGATGATGCACAAAATAAAATAACAATCAAATTCTAATTCTTAATATTTTTTGGACATTACAAATATCATCTAGGATCTTTCCCTTGGAGGTAGGTGCACGGCGCTCTTTCTCAAGTTGCTCTTTCAACTTCTTATTTTCCTCAATGAGGAGAGTTTGATCAAAGGTAGAGTTAGAGGTACAAGAATCATTTTCAACAATAATTGGATCCTTCAATGTACCAAGAGCCTTCTCATAGGACACCTGAAGTTGGTCATGGTTCTCTCCAAGTTTTATGAGCTCACGCTTGACAAGAAAACTAGCCTTATCAAGGTGCTCACGGTCCTTGGTAAGAGAAGCATGAGCAACCTCAAGCTCTTTCTTTGAGGCATCAAGCTCTTGGGACAAAGAGTTAGCCCTATCAATAGTGTCCATGTATTTTGCTTTATCATTTTCAGAAATTTCAGTTTGTAGTTTAAGAAATGAATTGGTATTATTTTCCTCACAAAGCTCTTGCTCAAGAAGATTGAATCTTTGTTTCTCATCATCAATATGAGATTCCAAGCTATCAATGGCCTCATCACGTGAGATAACAAGTTCCATTAATTGCTTGACTCTAGCACGAGCAATGGGAGGAAGAGACTTCATGATATCATACATTTCTTTTATATACTCTTCACCAAATTCATCACTATCACTATCATGGTTACTCTCAAGATCATCCAAGACGCTAGATAGGTATGGAGGAGATACAGTTACCTTGGAGCTTCTTGCCATAAGACAAGAACCGGTGATCTTGGGAATAGGAGAACTCTCGATGTAGTCCTTGGCGTAGTCGTAGGTGAGAGGTGAACCGGGTTCGACATATGCCAAACCGGTCACACCCACCACTTTCTCCTTATCCCCACACTCCATGTCGGACTCGTCCTTGGAGCTCCTTGCCATGAGGCAAGTGGTGGTGACCTTGGGAGTAGGAGAGTCGTCGGTGTAGTCCTTGGTGTAGTCGTAGGTGAAGAGAGACCCGGGAAGGCCAAACCGGCCACTCCAACCACCTTCTCTTCATCCTCTTCCTCCTTGTCGGATATGTATTCTTGACTAGGAATCCCTTGCCATCACGCCTATTGTTCCTCTTGAATATTTCATTGATGGGGTTGGGCTTCAATCTTGGTTTGGCACCCTCTTCATACTTGGGCTTGTCAAGCCTCTTCTCATATGGACATTTATCGGCAAAGTGGCTTGACTCATCACAATTGTCGCACGTCCTTTTCTTCTCACTTGATCCCATTGAACTTCTCCTTCTTTGGAACTTCATGTTCTTAGTGAAGAGAGCAAGTTGAGAGAGCATATCATCAACTCCATCAACATCGCTTTCTTCATCACTAGCATCATCTTCTTGCACATGCTTGGCCTTTAGTGCTAGAGAGTGAGAAGACCCAATAGCACGGTTGATCTCCTTGATCTTTTGCCCTTCATTCGCCAAGTTATCCGTGGCAACAAGACAAGAGACTAGATTATCGGGAGTGAATTTATTAGCTCTATCAAGGAGTTGAAAGTTCAAGGCAAGCTTCTTATCAGTGACCGTGATCATAGAGACAATCTTGGACTTTATAAGCTCATCATTCAAATTGAATCCATCATCATACTTCTCATATCCTAGGCCACCAATCTTCACGCGGAGGGCAACAAGTCTCTTGTATGCTTCAGCGATAGTCTCACCATCATGGTTCATGAACATGTTCATCTCTGACTTGGCAGCTTCATACTTGGATTTTTTGGATAAGAGACGTTCCCTCTTGGAGAATGACAATCCTATCCCAAAGATCCTTGGAGGTGGGGATGTCGCTGACTTGATCATGGAGAGTGCGGTGAATGGCACTCCTTATCTTGTCACAAGACGTCGCATTTAGTTGACGGTCGTAGTACTCTCCCGGAGTGAGGTTGTTGGGATCATGAGGGTGGAAACCAGTGCACACAATATCCCAAAGCTCAACACTGCAGCTGCGAATATGAGATTCCATAGAAGCTTTCCAATGAGAGAAATGAGTTCCATCATAATGAGGTACAGGACCCGAACCATTAATATGAGGCATGATGTTCTTTTGCTTAGGATAAACATAAGGAAATTGATCATGGGGCGTGGAGAGTTTTGACGAGCCGCTCTCATGAGCGGACTCGGCATCCTTATCCTTTTCGGTGTCCATTGGTCTCCCTTGAGGTACTACCAATGGGTTACCAAGAAAAGCCCCATCACCAATGGCCTTAAGTTGTCCTTCTAGGTAATTCATTCGAACAAGGAGGTCGGAATCAGCCCTGGCCTTTTCAAGGGCACCCTTGGCTAAGATTTCGCGAAGCTCCTTGACCGAATAAGTCTTATCCTCCTCATCATCAGCGAAAACCATCTTTTCTCTTAGGCGGTAAAGCCCTTAAAAGAGCCCTGGGCTCTGATACCAATTGAAAGTGCAAGATGGTTAACCTAGAGGGGGAGTGAATAGGTTTCTACAAAATTCTTTATAATCTTCTGCAAGTTTTAGGATTTGCGGAATATAAGTGAGCCTAAATGCCAACTAGGTGAGGCAACCTAGATGATGAACAAGATACTTAAAGCTCGAAGTCTATCACAAGGTAAACAACACAAGTAAGAGATCGGTTAAGGAATAACCGAAGCACGCGGAGATGAAGATGTATTCCCGTGTTCACCATTTTTGGGAAGGGGGCTACGTCACGTTGGAGAGGTGTGAGGTTCCACGAAGGATTACTCACGCGCCACAAAGGCTCACCTTCTTCTCCGAGCCTATCCCACGAAGTAATAGCTCACTTACTCGTGGTAGACTTTTAAGGTAGTCTCCAAACCCTCATAAACTTTCTACGGAGCAAATCACAAGCCGAATGCCTCCGGGCAACCCTAGCCGCCTAGGGTTTCCCACAAACCCAAGAGTAACAAGCTAACTATATGAACTCAAGGGGGAATGAACTTTGGCTTGGTGGAAACGTAGAACGGGACCTCCTCTTCCTTTCTACCAAAGGGATTTGGATTTGGTTGGGTAGAATGGGAGATCCTCAAGCTTTTGTGTTTCAACAATGGGGGAGAGAGAGAGAGCATCAAGAAATGAATGTTTGCTCAAATGTCTAACCTCACAGTGGAGAAGAAAGGGGTATATATAGTATGGGGAGAAAAAGAGCCGTTTGGGGTTCCTGCGACAGAACCGGCAATAAGTACGATCGAACCGAGTTGCTCGCTGGAAATTCCGGCGACGGCTCCGGTGGACCGGACTACATGCCAGAATTTTCGGTGGCGACCGAAATTCTCGGTGAACAACTGAAAGGCCATGCAGTAAGCCATATCGGTGTACATCGAGAATTTCCGGCGGCGACCGGAAATTTCGGCGACAGCACCGGCAGCGCCGGTGCTTTTGCCGATTTCGCAGTAGCCCCTTTGAACTCATTTTTCAGGGCTATTTTCTCTCTTTCTTCGAAAGGGTGTGTGGTGGTGGATAATGAGAAGTATATTTGGTGTAGAACAACCCCAAAGAGCGCATCGAGATCACCCCTCTTAATAGTGCGGTGTTTCCTATTTGACTCAAGAGTAAATAAGAGAGAATAATAAGTAACACCACGGGCTCTTCATATATAAACGAATGGGGGTCACACATCGCCTTTCACCAACAAACTGCGGACTCTCACTTGTAAAGCTAGTAGAAACATTAGTCCGCTCTCTAGCTCCGATGTCATAGTTAACCAAAACACTAGATAAGGACTATTTTCCCTTTCACTTCTCGATGCCATAAACGTTGCTGAGATGGGGTTGAAGCCAGGTACCATTATTCGATGTAGCGCATGCACCGCCATCTGAGTTGCGCCACCACGACACCACAAAAATGCTAACTTTAGGGACCTTGGTGAACGCCGAGCGTAGGTAATGGGTCCCCACCCCCTCCTACCCGCGTGAGCGGAAGCGGAGGAGGCGATGACCCATCGATCATCGGCAGGGGAGGAGGCGACAGCTAGGGATTTTTGGAGGAGGACGAGTTGGGAGGAGGTTGTGAATGTGGCTCGATCACCATTGTAGAGGTACTCCTCCGACCCAATACAGACATGCTTGGTCATGGCTATTTAGCCAAATATTATGTAAACGCAAAGTTCAGTAATAAATACAACCCTTCGAAAATATAGCCACTATCTTATATTCTAAGACTATGGTAGTTTGTTAGAAATTTAGCACATGATTTCATGGAAAGACGAGTTAATCATGGGATAATAGGTACTCCTTCATCCCAAAAGGTTGTCGCATATTTATCTAGATTCGCACTACAAAACTCTATGATATCTTTTTGAGGGCAGGGTACAATATATTGTATTCGCCACACTCCTAAGACAATACATACAACGAATCCCCCTCGGTTGGATGGTGTTTTCATTGAAATGTTTGATTACAAATGTGTCTTTGTTCGTATATTCTCTAGGCCACCAAAAAAATCTCGCGTGCACCATTTTTGCATGCGCAACGTGAAAGGAAAATTGAGGATCCGTAGAAATGCACGGGACATGTGCAACGAGAAAGGAAACTTGAGGGTATGTTGAAAGGGCATGTATGCCCCCATGTGTGGTTTTGGTAATTAATGACAATTTTTATCGACTAATGTGTAAATTGAGTTTCACTTATAGGTTTGTCCATTAGCATCGCTTGGGCCATGTGTTGGTCTCAAGGTTGAAAGTTGAAGAAATGAAGAAGGAGAAGAAGAAATGTCCAAGAGCTTTGTGCTCTTTGAAATCATGAAGAAAGAAGGATCTTGAAGGTTGATCAAGACAAATGCAAAGAGTGGCATCAAGATGGATCAACCTCAAGAAGGAATGAAGAAGGGCAAGCTCAAGCCCTCTCTTGAAGATCTCATGCTTGAAGCTTGCCATACTCGTGTTCATGGAGTGATGAAGATAAGTTCAAAGAAGAGGTTTCCCCATAGAGTATGGGGAGCAATTTGCAAGTCTTCATCAAGCAAGAGTGAGCAAGAGCAAACAAGAAAGGTGTTCCCACTTGAGCCTAAACCGTAATAATTTTAAAAGTCTATTCACCCCCTCCCTCTAGGCGACGTCCATTGCATTTGCATATGTGCTAACACACATGGATTTAACTAGTACACTATATATGTATTAACTACACTCCCAAGAGAATACCTACGTGTAGCGTTGGGTTTGCAGCATAAAAAACAAAAAAATCCTATGATATGAACAACTAAGCACCAAGATCTATCTATCTAGATACAGGCAACGGGTGGATATGTATCCATAGAGAATTTACCTTTGAATACCGACAAAGCGTTACGAGATTGGTTCCCGTGAATGATGTAGTCCTTCACTTATCGATCTCAAGATCATGATGAAGTCCAGTAAGTCCAGCAGGTCCAACACCAGCAATTCCAGCACCACAAACCAGCAGCGCATCCGTGATCGAACACACGTCTAGTACCTCGACAACCTCCGTCCCTCGCTCGAGCAAAGAAGCGGAAGCAGTAGATCCTTCCAAAGAAACCACTGAGAACATGTATTTCGCTGATCCAAAGTCATGGGAAATATAGTAGAGGAGGAGAGAAATCCTTCACAAGGAGGTGTGAGAGTGGAGGAGGAGGAGAGCTCCTTTTATAGGAGTAGGGGGAAGGCCCCAAGTGGCCATGCACATGGCATGGTGGTGCCCCCACCTCTCCCTCCATAATGGTGAGTGGAGCTTCCACTAAGCCTTTATCATTAATTCCAACTCCACTCAAAATTGCATTAATTTTCCACCAAAATAAATGCAATCTCTCATTAATAAAAAAACCATTTTTATTTATTTTATTCGGAATTTTGTTAATTACTTTAATTAACAAACATTTGCATAAACCCTCTTGCATAACTTCAATATTGCATCTAAAACCAATTTCAGCAATTTGACCCGAAACAATTTTGGTGCTTATCGAAATAATGCCAGCACTATCAAAATCTTTCTCTGGTATTATATCTACCCCAATTAATGCCGATATACCTTAAGTGTATCACCATACGGTTCGTGAATAATACAAACATGATCGAGACCCTATCCGATCAATAATCAATAGCATGACCTGGAAATCCATACTGACTCCCACACATTCAACGATGACTTGGTTATCGTGAGAACCTTTGACGTCGTAACTAAATCCTTTTGTCTCGCGATATATTACATGTCTGAGATTCGATTATCGGTATCACCATACCTAGTTTAATCAAGTACTATTTTCTCATTCCCATGATATAACATTCTAGTGATCTTATCACTTGCTTGCAAGTTATGCCAATGTGATATCACCAAGAGGGTTTAGAGTATATCTCTCCGTCATCGGGATGAACAAATCTCACTCTTGATCCATGAGCCTCTACGTAACACTTTCGGAGTATCTGAACGCACCTTTATTGTCACCCTGTTATGGTGTGATGTTTGATATTATCAAGTTACTCTTCCGGTGTTAGTGATTGACATGATCTCATGGTTTAAGGATTAGAGCTACTTCGTATGGCTTATTATAGCAATGTAAATATAATGATTTTGATCGTATTACTATACTTCGGGTGAGTGTTCATCACATTATTCCACCAATATTGTGATCCCGTTATTAACAACATCTAATGTCTATGACCAGGAAACATTTGATCATCTTGTTAATCAACGAGCTAGTTTATATGAGAGGCATAACTAGAAACTCTTATTTGTTTATTAACCACACATGTATTAACGTTTATAATTAACATAATTATAGCATAAGAAATAAACATTTATCATAAATAAGGAATAAGATAATAACCACATTATTATTGCCTCTCGGACATATTCCCTTCATGTACATGGTCACTATATACTCCCTCCGTCTAGAAATATAAAACGTTTTATCTTTGTAAGACGAATGTATCTAGATGACTTTTGTGTATAGATTCAGAATTAACATATACACTAAAATACATCTAGGTATTCATTTTGTAAAGCTAAAATGTCTTGTATTTCTAAACAGAGAGAGTATCGTACTAGCTACATTCCCAATAGAGTAAGTACTCGTGTACAACATGAGCCAGTATAGTGGTCAGCGAGACGGGCATGTGCGGGTGGTTTGAGATACATAGGCTGATCGTCTGGGAGTATGAAATTGTACACACGGTTCTGTTCAAAATCACGCATAGCCAGATACGGGTTAATACCGTTCATCCCATACCAGACCCCAATCTTTTGTGTTAGCGGAGACTCAGAACCAACCAGACACAGAATGTAGCGAATACTCGTCAGAATCGGACAGACGGCCAGAAAGTATCTGTTCGGTTTTCACCCCTACCTCTACCCAAATCACCAAATAAATTGAAATTTGCATGAAATGCCAGCGTTGCCAACAGGCCCTGACTGTGTTATCCCTTTTTTTTTACAGAAACACGGCACTTTATTGATTAATCGTATCGATACAAAGAGTTTTCCGGATGCACTCCAAAGCAAAGTTTGAGATAAACCCTACAGAAGCTAAGCTACAAATTACAAGACCTAGCCAAATGTGTGCCACTCCATTTAGAGAATGATGAACATGTCAAAAAGTTATACTCCCTCCGTTTCAAAATATAAGATGTTTTAAGCAAATATATTTAGACCTGTTTTAGCATGGATGAATCTAAACACTAAAAAAAACATCTTATATTTTGAAACGGAGGGAGTAGACGAGAAGCCTGCAACCATAGGCTTGATATCCTTGACCAGCGAGCCAACCTGGGAGCGATCCTAGATCGGAGAGTTGATGCGATGGATCAGGGACAAGCAGTCAGAGACGAAGAACGCCTTCACAACAGCCACAGCACTTCGAAGCACTAGGGCCTCGCCTTCACAACAGCCACAGCACTTCGAAGCACTAGGGCCTCAGCGATCTCTGGAGACGTAAAACCTGCAGAGGCAAACTAACTGCAGCCAAACACCTTCCATTACTATCTCGTAGCACACTCCCATGGCCATTTGTCTACGGTAAGTAAACAGCGCAGCATCAGAGTTAACAGGGACGGTACCAGGTTATCAGAACTGTGTTATCCCTTGGGCCAACATAAACACAGTTTTACCAGTGGTAATCTTAGGCCTCGCCAGTGAATAGAAATTGTCACCAAAGTAGTTAACCTCAGAACAGCAGCAAGCACCAAGGTGTTATTATGAACAAAAGAGCATGCTGCCCTGAAGATTAATCCATCTGATACTCATAGCATCCTACTGGGACTACAGAACAACCCAAACCACGTGCTACCAGATTGCTAGTGTGCATCACAAGTCGATGCCACCACCGCCATGAGTCTTCCGCTCTTCAATGCGCTTGAGCTGCTTCTAGAGCTACACTCGCTCAAACCCGCCGTGTGTCTGATCGAACAGACCGACATGGTGTGGCTGACAAACATGGACATCTTATGACAGTGTGGATGGAGATGGGGCAGTTCTACTTGCTGCTGTACCAACTTTTTCCACGTTTAGCGTGGAAAAGCACAGATCCTTCTCTACTTGGCGTCATACCAACTTTTTCCACACTTGGCGTCGACAGCCAGGTCGACCTTCAGGATGTTGGTTCCATAGAAAGGCTTGGACATGCACTCTACCACGATGGCCCTGGCAGTTTCAGCAGATTCTGTAGGCCCTTCCAGTATCACTTCATCGTGCACCTGAGAAATGACAATAAAAAGGTTCAAATGGCATACTATGGCGGATTTGTGGTACGAATAGATAGTTTCGAAGCAAACAAAGTTATAAAGTATGACGTAATAATTGCATTTGTAGTTTCCGTTTTAAGGAAAAACCACGGATTTGATTCCATAAGACTCTGCATTTCTCAGTAGTCAGTATAAGTACCAGCATTTGTTTTTTGTTTCTATTTTTGTGAGGAACAGTACTTTCTTGTCAACAAAAGAAACCCTAAAAGTAATCTCAACCTGTAACAGGAGTCTCCAACCAAGCTCCTTAAGGCGAGCATTTCTTTCTATCTCGAGCATTGCACACATAGCAACATCTGCTGCGCTGCCCTGCAGATCAGAGATACATTATTACAAGATTTTCCTAAGCTAGAAACAAGTGGAACATCACAGACATTGTCCTTGATCAGTAGTAGCAAGTACCTGAACTGGTGCATTTATAGCAGCACGATTAACATGACCTTTTTGGCCATGAAGTGCATGGGCCATGTTAGGAAAGCGGCGTGAACGTCCGAGCAACGTGTAGACTTCACATTTATCATGCACAAGCTCTTTCTGCCTCTGTTGCCAAGCTTTAACCTCTTTTCGATCGCTATACCAGAGTTTGAGTGTTTCCCTTGCCTCCTTGACAGACACCTGGTAAGATATAACTCTGAACTGGTTGGTCATACTACTTTCTAAAAGTACAGAATTTGTGAAACTGTAGTGTTATCAAGTGACATTTCTCTAGCATGATAGTATTGTCAATTAGAGCTAATTTGGCATGTATCTTATAGTTTGGTAAGAACACGAGGACAGCAAATCAATCTCAAATGAAGGGCCCATAGTGTTAAACGATCCACCGGCTGCGGCCTTGCTGAGTGTGTGTTGCTGTGCACAATATATCCATCCTGGATCATACTTTCTTTGGTGGTAATCACCAAACAAACACCAACAACATTAAAGTACTGATCCTGAGAACACATAGCATGTGGAGGATGAGGGTCAAAGGAGACTAGGAGAGTACATCCTATGTGCAAGAGGCAGCAGGATGGGGGAGAGAAGAGTGCAACACTCATACAGCTATTGTACATGCCGCACGTGTTTGGGTTAACTGTACAAGAAAATGATCTAATCAAGCTGTTTCTTCCTGAATCAGGCTGTGGACACAATTATCCTAGTTAGTTCAAAATGCTGATGTAGCCAGTAAGAGTTTATACCTGCCAATCCCAGGATAGCCCCTGGGCAGTCTTTCCATATGCAATGGAGAAGTTAAGCATTTTAGCCTTCCTCCTCTCAGCACCAAAAGCATCCTAAAATTGAAAGTTAAGGTACCATATTTAGTTTCGTATAATCTGCAGAGTGCAAAGCATCTAGCAAACCAAAATTTGAAATAGTGAAGATTCGTGCTCAGTAAGAACAACAACAGCATCAAAACCTTTTTTCCAAGCAAGTTGGGTAGGCTAGATATTAAACTCAACAGAAAGATAAGGAAACCAAAAAGAGGAGAGAGAAAAAAAAGTAAACAAAGAACGAGTAAACTAAGATTTTGGCACATGGATTTGCTGATTTCCATGCAATCCTATCAAGAGCCAAATCTCTAGGAACATTCTAATCCCTCAAGTCCCTTTTTACCGCCTCCATCCATGTCAACTTTGGTCGCCCTCTGCCCTCTTCTAGTATTTTCCACACCCTTTAGAATACCACTATTAACCAGTGCTTCTGAAGGCCTCCGCTGGATATGCACAAACCACCTTAGTCGGTGTTGGACTAGCCTCTCGTCGATCGGTGCCCACCCCTACCCTATCAACTATTACCTCGTTCCTAATTCAGTCCTTTCTTGTATAGCCACACATTCACCGTAGCATGCACGTCTCTGCAACACTCATCAGTCAGTTGTTGGATGTATGGTCTTTTAGTGGGCTAACGTTTTGCTCCATATAACATCGCAGGTCTGATTGCCGTCCTATAGAACTTACCTTTTAGCTTTTATGAGACCTTGTCACATAGGATGCCGGATGCTTGCTGCCACTTCATCCACCCGCCTTGATCCTGTGGCAAACATCCTCGCCGATGTCGCCGTTGCTTTGCAGCATTGATCCCAAGTATTCAAAGGTGTCCCTCTTAGGCACTATTGGTCCTTCTAAACTAACATTTCCGTCTTAGCAACCAACACCACTAAAGTCACATCTCATATACTCAGTATTGGTCCTACCAAGTCTAAACCCCTTGGATTCCAAAGTCTGCCTCCATAACTCTTAACTCCTATTTACGCCGACCCTAGTTTCGTCTGCTAGCACCACATCATCAGCAAAGAGCATACACCAAGGAATATCTCATTGTTTATCCTTCGTAAACTCATCCATCACTAAGGAAAATATGTATGGGCTCAAGGCTGACCCTTGATGTAGTCCTATCGTGATTGGAAAGGTAGCGGTCTCACTATCACATGCATGAACACTTGTCACCACATTATCAGGGTAATGTACTTTGTTGGGACTTTATGCTTCTCTAGCACGCACCACATGACTGTCATTGGTATCTTGTCATATGCCTTCTCCAACTCCAACTCCAAGTCGATGAAAACCATATGTAGGTCCTTCTGAGCCCTATATCTCTCCATAAGTTGGCAAAGCAAGAAAATCTCCTCTGTAGTCGATCTCCCAGACATAAAACTAAATTGGTTTTTAGTGACATTCGTCACTCTCCTCAAGCGACCCTCAGTCTCTCCCAAAGCTTCATAGTATGGCTCATAAGCTTAATTCCTCGATAATTAGTACAACTTTGAATATCTCCTTTATTCTTGAAGATAGGTACTAAGACTAGCCATAGTGCGAGTAACATAGGTAGTAACATACAACTGCATGCAGTGTCAACCAGGCATTTTGATGACATGGCATGTCAATAAACGAGGAGAGAGGTGATTGTGGTAACTATCTATGTTACCATAACATAGTGCTTCCCGAGGAAAAATGACTCTACACACTAATAAATGAAGCATCCTATGACACTAGTTCTATAACACCATGCACTATGAAGGTAGCAACATAAACTAGTGCCATATGTGTGAGTGTGACACTACTCTATGTTACTCACCACTATAAGTAGTCTAATATAATTTTCCTCCACTCTTCGGTCATCTTGTTTGACCGAAACATGTGATTGAATAGCTTAGTTATTCATACTATAGCCACTAACAATTTAACAAAATTGTAACTGCTCTAGGAAATACAAAAAATAACGGGCATGTAATGTGTGACAAAAGGGGCATCTGCACACCAAAAAATCACTATTACGACTTATCAAGGTTGGCTAATAGAGATGCAAGGCCAAAAATAATTAGTGAAAAGGAGTGTTCAATGCACACAAACAATGAACATATGACATGCTTGGTTTGATGAATCTCCCATGCCAGAATGAGTGCATTAATCATGCAGCAGTGACACTAGACCACTTTGTGCAGTATAATGGGGCTATCCAACAATTGTTTGTAGAACAACTACATTCTACAAACGATATCATTTTTTCGTAGATCCAAAAGGTACACAGTCATCAGCAACCATTAACAGGAGGAAACACTTCATCACTTATTCTGGACATGACCCTTCACTCAGGAATGCTGGGATTATGTTTGCACGAACGGGACGATTATCTCTCGGTACGTGAAGCAATTCAAGAAATGAAAGAAAAAATACAAGGGCCTTTCTTCCTGGCAATCATCATTCGGGCGGCATGGGGAGTCTGGATTGTTAGGAACAGGAAAAAATTCCAAAATTGTGGCATCCCGCAAAACCACTACTAGAAAATCGCGTTGAATTTGTGCATTGCATCGTCATCATCATGCATTGTTCGCATAAAACTATTTTCGCAAGCCCGTTTTGTTTTCTAAAACGCCCCATCTTTATTCAAACGCAAAGCCCGGTTCTCCGGATTATTTATTTTGGCCGCTATCGGTTTGCATACGGCCCGTTTAAAACAAATAAAAAAGTTAATTGTTTTAGCGGGGGCAGTCGAACGGGCCGAATCGACCCGAACGACCACCCCCATTTCTAAAACGGTCCACCTCTAAACCTATTCCTACCAAACTACCTACCCAGCCCAACCCTCCACCTCACCCTGGCCAATCAACATGTGCCACCTCACCCTCTTCCTCTCCCCCCTCCAATCCGCTTCTGCCACTTGGCCCAGCCCTCTCTCCTCCCTTCCCACCCCATCACTCAAACACACACAAACACACGCACCCAACACCACACACCAACCCTCCCCACACCCGATCCCCCACTCATCCCACCAACCCCGCGCGGTGGCCCCTGCCCCGCACGCGTCCTGCCCCCCCCCCCCCCCGCAAGCGCCAGCCACCAACCCCGCGCGGCCCCGAGCTCGCCGCAGCGCCGCTCCTCTCCGGCCCTCCTCCGCTCGTCGCCGTCCGACCCGCCTCGCCTCCACACCCTCTCCACCTCGCGAGTCCGCGCCGCCCCTGCATCCTCCTCCCTCCGCCGCCGCGCTCCACCTCGCTCCGCGAGCGCCCGCCTCGCCGCCTCCCTCCGGTCAGCCGCCCGCGCCGCAGCCCCCCTCACCGAAGCGCGCGACCCTCCGGCCGCGGGTCCTCCCCCGATCTGCCGCCGCCCCGGCCGAGCCGCGCTGCCGCCCTCCCCGCCTCCATCTCCGCTCCGCGCCGCCGGCAGGCTCGCCCCCCTCCGGTCTCCGACCGACGCCCGCCGGGCCGCCCCTCTCCCGCTTAGTCCTCCGGCTCGCCCCGCGTCCCCGTCGTCAGGCCTCTGTGCCGCTGGCAGTGAGCCTCCGTCGCCGTCAAGGCGCGTCGCCCAGCGTCTCCTCCGTCCCTGGTGCCCATCGCCGGACGCAACCTCGCCGGGCCCGCCTCGTCGCCGTCGGCCAGTACACCGACCTCGCCCCGACGCTGCGCCCCCGGCTCGCTCATGTATCAGCAGTGCTAGTTCACCACCATGCCGTTGCCGTCCTTGGGGCCCCAGATAAGACAGTGTCAGGCGGTGATGTAGATGGATACACCAAGGAATGGGATGCCTGTTCTTAGCCTTCGTGTCAGTTTGACACTCCAAGATCTGCCCAAAGACGGACGCCAAGTACTCCGGCACGGAACGACAAGATCTTCTGCCTGGAACCCGCATGATCGCCTTCTCGGAGCAACAAGTACTCTGCCGCGGAACCCCAAGACCGCCGACAAGACCGACCACACCGACGCCATGATCTCCCTCACGGAATATGAAGACCGTTCCGATTCCGCGGACCCCTCGGACCCCAAGACCTTTGCCGTGAGACGACAAGACCGTCAGCACGACCCGACGACCGCGGATGCGACAGGATCATCCCAGAACGCCAAGTTCGTCACGAGAACGCTCCCGAACGCTAACACCGCCTCGGTGGCGCGGGCCCGTCAAGACCCTCGCAACGGCAAGATCGACCCTGTGGGACCCGACAAGATCGGCACGACGACAAGAACGACAGCGACCAGGAGAACCCGATGCGCCCTATGCCACGCCAAGTTCGTCTACCCGAACGCCAAGATCTTCCCCGATCCGAAGACCCTAACCCCGGAGTCCGAGAACGACCTCGCCGAACCCTGGACCCTGAGACCGACCCCGAACCCCGAACCCCCGGACCAAGACCGTCGAGGCCCCTCAATGTGTGAACCCCTTCCCGAAACCCTATTTTATAACATAATAACAACTTGTTGCATATTGAATTGTCATACTCGCATGCATATCTGTGGTTTGGGGGCCTTATGCCGATTCACTTCATAATTAAATATGGGGCCCATATGCGGGCAAATCTAGTCTCATATTGGCCTCATTTAAACTTGTGTAGCGAACCCGTATTATCTTTTGCCATGTTAAAACAACATTTAAATTGCGGGGTAGCTAAATAACTAGAACCATATAATTAATTGTCGGGACCCCGGTTCCGCTTAATCTTGCCTAATGGCATTGCACCTTTGCCATGTCATGCATCATACATGCATCATGCCGATCTTCTGCCGTTGTATTAAATATTGCATCCGGTGTTTATTCTAGTGTTTTGCTTCTTCGCGGATAAGGCCGTTGAGTTGATGTGAGCTTCGCCCCGATCTTCGGATGAACCTTCGACAATGTTTTCAGGCGAGCATCTTCCCCTTTCTACCTATCTTACTTTTATAGTATTTATTCCCTCCTGTTGATCTATTGCTATCTGTGTTGCGATGCTCTAGTTTCCGTACCCTTGATATCCCTTGCAGCCATATATTGCCTTGGACACATCCTATTACTTGTTGTTTGGTAGATAGTTGGACTTGCGCGTCGTAGTCACTTGCTCAAGTGCTGTTGCGTGTCGTCAAGTGCCACAGTCGTTGATGTATTGCCGCATGTTGCTGTTGGAGATGATCATAGCTTTACTTATCGTTCACTTTAATTACTGTTTAACAACTAAAATTGAAGTAAGCAGAGGCATCGGTGGGTGATAGAAAATAATTGGTTTTCGAACGCCCACTTGTGTCCCGTAGGACCCCGAGTACTTGATACCTGTTCCTTGATTTATCGCGCTATCCACATCCGGGAGGTATATGGGACCCCCCTGAGCCAGAGCTTGATTCAGTCTTATTTCTTGGGGCCACAAACTAGTTTGAGGTTTTATTACTATCCTGTACTTATGCCATGCTACTGCTTTATTTACGATTGTGCGAGGAGCACACTGTACTGTTTAGGATCGTGGCACGATTCCGCGGTGTCGACAAGCCCAGCCACACTTTCGGGTTCCCAGTCGTTCACAGCCGTCCCCACAACCTTAAGTCCGTCTCGGAGCCGGCCGGCTTCGTTGCGGGTCTACTTTAAGGGGTGGCCCCCTGAAATATTTCTGAATCCTGTGATTGCTTTGTCGTGAAGGCCTCGTTGGGTTTTGATTTGGTTTTTCCGAGGTTGATCGAGTGTGTGTTGCTATTGGTGCACCCCGGCCGGGTAAAACTTTCTGAAAGCCGTGTCCGCGGTTATGGACGACTTGGAGCACAGTATCTCGACCATAGACAAGCATAACTAAAGTTTATTGCTATAAATTTGACTTTATAATGACTAGTAATCAGCTTCACTATAATGGAATGGCTAATTAATACTGCCCACAATTGCTTGTTTGGAGTGTCGCTTGCGACCATTGTACCTGACTAGTAAGTATGACAACTACAACGGAACGGCTAAATAAAAGTGCCAACAACTGCTGGGTTTTGGGTTGTCTCATGCTAATCGAATCTGACTAGTAAGTGATGCCACTATAACTGAATGATTAACTAAAAGTGCCCACTGTTTACTTTATCAGGAGGAATATCTAAACCTGACTAGTAATTGCTGCAACGATAACTGAATAAGTAAAACTGCCAACTGTGTGAGTTCCTCAGTTGACTTCCTCGTTTGGTCTCGAGGGGGAAACGCCAGGATGGGTTTGTTTGATGATAGTATCAGGTTGGATCCGAATAGGTCTTTCTCACCCCTCTCTGATAGCCGCCAGTTGTATCGAGTCTCTATAGGTTGTTTAGTGCATGCTGCCGCTGCCGCTCAGTCCACCATACCTATGTAGGCGAGGACCGCCGAATTCTAGTCTCGCCGTGTACTGGCCTCAGTACTGACGCTCCTCTTTTTCCTTTGCCTTTGTCGGCACCCCTTTTGTTTAAGCAGGTTCTGAGATCGACGTCGTTAGCAGGGTTACCCTTCCGGCTTGGCCTGGGCAGGGTTATGGACGCCATTGGTTATTCCTTAGGGCTCTTAGCCCCATTTGCATCTTGTCCGTAGCTGGACGCACTATCGTTTTCAAGGTGATTTGGATCTTTGTATATTATATCTGTATTCTTGACTCATGGAGTCGCTGTTATATATATCTGTTCTGTGGGTCCCATCGAGGACTGTTGTGTAATGTTATTACTTCGTTTTCCACCCGCACGAAAGTGCCTGGTGGGCACCTTTGAATCGTTTCTATGCGGGTTTGGCGGGTTTCGCTGAAACTTGCATAGGTCCGATTCTGAGGGTGTTACAAAAATGAAGCAACCAACATTTGAGAGATGGAAACTGTGAGAAAATATGCAACTTGTATTCCCATGAGGACATAGGCCGATATATATACACGTAGAAGAGTGGTAAATATGCAGAAAACCCCTTGTACAACTCTACCCCCCCCCCCCCCCCCCCAAACTCATGGTCAAGCACACTGAATTTGGAGAGGTAGAAACCGTATTGTGCTCCAGTCCTTCGTGATAGATTATCTGTACAATATTTAGCCATATAATATAAGACTGGCAGTAGGGAATTTCCCTACTGTTGCTAATAAAATAATGGAAGAATTTGATCAAGAAAACTGCTGATGATTTAATTGCGCCAAATATGGCCAATATTCTTGAGCACTTCAAATGAATTAAGCATATATTTTAAAACTATACTCAGAATATTAGTGACAATGAGTTAAGTACCTTCAACAATGGCACTGGGGGCTTCTCTTGACCTGGCAGAGGATCCCATTCAAGAAGGACCTTTTTTTCATGAACAGCGTCTCGGACGTGCTCATACATATTCATGGCTGTTCTCGAATGGAAGTCACCACCAGCCTTGAAAGCATCCAGCATGCTTTTACAACTAGTAAGATGGGCTAAGATTCTCAGCTCCAACTACATGAAAACAAACCTTTCATCAGACCAAAATAGACTCGGCGATTCCAAGAGACAAAAGAATTACTACTGAGAATCATTTGGTGTTTAGCATACCTGGCCATAATCAGCAACAACAAGAGAGTTCCCTGGAGCTGCAACAAAAGCTTGGCGGATCTTATATCGATCCTTTTCATGTGCAGGTTGAGCCTGCAAGGGAGATTATTCATGTATTGAGTCTAAAAATAGTTTTGTCAGTAGGAATAAGATACAAGTTATTTTTTCCTACTAAAGCTGCTGGTGAATGCTTAAATTTGAATCTTTCATTAGCTCGTGTGCTTTATGTTAGTCCCTAAGTACTTCACAAAGTCTCCTTTACATGGCATGGCAGTTCATGGTGGCAGATGTGTGTACAAAAACAATGCATATGCTCTGGAGAACTGGAGAATATGCATATGCATAACATGTTCATCTTGGGTAAGAGCATCTGTCAAACAGCAGCTTCTGTTATCCTCTCAAACAAGCACACCGGCAAACAAAAGTAGGCAGTGCTTATTGCATTTTTGTACATACTTGAATTTATACCTACTACTTGCTTGTATTTAACTTTTTTTCTTGTATATTAATATACCTTGTGCTTAACAACTGAGAAGTGAGTTGTTGCTCTTCTCTGGGAGATGATGGTTTAAAACTACAATGCGGTGTTTGGATGTAGTAACTGGGGCTTGGAATTGCCCTTTTGGAAATGGGCCAGCCGAATTCATTAGTTTGGATGGCTAAGGAAATGGACCCTGAAAAGGTGGACCGAATTCCACACCGGCCTGCGGCGCGTGTAACTTCCCGTCGCTCGTTTCCGACCGAGAGACCTCGGAAAGGCTCGGAAATGGGAGCCACGGACACCGCTTCGTCCAGGTCGACTTGCGCGACTGCAGGCGACGCCGTGCGACTGCAGGGCGGCGGCGACGGTGGCCCAGGTAAGTGCTCCACTGCTTCTTCTCTTCCTCGCCCTCCTGTCCAGCCTTGCCCGCCTTCCCCGCCCTCCTTCGAGCTAGCCCACGGCGGCCATGGAGCCCGTCCCCGTCCACCGTCCCGCCCCAAACCCTAAATCGCACGCCATGGGGAACGACGACTGGAGGGGAAGCGGAGGGAGGGGGATGGCGTCCAGGGGCGATGGAGGCGGGAGGAGAACAGCCTGCCACAAGCTGCTCCTTGGCCTGCACGAGCTGCCCCCTGTTCCTCTTCCTGGAAGTGTGGATATGGCCCCTTTTTGATTTTTTTTTTGTGAAATTTGCAGATCCTGAGAATAAGTAGGAGGTGGTGAGTCCAGAACTGAAGGTATAAAATCCATTTATCTACTCTATGATCTGAGATTAGAATTTGCGCAATATACATGTGTTTTTCTTCATGTCTATGGTTGTATGTTAGAAAATGGATGAGAAATGGTAGACTGTTTTATTCATAGTTTGTATGCTCTGAAATAATTAGATTTCTTCACATATTGTGTGTGATGTAGCACCATCATGTCTCAACAAGAGTTGGTTTCTTACATTACCGAAGAGAACAAAAGAAGAAAAAGGAAATGGCTATTATTGACAAAGAGGCAACACACTGGGGATGCTATCTTGTGCATGATGGGAGAAATGAGATGTTCTTTTGATGATGCTTTGAAGACAACCGAGCCACTTCCTATGCCAAAGGTGACTCCGCCATCTGAAATCCTTGATGCACTGAAAAAGGTACCAGATTTGGGGGAAGATGACTTGCTGAGAGCTTACGGAAAGTTGATCATCAATGAGCGCTTGTTTGATGCTCTCATGGCGCTACCCGAGAACTTTAGGAAGCGATGGCTCTTGACCTTGCCTTGATGGTTCCTATCATGTGTGGTTGTTGGAATGAAGTAGTCTGAACTGTTTGTGAACTGTCTAGTTATGCTTTATGTATCCGTTCTGCAAAGGACATGAACTACCAACTTGTGCTATTTTGTTAGACAATTTTTATCCATGTTGTAATTGATGTTGCCACTTGAAAATTATTTCATGTCATGCTTTGCGTAAGTACTTGAAAATTATTGTGCTTGTGGTGCTGTTGTGACTTTGTTCGGAATATTTGATGCTACTATGTGTGAAAAGTAATATATAGATACATTGAAATATACATATGTTATAGATATTACATTGAAACATACATATGTAGTAGTGTGCATACGTTAGACTGTCCAAAATCAACAAAATTGACAATTCCATGTTTCCTACATCCAAACAGGAATTGGAAATGGGTGATTCCCTTCGATTCTAACAGGAAATTCCATGCACATACAAACAACAGAAATGGAATTGCAGTCCATTTCCTTTCCATCTAGGATTTGGAATCCCCAGCCTAATTCAATTCCGAGCTAAAATTCCTACATCCAAACACAGTGCAATAGAAATGTGAAAGATACATACCTGCAAATTTGGTATTCGTGCTGATAAGCGCCCTGTTTCAGTATTGATATTTAGCGAACAGTGAATGCGCCCCTCCTTACATGATATATTACCTCCCTACGATGTACAAAATAGCGTTAAGACTAAAATACTGGGTGGTGCACATAGTCAAGGTTAACTTGAACCCCCACAACCCCTTCACGCACACACAACCACACCTAAAGGAATAAAAAAAAGCAATGTATATGGTTGTTGAGTTGTCTCACTCAGAACACACAAGCACAGGTCAGCACTACACAGCCTAGCACATATAAACATTCAAAGATACTCCATGGGGGACAGTGGAAAGTACGATCATAGGAATTTTTTGAAATCCACATGAACCCACCCGTTTTTCTGCTAAGTATCAAACAACAATACTCAAAGCATTTAAAACTCATACTTGCCGGTGCACATGTCACCGACTTTATCTATGTCCATGCCTCCTCTACAGAACCTGGCATATCCCATGGTGGGCACATGATGGTTCACAGAGTACCAAGTAGAGAATATTTGAACTGAGCATGTCGCACATCTTGATTTTGTAAATGCATCACAGAGGTTCAGTCTTAAGGTAGGAACAACAGCCCTCGACTACATGAGTAAGATCAGCTGGCTAACCTGCAAGGGAAGAATAAAGCTGGATATCAACTTGTCAATAGATGAGATTTCACATAGAGCTGCAATGGCATGGCATGCTTCCTTTCCCTCCTTTCCTCCACCAAACGCTTTATATGCAGTTCCATATGACGATGCATCTTCTATATCCTGCTCGGGAAGTTCTGAACCGTTGCTATATTCATCATGTTCTTGGTCGTCGTCCAGTGTGTAAATCTGATCCATGGGTATCTTACCCGACAAAGTTTTCAATGCATCAATGCTGACTGAAGGCCACCCATTCGGAGCGAACATATCAATTTTCAGATCTTCCACAATACCATGAAGTTTGATTGTGCGAAACTTTGAAGCCTTCTTGCCCTCTAGAGCTATATTTTCATCATTCTGCACTTTAAATGTTTTACTTTGTGGCCAGATCTCACCAGGTTTATGTCTGCTACAAAGATTAGAGAAGTTAACACTTCTAAGAATCATGCACAAGCAATGGCTATTCGCAAGCAGGTACATAGGTAAGAGGGATTTGGTTTACTCTTTCTCATGAATTATACGCAAAATGACTGGCAGATCCAAAAGGAAAAGGAAAATCCAGTTTCCCATTTCCCCTCTTGTTGAGAAGAACTACAAATGATAGAAACTAAGTAAAGTACAGTCTCACTTTACTTTAAAACCAACTCCTAATAAAGAATCCAATTAAGACGAGCAGACGCATTGATTATACTATCGCTCAGATAAAACGAGTTAGCATACTAACTACTGGTCCTCAAATACTTGAGATGTTTTGATTAGACACATCTTAAAATTGTTTCATTAAAAGGCATCCTTTAGAGATGGGGATGGAGACTAATTAGTCCAGGAACACTTTGCAGCACAGTAGTTAATATCAAATTTATAGCCTGTGTCACGAATGGTTAATGTGTGCAAACTCAGACGATCATCAGAAATAGAAACAATGCTTAAGATCCTAAACATGTCACGAACTACTGAAGATATCCTAGAATAAAATATATGCAAATCCAAACGACATTCAATGCTGAAACATTAAAGAAAAGATAAGCATAATATGGTGACAATACCTGTTTTCAATGCCAGCAAAGAAAAGCTGGCGAAGTTGTAGATCACTATTCACATTCATGTACTTGGCATTTGGACAATATTTAGATGCCCAATTCCTAAACTTATCTGCAGCCAATTTTCGTTCAGCAACAGCAGTTTTCTGGATCTCTGAAAGGTAAGCACGGTCAACAAGCATTCCCTCTGTTTCCATCTTCACAAGAAGGGCCCCAAAGGGTCGCCAATACTCTTCATAGAAATCGTACATTGTTCCTCTAGGATAACCATCAAAAATCCATTCTTTTGCTTCAAGCTTGCTTTTTAAGCTTTCATAAAGCTTCAGTGTATTCACTGCATCCAATGATGAATAGCAAATCCACATCTCCCTGTCTTCCCTTTGCAACTTTTCGACTGGTTCCATACATATGATTTTCCCTTCGGCTCCATCCTTTCTAATCTTTTTTGCACCAAAGATTGTTTTCATTGATGCCTTTCCAATTTTAGTTAAATCCTTTCCACCATCTTTCATGACTCTAGGGTCATTTGCAAGTCCTTCAAGTGAATATCCACCGTCAGTTTTCCTGTTAGAATCCCAAAGGCGTGCAAGATGTATTGTATCAGCGTGAAACCCAGCAACCTTGATTCCGTAGTTCTCAATGACATGGCTATCAAAACTGTAGTTATGCCAAACCTACATGATGAAGAGAAAAACAAATGATCACTTCCAACAACTCAAGAAGAAGCAAAGCTTGCAATAATTGATATGACATGATTAATCTATAATATGTAAAAAAAAATCTAGATTTGCAGTTCGAATATAGCAGCTTCTAGGCCACAATGGCATCTTAGTAGCAAATTTGTGTTATGAAGAAGCAAATCAATCAGGCTAGAATATAAAGATTATGGCATGATACCACAAGCAACAAGACAATATGCACTTGAGGTAGTCTAGTAATATATGCCTTGGTTATTGGTTCTTTTGAGGTGCAGTCAAGGCAGTATTTTGCTGTTAGAAAGCCAGCAATGTCATACTGAATGGCTGAGCGCCATGTAAAATGCAGAAGTATACAAATTAGTGCAGTACATTCAACTTATTTCAAAAGTAATCCACAACAATAAATAGACAGAGGCAATAGAATTATAGGTTTGTCAAGGTAAGACAATCCAAAAGAACAGAACTACAAGTATAGCAAGAGGTGTGAGAAGATGTTACACTCCGTGTTTCATCCAACATATAAAAAGGAAAACAATAGCGAGAGAATTACTCCATGATAAATAAGGAGGGATAAAACTGGACCTTCTTGATAGACGGGTCCTCAAAGAATGGAGCAAACTCCATCAAGACATCCCTTCCACCATCTAACACATCCACCCAAATGCATGTTTTGCCATTTCCAAAATCGGCATGTACATCAGAGTTTTCTGAATAGATGCTAAAGCATATTACTTCTCCATGATCAACTGGTGTCTCTTTTTTGACATCAATATTTGCTACCTGCATAAGATTGTGCAATCCTGAATTAGAACATTTTAACAAGCTTAGGATGCATCATGCAATAAACCTCTCTGCTTGTCGTGGATTAGCAAGAATAAGATTGTGCAATCCTGAATTAGTACATTTTAACAAGCTTAGGATGCATTATGCAATAAACTTCTCTGCTTGTCGTGGATTAGCAACATTAGACCATTTGGCGAACTCATGAGCATATGAGTTCTCACCATAGCTGCTACCCAGCAGTAATTTACGACATGTTCCTGGAACCATGTGAAGCCAATAGTGTCTATAATGTATTTATTTTATCATTCCTCATACTCCCTCCGGTCCAGTTTATTAGGCACGCACGTAGTTTAAGAAAATCTTTGACCATCAATTTTGACCAATAAAATATGTAATATATGGCCCAAAAAAATACCATTGGAAACTACTTTTGAAGATGAATCCAATGGTATAATTTTTGTGAGATATTATGTAAAATTTGTTGACCAAAATTAATGGTCAAAGTTGTTCTTAAACTACGTGTGTGCCTAATAAACTGAACCGGAGGGAGTAACATTTTGGCATAGTTTTATCTGCTTATCATGGATGCTGAACAAACCGTGTCTTGTGGCATCTGCCATTTGAGGACCATAGCTATGCAGAGTGGACAAAACATATGTAATCCACGGAAACATCACTGTAAAGAGACATTATTCCAATAAACCAACTTTCTACCCAGTTGGCAGATTTTACTTTATGCATCTAATGGTGGCTGATAGGGATAAACATCATAATCATTCTAGAGAAAAGGTAATAATTCAAGCAGAGTTTTGCCAAATACCTCTGTGTCGCATGCATGAACAAAGTTTTTGTACTTTGTAGTAAGCAATCGTACCACATTCTTTGCTGAATCGATATTGTCAACAACCAAAACTTTGTCATAGATACCAGCAAGAGCCTTCCTTTTGCTTTTAGACTCGCTAGTCAAAGCACTTCCATATGGGAAGGATGGTGCCATCTTTTTAGCTACGAGTTTGTGTTTATTGTCATACCCAACATTAACCTGGCCATCAAGCAATGAAGTTGCGTCCATATTTGAGATATTAGGCGGAGAAGCCTCCATGGATGAACAATCGTGCAAAGAACTCTCCACCTTAGAGCTACTAGGCATGCTCGATAGTTCGATGTCATCATTAACAACAATCATTGGGGTTGACAGAGCATGGGCTAACTGATTTGTCGGACTACACTTAGCCAAGTATGTATTGGCATGTCTATTTACAATTGAGTAAGATGGCACTCTTTCTCTTAGATTACACATGGAAGAACAGTTTGAACTTCTGTGATCTCCAGAGGTTTCATGATTTGGATTTCCAACCCTTGGAGGAGTGGCTCCATTGTGGATGCTATTACTAAAGCTGTTGGCCATTCTGAGACAAAGCATCTTCTCGCTCTCAATCAACCACTCATGTTTGTTGCTTTGCCCATTTAAGTTGGCATACAATCCAAACCTGCAGACACTGCTTTCTCCAATTCCCATGTCTGAACTGTTAGAATAGTCTTGCCTGTCAGCCAGAAACACTTCCAAAGTTAGATTTTAGGATCCAGAAACCAATGTGAATTCTTAACTGCCGAGACAGCACAAAAAATGATCATTACAACTAGTTCCAACTGAAGTGAGGTATGCGGGGAGCAGGTTTTTGTAGGAAGAATCATGTGGCTATAAAATGTAAGAGTGTTGCCCTGCCTAATAATATAACAAGTGTTAATGACCACAATCTCGAATAATAAGTTGACGAAACACTGTGTTCGCTTCCAAAGCACATATATATCATTTATGGTTCCTCGCACAAACATTACTTGTAACATACATTTTCAGAACGCAAATCAACCAAATCATAACCCTCTGCACCAAAAACACATGAATAACACATACATTTAATTTTAGAACGCAATTAATCACTACCAATCATCCCCCTGTTTCTCCATTTCACTTTCCCCTTCCTTCAAAGGAGTATGCCAACTACCTATCCACGGCTCCCGAGCAACCGATAAAGTCAAAAAATATATATATATCAGAATCCGGCAGCACGGCAGGTACCTTCTTCGGCCGGGGAAGGCTCGAGGCAACGGCGGACGGCAGCGGAAGGGAGAAGAGAGCCACAGCGGCGACGAGCACGGGCACCGCGGGCGGAGGTGCCCGGACGCCGGCGCCGCCGCCGCCATGGTGCCCACGAACCGCCTCAGCTTGGAATCGGCTCGTATCCCTCCTACTGGCACCAATAGACAGCCGCTGGCTCCGCAACCGAAGCGGCAGGGCGCCGTCGTCGTCGGCTGCAGCTGGTGCACGCGAGGGGGCGAGGGGCGAGGGGCGAGGGGGAGGGGGGAGGCGACAGAGAGGCTTTGGCCGTTCGGGAACCAAGCGGGGCAAAGGGTTTAAGCGGCGGATCCCGTCTCCGGGACTCGATAGCGGGGTTTGGAAGCAAACAACGATAGTCGCGTCCACTGACTGATAGACGCGTTTTCCGTATCTGCGGCTTCGAAAGCTGTAGTACTCCTTTCCTTTCTTCTTCAAATAAGTGTAGTTGTAGGAAATATTTGTTAGTTTAATCTATTTCACGGAAAATTGTAGCAATATTTATGCATAAAATTAGTATATTAATTTATATATAGATAGATATTTGGTCAAGAGTAGGTTCGAGGCAAAACGCCCCCTACATTTAAGGTGACCTTCAATAGCTGAGAAAATGATACATCATCCACGGAATGTATACTACGCACCCATGGTACAGTTTTAGAAAACGTCCGACAAAAGTTATCCTCTATTTTTTTAGGAAGATCAGAAACACACACGCTTCACGGTTTTTATCATCATGATCATCAATAAACTGCTGTCACAATTTAAGGTTTGTTCACCATCTTATTATGTTTTCTTCATAAACCTATAAACTGCTAGTATAATTTAGTTTTGGTTATTATTTTTTTTTACAAAATACGAAGAACCATGAACTTTGGTGCTACATTTAATTACTCTCTTAGAATTAGCATTTGATATATTTCAAAACATTGTACAAAATAGCACACACTAAAGTTACATGACTAAGTAAAGTACAATTTCACTCTATTAGTATATGATGTTTTGAGATCAATATCCCTGGCTGCTGTTGTGGTGCCTCTACCTGGAGTGTGCACAGTAGCAGCTGGATAGCATGGCTTGTCATTGTGTTATAGTTGACTGAAAATATTTCCCAGGCCAAGGATGCATATACTAAGCCTATAAGCACATGTTAGCTTATGTAAAAAAGGTGACCTTATAAATGATTTCTAAACTATTTGTCTAGGAAAATGATTTATGTGATATTTGTACTTTCTTGCAGATGAGTTTAATTTCTATCTATTGATGATTTAGGTGTGCAACAAGATCCAGCCTATGATGCAAAGGCCGGGGCACTATTGGGTAATAAGAAAAGATATTTATTTTGGTGGCTTTTATTCTCTATGATGAGTTTGCATAGCATCACTATGCAAGCTGGGAGAAATCTATCCCTCTATTCCTCCTAGACAACCTCTAGTTGAAGAGTAGTTAGATTTGGACGAATTTGTACTATAGCCATTATTTTACTTGGATCTAATGGTGCAAGCTAATAAGAACAGGTGCTAGGGAATGATTTTGGTGATCAGCATGTTGTTGCTGAACTGTTGTTGCTGCTGGGCTGGTGTTGATCTTGATCAGCCACTGTTAATTTAGTGGCATGCTTTCCTCCCTTCTTCTGATGTAGTTATTGTTACTGCTCTCCTTGGCACCTAGGCCTCCTCCTTGTTCTCCTGATCATGTTCTTCTACTTCTGGATCTAATATCTTCTTTATGCTTCTCTCCCCCACACTCTTGGATGGATTTACTAAGCAACCAGGGTTAGGGATATGGTGTTGATCTAGATGAGTGATCTTGTGGTGATGGACAAGAACAGGTGTTGTTCCTAGTGATGAACTAGTGATCTGAGGGTAGTTCTGGGCTAAGTGTGGTGTGTGGAGAAATTCTGGTCAACTTCTAGCTTATCAGCTATGGTTGTACTCTTCCCTTTGTACCCCATATGATGCCTCTGGTGTTTGATAGCACACCAGCATGCAATGACTAAGCTTCTAGCTTGTTTGCTATGACTTGTGGATAGGATCAAGTGGATGCCCGATATTTCCTTGTTCTATATTGTTGCTATTTACCTTGACATGGTGAAACTTGCCCTTTCAAATTTAAGCTCAATGATGAGACAAACAGTGCATTGCACTGTAATTCTGAGAGCACACTTAACACACTAATCCCTTATTCTTTTACTTTTATTTTGTTTTCTTTGAGTTGTTTTGTAGAGATGAAAAGAAGAAGAAAAGAAGATACAAGATTCAGCTTAGTTTAGGAAATGTAATTTAAGACTTCTTTTTTATTATTTTGTAATTCATTATTGTAATCTTTCATTTTTATTTAAACATTTGTAAAAACAATGTAATATTTGTATTATTATCTTTCATTTAAATATTTGTAAAAGAACAATGTAATGTTATTATTATTGTAATAAAGTAAATATGTTTTTCCTACTTTGTAATTGTTGTCTTTTTATTTAATACTTGCCAATTATTATCTCATCTACCTATAATAAGTAATGTACCCTTTATTCATTTATCATATTGCTTTATTCAAGACTTTATATTCCATCTCTCCTAAGTAAAATAGGGCCAGACACTAAAGTTACCTAGCTGCTATAATTGATCTCTGCTGCACGGGCCCTGTTTTACTATTTGCACCGGGGCCCCAAATTCCTGGAGACGGGCCTGCTGATAGGGAATCATTTATTTGTCCCACATGACAGGGAATCCTTAGGACAGAGGTGTCCATGTCGGGTTAAACCATGCCTAGTGTTTGCTTAGGGTATGTTTGGTCTTTGTCCGGACTTCTAACTAAGTTTTAGGCGTGACAAATGTTTTGGACCTTTTTTGGATGGTGGCCAATATTTTGGCATGCCATTGCCCACTTTTTTGACACATTAACTGTAGGGGAAGCCCCTATGATATAATTTTATATATTAAGAAAAGAAAATGTACAAAAGACCAGAGTCTAAGCAAATTACATCAAGGAGGAAAGAAATGTCTTAGGAAAATAGAAGGAATTAAAAAAATTAGAAACAATCCACTCAACAAGTGGTACTTATGCCTTAACCTTGTACTTATGCATGAGAATATCACTTTGAAAACCCATTTTCTAATCTGTTAAAGGAGACCGGTAGATTTTTAAAAATATAGTCGTTGTGTATTCTCCAGATGTTCTAAACAGCACATGCAAAAACTTTCATGAAACAGGGGCCAAGAAAAGATGACCTAGATATCATAAAACCTTTTGTGGGTGTATTTGATAAGTCGCACTGAATATTCAAAAAATCCCAACACTGCATAGAAAACTCACAACCAAAAAAAGGTGATCCCTCGTCACACATTCAGGCCCAGAATCCAAATGCCAATGCTTGCGCAACATCAAGTCTCTCGTATTAAGCATGTCCAACAAAAGTAGCCAATAGAAAACTTTTATTTTACGCAGAGTTTTGGATTTTCACATTTATGGGCATTTGTCCAAACATGTAGTTATAAAACTTATGTATATTTATCGCCCCAAACAAATGATCTTTGGTCAACCGCATTAGGAGACGGCAGTGTCCGTGCCATTGCCCCTTTGCCGACTCTAGTTCACTTTTTTACCAATGTTGGGTTGACCAAATTTTTGGCTAGCCAATATTTTGGTGGGTGAACATGGGATAAAGTACATCAATGGCTGGAGATCTGCAGGTCCGGCGCTCCCGCCAGCTGCAAGGTCTCTCTTTGGTTGGCGGTCGGAAACAAAAGTTGGACTACCAACCGGCTTAGTCGCCGTAGACTGCAGGATTCTGCGGTGTGCCCCTTTTGTGACCAATGCAGCGAGACAATCGATCATCTACTGATGGAGGTGTGTCCTCTCCAGCGAGGTGCATGCGACTTGCCTTGGCTAGTGGGAAAAAATGCATTGGATGTCGGAACAACACGCGGAGTTTTGTGGGGGTGGCTCTAGGACCGACGCGGCGGAAAAGGTCACGAGCGCGGCCTATGGACTGGAGTGACCCTAGTATGCTGGACCCTATGGCGTCACCGGAATGATAAGGTCTTCAAGGGTGTCGTGCCATCATCAGTCGAGATTTTGAGGAAGATCTTAGCCGAAGCAACCTTGTGGAGGACGCTACGGCTCTTCCCTGACTTCTTAAGTCGGGTAGATATGTGGAGATGTCACGAGTAGTTAGCTAGTGGGTGAGTGATATTCGCGAGGTAGCGTGGAGTTGTGCTTTTGGGGTATGTGCCATAGCATGTCGTAAAACTTGGCCGCTCCTCCCTTCTTCTATGAAAATGATATTGTCTCCTAGGATGTGTCCTTAAAAATCATAGGCTAGAACAACATACCCTTAGTCCATCCATGCAACTTCGGTTTGGTTGCGGTTTAGAAGCAACCGGGTAATTAGCAGTTAAGGGTTGTGTTTTCATTGCTGGTCGTTCATGCCTTTTTGTCATTAACAAATTGTCTCCATCAATGTAATGTGTTCATGAAACCCCAGGTCATTTAACACATAATCATATTTTTGTACAAAATAAATGTGAAAGGATCATATGGGCACCTAGAGGGAGGGGTGAATAGGTGCTACTTCAAATTTTCTTCTTTTTCAAATTAGGGTTTGACAAGAAAGGTAAATTCTCTAGATTATGCAACTAAGGTGAATTTACCTATATGTCAAACTAGCACCAACAAGCACAAACACTAAGCAAGAACAAGTAAAGTAAAGTGCGGTAAAGGATAGAAGTAACCAAAGTGGAGGACGCGGAGACACAAGGATTTGTTTCTCGTAGTTCCTTACTTTTGAGGGGAAGTACGTCTACATTTGGAGAGGGGTCATTTCAAACCACCAACGCCACAAGAGGCCTCCCTTGTTCTCCGATGAACCTCACCCCAAAGGGTTTGATTCACCTCTTCCACTATATCGGCAACCTTCGAGGTGGAAGCCGACACCTTTACAACAAGTTCGGGGCACACATCCACAACTTAATTGGAGGCTCCCAAATACAAGCAAGTTGTCAAACAATCAAAGACAAGCTTGTAAGAACCAAATCAAAAGCTAGGGTTTCTAAAGAAACACTAGAGCATGGGGGCCCTCAAAGTGAATGAGGGGGAAATGAAGATCTATCTTCGTGAAGCTGTAGATCAAGGCCTCCTCCTCCGATTCTCCAAAGATCAATGACTTTGGATGGTTGGATGTAGAGATCTTGTTGATTTGGTGGCTCTAATGGTGATGGTGTTCTTCAGTGGATCGAGCAGCTGGAGGAAGGGGATAAGGGCCTATATTTATAAGCAGCCCCCTCCACTGAACCGTTTTCTGACCATTGGAGAAAAGTCAGACCGGAGACTCCGGTCTACACCAGAGAATCCGGCCCATCTCCGGACCAGCCTCCGGACCAGTGATACGTTGGAAACGTATCTATAATTTTTGATGTTTCATGCTTGTTTAGTATCTACTTTGCTTTGCTTTGTCTACACTTTGAGGTGTTTTATATGTTTTCTGGTACTAACCTATTAACAAGATGCCACAGTGCTAGTTGCATGTTTTCTTCTGTTTTTGGTTCTAGAAAGGCAGAAAATTAATATTCTCGGAATTGCACGGGACAAAAGCCAAAGTCAATATTTTACCGTGGGGAACACGAAGCCAGAAGAAGAGACGGAGGAGGGCCTTGAGGGGTCCACACCCCCTGGCCGTGCGGGTGGGCCCACCTCGCGTCTAGGGGGTGCAGCCGCCTCGGGCACCCCCTTGTCCTCCCTCTTCGCTTATAAGAAGCCACCGATGCCTAAACCCTAAGTACCCTATCAATATTCCACGAAATCGTCTATAGCCGCCGCCACCATCGTCCCTAGATCGGGGGGATCTGAAGCTCTTCCCGGCACCCTGCCGGAGGGGAGATCATCCCGGAGGCCTTCTTCTTCATCATGCCAGCCTCCGGTATGAAGAGTGAGTGGTTCCACCTTGGACTACGTGTCCATGTAGTAGCTAGATGGTTGTATATCCTCCTTTGTTCTTTCATGTCTAGATCTTGTGAGCTCCGTTCATGATCAAGATCTCATCTATTTGTAATCATGCATGTTGTGTTTGCAGGGATCCAATTGATATTGAGATTACTATGTCAGATTGATTAATGGTTTTGTCTTATTGATTCTATCATGTATGTGTTGTTTGTGATCTTGCATGCTCTCTGTTGTTAGTAGCTATCTTGGCCAAGTAGTTGCTAGTGACTCCTAGAGGGGTTATTTATGCTCGATAGTGGGTTCATGCCTCTATTTAATCTAAGGGAAGTGATAGAAATCTCTAAGGTTGTAGATGTGTTGTTGCCACTAGGGAGAAAACAACGGTCTCTTGTTCATGGAACAAGTGGATTGTTTACCTTGCACACTTTTTTTAAAGCAGTTGTCTGTTGCTTGCAACTTAATACTGGAGGGGGTTAGGATGATAACCCAAAGGTGGACTTCTAGTCATAGATGAAGTTGGATGGCGGTCTATGTATCTTGTTGTATTGCCCAATCGAATCTCATAGGATCATAATGTCTAGTATTGCATTGTTATGCCTTGCTCAGTCCTGTCAATTACCCTGCTGTAATTTGTTTACCCAGTATGCCATGTTTGTTTATCTAAGGAGAACACCTCTAGTGAACTATGGACCCCGGTCCAATCTTTACCATTTATACATCTTCCACTTTTACTTGTTGCAAACCACCATTACCTTCCACACCATACAGTTAATCCTTTGTTATAGCAAACCAGTGAGATTGACAACCTCGTTGTTCGTTGGGGCAAAGTCTTGAGTTTATGTTGTGCAGGTCTCCAAGTTGCTAGCAACACCTTTGAGTCGTTTCCTTCCTCCTACTGGTTCGATAGCCTCGGTTTCTTACTGAGAGAAAACTTGCTGATGTGCTCATCACACCTTGCTCTTGGGGTCTCCCAACGAGGCGTTGAAAACACGCCATCAAGCTATTTCTAGCGCCGTTGCCGGGGAGGCTAAGGACGTCTTCACAAGGGGAGTCCCCCACAACCTTTCCCTTTACTTTGTTTTTGTTTTGCTTAGTTTCTTTTGTTTGGTTTTGTTTGCCTCTTTTTATCAAAAACTCCAAAAAAATAGTTTAGTTTGGTTTGCTTTCTCTTATAAAAAACACAAAAAATTACTTCCCATTCTAGTTGTCACCTTGCTCTAGCTCACCATGTTGATCCCCAAGTTCACCCTGAAAGACCTTTCATTAGGTAGTGGCTCCATAATTGGGAAAGAAAATATTGAAGAATTCTTTAATCATGTTAGCAAACATGAGGATATTGAGGATAGATCTATAGCAGAACTTGCTCCTAATTATGAAATTGCTGCAGCTTCTTTAGTTCATATGTTGGAGGCTAGGTTTGTTAACCTTAACCCCATGATGCAAATTTTGTTTCTCAAACTAAAAGAAGAAAAGGATCCTGAAAAGAGAGACTTTATCCTAGAAACTTTACTAAAAGAATTCAATGATGTTGCTAAGGAAGCCAAAAAGGTATTTGAGCATTTTAATATGCTAGGCTCATGTGTAGATGTTATGGGTACTTTAGATAAAACTAAACCTAGAGAGGAAATTAATATACCCATACCTTTTAAACTTGTAGGAATGCATGAAGCCTTAGAAAAGAATTTTGATTGGATTGTTCCTAAAAATTCTTTTGATGAAAGTAGTGAACCAAGGAGAGATGAGAAGGGATCCTCCAAAATTCATTTGGATGGGATACCTTTTCTAGTTGAAGAGATTGCAAGTATTGATCTTAATTCTTCATTTGAAAACACTTGATTATTTCTTCTTATGCCTAACTTAAAGGCGTTAAAGAAAAGTAGGAGATCACCCAAGTGTTTTCTTGAGTCTTGGAAGTTATTACTTCAGTAATGACCTCTCCTTATCCTTTTTGTTTGCTTTTTGTGCCAAGAATGACCTCTAATGAGAGGGAAGTAAGATTTGGGGAGTTGTTGTCCCGAAACATATTTTTGTGCTCCACCGTAAAAATTCGTGAGGAATCTCTGCAAGTCGGATTGAGCTGATGTTTTACGAATAAATTCCCAGTATGTTAGCTAACTTTCGTTAGTTCAACACTTTTTTATTTCAGCAACATAAGGTCTTCGAAAAAATCGCTTTCTACCTGCTGGTTTGTTTTGACAGATTTCTGCCATTATTTGCATTTGCTTCTTATTGATTCCTTTTGGGGTTCTTTTTGGGAAATTGAACTTTTTTGAGGGATTTGCTACAGTAGCTTGTGTTTTTAGTGAAAGTTTTGTTGTTCTAAAAGCTAAACCTAAAGGTCGATTATCTTTTGAATACACTAATGTTGCTAATGAAGATTGTGTGAAGTTTTGTATGAAGGAAGATTTGCTACATAGTTCTCACACGAGTTACAATAATGTAGGAGCACCCACATAGTCACACACAAATAGCAAATAGTATCTCGAAATCACATAAGGCAAAGCAAATAAGTACGAAGTTGAAGATAGCAAATAAGAATCAAAGCCCAAGCCCATGCAAATCTCGATGACAATGTCTTCTCCCCCTTTGGCATCAAAACGCCGAAAAGGGAAAAGACCTAAGCTAGCGCCCCAACGGATCAGTAGTCCTTGTCTTCATCATCCTCATCCTCCTCATCCATGTACTGATCCTCATTCATGTCCTGATCCTCATCATCGTCACCATCTGGAGCTGTAGGCCCTTTGCCGTGAGGGCGAGAAGAGGAGGTACCCTGGTACCCATATCCAGAGGTGACATAAGAAAAGGTCTTCCAGTCCACCAAGATGTCCTATTGGGCATTCCATTCCCCAAAATAAAGAGTGTAGTCTGACTCAGTGGATTGTTGAGCGTCATGCTCATCATTGTACTCATCTTCTCCTTCCTCATCATCCTCTTCACCCTGAGCCTTAATCTCCTTGAGGAGTTTCTCTATGTGATGGTTGCTCTTGTAAGAGGCATGTTGTTGCTTTCGGATGTCCATGTTCATGCAACAAAGGGTCCTCTCCCAGAATGAGGCCTTCTTGACCTTCTCATGTACATAGTCACGTGTCATGGGAGGTAGAGGTGCATTGGAGGCTCTCTTCCTCTGAGCCCTAGGAGAGAGGGGGCCCTCTCGGTCTCAGTGATCTCCTCCTCCTCATTGGAATAGGAGCGTCTAGGAGGAGCCCCCATACGCCCCTTCTGCTGAAGTGATACTAGAGTGTGCGGTTGGGAGCCAAGCCAAGTGGGGAACCATGACCCTGGGAGTTGATGAGTCTCATGACAAGTGGTGCATATGGAGGAGACTTTTTGTACAATATGGCATGGTACATCTCCTCGAAAATGAAATCCATAACATCAATAGGATTTGCATCTGCCTTGGGGCCAGCCATGTGAATCCTGTGAGTATGATGATATAGTAAGTTGACCAGACCACATCTAATGGCATCATCATTTCCAGCACTCGGGGAAATGGTATGGCGGAATATCCTCAACATCAGATTACAGAGGGGCTTGAGTCCCTTGGAACTCCCCACAACACCCTCGCTACCATACAAAGGGGCTAGCTTGTTCTTGTTCTCCCCAAGAGCTGCTGAGTGCATGCGCATCCCAACATGAGTGGACACGCCCTGGAAGGTCTCAAATATGAGATCAACAAAGTTGTAGAAAGTTGCAGAGCAGCGGTGGTTTCCAGTCATCCAGGTCATAGTCCTGGCTTGGTCAGACCCAAACACAACTGTAGCATAGAACTACTGCACAAGGGTGATGTTGTAGTCTTCATGGAGCTCCACCAAGTTGAACAGCCCTGATACGTCGAAAACGTATCTATAATTTGTAATGCTCCATGCTTGTTTTGTGCCAACTATCTTATGCTTTGTCTACACTTTGAGGTATTTTTATACACTTTCTGGAACTAACCTATTAATAAGATGCCGTAGTGCCAGTTCCAGTTTTCTCCTGTTTTTGGTTTCAGAAAAGCTAAAAAAATGAATATTCTCGGAATTGGACGGGACAAAAGCCAAAGTTACTATTTTTCCCGGAGCAATACGTAAACACGAAGCAGAGACAGAGTAGGGCACCAGGGTGGGCACACCCTAGGGTGGCGTAGGCCCACCTAGGTCATGCCACCAGGGGGTGTGGCCCCCCTGGCCGCCTCCTCACCTCGCCTCTTTGCCTATAAGAATCCCCCAAGGCAGAAACCCTAAGACATCCATCAGACATCCACGAAAAGTTCTGTTGCACCGCCACCACTGAAGGGGAGATTCGGGGACAAAAGTCTCTATTCTGGCACCCTGCTGGGACGGGGAAGTGCCCTCGGAGCCATCTCCTTCGATCTCCACCACCATCTCCATTGCCATCTTCATCACCGTTGTTGATTACCATGATGAGGAGGGAGTCGTTCTCCTTCGAGGCTAAGGGCTCTACCGGTAGCTATGTGTTCATCTCTCTCTCTCTCTATGCATGATCGTATTGTGGTAATGAGCTCTGTAATCAAGTATATCTGCTCTGCTACTCAAGTGCTTTAATAAATCTCGGCTCTCCCCACGTGTGTGAAAGTGATAGCGTGCACGCCGTGGTGGCACTTAGGCTAGAGTCTACATAAATACTCAAGTGCTTTAATAGATCTCTGCTCTCCCCACATTTGTAAAAGTGACAGTGTGCACGCCGTGGCGGCACTTAGGCTAGAGTTAATAAATATTTATCATGAGTATATTTTGAGTTGGTTGTCTCTATGAAATTGTGGTGTTTGTTGGAACCTTCTAGCGCTCAAGGTGATAGTGTGGGGTTATCTGTATGGGGAAGGCGGACTTTGAGGAGTGATGTTATAGCCCTACCATGGATTAGATTATCCAACCGGAGAGTAATTAAGAGTAGAATCATGAAGAGAATATATTTATATGAGAGAGTGTTCACTAGTGAAAGTATGATCCCTAGGCCTTGTTTCTGAACATTGAAACACCGTTTACAACTAGATCTATTACATGTTTGCTTGCTTTTAGTCTCTTCCACTCTGTCAAGCTCTTTTCTGGCACCGTTGTCTTATAATTATCCATACCACTTGTATTTCACTATCTCTTTGCCAAACTAGTGCACCTATACACCTGACAAGTGTATTGGGTGTGTTGGGGACACACACAAGAGACTTCTTATATCTTGATTGGAGGGTTGCTTGAGAGGGATACCTTTGACCACTTCATCCCTAAGTTCGATAAACCTTGGGTAATCCACTTAAGGGAAACTTGCTGCTGTTCTACAAAACTCTGCACTTGGAGGCCCAACAACTGTCTATAAGAATATAAGTGCATAGACATCAAGCCATAACTTCTCACTAATCCACAATGCATTAGAGAAGTAGGAGATGTTCCTCATCTGCTCAACACTCATATACTTCTGGGGGCACACAGGTGACTTATTGAGCACACTGTAGATGTCTTTCATGAAAAAAGCTTGCTCCTTCCTCCAATAGCAAGGTTCCTCGCTGGTTCGTGGCAAGGCATAAAAATCAATCTTCCGTAGCTCATGGTACTGTTTCTTAGACATGTGGACCAAAGACTGAAGATTGTCGTACTTTGCCCTCTTGGCACGGTTCTCTTCCTCAACCCTGTCATGTTTCATCACGGTTCTCTTGGACATGTGTTGCATCATGGGCCTGCTGCCTCCGGTTGGACGGGGGCACAACATACTGACCCTCAGACTCATCATAGCAAGGCTCGGTCCTCTTTGAATTGGCCTTGGTGCGAGGAGGACGATGAGAACCAGAACCTATGAACAACAGTGAGGGAGATAGCATGGAGGTAAGCATATATGTCCCAAAGATGCAGCACAAGAGCCTTGAGGCATTACTGAATCTGTTGGAGTCACCCCACACCGGAGTCTCTGGCTTAGACCGGAGTCTCCGTTCCTGAGGACCAGAGTCTCTGGCCCTAGGGTCGGAATCTTCGGTCGGGAGACTCGGGCACGAACTGGGAGGCTGCTGGAGTGGTTGATTCTAACAGATCGGGCAAGTCAACAAGGCTAATGTACTAGTGTGCACACATACAAGTGATTCCCGTGGGCAAAATCAGTACCAATCCTCAAAAACAAATCAAGGGATGAAACCTAGGAGAGAGAGAGGAGGAGGAGAGGTACCAGATCTGTCCATGGGATCGATTCCACCGATGGAAATGACCCTATGGTGGAGGGGAGGAGGCTGGCCGGCAGCACGACGGATCCCGGGGGCTTTGTGACCTTCGGGGAGGAGTTTTGGAGGAGGAGATGGGGTTGAGAGGGGAGGACAAGGGTGGATGAATGAAACTATTTATTTTAGTTCACCCCGTCCTCCCTTAAGTGGCCTAAAAACCGCTTGGACCGGAGACTCCGGCCTACACCGGAGACTCCGGTGCGAGCACATCGGAGACTCCGGTCCTCCTCAACCAAAAACTCTAGGTTTTGTGTTTGGGGACATACATGAGAGAGTGTGTGTTTTTAGTACAAGGAATACGCTTGGGTTAAGATGACATACTGTGAAGAATCAAGAAAACCATAGAAATCCATTCAAATGTTCAATAAAGCTCCAAGTCAATACGAACTAAGAACCAACTCTTCAACTAAGAAGAGGGTGGTGGCTGAGGCCACCATGTAGGAGTTTGTGGCATGACACCGCGAAGAATTATCCTTGGGTTCATAGCCATTACTCATCAATGAAGCTTACATATCACAAAATGATATTTTAAGAGAATTGAATTTCTTAATTTTGGCATTATGGGGGGGGGGCGGTAGCCCAATGTATTCAGACCGCACTCCCCTTATCTCCATGCCTACACCTAAACCAAATAAGAGTCAAGACATATGTGAGTATGCAAGGTAATCAAGTCAAGCTCCTTGAATCTATGATATCTAGTTCATTCCTCAAATAACAAAACCTTGCTTCATCAAGTGGCTTCGTGAAGATGTCGTCAAGTTGGTCTTTGGTTGACACATATGATAGCTCAATATCGCCTCGAGCAACATGATCTCTAATGAAGTGATGGCGAATCTCAATATGCGTTGTCCTTGTGTGATCCACCGGGTTGTAGGCAATCTTGATAGCACTTTCATTGTCACATATAATAGGCACTTTGTCACAATGGACACCGTATTCCTTTAAAGTTTGCCTCACCCATAGAAATTGAGTGCAAGCACTAGCAGCTGCCACATGCTCGGCTTCGGCAGTGGAGAGAGATATACAATTTTGCTTCTCCGGAGAACAACATACCAAGGACCTACCAAGGAATTGGCAAGCCCCGGATGTTGATTTTCTATCATCCTTATCACTAGCCTAATCCGAGTCCGTGTATCCATAAAGAGCAAATGTTGACCCTTGAGGATACCAAAGACCATAGTGTGGGGTATGAACCAAATATCGAAAGATTCTCTTGACCTCCATCAAATGGTTTTCTTTAGGAGCCGCTTGATATCTTACACATACTCCTACACTCAACACAATATCGGGTCTAGATGCACAAAGGTAAAGCAAAGAACCAACCATAGACCGGTATACCTTTTGATCCACATCTTTACCATTTGGATTTAGTTCATGATGAGTCTTTGTTGCTAATACGTCAGAAACGTATCTATAATTTTTGATGGTCCATGCTTGATAGTATCTGAAAGAACATTTCTTAATCCCTAGTGTTTTGTGTGTTAGATAACAATATCAAGGATTATTTAACATGTGTTGAAGTGTTGCAGCTCTCTCTAAGAAAAAGGGAAAAGAATCTGCCTTTAGGGGGGGCGGATAATCCTCCCCTCCCTCTTCCCAAGAGTGCGCGAGCCCTAGAGAGGGGGCGGAGTTTGTGGCCGGATTTTCCGGCCATGCCGGATAGTCCGCCCCCTTAAGGATTTCCTTCAAGTCAAGCCTGCATCGCTCTCTGTATGGGGGGCGGAGTTTCCCTCGGACTTTCCGGTCCTTGGGCGGACTTTCTCCCAAGGTCGGATAGTCTGCCCCAGCAGGGGCGGATAATCCGCCCCCTCAGGTTTTTTCTTCAAGTCAAGGCTGCGTCACTCTCTGTATGGGGGGCGGAGTTTTCCCTGGAGTTTCCGTCCTAGGGGGCGGATTTTCTCCCCAGGGCGGATAGTCCGCCCCAAAGGGGGGCGGATCTTCTCCAACGGCTTGTTCTGGGCAGGGGGTATTTAAGCCCGTCTTCCCCCTCTGTCCAGAACTCTTGATTGATTCGAAAAAGAAAAGACCTGACCTGCAACCTTCATCCAAGAGAACTCCACCTAGATCCACTCAAAGGCTCCGTCCATTGGGGAATCAAAGGAGGAGGATTCGATCATCATCAACTACAATCAAGCGCTTCATCTCCTCTCCATTCATTTGGAGAACCACCGATCTAGTATTTCTTGCAAATACCTAGATCCTTGTTTTTGTTTATATTGATAAACCTTGTTCTTGTGGCAGCTTGTTGTCATCTCGGGAGCCCCCAATTCGGTTGTGGGTGTGTGCCCCGATAGTGTTGTAGAAGGCACCGGTTCCCGCCTCGAAGGGATCCAATAGTGGAGAAGGTGGATCAGGCCTCTCGTGGCGAGATCCATCGGAGAATAGGGTGAGGCCTTTTGTGGCGTGGTGGTCTTAGAACCGCCCACCCCTCCAACGCAGATGTACTTCCCTTAACAAGGAAGGAACTGCGGTAAAACAAATCCCTGTGTCTCTGCGTGCTCCACTACGGTTCCTTCGCTCCTCTCTTTACGTGCTTAGTAGTTACAGTTGCATATAGGGAAATTCTCGTAGTTGCATATCTAGAGAATTTACTTTGTGTCAAGCCTAAAATTGAAAAAGTATTAAAAATTGGTTAGCACCTATTCACCCCCCTCTAGGTGCCCATATGATCCATTTCAATTGGTATCAGAGCCCCGACTCTTATTTCGGGCTTAACCGCCTAAGAGAAGTATGGGTTCCAAGGTAGATGGGAGTGATGCTCCGGAGGTAGTCACCATGAACGATCTCAAGACGTTGGAAACAACCTTGGTGAGTTCAATGGAGGCTAATATGGAAGAGATGCGTCAATTGATAATGCATCTCTCCACATCCGCAGCATCACCTCCATCTAACTCTGAGGATACCACTCCGCAATCCAAGGAAACAGGTAAAACTGTTTCCAAAGATAACGAAGTGGTTGGTGATGACACTACAAGAGCTCCTCCTCAAAAAAGGATAGCGGTAAGGATGGATACAATGAGGTTTCTCATGTGTATTCCCCTGATCCACCTATCCCTCACCCACATATACATAATAGGGGTGATCCACCCAAACTTTCAGCATCTACTTTTACTCAATGGCAATTTTTGATGAAATCTCATGTGTGCAGTTCCTCCATAGAGTTGTGGAAGATCATCGAAAATGGTCTTCATGTTGGAAACCCCAACAATCTTACAAGAAGAGAAGTTTTCGATAGCCAACTAAACGCTACAGCTTTACACATGATACAGCTTGGTGTGGGTGACAAATATATGCCACACATTCAGCATCTTAGTACAGCTATGGAAGCTTGGGATGCTCTCACCGAGCTCTTCATCGGAAATGAAAGTATGAAAAGGAATAGATATGATGCATTGAGCAACGAAGCTGGAGGATTCTATATGTTGGATGGAGAAGACCATGAAGACATGTATAGGAGGCTTAAGGCAATAGCCACAAATTTCAGAAATCATGGTGCCACTCATGTTGATGATGCATGGATCAAGCGCAAGTATGTCAGTGCTCTTATGCCATTTGAGCCCACAGATTTGAAAAGTCTCCAAGGTAGGCATAACTATCACCTCATGGCATCCAATGAGGTAATGCAAGAAATGTCCGCTTTCAAAGTGGCTGCCAAGAATGCCGAAGATGCTCGTGCTCGAGCTATGGGGATGCAAAAGGGGGTCAACGTGGCCTTGAAGACTAGTGTGATTGATCATGATGAATATGCCATAGAAGGTCTAGACTGTCCCGAGGATATAAAAAGGATCCACGGACAATACTTGGCTCTTTATGCTAGAAACTTTTGGAAAGATCCAGCCAAGGCTAAAGCTGAACTAGAACGCAAGAGTGGAGCCTATGGAAGAAAACAAAATGGTCCCAAGCTGAGAACATGTTTCAACTGTGGTGATCGACTGCACTTTGTAGCTGAGTGTCCATATCAAAGTAGGGAAGATAATGGAGAAAGACTTATTTTCAAGGACAAGTCAAAGGCTCCACGCAAGAAACAGTTTGTAAAGAAGAATGCTCCCTTCAAGAAGCAACCAAAGATTGTTCTAGTAGCGCAAGAAGAATATTCATCGGGAAGTGAAGATGAGGATGAAGACGATAGCTCTCAAGAGGTGGCTGCTATAGCCACTACGTCTCCTTCAACATCTCTCTTCGACTCTCCGAATGAAAACATCATCAACAAGAATGCTACTTGTCTCATGGCAAGAAGCTCCGAGGGCTATGCTTCCGGTGGGTCGAAATGGGTGTTGGATAGTGGATTCACTAGTCATATGACCGGAAGCAAGGAGATCATCACAGAGATGCGTCCAAATCATGATAATATCACAGTCTGCTATGGTGATAAGTCTAAATCTCAGGTATTGGGTCTTGGCAAGGTTGTGGTTGCCCACGATATCTCTCTCGTGGACGTCATGCTTGTTGAGACCCTCGGTTACAACCTTCTTTCTGTTCGTGCCCTTGGCAAGATGGGATTTTCTATTTTTATCGATGATGATTTGGTGGTACTCTTGTGGAGCAAGTCTCTAAAGGTTGCTTTCGTTGGATACGTCGAAATGACCTGTATGTGGTGGACTTTTCGGGGAAAACCACTTCGGGTCCGATGTGTCTATTCGGAAAGGACAACGTGGGCTGGCTATGGCATCGCCGTTTAGCCCATGTCAACATGAGAACTTTGCAAAGTCTCCACAAGGGTGGCCACATCCTTGGACTAAAAGACAATGTCTCCTATGCCAAAGATCGTGTTTGCAGGGCTTGTGTTGAAGGCAAAATGCACGACTCTCCCCACAAGAGGAAGACCATTGTGTCTTCAAAGAGGATCTTGGAATTACTTCATGTGCATTTATTTGGTCCTCCTTCTCATGCAAGTCTTGGTGGGAAGAAATATTGCTTGGTCATTGTTGATGATTACTCAAGATATACATGGGTCTATTTCTTCAAACTAAAGAGTGAGACTCAACAAACTGTCATTGACTTTGCCAATGAAGTTCAACGTCAACACAATGTTCCTATCTTGGCAATAAGGAGTGACAACGACTCTGAATTCAAAAACTACACCTTGAATGAGTTTCTAAGCGAAGAGGGGATTAGACATCAATATTCCGCTGCGTACACCCCTCAACAAAATGGTGTAGCCGAGAGGAAGAACCGATCTTTGATGGATATGGCAAGATCAATGTTGGCTGAATTCAAGTCTCCTTATAATTTTTGGGCTGAATCCATATCCACTGCTTGTCACTCATCGAACCGGCTCTACCTCCGAAAGATTTTAGACAAGACTCCATATGAAATACTTACCGGTAACAAGCCCAACATCTCGTACTTCAGGGTATTCGGGTGTAAGTGTTTCTTTCTTATTAAAGGTGTCTGTTTGTGAAAATTTGAGTCCAAGGCTTTAGAAGGTATTTTTGTTGGTTACGGTGCCGAATCCCACACTTATAGAGTCTACAACAAGCTTACTGGGATTGTTGTAGAATCTTGTAGTGTGGAGTTCGATGAAAATAACGACTCCTTTGTAGGGAAAGTTGATGTTTGTGATGCAGATGTTGAAATACCCCAAGATGCCATAAGAAGAATGGGCGTGGGATTTTTCCGCCCCATTGAGGAACCCCTTGTGGCGGATCGGGAAGGACAATGCTCCACTCAAGTGGAGCCCTCATCTACACAAGATCAACAAGCTCCTACTGTTGGAGAAAACTCTGCACCAACACCGCAACCTGCTGAAGATCATCTGTCTCCTGGACAAGTTGGTAGTCCCAGGCTGGACTATCCGCCCCCTCCAAGGGGCGGACAATCCGCCCCTGGCACTCCAACTCGTTCCAGGGGATCCGAAGGAGAAAACAACAGCCAAGAAACTCCCAGGCCGGATTCTACGGCCCTCGAGGGCGGATTATCCGGCTTTGTTTCTCCAAGTTCTGTCAGGCATGCTCTCGAAGAAGTCACTGGTGTTTCATCTTCCAGGCCGGATAGTCCGGCCCCTCCAAGGGGCGGATTATCCGCCCCTGAAGAACAAGCTCTGCAGCAACCTCCTTGTGTTATCTCTGACCAAGATCAAGGGCAAGGCAGTGGTCAAGACAAGGATACAAATACTGAATCAACTCCTTCTAGAAACAATAAGGACATTGAGGCTCGTCGCAAGGCTCGTGCTGATCGGAACCTTGAACTAAGGGGTCACACTCTTGACAAGGTTGTTGGTGATCTACGATGAAGGGTATCTACTAGAAGAGAAATTGCAAGCTTCTGTGATCATCAAGCTCACATTTCCATGGTTGAACCGAAGAAGGTCTTTGATGCTCTTGAAGACCCCGATTGGGTTGTTGCAATGCATGAAGAATTAAATAACTTCGAACGCAACAAAGTTTGGAAGCTCTTAGAGAAACCAAAGGACTGCCACAACGTTATCGGCACCAAGTGGATCTTCAAGAACAAACAAGATGAAAATGGCATTGTTGTGAGTAATAAAGCAAGACTCGTGGCTCAAGGATTCTCTCAAGTGGAAGGAATTGATTTGGCGAGACTTATGCTCCTGTCGCTCGTCTTGAGTCCATCCCTTATGACTGATAGGTTTGAGATGTCCATGATGGGTGAGCTGAGGTTCTTTCTTGGATTTGAGATCAAACAACTTAGAGAGGGAACCTTTATTAATCAAGCTAAGTACATCCAAGACATGCTCAAAAGGTTCAATATGACGGATCTCAATGGTGTGGCTACTCCAATGCAAACAAAGTGTCATCTTGAGCTCAATCCCAAGGGTAAAGACGTGGACCAAAAGGTATACCGATCCATGATCGGCTCTCTCCTTTACCTTTGTGCATCTAGGCCCGATATCGTGTTAAGTGTAGGAGTGTGTGCAAGGTACCAAGCCGCTCCTAAAGAAAGCCACTTAGTGCGGTCAAACGAATCTTCAGATATTTGGTTCATTCCCCAAATTTTGGGTTATGGTATCCCAAGGGTTCAAGTTTCTCTCTATGTGGTTACACTGATTCAGATTGGGCTGGTGACAAAGATGATAGGAAATCAACCTCTGGTGCGTGTCAATTCTTGGGCAGGTCTCTAGTGTGTTGGTCTTCAAAGAAACATAATTGTATTTCACTCTCAACTGCCGAAGCTGAATATGTTGCTACTGCAAGTGCTTGTACACAATTGTTATGGCTGAGGCAAACTTTAAAGGAATATGGTGTCAATTGTGACAAAGTGCCTCTATTATGTGACAATGAAAGTGCTATCAAGATTGCCTACAACCCCGTGCAGCATACAAGAACTAAACATATAGATATTCGCAACCACTTCATTCGGGATCATGTTGCTCATGGTGATATTGCCCTATCCTTTGTGAGCACGAAGAACCAACTTGCTGATATTTTCACGAAGCCCCTTGACGAAGCAAGATTTTGTTATTTGAGGAATGAGCTAAATATCATAGATTCAAGGAGCTTGGCTTGACTATCCTTGCACACTCACTTACTCTTATTCATGTATTTGGTTTAGATGCGGGCATAGACATAGGGGGGTGTGGTCCTAATTGATTGGGCAACCCTCCCCCCATAATGCCGAAAGCAAGTAAAATCATTTCCCTTAATATCATTTGGTGATATGTGGGTCATCGATGAGCATTGGTTTTGAACTCAAGATACATCTTCGCGGTGTCATGCCATGCGCTCCAACATGGTGGCTTCGGCCACCGCCCTCTTCGTAGTGAAAAGTTGGTTTCTAATGGGCATTAGCATCGCTCTTCTTCCTTTCTGGCGTTTCGATGCCAAAGGGGGAGACGTAGTTCTATTAGGTCTCGTGGATTTGCAAGGGTCGGGCACAAGCAATTGCCTTTTCGTTGTTTTTTATTTGCTTGCTTGTGCTCCTTTTGGCGTGAACTTATTTGCTATTTGTGCTTGGATTATGTAAGACTATGTCGTGCTCCACTACGTTTGGTACTATGTTTGGTATTCATGGAAGTTTGGATTTATCTTTTGTGGATCTCATGGAATTCGGGATTTATCTATGGAGCATATTTGATGGCATATGGAATCATGGGATTATCTGATGTATGCATCAATATTATTGGGATGTGCTTGGAGGCTATCAATCTAATTATTTTCTTTGGCTATAATCACATCCCGGTGGTATGACCTTGGTTCCCAACCCACCTTGTTTCAATTATCTTTGCTATGAAAGGTGTGCTCTCTCTAGTGTGTGTATTTGTATTCAAATGCAAATATTAAATATGCACACATCTAGGGGGAGCGTCTTTCATTTTTAAGGTGGCTTTAGCCGGTTTCATTGCAAATCCTAGTATTGTCATCTAACACCAAAAAGGGGGAGATTGAAAGAACATTTCTTAATACCTAGTGTTTTGTGTGTTAGATAACAATATCAAGGATTATTTAACGTGTGTTGAAGTGTTGCAACTCTCTCTAAGAAAAAGGGAAAAGAATCTGCCTTTGGGGGGGGGGCGGATAATCCGCCCCTCCCTCTCCCCAAGAGTGCGCGAGCCCCAGAGAGGGCGCGGAGTTTGTGGCCGGATTTTCCGGCCATGCCGGATAGTCCGCCCCTTGGGAGCGGACAGTCCGCCCCCTCAAGGATTTCCTTCAAGCCAAGCCCGCGTCGCTCTCTGTATGGGGGGCGGAGTTTCCCTCGGACTTTCCAGTCCTTGGGCGGACTTTCTCCCAAGGGAGGATAGTCCGCCCCCAGCAGGGGCGGATAATCCGCCCCCTCAGGTTTTTTCTTCAAGTCAAGGCTGCGTCACTCTCTGTATGGGGGGCGGAGTTTTCCCCGGAGTTCCCGTCCTAGGGGGCGGATTTTCTCCCCAGGGCGGATAGTCCGCCCCAAAGGGGGGCGGATAATCCGCCCCCAAACTTCTCCAACGGCTTGTTATGGGCAGGGGTATTTAAGCCCGTCTTCCCCCTCTGTCCAGAACTCTTGATTGATTCGAAAAAGAAAAGACCTGACTTGCAACCTTCATCCAAGAGAACTCCACCTAGATCCACTCAAAGGCTCCGTCCATTGGGGAATCAAAGGAGGAGGACTCGATCATCATCAACTACAATCAAGCGCTTCATCTCCTCTCCATTCATTTGGAGAACCACCGATCTAGTATTTCTTGCAAATACCTAGATCCTTGTTTTTGTTTATATTGATAAACCTTGTTCTTGTGGTATCTTGTTGTCATCTCGGGAGCCCCCAATTCGGTTGTGGGTGTGTGCCCCGATAGTGTTATAAAAGGCACCGGTTCCCGCCTCGAAGGGATCCAATAGTAGAGAAGGTGGATCAGGCCTCTCATGGCGAGATCCATCGAAGAATAGGGTGAGGCCTTTTGTGGCATGGTGGTCTTAGAACCTCCCACCCCTCCAACGCAGATGTACTTCCCTTAACAAGGAAGGAACTGCGGTAAAACAAAACCCTGTGTCTCCGCGTGCTCCACTACGGTTCCTTCGCTCCTCTCTTTACGTGCTTACTAGTTACGGTTGCATATAGGGAAATTCTCGTAGTTGCATATCTAGAGAATTTACTTTGTGTCAAGCCTAAAATTGAAAAAGTATTAAAAATTGGTTAGCACCTATTCACCCCCCTCTAGGTGCCCATACGATCCATTTCAGTATCTACTTTGCTTTGCTTTGTCTACACTTTGAAGTGCTCTTTACATGTTTTCTGGTACTAACCTATTAACAAGTTGCTACAGTGCCAGATGCCTGTTTTTTGTTGTTTTTGGTTTCAGAAAAATTAGTAAAGAAATATTCTCGGAATTGGACGGGACAAACGCCAAAGTCAATTACTTTCGTGGGGAACAAGAAGTCCAGAGGGGAGCCGGAGGGGCAAGCCAGGGCGCCCAGACCCCCCTAGGCGCGGGTGGGCCCTGCCCCGCGCTTGGGAGGGGTGTGGGTCCCCTGGCCTCCGACTCGGCCTCCTCCTTCGCCTATAAGAAGCCCCCGATGCAGAAACCTAAACACCCGATCAAATCTCCACGAAACCGTCTGTAGCTGCCGCCACCATCATCCCTAGGTTGGGGGGATCTGAAGTTCTTCCCGGCACCCTGCCGGAGGGGAGATCATCCCGGAGGCCTTCTCTCTAGTATGATGCGTGAGTAGTTCCACCTTGGACTATGGGTCCATGTAGTAGCTAGATGGTTGTATCTCCTCCTTTGTGCTTTCATGTATAGATCTTGTGAGCTCCGTTCATGATCAAGATCTATTCTATTTGTAATTATGCATGTTGTGTTTGCGGGGATCCGATAGATACTGAGATTATTATGTTGGTTTGATTAATGGTTTTGTCTTTATGATTATATCATGTATGTGTCGTTTGTGATCTTGCATGCTCTCCGTTGTTAGTAGCTATCTTGGCCAAGTAGTTGCTAGTGACTCCAAGAGGGGGTATTTATGCTCGATAGTGGGTTCATGCCTCTAGTTTCCAAGGGAAGTGAAAGAAATATCTTCGGTTGTAGATGTGCTATTACTATTAGGGAGAAAACAATGGTCTCTTTTTCATGACATGTGGACTGTTTACCTTACACACTTTGCTTAAAGCAGTTGTCTATTGCTTGCAACTTAATACTGGAGGGGGTTCGGATGATAACCTGAAGGTGGACTTCTAGTCATAGATGCGGTTGGATGGCGGTCTATGTATCTTGTTGTATTGCCCAATCGAATCTCATAGGATCTTTCTGACTAGTAATTGCATTGTTATGCCTTGCTTAGTTCCTATCAATTTCCCTGCTATAATTTGTTTACCCTTCATGCCATGTTGTTTATCTAAGGAGAGCACCTCTAGTGAACTATGGCCCCGGTCCAATCTTTACCATTGATACATCTTCCACTGTTACTTGTTTACTTGCTGCAAACCACCATTACCTTCCATATGGTACGTTTAGTCCTTTGTTACAAAAAACCGGTGAGCTTGACAACCTCACTGATTCGTTGGGACAAAGTCTTGCGTTTGTGTTGTGCAGGTCTCCGTGTTGCTTGCAACACCTGTGTGACGTTTCCTTCCTCCTTCTGGTTCGATAACCTCGGTCTCTACTGAGGGAAAACTTGCTTTTGTGCTCATCACACCTTGCTCTTGGGGTTTCCAACGAAGTGCTCCACGTCAGCACCATCAGCAAGTTTTCTGGCGTCGTTGCCCGGGAGGCTAAGGATGTCTTCACTAGGGGAGTCCTTCACTTCCTTTCTCTTTACTTTATTTTTAGTTTGCTTTCTTTATTTTTCTTGGTTTAAAAACCCCCAAAAAATAGTCTAGCTTGTTTTGCTTGCCTTATTCAAAAACACAAAAAAATTAGTTCCTGCTCTAGATGCTGCTGCTGTTTTTGGCTTTCCCACCTTTGCCAAAATGAACTCTGCTGAGAACACCAAGTTGTGTGACTTCACTAGCACCACCAACAACAATGATTTCCTAAGCACACCTATTGCTCCACCTGCTCCTGATGCTATCTTCTATGAAATTAAGCCTGCTTTGTTGAATCTTGTGATGAGAGAGAAATTTACTCGTGCTGGTTCTGATGATCCTGCTGCCCATCTCAATAGCTTTGTTGAACTTTGTGAGATGCAAAAATAGAAGGATGTAGATGGATACATTATTAAGCTCAAGCTTTTTTCCTTTCTCCTTGAGAGGAAAAGCTAAAGAATGGTTGCTTTCTTTGCCTAAAAATAGTATTGATTCTTGGACTAAGTGCAAAGATGCTTTTATTGGAAAGTATTATCCTCCTGCTAAGATTATATTTATGAGAAGTGACATTATGAAATTTAAACAACTTGATAGTGAACATGTTGCTCCATCTTGGGAAAGAATGAAATCTTTGGTTAAGAATTTCCCTACTCATGGACTCACTGCTTGGATGTTATCCAAACTTTTTATGCAGGTTTGAACTTCTCCTCAAGAAATCTGTTGGATTCAGATGCTGGAGTTACCTTCATGGGCCTCACTTTAGGTGCTGCAACAAGGCTCCTTGATAATATGATGGTTAACTACTCTGAATGGCATGTTGAGAGAGCTCCACATGGTAAGAAGGTAAATTATGTTGAGGAAGCTTCCTCTTTGAGTGAAAAGATTGATGTTATTATGGCTATGATTGTTAATGGAAAAGCTCCTCTAGATCCTAATAGTGTTCCCTTAGCCTCTTTGGTTGCTCAAGAAGAGCAAGTTGATGTGTGATACGTCGGAAACGTATCTATAATTTTTGATGCCCCATGCTTGTTTTGTATCTACTTTGCTTTGCTTGTATACACTTTGAGGTGCTTTTTACATGTTTTCTAGTACTAACCTATTAACAAGTTGCAACAGTGCCAGATGCCTGTTTTATGTTGTTTTTGGTTTCGGAGAAGTTAGTAAAGAAATATTCTCGGAATTGTACGGGACAAACGTCAAAGTCAATTACTTTCCGTGGGGAACAAGAAGTCCAGAGGAGAGCCGGAGGGGCCAGCCAGAGGGGCCAAACCCACCCCAGGCACGGGTGGGCCCCACCCCGCGCCTGGCTATGGTTTGGCGCCCATGGCCGCCGCCTCGGTCTCCCCCTTCGCCTATAAGAAGACCCCGATGCAGAAACCCTAAGCACCCGATCAAATATCCACGAAACCGTCTGTAGCCGCCGCCACCATCGTCCCTAGATCGGGGGGGGGTCTGAAGTTCTTCCCGACACCCTGCCGGAGGGGAGATCATCCCAGAGGCCTTCTCTCCGGTATGATGCATGAGTAATTCCACCTTGGAATATGGGTCCATGTAGTAGCTAGATGGTTGTATCTCCTCCTTTGTGCTTTCATGTATAGATCTTGTGAGCTCCGTTCATGATCAAGATCTAATCTATTTGTAATCATGCATGTTGTGTTTGCGGGGATCCGATGGATATTGAGATTATTATGTTGGTTTGATTAATGGTTTTGTCTTTATGATTCTATCATGTCTATGTTGTTTGTGATCTTGCATGCTCTCCGTTGTTAGTAGCTATCTTGTACAAGTAGTTGCTAGTGACTCCAAGAGGGGGTATTTATGCTCGATAGTGGGTTCATGCCTCTAGTTTCCAAGAGAAGTGACAGAAATATCTTTGGTTGTAGACGTGTGTTGCTACTAGGGAGAAAACAACGGTCTCTTGTTCATGGAACATGTGGACTGTTTACCTTACACACTTTGATTAAAGCAGTTGTTTGTTGCTTGCAACTTAATACTGGAGGGGGTTCGAATGATAACTGAAGGTGGACTTATAGTCATAGATGCAGTTGGATGGCGGTCTATGTATCTTGTTGTATTGTCCAATCGAATCTCATAGGATCTTTCTGACTAGTAATTGCATTGTTATGCCTTGCTTAGTTCCTGTCAATTGCCCCACTGTAATTTGTTTACCCTTCATGCCATGTTGTTTATCTAAGGAGAGCACCTCTAGTGAACTATGGACCCCGGTCCAATCTTTTACCATTGATACATCTTCCACTGTTACTTGTTTACTTGTTGCAAACCACCATTACCTTCCATATGGTACGTTTAATCCTTTGTTACAAAAAATCGGTGAGCTTGATAACCTCACTGTTCGTTGGGGCAAAGTCTTGAGTTTGTGTTGTGCAGGTCTCCATGTTGCTTGCAACACCTGTGTGACGTTTCCTTCCTCCTTCTGGTTCGATAACCTCGGTTTCAACTGAGGGAAAACTTGTTGCTTGCTGCTTCACACCTTTCTCTTGGGGTTCCCAACAGACTATGCGTAGACAGCCGTCAATGTGAACTTCATTAGAAACAACAATTTCAACAACAATGCCTATGGGAATAATTTTGGTAGCAACAAAAATTATAGGCCTTATCCTCCTAATAATGGCAATTCCTATGGAAGCTCTTGAAGGGAATATGCCCTGAGAGGTAATAATAAAGTGTTTATTATGTGTATTCCAAGTATATGATAAATGTTTATTTTGCATGCTATAATTGTATTAATACGGAAACGTTAATACATGTGTGTTTAATAAACAAACAGAAAGTTCCTAGTTATGCCTCTCTCATAAACTAGCTCGTTGATTAACAAGATGATCAAGGTTTCCTGATCATGGACATTGGATGTTGTTAATAACGGGATCACAACATTAGTGTAATGGTGTGATGAACATTCATCCGAAGTATAGCATTACGATCAAAGTCATTGAGTTTATATTGCTATAACAACTTACGAAGTGATCCTAATCCTTAGACCATTAGATCATATCAATCACTAACACCGGAAGAGTTTCTTGATAACATCAAACGTCACACCGTAACCGGGTGATTATAAAGATGGATTCAGAACTAATAAAGTGTTATGTTGAGGCTCATGGATCGAGAGTGGAATTTGTTCATCCCGATGACGGATAGATATACTCTGGGCCCTCTCGGTGATATCACATTAATTAGCTTGCAAGCAAGTGATTTGATCACTAGAATGTTATATCACAGGAACGAGAAAAGAGTGCATGTCGGTAACGAGATCAAACTAGGTATGGAGATACCGATGATCGAATCTCGGACATGTAATATATCGTGAAACAAAGGGATTAAGATACTAGCGTAAAAGGTTCCGACGATCACAAGAAAGTCATCGTTGAATGTGTGGGAGTCAGTATGGGTCTCCAGATCCCGCTTCTGATTATTGATCCGAGAGGGGTCTCGATCATGTCCGCATTATTCACGAACCGTAGGGTGACACACTTAAGAGACACCGACATCCAATTGGAGCAAAATTTTCACGCCGAAAGAATGAACAAGCGCAGGAATTTATTTCACTAGATACCGAAACAGGTTTTCGGGTGAAATTGCATAAAGTGGTTATGCATGTGAAATAGAATTCTAGCAAGGGGTTATTTGTGAATGTTTGTCATTAAAGTAATTGACAAAATTCTGAATAAAATAAAAGAGTTTTATTTAATGAGAGTTTGCATTAAATTTGGTGGAAATTTAATGGGAATTTGAGTGGACTTTTGAGTGGAGGGAATTTAAAGGAGATTTGTGAGTGGAGTGTCCACCCACATGAAGAGGGGAGGGCAAGGGGGCTGCCCCCATGCGCCGGCCACCCCCTTGGGGTTCCCCCCTCCTCACTTGTCTCTCACACCTCCTCGTGAAGGATCTCTCTCCCTCTCTAGAATTTATTCCCCATGGTCTCAGACTAGCGAGATACATGTTCCCGGTGGCTATTCGGCAATAAAGAGTTGTGCTTCCGCTGCATCGCTGGAGCGAGGAGGCGGAGGTTGCTCGGTGCCTCGAACGTGTGTGCGAGCACGGATGCGCTGCTGATTTGCGGCGCTAGGACTTCCTCTCGATCTTGAGATCGGCAAGAGATCGTCTACATCAACCACGAGTTGAACTCGTTAAGCTTTGTCGGTCTTCAAGGGTATGTTCTCTACGGATATACATCCGCCCGTTGTTTGTATCTATTAGATAGATCTTGGTATATAGTTCACTTCGTAGGAAATTTTTTGTTTTCTATGCTGCGAACCCTACAGTGGTATCAGAGCCGGATCTATGCGTAGATACTTTACACGGGTAGTACACATATGAGTATGTGGGCGATGATGATCATGTTGTTGCTCCTTTGTTGTAATTTTGGATATTGGTGGCATAGTGGGATGAAGCGGTCCGGACAAACTTTACATGTCCTCGCACATGAGACCTGTTCCACGCTTGACATGCAACTAGTTTGCATAAGTGGCTAGCGGGTGTCTGTCTCTCCTACTATAGTCAATATCTATTTTGCAAGCGAGTTGTCAACAATTTGATTATCCTCGTTGTGGTTCATTCTTAATATAGATTAGTTGAACTCAATCTATCATACACTTAGTCTAAACTTTACAAATTCTGTTGTAGATGGCACCACCTGCTTTTAATTTCAATGTGTTCATGGAGAAAGAGAAACTAGCAACGAACGGTAGCAACTTTACCGAATGGGCCATGAATTTGAGGATTCTCCTCTCTGCTGCACAAAAGCAATATGTGCTAGAAGCACCGTTAGGCCCCCCACCTTTAGATGATGCCCCTGACGAGGAGAAGAATGTCTATCAGACTCGTCAGGAGGACCACAACTTAGTTCATTGCGGCATATTGTATGGGCTAGAGCCGGAACTTCGAAATCGTTTCGAAAACGGCAATGCATTTGATACAATGGGTGAGTTGAAAATGATTTTCGACACACATGCTGCTGTAGAGAGCTACAACGCTTCAGAAAAGTTCTTTAGCTGCATGATGGAAGAGCACATCTCCGTTAGTAAGCATGTACTCAAGATGTCGGGTTACGCCGATAAGCTTGTGCCCTTGGGAATATCGATTCCCATTGACTTAGGCATCCATCGTGTTCTGCAGTCTCTGCCACCTAGCTATAAGAGCTTCGTGATGAACTATAATATGCAAGGCATGAAGAAGTCTCTCCCCGAGCTTCTGTCAATGCTTAAAACTGTAGAAGTGGAGATCAAAAAGGAACATCAAGTGTTGATGATCAATAGGAACACTGGTTTCAAGAAAGACAAGAAGGGAAAACGGAAGGGAAGTAAGGGCGGCAAGCCTGTTGCCGCGCCTGAAAAGAAACCCCGAGTTGGACCTAAGTCTGATTCCGAGTGCTACTATTGTAAGGGGACTGGCCACTGGAAGCGCAACTGCCCCAAGTATCTGGAAGACAAGAAGGCCGACAAGGCAAACAAAGGTATATATGATATACATGTTATTGATGTGTACTTGACTAGTGCTCGCAGTAGCACCTGGGTATTTGATACCGGTTCAGTTGCTAATATTTGTAACTCGAATCAGGGGCTGCGGAACAAGCTACCGCTAGCAAGGGGTGAGGTCAAGATGCGTGTAGGCAATGGATCAAGCGTTGATGTGATCGCCGTCGGAACGCTGCCTCTCCACTTGCCGTCGGGATTAGTTATAAACTTGAATAAATGTTATCTGGTGCCTGCACTGAGCATGAACATTGTATCTGGATCGTGTTTGATGCGAAGTGGTTATTCATTTAAATCCGAGAACAATGGTTGTTCCATTTATATGAATGAAATCTTTTATGGTCATGCACCGATGATGAATGGTTTATTTCTATTAGATCTCGATGATAATGTTACACATATTCATAATGTTGATGCTAAAAGGATTAAACTTAATGATGATATATCCGCATATATGTGGCATTGCCGTCTAGGTCATATTGGTGTTAAACGCATGAAGAAGCTCCATTCGGATGGACTTTTGGAATCACTTGATTATGAATCATTTGATACATGTGAGCCATGCCTTATGGGCAAGATGACTAGAATGTCGTTTTCCGGTTCAATGGAACGGGCGACAGATTTATTGGAAATCATACATTCTGATGTATGTGGTCCAATGAGTGTGTCGGCGCGAGGCGGATATCGTTATTTTGTTACTTTCACGGATGATTTGAGTAGATACGGTTATATCTACTTGATGAAACACAAGTCTGAAACCTTTGAAAAGTTCAAGGAATTTCAGAATGAAGTGGAAAATCATCGTAATAGAAAGATCAAATGTAACACCCTCAGAATCGGCCCTATGCAAGTTTCAGCGCTTCCCGCCAAAACCCGCATAGAAACGATTCAAAGGTGCCCACCGGGCACTTGCGTGCGGGTGGAAAACGAAGTAATACCATTACACAATAGTCCTCGATGGAACCCACAAAACATATATATAAAACAGCGACTCAAAGAGTCAAGAATACAGATTTACAGTACAAAGATCCAAATCACCTTTAAAGCAATACAGCGTCCGAGTACGGACAAGATGTAAATTGAGCTAAGAGCCCTGAAGAATAACCAATGGCGTCCATAACCCTGCCTAGGCCAAGCCGGAAGGGTAACCCTGCTAACGACGTCGATCTCAAAACCTGCTTAAACAAAAGGGGTGCCGACAAAGGGAAAAGGAAAAAGAGAGAGCGGTCAGTACTGAGGCCAGTACACGGCGAGGCTAGAATTCGGCGGTCCTCGCCTACATAGGTATGGTGGACTGAAGCGGCAGCGGCAGCATGCACTAAACACCCTATAGAGACTCGATACAGATAGCGGCTATCAGAGAGGGGTAAGAAAGACCTATTCGGAACCAACCTGATACTACCACCAAACATACCCATCCTGGTATTTCCCCCTCGAGACCAAACGAGGAAGTCAACCGAGGAACTCACACCGTTGGCAGTTTTATTCATTCAGTTATCGTTGCAGCAATTACTAGTCAGGTATAGATGGTCATCCTGATATAATAAGCAGTGGGCAGTTTTAGTTAACCATTCCATTGTAGTTGCAACACTTACTAGTCAGATACAATTAGCATGAGATATCCCAAACCCAGCAGTTGTTGGTACTTTTATTTAGCCATTCCGTTGCAGTGAAGCTGATTACTAGTCATATCGGATACAAGTCAAATTATAGCAGTAAACTTTAGTTATAGTTGTCTATGATCGAGACCTGTGCTCCAAGGCGTCCATAACCGCGGACACGGCTTCTCGAAAAGATTTAACCCTGCAGAGGTGCACCAAAGTTTCCACACGCACCTACACCCTTGTTGTCGGATCAGGTAGGTACAAGATCACAAAACATACACCCAACGGTATGTCGACGGGGTTTCGGACACGACGTTTCCCAGACCCAAAGCAAGCACGGGGGGCCACCCCACTAAGCTACCCGCAACAAAGTCGGCCGGTCTCTGAGACGGACTCAGGGTTTGCGTCAATGGCTGTAAACGACTGGGAACCCAAAACTCTCGGGCTTGTCGATACCGCGAAAACACTCCGCTTACCTAAACAGTACAGGTACAGTACCTCGCACAATTTAAATAAAGCAGTAAAGCATGGCATAAGTACAGGATAGTAATAAAGCCCCAAACTAATTGTGGCCCCCAGTACAGTACTTGGAATCAGGTACTAAATCGATGGGGGTGCCCATACACCCCACCTGTGGTTAGCGCGCTCGATCTCGGAACAGGTGTCAAGAACTCGGGGTCCTACGGGACACAAGTGGACGGTTAACAACCAAATAACATCTATTGCCCACCTGTGCCTCTGCATTTACCTACTTCAATTTTAGTTATTAAACAATAATTAAAGCCATGATCATCTCCAACATTAAACATGCGGCAATACTCCAACAACTGTGGTACTTGACGACACGCAACAGCACTTGAGCAAGCGACTACGACGCGCAAGTCCAACTATCTACCAAACAACAGGTAATAGGATGTGTCCAAGGCAATATAAGGCTGCAAGGGATATCACGGGTACGAAAACTAGAGCAACGCAACACAGATAGCAATAGATCAACAGGAGGGAATAAATACTATAAAAGTAAGATAGGTAGAAAGGGGGAGGTGCTCGCCTGAAAACATTGCCGAAGGTTCATCCGAAGATCGGGTCGACACTCGCATCAACTCAACGGCCTTATCCGCGAAGAAGCAAAACACTAGAATATACACCGGATGCACTATTTAATACTACGGCAGAAGATCGGGCATGATGCATGTATGATGTATGACATGGCAAAGGTGCGGTGCTATTAGACAAGATTAAACGGATCCGGGGTCCCGACAATTAAATATATGGTTCTAGTTGTTTAGATACCCCGCATTTTAAATGTTGGATTAGCAAGACAAAACATGGCTTCGGTTCGCTATGCCAATTTAAATGAAGTCCGGAATAAGACAAAGATATCCCGCATATAGACTCCATATTTAATTATGAGATGAATTGGCATAATGCCCCCAAACCACAGACAAGTATGCATGCATGAACAATTTAATATGCATCAGTTAATAATGTCATATTATAACGGATAGGGAATCACTTTAGGGTTCGGCGAACTTGGGCTCCGAGGGGTTCGGGGTCGGTCTCAGGGTTCGACGGGGGAAACGGTTAGACGGAATCGGTCTCGGACAACGGAAGTCGATCTTGTCGCATCCGAGAAGAAGGACTTGGCGTTCCGCGGTGAAGTGCTTGTTGTTCCGGTGGCGATCTTGGCGGTCATCGGGTCTGGACTTCCCCTCCAGGAACGGGTCTTCGGGGTCTCGACGAACTTGGTGTTCCGGCATCTCCGAGTCGTGGATCTTGGCATCCGGGTTCTCGGCTAGCTCGGCGTCCGGGAAGGAGTACTTGTCGCACCGGGGTTCGGTCTCCGGGGTTTGGACTCCGGTAGAAGTTCTTGTCGTTCCCTGACGAAGATCTTGGTGTGCCATCTCGATCATCTGTGGCCGGCATCGGGTTGGTCTTGTCCGCCGAGAGGGTTCGACGATCTTGTTGCAGTGTTATTGATCTTTAGTCCACTTCGTAGCAACAAAAATAGCATCACCACACTAACAGCATGTAACACCATCTGCGCATCACTTGGCGGGGTACTAGCACAGGAAGGGTGTCGACGAGGTGGGGCACACGCGGCAGAGGGAAAACAGCCAGAGGCAGCGCCCACGTCGCCGGAAGGCGAGGTTCGAGGAAGGGACGACCTTGGGCCTGTGGAGAACGGGGCGGGCGACTGGATGGAAGCAGGGGAGGCGACGGGGTCGGCTCAACCGACGGACGCGCGGCCAGACGGGGAGGACCTTGTCGATGGAGAGGGGGCCACGGGCGTCCGGCGAGGAGGAGCCAGGCGGGGACGGCTCCAGGGAGGCGGCGCGGCGCTCTGCTGCAGACGGAGGGGCGGCGCGGCTCAGGGAGATGGGGTGGCCGAATAGGAAGGCCGGCAGCGGCCTGCTGGCGGAGAAGCATCGAGGGCCGGAGGAGGGCGGCGCTCGGCGACACGCAGGGCGCGAGGGCTGCGGCGACGCCTAGCAGAGGCGAGCAGGGCTGGTGGGGCAGAGGCCGGGGAAGCTCAGGCGGCGGCGCTCGGGGCACACGGGGGCGGCGACGAGGGAGCCAGGGTGGTCGGCGACGACGGCGGTTGCCGGGGAGGTCGTGCGCCGGCGAGAGAGAGCTCAGAGGCGCGCGACCTACAGAGGAAGGGAACCGCGAGGCCGGCGGCTAGGGACGGCTTGGCGACGCGGCGGCTTGCCGCGACGGCGAGGGCGGGTGGCGAGGTCGAAGCAGAGGGGACCCGTGATGGAGGATGGCACGGCAAGGAGGGAAGCTCGAGGCGGCCGGGTGCAGCGATGCGAGAGGGCGCCGCCGGTGCCTGGCGGCGGGAGGAGGAAGAGGTAGGGGAGAGGAGCGTGGTCGGTAGCGGGCGTGGGGCCGGGGTAGGGTCGTGCGATGCGAGGGCGTCGGTTAGCACGAGGGAGTGTCGGGCAGGAAGTTGGGTGGGGCCAGGCGCCAGGGTCATTGACCGCAAGGGTGGGTGCGTGCGGCTGGGTGGCTGCGTGCGTGCTCTGTGTGTGTTGTGTGTGAGGGGGGGATTGGCCAGGTGGCGGTGGGATGGGGAGAGGGAGTTGGGGTGAGGTGGCAGCGGTTGAGTGGTGGGGATTGGGGCCAGGGTGATGTGGCGCGTTGTGATAGGGTGGAGTGAGGTGGAGGGGGCTGGGTAGACTAGGTTTAGGTAGAAAAGGGTTTAGGTAGTTTTGGGGGTGGCCGGCTAGGTCGGATCGACCCGGTTTGGCTGCCCCTAAAAATAAAATAAATATTTTATTATTTAAAACGGGGCGTTTGAAATCCGTTGGTAGACGAAACAAAATATTCCGGAGACCCGGGTTTTAATTTGAATAAAGACGGAAGTATTTAGAAAACAAAACTAGGCGTTTCGAAAATAGTTTAGACAAAAACCATGCATGATGATGACGATGCTCAAATGCAATGTGGCATGATGACATGAGCATGCGGTCATGATGATGCAATGCACAAAAACAACGCGATTTTCTAGTAGTGGTTTTAACGGGGCGCCACATCAAATTTCTACGGTCCGACCGTGGAGGTGAGTATCTAAGTTACGAGTTTAGCACTCACATGAAAGAGTGTGGAATTGTTTCACAACTCACACCTGCCGGAACACCACAGCGAAATGGTGTGTCGAAACGTCGTAATCGTACTTTATTAGATATGGTTTGATCTATGATGTCTCTGACAGACTTGCCGTTGTCATTTTGGGGTTATGCACTAGAAACTGCTGCATTCACTTTAAATCGGGCACCATCTAAATCCGTTGAAAAGACACCGTATGAATTGTGGTTTGGAAACAAACCTAAGCTGTCATTTCTTAAAGTTTGGGGATGCGATGTTTATGTGAAGAAACTTCAACCGGATAAACTCGAACCCAAAGCGGAAAAATGCATCTTCATAGGATACCCTAAAGAAACTATTGGGTATTCCTTCTATCACAGATCCGAGGGCAAGGTTTTTGTTGCCAAGAATGGATCCTTTCTAGAGAAAGAGTTTCTCGCGAAAGGTGTGAGTAGTCGGAAGGTAGAACTCGAAGAGGTTGTGGAACCTTCTCTTCAAAGTATGGCGAGTAGCGCAGCGCCGGAAGTTGTTCCGGAGTTGGCTCCACCTGTTGAAGAGGGAACTAATGATAATGATCATGAAACTCCGAAAGAGAGTACTACCGAACCTCGCAGGTCAAACAGGACGCGTGCAGCTCCCGAGCTGTACGGAAATCCTGTCATGAATTTCATGGTTGATGAAAATGATGACCCTGCGACGTATGAAGAAGCGATGATGAGCCCGGATTCCAACAAATGGTTAGAAGCCATGAAATCCGAGATGGAATCCATGTATGAAAATCAAGTTTGGAACTTGGTGGAATTACCTCACGACCGAAAGGCCGTGGAGAACAAATGGATTTTCAAAAGGAAAACTGATGCTGATGGTAATGTGACCGTCTATAAAGCTCGACTTGTCGCAGAGGGGTTTCGACAAATTCAAGGAGTTGACTACGATGAGACTTTCTCTCCCGTAGCGATGCTAAAGTCAGTTAGGATTATGTTAGCAACTGCTGCATATTTCGATTATGAGATATGGCAGATGGATGTCAAAACCGCGTTTCTCAATGGTAATATTGAAGAAGAGTTGTATATGATACAACCAAAGGGTTTTGTCGATCCTAAGGATGCTAACAAGGTGTGCAAGCTTCAGCGATCCATCTATGGATTGAAGCAAGCATCACGAAGTTGGAATCTCCGCTTTGATGAGGTGATCAAAGAGTTTGGATTTGTCCAAACTTATGGAGAAGCTTGTATTTACAAGAAAGTGAGTGGGAGCAATGTGGCATTTCTGATATTATATGTGGATGACATATTATTGATCGGAAATGATATAGATCTTTTAAACAGTGTTAAAAGTTATCTAAACAGCAAATTTTCAATGAAGGACCTAGGTGAAGCGTCATACATATTAGGCATAAAGATCTATAGAGATAGATCTAGGCGCCTAATAGGGCTATCACAAAGTACATACCTTGATAAGATTTTAAAGAAGTTTAAAATGGACGGAAGTAAGAAGGGGTTCTTACCTATGTTGCAAGGCAAGACATTGAGTAAGACTCAAAGTCCGGCTTCGGCGGAAGAAAGAGAGATAATCGACAAAGTTCCCTATGCTTTAGCCATAGGCTCTATAATGTACGCCATGCTATGTACAAGACCGGATGTGGCACATGCTATTAGTTTGACTAGTAGGTACCAATCGGATCCAGGTCCGGAACACTGGATAGCGGTCAAGAATATCCTTAAGTACTTACGAAGAACTAAGGATATATTTCTTGTATACGGAGGTGAAAAAGAGCTCGTCGCTAAGTGTTATGTCGACGCTAGCTTTGACACCGATCCGGATGACTCTAAGTCTCAATCCGGATACGTATTTCTCATGAATGGCGGAGCGGTTAGTTGGAGGAGCTCCAAACAACCTGTGGTAGCGGGATCAACAACGGAGGCCGAATATGTTGCTGCTTCAGAAGCGGCTCAGGAAGCAGTTTGGATGAAAGAGTTCATATCCGAACTAGGAGTGGTGGCAAACGCGTTGGACCCAATGGTGATCTATTGTGACAACAATGGTGCCATTGCCAATGCCAAAGAGCCAAGGTCTCACAAGCATTCCAAGCATATTAAGCGCCGGTTTCACTCCATCCGCGAGCATGTCAAGGATGGAGATATAAAGATTTGTAAAGTACATACGGATCTCAATGTAGCAGATCCGTTGACTAAACTCTCCCTAGAGCAAAACATGATCAACACCAGAACTCAATGGGTGTTAGATTTATCACTATGTAACTAGATTATTGTCTCTAGTGCAAGTGGGAGACTGAAGGGAATATGCCCTGAGAGGCAATAATAAAGTGTTTATTATGTGTATTCCAAGTATATGATAGATGTTTATTTTGCATGCTATAATTGTATTAATACGGAAACGTTAATACATGTGTGTTTAATAAACAAACAGAAAGTTCCTAGTTATGCCTCTCTCATAAACTAGCTCGTTGATTAACAAGATGATCAAGGTTTCCTGATCATGGACATTGGATGTTGTTAATAACGGGATCACAACATTAGTGTAATGGTGTGATGAACATTCATCCGAAGTATAGCATTACGATCAAAGTCATTGAGTTTATATTGCTATAACAACTTACGAAGTGATCCTAATCCTTAGACCATGAGATCATGTCAATCACTAACACCGGAAGAGTTTCTTGATAACATCAAACGTCACACCGTAACAGGGTGATTATAAAGATGGATTCAGAACTAATAAAGTGTTATGTTGAGGCTCATGGATCGAGAGTGGAATTTGTTCATCCCGATGACGGATAGATATACTCTGGGCCCTCTCGGTGATATCACATTGATTAGCTTGCAAGCAAGTGATTTGATCACTAGAATGTTATATCACAGGAACGAGAAAAGAGTGCATGTTGGTAACGAGATCAAACTAGGTATGGAGATACCGATGATCGAATCTCGGACATGTAATATATCGTGAAACAAAGGGATTAAGATACTAGCGTAAAAGGTTCCGACGATCACAAGAAAGTCATCGTTGAATGTGTGGGAGTCAGTATGGGTCTCCAGATCCCGCTTCTGATTATTGATCCGAGAGGGGTCTCGATCATGTCCGCATTATTCACGAACCGTAGGGTGACACACTTAAGAGACACCGACATCCAATTGGAGCAAATGTTTCATGCCGAAAGAATGAACAAGCGCAGGAATTTATTTCACTAGATACCGAAACAGGTTTTTGGGTGAAATTGCATAAAGTGGTTATGCATGTGAAATAGAATTCTAGCAAGGGGTTATTTGTGAATGTTTGTCATTAAAGTAATTGACAAAATTCTGAATAAAATAAAAGAGTTTTATTTAATGAGAGTTTGCATTAAATTTGGTGGAAATTTAATGGGAATTTGAGTGGACTTTTGAGTGGAGGGAATTTAAAGGAGATTTGTGAGTGGAGTGTCCACCCACATGAAGAGGGGAGGGCAAGGGGGCAGCCCCCATGCGCCGGCCACCCCCTTGGGGTTCCCCCCTCCTCCTATAAAAGGAGCCCCCTCCTCACTTGTCTCACACACCTCCTCGTGAAGGATCTCTCTCCCCCTCTAGAATTTATTCCCCATGGTCTCGGACTAGCGAGATACATGTTCCCGGTGGCTATTCGCAAGAAAGAGTTGTGCTTCCGCTGCATCGCTGGAGCGAGGAGGCGGAGGTTGCTCGGTGCCTCGAACGTGTGTGCGAGCACGGATGCGCTGCTGATTTGCGGCGCTAGGACTTCCTCTCGATCTTGAGATCGGCAAGAGATCGTCTACATCAACCACGAGTTGAACTCGTTAAGCTTTGTCGGTCTTCAAGGGTATGTTCTCTACGGATATACATCCGCCCGTTGTTTGTATCTATTAGATAGATCTTGGTATATAGTTCACTTCGTAGGAAAATTTTTGTTTTCTATGCTGCGAACCCTATAGCTCTTACAATAATACTAGAAGTGACCCCTCTGAACTTGAAGTCATGCTCAGGGACTTTATTAGTAAACAAACCACTTTCAATAAGACTGTAGAGAAAAAGCTTTTAACTGTTGAGAAAAATATATCCTCATTGTGTGAAGCTCAGTCCTCCTTGATTAATAAAATGGTTGCTAAACCTGAAACCATGGAAAATACCTTTGCTACTACTCATGCCATACAAGTTACTATTGATAAAAATGTTAGTCTGTTAGCTCAACTTCATGCTAAGTGGGAAAGGGAAGCTGAAGTTGATATAAACAATAGCGTGTGCACCATCACCACTAAACCACAAGTAGTCCCTATTCCTCCTCCTACTATGCCTAAGCCTATTGAGCCTACTACTAGTGATGCTAAGTTTGACTTTGATATTGATGGTTGCAATATTTCTGAAGTGATTATGTTTCTACAAAATCTTGCTAGAAGTCCTGATGCAAGTGCTATGCATGTTGCTTTCACCAAACACATTATAGATGCTCTTGTTAAGATTAAGGAAGAGAAGCTAAAACACAAAGCTTCTATTCCTAGGAAAGTAGAAGATAGTTGGGAACCCATTATTAATATGCAAGTGAAGGACTTTGATCTCAAAGCTTCATGTGATCTTAGTTCTAGTGTCTCTATTATGCCTAGGAAGATTTATGAAATGCTTGATTTGCCACCTTTGGAAGATTGTTATTTAGATGTCCTACTTAATGATAATGCCAAGAAGAAACTCATGGGGAGTATTAATGATGTTCTCATTATGGTTAACAATGCTTATGTCCCTATTGATTTCTATGTTTTGGATGTTGAATACAATGCTTCTTGTCCTATTACTTTGGGAAGACCTTTTCTTAGAATAGTTGGTGCTATCATTGATATGAAAGAAGGCACCATAAAATATCATTTTTCCATTCAAGAAAGGTATTGAACACTTCCCTATGAGGAGAAAGAGGTTGCCTTTTGCCCCTCCTTTGGAAGTGTAACATCCCTAAAATCATGTTTTAAAACTCATGCATATCATCCATGCATCCATGATCATATAGAGTTTCATTTTCTAAACCATTCCAAAAACAGGAGCAAATGTGCTCATTATTTTATGTGAGTATACCCTAGCCATAGTGCTACTTTCTAATGAGAAGGGCACTTATTGTATTCAGTAATGTTTTGTATTCAAACTTAAATGCTTCCAAAAGCCTGAGCAAAGTTTCAAAACAAAGTATAAATTTAAAACCAAATCTATGCCTATTTTATATCTCATAAAAGGCTTGGTTTTATTTTATTCTTCAAAGGATCAAGAGTGTTTGAGTAAACAGAAGGTTTGACACTTATTTGAATACGAAATTCACTGTACAAAAGACCAGAGAAAGTTTGAAATCAAACTGATTTGAAATGAGGTTGAAAATCATTTTAGAAAATCAAACAGAAAAAGAAAAGGAATAAAGAGAAAAAAATAAGCTAACAGCCTAATCTGGCCCAACCCAGCCCAACTTGACCCAGCCAGCCCAGCAACCCCTCCCGCGAACCGTTTTTCTGTACTCGCAATCAAACCCGCGAAGTGCCTGACCGCCTGACCCCACCTCCCCTCTGTTTCTCTCGCTGACAACGCGGCCCACGCAACGGTCTTCTTCTCCACCCAGCGACGAGTTCCTCCCCCAAATCACTCGGCCGTTTCTGGATTGATTTGCGGCTTCAATTCACGATCAATGCTCGGGGGAATCACGCTCGCGACCTTGATACTTAAACCCCCTCTGCCCCGTCTCCATTTTCCCCCAGACCCCGAGCACAGAGCGCCCCCAGGCTGCCAGTATTCGCCCTTACACCGCCGCAGACAGAACCCACTCCGGTGACCAATCCCGGTGAGCTCCGTGCGCGCCTTCCTCTCTGATTCACGCGAACTGCTTCGCAACCTCCTTGCGCTCCTTCTGACATCTTTGGTTCGTCCTGTACTGCCCCAGGTCGTCGACTCCATCGAACACCGCAAGTTCCCGACGCCGTCTCCAACTCCGGCGACTAAATTCGGTGAGCCTCGTGTCCCCCTCCATTTCTGAATCAAACGGACGTGTTCGCCTGCATCTAGCGCACCTGATAACGCCTTTTGTTTGGATCCTCGTGCCCCAGAACGTCGTCTTCGACTCCATCAGTGAGCATCCGACGCCGTGCACGACTCCGACGAGCTCCAGCGACCACCTCTGCGCACCCCTTCGCCAACGAATCCCACCTTGAGCATCAGCAGCACACGACGAGCTTGGTAAGCCCCTTCTTCCTCTTCCGCGCGACCTAGAACGCCGGTAGCAGCTCTGACAGAGATGCCGCCGCCAGTCGCCGCCGCTAGCGCCCCCCGTCTGTGGTCAATTAGATTAGGGCCGTAGGATTTAGATCTGACGGGTAAGATTAGATCTGTGTCGAAGAGGTACGTGTTAGATCTGGCCGTGCATCTTCATTTAGATCGTGTGGCTCTCGTTGATCGATCCGCCCGAACTGGTACCAACCAATAGGAACACGCCGCGTGGCCAGGGTTTAGATTTAAAATCAGAATTTGAATCTATTAGATGTTTAAACTTGTTTTAATCATAACTTTTGATTCCCACGTCCAAATTTGACAAATTTTATATCAATGGAATCAGGAGAGAAAGACCTTTCCATATATGCAATGTGTTTAATGTTTTGTTTCTGTTAAAGTGGTTATTTTTACAGAAACATGTGTAGGCCTATTTTGTGTGTAGTAATTATTTGAGAAATGGTTTAATGTTCAAATAAAGTTTGTTTGGAAAGTTTAGAACTTGTTTATGAACCAGTACTGTGCACTTGTCTTGTTGAGTATAGAAAATCATTTCATATCATGTTGCATGCATCCATATATTTTTGCTTGTATTTATTTTTGTATGTGATTTGGTGCTATGATTTTATGTGTAGATTTTGGTGCAAATAGTGATTGTGATTGTGAGGATTGTAGCTACTCTCCAAACTACCAAGGCAAGTGGTGCTTCATGACTTTATCCCTATGTTTTTCAACTATGCATTAGAAATATTTTGCTAGTCTTGCATGATTATATTTTGCTTATATGCTATGCTTGGGAAATCCTAGTAGTTGTAGAATTGCTAGATATTTCTAAGTTAAGATGCTTATCTATGCCATGCTTAGCCTAGCTAGTAGCAACCAAGGGTGGCTATATGTTCATGCTATGAATAAATATTTCTAAGTCTTTGGACTATGTTTTTACTTAATAAAACAACTAAGTGAATGAATCACCTGGGTGCAATGGTTGTGAATGGGTTATGTTGAGTGGTTACACAAGGCCCATTTCTATGGTTTACCTTGTGTATCTCACTTGTGGAAAGCCACCCAGGAACAAAGGGATTTGAGAGGCCAAATGTTAAGAAGCTTCTAGTGCAGCCACTTGGCAATATGGGCTCTGCCTGGATCACATAGGTTGCAATAACTTAGCCATTTGGACAGTTGGTGGTAGTGGGATGATAGGTTGGAACGCGTCATTTGGTCTAAGGGGAGGCTTCTGAAAGGTCCTGTCTTGGTGAAAATCAAGTCTTGTGGGGAAAGTGCACAACCTCTGCAGATGGAAGAATCTAAGTACTTAGCCATGTCCCTGTTATTGGACAATTTTAGCATCAAGATATGGAAGCTATCAAGAATCTCCTCATCCCAATTTCTAAGAAAAACTTATGGTTGAACAAGGGTGAAGGACCCCAATGTCTATTGGTGGTTCCTTGGGAAAAGTTTTTGGCAAAGAAAAACTTAGTATTTTCAACTAATAGGCAAAACCTATTTTGAGCAAAGCAAGCCTAAGCTACACTTAGCCAAAATGCATATAGTATATAGTCCACCAATATTCTACTAAGGTATCACTTGCCAATACTATTCCAATGTATTGACCCACTATGGCTGTAACTTGTGATGTTGCAGGTTATTCTGATGATGATTAGGAGTCATGAGTCTACACTCAACATGCTTGCCTGTGGCACATGAAGATGAAGACTTATTTATCTATTTACTTATTTAAACTCTTGTACTAGGACTGTGGCCATGGAGTTGTAAAAGACTATGTTTATCTCTGGAATGACTGTAATAATGACCTTTGTTTCTGTGTACTTCATCTTAAACTGTGGATGCTAGCATTGATCCAGGGACTAGCATTGCAATCACAGGGATCCTTTTACTTTATAAAGGAGGGATCTTACAGAAAGCAAGGTTTGATGTTAATGCTTCTTCATTTGAAAATACTTGATTCTTCTTGCTTCTTGTGCCTAACTTAAAGGCGTTAAAGAAAAGTACTTGTTGGAAGATAACCCAAGAGTTTCCTTGAGTCTTGGAAGTTATTACTTCAGTAATGACCTCTCCTTATCCTTTTTGTTTGCTTTTTGTGCCAAGAATGACCTCTAATGAGAGGGAAGTAAGATTTGGGGAGTTGCTGTCCCGAAGCAGATTTCTATCCTCCACCAAACAAATTCGTGAGGAGTCTTTGTAACTCAGATTGAGCTCAAAATTTACAAATAAATCCCCCAGTATGTTAGCTAACTTTTGTTAGTTCAAAACTTTTTTATTTGAGCAACAAAAGGTGTTCGAAAAAATCGGTTTCTACCTGCTAGTCTGTTTTGACAGATTTCTGCCATTATTTGCATTTGCTTCTTATTGATTCCTTTTTGAGTTCTCTTTAGGTGAATCGAGCTTTTTGAAGGAGTTGCTACAGTAACTTGTGTTTTTAGTGAAAATCCTTGCTGTTCCAAAGCTTTGCTAGGGGTCTAATATCTTTTGAATATACTAATTATGCTAATGAAGATTGTGTGAAGTTTTTGTATGAAGGAAAAATTTCAGGTGTAGAGAGAGAATGATGCAATGAGATAAAGCATGGACAAAAGCTCAAGCATGGGGATGACACAATGGTGTCACCCCAATAAATATCAAAGAGGTACAAACTTCAAAGTTTGGGGATGCCCAAGGCATCCCCTTCTTCATCAATAAAATGCTCAGGTTTGTCTAGACACTTCGTTTTTATTGTTTCATGCACAAGTTGTGTTGTTCTTGGAGCGTCTAGTTTGCTTTGCTTAGTTTGTTTAGTTTGCTTGAGTAGTTTGGACCCCCGTTCTCGCTGTGTTGTTTTGCAAATAAGTTGCTTGGTGTTGGAAAGGAGTAGTACGTTCTTGCTTGAAATGCAAGAGTAGCTTGTATTGACTGTGGCTTAGACTTTAGCATGACATGCTAGGTGTTGTTTTGGCATTATGCTAGTGATTATTGCTGTAGCATGTCTTGTTCCAAACAATTGGGATTTCTTAGCGTGCCTTGAAGAAATTTTGCGTTGTTTTAGCATACGAAAGCATAGTATTGTGGTATTCTCCTTTGATGCTTTGTTTGGGTTGACTTTGTTGGACATATGCCTAAGAGGCAATAATAAAGTGGTTATTATCATATCTTCATGCTTATGATAAATGTTTACATACCATGCTATAATTGTATTAACCGGAAACATTAATACTTGTGTGATTTATAAACATAAACGAGTCCCTAGTAAAGCCTCTTGTTAAACTAGCTTGTTGGTTAATATATGATCATGGTTTCCTGATCATGAACATAGAGATGTTATTAACAACAGGGTCATATCATTAGGAGAATGATGTGATGGACATACTCCTATAGTTAAGCGTAGCATAAAGATCAAGTCATTTAATATAGTTCACTTGCTATAAGCTTTCTGATACATAGTAACCTAATTCCTTCGACCATGAGATCATGCTAATCACCATCACCGGAAGGATTCTTTGATGACATAAAACACCACACCGTAACTGGGTGGCTATAAAGGTGGCATTGAGTGTTCGGAAAGTATGTGTTGAGGCACATGGATCAAGATTGGGATTTGGCCATCCTTATGACTGATAGATATACTCTGGGCCCTCTCGGTGGAATGTCATCCAATTATCTTGCAAGCATGTGAATGGCTCACAAGGGATCACATATCAAGGGAACGAGAAAAGAGTACTTATTGGTAATGAGGTTGAACTAGGTATGCAGAGATACCAACGATCAAACCTCAGATAAGTAAAGTATCGTGAGACAAAGGGAAATTGGTATCATATGTAAATGGTTCATTCGATCACGAAGTAATCGTAGAAATATGTGGGAGCCATATGAATTTCCAGATTCCTCTATTGGTTATTGATCGGAGAAGAGTCTCGATCATGTCTGCATAATTCACGAACCGTAGGGAGACACACTTAAGGATTCGATGTTGTTTAGTAGATATGGAATGTGAGTAAAGAGACCGAATGTTGTTCGGAGTCTCGTATGGGATCCGGGATATCACGAGGAGATCCGAAATGGTCCAGAGAATAAGATTCATATAAGGAAAGTCCAATTTCGGAGTTCGGGAATGATTCCGGTGTTTTCACCGGAATGTTCTAGAAGGGTCTAGAAGGTTCACCGATCCGGAAGGGGAAGGGTACATGGATGTGTCATGACAAATTGTAATGGTTGCATAATGTCCTAGGTCACTTGGCTAGACACTTGGATGAGAGAAATCAAACTCTAATTTGAAATTCAAAAAGGCAGTTTGAAAAAGTCAAATCCCAACATGGTTTCCGAGTTAGGGAGGGTTTCTGAGTTAGGGAGGGTTTCCAGCTGGGTTGGGAACACCCTTGGACGCCCCCCACCTATATAAGGAGGCTTAGGGGTGCACCCCAAGGTATCCCCCTTGCCCTAGGCGCCCAAGAAACCCTAGGTTGGCCGCCGCCCCCTCTCTAGTTGCGACCAATCTAGATCTCCTCTAAACCGCTACCGACTAGCTAAACTTTAGTTGCTAGCTACCTCTAAACCTTGGCCCTCTAAACCCTAGGTCGCCGGGGCTCCCTCTACTCCACCATACTCGCTCCGGCTTAGGCGAAGCCCTGCGGGATCTCCCCTCTACTTCCGACACCACGTCGTTGTGCTGCCGGAATTGCGAGGAGAGAGCTACAACCTCCGCTGCCTGCTGGAACAAGGGAGAGAAAGGTCTTCATCGAGTACCGTACGTGTGACCGACTGCGGGAGAGCTGCCGGAACGCGCCGTTGGAAGGATCTTCTACGCGATCTTGAGATCGGCAAGTGAACGACTACATCACCCACGAGAACCTGCTCTCGTTGACCACTTTGGATCTTCGAGGGTTAGTACTCTATCAACTTGTTGCACCGATCTAGTAGATAGATCTTGGCTTGATCATAGATTAGATCTTGATTGTGTGTTCATGCGGTAGAATTATTTTGTTTTCCATGATATGAACCCCTACAGTGGTATCAGAGCCGTGTCTATGTGTAGATCTGTTGCACGAGTAGAACACAATGGTCATTGTGGGCGGTGGTTCTTTTATTATCAATTGCTTCTTGTGTACTTTGCATCTTGCGGTATGGTGGGATGAAGCGGCCCGGGCTAACCTTATATGACATCGTTTATGAGACTTGCTCCACGCTCGACATGCAACTTGTATTGCATAAGTGGATTTGCGGGTGTCTGTCTCTCCCATCATAGTAAAGATTCAATTTACAACGGGCACGTGATAGTTCAAGCATCAACATTGTGGTTCTTGTTCGTACGTTAGAACGACACTTATTGAAAGCCCCAAATCACGTAAAACATGCAAAGAAAATTAGAGGCGTCTAACTTTGTTTTGCAGGGGTGTGCTGTGATGTGATATGGCCATGATTGTGATTATATATGATGCATGCAATGTTCCTTATTGTAAGTCGACAACCGGAAGGAGCCATATGGATGTTTTTTAATTTCGTCTAGACCTGCGTGTCTTTTATTCAAAGTAGTTGCAATAGTTGATGCTGGTGGACAACAACCATGGAGCGGCGCCATTGACCTTGACGCCACGCCGGTGATGATGGAGATCATGTTCATGCTTGAAGATGGAGATCAGAAGCACAAGAAGAAAGGCCATATCATGTCACATATTTTGAATTTCATGTGATGTTAATCCTTTTGTGCATCTTTTATTGCTTAGTTCGCGGCGGTAGCATTATAAGATGATCCCTCTCAAAAAAAATATCAAGTTATAGAGTGTTTGTCCTTAGTAGGCACTGTTGCCAAAGGTCGTTGTTTTGAAGCACCACGTGATGATTGGGTGTGTTAGATTCTGCGAGTGTATACAATGGTAGCAAGCCAGATTTTCTCATGCGGAAGCTAAGGTTTGATCTTGACGAGCCTAGCATGTACAAACATGGTCTCGGAACACGAAATACCGAAAGGTAAAGCATGAGCCATACAGATGATATGATGAACATGATGATTGTTCGCCTTTGAAACTATATCATGTCACGTGATGATCGAACTTGGTGTAGTGAATTTGGTTCGTGTGATCACTAAAACAATGTGAGGGATATTGTTTTGAGTGGGAGTTCACTAGCAATATGATTAAAAGTTGAACACTATTTATCATAAATTAAATCAAAGTAAATTTGCATAGTTGTTGTAGTCATTGGCATGCGTTTACCACCTTGCGCTTAGTTATAATTGAGATAATAGAACTATAGAATTCTGGTTAGTTACTTTACGAACTGGTATCGTATTGTTTTGAAGTGTTAATCTAAAGTTTAAAAGTCCTATTGCAAACTTTCAGTAAGTTCCGGTTACTCCGTGAAGTTTAATAATTGCTATTAAATCAAGAGTGACAATTCCAGTGTTAGCATATAAGTATCATGTTTGTCTCCATGATTCTTGATATTCAAAAGATTGTTTTAATATCAAGGTTATATAGGATCTGAAAGAGTTGTTTCAGAAACCATGATGTGTGGAAGATATTGCGATATCTGAAATGATGTTTTGGTTGCAACATGAGAGAGTATAATATGGCAAAGTTTATGTTCTCATATTTGATGAGAATTTGAAAAAGGTTGGAGACGCTTGTCGTCCTAATCCTCCAAAAGGTTTTGGAGAGCAACATTATACTTGCGATTCACCGTTATAAGCTGAAATTAGCTTGATCATGAATAGTGCCATGATAAGGGTGAATATTGGATAAAATGTTTACTACACTAAGAGATTACTAAAGAATGGAATTTGAAAGAACACCAAGTATTTGATGATGGTGATCTACTTGAAAGTGCAAGTCCAAATACATTGGTATTTAACTATACATGCTTTGGACTATGTGTCATGTGTATGGATCCACTATTGATGTTGATAGATTCTTTTGAATAGAAAAGGAAATACTGAAAGAGAATCTCAGAAATATATGTCAGAAAAGAAAAGACTAGAATTGTTCAGCTTAGGTATATAGAGTATATACATGTTATGGCTATATTCTTTGCTTATTAAACAATGTGGTTCTTAAGTATTCGATACTGAATTTGTTGGTGTGAATCGTCATACGAAACAACACAATTCATGAACTACAATGGCCTAAGTAACTAGCAAAAGAATATGTGATGATGTTCATCGAGAACAAATAAAGGGTTGTTGTGTTGCTCGTTAACATCAAAGCTTGCCTTCAAGATTTGTTTTATCAGGTATTATGAGAACAAAAGGGTTGTTCAAATAATTGCCGTAATCCATAAAAGATGGATGATTTGAAAATATCATTGGATAAATCACATCCATAAAAATATTGCTAAAAATGTCGAAAGACAATTGATAAGAAAGATCACTTAGGAAGTGACATCGTCATTTAAATTATATTGGAAAGAAAACATGAAGAAACTCCATGTGGATGGAATTTTGGAGTCTTTTGATTTTTGATCAAATGACGCTTGTGAAGTTTTCCTAGAGATAATTAAAACTCCGCTCATAGGCCAAAGGGAACGGATGACTAGCTTATTGGAACTTGTACATATTTTTGTATGAAGTCCATTATGTGTAGTCAAGAGCGATAGATTTCAATTTCATATGCTTTCTCTGAAAATTTGAGTGAATATATGAATATTTACTTAATAAGGATGAAGTGTGAAACATTTGAAAAGTTTAAAGACTTTCAAGATGAAGTGCAAAATCAATGTAACAAGAAAATAAAGAATTTATGATAGGATCATAAAGGAAGATATTTGAGTTATAAAGTTTAGCATAACACCTAAGATTTGAGGAATCGTTCCATGGATTTGCGTTTCCTGAAACACCATATGAGTATGGAATAATCGAGATATGCAATGAAACCTTGTTTGACATGGTAAGATCAAAGGTGTAATTGATAAAACTGCCATTATATTTTAAAGATTAAAGCTATAGAGACTACCGTTTTTCCACTGAAAAGAGCTCCATCATAATCCATTGAAATGACACCATATAAAGTTATGGTTTGGGATAAAACCCAAGTTGTCCTTTCTTAAACATTGGTATGCTATGCATAAGAAAGATGTTTGCAACCAAAATCAGATGAACATATCTTTGTATGTTATTTTGAAACATCGTTGAGTATTCCTCCATAACACCAAAGACAAAAATGTTTGTCGCTTAGAACGTCAAGTTTCTTTGAGAAAGGAATTTTCCATGAAAATTTAAGTGGGAGGACAATAGAACTTTGATAAGGTTAAAAGAACCTTAGCTATATGTGCAAAGTTGCGCAGCGCTGAAAAGTGTTCCGGAGGCAGCAACAATGCTCATGGCTCACGTGCCTCAAAGGTTGTGGTCACGGAGGTCTAAGTTCCTATTGAAACAAGTAGGTTGGGTAACCAATCAAATACCAAGATTTGAGAGTTAAATCATTATTTGATAATAATGATCCGACTACATGGAAAAAAGCGATGATGGGCCCTAACTCCGTCAAATGGTTTGAAGCCATAAAATCCGTGATAGTTCAATATACGAGAGATCAAGATTTGAACTTGAAAAACCCTCTGAAAAGGTTCAAGACCTTACAATCGTATTTGGATCTATAAAGAGATAGACGTGGATGTTTCACATCTATGAAATTATCGACATGTCGGGAAAGAGTTCACGACAATGTTCAAAGAGTTGACTATGAGAAGATCAGATCTTTCATTAAGCGATATTTAGTCTTGACGGATTAATGTAGCAACCACTACATATAATTTTGTTTTGTGGTAGTTGAATAAACAAAACAAGTTCTTCTAATAGAATGGTTACCTAGGACGTGTGCATGACACGGTCCAAAGGGTTTTGTTAATTCAAAGGATGCTAAAAGCATATGCAAACTTCAATGGTTGAAGTAAGCATCGCGGAGTTGGAATCTTCACTATGATGAAATTGTTAAAAGAGTTTAATTTCATCGGAGACGATGAAGATGTTTGCATTTGCAAGAAATTAAGTGGGAGCGCTAAGACATGTTTCTAATACATTATGTGGAAGACATTTGTTGATTGGAAATGATGTATCTTTTTATTGACATAGGTTAATAATTTCATCTCAATGAAAGGCTTAGGCAGAACCTAAATATTTGGCATCAATGTCTATATGGATAAATTGAGACGCTAATATGGTTGTGCCAGAAGTACATAGATGAGATATTGAATGATTTCAATATAGAAACTACAAGAAAGGTTCTTGTTGCACAGGAAGGATTGAATAAAGATTCAAGTATTTTTGATACTTGCTATATAAAATCACAAAGAGTACTTTATCAATCATGCTGTGATGTGTACAAATCCAGATATGTCCTATGCTCTAAATGTTATGAGCGTATACCAGAATGATTCATAAGATGATTACTGGACGATTGTAAAGATATTCTTATGATCTTTTTGAAGAACTAAGAATATATTATTTTGTAGAAGTGACAAATATATGGTTAGTTCATTGTAAAAGTATTACATTGATACTAGTTTTGTCATAAAGTACAAATTAAGTCTATCTCTATCCAAACTAAGGGTGGCATAATATGATGGAAAGTAAGTTCCATAATGGATTTGGATGAGTTCCAAAGATAAGACATTGTGACAGATACTACAACAAAAGGCTAAGTATATGAATGCTATAATAGCAGCAAAAGAGGGCATTTGTGTCAAGTAGTTTGTTATCAAACTAGGTGTGGTTCACTGTAGGATAGTACTATGAAGATATATTGTACGGCAATATTATCAACATGTTTTAACCCCAAGATACTAAAGGTATCACCAAAGGACCAAATTTATACAAAGCCATCTCATTAGAGAATGAGTGATGCATAGAGACGCAAAGACATGCAATTACATATGGACCTGAAAGTGTCGGATCCGGAGATCAGTTGACCACTAGCAATCGTGTAAATACAACACCGGAAAACCATAGGTGTTGAATGCACAAAGGTTTGAAACTAGATTATTGACTCTAGTGCAAGTGGGAGACTGTTGGAGATATGCCCAAGAGACAATAATAAAGTTGTTATTATCATATCTTCATGCTTATGATAAATGTTTACATACCATGCTATAATTGTATTAACCGGAAACATTAATACTTGTGTGATTTGTAAACATAAACGAGTCCCTAGTAAAGCCTCTTGTTAAACTAGCTTGTTGGTTAATATATGATCATGGTTTCCTGATCATGAACATAGAGATGTTATTAACAACAGGGTCATATCATTAGGAGAATGATGTGATGGACATACTCCTATAGTTAAGCGTAGCATAAAGATCAAGTCATTTAATATAGTTCACTTGTTATAAGCTTTCTGATATATAGTAACCTAATTCCTTCGACCATGATATCATGCTAATCACCATCACCGGAAGGATGCTTTGATGACATCAAACACCACACCGTAACTGGGTGGCTATAAAGGTGGCATTGAGTGTTCGGAAAGTATGTGTTGAGGCACATGGATCAAGATTGGGATTTGGCCATCCATATGACTGATAGATATACTCTGGGCCCTCCCGGTGGAATGTCATCCAATTATCTTGCAAGCATGTGACTGGCTCACAAGGGATCACATATCAAGGGAACGAGAAAAGAGTACTTATTGGTAACGAGGTTGAACTAGGTATGCAGAGATACCAACGATCAAACCTCGGATAAGTAAATTATCGTGAGACAAAGGGAAATTGGTATCATATGTAAATGGTTCATTCGATCACGAAGTAATCGTAGAAATATGTGGGAGCCATGTCTGCATAATTCACGAACCGTAGGGAGACACACTTAAGGATTCAATGTTGTTTAGTAGATATGGAATGTGAGTAAAGAGACCGAATGTTGTTCGGAGTCTCATATGGGATCCGGGATATCACGAGGATATCCGAAATGGTCCGGAGAATAAGATTCATATAAGGAAAGTCCAATTTCGGAGTTCGGGAATGATTCCGGTGTTTTCACCGGAATGTTCTAGAAGGGTTGTCAACACCCGGATTTTTCAATCCTAGATGTCTGTTATGCCATACATCGCAATCCCAGGATTACCATTTTTGCGAGACATAACAGAATTGGATACCATAGTACTTCATCCATTACAAACGATACATAAGTTCTTACACAAATGGGGATCTCATGATCCAGTTCTTAATACAACATCAAGCAGCGAAATACGTAATAATAACGGTAGCGTAGGCGAAGCTCCATCTTCGGGGTCACAGGCAATGCTGACGATGGAGATGATCCTAGTTGTCATAACCTTCCTGGGGTACATCCTCCAGGTACTCCTCTTCATAGTCTGGCCGTGGGAATAGCCATGGACAAAACCATGACTACTCTTTAAGTACTCGCAAACTAATACTAACAAGTAAGGGGTTTTTGGATAATAGGACACAAGGCTCTAGGGTTGTTTTGCAAAAATCCAGGTTTATCTTTACTAAGTTCCAAAGCTAGTCACAATTTTATAACTCCTAAGTGGGATCTTGTAATCCAGGTCACAACTCTGTTGTGTTCAAGTCAAAGTCTCAATTCAGTTCACAAGTCATTTTAAAAGGTCTGACGGGGGAACAGTATGGCCACTCCAACTGTCCATAACCACGGACGCGGCTATTCGAATAGTTTGACACTCTGCAGAGATTGTACACTTTCACCACAACATTCGATACATCCGTCAGGAACAAATCCTGAATTCACCATACTCAGTATGCGGATAATCAATCCTAACCTTTCAATTACACTCCCTAGTATAAGCACCTCTCCTGTGAGTTTGGCCTCCCAACCATGACCACTGTCATCTTGGGTACTGCACAGGTGGACAATCTTCACAAGGTAGCCTCAGCTCAGACCTTGGCCGTGAGGGAACTAATACTAAGGTATATAAGTTTCCAGTCAAGCCCTACCCAATATTCGGGTATTATGGTTGTACGCTAAAATTGGAATGGTATCGCATCCAGACAACCATCAGTTTTATAAAGGGCTAAGGCTCATGCCTCAACATTTTCATCACCAAAATCATCAAGTGTTTGGAAACACATGTCCAAAACATTTCAATAGAATGATCCATCATTCCAAGGTTTTCATAACCATTTTTCCACCAAGTATTCCCATCTAAAAGTTGATCAAGTTTTATGCTTAGCACTAGCATCTACAGGTGGGGGTAGTAATTAATGAGGGGTGGTAACTAGTGGAGTTTTCACTAAGTCCAACCTTATATCTTAGGCTGATATCAAGGTTTCTAGCTTAGGCCAAATTTTATGCTCTTTAAGCAACCTTCAGCACAACTGTCTAGTATCTACCAAACTCTTAGATAGACTCTAAGTAAGCTTTGATAAAGAAATAAAGTAAGAAGCTTGCCATAAAACTAGGATTAGTTTAGCAAGTGGGTATGATCACATATGCTTAAGGCATAAAGTAGTCATATCACAAGTATGGGTTTGTGGCATCAGTAAGGTATCTTGCAAGTGTTAGCTTGCATAGGTCAACTTGATTAGTAAGGCTGGCATCAATGTCAATATAAGCTTGCATAGGTATAGTATCTTGCAAGTGTTAGCTTGCATTTGTATAGTATCAGCTTGCCTTGTGCAGAGAAGTGGTTGAAGTTCTCCTCGGCTTCCTCTTCGTAGTATCCTCCTTCCTCCTCGTATCCTTGGTCGGTACTAGCGTCTATGAATAAATACGAGGTACAACAATCACCAAACAATACTTAACTACTTGCAATAATCACACACAAGGGTCCTATAGATGATCTAGCATCATCTCTAACATTACAAGGTTAAGGTTTGGTTTAAATCCTTTTTATTTTTAGAAAAGTAATTTCTACTCATTGAAAAACTATTTAAGATTTAATATTCTCCAAACCACATATGGGATCATGTTGACACATGTCATCACCACATATTGTAGTCTATGGGAATGTGATTTAAAGTGGTGTCACAATTTAATAAGGTTTTACCCTTTTATTTTAATTAACTAAAGTGGCTAGAAATGCTTATGAAGCATTCTTTTATTACTTGAACATTATTTCTACAAGTAAACCTATATATTTTTATATATTCTGAAAGGTATGGTTAAATGTGATTTTTGAGAGTTGGAATTAACTCAAAAGCTTTTATGGTTTGAATTTGGAAAATGTTTGAATGCAGAAAAGCTTCTGCCTTGTTATTTTTACTATGGGTGATCTACAGATCCAAATGACTTGAATCCAACGGGCTTGGATTAAGCATTCACAGACCTTTCCAACAAAATTAGTTTCATTCAAATTGGTGCACTGAATTGATCTGGGTTGATTTTTGAAGTTGGGTACAGAAGTGTGTTTGAATTTAAAAAGAAAAAGGTTTAATTTGAATTGCTGGGCTGCGCGGGAAATTCTAACGGGCCGGCCTGCTAAGCGCAGTGCTCCCGCGGGCTGCTTAAGTGGGTGTCCCCACTCTTCAGTGACACGGGGCTGGGAGAAGCGGTATGGGGCAACGTGGATCATTCGATCTAGTTCTAATCCAACGGCTGAGGGTCATCGTCGACGCGAGACAGCTCCAGCGAGAACGAAACCTAGCGCGGCCAGTGAGGGGTGCTGGGGGCTCACCGGGGTACTGGCGAGGGTCGGCGAGGCGGGCGAACGACGAAGTCGACGATGGCGAACCTCCTGGTACCGGTGGCTTCTCCTGGGGCGGCTCCAATCGCTGGCTCCTTTCTTCTCCGGCAGCGGCAGGCTCCAGTGAAATTCCGGCGAGGTGGTGCTCGGCTTGCTCTAAGGATGGTGTGGCATGGTTAGTGGGGAGAGGTGAGTGAGATGGTGTGAAGAAATCGTGCGGAGGTGGCCTCTATTTATAGTCGAGCGAGGGGACCGTCGGGGCGCACGGTGAGCTCGTCGGGGGCGACGTTACAGGCGGCTATAGGCATGGGCAAGGGTAGGGGACGGTGCTGTGTCTCCTGGCGATGCTCAACGACATGGTCGCGAGGCATGGGGCGGTGTGGTTTGGTCTGGAATGGGCGGAGCTCTGCGCGCCAGAGGCGGCGTCTTCGACGGCGGGCGGTGGCTGTATGGCACGGGGCGGCAAACGGGGGTGTCTGGCGGTCTCCTGGGTCGGTGGTGATCGTGTGTGCACGCGGTGAGGGCGGCGCGCGGTCTGTGGGTGATGGTCGAGGGTGGCGCTCTGGCGTACGCTCGGCATGGTCTGGGCGTGTCTTGTGCGCGTGGTACAGGGCTTGGCAACGCTCGCAGCTGGGACATGCAGTGGCGGTGGACGGTGGGCTGCCTCCCAGACATGCTGGCTAGGCTTGATGCTGCTCCTCGCTTGCTGTCCACAACGGGGTGACATGGGGGTGCTCGGCTGTTCACCATTAATGACAATGGCAAGCTCACAGTGGTGCTAGTGTTGGGCTAATCTTTCTAGATGATCTACTGGGTTGTGTGTGAGCTAACTAGGGAACAAGTTAGGCTCAAAACACTGCACACTATAGTGTTTGATGTTTTGTTTGATTTGTGTCTGCAACCTGTTTGATGAAATGGCCGCATGAAATCAAGTTTTGAATTTTGAAATGAATTTTGGTGAGTTTGCTAGATTGGTTCTGGTGAGTCTGCAGATGCTTGGGTTTTGAAAGTTGAGCTTGTTTGAGTGGGTTTTGAAAAAGGGGGATCTTCCCATATGAAGAATATTCAATTTTGAATTGTCATTTAAACTATGCATTTGAAAGTTTCTAGATGATCACAAAGTGGGCCTTGATACCTTGTTATGAGTACATTCAAGGGGTGCAAAGATCCAGAAAAGTTTCTGTTAGGTTTTGAAAGTTTGAGACAGCCAAAGTAGGCATGGGAGTTAAATTGGTCAAAATGACCATTCACTTAATATATTTGTTTTGATTTACTTGTCTTAAGGAAAAGTGTGGGAAATGTTTTAGATGATGTTCTTTTCACCTAAGAAACATTTTACAAGCAATGGATCACACAAACAAGGTGGTTTTTAAAGAAATTCAAAATCCATGCATACACATATACATGCATTCATTTAGAAAAGTTTTTGTTAACCCTAATCTTGATGATTAGTGTTTGTTGATCTAAGTTTGGTATTTTTGGGATGTTACAAGGGTCTAGAAGGTTCACCGATCTGGAAGGGGAAGGGTACATGGATGTGTCATGACAAAGTGTAATTGTTGCATCATGTCCTAGGTCACTTGGATGGACACTTGGATGAAAGAAATCAAACTCTAATTTGAAATTCAAAAATGCAGTTTGAAAAAGTCAAATCCCAACATGGTTTCCGAGTTAGGGAGGGTTTCTGAGTTAGGGAGGGTTTCCAACTGGGTTGGGAACACCCTTGGACGCCCCCACCTATATAAGGAGGCTTAGGGGGGCACCCCAAGGTATCCCCCTTGCCCTAGGTGCCCAAGAAACCCTAGGTTGGCCGCCGCCCCCTCTCTAGTTGCGACCAATCTAGATCTCCTCTAAACCTCTACCGACTAGCTAAACTCTAGTTGCTAGCTACCTCTAAACCTCGGCCCTCTAAACTCTAGATCGCCGGGGCTCCCTCTACTCCACCATACTCGCTCTGGCTTAGGCGAAGCCCTGCAAGATCTCCCCTCTACTTCCGACACCACGCTATTGTGCTGCCGGAATTGCGAGGAGAGAGCTACAACCTCCGCTGCCTGCTGGAACAAGGGAGAGGAAGGTCTTAATCGAGTACCGTACGTGTGACCGACTGCGGGAGCACTGCCGGAACACGCCGCCGGAAGGATCGTCTACGCGATCTTGAGATCGGCAAGTGAACGACTACATCACCCACGAGAATCTGCTCTCGTTAATCGCTTTGTATCTTCGAGGTTAGTACTCTATCAACTTGTTGCACCGATCTAGTAGATAGATCTTGGCTTGATCATAGATTAGATCTTGATTGTGTGTTCATGCGGTAGAATTTTTTTGTTTTCCATGCTATGAACCCCTACAGTGGTATCATAGCCGTGTCTATATGTAGATCTGTTGCATGAGTAGAACACAATGGTCATTGTGGGCGGTGGTGATTTTATTATCAATTTCTTTTTGTGTACTTTGCATCTTGCGGTATGGTGGGATGAAGCAGCCCGGGCTAACCTTACATGACATCGTTCATGAGACTTGCTCCACGCTCGACATGCAACTTGTATTTCATAAGTGGATTTGCGGGTGTCTGTCTCTCCCATCATAGTAAAGATTCAATTTACAACGGGAACTTGATAGTTCAAGCATCAACGTTGTGGTTCTTGTTCACAAGTTAGAACGACACTTATTGAAAGCCCCAAACCACGTAAAACATGCAAAGAAAATTAGAGGCGTCTAACTTTGTTTTGCAGGGGTGTGCTGTGATGTGATATGGCCATGATTGTGATTATATATGATGTATGCAATGTTCCTTATTGTAAGTCGACAACCGGCAGGATCCATATGGTTGTTTTTTAATTTTGTCTAGACCTGCGTGTCTATTATTCAAAGTAGTTGTAATAGTTGATGCTGGTGGACGACAACCATGGAGCGGCGCCATTGACCTTGACGCCACGCCGATGATGATGGATGTAGAGGTCCCCAACCTTCAATAAGGTAGAGATACCTGTGTTTACAATGCTAGTCCCTGGATCAATAGCTAGCATCCATAGTTAAGATGTAATATCAAGAAACAAAGGTCATAATACAACTTTATAACCAGGAATAAAATAATTTATTACATCTTACATAGCTCATTTGGCTATCTTATTACAATGCAGTAGAATATATACAATAGCATGGAGTCCTTCATCTTCAAAGTGCCACATGCAGTCATGTTGGTTGTAGACTTGTAATCCTAATCAATAAACTTCACTAACATCAAACAAACCTGCAACATAATAAGTTACAGCCACAAGGGTCAATACATTTGAATTGTATTGGCAAGTGATACTATGGTAGTATAGTGGAGTCTATCATCTATATGCATTTGGCTAAGTGGAGCTTAGGCTTGCTTTGCTCAAAATAGATTTTCCTTATCATTTATAAACAATAAGTTTTTGCTTGACAAAATCACCCAAGGCATCTCCCAATAGAAATTGGTGATCCTTCAACCCTTGTTCATACACAAGTTTTTAACTTAGTAATTGGGATGAGGAGATTCTTGATAGCTTCCATGTCTTGATGCTCAAATTGTCCTTTGCCAGGGACATGGCTAAGTACTTAGATTTTACACTCTGCAGAGGTGGTGCACTTTTCCCACAAGACTTGGTTTCACCAAGACAAGATCTTTCAGAAGCCTTCCCTTAGACCAGAATGGACGCGTTCCAACCTATCATCCCCTACCACCAACTGTCCATTTGGCTAAGTTATTGCAACCTATATGATCCAGGCAGAGCCCATAATGCCAAGTGGCTGTACTTGAAGCTTCTCAACATTTGACATCTCAAATCTCTTTGTTCCTGGGTGGCCATCCACAAGTGAGATACTCAAGGTAAACCATAGAAATGGGCCTTGTGTAACCACTCAACTCAAACCATTCCTTCCATTCCACCCAGGTGATTCATTCACTTAGTTGTTTTATTAAACAAAACACAAGTCCTTGACTTAGAAATATTCCATAGCATGAATATATAAACCACCCTTGTTTGCTACTAGCTAGGCTAAGCATGATAGTAGTAGGAATCTTAACTTAGGAATTTTCTACTAAGGTTTCATCTACTAGGATTTACCATGGCAGTTTATACTTAGCAAAAATTCCATGCAAGTCCTACTTAGAAATATCACCAATGCATAGTGAAAACAGTGGGACAAAAGTATGAAGCATCACTTGCCTTTTTGGTAGAGAATATAAGTTCACTCCTTGATCTTGCAATGATCACACTCTTCAAATTCCACTACAATTCAATCAAGCAAGGCAAAATTTCAATCTACCATTCAAGCAAACATCACATAAAATAATAGAAACAAAGCAATGCATGAAAGTATGCCAAAGATGGTTTTTATTTGGAAAAGTGGTTTCTAATAGGTTTTAAACATTCTAAAGCACCTATTGATCCTATTATAAAAGTGGCAAAACCATTTGCAAAAGATTTTACCCATAAACCATTTTAAACCAAATCAATATTTTATGTGGTTTGAAAATGCCTTTAGCAAAGCAATAATCTTTATAGGGTTCACCAAATACATTTTTAAATCATAAAACTTGGTTTTTGGGGTCAGAGAGTTTAAATCAAAATATTTCCCAAAGGTTTTTCTACAAAAAGTATTTTCAACATATGAACAACATTTTTATTTGACTAGAAATGTTTTAAATCAAAGATTTATTCTTTTGCTTCACCAAATATGTTTTTGAAACCACAAATTGATTTCTATAGTCAGTAGGTTCAAAAGAAACCATTTGCCAAAGATTTTATCACCAAAATAATTTTAGGAAGAATTTTATATTCAAAATATGCTTACACAAGTTTCTGCAAAAACAACCATTTTAACAAAAAGCAATTTACTAAACAAAGTGCATGGTTAGAAAGTACTTTTCTTGCTGATTCCAGTGATATAAAATTTGCAAAATTTGGACGTGTGGTTTGAAAGTTATGAATTTTGCAAGTTTGAACATCTATTAGAATAATTTCTGTTTTTAAAACAAAAGGCTGGCCACGCGTCTTGTCCTGATTGGTCCATACCGGTTCGTGTGGATCGGCCTACGCGGTGCGTTAGATTAAAGTGGAATCGTGCGGCTCTAGTTCAACCATAACCCTTCGATAAGTGGATCAATCGTATTCGATGGATCAAGATCCTACGGCCCTAAGCAACTAACCCTAAACGGGCGGCGCTAGCGGCGACGACAGGCGGCGGCGCGCTCAGACGAGGGTGGTGCTGGCGATGCAAGAAGCAAAAGAGACAGGGGAGGGGTTCACCGAGATCGCCGTGCTTCGCTGATGCTCAACGTGTCCTTGTCTGTTGAAGGGGCGCTCGAGGTTGCTGTCAATCTCTCGCCGCAGTTCGTGGAACCGTCGGGTGCGCTCAGATGATGTTGAAGACGAGGCTTCAGAGCATTCCAGAGAAAAAGGGGAGCATGGTTAGATGCACGGGAGAGTGGTGAGTGCACGCGTGTGCAGGAGAAGGAGAGGGGCGGTCAGACGCTACTTGGGAAACTCGTCGGAGAAGGAGCAGACGGCGGCGATGCTCAGACGACGACAGAGTCGACGATATAGGGCACACGCGGCTGAGCGGACGGCACTAGGAGATGTGTAAGTGGCCAGGGAGTGTGCTCGTGTGGTCGAGGAGGCGATGGGCGACGGGGTTTGGCCGGAATTGTGGCCGGAGTGTCGTCGGAGCAGCGACAATTTGAGTTGCGATTCAATCGGGCTAGGGGCAGAGGGGGAATGGTGAGCGAGGGGAAATGGAGAGGAGGCAGAGGGGGTTAATCGAGCGTGGTCGCAGGGGAGATTAACTGCTGCGTTAACGTGAATTTATGCTGATAATTTCCGCCAGAAACGGTCGAGGAGGGAAGGCGCGGTCACCGCGGGTGAGGACGACGATGAGGTGGTAGTGGGGCAAGGTCGTCAGCGAGTGACAGAGAGGGGAGGTGGGTCTAGGCAGTCAGCGAGGGAGTGGGTCTGTTCTACGGTGGGAAAACATTTCGGGGAGGGGAGTGGTTTGCTGGGCTGGATTGGGCCTGCTGGGCTAGTTAGCTTTGTTTCATTTTTTTTGTACTGATTGTTTTTCCTTTTCCTTTTCTATTTATCTGTTTTGATTTTGTTTAAACATTTCAAACAACTATTAGAATTTAAACTTCAACCAAACTTTGAGTATAATCAAATACTGTTTATTAATACATTTTAAAGTCAAATTTTAGGATATTATATTTATTCTTTTTAGGGCACATTAATTAATTAAAATAGGCCCTTGTTTTAATTCAAATAAGATTTAATAATGTTCATCAAACTCCATTTGAAATTTAAATCTTTCCAAATCTTTTCAGCAGGTTTTATTTATTTATTTGGGTGTCAAATAATTCACTTTGAATTATTTGGAATATATTTAATATGATTTATAAATCATTTGAAATGGGTATTTGTTTTTATTCCAATGAAATCAATTATAATTTTAATTCCATAAATTTTATTTACGTGAATTCTTTGATTCCATCTTAAGTTAATTAGATGACTTTTAATTCACTTGGGTAAACTCCAAATACTATTTTCCCATGATTAAAAATAATCATTCTTATTAGGGATTTGTTTTTATTCAAATAGAAATAGAATTTGGTTAATGCCACTTTATTTTATTTGGAAAATTCTTTATCCTTTTATTTTATTTGGACTTGGATTATATTCATTCCATTTGCTTATGATTTAGGCCAAGATTTAATTTGGTCTTTAAATATTCCTCATTTAATATTTCTTTCTTTATCTTGTAATATCCATATCTTTTTATTTATAGATCCAAACTTGGTGATTCCAATTGGTAAAATCTTATTTAATATTTGTTTATCCTTTTAAATACCTTTAGGATTATTTGCTCACCATTTGGTATGGATTTCTAGATAGGTGCTATATTAGCTTTGGAAATTCAAATCCCTTTATCTTATTAAATTCATAAGATTTTATTTATGGTTCCAAATTAAGTGAAACCAATTCATATGGTTTTTATATTATTTCTATTTGTCATTCTTGATCATTTTGAAATGTTTGTTGACAAATTTTTATATGGATCAAATCCATAGGCTTAGAGATAACTTGGAAATGTTTTTCTTCCATTAGGGTTTTAGGGTTTTGGTTTATTTTCCAAGTGTTTAAATTTTCAAGATGCTTTTATGAAGGAAGCATTCCACTTGATTTGAATTTAGTTGGATTCAAACATTAACCAAAGTTTGTTCAAGATGGGATTTTAAGTTTGCATTTAGAATCAAAAAGTTTCTTTTCACCCTAAATTTCAACAATTATTTATTTTGTTTATTTATTTTTCATATTACAAAATTTGGAAAATTTTGGGATGTGACAGGCTACCACCCTTAAAATAAATCTCGTCCCGAGATTTGGGAAAGATAGGGGTTACAAGTTGGCTCAAAGCAACTAGGGTACTGCCACCCTTAAAAATTTCCAACTAGATTACATCCTGGCTTGCTTGGGATCTTGATGAAACTTCTCTGGGCACTTGTTTGCATAATGGCCTGGTTCTTTGCATTTGAAACACATGACTTGGTTGATATCTTTCTTTTCCTTTAGTATCATTGCCTTTTGTTTGTTTCCTTGGTTCTTCTTCTTTTCTGGGCATTCATTGGCATAGTGTCCCATCTCTTTGCAAGTGTAACATTGCTCTTGGGTAATATACTTCTTGCTGGGGTTGGGGCATTTCTTCTTCTTCTTGGGTCTCTCCAAAGCTAGAAGTTCTTCTAGTTCATGCTCTTCATACTTCACCACAAAGGTGGGAAATCTTTCTCTCTTCTGGGGCAGTTATTAGAGATATGACCTTCTTCTTCACAAGAGTAGCAACACTTTGTGGTCACTTTGGATTTGGCCTTATGATGTATAGTTTTGACTTTGCCTTCATCCTTCTTGGTAGAAGTTGTTCCTTCATAAAGGTTTACAAATTGTTGATGCACTCCACCTTGTTTCCTTTGTTGAACTATGGAATAGATGGGGCATTGGATAGGGACATGATTATTTCCTTCACATAGGAAACAAGTAGCTTGAGATGTGGGGCATTGATTAGTTGGATGTTTCTCTTCACAATTGGGGCATTGATCTTCATGCTCTTTGGAATTGTGATCCATGTCTCCATAAACATAGCAAGCTTGGGTTCCCTCTAGAATATCATCCTTGACATCCTTGTTGTCACAAACTCCTTGAGAAGGGCTGTCTCCCATGTTGATTATTTGACTTGTCATCCTATGCAACAATTGGGTTTGGGTTTCCAAAAACTTTTGCATGGTTGGATCTAACTCACTGGTGTTGGCTAAAAACTGAGTTATCACTTGGTTCAACTGGGTTTGGGTTACTATGAGTTCTCTCATGTTGGCCTCTTGGTTGTTGTTGTCACCATCCTTGATGTTGGAGTTTCTTGGAGTAGTCATCTATTTGGGTTGGATTGGGATTAGAATAGCCAAAAGATTTCTAAGGAAATATTCTAATCACACATATCACAATTCACACAAGCAATGTGCAAACAATCACAAAAAATCCTTTCACTCAAACAACAAGTTTCATGCACATTTTTAGGAATATTTTTGCTACACCACATAAGTTGGTGGATTTGATCTAAACTTAATATGGTGGTCCAACTATATGGTTCACTTGAGATCATTCCATTATTCTTTGTTGTTTCTTCTTGAATGAGATCATGGTTTCCTTGGAAAAATTCTTGTGGCTTGGTCACAACTTCAAAGGTGATGATGGTCCCTTCTAAGTTGTGTTTCCTTAGTCTTCAAGTCTTGAGTAATATTTCTTGTTTCACTTGTAGTCCTTAGTGATATCCAAGTTGAAGTCCTTGTTGAAATCACTTGAGTTGGTGAAATCCTTTGCTCATGGTGGAGGCTTTATCTATCAAGTTGAAAATAGACAAGATGTAGAATCAAAACCAAAAATGGTTGAGGAAAGAGTTTACAAGACTGTTTGTAAATAATTTTTTTTGGAACAAATACAACTCCTATTTTTCTAAGGGGTTTTGTCCAATCCTAGGGTTACAATCCTACAGGCAACATAATGCTCTGATACCATCTGTAGAGGTCCCCAACCTTCAATAAGGTAGAGATCCCTGTGTTTACAATGCTAGTCCCTGGATCAATAGCTAGCATCCATAGTTAAGATGTAATATCAAGAAACAAAGGTCATAATACAACTTTATAACCAGGAATAAAATAATTTATTACATCTTACATAGCTCATTTGGCTATCTTATTACAATACAGCAGAATATAACAATAGCATGGAGTCCTTCATCTTCAAAGTGCCACAGGCAGTCATGTTGGTTGTAGACTTGTAATCCTAATCAATAAACTTCACTAACATCAAACAAACCTGCAACATAATAAGTTACAGGCACAAGGGTCAATACATTTGAATTGTATTGGCAAGTGATACTATGGTAGTATAGTGGAGTCTATCATCTATATGCATTTGGCTAAGTGGAGATTAGGCTTGCTTTGCTCAAAATAGATTTTCCTTATCATTTATAAACACTAAGTTTTTGCTTGACAAAATCACCCAAGGCATCTCCCAATAGAAATTGGTGATCCTTCAACCCTTGTTCAACCACAAGTTTTTAACTTAGAAATTGGGATGAGGAGATTCTTGATAGCTTCCATGTCTTGATGCTCAAATTGTCCTTTGCCAGGGACATGGCTAAGTACTTAGATTTTAGACTCTGCAGAGGTGGTGCACTTTTCCCACAAGACTTGGTTTCACCAAGACAAGATCTTTCAGAAGCCTTCCCTTAGACCAGAATGGACGCGTTCCAACCTATCATCCCCTACCACCAACTGTCCATTTGGCTAAGTTATTGCAACCTATATGATCCAGGCAGAGCCCATAATGCCAAGTGGCTGCACTTGAAGCTTCTCAACATTTGACATCTCAAATCTCTTTGTTCCTGGGTGGCCATCCACAAGTGAGATACACAAGGTAAACCATATAAATTGGCCTTGTGTAACCACTCAACACAAACCATTCCTTCCATTCCACCCAGGTGATTCATTCACTTAGTTGTTTTATTAAACAAAACACAAGTCCTTGACTTAGAAATATTCCATAGCATGAATATATAAACCACCCTTGTTTGCTACTAGCTAGGCTAAGCATGATAGTAGTAGGAATCTTAACTTAGGAAATTTATACTAAGGTTTCATCTACTAGGATTTCCCATGGCATAGTTTATACTTAGCAAAAATTTCATGCAAGTCCTACTTAGAAATATCACCAATGCATAGTGAAAACAGTGGGACAAAAGTATGAAGCATCACTTGACTTTTTGGTAGAGAATATAAGTTCACTCCTTGATCTTGCAATGATCACACTCTTCAAATTCCACTACAATTCAATCAAGCAAGGCACAATTTCAATCTACCATTCAAGCAAACATCACATAAAATAATAGAAACAAAGCAATGCATGCAAGTATGCCAAAGATGGTTTTTATTTGGAAAAGTGGTTTCTAATAGGTTGTAAACATTCTAAAACACCTATTGATCCTATTATAAAAGTGGCAAAACCATTTGCAAAAGATTATACCCATAAACCATTTTTAAACCAAATCAATATTTTATGTGGTTTGAAAATGCCTTTAGCAAAGCAATAATATTTATAGGGTTCACCAAATACATTTTTAAATCATAAAACTTGGTGTTTGGGGCCAGAGAGTTTAAATCAAAACATTTCCCAAAGGTTTTTCTCCAAAAAGTATTTTCAAAATATGAACAACATTTTTATTTGACTAGAAATGTTTTAAATCAAAGATTTATTCTTTTGCTTCACCAAATATGTTTTTGAAACCACAAATTGATTTCTATGGTCAGTAGGTTCAAAACAAACCATTCACAAAGATTTTATCACCAAAATAATTTTAGGAAGAATTTTATATTCAAAATATGCTTACACAAGTTTCTGCAAAAACAACCATTTTAACAAAAAGCAATTTACTAAACAAAGTACATGGTTAGAAAGTACTTTTCTTGCTGATTCCAATGATAAAAAATTCATGCTTGAAGATGGAGATCAGAAGCACAAGAAGAAAGGCCATATCATGTCACATATTTTGAATTTCATGTGATGTTAATCCTTTTGTGCATCTTGTATTGCTTAGTTCGCGGCGGTAGCATTATAAGATGATCCCTCTCAAAAAAATATCAAGTTATAGAGTGTTTGTCCTTAGTAGGCACTGTTGCCAAAGGTCGTTGTTTCGAAGCACCACGTGATGATTGGGTGTGTTAGATTCTGCGAGTGTATACAATGGTAGCAAGCCAGATTTTCTCATGCGGAAGCTAAGGTTTGATCTTGACGAGCCTAGCATGTACAAACATGGTCTCGGAACACGAAATACCGAAAGGTAAAGCATGAGCCATATAGATGATATGATGAACATGATGATTGTTCGCCTTTGAAACTATATCATGTCACGTGATGATCGGACTTGGTGTAGTGAATTTGGTTCGTGTGATCACTAAAACAATGTGAGGGATATTGTTTTGAGTGGGAGTTCACTAGCAATATGATTAAAAGTTGAACACTATTTATCATAAATTAAATCAAAGTAAATTTGCATAGTTGTTGTAGTCATTGGCATGCGTTTACCACCTTGCGCTTAGTTATAATTGAGATAATAGAACTATAGAATTCTGGTTAGTTACTTTACGAACTGGTATCGTATTGTTTTGAAGTGTTAATCTAAAGTTTAAAAGTCCTATTGCAAACTTTCAGTAAGTTCCGGTTACTCCGTGAAGTTTAATAATTGCTATTAAATCAAGAGTGACAATTCCAGTGTTAGCATATAAGTATCATGTTTGTCTCCATGATTCTTGATATTCAAAAGATTGTTTTAGTATCAAGGTTATATAGGATCTGAAAGAGTTGTTTCAGAAACCATGATGTGTGGAAGATATTGCGATATCTGAAATGATGTTTTGGTTGCAACATGAGAGAGTATAATATGGAAAAGTTTATGTTCTCATATTTGATGAGAATTTTAAAAAGGTTGGAGACGCTTGTCGTCCTAATCCTCCAAAAGGTTTTTGGAGAGCAACATTATACTCGCGATTCACCGTTATAAGCTGAAAATAGCTTGATCATGAATAGTTCCATGATAAGGGTGAATATTTGATAAAATGTTTACTACACTAAAAGATTACTAAAGAATGGAATTTGAAAGAACACCAATTATTTGATGATGGTGATCTACTTCAAAGTGTAAGTCCAAAGACATTGGTATTTAACTATACATGCTTTGGACTATGTGTCATGTGTATGGCTCCACTATTGATGTTGATAGATTCTTTTGAACAGAAAAGGAAATACTAAAAGAGAATCTCAGAAATATATGTCAGAAAAGAAAAGACTAGAATTGTTCAGCTTAGGTATATAGAGGATATACACGTTATGGCTATATTCTTTGCTTATTGAACAATGTGGTTCTTAAGTATTCGATACTGAATTTGTTGGTGTGAATCGTCATACGAAACAACACAATTCATGAACTATAATGGCCTAAGTAACTAGCAAAAGAATATGTGATGATGTTCATCGAGAACAAATAATGGGTTGTTGTGTTGCTCGTTAACATCAAAGCTTGCCTTCAAGATTTGTTTTATCAGGTATTATGAGAACAAAAGGGTTGTTCAAATAATTGCCGTAATCCATAAAATATGGATGATTTGCAAATATCGTTGGATAAATCACATCCATAAAAATATTGCTAAAAATGTCGAAAGACAATTGATAAGAAAGATCACTTAGGAAGTGACATCGTCGTTTAAATTATATTGGAAAAAAACATGAAAAAACTCCATGTGGATGGAATTTTGGAGTCTTTTGATTTTTGATCAAATGACGCTTGTGAAATTTTCCTAGAGATAATTAAAACTCCGCTCATAGGCCAAAGGGAACGGATGACTAGCTTATTAGAACTTGTACATATTGTTGTATGAAGTCCATTATGTGTAGTCAAGAGCGATAGATTTCAATTTCATATGCTTTCTCCGAAAATTTGAGTGAATATATGAATATTTACTTAATAAGGATGAAGCGTGAAACATTTGAAAAGTTTAAAGACTTCCAAGATGAAGTGCAAAATCAATGTAACAAGAAAATAAAGAATTTATGATAGGATCATAAAGGAAGATATTTGAGTTATAAAGTTTAGCATAACACCTAAGATTTGAGGAATCATTCCATGGATTTGCGTTTCCCGAAACACCATATGAGTATGGAATAATCGAGATATGCAATGAAACCTTGTTTGACATGGTAAGATCAAAGGTGTAATTGATAAAACTGCCATTATATTTTAAAGATTAAAGCATTAGAGACTACCGTTTTTCCACTGAAAAGAGCTCCATCATAATCCATTGAAATGACACCATATAAAGTTATGGTTTGGGATAAAACCCAAGTTGTCCTTTCTTAAACATTGGTATGCTATGCATAAGAAAGATGTTTGCAACCAAAATCAGATGAACATATCTTTGTATGTTATTTTGAAACATCGTTGAGTATTCCTCCATAACACCAAATACAAAAATGTTTGTCGCTTAGAACGTCAAGTTTCTTTGAGAAAGGAATTTTCCATGAAAAGTTAAGTGGGAGGACAATAGAACTTTGATAAGGTTAAAAGAACCTTAGCTATATGTGCAAAGTTGCGCAGCGCTGAAAAGTGTTCCGGAGGCAGCAACAATGCTCATGGCTCACGTGCCTCAAAGGTTGTGGTCACGGAGGTCTAAGTTCCTATTGAAACAAGTAGGTTGGGTAACCAATCAAATACCAAGATTTGAGAGTTAAATCATTATTTGATAATAATGATCCAACTACATGGAAAAAAGCGATGATGGGCCCTAACTCCGTCAAATGGTTTGAAGCCATAAAATCCGTGATAGTTCAATATACGAGAGATCAAGCTTTGAACTTGAAAAACCCTCTGAAAAGGTTCAAGACCTTACAGTCGTATTTGGATCTATAATGAGATAGACATGGATGTTTCACATCTATGAAATTATCGACATGTCGGGAAAGAGTTCACGACAATGTTCAAAGAGTTGACTATGAGAAGATCAGATCTTTCATTAAGCGATATTTAGTCTAGACGGATTAATGTAGCAACCACTACATATAATTTTGTTTTGTGGTAGTTGAATAAACAAAACAAGTTCTTCTAATAGAATGGTTACCTAGGACGTGTGCATGACACGGTCCAAAGGGTTTTGTTAATTCAAAGGATGCTAAAAGCATATGCAAACTTCAATGGTTGAAGTTGTTGGAGATATGCCCTAGAGGCAATAATAAATATAGTTATTATTATATCTTTGTGTTTATGATAAATGTTTACATTCATGCTATAATAGTATTAACAAGGAAACCATTAATACTTGTGTGATTTGTAAACTTAATTTGAAGTCCCTAGTATAGCCTCTATACTTCACTAGCTTGTTGGTTGATTGATGATGTGGTTTCTTTGTCATGAACATTGAGATGTTATCAACAACAAGATCATATCGTTAGGAGAATGATATGGTGGACATACTCCTATAGACAAGCGTAGCATAAAGATCAAGTCATTTCAATAGTTCAATTGCTATATGCTTTCTGATACATAGTAACCTAATTCCTTCGACCATGAGATCATGCATATCACCTTTACTGGATGGATGCTTTGATGTCATCAAACACCACACCGTAACAGGGTGGCTATAAAGGTGGCATTGAGTGTTCGGAAAGTATTGGTTGAAACACATGGATCAAGAGTGGGATTTGTCCATCCACATGACGGATAGATATTCTCTGGGCCCTCTCGGTGAAATGTCATCCAATTAGCTTGCAAGCATGTGACTTGGTCACAAGGGATCACATATCACGGGAACGAGAAAAGAGTACTTATCAGTAACGAGGATGAACTAGGTATGCAGAGATACCGACGATCATAACCTCGGATAAGTAACATATCGTGAGACAAAGGGAAATTGGTATCGTATGTAAGTGGTTCATTCGATCGCAAAGTAATCGTAGAAATATGTGGGAGCCATATGAATTTCCAGATTCCTCTATTGGTTATTGTTCGGAGAAGTGTCTCGATCATGTCTGCATAATTCACGAACCGTAGGGAGACACACTTAAGGATTCGACGTTGTTTGAGTAGTTATGGTGTTATGAGAAAGAGACCGAATGTTGTTCGGAGTCTCGGATGGGATCCGGGATATCACGAGGAGATCCGGAATGGTCCGGAGAATAAGATTCATATAAGGAAAGTTCCGTTTCGGAGTTGGGGAATGGTTCCGGTGTTTTCATCGGGAACATTCTAGAAGGTCCCGGAATGTCCGGCACTCCGGAAGGGGAAGGGTACATGAATGTGTCATTGTAAGTTGGAATGATTGCATCATGTACTAAGTATTCTTGCTGTCCCAAATAAAGGATTTATTTAAATCCTAAATTGAAAAGTCAAACGGCTAGTTTGAAAGTCAAACGGCAGTTTTGGGAAGTGGGAAAAGAGGAGGAGAGGTGGAGGCCGAGTTGGAGGGGAATTCCTCCCCTTGGCCGGCGCACCTCCCTAGGCCGAGTTGGGGAGGAACTCCTCCCCTTGGCCGGCCAGCCCTCCCACCTATATAAGGAGGGGCAGGGCTCCCTCCTAGCACACACAAGTTTCCTATCCTCTAAACTAAACCCTAGATCTAGACCCCGGTTTAGAGCTATTCGGTTTAGAGCCTTCTAATTGGTTTAGAGTCCTCTAATTGGTGTGTCTAATTACTAGACCACTAATAGCCTCTCTCATAAGCTCCACCATACTCGCACCGGCTTAAGGCGAAGCCCTGCGGGATTTCCCCTCTACTTCCGGTACCACGCCGTTGTGCTGCCGGAATCGCGAGGAGAGTGCTACAACCTCCGCTGCCTGCTGGAACAAGGGAGAGGAAGGTCTTCGTCGAGTAACGAACGTGTGACCGACTGCGGGAGCGCTGCGGGAACGCGGCGCTGGAAGGATCGTCTACGCGATCTTGAGATCGGAAAGAGTACGACTACATCACCCACGAGAATCTGCTCTCGTTAAACACTTTGGAATCTTCGAGGGTGAGTTATTCCATCGACTCGTTGCTACAATCTAGTAGATAGATCTTGGCTTGTTTGTTTGTATGCGATAGAAAATTTTTGTTTTCCATGCTACGAACCCCTACAGAAGTAAGCATCGCGGAGTTGGAATCTTCACTATGATGAAATTGTTAAAAGAGTTTAATTTCATCGGAGATGATGAAGATGTTTGCATTTGCAAGAAATTAAGTGGGAGCGCTAAGACATGTTTCTAATACATTATGTGGAAGACATTTGTTGATTGGAAATGATGTATCTTTTTATTGACATAGGTTAATAATTTCATCTCAATGAAAGGCTTAGGCAGAACCTGAATATTTGGCATCAATGTCTATATGGATAAATTGAGACGCTAATATGGTTGTGCCAGAAGTACATAGATGAGATATTGAATGATTTCAATATAGAAACTACAAGAAAGGTTCTTGTTGCACAGGAAGGATTGAATAAAGATTCAAGTATTTTTGATACTTGCTATATAAAATCACAAAGAGTACTTTATCAATCATGCTGTGATGTGTACAAATCCAGATATTTCCTATGCTCTAAATGTTATGAGCGTATACCAGAATGATTCATAAGATGATTATTGGACGATTGTAAAGATATTCTTATGATCTTTTTGAAGAACTAAGAATATATTATTTTGTAGAAGTGACAAATAGATGGTTAGTTCATTGTAAAAGTATTACATTGATACTAGTTTTGTCATAAAGTACAAATTAAGTCTATCTCTATCCAAACTAAGGGTGGCATAATATGATGGAAAGTAAGTTCCATAATGGATTTGGATGAGTTCCAAAGATAAGACATTGTGATAGATACTACAACAAAAGGCTAAGTATATGACTGCTATAATAGCAGCAAAAGAGGGCATTTGTGCCAAGTAGTTTGTTATCAAACTAGGTGCGGTTCACAGCAGGATAGTACTATGAAGATATATTGTACGGCAATATTTTCAACATGTTTTAACCCCAAGATACTAAAGGTATCACCAAAGGACCAAATTTATACAAAGCCATCTCATTAGAGAATAAGTGATGCGTAGAGACGCAAAGACATGCAATTACACATGCACCTGAAAGTGTCGGATCCGGAGATCAGTTGACCACTAGCAATCGTGTAAATACAACACCGGAAAGCCATAGGTGTTGAATGCACAAAGGGTTTGAAACTAGATTATTGACTCTAGTGCAAGTGGGAGACTGTTGGAGATATGCCCAAGAGGCAATAATAAAGTGGTTATTATCATATCTTCATGCTTATGATAAATGTTTACATACCATGCTATAATTGTATTAACCGGAAACATTAATACTTGTGTCATTTGTAAACATAAACGAGTCCCTAGTAAAGCCTCTTGTTAAACTAGCTTGTTGGTTAATATATGATCATGGTTTCCTGATCATGAAAATAGAGATGTTATTAACAACATGGTCATATCATTAGGAGAATGATGTGATGGCCATACTCCTATAGTTAAGCGTAGCATAAAGATCAAGTCATTTAATATAGTTCACTTTTCTATAAGCTTTCTGATACATAGTAACCTGATTCCTTCGACCATGAGATCATGCGAATAACCATCATCGGAAGGATGCTTTGATGACATCAAACACCACACCGTTACTGGGTGGCTATAAAGGTGGCATTGAGTGTTCGGAAAGTATGTGTTGAGGCACATGAATCAAGATTGGGATTTATCCACCCATATGACAGATAGATATACTCTGGGCCCTCTTGGTGGAATGTCATCCAATTAGCTTGCAAGCATGTGACTGGCTCACAAGGGATCACATATCACGGGAACGAGAAAAGAGTACTTATTGGTAACGAGGTTGAACTAGGTATGCAGAGATACCAACGATCAAACCTCGGATAAGTAAAGTATCGTGAGACTAAGGGAAATTGGTATCGTATATAAATGGTTCATTCGATTACAAAGTAATCGTAGAAATATGTGGGAGCCATATGAATTTCTAGATTCCTCTATTGGTTATTGATCGGAGAAGAGTCTCGATCATGTCTGCATAATTCACGAACCGTAGAGAGACACACTTAAGGATTCGATGTTGTTTAGTAGATATGGAATGTGAGTAAAGAGACCGAATGTTGATCGGAGTCTCGTATGGGATCCGGGATACCACGAGGAGATCCTAAATGGTTCGGAGAATAAGATTCATATAAAGAAAGTCCAATTTTGGAGTTCGGGAATGATTCCGGTGTTTTCACCGGAATGTTCTAGAAGGGTCTAGAAGGTTCACCGATCCGGAAGGGGAAGGGTACATGGATGTGTCATGACAAAGTGTAATGGTTGCATCATGTCCTAGGTCACTTGGCTGGACACTTGGATGAGAGAAATCAAACTCTAATTTGAAAGTCAAAAAGGCAGTTTGAAAAAGTCAAATCCCAACATGGTTTCCCAGTTAGGGAGGGTTTCTGAGTTAGGGATGGTTTCCTCCTGGGTTGGGAACACCCTTGGACGCCCCCCACCTATATAAGGAAGGGTAGGGGCGCACCCCAAGGTATCCCCCTTGCCCTAGGCCCCCAAGAAACCCTAGGTTGGCCGCCACCCCCTCTCTAGTTGTGACCAATCTAGATCTCCTCTAAACCGCTACCGACTAGCTAAACTCTAGTTGCTAGCTACCTCTAAACCTCGGCCCTCTAAACCCTAGATCGTCGGGGCTCGCTCTACTCCACCATACTCGCTCCGGCTTAGGCGAAGCCCTACGGGGATCTCCCCTCTACTTCCGACAACACGCCGTCGTGCTGCCGGAATTGCGAGGAGAGAGCTACAACCTCTGCTGCCTGCTGGAACAAGGGAGAAGAAGGTCTTCATCTTGAGATCGGCAAGTGAACAACTACATCACCCACGAGAATCTACTCTCATTAACCGCTTTGGATCTTTGAGGGTTAGTACTCTATCAACTTGTTGCACCGATCTAGTAGATAGATCTTGGCTTGATCATAGATTATATCTTGATTGTGTGTTCATGCGGTAGATTTTTTTGTTTTCCATGCTATGAACCCCTACAGACTTGGCACATGCTCACACCATGTTATGACTCTCACAATTCACCATTAGCCTCTATGATCATTTGGTCCTTGACTTGTAGTACCACTCTATGCTTTGATTAGTAATGCTTTATTGCACTGCATGATTATGGCCATTATTCTCTCTTAGTTTGTTGCTCCCAGTCTTTTACTAGCTTCCACTTGTATGAGTAAGTTCTACTCATGCCTCCAACTCCCAAGAAACCAAGTTATTCCAAAGTGTCCACTATAAACTCCTATGCATGGTGTGTTACACAATTCCAAGTATATTATTGTTTTTAGCTATCTTCCAATTAAAAACTATTTTTTATGTGAAAACTTAGCGATTAAAGCCCTCACGAACTTGATGGCACACTTTATATTCTTTGCCCCTAATAAACTTGAACCATTGTGACAACTATGTTGTATATGCTTGCACTTATACATTGGAATTAACAGAACCGTGCTATCATGGGGAACGTTTTCAACATTGCACTTGTACTTTGTACTCAGTTGATATCATCCTCTTTTGTCTATGGATGTCATCAGTGTGAAATAAAGAGGAAACTTGTAAGTCCATGGAGTTTGTATCCTGTGTTAGAGAAACATCTGGGCCGCTAGCCTAATCCATGCCTAATCATGGTGGAAACTTATAGCATCACCATAATGACATCTATGAAGCATTCTTCTTATAAAAAAGAGACACATTGAGAAAAGAGGAAAGAGATAAAAAAGCAACATATTCCCATGGTACATAAGAAGATTGCTGAGATGCTCATTGTCTGCTTGCCTTGTCATTTTGGTTATGGGATAGCTCCTCTACCATGTGCAAGGGGTACCCCGTTGGTGGTTCTCAATGATATGCAAATACTTACAATGACAAGAACTTACCTGGGCCCAAAGTTGAGTATGCATGAGGTGTGGCCCTCGTATTCAGGGGACTTGAGATTGCCAACTTATACTTCATCAAGCATATACTCCATCTTTGTCACTTTAACCTCAATCACTTCAAGATGCTTATGATAGGGGCAATGTGGGCTGAAAGCTAACAAGTACCATAATTTTTGGAAGCTCCTTTTGAAACTTATAATCTCTGCTTCCTTTACAAAAAGGCCTTTCTTCCACCATTATTGAGTCTCCACCTTCTACCTTTAGGCACCATTAAGAGAGCATAGTTGTCATTCTGTGTGTAGTGTTCCAAAGATTATTGATTGATGCATATTGTGATATTACTTGGTCTTGTGCTATTTGTTTCTAGTCACCCTTGTGAACTTTGAAGGTGACATATGCATCTATATTGCTACTCTATGAGGGACAAGCTGATTACCACTATGCTATGTTTTCTGTATGTGAAACAAACAAACGTTTTTCAATTCATGTTATTCATGATCTTTGTTTGTAGCTTTTTCATGTTGCATGCATAATTACTTTGTCCTATTGTTAGAACTCCATCTTTCATGCACATGTTTAGATTTCTTTGATCCCAGCTTTCAATGCTTGCAAATGGTTGGATCTTTATTGTGAGGGTGCATGTCACCTCAAAAATTATTCTTTTTATCACTTACCTACTCGAGGACGAGCAGGAGTTAAGCTTGGGTATGCTTGATACGTCAGAAACGTATCTATAATTTTTGATGTTCCATGCTTGATAGTATATACTTTGCTTTGCTTTGTCTACACTTTGAGGTGCTTTTTACATGTTTTCTGGTACTAACCTATTAACAAGTTGTCACAGTGCTAGATGCCTGTTTTCTGCTGTTTTTGGTTTCAGAAAAGTTAGTAAAGAAATATTCGCGGAATTGGGCGGGACAAACGCCAAAGTCAATTACTTTCCGTGGGGAACAAGAAGTCCAGAGGGGAGACGGAGGGGCAAGCCAGGGCGCCCATACCCCCCTAGGCATGGGTGGGCCCTGCCCCACACCTGGGAGGGGTGTGGGGCCCCTGGCCGCCGCCTCGGCCTCCTCCTTCGCCTATAAGAAGCCCCCGATGCAGAAACCCTAAGCACCCGATCAAATCTCCACAAAACCATCTGTAGCCGCCGCCGCCACCACCATCCCTAGATCGGGGGATCTGAAGTTCTTCCCGGCACCCTGCCGAAGGGAGATCATCCCGGAGGCCTTCTCTCCGATATGATGCGTGAGTAGTTCCACCTTGGACTATGGGTCCATGTAGTAGCTAGATGGTTGTATCTCCTCCTTTGTGCCTTCATGTATAGATCTTGTGAGCTCCGTTCATGGTCAAGATCTAATCTATTTGTAATCATGCATGTTGTGTTTGCGGGGATCCGATGGATATTGAGATTATTATGTTGGTTTGATTAATGGTTTTGTCTTTATGATTCTATCATGTTTGTGTTGTTTGTGATCTTGCATGCTCTCCGTTGTTAGTAGCTATCTTGGCCAAGTAGTTACTAGTGACTCCAAGAGGGGGTATTTATGCTCGATAGTGGGTTCATGCCTCTAGTTTCCAAGGGAAGTGACAGAAATCTCTTCGGTTGTAGATGTGTTGTTGCTACTAGGGAGAAAACAACAGTCTCTTGTTCATGGAACATGTGGACTGTTTACCTTACACACTTTGCTTAAAGCAGTTGTCTGTTGCTTGCAACTTAATATTGGAGGGGGTTCGGACGATAACCTGAAGGTGGACTTCTAGTCATAGATGCAGTTGGATGGCGATCCATGTGTCTTGTTGTATTGCCCAATCGAATATCATAGGATCTTTCTGACTAGTAATTGAATTGTTATGCCTTGCTCAGTTCCTGTCAATTGCCCTGCTGTAATTTGTTTACCCTTCATGCCATGTTGTTTATCTAAGGAGAGCACCTCTAGTGAACTATGGACCCCGGTGCAATCTTTACCATTGATACATCTTCCACTGTTACTTGTTTACTTGCTGGAAACCACCATTACCTTCCATACGGTACGTTTAATCCTTTGTTATATCAAACCACTGAGCTTGACAACCTCACTGATTCGTTGGGACAAAGTCTTGAGTTTGTGTTGTGCAGGTCTCCGCGTTGCTTGCAACACTTGTGTGACGTTTCATTCCTCCTTCTGGTTTGATAACCTCGGTCTCTACTAAGGGAAGACTTGCTGCTATGCTCATCACACCTTGCTCTTGGGGTTTCTAACGAAGTGCTCCACGTCAGCACCATCAGTTGCCATGAGGGTAGGAGCACCATTTAAATCTTTCATGTTGAATCTTTTGAGCATATCTTGAGTATACTTGGCTTTTTGGAAGAATGTTCCTCCTCTTACTTGCATGATCTCAAAACCAAGAAATACTCTCAACTCCCCCATCATAGACATCTGAAACCTATTAGTCATAAGCTTTGAGAATTCATCATTAAAAGCTTTGTTAGATGAGCCAAAGATAATATCATCAACATATATTTGGCATACAAAAAGCTCCCCATTGACCTTCTTAGTAAAAGAGTGGGATCGATTTTCCCAACCTCAAACCCACGGTCAAACAATAACTCTCTAATGCGCTCATACCACGTGCGTGGGGCTTGTTTGATCCCATAGAGCGCCTTTTCAAGTTTGTAGACATGGTTTGGGAAGTTGGGATCCTCAAATCCGGGGGGTTTCTTTACATATACCAACTCATTTAATGGACCATTAAGAAATGCACTCTCTACATCCATTTGTTGCAACTTAAAGTTATGATGTGCTGCATAAGCAAGAAGGATACAGATGGACTCAAGGTGAGCCACGAGTGCATATGTCTCTCCATAATCAATGCCTTCAATTTGAGAGAACCCTAGTGCAACCAATCTTGCCTTGTTCCTCACTACAATTCCATTCTCATCTTGCGTGTTCTTGAATACCCACTTGGTGCCTATAACATTGCGGCAATCCTTTTGCTTCTCAACTAACTTCCATACTTTATTTCTCTCAAAGTTGTTGAGTTCTTTCTGCGTTTCTTCCAACCAATCCGAATCTTCAAGAGCTTCCCATACTTTCTTTGGTTCAATCATGGAGATGTGTGCTTGGTGTTCACTAAACCTCTTCAATTGTGCTCTTGTGGACATTCCTCTCCTTATGTAACATCCCAAAAATACTAAACTTGGATCATCAAATTCTAATCATCAAAATTAGGGTTAACAAAAACTTTTCTAAATAAAAATATGAAAGCATGCATGTGTGTATGCATCCCATTTTGAATTCTTTTGAATTGCCTTGTTTATGTGTTTCTTTGCTTGCAAAAGGATTCTTAGGTGAATTAAACATCATCTAAACAATTCCCAAACTTTTCCCAAAGACAAATAAATCAAAACAAGCCAAATTGAGTGAATGGTCATTTTGACCAATTTAACTCCCATGCCTACTTTGGCTGTCCCAAACTTTCAGAACTTAACAGAAACTTGTTTGGATCTTTGCACCCCTTGATAGTACTCATAACAAAGTATCAAGGCCCACCTTGTGATCATCCAGAAACTTTCAAATGCATAGTTTAAAGGACAGTTTAAAATTGAATCTTTATCATATGGGAAGATCCCACTTTTTCAAAAACCACTCAAACCAGCTCAACTTTCAAAACCCAAGCATTTGCAGACTCACCATCACCAACCTAGCACACACACCAAAAATCTTTTCAAAATTCAAAAATTGAATTCTTGCGGCCATTTCATCAAACACCTTGCTGATTCAAATAAAATAAAATCTAAACACTATTGTGAGCAGTGATTGGAGCCTAACTTGTTCCCTCTCTAGCTCACAGCAACCTCAGTAGATCATCTAGCAAACTAAACCAAGCACTAGCCCCACTGTAAGATTGGCAATGCCATCAATGGTGAACAGCCGAAGCTCACCATGTCACCCCAGTGTGGACAACAAGCTAGGATAAGATTTAGCCGTGACAACCTTGTCTAGGATGCAGCCCACCGTCCACCGACACTCCCTGTCCCAGCCGCGAGCGTTGCCAACCCCTGGACCACACGCACAGACCGTGCCCAGCTCGCCAGCAACCATGTCGAGCATGCGCCAAAGCGCCGCCCTTGACACACGCCCACAGACCGCGCGCCGCCCTCGCCGCGTGCATACGCGATCACCACCGACCCAGGAGACCGCCAGACATCCCCGTTCGCTGCCCCATGCCTCACAGCTACCGCTCGCCGTCGAAGACGCCGCCTCGGCCGCGCAGAGCATCGCGTGTTCTTGACCGTTTGCCACCGCCCCTATATGCGCATTAAAGCCGTAGAGCATCGCCAGGAGACCACCAAGCGATCGCCACCGCCGGCCATGCCTCTAGCAGCCCGTAGCCATGTCGTCACCGTTGCCTGCCCATCCCGTTCGGTCTCATCGTCGAGACTATAAATAGAATCCACCCCCAGCTGAATTGAGCACACCATTTCACTCCCCTCTCCTCACTGATCGTTCCACCCCGTTCCCGAAGCAAGGCGAGCAGCGTTTCGCCGGAGCCCGCCGCCTCTGGAGAAGAAGGGAGCCAGCGATTGGAGCCGCCCCAAGAGAAGCTGCCGGTACCAGGAGGTTCGCCGTCGTCGAATTCGTCGTTCACCCGCCTCGCCGACCCTCGCCTGAGCCCCGGTGAGCCCCCAACGACCCCCATCTGCCGCGTTAGGGTTCAGTCTCGCCGACGTTGCCCGACGTGGAAGATGACCCTCAGCCGTTGGATTAGAATTAGATCGAACGCATCACATTGCCCCATACCGCTTCGCACCCCCTGTGTCACTGACTCGTGGGGACAACAACTTAACCAGCCCGCGTAAGCGCTGTGCTTAGCAGCCGGCCCAGTATCGTTTCCCGCGCAGCCCAGTCGTTTGAATTTAACCTTTTCCATTTTAATTCAAACACAGTTCTGTACCTAGTTTCAAAAATCAACCCAGCTCGATTTAGTGAACCAAATTGAATGAAACCAATTTTGTTAGAAAGGTCTGGAAGTGCTGAATCCAAGCCCGTTGGATTCAAATCATTTGGATCTGTAGATCAACCTTGGTAAAAATAACAAGGCATAAGCTTTTCTGCATTCAAACATTTTTCAAATTTAAACCATAATAGCTTTTGTGTTGATTCCAACTCTCAAAAATCACATTCAACCATACCTTTCAGAATATATAAAAATATATAGGTTTACTTACAGAAATATTGTTCAAGTAATAAAAGAATGCCACATAGGCATTTCTAGCCACTTTAGTTAATTAAAATAAAAGGGTAAAACCTTATTAAATTGTGACACCACTTTAAATCACATTCCCATGGACTAAAATATGTGGTGATGACATGTGTCAACATGATCCCATGTTTGGTTTGGAGAATATTAAATCGTAAGTAGTTTTTCAATGAGTAGAAATTACTTTTCTAAAAATAAAAGGAAGTAAACCAAGCTTTAATCTTGTAATGTTAGTGATGATGCTTGATCATCTATAGGACCCTTTTGTGTGATGATTGAAATTAGTTAAGTATTGTTTGGTGATTGTGTACCACGTATTTATTCATAGGCGCTAGTACCGACCTAGGATATGAGGAAGAAGGAGGATACTACGAAGAAGAAGCCGAGGAGAACTTCAACCACTGCTCTGCACAAGGCAAGCCTAATACTACTAGTTGAATGTGCAAGCTAACACTTGCACTTAGGAAAGTTAGATAACCTATGCAATGCACTAAGCATGCTTGGTTAGACATATTTGATGATACCCAATCCTAGTTTTACTTGCAAGCTTTATACTTTATTTCTTTATCAAAGCTATTACTTAGAGTTTACTGAAGTGAATTGTAGATACTAGAAAGATAATTGAAGGTTACATAAAGAGCATAAAATTTGGCCTAAGCTAGATAATCTTTATGTCATCCTAAGGCATGAGATTGAACTTAGTTAAACTCCACTAGTTTACCACCCCTCATTAGTACTCACTCCCACTTGTAGATGCTAGTGCTAAGCATAAAACTTGATCAAATTTAGATGGGAATACTTGGTGGAAAAATGGTTATGAAAACCTTGGAATGATGGATCATTCTATTGAAATGTTTTGGACATGTGTTTCCGAACACCAGATGATTTATGGTGATGAAAATGTAGAGGCATGAGCCTTAGCCCTTTATAATACTGATGGTTGTCTGGATGCGATACCATTCCAATTTTACCGTATAACCACAATACCCGAGAATTGGGTAGGGCTTGACTAAAAACTTATATACCTTAGTATTAGTTCCCTCACGACCAAGGTATGAGCTGAGGCTACCTTGTGAAGATTGTCCACCTGTGCAGTGCCCATGATGGCAGTTGGTCATGGTTGGGAGGCCAAACTCACACGAGAGGTGCTTATACTAGGGCGTGTAATTGAAAGGTTAGGATTGATTATCCGCATACTGAGTATGGTGAATTCAGGATTTGTTCCTGATGGATGTATCGAATGTTGTGGTGAAAGTGTACAATCTTTGCAGAGTGTCAAACTATTCGAATAGCCGCGTCCGCGGTTATGGATAGTTGGAGTGGCCATACTGTTCCCCCATCAGATGTTTTCCAAATGACTTGTGAAATGATTTGAGACTTTGACTTGACCACAACAAGGTTGTGATATGAAGGCAAGATCCCACTTAGGTGTTATAAAATCTGCAACTAGCTTTCTTCAATTCTAAACTTAGTAGAGGTAAATCTGGCTTTTGCAAAACAACCCTAGAGCTTAGTGTCCTATTACAAAAACCCCTTCACTTGTTAGTATTAGTTTGCGAGTACTTAAATAGTACTCATGGCTTTGTCCTTGGCTATTCCCGTGGCCAGACTATGACAACTAGGACCATCTCCCATCGTCAGCATTGCCTGTGACCCCGAAGATGGAGCTTCGCCTACGCTACCGTTATTATTACGTATTCCGCTGCTTGAGTTGTATTAAGAACTGGATCATGAGATCCTTATTTTTGTAAGACGTTATGTATGGTTTGTAATGGATGATGTACTATGGTATCCAATTCTGTTATGTCTCGCAAAAATGGTAATCCTGGGATTGCGATGTATGGCATAACAGGCATCTAGGATTAAAAATCCGGGTGTTGACACCTTACATCTCCAACCACATTCTCTAGAGATTGGACTCTTAATTCCAACATTCTATCCATTCTAGCTTTGCGACGAGTTTCGATCTCCTTATTGTTTCTTGGGGGGGACCTCTTCATCATTTTGGTTCTCGTCTTGACCATTCACTTGACCTTGATCATCATTGGAATCATTCTCTTCATTAATAGGCAAAGATTGACCTTGGTATTCATCAGGCACATCACTAGATTGGAGTTGAGCTTCTCTAAAGGCAGTTTGTATAGATATTCCTTGTGAAATAGACCGAGCAGCACTTGACATTCTGGAGAATGGTGACTCAAGCTCCTCCTCACTAGGGGTATCTCCTTCATCAACTTGTTGAGGGTCCACAACTTGTCTTTGGCTTGGGTCATTGTACTCCTCAAGAGATGGAGCTTGTTATTGTTGTTGTGAAGATGAGGGCTCCACTTGAGTAGAGAATAGTTCTTCTCGATATGCCATAAGGGGTTCCTCAACAGGGCAGATAAATCCCACACCCTCAAGAGATTTTTAGGGGTTTTCTGAATAAGCAAAGAAACAAAGTGCAAGTAATAAAGACAACGAACAACTGCAGCAAGTGGCCCAATCCTTTCTTAGCAAAGGACAAGCCGGTGGAAATACTTATAAGGACCAAACGTTCTCGAGGACACATGGGAATACTGTCAAGTTCTTTCGCTTCAGATAGCTGAGTAGTCTTCTTTGGTGTTGTAGGTGTTGTGTGGGTGAACCTGTGCTAATGTACCGACCTTACTTGGACTAGTACATACTTGTGATTAAACCCCCTACAAGCATCAGTAACTACAGGAAAACAATTAAGCTATAAACCTAACCACAGTCTTAAACTCTGAGATCCTACACTCCCTTATGTGTAAGGTTCCCAACCTTTAATAAGGTAGAGATCCCTATGTTTACAATGCTAGTCCCTGGATCAATAGCTAGCATCCACAGTTAAGATGTAATATCAAGAAACAAAGGTCATAATACAACTTTATAACCAGGAATAAAATAATTTATTACATCTTACATAGCTCATCTGGCTATCACATTACATTGCAGCAGAAATCTATAAAGCATGGAGTCCTTCATCTTCAAAGTGCCACAGGCAATCATGTTGGTTATAGACTTGTAATCCTAATCAATAAACTTCACTAACATCAAACAAACTTGCAACATAACAAGTTGCAGCCACAAAGGTCAATACATTTGAATTGTATTGGCAAGTTTCACTAATATGTAGAAATAAGTATATCCTATCATTACATGCATATTTGGCTAAGTAGGGTTTAGGCTCATTTGCAGAAAGCAATATAGTTTTATCCTATCTTTTCAAAATAGTTTTTGATCTTTTGTCAAATCTTTCTGAACTTCTTGGAAAACTCCAAGTGCTTCAAATCCCTTGTTGTCACCATCAAGTTTTACTTTGAGAAATTGGAATGTCGAGACCTTCCATAGCTTCAGGCCTTAGTTGCTCAGTATTGTCCATAACCGGGGACACGGCTAAGTACTTAGAATTTGATCTTCTGCAGAAGTTGTACACTTTACCCACATGACACAATCTCATCTTGATGCCACCAGTGGCCGCTGGATAAGTACTCACCAAGATGGAGTACTGGCAGATTGAGAATGTGACAAAGTCTTTCCATAGAAGTCCTCCCAATACACAATGCTAGCTTGTCATCCAGGCACCAATGTAGGGTTACAAGTTCCCTTACACAATTCTAGTTAACCTGAAGATGCCAATGCATGGGTCTTCCACTATGTAGTTGACTAAGCCAGAGCCCATTTAGCATGTGGCTGTACACGGAAGCCACTGTACGAGAAACATGTTCAACCTCTAAGTCCCTGGGTGGTTTTCTTCTAGTGCACATACAAAAAGAGATAGCCATATAAACATGGTTCCTTTTGTTGCCACCTTGTCCAACAATTGAGTATCCTTGTCCACCCAGGTGGTTCATTGAGTACTTGTTTTATTATATAAAACATATATCTTTTCAACTCTTCATATAATCATATCATGTATCCCATCCCAAATATATATAGCAGGGCTAAGCTTACTACAACTACAATGTTTCCACTAAGGGAGATGTAAGGTATCCTATTAGGATTTAGCATAGCATAAAATATAGTAAACCTTTCCATGCATGTTACAAAATCCACTAAGTGTAATGAAAATAGTAGTACCTGGATGATAGTGTCACTTGCCTTTTTAGTAGAGAATGTTGGTTCACTTCTTGACCTTGCAAATATCACACTCTTCTAACTTCACTACAATTCAATCAAACAAACACAACTTCAACTAGCATTCCAAACAACTTCTCACACATAAAATAACAAAAACAAGGTCATGCATGCTAGCATGCATAAGATAGTTTTATTTGCAAAGGTGGTTTCTACTAGGCTCTAAAATTTATAAAGTTCAAAGTGGTCATTTACTAAAGTGGTAAAACCATTTGCAAAAGGTTTTATCTATAAACCATTTTTAAATCAAATCAATATTTTATGTGGTTGAAAATGTTTTTAGCAAAGCAATATTCTTTAAAGAGTTCACCAAATATATTTTAATTCTCAAAACTTGTTGTTTAGGGTCAGAAGGTTTGAATCAAATCATTTCCCAAAGGTTTTACTCAAAAATCATTAAACCAAAACAATATTTTTATTTGACTAGAAATGTGCTAATTCAAATATTTATTCCTAAACTTCACAAAAATACATTTTTAAATCCATAAGTTCGTTCCTAGGGTCAGTAGGTTCAAAACAAACCTTTTTGCAAAGATTTCACATTAAAATTATATCTAGAACAATTTTTATATTCATAATAAGCCTACACATGTTTCTACAATTTCAACCAATTTTCTAGAAGCAAATCATTAAACAAAGTGCATGGTTGCAAATTAATTGTCTTTCTGAATCCATTGATATAAAATTTGCAAAATTTGGACGTGTAGAATTAAAGTTATGAATTTTACAAGTTTGCAATTCAATCAGATTCTAATTTCTGTTTTAAACAAAACCTTGTCCACGTGGCGTGATTCTATTGGCCGATACCGCTTCGTGCGGAACAGCCTCTCTGGACCGTTGGATTCCACTTAAATCGCATGGCTCAGATTGACGCATACCCTTTCGCCTAGATCTATTCTTAGCCACAAGATTCAGATCCAACGGATGCTATGCGCTCGACCAAGAGTGGGCGGCGCTAGCGGAGGCGGCTGGCGGCGCACGGTCAGACGGTGGCGTCGCGACGATTACAGGAAGCAAGGGAAGAAGGGAAGCAGCTCACCGTGCTCGCAGGGAGTTGCTGAAGCTCAACACGTGGTCGGCTTGGCGAGAGGCGCACAGGAACGGCGGTGATTGCTCGCCGGAGTGTGCAGCGGCGTCAGGCGGTTCTGTTTGTCGTCGGGGACGGAGTAGCAGATTGCCCTAAGGCAAGATAGAGGCACGGTTAGACGCGGGCGAGTGTGGTGTTCACGTGAGCATGATCGAGAGGGCTGGCTTACCAGGGGGAACTCACCGGAGAAACGACCGAAGACAGTGGCGCTCTGATGTTGACGAAGCCGAGCTTCTAGAGCGCGCGGGAGCGAGCTGGGGCTATGGGAGGTGCGCACGGGACTGGAGAGCAAGCTAGCATGCTCTGTGAGGAGAGGGGCAGCTGTGGTTCGCCGGAATTGGCTGCGAAGCTCATCGGAGATGGCGGCGGTGCAAAAGGAAATTGGGACGGCCTGGTGGCTCTCTGGCAGCAGGGTCTGAGGGAAATGGCGAGGAGGGAGAGGTGATTAAGAGCGCATGGTCGCGAGAGGAAATTACTGCGCCATCAACGCGTATTGACGCCGACAATCAATCGGAGCAACGGCAGGGAGACGTGGTCGCGGGTGAGAACGACGACTGCGTGGCAGTGGGGTCCGTCTGACAGTGAGGGAGAGAGAGAGGGCGTGGGGTCCACTGCTCAGTGTCTCTGCGGGTTCTTTTCTAAGTGAAAATGGTTCACCAGCGAGGGAGAAAGATGGGCTGCGAGTTGGGCTTGCTGGGCCTTGCTTAGTGGGTTGAGTCTGTTTCATTTTTTTATACTGATTGCCTTTTCTTTTTCTATTTGGAATTTCTGTTTTGATTTTCAAACAAATAATTCAAACTCCATTTCAAACCAAACCACCACCAAACTTTGTATTTATTTTAATCCTGTTTAACATCATAATCCAAAGTCCAAAATAAAATAATTTTTATTCTTTTTAGGATCCATTAATAAATAAATAAGTAGACCTTAGTCATTAATTCAAATAGGATTTGATTTATTTTAAAACTATTTTTGAAATCTAAAATAATACCAAAATCATTTCAGTAGGTTTTATTTGAAAATATAAAAAACTTGGAAATCATATTTAAAATAATTTAACAAGTTTTAGTGTTTATTTAAAATGGAAAAGCCTTTACTTTAATAAAATTGGATATTAATAAATCCTCATTATTTTATTTAAATAAACCCTTTACTCTTTTTATCAAATAGAAATATTTCAAAAGTTTGGACAAGATTTAATTTGGCTCTATAAAATAATCCTTATTTATAATTCTACCTTTGCTTTTGAAAATCAAATCTTTTTATTAAAAGATCTAAAAATAGCGATTCCAACTATTTTAACTTTATTGATTATTTATCTTTTTAAAATCCCTTTAGGATTTTATTTGATCAAAATAGGTTTTGATGTTTCCAAATGGAATCAAAAAGTTTCTTCTCACCCTAAATTTCAACAAATTGTTTATTTGTTTTTCACATTTCAAAATTTGGAAAATTTTGGGATGTGACATTATGCAATGGTGTCCTAACGGGGGTTCAGGTTTTTGTCACTCCAGCAACCCCACAATTAGTAGCCAAATACACAATGCATTCCTCTAGGCCCATAAATGGTAAAGTATCATGTAGTCGACATTCACATGACACCACTAGAAGAATATCACCACAACTTAAATACTAAACCATTGAATACTATCTCAACACAAATCCACTACTAACAACATGACTTCTCCCATGTCCTCAAGAACTAAACAAACTACTCACAAGACATCAAATGGATCAAGATCAAAGATGATATGGTAATGGATAACAATCTGAACATAAACAATAATCCAAAGGTTCCACTCACAAGCATCATCTACAATAGTAATCAACACCGGGAAAGTTTCCCCTAAGATCTATGCAAGTATTCAACACAATTTTTTACAGCGGTATGGAGTGTTGATGATGGTGCTGGTGGAGATGATGGTGCGGATTATGATGATGATCCCGATGAAGTCTAGCTTGATGATGGTGTTGATGGCGACGATCTCCCCTCTCCGGGAAGGAATTTCCCTGGCAGAAATTTGTCTCCCGGAGAGCTCTTTCTCTCTCGGTGTTTTCCGCCCCGCAGAGGTGGCGAAATCTTTCTGTGGTCGCTTCCCGTGTTTTAGGGTTCCGAGGAGAAGATATAGGCGAGAGGGCGGAGTCGGAGGCCGGCCAGGTGGGCCACACCCCCTATAGGCGCGACCTAGGGGGGCCGCGCCTGGGGGGGTGTGGGCCCCCTGTGGCCCATCTTCGCCTCCCCTTCTGGCTTCCTTCGTCTTCTGGGAAAATATGATTTTCCATAATTTTTCTGGTATTTTTCTGATCTTCGCAAAATTGCTTCAAAACACCTCTTTTTCCATCAGAATCCTAACTCCGACAGTCCATCCTCCAAGAATCATCCAACATGCAAAAACATATGAAAAGACATAAGTAACACCTCTTAATAAGAAATATATCAATGAATAGAGGAAAATTATGATATAGAATGGTGATGCAAATTGGACGTATCAACTCCCCCCAAGCTTAGACCTTCGCTTGTCCCCAAGCGAAAACTAAGCTCAGTAAACATGTCCACAGGTTTATGGAGTGAAGTGTCGATAAAAGAATATGGACAAGAAGCATCACACTTACCATTACACAACTCATAGAAGAAAGTAACTCAACATTATATAACTTAGCTTGCAACAAGTAGAGGAATCAAAATAGAGATTCATAAAGATAAATCATAATTGGAATTGGAAAAATTTGTTCTTGGTCAGAGAACAGCTGGCAAACAGTTTCACAAAAAGCTTTTTGTAGAAGTTTTCACAACAAGAGTACTCTTTGCCAAACATAAAAGGTTTTCACAATGATGGCTTTCCAAGTAACACTCAATAGATAAGAGTCTTGTGCAAACAAGGAAGATAGAGAACATGATTGAATAAATCATCATATGAATGCTTGAAACACAACAACTCAAATGCTTGCTAGAGAAAGAGAGGAAAAAGGTTTACTGACTCAACTTAGAAATAGGAGAAAGGCCCTTCATAGAGAGAAACAGGGATTTCAAGTCATAAAGAGCTTCCAAAAGATTATGGTACTTACTAGCTTTGAGCCCTCATTGCCCCTATCATAAGCATCTTGAGGTGATTAAGTTAAAGTAAACAAGGATGGAGTATATGCTTGATGAAATATAAGTTGGCAATCTCATGTCCCTTGAGTACGAGGGCCGCTCCTCATGCTACTCAACTTTAGTTACCGGTAAGTTCTTGTCATTGGAAGTACATGTGTATCATAAAGAACCGCCAACGGGGCACCCCTTGCACATGATACAAGAGCTATCCCATAATCAAATGAAAAGGCAAGCAGACAGTGAGCATCTCAACAATCTTTTTATTTGCTATTTGCATAGGTTTTTATTGAGGATGCTTCACAGATTGCTCACTATTGTTGTGCTGCAAGTTTCCGCCATGATTAGGCATGGCTTAGGCTAGCGGCCCAGGCATTTCTCTAACACACATACATAACTCCATGGACTTACAAGCTCCCCTTTTATTTCACACCGACGACATCCGCAAACAAAAGAGCATGATATCAACTAGATGAGTATCCATAAGTGTTGAAATCGTTCCCCGTGACAACACGGTTCTGCTAATCCCAATGTATAGATGCAAGCATATACAACTTCGATGACACAATGGTTAAAGTTTATTAGGGGCAAGAAAATAAGGTGTGCCATCAAGTTCGTGAGAGCTTTACTAACTAGTTTTCACATAACAAAATAATTTTTTAATTCGAAAGATAGATGAAGCTTGATAATTTGCTTGGAATGGCAATAATGCTAATAGGTAGATATGGTGGACACAAGTGGCACATGTTTGGTTCAAAGGGGTTGGATGCATGACAAGAATACCTTCTCAAAATAGGTTTTTGGCTAGCAAGGCTGGGTAGCAAGCAAAAGAGTTGAAGGAAACAAGAAAACCTACAAGTGATAAAGCCAAACATATTTAGGAGCTGATCGTGCAGGCCTATGGAATCCTGGAGCCAGCTGCCTCGTTCAATGCTGAATCAAAGGACGCCTTCGCTCAGCCATTTCTCTGAAGGGAATATGCCCTGAGAGGCAATAATAAAGTGTTTATTATGTGTATTCCAAGTATATGATAGATGTTTATTTTGCATGCTATAATTGTATTAATACGGAAACATTAATACATGTGTGTTTAATAAACAAACAGAAAGTTCCTAGTTATGCCTCTCTCATAAACTAGCTCGTTGATTAACAAGATGATCAAGGTTTCCTGATCATGGACATTGGATGTTGTTAATAATGGGATCACAACATTAGTGTAATGGTGTGATGAACATTCATCCGAAGTATAGCATTACGATCAAAGTCATTGAGTTTATATTGCTATAACAACTTACGAAGTGATCCTAATCCTTAGACCATGAGATCATGTCAATCACTAACACCGGAAGAGTTTCTTGATAACATCAAACGTCACACCGTAACAGGGTGATTATAAAGATGGATTCAGAACTAATAAAGTGTTATGTTGAGGCTCATGGATCGAGAGTGGAATTTGTTCATCCCGATGACGGATAGATATACTCTGGGCCCTCTCGGTGATATCACATTGATTAGCTTGCAAGCAAGTGATTTGATCACTAGAATGTTATATCACAGGAACGAGAAAAGAGTGCATGTCGGTAACGAGATCAAACTAAGTATGGAGATACCGATGATCGAATCTCGGACATGTAATATATCATGAAACAAAGGGATTAAGATACTAGCGTAAAAGGTTCCGACGATCACAAGAAAGTCATCGTTGAATGTGTGGGAGTCAGTATGGGTCTCCAGATCCCGCTTCTGATTATTGATCCGAGAGGGGTCTCGATCATGTCCGCATTATTCACGAACCGTAGGGTGACACACTTAAGAGACACCGACATCCAATTGGAGCAAATGTTTCATGCCGAAAGAATGAACAAGCGCAGGAATTTATTTCACTAGATACCGAAACAGGTTTTCGGGTGAAATTGCATAAAGTGGTTATGCATGTGAAATAGAATTCTAGCAAGGGGTTATTTGTGAATGTTTGTCATTAAAGTAATTGACAAAATTCTGAATAAAATAAAAGTGTTTTATTTAATGAGAGTTTGCGTTAAATTTGGTGGAAATTTAATGGGAATTTGAGTGGACTTTTGAGTGGAGGGAATTTAAAGGAGATTTGTGAGTGGAGTGTCCACCCACATGAAGAGGGGAGGGCAAGGGGGCAGCCCCCATGCGCCGGCCACCCCCTTGGGGTTCCCCCCTCCTCCTATAAAAGGAGCCCCCTCCTCACTTGTCTCTCACACCTCCTCGTGAAGGATCTCTCTCCCCCTCTAGAATTTATCCTCCATGGTCTCGGACTAGCGAGATACATGTTCCCGGTGGCTATTCGGTAAGAAAGAGTTGTGCTTCCGCTGCATCGCTAGAGCGAGGAGGCGGAGGTTGCTCGGTGCCTCGAACGTGTGTGCGAGCACGGATGCGCTGCTGATTTGCGGCGCTAGGACTTCCTCTCGATCTTGAGATCGGCAAGAGATCGTCTACATCAACCACGAGTTGAACTCGTTAAGCTTTGTCGGTCTTCAAGGGTATGTTCTCTATGGATATACATCCGCCCGTTGTTTGTATCTAGTAGATAGATCTTGGTATATAGTTCACATCGTAGGAAAATTTTTTGTTTTCTATGCTGCGAACCCTACAGTGGTATCAGAGCCGGATCTATGCGTAGATACTTTACACGGGTAGTACACATATGAGTATGTGGGCGATGATGATCATGTTGTTGCTCCTTTGTTGTAATTTTGGATATTGGTGGCATAGTGAGATGAAGCGGCCCGGACAAACTTTACATGTCCTTGCACATGAGACCTGTTCCACGCTTGACATGCAACTAGTTTGCATAAGTGGCTAGCGGGTGTCTGTCTCTCCTACTATAGTCAATATCTATTTTGCAAGCGAGTTGTCAACAATTTTATTATCCTCGTTGTGGTTCATGTTCGTAGGTAAGAACGGTTCTATCTCGAAAGCCCTAAGCCACGTAAAACTTGCAATGGATAAATTAGAGGCGTCTAGTTTAGATTGTTGCTGGGCTAGTGTTATGATATGGTAGTGTTGTAAGTAGAAGTATGAGATGATACTCTTACAACACACATAGCGTGTAAAATCCATAGACCTTGGATTTACACATATAGGTATGATAGTGATCATACCACGATGCACATGATAGAGATCATCTACGGGAACCATATCATTTCACTAATAAACATATGATGTTTGATAGCATCTTATATTGCTTGTTTAGCGCTTTGTTAGCATAATAAGATGATCCCTCATTTAAATATCAAGATAAGAATGTGTTCTTCCTTTAGTATGCACCGATTATGTTTTCGTCGCTCCAAGACATCACGTGATGATCGGGTGTTCTTGGATCCACGACCATATTTCGGGTGTAAAACAGTTACACACGCGAATACTAAGGTTCTAACTTGGCGAGCCTAGCATGTACAGACATGGCCTCAGAACACGGACCGAATGGTTAAGCATGAGTCATATAGTTGATATGATGCCCATTTGATGCTCGCCTTTGAAGCTATACCGACTCACGTGATGATCGGACTTGGTGTAGTGGATTTGGTTCATGTAATCACCAAAAAGGCACGAGGGATGTCGTTTTTGAGTGGGAGTTCATTCGTAATATAGATTAGTTGAACTCAATCTATCATACACTTAGTCTAAACTTTACAAATTCTGTTGTAGATGGCACCACCTGCTTTTAATTTCAATGTGTTCATGGAGAAAGAGAAACTAGCAACGAACGGTAGCAACTTTACCGAATGGGCCATGAATTTGAGGATTGTCCTCTCTGCTGCACAAAAGCAATATGTGCTAGAAGCGCCGTTAGGCCCCCCACCTTTAGATGATGCCCCTGACGAGGAGAAGAATGTCTATCAGACTAGTCAGGAGGACCACAACTTAGTTCATTGCGGCATATTGTATGGGCTAGAGCCGGAACTTCGAAAGTGTTTCGAAAACGGCAATGCATTTGATAAAATGGGTGAGTTGAAAATAATTTCGACACACATGCTGCTGTAGAGAGCTACAACGCTTCAGAAAAGTTCTTTAGCTGCATGATGGAAGAGCACAGCTCCGTTAGTGAGCATGTACTCAAGATGTCGGGTTACGCCGATAAGCTTATGTCCTTGGGAATATTGATTCCCATTGACTTAGGCATCCATCGTGTTCTGCAGTCTCTGCCACCTAGCTATAAGAGCTTCGTGATGAACTATAATATGCAAGGCATGAAGAAGTCTCTCCCCGAGCTTCTGTCAATGCTTAAAACTGCAGAAGTGGAGATCAAAAAGGAACATCAAGTGTTGATGATCAATAGGAACACTGGTTTCAAGAAAGACAAGAAGGGAAAACGGAAGGGAAGTAAGGGCGGCAAGCCTGTTGCCGCGCCTGAAAGAAACCCCGAGTTGGACCTAAGTCTGATTCCAAGTGCTACTATTGTAAGGGGACTGGCCACTGGAAGCGCAACTGCCCCAAGTATCTGGCAGACAATAAGGCCGGCAAGGAAAACAAAGGTATATATGATATACATGTTATTGATGTGTACTTGACTATTGTCGCAGTAGCACCTGGGTATTTGATACCGGTTCAGTTGCTAATATTTGTAACTCGAATCAGGGGCTGCGGAACAAGCGACCGCTAGCAAGGGGTGAGGTCAAGATGCGTGTCGGCAATGGATCAAGCGTTGATGTGATCGCCGTTGGAACGCTGCCTCTCCACTTGCCGTCGGGATTAGTTATAAACTTGAATACATGTTATCTGGTGCCTGCACTGAGCATGAACATTGTATCTGGATCGTGTTTGATGCGAAGTGGTTATTCATTTAAATCCGAGAACAATGCTTGTTCCATTTATATGAATGAAATCTTTTATGGTCATGCACCGATGATGAATGTTTTATTTCTATTAGATCTCGATGATAATGTTACACATATTCATAATGTTGATGCTAAAAGGATTAAACTTAATGATGATATATCCGCATATATGTGGCACTGCCGTCTAGGTCATATTGGCGTTAAACGCATGAAGAAGCTCCATTCGGATGGACTTTTGGAATCACTTGATTATGAATCATTTGATACATGTGAGCCATGCCTTATGGGCAAGATGACTAGAACGCCGTTTTCCGGTTCAATGGAACGGGCGACAGATTTAATGGAAATCATACATTCTGATGTATGTGGTCCAATGAGTGTGTCGGCGTGAGGTGGATATCGTTATTTTGTTACTTTCACGGATGATTTGAGTAGATACGGTTATATCTACTTGATGAAACACAAGTCTGAAACCTTTGAAAAGTTCAAGGAATTTCAGAATGAAGTGGAAAATCATCGTAATAGAAAGATCAAATTTCTACGGTCCGACCGTGGAGGTGAGTATCTAAGTTACGAGTTTAGCACTCACATGAAAGAGTGTGGAATTGTTTCACAACTCACACCTGCCGGAACACCATAGCGAAATGGTGTGTCGGAACGTCGTAATCGTACTTTATTAGATATGGTTCAATCTATGATGTCTCTGACGGACTTGCCGTTGTCATTTTGGGGTTATGCACTAGAAACTGCTGCATTCACTTTAAATCGGGCACCATCTAAATCCGTTGAAAAGACACCATATGAATTGTGGTTTGGAAACAAACCTAAGCTGTCATTTCTTAAAGTTTGGGGATGCGATGTTTATGTGAAGAAACTTCAACCGGATAAACTCGAACCCAAAGCGGAAAAATGCGTCTTCATAGGATACCCTAAAGAAACTATTGGGTATTCCTTCTATCACAGATCCGAGGGCAAGGTTTTTGTTGCCAAGAATGGATCCTTTCTAGAGAAAGAGTTTCTCGCGAAAGGTGTGAGTAGTCGGAAGGTAGAACTCGAAGAGGTTGTGGAACCTTCTCTTCAAAGTATGGCGAGTAGCGCAGCGCCGGAAGTTGTTCCGGAGTTGGCTCCACCTGTTGAAGAGGGAACTAATGATAATGATCATGAAACTCCGAAAGAGAGTACTACCAAACCTCGCAGGTCAAACAGGACGCGTGCAGCTCCCGAGCTGTACGGAAATCCTGTCATGAATTTCATGGTTGATGAAAATGATGACCCTGCGACGTATGAAGAAGCGATGATGAGCCCGGATTCCAACAAATGGTTAGAAGCCATGAAATCCGAGATGGAATCCATGTATGAAAATCAAGTTTGGAACTTGGTGGAATTACCTCACGACCGAAAGGCCGTGGAGAACAAATGGATTTTCAAAAGGAAAACTGATGCTGATGGTAATGTGACCGTCTATAAAGCTCGACTTGTCGCAAAGGGGTTTCGACAAATTCAAGGAGTTGACTACGATGAGACTTTATCTCCCGTAGCGATGCTAAAGTCAGTTAGGATTATGTTAGCAACTGCTGCATATTTCGATTATGAGATATGGCAGATGGATGTCAAAACCACGTTTCTCAATGGTAATATTGAAGAAGAGTTGTATATGATACAACCAAAGGGTTTTGTCGATCCTAAGTATGCTAACAAGGTGTGCAAGCTTCAGCGATCCATCTATGGATTGAAGCAAGCATCACGAAGTTGGAATCTCCGCTTTGATGAGGTGATCAAAGAGTTTGGATTTGTCCAAACTTATGGAGAAGCTTGTATTTACAAGAAAGTGAGTGGGAGCAATGTGGCATTTCTGATATTATATGTGGATGACATATTATTGATCGGAAATGATATAGATCTTTTAAACAGTGTTAAAAGTTATCTAAATAGCAAATTTTCAATGAAGGACCTAGGTGAAGCGTCATACATATTAGGCATAAAGATCTATAGAGATAGATCTAGGCGCCTAATAGGGCTATCGCAAAGTACATACCTTGATAAGATTTTAAAGAAGTTTAAAATGGACAGAAGTAAGAAGGGGTTCTTACCTATGTTGCAAGGCAAGACATTGAGTAAGACTCAAAGTCCGGCTTCGGCGGAAGAAAGAGAGATAATGGACAAAGTCCCCTATGCTTCAGCCATAGGCTCTATAATGTACGCCATGCTATGTACAAGACCGGATGTGGCACATGCTATTAGTTTGACTAGTAGGTACCAATTGGATCCAGGTTCGGAACACTGGATAGCGGTCAAGATTATCCTTAAGTACTTACGAAGAACTAAGGATATGTTTCTTGTATACGGAGGTGAAGAAGAGCTCGTCGCTAAGTGTTATGTCGACGCTAGCTTTGACACCGATCCGGATGACTCTAAGTCTCAATCCGGATACGTATTTCTCATGAATGGCGGAGCGGTTAGTCGGAGGAGCTCCAAACAACCTGTCGTAGCGGGATCAACAACGGAGGCCGAATATGTTGTTGCTTCAGAAGCGGCTCAGGAAGCAGTTTGGATGAAGGAGTTCATATCCGAACTAGGAGTGGTGGCAAACGCGTTGGACCCAATGGTGATCTATTGTGACAACAATGGTGCCATTGCCAATGCCAAAGAGCCAAGGTCTCACAAGCATTCCAAGCATATTAAGCGCCGGTTTCACTCCATCCGCGAGCATGTCAAGGATGGAGATATTAAGATTTGTAAAGTACATACGGATCTCAATGTAGCAGATCCGTTGACTAAAACTCTCCGTAGAGCAAAACATGATCAACACCAGAACTCAATGGGTGTTAGATTTATCACTATGTAACTAGATTGTTGTCTCTAGTGCAAGTGGGAGACTGAAGGGAATATGCCCTGAGAGGCAATAATAAAGTGTTTATTATGTGTATTCCAAGTATATGATAGATGTTTATTTTGCATGCTATAATTGTATTAATACGGAAACGTTAATACATGTGTGTTTAATAAACAAACATAAAGTTCCTAGTTATGCCTCTCTCATAAACTAGCTCGTTGATTAACAAGATGATCAAGGTTTCCTGATCATGGACATTGGATGTTGTTAATAATGGGATCACAACATTAGTGTAATGGTGTGATGAACATTCATCCGAAGTATAGCATTACGATCAAAGTCATTGAGTTTATATTGCTATAACAACTTATGAAGTGATCCTAATCCTTAGACCATGAGATCATGTCAATCACTAACACCGGAAGAGTTTCTTGATAACATCAAACGTCACACCGTAACAGGGTGATTATAAAGATGGATTCAGAACTAATAAAGTGTTATGTTGAGGCTCATGGATCGAGAGTGGAATTTGTTCATCCTGATGACGGATAGATATACTCTGGGCCCTCTCGGTGATATCGCATTGATTAGCTTGCAAGCAAGTGATTTGATCACTAGAATGTTATATCACAGGAACAAGAAAAGAGTGCATGTCGGTAACGAGATCAAACTAAGTATGGAGATACCGATGATCGAATCTCGGACATGTAATATATCGTGAAACAAAGGGATTAAGATACTAGCGTAAAAGGTTCCGACGATCACAAGAAAGTCATCGTTGAATGTGTGGGAGTCAGTATGGGTCTCCAGATCCCGCTTCTGATTATTGATCCGAGAGGGGTATCGATCATGTCTGCATTATTCACGAACCGTAGGGTGACACACTTAAGAGACACCGACATCCAATTGGAGCAAATGTTTCATGCCGAAAGAATGAACAAGCGCAAGAATTTATTTCACTAGATACCGAAACAGGTTTTCGGGTGAAATTGCATAAAGTGGTTATGCATGTGAAATAGAATTCTAGCAAGGGGTTATTTGTGAATGTTTGTCATTAAAGTAATTGACAAAATTCTGAATAAAATAAAAGAGTTTTATTTAATGAGAGTTTGCATTAAATTTGGTGGAAATTTAATGGGAATTTGAGTGGACTTTTGAGTGGAGGGAATTTAAAGGAGATTTGTGAGTGGAGTGTCCACCCACATGAAGAGGGGAGGGCAAGGGGGCAGCCCCCATGCGCCGGCCACCCCCTTGGGGTTCCCCCCTCCTCCTATAAAAGGAGCCCCCCTCCTCACTTGTCTCTCACACCTCCTCGTGAAGGATCTCTCTCCCCCTCTAGAATTTATCCCCCATGGTCTCGGACTAGCGAGATACATGTTCCCGGTGGCTATTCGGTAAGAAAGAGTTGTGCTTCCGCTGCATCGCTGGAGCGAGGAGGCGGAGGTTGCTCGGTGCCTCGAACTTGTGTGCAAGCACGGATGCGCTGCTGATTTGCGGCGCTAGGACTTCCTCTCGATCTTGAGATCGGCAAGAGATCGTCTACATCAACCACGAGTTGAACTCGTTAAGCTTTGTCGGTCTTCAAGGGTATGTTCTCTACGGATATACATCCGCCCGTTGTTTGTATCTAGTAGATAGATCTTGGTATATAGTTCACATCGTAGGAATTTTTTTGTTTTCTATGCTGCGAACCCTACATTCTCAAGGGACTTCTCGCGGCATCTGCCATCCAGGCACTTGAAGCACTGGTCAAGCAGGTGAAGAAGATCAGCTTCAAAACTGCAACTGCAGCTGCGCTCCCTAGTGTTGATGTTTAGTTCAACCTCTACGTATGTGGAATCCGGGCATGCGCGCCATGTTAGCTGTAGCCATAGTTGCTCCTATTTACTTCTCCTCCAACTCGGGTCGTCCAAGTACTGCATCGAGGGTTTTCGAAGCCATGCTGATTTGTATCATCGCTCTATGATACGTCGGAAACGTATCTATAATTTTTGATGCTCCATGCTTGTTTAGTATCTACTTTGCTTTGCTTTGTCTACACTTTGAGGTGTTTTTATATATTTTCTGGAACTAACCTATTAACAAGTTGCCACAGTGCCAGTTGCCTGTTTTCTTCTGTTTTTGGTTCCAGAAAGGCAGAAAATCAATATTCTTGGAATTGGACGGGACAAAAGCGAAAGTTAATATTTTTCCCGGAGCAACACGGAACCACGAAACTGAGCCGGAGGGGGGCAGAGGGTGGCCTAACCCCCTGGGCACGGACCCACCCTAGGCCGCGCCTGGGGAGGGTGTGGTCCCCTGGCCCCCTCCTCGGCCTCCCCCTTCACATATAAGAGCCCCCGATGAGAAAACCCTAAATCATCCCAGAAACATCCATGAAAACCTCTGCTGCACCGCCTCCACCGAAGGGGAGATTCGGGGGACAGAAAGTCTCTGTTCCGGCAACCTACCGGGACAGGGAAGTGCCCCCAGAGTCATCTTCATCAATCTCCATCACCATTGCTGATTCCCATAATGAGGAGGGAGTAGTTCTTCCTCAGGGCTAAGGGATCTACCGGTAGCTATGTGTTCATCTCTCTCTATGCATGATCTTGTTTTGGTCATGAGATTTGTAATCAAGTAGATATACCTTGCTACTCAAGTGCTTCAATAGATCTCTGCTCTCCCCATGTCTGTGAAAGTGACAGCGTGCACGCCATGGTGGCACTTAGGTTTGAGTCTACATAAATACTCTTTGTGCTTTAATAGATCTATGCTTTTCCCCACGTGTGTGAAAGTGACAGCGTGCATGCCGTGTGTGGCACTTTGGATAGATTGAATATTTTTTATGAGTTATATTTGGAGTTGGATGTGTCTATGAAATTGTGGTGTTTGTTGGAACCATCTATCTCTCAAGGTGACAGTGTGGGGTTATCTAGATTGGGGAAGACGGACTTTGAGGAGTGCTGTTATAGCCCGACTGATGATTAGAGTGTCCAACCGGAGAGTAGTTAAGAGTAGTATCATGAAGAGAGGATATTTATATGAGAGAGTGTTCACTAGTGAAAGTATGACCCCCAGGCCTCATTTCTAAGCATTGAAACACCGTTTGCTACTAGATCTGTTGCATGTTTGCTTGCTTCCATCTTTGTTCCGTTTGCCGGAGAGGTTTTGGGCTTTTACCTTTCCTCCACGCCATAAGCTCTTTTCTGGCACCGTTACCCCACGTCAACAACAAGTCAGAAGCTATTTTATGGCACCGTTACCACTTGTATTTTACTATCTCTTCGCCGAACTAGTGCACCTATACACCTGACAAGTGTATTGGGTGTTTTGGGGACACAAGAGACTTCTTGTATTTTTATTGCAGGATTGCTTGAGAGGAAATACCTTTGACCACTTCCTCCCTGAGTTTGATAAACCTTGGGTAATCCACTTAAGGGAAACTTGCTGCTATTCTACAAACCTCTGTACTTGGAGGCCCAACAACTGTCCACAAGAATAGAAGTGCGTAGACATCAAGCTCTTTTCTGGCGCCGTTGCCTGTGAGGAAAGGTAAAAAGCACTCACACACCTTACGCCACGGCAACAGTAAGCCAACAAGCTCTTTTCTGGCGCTGTTGCGGGGGAGGTAAGGTAAAAGGTAATCACATCCTCCGGTGTGAGTGCTCGAAGTTATTTCCTTCAGATTCTGCAATTTTGTCTTTTTGTTTCTTGTTTTCACTAGTTAGGCTTAATGGAAAACAACAACAAAATTAGAGAGCTTTATAGTGTTTATCTTGAGTTAGGACATGAAGTGTTTGAAGAGAAAATTAAAAAACCTATGGAACTTCATTTGCATGCTAATAGCAATGTTATTAGTATGGATTCTTTGGACACCATTATTGCTAATGCTATGGAAAAGTCTAAGCTTGGGGAAGCTAGTTTTTATGAAAATGATCTTTTTAGTCCCCTAGCTTTCGAAGATAGCTATTCTATTGGTTATGATGCTACCAAACCTCCAATATATGATGATTACAGTGATGAATATGATATTTTCAGTCCACCTACTATCGAGGAGAAAATTTATTATGATTACAATATGCCTCCTATATTTGATGATTATGGTGATGACAATAGTAATGATAGCTATTTCGTTGAGTTTGATCCCACTACTTATGTGGAGAGCAATAATTATTATATGCATGTGGCTCATGATAAGAATGTTTTATGTGATAGTTGTATTGTTAATTTTATTCATGATGCTACTGAAATTTATTATGAGAGAGGGAAACATGGTCTTATGTATCTCAACAATATTAAGTTTCCCCTCTTTATGTTGAAATTTTTGAAGTTGCACTTGTTTTACTTTCCTATGCTTGTAGCTTTGTGCTTTCATGACTTGTTTCTTTACAAGATTACTATGCATAGGAAGTGGGTTAGACTAAAATGTGTTTTGAATTTGCTTCTTGATGCTCTCTTTGACTTTAATTCATAATTCTTATGTGAGCATCTTCTCAAGCTATCAAGCCTAACTTAAAGGCGTTAAAGAAAAGTACTTGTTGGGAGATAACCCAAGAGTTTCCTTGAGTCTTGGACGTTATTACTTCAGTAATGACCTCTCCTTATCCTTTTTATTTTCTTTTTGTGCCAAGAATGACCTCTAATGAGAGGGAAGTAAGATTTGGGGAGTTGCTGTCCCGAAACAGATTTCTGTCCTCCACCAAAAAAATTCGTGAGGAGTCTATGTAACTCGGATTGAGCTGAACATTGACTAATAAATCCCCCCGTATGTTATCTAACTTTCGTTAGTTCAACACTTTTTGATTTGAGCAACAGAAGGTCTTCGAAAAAATCGGTTTCTACCTGCTGGTCTGTTTTGACAGATTTCTGCCATTATTTGCATTTGCTTCTTATTGATTCCTTTTTGGGTTCTTTTTGGGAAATTGAGCTTTTTGAAGGAGTTTATACAGTAGCTTGTGTCTTTAGTGAAAGTTTTTCTGTTTTGAAACTAAACCCAAGGGTCTATTATCTTTTGAATACACTAATGTTGCTAATGAAGATTGTGTGAAGTTCTGTATGAAGGAAAATTTGCAGGTGTAGAGAAAGAATGATGTAATGAGATGAAGAATGGACAAAAGCTCAAGCTTGGGGATGCCACCCCGTGTCACCCCAAGAAATATTTAAGAGGTACAAGCGTCAAAGCTTGGGGATGCCCAAGGCATTCCCTTCTTCATCAATAAAAATCTCAGGTCTTTCTAGACACTTTGTTTTTATTGTTTCATGCATTGTTGTGTTGTTCTTGGAGCATATTAGTTTTTGTTTTTGATTTTCGTTTGCTTAGTTTGCTTAGTTTGCTTTAGTAAGTTGGTTGTTTACACCACACTTCTTTTGGAGAGAGACACACTCTGTTTCCATTGCCTAGAACACACTAGTTTTCACTCTTATTGTTTTGTAATTGTTCACTTTTGCTAGCACTATGTTTAGCCTTAGTTTTATTGTGCTTTCAGCTTAGAAATTTTTAGTTCTTATTTTTGGATTTGTGAGACAAGATCACCGATCTTTGTTGATTATTATCTTTTTGAGTTGTTTCAAATAAGTTGTTTGGTCTTGGAAAGGAGTAGAAAGTTTCATGCTTATAGTGGTACAAAAGTGAGCTTGCTTTAACTGTGGCTTAGACTTTATCTTGTCATGCTAGATGTTGTTTTGACCTTATGCTTAGTGATTATTGTTTTAGCATGATTTGCTCCAAATCATTGAGAGTGTTTAGTGTGCCTTGAAAGAATCATGTGTTGTTTTAGCATACAAAAGCATATCATTGTGGTATTCTCCTTTGATGCTTTGTTTGGGTTGACTTGGCACATGCTCACACCATGTTATGACTATGAACAAGTCAACATAGCCTCTATGATAATTTAGTACTTGACTTGTAGTACCACTCTATTCTTTGATTAGTAATGTTTTGTCGCTCTGCATGATTATGGCCATTATTGCTCTCTTAGTTGGTTGCTCCCAGTCTTTTGCCAGCCTCCACTTGTATGAGTAAGTTCTACTCATCTTCCAACTCCCAAGAAACCAAGTTATTCCAAAGTGTCCACTATAAACTCCTATGCATGGTGTGTTACACCATTCCAAGTATATTCTTGTTTTCAACTATCTTCCAAATTAAAACTACTTTGTTATGTGAAAACTTAGTGATTAAAGCCCTCACGAACTTGATGGCACACTTTATTCTTTGCCCCTAATAAAATTGAACCATTGTGACAACTTTGTTGTATATGCTTGCACTTATAAGTTGGAATTAGTAGAACCGTGCTGTCACGGGGAACGTTTTCAACATTGCACTTGTACCTTGTTGTACTTAGTTGATATCATGCTCTTTTGTCTATGGATGTCACCGGTGTGAAATAAAGAGGGGACTTGTAAATCCATGGAGTTTGTATTCTGTGTTGGAGAAACGCCTGGGCCACTAGCCTAAGCCATGCCTAATCATGGTGGAAACTTGCAGCATCACCATAATGAGCTATCTATGAAGCATCCTCAATAAAAAGCTATGCATATGGTAAATAAAAAGATTGCTGAGATGCTCATTGTCTGCTTGCCTTGTCATTTTGGTTATGGGAAAGCTCTTGTACCATGTGCAAGGGGTACCTCACTGGCGGTTCTCAATGATATGCAAATACTTACAATGACAAGAACTTACCTGGACCCAAAGTTGAGTATGCATGAGGTGTGGCCCTCGTATTCAAGGGACTTGAGATTGCCAACTTATACTTTGTCAAGCATATATTCCATCTTTGCCACTTTAACCTTAACCACTTCAAGATGCTTATGATAGGGGCAATGAGGGCTGAAAGCTAACAAGTACCATAATTTTTGGAAGCTCTTTTTGAAACTTGTAATCCCTGCTTCCTTTATAAAAAGGCCTTTCTTCCACCACTATTGAGTCTCCACCTTCTACCTTTAGGCACCATTAAGAGAGCATAGTTGTCATTCTGTGTGCAGTGTTCCAAAGCTTATTAATTGATGCATATTATGTTATCACTTGTTCTTGTGCTACTTGTTTCTAGTCACCCTTGTGAACTTTGAAGGTGTCCTATGCATCTATATTGTTACTCTATGAGGGACAAGCTGATTTCCACTATGCTATGTATGTGAAACAAACAAATGTTTTTCAATGCATGTTATTCATGATCTTTGTTTGTAGCTTGCCATGTTGCATGCATAGTTACTATGTTCTATTGTTAGAACTCCATTCTTTCATGCACATGTTTAGAGTTCTTTGATCCCATCTTTCAATGTTTGCAAATGGTTTGATCTTGGTTTTGATGGTGCATGTCACCTCAAAATTATTCTTTTTATCACTTACCTACTCGAGGACGAGCAGGAGTTAAGCTTGGGGATGCTTGATACGTCGGAAACGTATCTATAATTTTTGATGCTCCATGCTTGTTTAGTATGTACTTTGCTTTGCTTTATCTACACTTTGAGGTGTTTTTATATCTTTTCTGGAACTAACCTATTAACAAGTTGCCACAGTGCCAGTTGCCTGTTTTCTTCTGTTTTTGGTTCCAGAAAGGCAGAAAATCAATATTCTTGGAATTGGACGGGACAAAAGCCAAAGTTATTATTTTTTCCGGAGCAACATGGAACCACGAAACAGAGCCGAATGGGGGCCAGAGGGTGGCCAGACCCCCTGGGCGTAGGCCCACCCTAGGCCATGCCTGGGGAGGGTGTGGGCCCCCTGGCCACCTCCTCGGCCTCCTCCTTTGCCTATAAGAGCCCCCCGATGATAAAACCCTAAATCATCCCAGAAACATCCATGAAAACCTCTATTGCGCCGCTGCCACCGAAGGGGATATTCGGAGGACAGAAAGTCTCTGTTCCAGCACCCTGTCGGGACGGGGAAGTGCCCCCAGAGTCATCTCCATCGATCTCCATCACCATCTTCATCACCATTGATGATTCCCATGATGAGGAGGGAGTAGTTCTTCCTCAGGGCTAAGGGCTCTACCGGTAGTTATGTGTTCATCTCTCTCTCTCTATGCATGATTTTGTTTTGGTCAGGAGATTTGTAATCAACTAGATCTACCTTGCTACTCAAGTGCTTCAATAGATCTATGCTCTCCCCATGTGTGTGAAAGTGACAGTGTGCACGCCATGGTGGCACTTAGGTTTGAGTCTAGATAAATACTCTTTGTGCTTTAATAGATCTATGCTTTTCCCCACGTGTGTGAAAGTGACAGCATGCATACCGTGTGTGGCACTTTGGCTAGATTGAATATTTGTTATGAGTTATATTTGGAGTTGGATATCTCTATAAAATTGTGGTGTTTGTTGGAACCATCTAGCGCTCAAGGTGATAGTGTGGGGTTATCTAGATTGGGGAAGACGGACTTTGAGGAGTGCTGTTATAGCCCTACCGATGATTAGAGTGTCCAACCGGAGAGTAGTTAAGAGTAGTATCATGAAGAGAGGATATTTATATGAGAGAGTGTTCACTAGTGAAAGTATGATCCCTAGGCCTTGTTTCTAAGCATTGAAACACCGTTTGCTGCTAGATCTGTTGCATGTTTTCTTGCTTCCATCTTTGTTCCGTTTGCCGGGAAGGTTTTGGGCTTTTACCTTTCCTCCACGCCATAAGCTATTTTCTGGCACCGTTACCCCACGTCAACAACAAGTCAGAAGCTATTTTCTGGCACCGTTACCACTTGTATTTTACTATCTCTTCGCCGAACTAGTGCACCTATACACCTGACAAGTGTATTGGGTGTGTTGGGGACACAAGAGACTTCTTGTATTTTGATTGCAGGATTGCTTGAGAGGAAATACCTTTGACCACTTCCTCCCTGAGTTTGATAAACCTTGGGTAATCCACTTAAGTGAAACGTGCTGCTGTTCTACAAACCTCTGCACTTGGAGGCCCAACAACTGTCTACAAGAATAGAAGTGCGTAGAAATCACTCTAGCTTCACTTTCGATCAGCCACTGCTCTGCCGCCCCGTGATCCCAAGTTTTCTTTAAATGGCGCAGCAAAATGTCAACCTTCTGAACTAGAATCCGCGCGACCTGAATAACATCGTGCGTCACGCTTCCGTCCGCGACCTTGTCTTAGACACTCATGCATCCATTGTCTGCCTCCAGGAAACTAAGCTGGACGTCGTCGACAAATCCATAATATCCACCACGCTTGGCCCTGCTTTCGTCGATCACTACGGTTTTCTTCCGGCCACATGCATGAGGGGCGGGACGATTATCACCGCTTCTTCAGCTTTCTTATCCATCTCGGATGTTCACAAAACTGACCACACTATCTCTGCCACTATCACCATGCTAAACGAAGGCCTTGTCTTGACAATTACCTGCATCTACGGCCCCCAGGAAGAGCGCGAGAAGATGGAATTCATTAATGAACTAAAGGCCCTTAAGCCTTTTGTGCGTGATGTCTGGATCCTCGTCGGAGATTTCAACCTCATCACAAAGGCCTCTGACAAAAATAACCGCAATATCAACCGTCGTCTCATTAGTCATCAATAAGTTCAGCGCGGCCAGAAATTTTCTAGAGCTCCAAGATTTGCATATGGATGGACGTCGCTTCACCTGGTCCAACGCCCAGGAGGACGCTGTGCTCGGTAAAATTGACCATGTCTTCTACTCGAATGAATGGGATGGCCTCTTCCCGGATGCCCATCTCCAAGATATCACCTCGGCCTGCTCCGACCACGCCCCCTGTTCCTTCAAGGCACTATCCAATCCACCAGGAAGCCTTCTTTCAAATTTGAAGAATTTTGGCTCCGCATAAATGGTTTTAAAGAGGTGGTGATAGACGCATGGAACAAACCTATTCAGGCCACAAACCCAATTCGACGCGCATATCAAGCTCTCTCGTACGGCAAAGGCGCTCAATAAGTGGCAACAACAGAGCATCGGTAACATAAAAAGGAAAATCGCTACGGCAAAGGAGATCATTTTGCGTTTGGACTCCGCCGAAGAGACATGTTCGCTCTCGAATGAGGAAAGAGATCTTCGCCGATGTAACATCCCAAAAATACCAAACTTAGATCAACAAACACTAATCATCAAGTTTAGGGTTAACAAAAACTTTTCTAAATGAATCCATGAATGCATGTATATGTATATGCATGGATTTTGAATTTCTTTAAAAACCACCTTGTTTGTGTGAACCATTGCTTGTAAAATGTTTCTTAGGTGAAAAGAACATCATCTAAAACATTTCCCACACTTTTCCTAAAGACAAGTAAATCAAAACAAATATATTAAGTGAATGGTCATTTTGACCAATTTAACTCCCATGCCTACTTTGGCTGTCTCAAACTTTCAAAACCTAACAGAAACTTTTCTGGATCTTTGCACCCCTTGAATGTACTCATAACAAGGTATCAAGGCCCACTTTGTGATCATCCAGAAACTTTGAAATGCATAGTTTAAATGACAATTCAAAATTGAATCTTCTTCATATGGGAAGATCCCCCTTTTTCAAAACCCACTCAAACAAGCTCAACTTTCAAAACCCAAGCATCTGCAGACTCACCAGAACCAATCTAGCAAACTCACCAAAATTCATTTCAAAATTCAAAACTTGATTTCATGCGGCCATTTCATCAAACAGGTTGCAGACACAAATCAAACAAAATATCAAACACTATAGTGTGCAGTGTTTTGAGCCTAAATTGTTCCCTAGTTAGCTCACACACAACCCAGTAGATCATCTAGAAAGATTAGCCCAACACTAGCACCCCTGTGAGCTTGCCATTGTCATCAATGGTGAACAGCCGAGCACCCCCATGTCACCCCATTGTGGACAACAAGCTAGGAGCAACAGCAAGCCTAGCCAGCATGTCTGGGAGGCAGCCCACCGTCCACCGCCACTGCCTGTCCCAGCCACGAGCGTTGCCAAGCCCTGGACCACGTGCACAAGACACGCCCAGACCATGCCGAGCGTGCGCCAGAGCGCCACCCTCGACCATCACCCACAGACCGCCCGCCACCCTAACCGCGTGCACACACGATCACCACCGACCCAGGAGACCGCCAGACACCCCCGTTTGCCGCCCCGTGCCATACAGCCACCGCCCGCCGTCGAAGACGCGCCTCTGCCGCGCAGAGCGCCGCCAGTTCCAGACCAAACCACACCGCCCCATGCCTCGCGACCATGTCGTTGAGCATCGCCAGGAGACATAGCACCATCCCCTACCCTTGCCCATGCCTATAGCCGCCTGTAACGTCGCCCCCGACGAGCTCACCGTGCGCCCCGACGGTCCCCTCGCTCGACTATAAATAGAGGTCACCCCCGCACGATTTCTTCACACCATCTCACTCACCTCTCCCCACTGACCGTGCCACACCATCCTCAGAGCAAGCCGAGCACCACCTCACTGGAATTTCACTGGAGCCTGCCGCTGCCGGAGAAGAAAGGAGCCAGCGATTGGAGCCGCCCCAGGAGAAGCCACCCGTACCAGGAGGTTCGCCGTCGTCGACTTCGCCGTTCGCCCGCCTCGCCGACCCTCGCCAGTACCCCGGTGAGCCCCCAGCCCCCTCACTGGCCATGCTAGGTTTCGTTCTCGCCGGAGCTGTCTTGCATCGACGATGACCCTCAGCCGTTGGATTAGAACTAGATCGAACGATCCACGTTGCACCATACCGCTTCGCCCAGCCCCGTGTCACTGACGAGTGGGGACACCCACTTAAGCAGCCCGCGGGAGCACTGCGCTTAGCAGGCCGGCCCGTTAAAATTTCCCGCGCAGCCCAGCAATTCAAATTAAACCTTTTTCTTTTTAAATTCAAACACACTTCTGTACCCAACTTCAAAAATCAACCCAGATCAATTCAGTACACCAAATTGAATGAAACCAATTTTATTGGAAAGGTCTGCGAATGCTTAATCTAAGACCGTTAGATTCAAGTCATTTGGATCTGTATATCACCCATAGTAAAAATAACAAGGCAGAAGCTTTTCTGCATTCAAACATTTTTCAAATTTAAACCATAAAAGCTTTTGAGTTGATTCCAACTCTCAAAAATCACATTTAACCATACCTTTCAGAATATATAAAAATATATAGGTTTACTTGCAGAAATAATGTTCAAGTAATAAAAGAATGCTTCATAAGCATTTCTAGCCACTTTAGTTAATTAAAATAAAAGGGTAAAACCTTATTAAATTGTGACACCACTTTAAATCACATTCCCATGGACTACAATATGTGGTGATGACATGTGTCAACATGATCCCATATGTGGTTTGGAGAATATTAAATCTTAAGTAGTTTTTCAATGCGTAGAAATTACTTTTCTAAAAATAAAAAGGATTTAAACCAAACCTTAACCTTGTAATGTTAGAGATGATGCTAGATCTTCTATAGGACCCTTGTGTGTGATGATTGCAAGTAGTTAAGTATTGTTTGGTGATTTTTGTACCTTGTATTTATTCATAGACGCTAGTACCGACCAAGGATACGAGGAGGAAGGAGGATACTACGAAGAGGAAGCCGAGGAGAACTTCAACCACTGCTCTGCACAAGGCAAGCTTATATTGACATTGATGCCAGCCTTACTAATCAAGTTGACCTATGCAAGCTAACACTTGCAAGATACCCTACTGATGCCACAAACCCATACTTGTGAGATGATTACTTTATGCCTTAAGCATATATGATCATACCCACTTGCTAAACCAATCCTAGTTTTATGGCAAGCTTCTTACTTTATTTCTTTATCAAAGCTTACTTAGAGTCTACCTAAGAGTTTTGTAGATGCTAGACAGCTGTGCTGAAGGTTGCTTAAAGAGCATAAAATTTGGCCTAAGCTAGAAACCTTGATATCAGTCTAAGATATAAGGTTGGACTTAGTGAAACTCCACCAGTTACCACCCCTCATTATTACTACCCCCACCTGTAGATGCTAGTGCTAAGCATAAAACTTGATCAACTTTTAGATGGGAATACTTGGTGGAAAAATGGTTATGAAAACCTTGGAATGATGGATCATTCTATTGAAATGTTTTGGACATGTGTTTCCAAACACTTGATGATTTTGGTTATGAAAGTTGAGGCATGAGCCTTAGCCCTTTACAAAACTGATGGTTGTCTGGATGCGATACCATTCCAATTTTAGCGTACAACCACAATACCCGAATATTGGGTAGGGCTTGACTGGAAACTTATATACCTTAGTATTAGTTCCCTCACGGCCAAGGTCTGAGCTGAGGCTACCTTGTGAAGATTGTCCACCTGTGAAGTACCCAAGATGACAGTGGTCATGATTGGGAGGCCAAACTCACAGGAGAGGTGCTTATACTAGGGAGTGTAATTGAAAGGTTAGGATTGATTATCCGCATACTGAGTATGGTGAATTCAGTATTTGTTCCTAACGGATGTATCGAATGTTGTGGTGAAAGTGTACAATCTCTGCAGAGTGTCAAACTATTCGAATAGCCGCGTCCGCGGTTATGGACAGTTGGAGTGGCCATACTGTTCCCCCGTCAGACCTTTTAAAATGACTTGTGAACTGAATTGAGACTTTGACTTGAACACAACAGAGTTGTGACCTGAATTACAAGATCCCATTTAGGAGTTATAAAATTTTGACTAGCTTTGGAACTTAGTAAAGATAAACCTGGATTTTTGCAGAACAACCCTAGAGCCTAGTGTCCTATTATCCAAAAAACCCTTACCTGTTAGTATTAGTTTGCGAGTACTTAAAGAGTACTCATGGCTTTGTCCCTGGCTATTCCCATGGCCAGACTATGAAGAGGAGTACCTGGAGGATGGACCCCAGGAAGGTTACGACAACTAGGATCATCTCCCATCGTCAGCATTGCCTGTGACCCCGAAGATGGAGCTTCGCCTACGCTACCGTTATTATTACGTATTCCGCTGCTTGATGTTGTATTAAGAACTGGATCATGAGATCCCCATTTGTGTAAGAACTTATGTATCGTTTGTAATGGATGAAGTACTATGGTATCCAATTCTGTTATGTCTCGCAAAAATGGTAATCCTGGGATTGCGATGTATGGCATAACAGGCATCTAGGATTGAAAAATCCGGGTGTTGACAAGTTGGGATCAGAGCCATCCTGACCATAGGAGACCCTAGTTAGATTGGACGTTGAACCCAAAAACTTAGTTTCAAAACCAAAGAACAAAAATATTTACGAAAACTTATTCTCATTCTTACCTCTTTAATTCTTTAATAAAACTTCATGTTCCTCAAAAACTCTTGCAAAATAGATAAAATTTTGACACACTTGATCACTCTGCTAATCTACTCATCCTCTATTTTTATAGATGGATGTGAAGTACAGCAAGTTTTACCAACTCGGGAATGGAGGAGACCTTATCTTTGAGAGGGATCTGGATCAGCTTTCGAAACTTCTGGAGCGTCCGCACCCTGAGTTCTTCGGAGATCAGCTCAATGATCAAGGAGGAGAAGATCTGCAGTGGCTAATTGTTGCAAGTCTCCGAGGAAAGATTGAACCTCCCACTACGGAGGGAATTCAATTTACCTTGAGGGAAAACAACTGGCTCGATGGACTTGCCAGAGCAATGCAGGAAGCTCTTTCCCGTCTGTGTGGGCAGAGCATCAATCAGATCAAGGGTACTCGCTTTGAGTTTTGCCCAAGACGTGATGCAAATGGACAACCACTGGAAGCCCCATACCACCCCGAGCTGAAGACTCAATTGGACCACCTTAGCTTCATGATGTATGATCGTCAGCAAGAGTTGGACAACTGCCGTGACTATTGCAACCACAAGTCTGCCATCATCAAGACGAAGGACCGGACCATCTCCATGCTAGCAAAGGATCGCAAGTCTCGTCGCCGTCAGCTCGACAATAAGGAGCGCATTATTGCCCGTCTTCGCCATCGCATCTCATCTCTGGAAGAGACCATCCACGAGAGAGACATGCAGTTAGAGGAAAGGGAGAATGCCGGAGAGGATCTTCGTGGAGACCCTTACTCCTATCTCAGCGATGACGATGATTTTCTGGAGGATCAGGCCATGGACTTCTTCACCGATGAGGATGATTTCGCCTTCATCGATGATGCTGAAGATGATGAAGCCACAGATTCCGAGGAGTAGTAGCACTGAGCACTAGTGTAGTGAGTAGTAGTCGGTCCCACTGTATCGTAGATTCCAGAATGGTTCTTAAAACCATGTGTTTTTCCTTGTTGTGGTGTGTGTTGTACTGTGTGCTATGAGTGAATGAATGAAAAAGCAAGTTGCTAGAAAACCTGAGTCAAACTCTAAAAACTTTTCAAAAAAAACCAAAACCTTAGCAATTTCCCTCTTTTCTCATGATCTATATCAATCTTCAGATGCCACGTGGAGGAAGTGGTTCAGCCCCGGACCCGATGTTGCAGATCCTGCAAATGTTGACTTCTGACCACGAAGCTGAAAGAGCGGAACATCAAGCCAACCTAGCCACTCTGCAACAGATAGCCCAGCTAGCCCACAACAACCAAGGCCATGGAAATCAGGACAACCACGGGTCTAAGCGCAAGAATTTCCAGAATACCAACCCACCCGTTTTCACCAAATCGTAAGAACCCCTAGACGCCGACGATTGGCTGCAAACCATGGAAAATAACTTAGAAGTAGCCGGAGTGGAAGCCAACGAGAAAGTCTTGTTCGCCACCCATTATCTAGCCGGAGATGCCAGGGCATGGTGGAACAGTGTTCGTGCAATGACCGGAGGCCAAATGATGACCTGGGAGGAATTCAAGGTCAAGTTCAGCAGAACCCATGTGCCCCCAGGTCTGATCAAGAGAATGAGAGACAAGTTCAGGGAGTTGAAGCAAGGAAGGATGACTGTAGTGGAATACCGTGACAAATTTTTGTCATTAGCTAGGTATGCCCCGGACGAGATAGACACCGAAGCCAAGAAGAAAGAAAGATTCCTGAATGGTCTGCATGACGAGATGCAGACAGTGTTAGTCAATATCCCTTTTGCTGATATTGAAGCCCTTGTCGACTCTGCTATCCAAATGGAAGGAAAGATCAACCAAGACAATGAGAACCACAAGCGTCGCATGATGCATCAACCAGGAACCCATCAGACCCCAAAGTATCGCCCCAACCCATCTCCAGGATTTGCCCCAAGAACCAATAGACCCCCTATGACCCGTCCGACCTATCCCAACCGTGGAAACCCTAGACCCGGAGGAAATCACAACAACCCCGGAAACTCTAGCAATTTCACCCGCGCCCCACCCAAGTTCAACACCAACAATGCTACCACCAACCCCAACACTGCCCCGAGGACTGGAAGCAATGTTGTGCCTGTCGCAGCCAAGGACAAGTCACAAGTGACCTGTTATGACTATGGAAATAAAGGCCACTATTCCAACGAGTGCCCCAACAAGAAGAATGCTACAGCCCCTAATACCAATGTCCCAGCTCAGCAGCAGCGTCGTGTCCAGCCAGGGAGAAGATTTGCCCCAGGGAATTCACTCAATCGCAATGGCCGTATTTTTCTCATGCATGCTGAAGAAGCTCAGGAAGCGCCAGACGTCGTGCTGGGTATGTTTTCTGTTAATTCAGTACTTGCAAGAGTGTTGTTTGATTTTGGTGCATCGCATTCATTTGTCACCGAAGAATTTGCCTGCACTAGTAAAATTCAACCAACCAAATTGAAGCATGTGATGATTGTACAAATTCCCGGATCAACCACCAAGGCTAGGCAAATTTGCAAGGCCGTCCCCATCCGAATCCATGGCATAGATTTTTATGCTAATCTAATAGTACTCGGAACTAAAGGTTTGGAAGTAGTACTAGGAATGGATTGGATGTCCAAACATAAAGGATTGATTGACTGTGCCAAGAAATCCATTACCATGACCAGTACCACCGGAATATCAGTCGAGCATATATCTGAAACCTTACCTCGCCAATTCAAGTGTAACAAGAGTCTAGCCCAACCTACCATTGACCAAGTTTGGATAGTCTGCGAATACCCCGATGTATTTCCAGATGTTTTGCCCGGTATGCCCCCAGATCGGGATATCGAGTTTATCATCGAACTAATCCCCGGAACATGACCCATAGCCCAGAGACCCTATAGTATGAACCCGTCAGAACTAGAAGAACTGAAGAAGCAACTGGATTCCATGCTAGAAATCGGATTGATTCAACCGAGTGCGTCCCCATGGAGATCACCTGTCTTGTTTGTGGACAAGAAGGATGGAGGTAACCGTTTGTGTACGGATTATCGAAAGTTGAATGATGTCACCATCAAGAACAAGTACCCCTTGCCTAAGATAGAAGATTTGTTTGATCAGTTGACCGGTGCCCAGTTGTTTTCTAAGATTGATCTTAGAACTGGCTATCATCAACTCAAAATTCGTGCAGAGGATATTCCAAAGACTGCCTTTACCACCAGATATGGATTGTATGAGTATACAGTCATGTCTTTTGGATTAACCAATGCCCCCGCTTATTTCATGAACCTCATGAATAAGATTTTTATGGACTTCCTGGATAAGTTTGTCGTTGTTTTCATCGATGACATTCTGATTTATTCCAAATCAGAAGAAGAACATGAGCTACACCTAAGGACCATTCTTGGAACCCTTAGAGAGCATCAGTTGTATGCAAAATTTAGCAAATGTGAATTCTGGTTACAGGAAGTAGGATTCCTCGGTCACATTGTATCAGCCGGAGGAATTGCCGTTGACCCTGCCAAAGTGAAAGATGTAGAATATTGGCAAGCCCCAACCACTCAAACCCAAGTTAGTGCTTTTCTCGGATTGGCGGGATATTACCGCAAATTCGTAGAAGGATTCTCGAGTATCGCCCGACCCATGACCCAATTGCTGAAGAAGGACAAGAAGTTTGAATGGACCGACAAATGTGAAGCGAGTTTTCAAGAACTCAAGAGGAGATTGATTTCAGCCCCAATCTTAATCATGCCGGATATCACGAAGCAATTCGATGTGTATTGTGACGCATCCAAGATTGGTCTCGGATGTGTGCTAATGCAAGAAGGCAAAGTTATATCTTATCTATCGCGACAATTGAAGCAACACGAACAAAATTACCCAACCCATGACCTCGAACTCGCAGCCGTAGTTCTAGCCCTGAAAACATGGAGACATTACCTGATGGGAAACCGTTGTGAGATTTATTCGGATCACAAGAGCCTAAAGTATATATTCACTCAGAAGGAGCTGAATATGAGGCAGAGAAGATGGATTGAGCTAATCAAGTATTACGACCTGGACATTCACTATCACCCTGGTAAAGCCAACGTGGTAGCCGATGCCCTTAGCAGATTGCCGTGCCGCTTGAACTCCATGATTTTGAAGGAGCAACCAAGTTTGCACAAGGAGATGGAAGATTTTCGAATGGAATTAGTAAGTGAAGGATTTTTGGCTAGCATAGAACTTCAGCCCACTTTGATCATTCAGATTAAAGAGGCACGGAAGGGAAATGCCAGTATCGACGGAATCAAACGTCGTATCGGTACAGGCAAAGTACCCGGATTCACCGAGGACGAAGAAGGAGTTCTGTGGTACAAAGGACGCCTTTGTGTACCAGCAGATTCGGAGTTGAAAGAAGTTATCTTAAAGGAGGCTCACGATACTCTTTATTCTATCCATCCCGGAGGAACTAAGATGTATCAAGATTTGAAAGAGCAATTTTGGTGGCATAAGATGAAGAGAGAAATCGGAAGCTATATCGCCAAGTGTGATATATGTCAGCGAGTCAAGGCAGGACATCAAAGACCCGCTGGATTGTTGCAACCTTTGCAAATTCCGGAATGGAAATGGGATTCTGTAGGAATGGACTTTATCACTGGACTACCTACTTCTAGTAGGGGAAATGACTCTATTTGGGTCATAGTGGGCAGATTGTCCAAAGTCGCCCATTTCTTGCCCGTCGAAACTACCTATCAGAGTTCGAAGCTAGCGGAGTTGTACATCGCTAGAATTGTTAGTTTGCATGGAGTCCCCAAGAATATAGTATCGGATCGAGGAACTCAGTTTACCTCGAGATTCTGGAAGAAAGTCCAAGAAGGTTTAGGAACCCGCCTAGATTTCAGTACCGCGTATCACCCTCAGACCGATGGACAAACGGAGCGAGTAAACCAAATACTCGAAGATATGCTTAGAGCATGTGTGCTAGAATATGGATCCAAGTGGGAAGACTGTCTGCCGTTTGCAGAATTTTCATACAACAATAGTTACCAAGCTAGTTTGCAAATGGCCCCATTTGAATTCATGTATGGAAGAAAGTGCCGCACCCCTTTAAACTGGTCGGAAGTAGGAGAGAGTCAGATTTTCGGACCCGACATCCTACGAGAAGCAGAAGAGAAGGTTCACAAGATTCGTGAGCACCTCAAGACCGCCCAATCCCGACAGAAGAGTTACGCCGACAAGAGACGTCGAGACCTCGCCTTCAACATCAGAGATTTTGTTTATCTGAAAGTGTCGCCATTGAAGGGAATGCAGCGTTTCCAACTCAAAGGAACGTTAGCCCCCAGATATATTGGACCTTTCAAAATTTTGAACCGTCGAGGAGAAGTATTTTATCAACTGGAACTACCAGAAGAGATGTCAGCGGTGCACAATGTGTTCCATATCTCGTTACTTCGCAAATGTCTTGAAGTCCCCGAGAAGACCGAAGTGTTCAAGAATATCGATCACCGGACCATAGAGATCAATGATGACCTGACCTATCCCGAAGTACCCATCCGTATATTGGAAGAAGCCTTTCGAACTACCAGAACCCGAAGCATCAAGTTTCTCAAGATTCAGTGGAGCAACCACACAGAAGAGGAAGCTACCTGGGAACGCGAAGATCACATCAGGACGGAGTTTCCAGATCTCTTCAAATCCTAGGTAATCTTTTCGTCCTTTTTCAAATCTCGGGACGAGATTTTGTTTAAGGGGGGAAGGTTTGTAACATCCCAAAAATACCAAACTTAGATCAACAAACACTAATCATCAAGTTTAGGGTTAACAAAAACTTTTCTAAATGAATCCATGAATGCATGTATATGTATATGCATGGATTTTGAATTTCTTTAAAAACCACCTTGTTTGTGTGAACCATTGCTTGTAAAATGTCTCTTAGGTGAAAAGAACATCATCTAAAACATTTACCACACTTTTCCTAAAGACAACTAAATCAAAACAAATATATTAAGTGAATGGTCATTTTGACCAATTTAACTCCCATGCCTACTTTGGCTGTCTCAAACTTTCAAAACCTAACAGAAACTTTTCTAGATCTTTGCACCCCTTGAATGTACTCATAACAAGGCATCAAGGCCCACTTTGTGATCATCCAGAAACTTTCAAATGCATAGTTTAAATGACAATTCAAAATTGAATCTTCTTCATATGGGAAGATCCCCCTTTTTCAAAACCCACTCAAACAAGCTCAACTTTCAAAACCCAAGCATCTGCAGACTCACCAGAACCAATCTAGCAAACTCACCAAAATTCATTTCAAAATTCAAAACTTGATTTCATGCGGCCATTTCATCAAACAGGTTGCAGACACAAATCAAACAAAACATCAAACACTATAGTGTGCAGTGTTTTGAGCCTAACTTGTTCCCTAGTTAGCTCACACACAACCCAGTAGATCATCTAGAAAGATTAGCCCAACACTAGCACCCCTGTGAGCTTGCCATTGTCATCAATGGTGAACAGCCGAGCACCCCCATGTCACCCCATTGTGGACAGCAAGCTAGGAGCAACAGCAAGCCTAGCCAGCATGTCTGGGAGGCAGCCCACCGTCCACCGCCACTGCCTGTCCCAGCCGCGAGCGTTGCCAAGCCCTGGACCACGTGCACAAGACACGCCCAGACCATGCCGAGCGTGCGCCAGAGCGCCACCCTCGACCATCACCCACAGACCGCGCGCCGCCCTCACCGCGTGCACACACGATCACCACCGACCCAGGAGACCGCCAGACACCCCCGTTTGCCGCCCCGTGCCATACAGCCACCGCCCGCCGTCGAAGACGCCGCCTCTGCCGCGCAGAGCGCCGCCCATTCTAGACCAAACCACACCGCCCCATGCCTCACGACCATGTCATTGAGCATCGCCAGGAGACACAGCACCGTCCCCTACCCTTTCCCATGCCTATAGCCGCCTGTAACGTCGCCCCAGACGAGCTCACCGTGCGCCCTGACGGTCCCCTCGCTCGACTATAAATAGAGGTCACCCCCGCACGATTTCTTCACACCATCTCACTCACCTCTCCCCACTGACCGTGCCACACCATCCTCAGAGCAAGCCGAGCACCACCTCACCGGAATTTCACTGGAGCCTGCCGCTGCCGGAGAAGAAAGGAGCCAGCAATTGGAGTCGCCCCAGGAGAAGCCACCGGTACCAGGAGGTTCGCCGTCGTCGACTTCGTCGTTCGCCCGCCTCGCCGACCCTCGCCAGTACCCCGGTGAGCCCCCAGCCCCCTCACTGGCCGCGCTAGGTTTCGTTCTCGCCGGAGCTGTCTCGCGTCGACGATGACCCTCAGCCGTTGGATTAGAACTAGATTGAACGATCCACGTTGCCCCATACCGCTTCGCCTAGCCCCGTGCCACTGACGAGTGGGGACACCCACTTAAGCAGCCCGCGGGAGCACTGCGCTTAGCAGGCCGGCCCGTTAAAATTTCCCGCGCAGCCCAGCAATTCAAATTAAACCTTTTTCTTTTTAAATTCAAACACACTTCTGTACCCAACTTCAAAAATCAACCCAGATCGATTCAGTACACCAAATTGAATGAAACCAATTTTATTGGAAAGGTTTGTGAATGCTTAATCCAAGCCCGTGGGATTCAAGTCATTTGGATCTGTAGATCACCCATAGTAAAAATAACAAGGCAGAAGCTTTTCTGCATTCAAACATTTTTCAAATTCAAACCATAAAAGCTTTTGAGTTGATTCCAACTCTCAAAAATCACATTTAACCATACCTTTCAGAATATATAAATAGGTTTACTTGCAGAAATAATGTGCAAGTAATAAAAGAATGCTTCATAAGAATTTCTAGCCACTTTAGTTAATTAAAATAAAAGGGTAAAACCTTATTAAATTGTGACACCACTTTAAATCACATTCCCATGGACTACAATATGTGGTGATGACATGTGTCAACATGATCCCATATGTGGTTTGGAGAATATTAAATCTTAAGTAGTTTTTCAATGAGTAGAAATTACTTTTCTAAAAATAAAAAGGATTTAAACCAAACCTTAACCTTGTAATGTTAGAGATGATGCTAGATATTCTATAGGACCCTTGTGTGTGATGATTGCAAGTAGTTAAGTATTGTTTGGTGATTTTTGTACCTTGTATTTATTCATAGACGCTAGTACCGACCAAGGATACGAGGAGGAAGGAGGATACTACGAAGAGGAAGCCGAGGAGAACTTCAACCACTGCTCTGCACAAGGCAAGCTTATATTGACATTGATGCCAGCCTTACTAATCAAGTTGACCTATGCAAGCTAACACTTGCAAGATACCCTACTGATGCCACAAACCCATACTTGTGAGATGATTACTTTATGCCTTAAGCATATATGATCATACCCACTTGCTAAACCAATCCTAGTTTTATGGCAAGCTTCTTACTTTATTTCTTTATCAAAGCTTACTTAGAGTCTACCTAAGAGTTTGGTAGATGCTACACAGCTGTGCTGAAGGTTGCTTAAAGAGCATAAAATTTGGCCTAAGCTAGAAACCTTGATATCAGTCTAAGATATAAGGTTGGACTTAGTGAAACTCCACCAGTTACCACCCCTCATTATTACTACCCCCACCTGTAGATGCTAGTGCTAAGCATAAAACTTGATCAACTTTTAGATGGGAATACTTGGTGGAAAAATGGTTATGAAAACCTTGGAATGATGGATCATTCTATTGAAATGTTTTGGACATGTGTTTCCAAACACTTGATGATTTTGGTTATGAAAGTTGAGGCATGAGCCTTAGCCCTTTACAAAACTGATGGTTGTCTGGATGCAATACCATTCCAATTTTAGCGTACAACCACAATACCCGAATATTGGGTAGGGCTTGACTGGAAACTTATATACCTTAGTATTAGTTCCCTCACGGCCAAGGTATGAGCTGAGGCTACCTTGTGAAGATTGTCCACCTGTGCAGTACCCAAGATGACAGTGGTCATGGTTGGGAGGCCAAACTCACAGGAGAGGTGCTTATACTAGGGAGTGTAATTGAAAGGTTAGGATTGATTATCTGCATACTGAGTATGGTGAATTCAGGATTTGTTCCTGATGGATGTATCGAATGTTGTGGTGAAAGTGTACAATCTCTGCAGAGTGTCAAACTATTCGAATAGCCGCGTCCGCGGTTATGGACAGTTGGAGTGGCCATACTGCTCCCCCGTCAGACCTTTTAAAATGACTTGTGAACTGAATTGAGACTTTGACTTGAACACAACAGAGTTGTGACCTGAATTACAAGATCCCATTTAGGAGTTATAAAATCGTGACTAGCTTTGGAACTTAGTAAAGATAAACCTGGCTTTTTGCAAAACAACCCTAGAGCCTAGTGTCCTATTATCCAAAAACCCCTTACCTGTTAGTATTAGTTTGCGAGTACTTAAAGAGTACTCATGGCTTTGTCCCTGGCTATTCCCATGGCCAGACTATGAAGAGGAGTACCTGGAGGATGGACCCCAGGAAGGTTACAACAACTAGGATCATCTCCCATCGTCAGCATTGCCTGTGACCCCGAAGATGGAGCTTCACCTACGCTACCGTTATTATTACGTATTCCGCTGCTTGATGTTGTGTTAAGAACTGGATCATGAGATCCCCGTTTGTGTAAGAACTTATGTATCGTTTGTAATGGATGAAGTACTATGGTACCCAATTCTGTTATGTCTCGCAAAAATGGTAATCCTAGGATTGTGATGTATGGCATAACAGGCATCTAGGATTGAAAAATCCGAGTGTTGACAGCCGACACCTGAAATCCTCCTATCTGGGTCTCCTTGCCATCCAAAAGTGAAGCTACGCCAACATTCCCGCCTCACCTGGATCCGTTTGGGAGATGCCAACACAAAAAAAATCCATGCCAGGGCAAATGGACGGTGAAGGAATATTCATATTCAATCTCTCACCACGTTGTCCGGCACGGCAATCACAAAAGAAGACAAAGAGGAGGCTCTACTGAAGCACTACAAGACAATCCTCGACACGAAAGCTACCAGACAACTTAGCCTCGATTGGATGGCTATTGGCTATGAGCCACGCTATCTATCCAACCTAGACGCACCTTTTGAGGAGCAGGAAATAAAGGATGCGGTTTTCTCCCTGCCTTCTGTAAAAGCTCCAGGCCCCGATGGATTCATTGGATCTTTCTTAAAAAGTTGCTGGGACAACATCAAAAATGACATCTGCCTGGCCATTGCCCACATGACAAGTCTTCGGGGTGGGTGCCTAAACCTGATCAACTCTGCTAACATCGTCCTCATCCCTAAGAAGTCAGACGCCTCTGCAATTAGTGACAATAGACCCATCAGTCTGATTCACAGCATGTCGAAGATTTTCTCCAAGCTCCTCGCAAATTGGCTTGCCCCCATCCTGCCTGAAATCATCTTCCAATGTCAGAGCGCATTCGTAAAGAAAAGGAGCATCCACGACAACTTCCTTCATCTGCAAAACCTCATCAAGGAGCTTCACTCCTCTAAAACCCCGAGTCTTTTCCTGAAACTGGATATCTCCAAATCTTTCGACTCGGTAGGATGGGCCTATCTCCTTGAAGTCTTGTCCGTGATCGGGTTTGGGCCGATGTGGAGAGAATGGGTGTGTATGTCCCTAGCCTCGGCCACTTCGAGTCTTCCAGAGTGCTTCTCAACGGCGACCCGGGAACTCCTTTCTGGCACGCTCGAGGCCTTCGGCAGGGTGACCCTCTCTCGCCTATGCCCTTCATCTTGGCTGTTGATCCCCTGCAGCGCCTTCTGTCCACCGCGACCGACAAAGGAATCCTCTCCCAGATCAGATCGCATGTGCCTCGATGCAGAGTATCCCTCTACGTTGACGACGCCGAAATCTTTGTAAAGCCTATAAAAGAGGAAATTCAAGCTATCTCCTCCATTCTGGACTGCTTTGGAAAAGCCAGTGGCCTTGTCACCAACTTGTGCAAGACTGAGGTTTTCCCTATCAAATGCGACCACCTGGATCTACCCGACATCCTCATGAATTTTCCTGCTAGGATTGTCAACTTCCCAGGGAAATACTTGGGTCTACCCCTGCACCTCAGGCGGCTCCGGAAGGTTGACCTGCAACCCCTCATTGACAAAACGGCTACTAAGCTTCCTAGATGGATGGGGGAAAATCTTGCAAGGCCTGGCAGAATCACGCTCGCAAAGTCTGTTCTCATGGCCATCTCTGTATACCATCCGACGGTCATTCCTCTCACGAAGTGGGCTCGAGACAAGATCATTCGGATTGCAAGAAATTTTGTCTGGGCTGGAGACGAAGGCGAGCACGCAGCTCAAGGAAAAGCTCTGGTTAGCTGGAAGACGCTTTCCATACCAAAGAATCTCGGTGGACTCGGCATCCCTGACCTCCAGAGATCAGGACGGGCTCTCATACTTCGATGGCCATGGCTTTAGTGGAAGGACCCGCAACGCACCTGGGTGGGGTCAAAACTACCCTGCGACACCGCTGACATGGACCTCTTCAGGGCATGCACGAAGATCACTTTGGGGGATGGAGAGACCGCATCTTTCTGGCACGACAACTGGTCTACTCTTGGACCTATTCGCTTATGGGCGCCGGAACTCTTCAAAATTTCCTCTAGGAAAAATAGAAGTGTCGCCAAAGAATTAGCGGACGATAATTGGATCCGTTCGATCTCTAGACTCCAGACTCTGGTGCAGCTCGCCGAGTATCTCACTCATGGCCAAGACGACTCCATCACCTGGACTCAAACCGCAGACGGATCTTATAGTGCCAGCTCGACCTACCACGCCCAGTTCTACGGCAGCTTCCCAAAGTTCAAAGCCCTGAAAATCTGGGATGTGCACGCAGAACCGAAATGCAAGCTCTTCTCCTGGCTACCGATGCATGGAAATATCCTCACGGCCGATAACCTTGCACTTAGGAATTGGACCCACGATCCGCTATGCGCACTATGCAGGAGAGCCCCGGAAACGGCGGCCCATCTCTGCAAAGATTGCCCCTACACAACGGCAATATGGAATCTGATACAGCAGGAGAACGTTTCCTTGGGAGGAAACTCCGGGCACAACTTCCCTTCCATCTCAGATTGGTGGGACAACATGATCGCGGGCCAGCCAACGAACGAGAAAAGAAAAGTTAGTGGGTGATTGCTATATGTTTTCTGGAACACGTGGAAAGAACGAAATAGGAGGATCTTCACTAGTCGGTGCCAAACCTATGTGGAGGTCGCTGACATCACAAGGGAGGATACCCGACAGCGAGAGCATGCTTTTACGGCTTTCGAGCCTACCATTCCACCGGAGCCTGCTTAGGCCGTTTCCTGTAGATCTATTTCGGTGTTTTCGGCATGTTTACACCTAAATTGAAACATGCCCGTTGTACTATTTGTGACGTTTTTTCCTATCTCTCTTTAATGAAAAGGCAGAGCTCCTGCCGGTTGCCCCCCCCCCCCAAAGCCAAACATGCAATCTTCCTTGAAGACACCGAAGATCTTAAATAAAGAATATTAAGCTTATGAGCCAATCAAGAAAGAAAATAAATGATGCAAAATACCTGTAAGATTTTTCTCTTTTCCTTTCGAACCTCAAAAGGTGTTGCTACTAACCATAGCTCAATTAAACCAATTTAGATCTACTTGATGCTCCCAAAGTGATACCAATACTGATCAACAAGATCAATTGTATAATAGAGATTGCAAACTAAAATAAGAAGTGCAAAAAGTAAAAGATGAAACTTCTCATTAATATTCCATAAAGGCAATCACACCAATGGATACATAGATAATCATCTAAAGGAGAGATACTTCCACATGCAAACCAACCTATAAGATAACTTCTCTACCAAAGATATGAATCTACTAAAAAGGTAAAAGATAATGATCTGATACCGCGGCACTCCCCCAAGCTTGGAACAAGCCAAGGGGATGCCAAACCTGATGAGAAATTACTCCTTTGGTGGTGGTCTTCTCTTGATAAGCTCCGCAATCAGTTTCCTCAAATCCTCAATCTCGAAGGTCAGAGTACGAATCAACTCCGAATTTTGCTTAATGCGATTCATGATCATATCAGACCGAGCGTCCCAGTCCTTGCTATTCTTTCCCCACTCTTCCTTCTTAGTGTGTTCCTTCCCTGCATGGTTAGAGCGAGGCAGATCCCAAACCGAGGGCAAGTTCCCTTTGGGCACCTGTAGGTATTGTTGCTCATGTATAAGAGTATGGAAGGGATTCTTGGTACGTGGAGGAGGTGACCATGGAGAGAGGATATGACACGGGGTTTTCCCTACTGTAGACATCCGTGATGTCCTCCTAAGCTTGGTAGGATTTGCCACCAGTCCAATGCTTGTGACGGTAGCGCGGGTGTCCAGATGCTCGTCCTCCTCCATGTCTTCTTCATCCCCAACCAAGATATCCTCCTCCTTGGGGTTTTGAGGATCATCTTCCTCGGGCTTCTTGCCTTTGTTCTTGGTGGAGACCATGGTTCTCTAAACTTGAGAGTTTGCGAACTTCAAGGACGAAGTTTATTTTAAGGGGGAGAGTCTGTAACATCCCAGCATTAGAGCCTAGAAATAAGTTGAACCCAGATGTGTGCATTGCATTCATGCATAGGAAATCCGAGTAATTTTCGCGCTTTTAAACAAAACTTGTCAAAGTGATTGAAGCTTCTTTTAGCTTGATGGAATTAAAGTAGATCATCAAGTTGACCGCGATAAGTTTCAATAAGACCGTTGTTAAAGTCTCATTTAAGGAGAGATTTGATCTAAGGGTATATCAAAATATACCATAAGTTAAACCTTAATATAATGTGAATTATATTTGATCATTGGTGATCATCTTATAGTATTCATTATAACCACTCATAAATACCTAGTTGAAGATATAAAACCAATAATAAGAATGTAACCATTGTATCTTAAATTCCATCTGCATACATTCTGAGAATCACAGTAACACTTAATCCTAAAACACTTTTGATGAGTTGGAGTTGGAAGGATATTAAGTCAAGATCATCCACTATATGTATAGATATTCTTCTTTCTATAGAATCTTTATGGAACTTATCTCAATATTTGTTGTTCATCAATGTTGGATAATTCCCCATTGCTTCACAACTTCTTTAACTATTAATCTTTGGTCTATTATTTGATCTTATTAGAACATCTATTCAAATCTTCTAATGAGGGCATAGTCCATTAATAACCTTAATACAATATAAGATACTAAGAAGATAATTTCCAGACAATAACAGGTAGGATTGATAAAGCCCTGCTTAGCCAACTAAGAACTTCAATAATAAATGATTAAAGTATTATAATGGTAATGTTTTGGCCACCAACATGAAATGCTTATATTTAGTAAGGTAATACTGGTGGGTAGAACATGAGTGGAACCTTAGTAAAGATAAGTGATTCTAGAGAAGCCTTTGCAACCCACATAAATATAATTCAAGGATTGAAGTGTAAGTCATAAGAGTTAAGTAATTATAAGATGGTGTTATTCAACTAAAGCTAGTATAGCACAAAGTCATGAAAAGTGATGTATTCATCTTTAAGGATAGTTTACATTAGAGAAAGAATAGTATTAGGGATTAAGGAAGGTTGGGAGTAGAGTTTGAAGGAACTACTGGTGGGATGGAAGATTGTCCACAGTAAAAATAGTAGATTCAACCAAGAAAGGATTGAGAAAGCTATGAAGTATATTTATATCAAACTCATTGTACTCATTCCAAAGTTTAGAAGAATGAGATATTGAATAATAAGATTTTAATAAGTAAATCCTTCAAACTAACCATGGTAATGGATTGAAAAAGGTATTATATCTAGGAAAGGAGTTCCTTAATTAGAAACCCAAGGTGGAGAAATATAGTTATATGTATAAATCATTTTCCTATTTTAATCATGGTGAGCATTCAACTCTAAATCTCAACTCAAACATACTATCCATCATATACCATTGATTCATCATCTGATGTCTATCACACTTTATAGAGATAGTTTCCTATAGCAAATTACATAAGCATATCTCTGTTAATTTCAACCATCCTCACTATATGTGCTTAAGTATATTCACTTCTATAAAACACTCTAATTATAATTTTCCAATTTAAAAGGGAGATTTCATCCAATACTATACACAAAAGGCAATACACTTAGTTGATAAATCCTAAATCTTAAAGAGAATCTAAACCTATATAAAATCCTAAAACCAAGGATAATATTCCAAGATTCAAAACCCTAAACTTCTTTGTTATTCACATACATTGCTATTTTCCAAATTAATGGGAGTAATAATTACCATATTAATGTCTTTATATTTCATGCATCAAATAATGGTATAAAATCATTAAACTTATATATAAAGTTTCTATTCAAACTATGAGCTCATTAAAATTAAATTTACAAGCAGATAAGAACATATCATTCAATAAATCTCTAATTAAAGATAGAAGAGAAAATTAATAAGAAGAAGTTTCTTCCAAATATTCAAAAAAGAGTTCTTATTGAGTAAATAAAAGAAATATAAAAAGAAGGCATAATAAAGGTTCACAAAGGTTGCCAAATATATTTTAATATTACTGCCAATATCCAGCAAATTAAACATACAAAGAAAGGTTCAAAAATCTAATTCAAATTTAAATCTGAATTAGAAAACAGAAAATAGAAAAAAGTTTAAAACAAATAGAAAACTAAACCTGGCTGCAGCCCAACACCCTATACCTATCTGACGCCTAGGTGCAGCCCACAACAGCCCAGTAACTAGCCCAGTTCCTTTTCTATCTGAGACTGACAAGTGGGGTCAGGAGAGGACCGCGGGTTGATCTAAAGAAATTGCCAGGGGGTTATCTGCAAAACGACCATCGTCGTCACCGTCACGCACACAGGCATCTCGCTGGCGGAGCTCGTCGCCGCCCGATGCCGTCATCGTCGTCATTGCGCCAAGATACTCGCCGCCGTTGCCAGGAGGGGATAAGAAGGCCACCGCGACGCATCGTCTCAATCCCTATCCCCAATCCCTCCTTATCCTCTCAGATACGAGCGAGACCGAACCCTAGCTCGCCGGAGCCACTCCTCGCCATCGAACCATGCCTCCCCACACCATTCTGAGCCGTCATGGAGAAGCGCCAGCCTCCATAGATCCTTTGGGTAGAAGCGTGCATCAAGGGGAGCACTGGAGCGGACGAATTTGATCAATTTCCTTCACGGCAGTTCCTCGGAATCCTCACTGGGAAGCTCGATTCTGGCCGCGCCTGTCCTCGCCAACCACTCAATCATCATCAGGGTGAGTTCCTAAATCTTCCAGCATCCCTAAATCGTTTGATCTTGTTGTAAATCACCGTTTCACTGTAAGCCACCATCGGCCACCGTCGAAGCTCGTCGGAGCTGAGGCTCCGATGAACATTTCCGAGCGGCGCTACCACTCTTAGGTTCAGTAGGTTGCGCTGATTCGAACTAAGCTAATCTCGCTTGCTAGGGCACCGTAGATCGTCGTCGGTGACCACTCACCGATGGCGGTGGTGATGCTGACGCCACACTTACCTCAGGATCGAGCCACGTCAGCCGTTTGACTAGTCTTTGCCTCCAATGGTGAATGACATGGCCCAGGGCCCACATGTCATCGATAGTGAGTAGAGAGGAGATCTGTAACTTGTGCAATTCTTTCGTCTCAGAGCTGAGGTGGACACTGGCCCACTAGTCAGTGACTGGGGGCTAGTTCTGGGTTCGGTGTAAAAAGTATTTTTCTGTTAAGAATTAAAATCAAATGTTATAATTCAATTAATAATATTCCAGAAATCAAATAAAAGATTAAATCTTGTTTAATTAATAACTTTTGAGTCATAATTTAGAAAAATGTGTATAATAGATGAATTTTATTAGAAAAATAAAATCTACAACTTAAACTTATTACTAAATATTATTGAGATAATTATTTAAATGAATATCATTTAATAAAGGTTTGATAAGTAATGAAACTTTAATAATTCATATTCCTATAATGATAAATGTTTATAATATAAATAAAATACCAAAAATCCTAGAAAAATAAAGTATTCTAAATTAAAATATAATTATGTATTATTATTTCACTTAATTAAATATTTATTATTGATTAAGTAATTATAAAGTAATAAGAATTATAAAAATCATATCTTACTATTTTTAAATCACAAAAATAAATGTAATATACCAAAATGTCCACAAAAATAATACCTATATGATCAAAATATAATATTCCACTTTTGTGTTAAAGAAAAAGGTTAAACACTTTAATAACTCCAATTTAAACTTATTTACTTCATTAATAATTCATATAAAGATAAATAAAAGTTATTAATATTCCTAAAATGAGTCAAATAAGTCTAATTAATAGTATTAGTATTAAATATTAATAATCTAATGCCATAATGGTTTAAAACATTATAAATATTCTTATTTTAGAAGAATCCTCAACCTTAAATGAAGACTATCTCTAAAAAGAATTCCACTAATAATAAATCCCTCAAGAACAACTTGTAAACAATCAAATATTTTCTAAACCATCTTCCATACCAAATTACAAAAACTACTACAACCCCATATAAATCCATGAGTAATTAAATAATATTATGTTGGGTTTATAAACTATACCCACTTGTCTACAAAAGATAAATGATATTACTCCATACTCACATCAAGAAACCATTACTCAAGTAACAAAATAAACATTCTTAAGTAACTTAAAGAACACATTTCAGATATACAAGATACCAATGTATAAGTACGATACTTTCAAAACTATCTATACTTTAAATTTAACTTTAGTCTACAGAATCTTAATATAACACTATAAGCATTATTATATGTTTTATAGTTAACTTTGGTCTGAGATAGTTAAACTATAAAGCAACTCAAGCCAAACCATGTGAGCAAACAAATGACATCAACCACCACTAACTAACTAACCACAAAGTTTGCTTAGACCTTAGAAGTAAAACCTTTTCTTCGAAGGTTATCCTTTTTGCCACTTTAAATAAGAAACCTTGTATAAGTAATCCTAACTAGTATGTCATAAGTATGTACATTTTATTCCTACATATGTGAGGTTTGCAACCACTCATAAACTCTAATAAAAGTACAACGAGGAAACTTATCTAAAAAGACCACACATTCCAAAGTAACCATTTTCGGAATCCAAACCCTAGGACAACGTTATTCCCGGGATTTGCGCTTAGAACGTGCATCACGTTAATTATGCATAAAAGAATATTGCTTCTTTAAACATTAGTCCTTACCGGACCAATGATGCTGATTTCAGATTTTGGATCTTATACATTGACTCGAAGACCATGAGTGCATAATCTTGTAGTCACAAAAGGCAAGTTCACACTTGCTCATGTCCTTTGATTATTTTCTGTAAATTATTTTACAAATCTAGTGTTGTCATCACATGCATTTGAAAAAGTTCCGAAAACACTATTTTCATAATAATATGATTATAGGTTTATTACCATGAGGTAATAACCTACTATAAAAAAGTTCCGGTGGTAAAGGAACATATTACCTAGGACTTAACAACCAATGTCGCCAGTGATTCTTGCGCCGTATATCACGCGTTAACCATGAGATTTGGAATGGGACGGAGAAGTCAGTTGTATCGTCTTCCTCTCGCATGAAGCCGGATGTGCAGGTCGTGGCTGTTATCCTCGTAGCGTGCATAATAATTGGTAATTCGTAGAGGATATGCAGCATATGGGTGGGAACCCTCAACGTCCCACGATAGTTCTGGCATCTAACGGTTTGTACAAACCATTGCCGTAATTCTTTATGTGGGCATGGTGTACACCAAGGAGGCATGCAGGGTCGCGAAGGGGGCAGTGATTGGCTTGGATCATCTTGTGGGCCCCACATCATGGAATTGTGGACGGGAATAAGCTGCCCGGTTGTGCAACAAAGAGTTGATATCTCATGGGTAAAGTAAACGCACCTCTGCAGAGTGTAAGAACTGTAACTTGTTACTCCCTGTTCCGGGAAGGAGCTACGAACGTGGTGGGAAAGGAACCCCATGAAGTTTCTAGTAAACCCGTGAAGGCTGACGGACATAGATTTTCAGAATAAAAGCAACCTTTGAAGAAATGTTTATGAAAACTTGCATTGCCTACGACCTACAGTCTATGGCTGTAGTTATAGTGCATCAAACACTCCTTTTCTAGTGAATTTGCTGAGTACGCTCGTACTCAAAGTATCTTATTAACCCTTGCTAGATTATGAAGCCGTAGTAGACAACAACCACATCAAGTTATGCTACATGACTTATCTTGCTCAGCTAAAGATTTTTCAATAAAGACAAGGAAGACAACATATACCTCAACTCAAGTGAAGACGAAGTTACTAATTAGATAGTAATATAATCTCTAGCCAAAGAACCTATCTCTATAGTGCGTTGCAAAAGCCGCAACACCAAAACTGTAGTTAAAATATTAGTTCTAGTAGTATAATTGTTTTTGCGTTGTTTATACTTGATTCTTCTTCATCAGAAGTTCTTTCTCTATCTTAAACCTAGAGTATTCTCTGGATCTTATGTAAACAGTGAGTTGTAACCTTTAGCCATGTATTGGACCCGCTGTGTTTCTGTTGTTCCATTCTGAGGGATGTAATACTAGTGAACGGTGTTTCATTGGTGTTATGTCCACGACTATAGTATACTATATCATGCAGTGGTATGCTGAGTCACCGCAGTTAGTATCAGAGCATATGCTCTGACCTTAGGTTGGAAACCTAGTAAATGGATAGAACCTGTAGGACACATCCTAGCAATAATGAAGAGTTCTTTAGTGATATGAGGGATATTCACTTGAGAATAATCCTGTTATGTTACTAGTATGATAACTCTTTAATATGATTGCAATTCCAATCATTACCCAAGAGTTTTAACTCTATGAGACTGATGATAATTTCTTATCCACAGTTCCACATGGCACCTCGATATCCACCCCGGAATGTTCAAGTGATGAACATGACGTTGGATGACTACGGAGGGGATTGGACAGACAATCTCCGACAACTTCTATGGAGTTTGGAGTGTGAATCAAGACTCATGGTCAAGATTTACAGTTACTATGATGGGCAGGTATTAGCTAAATACCGTGTCATGATCATGTTACCCAAGAAGTTAGGACTGAAGGGAGAAATGCCAGCAGGAGAGGCAAGGTGCATGGCATCTGCATATCAGATTGCCGTAGCAGCAGCCATAACCATGATCCGACAGCATAAATCCCAAGCTTTAGAAGGTAGTACGCACACCATTATACCACATGAAACCGCAAACTCAGAGCATGAGTTAGATCACTCTACTTTAGTCCAAACTGAACCTACTCTAGCTGTAGAGTATATGGATCGTTATCGGTCTTTGTTAAACACTTATCATAATACTCACCAAGTCTTAGTTCAGGAGCTAGATACGGTCATTGAGGATTTTACCGATCCTGATAAAGCAATGGCTCGTAGGAAGAAGTTAGATAAAGAAGCTAGGCATCCCAAATACATACCTTCAGGAGAGGTGTTTGAGGAAACTGAGTTCGATGACCCAAACTTAGAAAATTATGCCTATTACCAGAATGACTTCAAGCCACCGGAAGACTTATGGACCAAGTACAATGCCGAACAACAAGAATGGAATAAAGTTATTCCAAATAAACCTGAGCCTAACAAATATGGATGGGAAATAGAATCTCAAGGTAAAACCATAGGGAATCCTATACCTTGTGATACAGGTATTGACGATGAGACCAATTATAACCATAGAGAGCCTTATGGACCATATGGGGGTGATACTAATCCAATCAACTTAGAAGAGTATCCCAATAGCTACTACACCAATCTGTATGACTGGATCCAAGAACAAGTTAAGGAACCAACCTACTATGAGGAAGCGTTGCCCGAAAACCCGAACTATTCGGTGGAAGATTACGCCAACTCTAGTCATTTTTCAATGACTAATCTCAGTCTCGGTACTTCTAATCAAGATTACGCACCTCCTGCATGCTCCTATGCTCCAGAAGGCAGTCATAGGACTTCACGTCATCATGGACGGAACTCCAAGAAGCATTAGAGGAAGATGAAAGTGAGAGAGAAAGAACATCCCAAGGGATGCGGGCTTGAATAATGTATATAGGGGGTAATGCGTATTGTAGTTGAAAGGTTTGCCTGAATAAGTGAGGATATATCCACAAGAACAAGAAGTTCTTGTAAGATAGTTGTATAAATAGGTATGAAGAAAACCGTGGGAACATCCAGTACATTTGTAAATTATCTAAAACCTATGTATGATACAGGGTATGTGTTTTGATGTTCATCGACTTTTGGATCTTATTGGATTTTCTTGATTGACCAGATCTATACATGAAGTTTAATTAGGTGTGCAAATGCATGATGTAACACCCAGTTATTACTTGATGATATAGACCTGGATAGGAATGGGAATTCGAGTAAGGGAGTGACGATTTTAAAGATCAAGAAGGAAGACTTACTGAAAGGAAGAAGCGAGATATAAGGAGTGTTAACACCATTTGGAGAATAGGTAAAGCATAAATTATTCCTAGCCAGACCCAAGAAAGAAGTTGAGTATAGAAGATGTAGGGAGCCACACGAAATATTGAATTTAAAGATCAATCAAAGTGGGTAATAATACTAAAAAGTAATGGAATAATTGTGCCAAGTTCATGGGAGTATCATAAATATGTACAAATAGTTAGCTTTGGAACCAAAATGGTATTCAAACTCTGGCAATCCTGAGAAAATGTGAGAGGTATGTAAGAAACCATAGGGTAATACACACACCCTAGAACAGTTTGCAACTGGTATTTGATCCATAATTAGTAACTAATCCATAGTTGATATTTTGTCCGCAACTGGTATTTGGTTAAAATAGTTAATCAAATATTATTAAAAGTTGCATAAAGAGCATTAAATTTGGCCTAAGTTAAGTAAGACCTAAGAAAGTTAACACATTTGAAGACAATCGCTTGGCAAGATGCTTTGCAAAGTCTAGTTTATTTAGCAAGAATGTCCCAATAGTAAGTACGACATTTAGTGCTGAAAGAATTGCTTCGGAGATCCACAACTATATGGATGCACCGTAGAATCCTTCATTGGACCTTAAACCCGTAAACTATAAACTAGACAGGAACCAACATTTTAATTCAAGATCAATGTCTTTTATGTATGGAGTTTTAGAATTATATGTAAAACTTAAGGGGGAGAGTAAACATTAGGAATGAAAATTGTAGAAAATACTTTAGGTAATAAAGAAAAGTTATTTCAAACTCTTAATAAAGTATAAACTTGAGGGTGATAAAGGATACACTTAACAATCAAATTGAAAAGAAAATAACTTTGAAGTAACCCTTAAGTAGTAATATAGAATTCTAATTAAACAAGTGTCGAGAATAAACAATCCCAATGGGTATGGTCAAATTGAGTTCAAATCCAATCTTGGAAGGAATGCCAGTATCAACTATACAATGATCGGAATAGTAAGATAGTCAATCGACTATTAAAATGCGTATATAGAAACTTAAAAACTTATGTAGTGAGAACCTCCAAACTATACTTAATGTAGTAGTGAAGTTTGATGGTTCAAGAAGAAGAATTGAATGAGGATATCTAATTAGGTTATGGAATACTCCAATTAATTCCTTTAAAGATCATCATGGAGTGGAGAGTGTAGCAACTACTACACAGCAATTTCTTACTCCGAAACATGAGAGTTTGCGAACTTCGAGGACGAAGTTTATTTTAAGGGGGAGAGTCTATAACATCCCGGCATTAGAGCCTAGAAATAAGTTGAACCCAGATGTGTGCATTGCATTCATCCATAGAAAATCCGAGTAATTTTCGCGCTTTTAAACAAAACTTGTCAAAGTGATTGAAGCTTCTTTTAGCTTGATGGAATTAAAGTAGATCATCAAGTTGACCGCGATAAGTTTCAATAAGACCTTTGTTAAAGTCTCATTTAAGGAGAGATTTGATCTAAGGGTATATCAAAATATACCATAAGTTAAACCTTAATATAATGTGAATTATATTTGATCATTGGTGATCATCTTATAGTATTCATTATAACCACTCATAAATACCTAGTTGAAGATATAAAACCAATAATAAGAATGTAACCATTGTATCTTAAATTCCATCTGCATACATTCTGAGAATCACAGTAACACTTAATCCTAAAACACTTTTGATGAGTTGGAGTTGGAAGGAGATTAAGTCAAGATCATCCACTATATGTATAGATATTATTCTTTCTATAGAATCTTTATGGAACTTATCTCAATATCTGTTGTTCATCAATGTTGGATAATTCCCCATTGATTCACAACTTCTTTAACTATTAATCTTTGGTCTATTATTTGATCTTATCAGAACATCTATTCAAATCTTCTAATGAGGGCATAGTCCATTAATAACCTTAATCCAATATAAGATACTAAGAAGATAATTTCCAGACAATAAAAGGTAGGATTGATAAAGCCCTGCTTAGCCAACTAAGAACTTCAATAATAAATGATTAAAGTATTATAATGGTAATGTTTTGGCCACCAACATGAAATGCTTATATTTAGTAAGGTAATACTGGTGGGTAGAACATGAGTGGAACCTTAGTAAAGATAAGTGATTCTAGAGAAGCCATTGCAACCCACATAAATATAATTCAAGGATTGAAGTGTAAGTCATAAGAGTTAAGTAATTATAAGATGGTGTTATTTAACTAAAGCTAGTATAGCATAGAGTCATGAAAAGTGATGTATTCATATTTAAGGATAGTTTACTTTAGAGAAAGAATAGTGTTGGGGATTAAGGAAGGTTTGGAATAGAGTTTGAACGAATTACTGGTGGGATGGAAGACAGTAAAAATAGTAGATTCAACCACAAGGATTGAGAAAGCTATGAAGTATATTTATATCAAACTCATTGTATTCATTCCAAAGTTTAGAAGAATGAGATATTGAATAATAAGATTTTAATAAGTAAATCCTTCAAACTAACCATGGTAATGGATTGAAAAAGGTATTATATCTAGGAAAGGAGTTCCTTAATTAGAAACCCAAGGTGGAGAAATATAGTTATATGTATAAATCATTTTACTATTTTAATCATGGTGAGCATTCAACTCTAAATCTCAACTCAAACATACTATCCATCATATACCATTGATTCATCATCTGATGTCTATCACACTTTATAGAGATAGTTTCCTATAGCAAATTACATAAGCATATCTCTGTTAATTTCAACCATCCTCACTATATGTGCTTAAGTATATTCACTTCTATAAAACACTCTAATTATAATTTTCCAATTTAAAAGGGAGATTTCATCCAATACTATACACAAAAGGCAATACACTTAGTTGATAAATCCTAAATCTTAAAGAGAATCTAAACCTATATAAAATCCTAAAACCAAGGATAATATTCCAAGATTCAAAACCCTAAACTTCTTTGTTATTCACATACATTGCTATTTTCCAAATTAATGGGAGTAATAATTACCATATTAATGTCTTTATATTTCATGCATAAAATAATGGTATAAAATCATTAAACTTATATATAAAGTTTCTATTCAAACTATGAGCTCATTAAAATTAAATTTATAAGCAGATAAGAACATATCATTCAATAAATTTCTAATTAAAGATAGAAGAGAAAAATAATAAGAAGAAGTTTCTTCCAAATTTTCAAAAAAGAGTTCTTATTGAGTGAATAAAAGAAATATAAAAAGAAGGCATAATAAAGGTTCACAAAGGTTACCAAATATATTTTAATATTACTGCCAATATCCAGCAAATTAAACATACAAAGAAAGGTTCAAAAATCTAATTCAAATTTAAATCTGAATTAGAAAATAGAAAATAGAAGAAAAGGTTAAAACAAATAAAAAACTAATCCTGGTCGCAGCCCAACACCCTATACCTATCTAGCGCCTAGGTGCAGCCCACAACAGCCCAGTAACTAGCCCAGTTCCTTTTCTATCTGAGACTGACAAGTGGGGTCAGGAGAGGACCGCGGGTTGAGCTAAAGAAATTGCCAGGGGTTATCCGCAAAACGGCCATCGTCGTCACCGTCACGCACACAGGCAGCTCGCTGGCGGAGCTCGTCGCCGCCCGATGCCGTCATCGTCGTCGTTGCGCCAAGATACTCGCCGCCGTTGCCAGGAGGGGATAAGAAGGCCACCGCGACGCATCGTCTCAATCCCTATCCCCAATCCCTCCTTATCCTCTCAGATACGAGCGAGACCGAACCCTATCTCGCCGGAGCCACTCCTCCCATCGAACCACGCATCCCCACACCATTCTGAGCCGTCATGGAGAAGCGCCAGCCTCCGTAGATCCTCTGGGTAGAAGCGTGCATCAAGGGGAGCACTAGAGCGAACAAATTTGATCATTTTCCTTCGTGGCAGTTCGTCGGAATCCTCACCGGGAAGCTCGATTCCGGCCGCGTGTGTCCTCACCAACCACTCAATCATCATCAGGGTGAGTTCATGAATCTTCCATCATCCCTAAATCGTTTGATCTCGTTGTAAATCATCGTTTCACTGTAAGCGACCATCGGCCACCGTCGAAGCTCGTCGGAGCTGAGGCTTCGATGACCATTTCCGAGCGGCGCTGCCACTCTTAGGTTCAGTAGGTTGCGCTGATTCGAACTAAGCTAATCTCGCTTGCTAGGGCACCGTAGATCGTCGCCGGTGACCACTCACCGACGGCGGTGGTGATGCTGACGCCACGCTTACCTCATGATCGAGCCACGTCAGCCGTTTGACTAGTCTTTGCCTCGCATGGTGAATGACATGGCCCAGGGCCCACATGTCATCGACAGTGAGTAGATAGGAGATCTGTAACTTGTGCAATTCTTTCGTCTGAGAGCTAAGGTGGACACTGGCCCACTAGTCAGTGACTGGGGGCCAGTTCTGGGTTCGGTGTAAAAAGTACTTTCCTGTTAAGAATTAAAATCAAATGTTATAATTCAATTAATAATATTCTAGAAATCAAATAAAGGATTAAATCTTGTTTAATTAATAACTTTTGATTCATAATTCAGAAAAATGTGTATAATATATGATTTTTTTAGAAAAATAAAATCTACAACTTAAACTTATTACTAAATATTATTGAGATAATTATTTAAATGAATATCATTTCATAAAGGTTTGATAAGTAATGAAACTTTAATAATTCATATTCATAAAATGATAAATGTTTATAATATAAATAAAATACCAAAAATCCTAGAAAAATAAAGTATTCTAAATTAAAATATAATTATGTATTATTATTTCACTTAATTAAATATTTATTATTTATTAAGTAATTATAAAGTAATAAGAATTATAAAAATCATATCTTACTATTTTTAAATCACAAAAATAAATGTAATATACCAAAATGTCCACAAAAATAATACCTATATGATCAAAATATAATATTCCACTTTTGTGTTAAAGAAAAAGGTTAAACACTTTAATAACTCCAATTTAAACTTATTTACTTTATTAATAATTCATGTAAAGATAAATAAAACTTATTAATATTCCTAAAATGAGTCAAATAAGTCTAATTAATAGTATTAGTATTAAATATTAATAATCTAATGCCATAATGGTTTAAAACATTATAAATATTCTTATTTTAGAAGAATCCTCAACCTTAAATGAAGACTATCTCTAAAAAGAATTCCACTAATAATAAATCCCTCAAGAACAACTTGTAAACAATCAAATATTTTCTAAACCATATTAAGTACCAAATTACAAAAACTACTACACCCCATATAAATCCATGAGTAATTAAATAATATTATTCTGGGTTTATAAACTATACCCACTTGTCTACAAAAGATAAATGATATTACTCCATACTCACATCAAGAAACCATTACTCAAGTAACAAAATAAACATTCTTAAGTAACTTAAAGAACACATTTCAGATATACAGGATACCAATGTATAAGTACGATACTTTCAAAACTATCTATACTTTAAAGTTAACTTTAGTCTACAGAATCTTAATATAACACTATAATCATTATTATATGTTTTATAGATAACTTTGGTCTGAGATAGTTAAACTATAAAGCAACTCAAGCCAAACCATGTGAGCAAACAAATGACATCAACCACCACTAACTAACTAACTAACCATAAAGTTTGCTTAGACCTTAGAAGTGAAACCTTTTCTTCGAAGGTTATCCTTTTTGCCACTTTAAATAAGAAACCTTGTATAAGTAATCCTAACTAGTATGTCATAAGCATGTACAATTTATTCCTACATATGTGGTGTTTGCAACCACTCATAAACTCAAATAAAAGTACAAGGATGAAACTTATCTAAAAAGACCACACATTCCAATGTAATCATTTTCGGAATCAAAACCCTAAGACAACGTTATTCCCGGGATTTGCGCTTAGAATGTGCATCACGTTACTTATGCATAAAAGCATATTGCTTCTTTAAACATTAGTCCTTACCGGACCAATGATGCTGATTTCAGATTTTGGATCTTATACATTGACTCGAAGACCATGAGTGCATAATCTTGCAGTCACAAAAGGCAAGTTCACACTTGCTCATGTCCTTTGATTATTTTCTGTAAAGAATTTTACAAATCCAGTGTTGTCATCACCTGCATTTGAAAAAGGTCCGAAAACACTATTTTCATAATAATATGATTATAGGTTTATTACCATGAGGTAATGACCTACTATAAAAGTTCCGGTGGTAAAGGAACATATTACCTAGGACTTAACAACCAATGTCGCCAGTGATTCTTGCGCCGTATATCACGCGTTAACCATGAGATTTGGAAAGGGACGGAGAAGTCAGCTGTATCTTCTTCCTCTCGCATGAAGCCGGATGTGCAGGTCAAGGCTGTTATCCTTGTAGCGTGCATAATAATTGGTAATTCGTAGAGGATATGCAGCATATGGGTGGGAACCCTCAACGTCCCACGATAGTTCTGGCATCTAACGGTTTGTACAAACCATTTCCGTAATTCTTTATGTGGGCATGGTGTACACCAAGGAGGCATGCGGGGTCGCGAAGGGGGCAGTGATTGGCTTGGATCATCTTCTGGGCCCCACATCATGGAATTGTGGACGGGAATAAGCTGCCCGGTTGTGCAACAAAGAGTTGATCTCTCATGGGTAAAGTAAACGCACCTCTGCAGAGTGTAAGAACTGTAACTTGTTACTCCCTATTCCGGGAAGGAGCTGCGAACCTGGCAGGAAAGGAATCCCATGAAGGTTCTAGTAAACCCGTGAAGGCTGACAGACATAGCTTTTCAGAATAAAAGCAACCTTTGAAGAAATGTTTATGAAAACTTGAATTGCCTACGACCTACGGTCTGTGGCTGTAGTTATAGTGCATCAAACACTCCTTTTCTAGTGAATTTGCTAAGTACGCTCGTACTCAAAGTATCTTCTTAACCCTTGCTAGATTCTGAAGCTGGAGTAGACAACAACCACATCAAGTTATGCTCCAGGACTTATCTTGCTCAGCTAAAGATTTTTCAATAAAGACAATACCTCAACTCAAGTGAAGACGAAGTTACTAATTAGATAGTAATATAATCTCTAGCCAAAGAACCTATCTCTATAGTGCGTTGCAAAATCCGCAACACCAAAACTGTAGTTAAAATATTAGTTATAGTAGTATAATTGTTTTTGCGTTGTTTATCCTTGATTCTTCTTCATCGGAAGTTCTTTCTCTATCTTAAACCTAGAGTATTCTATGGATCTTATGTAAAGAGTGAGTTGTAACCTTTAGCCATGTATTGGACCCGCTGTGTTTCTGTTGTGCCATTCTGAGGGATGTAATACTAGTGAACGGTGTTTCATTGGTGTTATGTCCACGACTATAGTATACTACATCATGCAGTGGTATGCTGGGTCACCGCAGGTAATAACTTCCAAGACTCGACTAAACTATTGGGTTATCTCCCAAGAAGTACTTTTCTTTAATGCCTTTAAGTTAGGCTTGGTAGTTTCAAAGATGCTCACAAAGGAGATATATATCTGAAGTGAAATAGAGCATAAATAAGCAAATAACTAACACATTTGAGTCTAACCCACTTCCTATACATGGGGGTATCATGAGAAAACAAATTGTTGAAACAAAAATCCACTAGCATAGGAAGACAAAACAAATGCAACTTCAAAGCTTTCAACATAAAACGGGGAAACTTAACATTATTGAGATGCATAAAACCATGTTTCCCTCTCTCATAATAACTTTCAGTAGCACTTTGAATAAAATTGACAATATAACTATCACTGTCAACAATTTTATCACCAGAATGAGCATACTTACAATCACCAAAAAGAGCCCCAAGGTCATAAACCGGATCAATAGAAGCAAGTTGTTCCATCCTGAAATCTTTATTAGGCAAGCTATTTTCACAAGGAGCTTTAGCAAATTTGGAAAAGTTAAACTCCTAAGAATCTCCATCAAACTTAGTCAAAACTTTCTATAATAGCTCCACAAGTGTTAAAGAAGGGTCTACCAAAAATTATAGGACAAGTTTTGCTAGCTGCTGAATTAAGAACTAGGAAATCAGCAGGATACTTAATCTTACCGCAAAGGACTTCCACGTCTCTTACAATACCAATAGGGCAAAAAATTTCCTTATTAGCAAGGTGAATAACCACATCAATGTCCTCAAGTTCACAAGGACCAATTTCATGCATAATTTCCTTGTAAAGCTCATATGGGATAGCACTAGAACTAGCACCAATATCACATAAACCATAATAGCAATGATCACCAATTCTAACAGAAAGCATAGGGACACTAGCTTTTCTAGCTTTACTAGGATGAGAAATAATATTAGAAGCGTCTTTACAGAATACAATGTTCTCATCCTCTATATTTCTAGTGGCAAGATCTTTCACAATAGCTACCATAGGTTCAATATTCATTTGCTCATCAGGTTCCACAGTTTTCTTTGTACCTTTGTTATTCACACTAATTATCATAGATTACTCCCTTAACTTAGCTGGGAAAGGTGTTTTCTCAACATAAGGTCCAGGCACAATATGATTAGTAGTACAAACTTCGGTGCTTCTAACCGGAATATGACTAACAACATCTTTATAAGGTGCATGGTACTTATTCCACTTCTTTTGGGGAATTTATATGTAAGAGGCAAAGGCCTTAAAAAAATTGGAAATACTATGTGAGTCAAGACCAAACTCATTGTTAATATCACGGAAGTCATCAGTTCCCATAAAAGATTTTATGCATTCATAATCATAGTTTATACCTGACGTTATTCCTTTGTCATTCTCCCAAGCTTCAGTGTTTTCTTGAATACGGTCTAGTAGATCCCATTTAGCTTCTTCCTTCATGCGTGTGAATGATCCAGCACAAGAAGCATCTAGTAAATCTTTATCATGAAGAGAAAGCCTGGCATAAAAGTTATTGATAATAATATTGTTAGGGAGTTCATGAATAGGACATTTAAGCATTAGTAACTTCAATCTCCCCCAAGCTTGAGATGTACTCTCTCCATCACGAGGCCAAAAGTTTATATCAGATTTCTATCCTTACGAATCTCACTGGGAGGATAAAATTTAGAATAAAAGAGAGGTACTATTTCCTCCCATTCCATGGATTGCCCATTCTTCAGCAGCTTATACCATTCTTCAGCTCTCCCTTTCAAGGATATAGAGAGTAACTTCTTCTTCACTTGTTCAGTTGTGATACCTGCACACTTAAACAACCTGCATAATTCATGAATAAAAAGCAAATGATCACCAGGATGGACAGTTCCATCCCCTAAATAATAATTATCCATAACATGATCAACAATACTTGTAGGTATCTTAAAAGGATCTATCTCAACAGGCGGTGCTTCATCTACTACCCTAATAGTGGTAGTAGTTTTCCCAAACATAAAACCAAGTGGGTTATCCATATTGGAAACAAAGTAACAAATATAAATAAAAAGCAATACTCACAGTAGAAGTTTCCTTTACCTGTTCCACTCTTCAATAGCGCTTCACTCCCCGGCAACGGCGCCAGAAAATAGTCTTGATGACCCACAAGTATAGGAGTATAGGGGGTGTATCATAGTAATTTCGATAAATAGGAGTGTCGATCCCAACAAGGAGCAGGAGGTGTTGACTAGTGGTATGGAGCAGGAAATCTCTGTAAATACTTAGCAAACGAATTTTTAGGGGTTTTCTGAATAAGCAAAGAAACAAAGTGCAAGTAATAAAGACAACGAACAACTGCAGCAAGTGTCCCAATCCTTTCATAGCAAAGGACAAGCCGGTGAAAATACTTATAAGGACCAAACGTTCTCGGGGACACATGGGAATACTATCAAGTGCTTTCGCTTCAGATAGCTGAGTAGTCTTCTTTGGTGTTGTAGGTGTTGTGTGGGTGAAGCTGTGCTAATGTACCGACCTTACTTGGACTAATACATACTTGTGATTAAACCCCCTGCAAGCATCCCCAACTACAGGGAAGCAATTAAGATATAAACCTAACCACAGCCTTAAACTCTAAGATCCTACACTCCCTTATGCAATGGTGTCCTAATGGGGGTTCAGGTTTTTGTCACTCTGGCAACCCCACAATTAGTAGCCAAATACACAATGCATTCCCCTAGGCCCATAAATGGTGAAGTATCATGTAGTCGATGTTCACATGACACCACTAGAAGAATAGCACCACAACTTAAATACTAAACCATTGAATACTATCTCAACACAAATCCACTACTAACAACATGACTTCTCCCATGTCCTCAAGAACTAAACGAACTACTCACAAGACATCAAATGGATCAAGATCAAAGATGATATGGTAATGGATAACAATCTGAACATAAACAATAATCCAAAGGTTCCACTCACAAGCATCAACTATAATAGTAATCAACACCAGGAAAGTTTCCCCTAAGATCTATGCAAGTATTCAACACAATTGTTACAGCAGGATGGAGTGGTGATGATGGTGCTAGTGGAGATGATGGTGTGGATGATGATGATGATCCCGATGAAGTCTAGCTTGATGATGGTATTGATGGCGACGATCTACCCTCTCCGGGAAGGAATTTCCCTGGCAGAAATTTGTCTGCTGAAGAGCTCTTTCTCTCTCGGTGTTTTCCGCCCCAGGAAGGTGGAATAATCTTTCTGTGGTCGCTCCCCGTGTTTTAGGGTTTCGAGGAGAAGATATAGGCGAGAGGGCGGAGTCGGAGGCCGGCCAGGTGGGCCACACCCCTATGGGCGTGGCCCAGGGGGGCCCGCACCTAGGGGGTGTGGGCCCCCTGTGTCCCATCTCCGCCTCCCCTTCTGGCTTCCTTCGTCTTTTGGGAAAATATGATTTTCCATAATTTTTCTGGTATTTTTCTGATCTTCGCGAAATTGCATCAAAACACCTATTTTTCATCAGAATCCTGACTCCGGCAGACCATCCTCCAAAAATCATCCAACATGCAAAAACAGATGAAAAGACATAAGTAACACCTCTTAATAAGAAATATATCAATGAATGGAGGCAAATTATGATATAGAATGGTGATGCAAATTGGACGTATCAGGGACCATCATATTCTTCGAAAGTCGCACTACAAGATTCTATGACGGCTCCGGAGAGATTATCATAGATTCTATAAGTGTGAGATTCGAGACCATAGCCAACAAAAATACCCTCAAATGCTTTGAAATCAAATTTGGACAAACAAACACCCTTTTTGAGATAGAAACACTTACAACCGAACACCCGAAAGTAAGATACGTTGGGCTTGTTACCGGTAAGTATTTCATATGGAGTCTTGATCAATTCTTTGCGGAGGTAGATCCAGTTTGATGCATGGCAAGCGGTGGTGATTGCTTCAGCCCAAAAGTTGTATGGTGATTTAAACTCTGCCAACATGGTCCTTGCCATATCAATAAGAGTCCGGTTCTTCCTCTCGGCTACACCATTTTGTTGAGGAGTATATGCAGCGGAATATTGGTGTTTTATCCCCTCATCACTAAGGAATCCATTCAAGGTGTAGTTCTTGAACTCGGTGCCATAGTCACTTCTTATTATCAACATGGGAACATTGTATTGACGTTGAACCATGTTGATGAAGTCGATGAAGTTCTCTTGGGTCTCACTTTTCAGCTTGAATAAATATACCCATGAGTATCTTGAATAGTCATCAACAATCACCAAACAATATTTCTTCCCACCAAGACTTACATCAGATGGAGGCCCAAAGATATCCACATGAAGGAGCTCCAAGATCCTCTTGGACTTGATATAGTTCTTTGGCTTGTGGGGAGAATCATGCATTTTTCCTTCAACACAAGCCCTGCAAACACGATATTTGGCAAAGGAAACATTTTCTTTTAGTCCAACAATATGGCCATACTTGTGGAGACTTTGCAAATTTCTCATATTAACATGGGCTAGACGCCAATGCCATAACGAACCCACACCGGCCTTTCCGAATAAGCACATTGCACTTGTAGTGGTTTGCCCCGAAAAGTCCACCACATACAAGTCATTTTCGACGTACCCAACGAAAGCGACCTTGAGATACTTGCTCCACATGAGGACCACAATATCATCATCAATAAAGACGGCAAAGCCCATCTTTCCAAGAGCAGAGACTGAAAGTAAATTATAACCAAGGGTCTCAACAAGCATGACGTCCACGAGTGTAATATCGTGGGCAACCACAACCTTGCCAAGACCCATTACCTTAGACTTTGACTTGTCGGCATATGTCACGGATATTTGATCATCATTTGGTCGCAACTCCTTGACAATAGACAAGCTTCCAGTCATATGACTTGTGCAACCACTATCAAGCACCCACTTTGACCCTCTGGAAGCATATGTCTACAAAATATCAAGCTAGGTTTTAGGTACCCATTTTTCAATGGGTCCTCTTTTGTTAGCAACAAGGGTCTTGGGAATCCAAATAGACCAAGAAATATAACCATCAAATGGGCCAACATATTGTGAATCCACATCACCACAATAATCACACATTAAAATATAGTGAGGGTTAGCACTTCCCATAAAATCATCATGAGACATAGTTTTGCCACTTGTGGTCTTACTACCCACAATGGCCTTGTCTTTTTCTTGTGCGGGCTTGGCCTTCTTCTTCTTGTTCTTCTTATTCTTAGCTTTGGATACAAAACCAATGCCCCCTTTCGCACCATTTTACCTTTGCTTACTCAAGAGGTCATTAATGGACTTGTTTCCTTTTGGAAAGGTGGCCTTAGCTAGCCCCCCCCCCCCCCTTCAACCTAAAATTTTCTTCAAGGATAGTTGTACTACTAGAAGGAATGAAATTACTAGGTGAAGGAATATTGGTCAATTGAGTTTTAAGCTTTTCATGGGACTTTGTGAGTGATAAGAGTTCAATTTCCAAAGCCTTATGAGCCTTGTCAAGCAACCTAAAGTCCTCGGCAAGTTTTTCATGAACAATGCCAAACTCAATCTTGTCTTTTTTTGCCCTTTTATATTTAGCAGTAGCATGGTCTCGTTCCTTAACGAGTCTATTAACAATTAAGTCATTAGCCTCATCAAGCCCTTCAAGTTTTAGTTCAAGGGACATCCTAGTCTCTTGTTCTTCTTCTAGAGCATTATTTAGGGCTTCTACCTCAATCATGTGTTCTCTCCCTAGTTTACATCTTTCATCAAGAAGCTCTTGAGTGTGAGAAAGTTGATCTAAGAGGTCCACAAAATGTCTCTTGTGTTCCCCTTGCAAGTTATTCATGAACTCATCAAAAGCAATTATTTCCTTTTTGACCTCAAGAGACATCTCATCATCAATTTCTGAAGGGAATATGCCTTGAGAGGCAATAATAAAGTGTTTATTATGTGTATTCCAAGTATATGATAGATGTTTATTTTGCATGCTATAATTGTATTAATACAGAAATGTTAATACATGTGTGTTTGATAAACAAACAGAAAGTTCCTAGTTCTGCCTCTCTCATAAACTAGCTCGTTGATTAACAAGATGATCAAGGTTTCCTGATCATAGACATTGGATGTTGTTAATAACGGGATCACAACATTAGTGTAATGGTGTGATGAACATTCATCCGAAGTATAGCATTACGATCAAAGTCATTGAGTTTATATTGCTATAACAACTTACGAAGTAATCCTAATCCTTAGACCATGAGATCATGTCAATCACTAACACTGGAAGAGTTTCTTGATAACATCAAACGTCACACCGTAACAGGATGATTATAAAGATGGGTTTAGGACTAATAAAGTGTTATGTTGAGGCCCATGGATCAAGAGTGGAATTTGTTCATCCCGATGACGGATATATATACTCTGGGCCCTCTCGGTGATATCACATTGGTTAGCTTGCAAGCAAGTGATTTGATCACTAGAATGTTATATCACGGGAACGAGAAAAGAGTGCATGTCAGTAACAAGATCAAACTAGGTATGGAGATACCGATGATCGAATCTCTAACATGTAATATATCGCGAGACAAAGGGATTAAGATACTGGAATAAAAGGTTTCGACGATCACAAGAAAGTCATCGTTGAATGTGTGGGAGTCAGTATGGGTCTCCAGATCCCGCTTCTGATTATTGATCTTTTGAGGGGTCTCGATCATGTCCGCATTATTCACGAACCGTAGGGTGACACACTTAAGAGACACAAACATCCAATTGGAGCAAAAGTTTCATGCCAGAAAGAATAACAAGCGCAAGAATTTATTTCACTAGATACCGAAACAGGTTTTCGGGTGAAATTGCATAAATAGGTTATGCATGTGAAATAGAATTCTAGCAAGGGGTTATTTGTGAATGTTTGTCATTAAAGTAATTGACAAAATTCTGAATAAAATAAAAAAGTTTTATTTAATGAGAGCTTGCATTAAATTTGGTGGAAATTTAATGGGAATTTGAGTGGATTTTTGAGTGGAGAAAATTGAAGGGCCATTTTGTGAGTGGAGTGTCCACCCACATGAATGAGGGAGAGGTGGGGGCACCCTCCATGGCCAGCGTCCATGCCCCTTGGGCTGCCACCTCCCCTATATAAGGCGCCCCTCCTCTCACTTCTCACTCACACCTCCTCGTCAAGGATCTCTCTCCCCCTCTAGAATTTATCCCCCATGGTCTCGGACTAGCAAGATACATGTTACCGGTGGCTATTCGGCAAGAAAGATTTGTTCTTCCGCTGCATCGCTGGAGCGAGGAGGCGGAGGTTGCTCGGTGCCTCGAACGTGTGTGCGGTCATGGATGCGTTGCTGATTTGCGACGCTAGGACTTCCTCTCGATCTTGAGATCGGCAAGAGATCGTCTACATCAACCACGAGTCGAACTCGTTAAGCTTTGTCGGTCTTCAAGGGTATGTTCTCTATGGATATACACCCGCCCATTGTTTGTATCTAGTAGATAGATCTTGGTACATAGTTCCCATCGTAGGAAATTTTTTGTTTTCTATGATGCGAACCCTACAATGGTATCAGAGCCGGATCTTTGCGTAGATACTTTACACGGGTAGTACACATATGAGTATAGTGGGCGAAGATGATCATGTTGTTGTTCCTTAGTTGTAATTTTGGATATTGGTGGCATAGTGGGATGAAGCAGCCCGGACAAAATTTACATGTCCTCGCACATGAGACCTGTTCCACGCTTGACATGCAACTAGTTTGCATAAGTGGCTAACGGGTGTCTGTCTCTCCTACTATAGTCAATATCTATTTTGCAATGAGTTGTCAACAATTTGGTTATCCTCATTGTGGTTCATGTTCGTTGGTATGAACAGTTCTATCTCAAAAGCCCTAAGCCACGTAAAATTTGCAATGGATAAATTAGAGGCATCTAGTTTAGATTGTTGCTGGGCTAGTGTTATGATATGGTGATGTTGTAAGTAGAAGTATGAGTTGATACTCTCACAACACACATAACGTGTAATCTCCATAGACCTTGGACTTACACATATAGGTATGATAGTGATCATACCACGGTGCACATGATAGAGATCATATGCGGGAACCATATCATTCCACTAATAAACATGTGATGTTTGGTAGCATATTATATTGCTTGTTTAGTGCTTTGTTAGCATAATAAGATGATCCCTCATTTAAATATCAAGATAAGAATGTGTTCTTCCTTTAGTATGCATCGATTATGTTTTCGTCGCTCCAAGACATCACGTGATGATCGGGTGTTCTTGGATCCACGACCATATTTCAGGTGTAAGATAGTTACACACGCGAATACTAAGGTTCTTACTTGGCGAGCCTAGCATGTACATACATGGCCTCGGAACACGGACCGAAAGGTTAAGCATGAGTCATATATTTGATATGATGCCCATTTGATGCTCGCCTTTGAAGCTACACCGACTCACGTGATGATCGGACTTGGTGTAGTGGATTTGGTTCATGTAATCACCAAAAAGGTACGAGGGATGTCGTTTTTGAGTGGGAGTTCATTCGTAATGTGGATTAGTTGAACTCATTCTATCATAAACTTAGTCTAAACTTTAAAAATTCTGTTGTAGATGGCACCACCTGCTTTTAATTTCAATGTGTTCATGGAGAAAGAGAAACTTGCACCGAACGGTAGCAACTTTACCGAATGGGCCATGAATTTGAGGATTCTCCTCTCTGCTGCACAAAATCAATATGTGCTAGAAGCGCTGCTAGGCCCCCCACCTTTTGAGGATTCCCCTGACGAGGAGAAGAATGTCTATCAAACTCGTCAGGAGGACCACAACTTAGTTCATTGCGGCATATTGTATGGGATAGAGCCGGAACTTCGAAAGCGTTTCGAAAACGGCAATGCATTTGATACAATGGGTGAGTTGAAAATGATTTTCGACACACATGCTGCTGTAGAGAGCTACAATGCTTCAGAAAAGTTCTTTAGCTGCATGATGGAAGAGCACAGCTCCGTTAGTGAGCATGTACTCAAGATGTCGGGTTACGCCGATAAGCTTGTGTCCTTGGGAATAACGATTCCCATTGACTTGGGCATCCATCGTGTTCTGCAGTCTCTGCAACCTAGCTATAAGAGCTTTGTGATGAACTATAATATGCAAGGCATGAAGAAGTCTCTCCCCGAGCTTCTGTCAATGCTTAAAATTGCAGAAGTGGAGATCAAAAAGGAACATCAAGTGTTGATGATCAATAGGAACACTGGTCTCAAGAAAGACAAGAAGGGAAAACGGAAGGGAAGTAAGGGCAGCAAGCCGATTGCCGTGCCTGAAAAGAAACCCCGAGTTGGACCTAAGTCTGATACCGAGTGCTACTATTGCAAGGGGACTGGCCACTGGAAGCGCAACTGCCCCAAGTATTTGGCAGACAAGAAGGCCGGCAAGGCAAACAAAGGTATATATGATATACATGTTATTGATGTGTACTTGACTAGTGCTCGCAGTAGCACCTGGGTATTTGATACCGGTTCAATTGCTAATATTAGTAACTCGAATCAGGGGCTGCAGAACAAGCGACCGCTAGTGTAACATCCCTAAAATCATGTTTTCAAAGATTGCATATCATCCTTGCATGCATAATCATTTAGGGATCAATTTCAAACTCATTCCAAATAAAACAGAAGCATTGAGTGCTTATTATTTTATGTAGACAAGCATAGATCCAATGTTACTCTCTAGTGAGAGAATATTTGTTTCAAACCAAGTTTTGTTTGTTCATAAGTTGGTTTGATTGAGTTCCAAAGCTTGGACAAAAATTTTCCAAAACAAAATATGGTTTTAAAACCATTTTCATATCTTTGTCTAATCCTGTGCTAAGGCACTGTTTATTTTAAAATTTCAAAGGAACCAAGCAGGTCTACTAAGACAGCATGGTTTTATGCTCAAAAATATGCAGGTTTCACTTTATAAAAGTCTAGAAAGATTTGGAATTCAAATACATTTGAATTCATTTGAAAAGGTTTCCTCAAAATTGAATTAGAAAAAGAAAAAGGATTAGAAAACAGAACAGGGCCGACGCCACCAAACAGGCCCAAAAAGCAGAGCTAGCCCATTAACCAGCCCACCCGGGACCCCTTCTCCCTCTGTTTCTCACCCACCCGCACACCCCTCCCTGGCTGACACTCCGGACCCACCGCCACACCAGCATCGTCGTCAATCCCGCGCCGGAGGAACTGCTCCTCTCTGCCGTTTCTTCCCGAATCAAATCCGATTGATTGCGCTTGATTCCCGGCGTAATTGCCCCGCTCATCCTCGCTAATTAAACCCCCTCTGCCACCTCTCCATTTCCCCCCAAACCCCAAGCACTGAGCGCCCCCAGGCTGCGAGAATTCCTCGCCACGACCTCGCTGCTCCGACGAACCGCAGCATCGATTCCGGCCAACCCCAACCACCCCTCTGCTCCTGGTTCACACGAGCATGCTCCACTTCACCTTGCGCACCTCCCAGTACCACTAGCTCGCCCGCGCGTGCCCCAGAGCGTCGGCAACACAATCGACTGAGCGCCACCGTCTTCGGCTTCAACTCCGACAACCTCCAGTGGTAATTTCCGACCGCCCCTTTCCCTCTCGTTGACACCCGTGTGACTAGTATCGTCTTGCGCATCTGACCCACTGCTTCTTTTGCCTTGGCATGATCTGTACCCTCGCCAACATCGACGAACAGAAGCCTCCGCCGCCAGAAGGAACTACGGCGAGCAATCCCCGTCGACCTCGAGCGCCCCTTCGCCAACCAAGCACACTTTGAGCATCAGCAACGCACGGCGAACTCGGTGAGCTATTTCTCCCTCTTCCGCGCTTCCCGTATCGCCGGCAGCATCACCGCCCAAGCGCGCCGCCGCCAGCCACCGTCGCAGCGCCGCTCGATTATGGTCTGTTAGTTTTGAGCCGTTAGATCTAGATCCAACGCGTACGATAGACGACTTAAGCGAAGCGGTATGATTAGATCTGGGCCGTGCGCAGTCACTTTAATCCAACGGCCCTCATCGATCGATCCGTGCGAATCGGTATCAGCGAATCAGAAGCTGCCGCGTGGCTAGGGTTTAGATTTAAAATCTGGAATTAGATCTATTAGTTGTTCAAACTTGCAAAATTCATAACTTTTGATCCACACGTTCAAATTTTGCAAATTTTATATCATTGGAATTAGGAGAAAGAATCCTATCTATTTATGCAATATGTTTAATGTTTTGCCTCTGTAAAAATGGTTATTTTTGCAGAGACATTTGTAGGCTTAATTTGAGTATGGAAATTATTTGAAAAATGTTTTAAAAGATCAAATAAAGTTTATTTTGAGTATCTTGGTCTTGTTTTTGTTTCAATACTATACACTTGTCTTGTTTGGTGTAGAAAATTCATCACATGGCATTTGCATGCATTCATATATTTTTGTTTGTATATTTTGTTGTGTGATTTTGGTGCCATTATTTTATGTGTAGATTTTGGTGCTAATAGTGATTGTGGTTGTGAAGATTGTTAATAATCCCCAAACTACCAAGGCAAGTGGTGCTTCATGTTTTTATCCCTATATTTTCACCTATGCATTAGAAATATTTTGTTTAGGACTTGCATGAATATTTTGCTAAGTATCTATATGCTATGCTTGGGAAATCCTAGTAGTTGCAGAGTTGTTAGAATTTCCTCTAAGTTAAGATGCTTATGATTGCCATGCTTATCCTAGATAATAGCAACCAAGGGTGGATTATATATTCATGCTATGTGAAATATTTCTAAGTCATTGACTTGTGTTTTTGCTTAATAAAACAACTAATTGAATGAAACACCTGGGTGGAATGGAAAGAATGGTTTGTGTTAAGTGGTTACACAAGGCCCATTTCTATGGTTTACCTTGTGTATCTCACTTGTGGAAAGCCACCCAGGAACAAAGGGATTTGAGATGCCAAATGTTAAGAAGCTTCTAGTGCAGCCACATGGCATTATGGGCTCTGCCTGGATCATATAGGTTGCAATAACTTACCATTTGGACAGTTGGTGGTAGTGGGATGATAGGTTTGGAGCGCGTCCATTTGGTCTAAGGGAAGGCTTCTGAAAGGTCCAGTCTTGGTGAAAATCAAGTCTTGTGGGGAAAGTGCACAACCTCTGCAGATGGAAGAATCTAAGTACTTAGCCATGTCCCTGGTATTGGACAACTTGAGCATCAATACATGGAAGCTATCAAGAATCTCCTCATCCCAATTTTCTAAGTTAAAACGTGTGGTTGAACAAGGGTGAAGGTTCACTAATTTCTATTGGTGATTCCTTGGGAAAGTTTAGTCAAAGAAAAACTTAGTGTTTTCAACTAATAGGTAAAACCTATTTTGAGCAAAGCAAGCCTAAGCTACACTTAGCCAAATTCATGTAGTATCTAGATGCTAATATTCTACTAAGGTATCACTTGCCAATACTATTCCAATGTATTGACCCACTGTGGCTGTAACTTGTGATGTTGCGGGTTATTCTGATGATGATTAGGGGTTATGAGTCTACACTCAACATGATTGCCTGTGGCACATGAAGATGAAGACTTATTTATATTGTTATGGTTAAACTCTTGTATTAGGCCTATGGCCATGGAGTTGTAAAAGACTATGTTTGTCTCTAGAATGATATGTAATAATGACCTTTGTTTCTGTGTACTTCATCTTAAACTGTGGATGCTAGCATTGATCCAGGGAGTAGCATTGCAATCACAGGGATCCTTACCTTTATAAGGGTGGGATCTTACAGCTAGCAAGGGGTGAGGTCAAGATGCGTGTCGGTAATGGATCAAGCGTTGATGTGATCGCTGTCGGAACGCTACCTCTCCATTTGCCGTCGAGATTAGTTAAAACTTGAATAATTGTTATCTGGTGTCTGCACTGAGCATGAACATTGTATCTGGATCGTGTTTGATGCGAAGTGGTTATTCATTTAAATCCGAGAACAATGGTTGTTCCATTTATATGAATGAAATCTTTTATGGTCATGCACCGATGATGAATGGTTTATTCTATTAGATCTCGATGATAATGTTACACATATTCATAATGTTGATGCTAAAAGGATTAAACTTAATGATGATATATCCGCATATATGTGGCACTGCCGTCTAGGTCATATTGGCATTAAACGCATGAAGAAGCTCCATTCGAATGGACTTTTGGAATCACTTGATTTTGAATCATTTGATACATGTGAGCCATGACTTATAGGCAATATGACTAGAACGCCGTTTTCCGGTTCAATGGAACGGGCGACAAATTTATTGGAAATCATACATTCTGATGTATATGGTCCAATGAGTGTGTCGGCGCGAGGTGGATGTCGTTATTTTGTTACTTTCACGGATGATTTGAGTAGATACGGTTATATCTACTTGATGAAACACAAGTCTGAAACATTTGACAAGTTCAAAGAATTTCAGAATGAAGTGGAAAATCATCGTAACATAAAGATCAAATTTCTACGGTCCGACCATGGAGGTGAGTATCTAAGTTACGAGTTTAGCACTCACATGAAAGAGTGTGGAATTGTTTCACAAATCACACCTGCCGGAACACCACAGGGAAATGGTGTGTCGGAACATCGTAATCGTACTTTATTAGATATGGTTCGATCTATGATGTCTCTGACGGACTTGCCGTTGTCATTTTGGGGTTATGCACTAGAAACTACTGCTTTCACTTTAAATCGGGCACCATCTAAATCCGTTGAAAAGACACCGTATGAATTATGGTTTGGAAACAAACCTAAGCTATCATTTCTTAAAGTTTGGGGATGCGATGTTTATGTGAAGAAACTTCAACCGGATAAACTCGAACCCAAAGCGGAAAAATGCGTCTTCATAGGATACCCTAAGGAAACAATTGGGTATTCCTTCTATCACAGATCCGAGGGCAAGGTTTTTGTTGCCAAGAATGGATAATTTCTAGAGAAAGAGTTTCTCGCGAAAGGTGTGAGTAGTCAGAAGGTAGAACTCGAAGAGGTTATTGAACCTTCTCTCGAAAGTATGTCGAGTAGCGCAGCGCCGGAAGTCGTTCCGGAGTTGGCTCCACCAGTTGAAGAGGGAACTAATGATAATGATCATGAAACTCCGAAAGAGAATACTACCGAACCTCGCAGGTCTAGCAGGACGCGTGCAGCTCCCGAGCTGTACGAAAATCCTGTCATGAATTTCATGGTTGATGAAAATGATGACCCTGCGACGTATGAAGAAGCGATGATGAGCCCGGATTCCAACAAATGGTTAGAAGCCATGAAATCCAAGATGGAATCCATGTATGAAAATCAAGTTTGGAACTTGGTGGAATTACCTCACGACCGAAAGGCCGTGGAGAACAAATGGATTTTCAAAAGGAAAAGTGATGTTGATGGCAATGTGACCGTCTATAAAGCTCGACTTGTCGCAAAGGGGTTTCGACAAATTCAAGGAGTTGACTACGATGAGACATTCTCTCCTGTAGCGATGCTAAAAATCAGTTAGGATTATGTTAGCAATTGCTGCATATTTCGATTATGAGATATGGCAGATGGATGTCAAAACCGCGTTTCTCAATGGTAATATTGAAGAAGAGTTGTATATGATACAACCAAAGGGTTTTGTCGATCCTAAGGATGCTAACAAGGTGTGCAAGCTTCAGCGATCCATCTATGGATTGAAGAAAGCATCACGAAGTTGGAATCTCCGCTTTGATGAGGTGATCAAAGTGTTTGGATTTGTCCAAACTTATGGAGAAGCTTGTATTTACAAGAAAGTGAGTGGGAGCAATGTGGCATTTCTGATATTATATGTGGATGACATATTATTGATCGGAAATGATATAGATCTTTTAAATAGTGTTAAAAGTTATCTAAACAGCAAATTTTCAATGAAGGACCTAGGTGAAGCGTCATACATATTAGGCATAAAGATCTATAGAGATAGATCTAGGCGCCTAATAGGGCTATCACAAAGTACATACCTTGATAAGATTTTAAAGAAGTTTAAAATGGACGGAAGTAAGAAGGGGTTCTTACCTATGTTGGAAGGCAAGACATTGAGTAAGACTCAAAGTCCGGCTACGACGGAAGAAAGAGAGATAATGGACAAAGTCCCCTATGCTTCATCCATAGGCTCTATAATGTACGCCATGCTATGTACAAGACGGGATGTGGCACATGCTATTAGTTTGACTAGTAGGTACCAATCGGATCTAGGTTCAGAACACTGGATAGCGGTCAAGAATATCCTTAAGTACTTACGAAGAACTAAGGATATGTTTCTTGTATACGGAGGTGAAGAAGAGCTCGTCGCTAAGTGTTATGTCGACGCTAGCTTTTACACCGATCCAGATGACTCTAAGTCTCAATCCGGATACGTATTTCTCATGAATGGCGGAGCGGTTAGTTGGAGGAGCTCCAAACAACCTGTGGTGGCAGGATCAACAATGGAGGCCGAATATGTTGCTGCTTCGGAAGCGGCTCAGGAAGCGGTTTGGATGAAGGAGTTCATATCCGAACTAGGTATGGTTGCAAATGCATTGGACCCAATGGTGATATATTGTGACAACAATGGTGCCATTAACAATGCCAAAGAGCCAAGGTCTCACAAGCATTCCAAGCATATTAAGCGTCGGTTTCACTCCATCCGCGAGCATGTCAAGGATGGAGATATAAAGATTTATAAAGTACATACGGATCTCAATGTAGCAGATCCGTTGACTAAAACTCTCCCTAGAGCAAAACATGATCAACACCAGAACTCAATGGGTGTTAGATTTATCACTATGTAACTAGATTATTGTCTCTAGTGCAAGTGGGAGACTGAAGGGAATATGCCCTGAGAGGCAATAATAAAGTGTTTATTATGTGTATTCCAAGTATATGATAGATGTTTATTTTGCATGCTATAATTGTATTAATACGGAAACGTTAATACATGTGTGTTTAATAAACAAACAGAAAGTTCCTAGTTATGCCTCTCTCATAAACTAGCTCGTTGATTAACAAGATGATCAAGGTTTCCTAATCATAGACATTGGATGTTGTTAATAAAGGGATCACAACATTAGTGTAATGGTGTGATGAACATTCATCCGAAGTATAGCATTACGATCAAAGTCATTGAGTTTATATTGCTATAACAACTTACGAAGTAATCCTAATCCTTAGACCATGAGATCATGTCAATCACTAACACTGGAAGAGTTTCTTGATAACATCAAACGTCACACCGTAACAGGATGATTATAAAGATGGGTTTAGGACTAATAAAGTGTTATGTTGAGGCCCATGGATCAAGAGTGGAATTTGTTCATCCTGATGACGGATATATATACTCTGGGCCCTCTCGGTGATATCACATTGGTTAGCTTGCAAGCAAGTGATTTGATCACTAGAATGTTATATCACGGGAACGAGAAAAGAGTGCATGTCAGTAACGAGATCAAACTAGGTATGGAGATACCGATGATCGAATCTCGGACATGTAATATATCACGAAACAAAGGGATTAAGATACTGGAGTAAAAGGTTTCGACGATCACAAGAAAGTCATCGTTGAATGTATGGGAGTCAGTATGGGTCTCCAGATCCCGCTTCTGATTATTGATCCGAGAGGGGTCTCGATCATGTCCGCATTATTCACGAACCGTAGGGTGACACACTTAAGAGACACCGACATCCAATTGGAGCAAAAGTTTCATGCCGGAAAGAATAACAAGCACAGGAATTTATTTCACTAGATACCGAAACAGGTTTTCGGGTGAAATTGCATAAAGAGGTTATGCTGTGAAATAGAATTCTAGCAATGGGTTATTTGTGAATGTTTGTCATTAAAGTAATTGACAAAATTCTGAATAAAATAAAATAGTTTTATTTAATGAGAGATTGCATTAAATTTGGTGGAAATTTAATGGGAATTTGAGTGGATTTTTTAGTGGAGAAAATTGAAGGGCCATTTTGTGAGTGGAGTGTCCACCCACATGAATGAGGGAGGGGTGGGGGCACCCTCCATGGCCGGCGGCCATGCCCCCTTGGGCTTCCCCCCTCCCCTATATAAGGAGCCCCTCCTCTCACTTCTCACTCACACCTCCTTGTTAAGGATCTCTCTCCTCCCCTAGATTTTATCCCCCATGGTCTCGTACTAGCGAGATACATGTTCCTGGTGGCTATTCGGCAAGAAAGAGTTGTGCTTCCGCTGCATCGCTGGAGCGAGGAGGAGGAGGTTGCTCGGTGCCTCGAACGTGTGTGCGAGCACGGATGCACTGCTGATTTGCGGCGCTAGGACTTCCTCTCGATCTTTAGATCGGCAAGAGATCGTCTACATCAACCACGAGTCGAACTCGTTAAGCTTTTTCGGTCTTCAAGGGTATGTTCTCTACGGATATACATCCGCCCGTTGTTTGTATCTAGTAGATAGATCTTGGTACATAGTTCGTATTGTAGGATTTTTTTTGTTTTCTATGCTGCGAACCCTACAATTTCATCATTTATCAAGAGGGATGGGTGAGATGATGAAGATACATGATACGTCGGAAACGTATCTATAATTTTTGATGTTCCATGACGAGGAGGGAGTAGTTCTCCTTCGAGGCTAAGGGCTATACTGGTAGCTATGTGTTCATCTCTCTCTCTAGGCATGATCTTGTGGTCATGAGCTTTGTAATCAAGTAGATCTACCTTGCTACTCAAGTGCTTCATTAGATCTCTGCTCTCCCCATGTGTGTGAAAGTGACAGCGTGCATGCCATGGTGGAACTTAGGTTTGAGTCTACATAAATACTCTTTGTGCTTTAATAGGTCTATGCTTTTCCCCACGTGTGTGAAAGTGACAGTGTGCATACCGTGTGTGGCACTTCGGCTAGATTGAATATTTGTTATGAGTTATATTTGGAGTTGGATGTCTCTATGAAATTTTGGTGTTTGTTGGAACCATCTAGCGCTCAAGGTGACAGTGTGGGGTTATCTAGATTGGGGAAGGCGGACTTTGAGGTGTGCTGTTATAGCCCTACCATGGATTAGAGTGTCCAACCAGAGAGTAGTTAGGAGTAGTATCATGAAGAGAGGATATTTATATGAGAGAGTGTTCACTAGTGAAAGTATGATCCCTAGGCCTTGTTTCTAAACATTGAAACACCGTTTGCTACTAGATCTGTTGCATGTTTGCTTACTTCCATCTTTGTTCCGTTTGCTAGGGAGGTTTTGGGATTTTACCTTTCCTCCACGCCATAAGCTCGCTCTTTTGTGGCATCGTTGTCGGGGAGGAAAGGTAAAAGGCACTCACACACGTTACCCCACGGCAACAGCAAGCCAGAAAGCTCTTTTCTGGCACCGTTGCCGGGGAGGAAAGGTAAAAGGTACTCACATCCTCCGGTGTGAGTGCTCGAAATTATTTCCTTTAGATTCTATAGTTTTGTCTTTTTGTTTCTTGTTTTCACTAGTTAGGCTTAATGGAAAACAGAAAAAAATTAGAGAGACTTATAGTGTTTATCTTGAGTTAGGACATGAAGTGTTTGAAGAGAAAATTTAAAAACCTATGGAGCTTTATTTGCATGCTAATAGCAATGTTATTAGTATGAATTCTTTGGACACCATTATTGCTAATGCTATGGAAAATTCTAAGCTTGGGGAAGCTAGTTTTTATGAAGATGATCTTTTTAGTTCCCTAGCTTTGGAAGATAGCTATTGTATTGCTTATGATGATACTAAACCTCCAATTTATGATGATTACAATGATGAGTATGATATTTTCAGTCCACCTACTATTGAGGAGGAAATCAATTATGATTACAATATGCCTCCTATATTTGATGATTATGGTGATGAGAATAACAATGATAGCAATTTTGTTGAATTTTCTCCCACTACAATTAATAAGAATGACTATGCTTATGTGGAGAGTAATAATTATCATATGTATGTGGCTCATGATAAGAATGTTTTATGTGATAGTTATATTGTTAAGTTTATTCATGATGCTACTGAAAGTTATTATGAGAGAGAGAAATATGGTTTTATGTATCTCAATAATATTAAGTTTCCCCTCTTTATGTTGAAAATTTTGAAGATGCACTTGATTTGTTTTTCTATGCTTGTTGCTTTGTGCTTTCATGACTTGTTTATTTACAAGATTACTATGCATAGGAAGTGGGTTAGACTTAAATGTGTTTTGAATTTGCTTCTTGATGCTCCCTTTTACTTCAATTCATATTTCTTATGTCAGCATCTTCTCAAACTACCAAGCCTAACTTAAAGGCATTAAAGAAAAGTACTTGTTGGGAGATAACCCGAGAGTTTTTTTGAGTCTTGGAAGTTATTACTTCTGTAATAAACTCTCCTTATCCTTTTTATTTTGCTTTTTGTTCCAAGAATAACCTCTAATGAGAGGGAAGTAAGATTTGGGGAGTTGCTGTCCCGAAACAGATTTCTGTCCTCCACCATAAAAAATCGTGAGGATTCTCTGTAAGTTGGATTGGGCTGAAAATTTACTAATAAAGCCCCCAATATGTCAGATAACTTTCATTAGTCCAACACTTTTTTATTTGCGCAACATAAGGTCTTCGAAAACATCGGTTTATACCTGCTAGTCTGTTTTAACAGATTTCTGCCATTATTTGCATTTGCTTCTTATTGATTCCTTTTTGGTTTTTTTTGGGGGAGTTGAGATTTTTGAAGGAGTTGCTGCAGTAGCATGTGTTTTTAGTGAAAAGTTTTGCTGTTTTGAAACTAAACCCAAAGCTCTAATATCTTTTGAATACACTAATGTTGCTAATGAAGATTGTGTGAAGGAAAAATTTCAGGTGTAGAGAGATAATGATGTAATGAGATGAAGAATGGACAAAAGCTCAAGTTTAGGGATGCCACCATGGTGTCACCTCAAGAAATATCCAAAAGGTACAAGCGTCAAAGCTTGGGGATGCCCAAGGCATCCCCTTCTTCATCAATAAAAAGCTCAGGTCTTTCTAGACACTTTGTTTTTATTGTTTCATGCATTTTTGTGTTGTTCTTGGAGCGTCTTAGTTTTCATTTTGGGTTTTCGTTTGCTTAGTTTGCTTTAGTAAGTTGGTTGGTTACACCACACTTCTTTTGGAGAGAGACACACTCTGTTTCCATTGCCTAGAACACTCTAGTTTTCACTCTTATTGTTTTGGGAGTGTTCACTTTTGCTAGCACTGCGTTTAGCCTTAGTTTTCTTGTGCTTTCAGCTTACAAATTTTTAGTTCTTATTTGTGGATTTGTGAGACAGGCTCACTGGTATTTATTGATTATTATCTTTGTGAGTTGTTTCAAATAAGTTGCTTGGTGTTGGAAAGGAGTAGAAAGTTCTTGCTTGATAAGTGCAAGAGGAGCTTGCATTGACTGTGACTTAGACTTTAGCATGACATGCTAGATCTTGTTTTGACCTTATGCTTAGTGATTATTGCTGTAGCATGACTTGTTCCAAACAATTAGGATTGCTTAATGTGCCTTGAAGGAATCATGCGTTGTTTTAGCATACAAAAGCATAGTATTGTGGTATTCTCCTTTGATGCTTTGTTTGGGTTCACTTGGCACATGCTCACACCATGTTATGACTATGAAAAGTCACCATAGCCTCTATGATCATTTAGTCCTTGACTTGTAGTACCACTCTATGCTTTGATTAGTAATGTTTTGTCGCTCTGCATGCTTATGGCCATTATTGCTCTCTTAGTTGGTTGCTCCCAGTCTTTTGCTAGCCTCCAATTATATGAGTAAGCTCTACTCATGCTTCCAAATCCCAAGAAACCAAGTTATTCCAAAGTGTCCACTATAAATTCCTATGCATGGTGTATTACACCATTCCAAGTATATTCTTGTTTTCATATATCTTCCAATTAAAATGTATTTTGTTATGTGAAAACTTAGTGATTAAAGCTCTCACAAACTTGATGGCATACTTTATTTTTCTTGCCCCTAATAAACTTGAACCATTGTGTCATCTATGTTGTATATGCTTGCACTTATAGGTTGGAATTAGCAGAACCGTGCTGTCATAGGGAACATTTTCAACATTGCCCTTGTACTTTGTACTCAGTTGATATCAATGCTCTTTTGTCTATGGATGTCACCGGTGTGAAATAAAAAGGGAACTTGTAAGTACATGGAGTTTGTATTCTGTGTTAGAGAAACGCCTGGGCCGCTAGCCTAAGCCATGCTTAATCATGGTGGAAACTTCCAGCATCACCATAGTGACATCTATGAAGCATTCTTCTTATAAAAAAAGAGAGACACACTGAGAAAAGAGGAAAGAGAGAAAAAAGCACTATATTCCCATGGTAAATAAGAAGATTCTGAGATGCTCATTGTCTGCTTGCCTTGTCAATTTGGTTATGGGATAGCTCATCTACCATGTGCAAGGGGTACCTCATTGGCGGTTCTCTATGATATGCAAATACTTACAATGACAAGAACTTACAGGTGACTAAAGTTGAGTAGCATGAGGTGTGGCTCTCGTATTCAAGGGACTTGATATTGCCAACTCGTCAAGCATATACTCTATCTTTGTTCACTTTAACCTTAATCACTTCAAGATGCTTATGATAGGGGCAATGAGGGCTGAAAGCTAACAAGTACCACAATTTTTGGAAGCTCTTTTTGAAACTTGAAATCCCTGCTTCCCTTTGTGAAGGGCCTGTCTTACACTATTATTTGAGTCTCCACCTTCTACTTTTAGGCACCATTAAGAGAGCATAGTTGCCATTCTGTGTGCAGTATCCCAAAACTTATTGATTGATGCATATTATGATATTACTTGTTCTTGTGCTATTTGTTTCTAGTCACACTTGTGAACTTTGAAGGTGTCCTATGCATCTATTTGCTACTCTATGAGGGACAAGATGATTTCCACTATGCTATGTTTTCTGTATGTGAAACAAACAAACGTTTTTCAATGCATGTTATTCATGATCTTTGTTTGTAGCCTTTCATATAGCATGCATAGTTACTATGTCCTATTATTAGAACTCCATCTTTCATGCACATGTTTAGAGTTCTTTGATCCCAGCTTTCAATTCTTGCAAATGGTTTGATCTTGGTTTTGATGGTGCATGTCACCTCAAAAATTATTCTTTTTATCACTTACCTACTCGAGGACGAGCAGGAGTTAAGCTTAGGGATGCTTGATACGTCGGAAACGTATCTATAATTTTTGATGTTCCATGCTTGTTTAGTATCTACTTTGCTTTGCTTTGTCTTTCTTTGAGGTGTTGTGGCATTCCGCAAAACCACTACTAGAAAATCGCGTTGTTTTTGTGCATTGCATCGTCATCATCATGCATTGTTTGTCTGAAACTATTTCGAAACGCCTAGCTTTGTTTTCTAAATAGCCCCCGTCTTATTTCAAATTAAAACATCGGTCCGTTCAGATCTTTTATTTGTCTAAAAAGTATTTACAAAAATGTTTTACAAATAAAATTAAAACAATAAAAATAATTTGTCCGGAGAGGCAGTCCGACCGGTCAGGCCAGAGGCCCAATCGGGCCAGACTACCTACAATCCGGTCCACCTAAATCTTTTCCTACCTACACCTAGTCTACCCCACCCTGCCTCCACCTCACCCCATCCAATAGTCTGCCGCCACCTCACCCTCTCCCTTCCCTCCAGCCAACCCCCAGCTGCCACATCACCCTAGCCACCTCTCTCACCCCACCAAACCTGCCAGCCTGTCCCCGCCTCCCTCCACCACCTGGGCCCACCCCAACCCCACACCACCACCCACACCTGCTCACACACACACCACACACCACGCACGCCCAACACGCCCACTCCCTGGACCCGGTCCCACCGCCCAACCCGACCACACACCCAGGCCCCGATGCAGCCCCGGCCCCACCCCGGGATCCCCATCGCCCTCCCCTGCCTCGCACCACCACGCGCCTCTCACCTCGATCTCCACCTCCTCGCCGTGCTCCCCAAGACCCCCTGCTGTCGAGCTCCGTCCCGGCCGCCTCTCTCCCAAGCATGCACCGCCTTCCTCCCCGCGCCTCCCCGCCGGTCGCCTCCGCCCTCGCCGGCTCCGGCCGTCTCCGGCTCCTCCCCTCTCCGGCCTCCCTCTGCGCCGGCACGCCCCCGTCGCCTCTCCGCTAGCCTCCCTTCTCCGGCCGCCGTCGCCCTCCCCTAGGGCGCTCCTCCTCCGTCGGCCGCATCACCGACAGACCACCGCCGCCGCCCCTTTCCTCCTGCATCCCCCTCCGGCCGGCCCCTGCAGGCCTCGTCCTCGCCCTCCTCTGGCCGGTGCCGCCCTGTCCGCGAGACGGCCCCGACCCCGTCTTCATCCTGGAGCCCGGGCCCCTGCTCATCCTCGGTGTCTCCGACCGCGCCCCACGGCGTCCCTCCGGCGCGCCCTCGTCTTCACCGCGAGTGCGCTGCCGCACTGCTTATCCCCATGTCGCCCTCTGCCTGCAAGCAAGCGCCTTAACCCCTGCCGCTGTCGCATGGTGCTTGATGCCATACAGGAATATCCTATTCTGTTTCTCTGCCTCTGTGCATCACGAGCGTCGGTATGGTTATAATTGGTGACATTCTGTCTTGGCCCCAAACTGCTAATGTGATGATGTTGAGGCAATTTTGTTGTCAAAGACCAACGCAAGTTGGATGCGACAAGGCCTCCTCGTTGACATGCAACCCGAGTCCGACATCGGAAATCAAAGTGGGAACCCCAAGTACTTCGTCATAGTGACCGGACGCGATGATGCCAGACCAACAAGATCTCCCTCATGGATTTTTGGAGCCCCATCCTCGGATTCGAAGACCTCCAACATGGACACCCACGGAACCCGAAGACCGCGGAACCCCAAGACCTCCGACATGGATCCGAAGGCCGAGCCCTCGACACGCCAAGATTGCCGACGCGAATACGCCAAGTTCGTCTTCCCGGACACCGTGTGACAAGATCTACTTCACGGATCCGAAGACCCCGGTACCCGATCCACTCGAGTTCGCCATCGACTACAAGATCGACACCGACCAGGGCGAGTCCGATGCGCCCCGACGCCAACCAAGTCCTGCTTCCCGGATGCGACAAGATCTACCTCAGTTATCCGAGAACGATCCCGCCGAGACCGAACCCCAGATCCGAACCCTGAGTCCGAACCCCGAACCCCCGGACCCAAGATCGGCCGAACCCAGATGTGTGAACCTTTTCCCGAGCCCTATTTTATAAATGCTAAATATAAAACTTGTTGCATATTAAATCATTCATCTCGCATGCATATTTGTGTGGTTTGGGGGCCTTAGGCCGATTCACCATATAATTAAATATGGGGCCATATGCAGGCAAATCTAGTCTAATATTGGCCTCATTTAAATTTGTGTAGCGAACCGGTGCTGTCTTTTGTCTTGATAATGCCACATTTAAATTGCGGGGTAGTTAAACAACTTGAACCATTTAATTAAATGTCGGGACCCCGGTTCCGCTTAATATGGCCTAATTGCATCGCACCTTTGCCATGTCATACATCATACATGCATCATGCCCGATCTTCTGCCGTTGTATTAAATATTGCATTCGGTGTTTATTCTAGTGTTTTGGTTCTTCGCGGATAAGGCCGTTGAGTTGATGCGAGTGTCGACCCGATCTTCGATTGAACCTTCGGCAATGTTTTTCAGGCGAGCATCTCCCCCTTTCTACCTATCTTACTTTTATAGTATTTATTCCCTCCTGTTGATCTATTGCTATCTGTGTTGCGATGCTCTAGTTTTCGTACCCGTGTTATTCCTTGCAGCCTTATATTGCCTTGGACACCTCCTATTACCTGTTGTTTGGTAGATAGTTGGACCTGCGCGTCGTAGTCGCTTGCTCAAGTGCTGTTGCGTGTCGCCAAGTACCACAGTTGTTGGAGTATTGCCGTGTGTTTATTGTTGGAGATGATCATAACTTTAATTATTGTTTAATAACTAAAATTGAAGTAGGTAAGCAGAGGCACGGGTGGGCAATAGATGTTATTTGGTTGTTAACCGTCCACTTGTGTCCCGTAGGACCCCGAGTTCTTGACACCTGTTCCGAGATCGAGCGCGCTAACCACAGGTGGGGAGATATGGGCCCACCATCGATTAGTACCTGATTTCAAAGTATTGTACTGGGGGCCACAAACTAGTTTGAGGTTTTATTTACTATCCTGTACTTATGCCATGCCTTACTGCTTTATTTAAATTGTGCGATGGATAGCACCTGTACTGTTTAGGATCGGGACACGTTTTCGCGGTGTCGACAAGCCCAGTTTTGGGTTCCCCGTCGTTCACAGCCGTCTACCCAAACCCTGAGTCCGTCTCGGAGCCCGGACGACTTTGTTGCGGGTGTACTTAGTGGGGTGGCCCCCCGTGCTTGCTTTGGGTCTGGAAACGTCATGACTTAGGCCCCGCCGACATACCGATGGGTGTATGTTAACTGATCTGGCAAAAAGGGTCGAGGTGCCTATGGATACTTTGGTGCACCCCTGCAGGGTTAAATCTTTTCGAGAAGCCGTGTCCGCGGTTATGGACGACTTGGAGCACAGTGCTTGATCATAGACAACTATAACTAAAGTTTACTGTTATAATTTGACTTGTATCCGATATGACTAGTAATCAGCTTCATTTCAACGGAATGGCTAAATAAAAGTACCAAGAACTGCTGGGTTTTGGGGTTATCTCATGTTAATTGTATCTGACTAGTAAGTGTTGCAACTACAACGGAATGGTTAACTAAAACGGCCCACTGCTTATTTTTATCAGGATGATTATCTATACTTGACTAGTAATTGCTGCAATGATAACGGAGTAAATAAAACTGCCAACTGAGTGAGTTCCTCGGTTGACTTCCTCGTTTGATATCGAGGGGGAAACACCAGGATGGGTTTGTTTGGTGTTAGATTCAGGTTGGATCCAAATAGATCTTTCTTATCCCTCTCTGATAACCGACAGTTATATCGAGTCTCTATAGGTTGTTTAGTGCATGCTGCGCTGCCGCTTCAGTCCACCATACCTATGTAGGCGAGGACCGCCGAATTCTAGCCTCGCCGTGTACTGGCCTCAGTACTGACGCTCCTCTTTTTCCTTTGCCCTTTGTCGGCACCCCTTTTGTTTTAGCAGGTTTCGACGTCGTTAGCAGGGTTACCCTTCCGGCCTGGCCTGGGCAGGGTTATGGACGCCATTGGTTATTCTTCAGGGCTCTTAGCCCCATTTGCGTCTTGTCCGTAGTCGGACGCTCTATCATTTTCAAGGTGATTTGGATCTTTGTATTTTATATCTGTATTCTTGACTCATTGAGTCGCTGTTGTATATATATCTGTTCTGTGGGTCCCATCGAGGACTGTTGTGTAATGTTATTACTTCGTTTTCCACCCGCACGAAAGTGCCTGGTGGGCACCTTTGAATCGTTTCTATGCGGGTTTGGTGGGAATCGCTGAAACTTGCATAGGGTCGATTCTGAGGGTGTTACAGAGTGGTATCAGAGCTCAGCAGTTGCGATACCCCACAAGTCCAGCCTGTAGGATAACCTAGCTAACGGCCAAAGTAGAGTGTCAAAACTATTTTCGAAAAATCGGTTGGATAGTTCTGATTAGGTCTGATTTTACTCCTTACCCCTCTGCTGCTCTCCTCTCACCTCTGCGTGTTTTGAATCCGCTCTCTTCTCTCTCTTCGAGTCCAGGATTTCTCGTGGTTGGGTTCCATCGTACCTTCAGGGTTTCGCTTCCTCCTTTGGTAACGGTGTTGCTACATCTGGTCTTCATGTTATCCGAGGAATCCTTCGTCTGGTGGACTTTTCTTTGATCCTTATCGTGCCTTCCGGTGTTTTCCGCCGCGACGACATCATCTACGCCAGATCTGATGCAGAGTCTGCATCACTCCTTTGTTTCTGAACCTCGTTTGTCGAGATCTTCAGTCTGATTCCGAGAATGGTTGTACTCTTTTCTACTGATTGTGCAGAGTAATAGTTTGGGTGCGTGATGGATTGGCCCCCATGCCGACTACCCTTTCTATTCGCTTTTGTACATTAAAGTGGATGAGAATGCATCGGTTCCCTCTTTCCATCGAAGCTAGAGGTGGCTTTATTTGTTGATACCTCTACCTTCGACCTTTTGTTTCCGGAGTGTTCTCTCGACGATCACGGACAACGACCTCTTGTTAGTGGTGTCGCGAGGACCTACACGAAGTGCGAGAAGATTCAGATCGCCGCCCTCCTTCCCGGTACCATGAGGCGGATCTCGAGGGCGAGATCCATTGTTAGTGGTGTCGAATTGTGGCATTCCGCAAAACCACTACTAGAAAATCGCGTTGTTTTTGTGCATTGCATCGTCATCATCATGCATTGTTTGTCTGAAACTATTTCGAAACACCTAGCTTTGTTTTCTAAATAGCCCCCGTCTTATTTCAAATTAAAACATCGGTCCGTTCAGATCTTTTATTTGTCTAAAAAGTATTTACAAAAATGTTTTACAAATAAAATTAAAACAATAAAAATAATTTGTCCGGAGAGGCAGTCCGACCGGTCAGGCCAGAGGCCCAATCGGGCCAGACTACCTACAATCCGGTCCACCTAAATCTTTTCCTACCTACACCTAGTCTACCCCACCCTGCCTCCACCTCACCCCATCCAATAGTCTGCCGCCACCTCACCCTCTCCCTTCCCTCCAGCTAACCCCCAGCTGCCACGTCACCCTAGCCACCTCTCTCACCCCACCAACCCCGCCAGCCTGTCCCCACCTCCCTCCACCACCTGGGCCCACCCCAACCCACACCACCACCCACACCTGCTCACACACACACCACACACCACGCACGCCCAACACGCCCACTCCCTGGACCCGGTCCCACCGCCCCAACCCGACCACACACCCAGGCCCCGATGCAGCCCCGGCCCCACCCCGGGATCCCCATCGCCCTCCCCTGCCTCGCACCACCACGCGCCTCTCACCTCGATCTCCACCTCCTCGCCGTGCTCCCCAAGACCCCCTGCTGTCGAGCTCCGTCCCGGCCGCCTCTCTCCCAAGCGTGCACCGCCTTCCTCCCCGCGCCTCCCCGCCGGTCGCCTCCGCCCTCGCCGGCTCCGGCCGTCTCCGGCCTCCCTCTGCGCCGGCACGCCCCCGTCGCCTCTCCGCTAGCCTCCCTTCTCCGGCCGCCGTCGCCCTCCCCTAGGGCGCTCCTCCTCCGTCGGCCGCGTCACCGACAGACCACCGCTGCCGCCCCTTTCCTCCTGCATCCCCCTTCGGCCGGCCCCTGCAGGCCTCGTCCTCGCCCTCCTCTGGCCGGTGCCGCCCTGTCCGTGAGACGGCCCCGACCCCGTCTTCATCCTGGAGCCCGGGCCCCTGCTCATCCTCGGTGTCTCCGACCGCGCCCCACGGCGTCCCTCCGGCGCGCCCTCGTCTTCACCGCGAGTGCGCTGCCGCCGTGCTTCTCCCCATGTCGCCCTCTGCCTGCAAGCAAGCGCCTTAACCCCTGCCGCTGTCGCATGGTGCTTGATGCCATATAGGAATATCCTATTCTGTTTCCCTGCCTCTGTGCATCATGAGCATCGGTATGGTTATAATTGGTGACATTCTGTCTCGGCCCCAAACTGCTGATGTGATGATGTTGAGGCAATTTTGTTGTCAAAGACCAACGCAAGTTGGATGCGACAAGGCCTCCTCGTTGACAGGCAACCCGAGTCCGACATCGGCAATCGAAGTGGGAACCCCAAGTACTTCGTCATAGTGACCGGACGCAATGATGCCAGACCAACAAGATCTCCCTCATGGATTTTTGGAGCCCCATCCTCGGATTCGAAGACCTCCAACATGGACACCCACGGAACCCGAAGACCGCGGAACCCCAAGACCTCCGACATGGATCCGAAGGCCGAGCCCTCGACACGCCAAGATCGCCGACGCGAATACGCCAAGTTCGTCTTCCCGGACACCGTGCGACAAGATCTAATTCACGGATCCGAAGACCCCGATACCCGATCCACTCGAGTTCGCCATCGACGACAAGATCGACACCGACCAGGGCGAGTCCGATGCGCCCTGACGCCAACCAAGTCCTGCTTCCCGGATGCGACAAGATCTACCTTAGTTATCCGAGAACGATCCCGCCGAGACCGAACCCCAGATCCGAACCCTGAGTCCGAACCCCGAACCCCCGGACCCAAGATCGGCCGAACCCAGATGTGTGAACCTTTTCCCGAGCCCTATTTTATAAATGCTAAATATAAAACTTGTTGCATATTAAATCATTCATCTCGCATGCATATTTGTGTGGTTTGGGGGCCTTAGGCCGATTCACCATATAATTAAATATGGGGCCATATGCGGGCAAATCTAGTCTAATATTGGCCTCATTTAAATTTGTGTAGCGAACCGGTGCTGTCTTTTGTCTTGATAATGCCACATTTAAATTGCGGGGTAGTTAAACAACTTGAACCATTTAATTAAATGTCGGGACCCCGGTTCCGCTTAATATGGCCTAATTGCATCGCACCTTTGCCATGTCATACATCATACATGCATCATGCCCGATCTTCTGCCGTTGTATTAAATATTGCATTCGGTGTTTATTCTAGTGTTTTGGTTCTTCGCGGATAAGGCCGTTGAGTTGATGCGAGTGTCGACCCGATCTTCGATTGAACCTTCGGCAATGTTTTTCAGGCGAGCATCTCCCCCTTTCTACCTATCTTACTTTTATATTATTTATTCCCTCCTGTTGATCTATTGCTATCTGTGTTGCGATGCTCTAGTTTTCGTACCCGTGTTATTCCTTGCAGCCTTATATTGCCTTGGACACCTCCTATTACCTGTTGTTTGGTAGATAGTTGGACCTGCGCGTCGTAGTCGCTTGCTCAAGTACTGTTGCGTGTCGCCAAGTACCACAGTTGTTGGAGTATTGTCGTGTGTTTATTGTTGGAGATGATCATAACTTTAATTATTGTTTAATAACTAAAATTGAAGTAGGTAAGCAGAGGCACGGGTGGGCAATAGATGTTATTTGGTTGTTAACCGTCCACTTGTGTCCCGTAGGACCCCGAGTTCTTGACACCTGTTCCGAGATCGAGCGTGCTAACCACAGGTGGGGAGATATGGGCCCCCCATCGATTAGTACCTGATTTCAAAGTATTGTACTGGGGGCCACAAACTAGTTAGAGGTTTTATTTACTATCCTGTACTTATGCCATGCCTTACTACTTTATTTAAATTGTGCGATGGATAGCACCTGTACTGTTTAGGATCGGGACACGTTTTCGCGGTGTCGACAAGCCCAGTTTTGGGTTCCCCGTCATTCACAACCGTCTACCCAAACCCTGAGTCCGTCTCGGAGCCCGGCCGACTTCGTTGCGGGTGTACTTAGTGGGGTGGCCCCCCGTGCTTGCTTTGGGTCTGGAAACGTCATGACTTAGGCCCCGCCGACATACCGATGGGTGTATGTTAACTGATCTGGCAAAAAGGGTCGAGGTGCCTGTGGATACTTTGGTGCACCCCTGCAGGGTTAAATCTTTTCGAGAAGCCGTGTCCGCGGTTATGGACGACTTGGAGCACAGTGCTTGATCATAGACAACTATAACTAAAGTTTACTGTTATAATTTGACTTGTATCCGATATGACTAGTAATCAGCTTCATTTCAACGGAATGGCTAAATAAAAGTACCAACAACTGCTGGGTTTTGGGGTTATCTCATGCTAATTGTATCTGACTAGTAAGTGTTGCAACTACAACGGAATGGTTAACTAAAACGGCCCACTGCTTATTTTTATCAGGATGATTATCTATACTTGACTAGTAATTGCTGCAATGATAACGGAGTAAATAAAACTGCCAACTGAGTGAGTTCCTCGGTTGACTTCCTCGTTTGATATCGAGGGGGAAACACCAGGATGGGTTTGTTTGGTGTTAGATTCAGGTTGGATCCAAATAGATCTTTCTTATCCCTCTCTGATAACCGACAGTTATATCGAGTCTCTATAGGTTGTTTAGTGCATGCTGCGCTGCCGCTTCAGTCCACCATACCTATGTAGGCGAGGACCGCCGAATTCTAGCCTCGCCGTGTACTGGCCTCAGTACTGACGCTCCTCTTTTTCCTTTGCCCTTTGTCGGCACCCCTTTTGTTTTAGCAGGTTTCGACGTCGTTAGCAGGGTTACCCTTCCGGCCTGGCCTGGGCAGGGTTATGGACGCCATTGGTTATTCTTCAGGGCTCTTAGCCCCATTTGCGTCTTGTCCGTAGTCGGACGCTCTATCATTTTCAAGGTGATTTGGATCTTTGTATTTTATATCTGTATTCTTGACTCATTGAGTCGCTGTTGTATATATATCTGTTCTGTGGGTCCCATCGAGGACTATTGTGTAATGTTATTACTTCGTTTTCCACCCGCACGAAAGTGCCTGGTGGGCACCTTTGAATCGTTTCTATGCGGGTTTGGCGGGAATCGCTGAAACTTGCATAGGGTCGATTCTGAGGGTGTTACAGGTGTTTTTATATCTTTTCTATAACTAACCTATTAACAAGATGACACAGTGCCAGTTGCCTATTTTCTTCTGTTTTTGGTTCCAGAAAGGCAGAAAATCAATATTCTCGGAATTGGACGGGATAAAAGCCAAAGTTATTATTTTTCCCGGAGCAACACATAACCACGAAGCAGAGCCAGAGGGGGGCCACAGGGTGGCCGCACCCCCTAGGCACGGGCAAGCCCTGGAGGCGCCTGGAGGGGGTGTGGGCCCCCTGGACCCCCACCGACCTTGATTCCTACGCCTATAAGAAGCCTCCGACCCAAAAACCCTAGGGCATCCAGAAGAAATCCACGAAAACCTCTGCTGCACCGCCGCCACCAAGGGGGAGATTCGGGGGACAGAAAGTCTCTGTTCCGGCACCTTGCCGAGACGGGGAAGTGCCCCCGGAGCCATCTCCATCGATCTCCACCACCATCTCCATCACCGTTGCTGATTCCCATGATGAGGAGGGAGTAGTTCTCCTTCGAGGCTAAGGGCTCTACCGGTAGCTATGTGTTCATCTCTCTCTCTATGCATGATCTTGTGGTCATGAGCTTTGTAACCAAGTAGATCTACCTTGCTACTCAAGTGCTTCATTAGATCTGTGCTCTCCCCATGTGTGTGAAAGTGACAGCGCCCATGCCATGGTGGCACTTAGGTTTGAGTCTACATAAATACTCTTTGTGCTTTAAAAGATCTATGCTGACAACGTGCATACCGTGTGTGGCACTTTGGCTAGATTGAATATTTGTTATGAGTTATATTCGAAGTTGGATGTCTCTATGAAATTGTGGTGTTTGTTGGAACCATCTAGCGCTCAAGGTGACAGTGTGGGGTTATCTAGATTGGGAAAGGCGGACTTTGAGGTGTGTTGTTATAGCCCTACCATGGATTAGAGTGTCCAACCAGAGAATAGTTAAGAGTAGTATCATGAAGAGAGAATATTTATATAAGAGAGTGTTCACTAGTGAAAGTATGATCCCTAGGCCTTGTTTCTAAACATTGAAACACCATTTGCTACTAGATCTGTTGCATGTTTGCTTGCTTCCATCTTTGTTCCGTTTGCTGGGGAGGTTTTGGGATTTTAACTTTCCTCCACGCCATAAATACCTCCGTTCCTCTTGCCATAAGGCAAGTGATGTTCTTGTTCGAGATATTCTCATTTGAAGAGTCGAAGAGGGAGAATGTGGGAGGAGAAGTAGTGCCAAGAGCAGCCACACCACTTGATGTTTCCTCTTCATCATCTTCATTGTCGGAGGAGAATTCTTCATGAGTGATCAACAAAATTTCACCCGACTTCTTGTTGATGGGATTCTTCTTGACGAAGGGTTTCTTGTAAGGAGCTTTGGAAGTTTTCTTCAACACAAGTTTGACCCCATGATCTTATCTTTTCTCATAGGTATAACCCGCCACAAAGTGATAGCGGTCACCACAATTGAAGCAAGTTCTCAATTTAGTGACATTGTCTCTTCTTCCATTTGGGTTGCTTCTTCGTTGCATTTCCATCTTGGCCTTGGCGGGGTCTTTCCTGAAGTTCTTTGCATAGAAGTCCATATATTCACCATGAGAAATCTTGACATCATTAGGGTGGCTCATTGATAGACCTTCATCACTATCATCATCATCCACATGTTCCACAACTTTGTCCTTTAATGCAAGGTTGACAACATTGCTCATTCCAAGGGATCGAGCACGAGCATCTTTGGCATTCTTGGCGGCAACCTTGAAAGAGTCCATCTCTTGCATAACTTCATCGGAGGTCATGAGGTGATAGTTGTGTCTTCCTTGTAGGCTCTTCAAGTCGGTAGGCTCGAAAGGCATGAGTGCACTCACATATTTCCTTTTTACCCAAGCATCATACACATGTGAGGCACCCACATTCCTAAAGGCGGTGGCGGTGGACTTGAGCCTACGATACATGTCTTCATGATCTTCACCATCCTTCATATAGAAGCCTTTGGCTTCATTGCTTAGTGCATCATACCGGTTCCTTCTCATGCTCTCATTTCCAACATACAACTCTATGAGAGCATCCCAAGCTTCCTTGGCGGTGTTGAGGTGCTCAATATGTGGATAATATTTTGTACCCAATCCTTGTTGTATCATGTGCAAGGTGGTGGCATTGAGTTGACTATTGACAACTTCTCTTCTAGTCAAGTTGGTTGGATCCCCAATATGGAGTCCTTCTTCAATGATGTTCCGTAACTCAATACAAGAGATGTGCACATGAGATTTCATTAGTGATTGCCATTGAGCAAAAGTAGATGCAGCTAGCTTTGGTGGGTCACCTCTATTGTTTATATGAGGGTGAGGAATTGGAGGGTCGGGAAAGTACCATCCTTGAGACTCATGGTGCTCTCCCTTCCCACCGTCCCTTTTTGTGGAAGAATTAATGTTGTTTGGATTATCCCCAACTTCCACAACCGCGGGTGATGACGGGGCATTCACCTTTGGTATTGATGGAGTTACCTCTTGAGGAGAAGGGGATGATGAGTCACCTTTATCTTTAACAAGTTGCTCAAGTAACTTGTGCAATTGTTTGATCTCGTTGCCCAAGGTGGAGGTCAATCTTGTTTCCAAGTTATTGAGATCCTCCATGGTCACCGAGTTGGTAGGCTCACCATCACCTTCCCCTAAGTTGCTACCCATATACTCTTAGGCGGTAAAGCCCGAATAAAGAGCCGAGGCTCTGATACCAATTGAAAGGATCATATGGGCACCTAGAGGGGGGGGTGAATAGGTGCTACTTCAATTTTTCTTCTTTTTCAAATTAGGGTTTGACAAGAAAGGTAAATTCTCTAGATTATGCAACTAAGGTGAATTTACCTATATGTCAAACTAGCACCAACAAGCACAAACAATAAGCAAGAACAAGTAAAGTAAAGTGCGGTAAAGGATAGAAGTAACCAAAGTGGAGGACACGGAGACACAAGGATTTGTTTCCCGTAGTTCCTTCCTTTTGAGGGGAAGTACGTCTATGTTTGGAGAGGGGGTGGTTTCAAACCACCAACGCCACGAGAGGCCTCCCTTGTTCTCTGATGAACCTCACCCCAAAGGGTTTGATTCACCTCTTCCACTATATCGGCAACCTTCGAGGTGGAATCCGTCACCTTTACAACAAGTTCGGGGCACACATCCATAACTTAATTGGAGGCTCCCAAATACAAGCAAGCTGTCAAACAATCAAAGACAAGCTTGTAAGAACCAAATCAAAAGATAGGGTTTTAAAAGAAACACTACAGCATGGGGGCCTCAAGTGAATGAGGGGGAAATGAAGATCTCTCTTGGTGAAGCTGTAGAACAAGGCCTCCTCCTCCGATTCTCCAAAGATCAATGACTTTGGATGGTTGGATGTAGAGATCTTGTTGATTTGGTGGCTCTAATGGTGATGGTGTTCTTCAGTGGGTCGAGCAGCTGGAGGAAGGGGATAAGGGCCTCTATTTATAAGCATCCCCCTCCACTGAACCGTTTTCTAACCGTTGGAGAAAAGTTAGACCGGAGACTCCGGTCTACACCGGAGAATCTGGCCCATCTCTGGACCAATCTTCGGACCAGCATACAGAATGTCCCAGGCCTTCTGTGAGCCAAGTGGACCGGAGACTCCGGTCCAGCCACACCGGAGACTCCGGACAGTCTCGGACCTTGCTTCGGACCACCTATCAGATTGTCCCAGGAAGAAATCTGGAGCCCCCTCCGGGGATTCCTGGGGAAACTCTAGACCACACCGGAGACTCCGGTCCAGCCAGACCGGAGACTCCGGTCTGGAATTCCCAGGAACATGTAAATATTGCAGGGAAAGTTCCGTAGGTCAAGGGACCTTTTCACTTTGCATTATATCAACCTATAGACAATAGCATGCTGTAAAATGATCTACTTGTTATTAACAAACACCAAAAGTGATTATAACAGTAAATGTCCTTTCAAAATTCTCCAGCGTCACTGAGCCTAGTCGATCAACCTAGCATGCTTCATGGATTGTATTCTCTCGACCTAACATGTGCGGTGCGCGGGAGGAAATGAGAAAGACGAAAAGCCTCACACGTAGGACACTAAACACTAACCTTGACATGACGATTATCGAGGATTACCTATCCTCGAAGAGTAACATGTGGAGCCTTTCAACCAGGATGTGAAATCCCACATCTTGCCCGAGACTAGATTAATCACAAAAGTATATATATGCCATTTGTACCTCACTTCTTTTACCATGTCGATGATCCTATTCTAGGTAGTATGTCGAGCGGACCGAGAAGGTACCCAACTAAGGATGATTCTAAGCAACAAACTTTTATATGGCCACCTATGATAACCGATTATGTAAAATATGGCATACATCGAACGACTAAAACATTTACTAGATAATTCACATTCCAAGTGCCATCGTGATGGTTAATCGGACCATGGACCAAAGATAGATGTTCTAACCCCCTTGGAGTTGATACTTGAGATGCGACATTCTCTTAGGTACCAAAGGATCCGACCATATGTGTATCCTTGTTCTGCCTCCGACACCCATATACACCAACATTGAAGGTTTACAACCAGACACCTTTGTCACGTGTACTTTACCCATAACACTCGAGCAGAAGTAGGGTCTACATACTTTATCAATCTTCATCTTTGTTAGCATCACCAGGATAAAACAAAAAATATCTTGGAACCGCGCTCCTACTTTCCTCTTGGGGAGACACATTTTTCTTCATGCAAACCAACGCATCTTCTTCCGGATTGTCGTTGTCAAGCACCCCACCAACCGTGCTATGTTGGATCGATGGTTCCTTTGTGTACTTTCTTTTAAAATTTTGAAGACCGACATACAATATGGCAGGATAGCTCGCGCAACATCGCCTTTTCTCCCACCGTGAATTTTCTTCCAACCACTAATTATTTCTTCACCAAACAATAATAAATCGAAAGATTCATTCCAGTCAGCACCAACCAAAGTAGGGAGCCCAAGTACTTGTTTATCAATGATTGGTCATGGTATTAAGGTGAGTATTGTGTCAATTTAGCATACGTGTTCGGGCTAAAATATAATGATCAATTTTGCATCATTGACTAGCTTACTCGAAGAGAAAAAGGCATTTAACATCATGAAGACAACTTGCACAAACCAGTACTATCACAGTCATCCAAAAATTCCAGATTGGGCACCATAAATATATGTGTATCTCGGCTGACACAAAATCCGGGGGCAATAAATTGGTTGGCTAACGGGTACGATGCTCTCTAACACGAGAATTATCGAGCAAACATTCACTTTTAGGCTTTTTCGAATGAACTTATATTACTTAAAAATATAAGAAATTACAATCACTCAGAGCATCTCTAGCAGACATCGGGAAATTGCGAACGAAAAACGCGTTTCCAGGTTGTGTTCGAGCTAGGTTTTGCTCGAAGAACACAATGGCCAGAACAGAAACCAGAAATTCAAACCGTAAACATGAGATTTTTGAACATTCGCGGGAGATTTCAAAACGCGAGCATAGTTCATACATAGTACTGACGCGATCATCAAAACACGAAGTAAACCTAAATACTACGGGGGGATCTGCCGTCGCCGCCGCTAAACCCTAGCATGGACACAAAATCGGGCTCACCGGAGCCCAGGGAGCGGCGGCGACACTTCCGGCGGCGGGCTTCACTCCTTGTCGGAGAAGTTGAAGTCCGACAGCCCGAAGCTGATGTCGGAGGCGAGGTCGATGACCTCTACCTCGTGCGCCGCCCGCTCGAGCTCGCCCTGGACCTGCTTCCCACAGGAATCGCGATCACCGGCGAGCCCTGCTCGTGGAAGATGTTGTCGATCATCTCGTCGCGTTGAGCTCGACGGGCCTCCGCCTATGCCTCGGTGATGCTCCGCTGCTAGATGACCTCGACCCAGCGGTCGAAGGAGGCGTCGTCGAGGGCATAGTCGGCCTCCATGACGACGCGGCCCTCCGGGAGCTCCTCCTCCTTCTTTACCGGCTGCGGCAGAGTCCTCGACACGCGCGAGGATCTCCCCTCCCCTCGGTGGGCGTGGATGCGGGTGTTGAACTCCTCCTTCTCGCAGCGGAGGAGCACAGCCGGCACCGACGAGCGGAACTTCTTGTAGTGGAGGACGGCACGCTTGCGCGCCCCGTCCGAGCGCATGCACCGGCGGCGCTCCTCCTCCTCCGCGGGCGTCAGGCGACGGAAGCACGGCATGGAAGCTCCCCGAAGTTCCATCGCATACTGGATTGGCCGGATCTGCTACGGCTGGCGAGAAATTGCTCGCCGGTGCTCGGCGATTTGAGCGGTGGTGCGCGGCGGAGGCGTGGAGGGGGCGGTGGCGGAGAAATGGATCATGACCTGCGAAATGAGCTCGGAATCGGGGATTTATGGTTCGAGGGGGTCGATTCCCAGGTGCCCGAAAAAATTTCCAGGTCGGATCATGTTTACGATGTCTGTTCCATCCAGATTTCGCGACCCGGCCCAAAAAACCGCCGTAATTTTTTAGGTCCGGCGTCTTTTCAGTGTCTGCTAAAGATGCTCTAAGGTAAGTGTTTGGTAAGCCCTCTAGACCAGAGCGAGGCTAGCCACACTACCATAAGAGAAGTTTGTTCTAGCATAATATTGCTAAAAATGACTTATTTTGACATCATACAAGTTTGACAGACTTCTCTCAAGGTTTTAATCTCTTCAATCGTGGTTGTCTATAGCGATCAACTTCACTATTATCCAAGATCTTGATAATCTCCAAACAATAAATCTCAATTACCATCCATTGATTGCACCATTGCAAGGCTAAGGAAAGTCCTTTAACTACATTAAGATCAGCTATGAGGGCAACCCTACAATAGAAGAGCTGGCGGCATGATGATAATATGATTTCACCTTCATGATCACGAACAATCACGACAGCTCCCGCGACACAGACTGCTCCGAATGATCTAGCTGTATTTACTTTCAACCAACCATCAGGCAAGGGTGTCCAGCATGGTACCAGATCTTGTTCTTGTACCCTAAATGCGTGGAACTACTTGTTCTCCATGTCCAAAATGAACCTCCCTTTAACTACATCTTTAGTAGAACGATACTTTACCTAAAGCAACGATTCCATATAGCTCAAAAGAAATTGGCGAGAAACTTCTACCGGGGGATGAACAAGCTCATTGCGTACATGCAAAGATTACCATAATGTCATTAAAACCCTGCATATGCTCCCTCCTGATTCCCAGGTAGAGTTAGCAACCAATCTGAACCCGTATGCATTGCAATTTCTAGTTCAGGCATATGGCAATTCTCAGCAATAGAATTCCAAAGCTGCTTCGCCGGTGTACATCTAAAGAAAGGATGAAAATTGTCTTTCAGTTCCATGCCACAAGCTGGACACTTACTATTGGTCTCTAATTTGCGCTTATGTTTATTATTACTGCAAGTCGACAGGGAATTTGTAGCGAGACGCCACACAGAATGCTGAAATTTGGGGAGGGGGAGGGGTGGCATCATATTTTCAAATTTATGTTTATTATTACTCCAAGTTGACAGGGAATCTGTAGCGAGAGCCACACAAAATGCTGAAATCTGGGGTGGGGTGGGTGTGGGTGTGTGTGGGTGGGTGGGGGTGGGGGGGGGGGGGGTGGGTGGGTGGGGGGGGTGGCATCAGATTTCCAAATTAGGTCCCAATTTTCCGCATTCTGTTAGGTGCTGAACTAGAAGACTCAGTTGTTGAAAGGTAAGTTTCGTCCATTGCAAGGCTTATTTCATGCTTGACCGGTGCCCACGCTAGCTAGAGCAAATCTACCCTCCACATGCCAAACTAGTCAATCGGTTCTGAAACAAAACGGAGCCGGCATTTTCGTTTTGTGGAGACAAGTTTGTATGAATTAGGACGACGGATACACAAGTCTCTCCAGTTTTAATATTCTCTCCATTACCCACTCGCCATATTATTCCTTTTTAGCAGATCCAACCCATGAGATATAGCTTGCCATGCATTACCCGTAAAAATCGTATCATCGAGCCTCCCATTTGGATAGTATTTTTTCTTTCAACACATCGAGCCTCCCATTTGACGTAGTACTAATTAATCTCCAAGCATGTCGACAAAGTAGAGCTTGATTGAATACATAGAAAGTCACGAAAACTAAGATCACCTTGCTTCTTCGGTCTTTGCAATCATTCCCATGCTCAACAATGAGTTTTTCTCTTGCCAAATCATGTTGCAAATTAAGAATGGGCATGCATTCAACCGTATATGAAACATTTTAGATGAACACACTATTGAAAAATCTTACGGTAGCCAAAATATGCTTGACACTTTGGAATAAATTTTCAAATAAACTAATGCCTACAAAAGGGAAGAAGGAGGTAGCATAGTAGCATAATATTACTTTTTCATGATCGAAAATATAAGTGTACATAGTGGGTTTTAAAACTTATATAGTACTACCTATGTTCATAAATATAAAAGGTTTGTTAGTTTAATTTGAATTACCATTTCTTTTTAGAAACTGAGAGTATACTTTTTTCTATGAAATAAAAGGCTTTATTGATCAACTAGAAACGCGTTATTACACTCATAAACCACACACTTCGGAACTCACTCGGTGGCAGTATTACGCCTTACAAGATAGTAAAATCCCCATATGGCTAATCTAGCTAATTCACATGCAATCTCATATTATTTCAACTCTTTAATTTGCCCATTATTTGTTCAGTAGTGGCAGGTGTATGAAGCACTAAAACAAGTACCAACATTCTTTGCCATGAATCATGACGGTATTTGGTATAATTTGTTTTGGTCGTAAACATATATTTTTGCTAGTGCCACAGTTGTATTGCAGCTTTTCCAGATTCTTGAGACCGAGGGCCTTTCCTGATTGAAATAAACTCAGTAGAACTTTAATCTTAGTTTTTTCTATGTATCATTGTGCACTTAATTTCAAAGAGTTGTTTATTCTCTTAGTCTATTTTATATAAGAAAAAAACTTGTAGCCAGATCATTTCTAAGTAATTTATATGGTTTTGCCAAATACATTTTTTTGCCAAATACATATTGATTTCAATGTTCGTGGCTTTAGATTCTCTAAGATAAGAGAACGCACCAGTGCACCCCGAAAAAAAGAAAAGAAACTAGAACATACCAAAAAAAAATAGGGATGGACATATACATTGCAAATGCTGAAATTTCCTCTATCTTGTATTTTGGAAATCTTTAGAATCGGGAAGCTCAACAATTTGTCTTGCTGGCTGATAACCATGTGTATAGTGGCAGCCGACAGGCAACACAACTCTACCAAGCGACTCAAGGACTAGAGAAGGAATGATATGAGCTTGTTTAAAAAAATGCATTTTAAACATGTTCTTGAAAGTTAAAAAATTCCAAAATAAAATTTCAAGTGTATATCTGTTGCAAAACATGCACACGCACAAAAAAGACAATTCAACGTTGCAAATATGGGACTTTTTTGTCTTTTTACGGTCTTATATATCGAAAAAGAACCTTTATTCGTTATAGATTTATTTAAAACAGTCCCCGCCCCCTCTCGTTAGGGTTACCCGTCCTCGCGCCGATTCCCTCGACGTCGAGACCTCTTTCCTTCCTGCCGCCATTCCCCGTCGGTGATCTCGCTCAGGCTGACCTGGGACGACCTCGTGTCGGCTCCCAACCTTGGGTATCTCGCAGAGGGGGCTTGTGGCTTGAAGTGTCTCTCCCACGGGAAGGTTTGGGGAACCTTAAGGTTTCCAAGGATGGATCCGAACGCTTCTGGTTCGGGAGTGTCTGCAAGGGATGATCTTGATGAGATGATGAAGAAGCTGGGGATTCAGGAAGAGGACCTTGATGATGTAGTCTTCGAGGACCAGACCCCACCTCCGGTTGAGGCAACCAGATGGCTGGCAATTGCAAGGGTGCATACTGATCGAGAATATAGTGATTTCTGGTTCTACAAAACCATGCGTACGGCGTGGGATCTGGCTCATGAGGTGAAGTTCCGATCGCTAGAGAACAATCTATATACGATGAAATTCTCCTGTTTAGGGGACTGGGAGAAAGTGATGGAAGGAGGCCCCTGGACGTTTAGAGGACACCCGGTGATTCTAGCTCCGTACGATGGATTTACAAAACCATCTGAGATTCCTTTGAACAGCTTCAGAATATGGATTCAAATCCATGATTTGCCGGATGGGTTTAAGTCGATGATTGAGGCACTTGCTAGTAAAGTTGGGAAGTTTGTTCATGCTGAACCGGTCACAGGGGATTTTGCAGGAAATTTCTTTAGAGTTCATGTGTGGATTGATGTCCTGAAACCTCTTAAGAATCATGTTTTGATGATTAGAGAAGGAAAGCGCCAAATTTTCGCGGCTCCCGGACTGGTGTGCTCTATGTGGTATGATTGGACACTTATGTACTGAACATGGTGACGGTATCCACCCACCATCATCGTTGGTCTTCAAGGATCTAAAAGCTTCTTGGGCCATCCGTCCATCTGTACGTGGACGTGGAAGTGGACGTGGTAGGGGTGCAGGGCCAGGCCGTGGACAGGGAAGATGGGCTAGGAATTATGAATCAGAGGAAGAAGCTGACCTTGACGTAAATGCTAATGAAAGGACTACCTCAAATGATATGGAGATGGATCTGAATAGGAAATGAGTTATGGGAGATGGTTCTCAACTATCAGGGAAGGATTTGGAGCTGCCAAATACTTCACCTCAAAATGTTGGTGCCCTTATGAACCAATTCCACTTCTTCCTACTAGCCCCCCGCCAAAGCGGGATCCAAAAAGAGTAAGGAAGTCTGATGAAAGTGTTGCCTGTGATAATGTTAATGTTCTGAAACCGGCGGGCTCCATGACGGAGCGCCGCCCGGGACAATGAATATCATCAGTTTGAACTGTCGAGGGGGGGGGGACCCTCGTACAGTTCGAGATATTGCGACTCTGATCCGGTCGCATTCCCCATGATGGTATTCTTATGTGAGACCAGGCAGAAAACAGAGAAAATGAAGAGGCTGCGAGGTCGTTTCGGCTTGCGTGGTTTTGCTGCTATAGACAGCGAAGGTATGAGTGGAGGACTATGTTTATACTGGCATGAGTCCATGCATATTGACGTCAAGGAAGTAAATTCTAGACTCATTGATGTTCTTGTGAGGATCTCCGAGGATGCACCCCAATGGAGATTAACTTGTATCTATGGAGAGCCGAGAGTAGAGAATCGACACTCAATGTGGTCAACACTGTGTGGTCTGCAGCCGCTATATGATCTACCTTGGTTAATGATTGGTGACTTTAATGAATGCATGTGGAGTTTTGAACATTTCTCATTGATGCCAAGGTCTGAAAATCAGATGTCCATGTTTAGAGATACTTTGGAAGTATGCGGCTTAGTTGACTTGGGCTTCTCTGGTATTCCTCATACATATGATAACAAAAGGGCAGGAGCTGCAAATGTTAAAGTTCGACTTGATCGGGCAGTTGCTTCGCATGCATGGCGGAATTTATATCCATATAATTCGGTACAGCATATTGTTACTCCATGTTCAGACCATGTGGCACTATTGATTAGGGGGGAAGCTGAGGAGCCAAATATTGGTTACAAAAAATGTAGACAATATGAAATTATGTGGGAGCGCGACCATGCACTTCCGGAGGTAATTCAAAACGCATGGAATGATGTAGGCGATATCACAAATTTGGGTGATGTAGAAAGAGCTCTTGGCCAAACTATGGCAAAGCTATATGATTGGAGTAAGGTGAAGTTTGGTAGTATTAATCTAGAGCTTCAGAAGTCCCGTTCTCAGCTAGAAGAGCTTATGCACATGAATGCGGATAGACAGGAGATTAAGAGAATCACTGATCAGATGAATGAACTCCTGTACCGTGAGGAGATGATGTGGCTTCAAAGGTCTCGATTAACTTGGCTAAAGGAGGGGGACAGAAATACAAAATATTTTCACAGTAAAGCTGTATGGAGAGCACGAAAGAATAAGATTCGCAAGTTGGTTGATGATGTGGGTGTCAAACACGAGGATGGACCAACTATGCATCAAATGGCTACTCAATACTTCCAAAATATCTTAACCGCGGATGACAGCCTAGACCCTACGCCTGTACTGGATTTATTTGAGAGCCGAATTTCTATAGAAACAAATGAGATTTTATGTGCCGATTTCTTTGATAAGGAAATATCAGATGCCTTATTTCAGATTGGACCTTTAAAGGCGCCGGGGCCGGATGGTTTTCCAGCTAGATTCTTCCAACGCAATTGGGGCACTCTAAAGGAGAAGATAATTGGTGCGGTCAAGGAATTCTTCAGAACAGGTATAATGCTAGAGGGTGCTAATTCCACATCTATTGTTCTAATTTCGAAAATTTCAAATCCAAGCAAGCTCTCTGATTACCGACCAATTAGTCTGTGCAACGTTGTCTATAAAGTTGTCTCTAAGTGTTTAGTGAATAGAATGAGGCCATTACTCGATGAGATTATCTCCCCAGCTCAGAGTGCCTTTGTGCCAGGCCGAATGATAACTGACAATGCATTATTGGCTTTCGAGTGTATTCACCATATCAAGCAAGAGAACGATCCGACAAAAAGTTACTGTGCTTACAAGCTAGACTTGTCAAAGGCTTATGACAGGGTTGATTGGACTTTCTTGAGGCAAATGATGCGAAAGATGGGTTTCTCTCACCGGTTTGTGGAGTGGATTATGACGTGTGTTACGTCGGTGAGATATGCGGTAAAATTCAACGGAACCCTCTTGGATTCATTTGCACCGCCGCGTGGGCTACGACAAGGTGATCCATTATCCCCGTTTTTATTCCTTTTTATTGCTGACGGTCTTTCAGCACTGTTGAACAAAGGTATTGATGATAACCGGATATCTCCAATCAAAGTGTGTCGACAAGCGCCAGGGGTCTCACACTTGTTATTTGCTGATGATACATTGTTGTTCTTTAGAGAAACAGAAGCTCAAGCCCTGAATGTTAAACAATCCTTGGATATGTATGCTGCTGCTACTGGTCAACTCATCAATCCGGCCAAAAGTTCTTTGTTGTTTGGAGAATCTTGCCCTGAGGATAGGAGGGAAATTATCAGTTTGGCTCTTGGGGTGACTTCCCTGAATTTTGAGGAAAAATATTTGGGTTTACCAACATCGGATGGTCGAATGTCAAGAGGGAAATTCCAGAATCTGCAAGCACAATTAACTAAAAGGCTGTTGATGTGGGGCGATGGCCATCTTGATCAAGCTGGGAGGAAGGTTTTTATTAAGTCTATAGCCCAAGCTCTACCAACTTATTTAATGGGTTTATTCAAGTTGCCGTTTTCTGTTTGTGACGATCTAACGAGGTTAGTTCGGAACTTCTTTTGGGGAGCAAAAGACGGGAAGAGGAAAACTCATTGGCGTGCTTGGGAGAAGCTGCAACGGCCTAAGAAGCAGGGTGGACTTGGTTTTCGGGATTTTCGTGTTTTCAACCAGGCTCTCTTTGCACGTCAAGCTTGGAGATTGCTAGGGAAACCTGACAGCCTATGCGCGAGAGTTTTAAAGGCCAAATGCTATCTCAATGGAAGGCTTGAGGATACTGTGTTCACAGGTAACGCATCTTTAGCTTGGCATGCGATTTCCCATGGGCTAGATTTATTAAAGAAAGGCCTTATTTGGCGTGTTGGTAATGGCCAGAGTATATGAATCTGGAGGGATTCATGGATTCCAAAACCTCCAAATTATAAACCTATCTCTCGACAAAGAAGGTGTAGGCTACGGTTTGTCTCGAAATTAATTGACCAACATGGTTATTGGAGGATGGATTTGGTTAACCAGTATTTTATACCTCCAGATGTGACTGAAATTTTGAAGATCAAGCCATCATCGCGTTTACTGCCAGATCACTTGGCGTGGGCGCCCTCAAAACATGGGTTGTTCACGGTTAAAAGTGCATATGATTTTGATATAGATGAGACTTGGAGGTCTACAACGCATTCATCTAGTTCAGCTCCTGATGGTAGAAGGAAAATTTGGGATTTAATATGGAAGTCAGATGTACCCCAAAAAGTTCAGCACTTTGCCTGGCGTTTAGTTACAGACTCTCTGCCAACATGGTTGAATAAGCAAAAACGTCAGCTTAAGGTTTCTGCTCAGTGCCCAATATGCGGTACGGAAATTGAAGACAACTTCCATCCATTCATACATTGCACTTTAGCCAAACAATTTTGGGAAATCATGGCTGAAAAATTACCTCTATCGGAGCTACGACTGATAGAGCATACTGGTACGGATTGGCTGCTAACGCTACTTGGAAATCTGTCAAAAGGTTGAGAGTATTGATGATACTATGGCGTATCTGGTACATACGTAACGAGGTGGTACATGATAAACCGGGCCCTCCGATGGAAGCTTCACGACAATTTCTAATGAGCTATATGGAATCGTTGTTACAGATCAAATACCACGATGGCGAAAATATAGAGAAGGGGAAATTTGTTTTAGAAATTGAAGATGCCCATTTTCATAATCCAAAGGTAACAGTTGCTGAAATGACCTCATCTTGGTCCGCTCCACCGTCTGGATGGTGTAAATTAAATACTGATGGTTCTTTCAGAACTAACGGAGATGCGGGAGACGGAATGATCATAAGAGATTCCAATGGAGATATTGTGCTATCAGCCTGTCATCAATTATTCAATTGTAGAGACGCTCTGGATGCGGAACTGAGTGCGGCCAGGGAAGGTGGATGCGGAACTGAGTGCGGCCAGGGAAGGTCCATCGTTGGCTTTAACCTGGTGTAACCAACCCCTTATCCTTGAGGTGGACAGCCTGGAGATGGTTAAAATGGTGCAGGACAACAGCTTGGATCGCTCGTCGTACTCGTCTTTGATTGAGGAGATCAAATTCCTTATGAAAGAACGACAATCATGCATTACTCATGTAAAGAGAGCTCATAATGTTAGTAGCCACTTCATGGCAAATTATGCTAGAATTCATAAGCGTACGCGGTTTGGCTATCTTCCGGCCCGGAAGGTTTAGTTGAGACCTGTTAAGTTTTTGTAATCCCTACTATTCTTGAGTAATGCAATGTTTTATTCAAAAAAAAAAACCTTTAGCATCATCATATATTTTAAGGAAGATGCACGCGTGCATTTCCCTTTTTAAGCACGGGCAGATGCCCCATATTCAGTCTCGTATTCTCCTCATCAATGGCTAAAACAAGAATACCAGTTGATACCACTGGAATTATCTAATATATATCACAACATATACTTGTAAGCAAAACCGGATCCGTGGCGCAATGGTAGCGCGTCTGACTCCAGATCAGAAGGTTGCTTGTTCGATTCACGTCGGGTTCAATACCCCGAACTAAATCCGGATTCTTTTATATTGTTTTTCCATCCCATCCTCCGGAGAAAGATTAGATTCGCAGTGCCATGTCTTTATTTCCTTTTTAATTCTTTTTTCCATTGCATACCTCTGGAGATAGATTCGCTGCGCGTCAGTTCCGTCACTCTCCTCCCGGTCTCTCTCAATTCATTCACAAAAGCGAGATCGGCGAGACAAGGCAGAGCAAAGCCATATCGTGCTGGCCATGGATCCAACCAGGAGCTCTGAGGACGAAGCGGCGGTCTTCTTCCGTGCCGCGCCGCCCCTCCGCGACCGTGACGCCGTCGCCGCCAACATCGACGCGTTCGTCGCCCGTCACTCCCGTTCCACCGGCAAGTCTCCACCAACCCTCCCCAATTTTTTCCACCTCTAGAATTCCCAATCCGTCCAATTCATGACTGAAGCTCCGACAATTCGGCTCAATTACTAAGCGCGACGAGAAACAGGATGTGTTCCGTCCGATGCGTGTATTAATCAACTGTGCTGTGCGCTGCAGGGACCGGAGGAGGGTCCGTCGGAGTGGTCTGCGTCACCTCCGGCGGCACCACGGTGCCCCTCGAGCAGCGATGCGTGCGCTACATCGACAATTTCAGCTCCGGCCAGCGAGGGGCCGCCTCCACCGAGTATGCTCCTCAGCTGCTTCTTTTCTCCCTGTCGCGTTTCTGCTTGGCGTGACTGACAACTGTTCGTGCAATGCAGATATTTTCTTAAGGCTGGTTACACAGTGATCTTCATCCATCGCCGGTGAGTTTTTCTAGCTCAAGATTTCTCAATGAAGTTTAAGTAGTTAAGCACTCGATTCATATGCCTGATTGAAATTTGTTCCGTAAGGCCTCTGTTTTGTTTGCAAACTCCGAATTCCGTCAGTATGAAGATATTTGTGGCATAGGTAGTTGCCAGCAGTTCTTGATTCAGTTATGAAAGTCACGGTGTATGGAAGAGTTGAGACTTGAGAGTGACACTAGCTCTGCTACTCTTTGCAGCGGGAGCAAGCAGCATTACTGTAGATTTCTTCCAGAGGATTCATTTCTTGATCTCTTTGAGCTCGGTGAAGAATCAGAGATCCAAGGTCTAGTAATTGCAATCTCGAGTTATCTTTGTCATACAAACTGCACCAGATCCATTTGTTGTCATAAATCCACACTGTTTTATGATGTTTGCTTTCTTTGTACTTTTCCTTTTTTTTTTTCCGTGTTCAAACTTTCTCACTCGAATATTTTGCAGTAGTTTAAGTACCCTGTATCCTGCTTAGGAACTTTTGTGCTCATTTGAGCTACTTATCTCAGTCCCAGAATCTCATACCGCGGTGGTCAAGACAGCGATTAGCAGTTATCGCAAGGTATACATATATAACCATCCATAAGCACCTCGTTTCTGAAGTCACTTCCACTTCTGCATCAGCTGCCTGTCAGATTGACATGTTACCATGATCGTTGGCTTGTATTCTTGATTGCAGGCAATTGATGAAGGTCTACTTCTGAAACTTCCTTTCACTACAATTTTTGAGTACCTTCAGGTACCACACACCTATTTCCTAGTTGCCACATTTTATGTTTTGCAAATGTGCCATTCACATATGTCTATTAATACTTCCCATAAAGCATTGTGGGCCCTGCTGGATAATTAGTATTATATTTGAATTTTGAGGTTTCTTAGGATTAATCAAAGTTTGCCGGGTTAATAGAGCATAATGTCAAAGAAGGCAACAAGTTAGTTTGGCAACAAAGTTTTTCTAGAACTGAATTATATCAATACCATAGTATTTTAGTGCCTGGCAAAGCAATACTTCAGTTTTTTATTTTCTCAGTTTTAGAAAAAAGAGGGTCTGACCTCTTTCTCAAATGCTTCAAAAAAACATAGTTTTGGAGAATACTTCAGTTTTAAAACCATATTATTTGTTGGATCCAAACACCCCAAAGTATTTAATACTTCAGTATTTTTAGAAACCGAAGTATTCCCTCAATACTTTAAAAATACTTTGATGCCAAGCGGAGGCCTTAGTCTTTGAAATCTGATAGTTGTATTAGCTAATTTTATGCAACAAAGTATAGCCTTGTGAATGATGTTTTAGTGATGTGAATATGTTCTGTCTGTATTGCCAACAGTTACTACAAATGGTATCAACTGCCATGAATTGCTTGGGACACCACGGAATGTTTTATCTTGCTGCTGCAGTTTCTGACTTCTACGTTCCATGGGAGAGCATGGTAGGTTCTACTTCGTTTATTGATCCTTATTATTTTGTACATGCGAACAAACAATCAGTTGGCGCATAGCAGATGATTGATCAAGCTGGTATGCTAGATTGTCATTTCTGTGCTTTATATATTGCTTCTATCACTGAATGGAGGGGATAGTCCAAGAAATTAAGTTTGTTAGTTGAAGAAATTATGCGAAAGCAGAATGTTTAGATTTCATTCATGCTACTTTTTATCGTCCTGCGATGCCATGTTGTCTGGTACTTTTTAAGGGACCTGTTCTCCTCTTGTACCATATGTTTCCATTTTTCCTTTCAAATGCCTTCAACCAAAACATGCCCTTAGCATAGGCATTCCGCACACAAGTTGTGAAAGCATTAGGCGGAGTGTGCATGTGGTGGCATTGCACTAGTATTTGCAGGTTAATACATGTCAAAAGCAGACAAAATACAGCTCACTGAAACCTGTAGTGAAGATAATCATAATAGTTTGGCACCATTACAAGGTTTATTTCCTGTTCTTCCCTCACACAAATGTTATCACAGGCTAAACATAAGATCGAGTCAGCAGGTGGCCCTTTGAACATGCAACTCAATCAAGTTCCTAAGATGCTTTTCATCCTCAGGAACCATTGGGCTCCTTCAGCGTTTTGTGTATCGTTCAAGGTTAGTTACTTCGTTCTATCCCTTTTCATCACCTCTAAATTCGACTTGAAGCTAAATTAGCTAATGATGTTCATCCCATTTCCTGCTTCGAATAAAAATGACCTACCTCAGTAATTCTTCCTATTCTCTGCATTCGCCACGTTGACTGCTCTTACTACCTGCAAAGTGCAGCTCGAGACAGATCCGGACATCCTTCTGCAGAAGGCAGAGATGGCCTTGAGAAAGTACGGCATGAACGTCGTAGTGGCTAACGAGCTAGCAAACTACAAAGACGTGGTTGTCATGGTCACAAGTAGCGGGAAGACAACTGTTAGCAGGCGGAGCAAGGCAGACGACCTCGAAGAACAGCTCATTGGTCTCCTGGGAAAGATGCACTCGGTTCATGCTACACAGCCCAGTTCAGACCAAGAAACATGAGATGTTATAGTGGAGATGACAAAGGCAGGTATCAGCTACTACAATCTCTTGGAAAATGTATCCAGATCTGAAGAAGCTGCATAGCGCCGTTAAAAAGCCTGATTCTATCTTTGTGTTTCGGATGTTTGGCGGCGTTCGCTGGACGATCCGATGACCATGGCACGGAATAAGCAGGCAATGTGACCTGCAAGAACAGCATGGATCATGAACATCATGTCCTGTTGTAAATGGTGCTAAAAAGATATACTATATGTTCAGGCAACATAGAGATCTCAGGCAACAAGTCTCTTAATACGCAGTATGTTCCTCTGAAACAGAAAAGACATGCATACGCTTCATTGCAGCATAAACACATCATTCTGCACCCGCATTCTGAAGGTAGAATTAGAACAGATCATAAAATTGATAGTTTTACCAATAGAAACTAGAAATGCGTGATAATTTATCAGAATCTCTCTGATTTTTTCCTTACAAACTAATATTCATCCTATGTGAAATCTATTCTTGTGGAAAAAAGGGTCAATTCTGCGTCCCAGAGTGCCCCATATAGTACACCAGCCAAGTTTCTAATTTGAATTGCTTCGTATAAAGTTCAGATACAAAAAATAAATAACGCTCGATTTCAAACCTGGCATGTAGGTTCTCGCATGTTCGTGTAAAACAGACAAACATCCTACGTGTGATCTCTCGAAATAGGCTTTCGTCCCGCTTTATAAATAAAGCCACATCGGCCGAACAAGATACATGGTGATGGATCGGCCGAACAAGATACATGGTGATGGGGAGACCTCTTACAACAGATCAAAATAAGCAAGAAAAACAGGGGGGCCAACACTTGCCACCGGAGATAACGAGCAAAGACCCTGGAGAACCGGGACTCCACGGCGACGCCCCCCAAGAGGGTAACGACACACCGCGCCGTCGCCGCTGAGACCAAAGGTCAAAGGTTTTCACCCGGAGTCCTATCGCGAAGAAGGTAGCCGCCACGGCGCCCCCAAGAGGGTAACGATACCCGTAGGCACCGCCGCCGTAGGTGTCGAAGCACTGAGCTTTCGCCCGGAAAAACCTTCGGTGCCGCTCCCCGTCTTCCGTCATGCCCGCTATCCCCAAGCGAGGCCTTCGCCACACGATATGGGGGCTGCCGGAGCCAAAACGCCGCCAACACCAAGGGCCCCCAACAGCTGCTCCGCGCCATCCACATGACCGAGGAGAAGAGCCACCACCGCCGCCGCGTCGCTCGCTGAAGAGCCGACCGCGTAGCCCACCTTCCGGAGCCGTCGCCCCGGCATCCACGAACTCGAGCCAAGACCCTGGCCAACGCCGCATCGCATAGTCGCTGAACAAGACAAGATAGGCCAAGAACGGGCCTGCAAGCAACAGGCCGGCAACCTAGGGGAGGGGAACTGCCCTCCCTCACCTACAGTGAGTGCCGTCCGGGTGCAGCAGCAGTGCCACTCAGACCTAGATCAGGCCAGGCCCAGATCGGGCCCAAGCGGCTCCACCGCTGCACTGCTGCAGCCAGGCCACCAAACCACCGCCGCCAAGCGACCCGAGCCTCGCGCCATCGTCGCCAGCCCGCCGGCCGTGCCACCATGCCCCGCCGCCGACAGATCTTGAGCCGCGCCGCCACCGTGGACCTTCCCCGAGGTAGCAGCCGCCACCGCCCGAATGCTCCACAACTGCGCCGCCCGACCAGCCGCGCCGCCGTCGAGCCCGTCGTCGTCTCCGAAGCACACCGCCGCCAGCCGCGCTCCCCCGCGAAGAGGCGGGCGCCGGGTAGAAGAGGACCCGCCGCCGCCGGCACCGCATGGGCTTTGCCGGGCGGCGCGAGCCGACGGCGGCAGGGGAGGAGGGGGAAGGGGGGAGGAAGAGGTGGGGCGCCTCGGTCGCCCGCGTGGGGGCGACGCGAGACGCGAGCTTCCTTTTTTTCAGTTACAGTATGTATGACCTCCTACGTGTGATAAAACTCAGATGCTACCGATTCAAAAGTCAGGTAATAGAACAATCTGCAGAACTTTTTTTTTGAACTCAAGGGGCGCATTTTATTAAGCATCCAACAAAATTACATCATTCAAAACATCAACTAAAACAGATTGTGGAGGAACACCCTTCCACTTAGTAAAACTATTTGAATCAAAACTAGATCTAGCAAGGTTATGCGCCACCTTGTTTGCTTCTCGGAAGCAATGCTGAAAAGAGATACCACCAATGTGTTGAGCTAATTGAAAACAGTCAGCTAAGATAGCTGTGTAAGGGCTCTATATATCACTAACTCCATTGCAAGCGTTAACAAGCTCTAGGTTGTCCGATTCAACAGTGGTAGGAGAACATCCGACTTCCTCAAGTAGATTTAGGCCATACCTAAGAGCCAAAGCTTCCGCTAATGCTGCATCAAGAACATTTTTCAGTTTCCAAGCACATCTAATAACCGCTTCTCCCCTACTATTACGGATTATTGCTGCAGCTGCACCCGCTCTGTTTGGAAAGAAAGCAGCGTCAACATTTATTAAGTGTAACATCTGTAACGGCGAAGGGTTCAAACCCTACTACCGGCAGGAAAAGGAGGCCCAAGAGGAGAACTCCCCTCGAACGCACCGCGCCGCCGAGCCGGCCAGCATGGCTTCCCTGCCGGATGTCCCTCCCCCATTCCCTTTCCCATCCCCATCCAGACCCCTCGCCTTCCCCACCGGAGCACGCGGCGATCTCAGGCACTCCGGCGACCCCCCGGCGCCCTCTTCATCCTGGGGCTCCTCCGGTGGTCGTTCGACTTCTTCTCATCCATTCGGAGGTTAGCCGGTGATTTTCGTTCTTCCCTTTGCGTACAGTTCTTGCGGTTGTGGAAGAGGCGATGCAGCAGCAGCTAGCTACAGACAGGGAAAATGTTGTACTAGCATTAACACACAATTGCAAAACTGTCCTTGCAACTTGCATCTTTGGTGATTAAACTTTAATAAGTTTCTCACTCCCGTCGACGCACATCTGTCAATTCCACTGGAAGTACTCCATGTTTGTAGTCTGGAAAGTGCTCCACTGCTTCCTAGTAGAACCGTGTAAAACTGTCACAGATTTGCACTGATATTTTTCCTGAATGGAATCAAATTCTTATGTCGCCTTCGGTGCATTTTCCCTGGGAACCAACCAATGCTTGACTTTTGTACTAGTAGACCATCGCAAATGGAGGGCAGAGATGTGGTGATTGATGTGTGTGCAACAACCACTAACCACACTGTTTATTTATTTATTTAGTTATTATTAAGCCTGTATCGAGTTTAGTGGTCCAGTCAATGGCAAAATGAACACAATGATGCATGGCTCGGGCCGCACAAAAGGGATTAATTTAGGTAGGGGCTTTCCTTGCAATTTCTCCTCAGCAAAGAAGGTACAAAAGCTTGTTCCCTTGTGCTTGCCTCCATGGACCAGAGACCTTACGGGAACAAAAACACAATCAACCACCACATCACTTGTGAAATCTTGCATAGCAGAAAGCTCGCTGGCCAGTGATAGAGAGGGCGATGGAGGCTGCTCTTGTCACCGTTTCTACGGGGGTGATCAAGCCCCTCCTGTCCAAGCTCTTCAAGCTGCTGGGGGAAGAGCACGCCAAGCTCAAAGGCGTGCGCCGTGATGCCAAGTTCATAGGAGATGAGATGCGCAGCATGCAGGCTGTGCTAGAAACTCTCGCGGATGAAGAGCAACTCGATCCGGAGCTGCGGATTTGGAGGGATGCTGTCCGCGAGCTTTCTTATGACATGGAGGATTGTGTTGATGACTTTGTCGCTCGTGTCGACCATGAGCTTGATGGACGCACGACCCTTAAGAGGTTGGTTGACATGTTAAAGAAGCCGAAATATCGCCGTCATATTGCTGACGAGATGGACAAACTCAAGACCCGTGCAGCCGAGGCAAGCGAGAGGCTCAAGAGGTATAATATTGTCCGGCCAACACCTGACAGTAGCACTTGTGCCATTGACCCCCGGCTACCGGCGCTTTACGTGGAGGTTGATGAACTTGTCGGCATTGATGGTCCTAAGGATGATATCATCGACTGGTTTCAGCGGGAGGCTACTTCCACACAGCTTCAAGTGCCGTCTGTTGTTGGTTCTGGAGGTCTTGGCAAGACTACTCTAGCAAACCAAGTCTATCATGCTATTCGAAGCCAATTTTCATGTGTAGCTTTTGTCTCGGTTTCTCGGAATCCTAATATGAGAAAGATTCTAAGAGATATTGCTAAAGGAGTGGGGGTCACAGACACCACAATGGATGATGATGTGCAGACTGATTGATAAACTCAGACATCATCTCCAAGATGAAAGGTAAACCTGTCCTGACAACTGATAATAATAATGTAATTTGATTGCTGCTAGGACATTTACAAATTATTTCTGCAAGATCTTTGATTTTCTAACATAGACACAACTTATCAGTAATTAAATAGAAAATTTACTTCTTGATGCGACCGAGACGCACATGCACCAATTCCATTCATAACATTCTATATGGTCTGGCAACATACAGTATTAGTCTGGTATAAACTGCGTCAGGCTTATTCTTGTGGAGATTTTCACTCACAAAGCAAATGTGCGTGAGAATTTCAACTTATAAGTACAGGAGATTCTGTAGGAATCTTGTACAAAAGGTGAGTATACCTAATTGCAGTTTATACTCAAATATCTTCCCCTCTAATCTTTCGCTTGTGTCGCTCACAGCCACTGAAGCGAAATAGGTCATCTCTCCGTCACTCCGTGTAACCTGCAAATGCACATGCATATTTGGAGCTAGAGTCTCAGGATATGTTACCAGATTAATTAACAAATATAATGCAAACCATATAATTTAGACATCTGTATTCACTGAAACTAATTCGAACGCTGTACCTTCACACGCTCAAGAATTTAGCTTCACCTAATTTTGTACATTAAACGGTAGAAGTGCTTCTTGCAAGTTGAAATGCAGTAAACGTGGAGATTTTTTTTTGATTAATTAACATGGAGATTTAAACTAAGATTTTCATTTCCTAGTTACCTGGACTTTTTGTTTATTAGAGGTGACATGTCTAGAAATACACAAGTGCAGTAAACCGTTATTATTACATGAATGGTTCTAAGATAAGTACCAGGATTCTAACAAGAATAGGTTAACAATAATATTGTGTTGTCTGATAAGAGAATAGTTAGTTAGCAACAAACCTTCCGTGTTGAAAACTGGCAATCACTCTGTTGACGATCTTCTGTAAGATTCTAGTTAAATAGCTAGCCACAGTTGATTAATGCTAACGATGTATGCAGTTTCGAACTGTTTTTACATGATTTAAATACATCTTTGTTAAAAATCGTGTTGCAGGTACTTTGTTGTAATTGATGATGTGTGGAGTGCGGAGGAATGGAATACTATCAGGCTTGCATTACTGAATAATAGCTGTGGGAGCAGAATTATCACTACAACACGGAATAATGAAGTTGCTTCATGTTGTTCATTGCGTGGTGGCCATGTTTATGAAATGGAACCCCTTAGTTTTGCTGACTCCAAAAGGTTGTTTCTGAAAAGAGCGTCTGGTACTGAGGATCTATGCTATTCTCATCTGGAAGAAGTCTCAAATAAGATATTAATAAAATGTTCTGGCCTACCATTGGCAATTATTACTGTGTCTAGTTTGTTGGCTGATCAGCATGCGGAAGATGAGTGGAAAAGGGTGTTAGCTGCTATTGGTTCTGCTCTTGCAAAGGACCCTGGTGCTGATAAGATGACAAAGATATTATCTCTTAGCTACTTTGATCTTCCTCACCATCTGAGAACTTGTTTGTTGTACTTGACTATGTTCCCAGAAGATTCTACTATCATCAAACAACATTTGATACATATGTGGATCGCCGAAGGATTCATTCATGAAGAACAAGGGCGAAGTCGATATGTAGTAGGCGAGAGTTATTTTAATGAGCTCATTAATCGAAGCTTGATCCAGCCAGTTGATGCATGGTTGGGCCAGGTCGAATCATGCCGAGTTCATGACATCATTCTTGATTTCATCACATGCAAGGCTGCTGAAGAGAATTTTGTCACTTTATTCAATGATGTAGAACATGGGCATAACTCACATCACAGAGTCCGCAGGCTTTTTGTCAGGAATAGCAATAATGAAAAGGTTACCATAGCGACAAGCCCAATTCTCTCTCATGTTCGGTCGCTCACTGTATATGTGCCTTACCCGAAAGTTTCTCTATTGGCTTTCCCACCGGCTCTTCGTGTCTTGGACCTAGGAAAGTGCTGGTTGTTAGAAGATCACCATGTTGCAAGTATTGGAAAGCTGTTTCTTCTTAAGTACTTGCGTCTTACAAATGTTACCCTCCTCCCAAGAAAAATTGGAGAGCTGCAGTATTTAGAAACAATGGACATAACAAGTACCAGAATTCTAGAACTGCCGTCAGCTATTACATGCCTTCAACGTTTGACCAGTCTATATGTTCATGCCCACACTAGCTTTCCAGATGGAATGATTGGTAAAATGCAAAGCTTGGAAGAGCTAGGGACGTTTGGTGTCCACTCCTGGGAACAAGGGAAGTCACTGCAAGAACTCAGCCAGCTAACCAAGCTGTGGAGGCTGCGAGTACTACTAGGGGCATTTGAATCGTGGGGAGGAACATGCCAAATTGAGGACCTTCACAGTTATATCGGAACATTAGTATCTTCATGCAGCCTTCGTCATCTGCACATCCACAAGTGGAGCTCGGATGTCTTAGCTGTGAAAACGTATTTCCCACTGTCACTGGATTCGTGGTGCCCGACAACTCCTTGTAGCCTTCAGGAGCTCCACATCACATACTGTTATATTGACAAGGTTCCAAACTGGATGAGATTACTCCAAAATCTTAGGGAACTAGAGCTCTGCGTTGTCAGTGTGAGACCAGAAGATGTTACGATCCTTGGCTCAGTACCAACTTTGCTTTTCCTCACACTGAAGACTTTCAATGGCACCGATGGAAGAATTCTCCTTCATGGGTTCAGTAACTTGAAATATTTGTGTCTGGAACTCCTTTATTGTGGGACCTCACTGGAGTTTGAAGCGGGATCGATGCCAAGGCTTGAGCACCTCAAGCTTGAGGTCCGTGCGCATCGGATGGATTGCCTGAATGGTTCTTCCAATTTTGGTATCCAACACCTCTCTGCCCTCCGCAAAGTTGAGGTTTGTATTTGTTGCAATTTTGGCAATAGCGAAAATCCGTTGGCAGGTTTGGAATATTGCTTTGGCAGATATATTGGAAGCCTTATCGAAACTGCCATCGAGACACTTCCCTACTGTTCCAATCTTCTTTTACAATATGGAAATGTAGCATATGCAAATGTGGACTGTGAACACTACACAAAAATTGTAAGTTCTTTGTCAGAATCCCTAGCATTGGTTACTTTATATGGTTCATCCTATTAGTTTACTAAAACTATAACTGTATATTTCTTTCTTCCAACCCGTGAATTATTGGCCATCTTTTCCTTTTTCTTCTGCTGTATGAGTCTCAAACAGGTCAGGACAGACTATGAGAAAGAAGATAAAGTAGGAGGAAATGCAGGAGCACACCACTGGCATGTCGGAGGAAACCACGGGCATGTGTCGTTTGGTTACATAAAAGATGTAACTTCTCAATTCGCATCCAGCCCCGAAGACGTTTTCTTCAGGGATATGACCTTGCTGGAGACTCACCTGCTGCCAAGACCGGTTATCCAGAAGCGCCGCCGCCGCAGGACACCGCTGGAGGAATCCACGCTCAGGACAAGCAGCCGTGCTGCGGTGCAGAATGGCGGAGTGCAGCTTCGTCGGATGGGGATATTCCAAGAGGACGAGGAGGCTGCAATCTTAGAAGAGGATCTTGATCGCTATTGGAGAGAGTTTGATCACCCTCTTGCCGAGTCCCAAATGGCGGCTTTGGCAGCTCTGTCTAGTTGGTCACTTCCTTGACGACCAACTGGTGGAGGAGACTCTGGTCGCCATCACGGCCACAGCGGTGGTGGCCCTTGTTGCTGGTCTAACATTTCCATGGCGGATCCTGCAAGCATGGTGGTCGTGTGGAATGTGCGCAGCATGTTTTTGCCATATTTACTTTCAGAGGCATTTAAGATCCCACCTAACACATTCAGGTCATGATTGAGGCCACTAGAGAAGGTATGATGATGTCCACACAACATCGGACGGTAATACTTCGGTGGTTGATCCCCGACTACTGGCGTTTTGCAAGGGTGATAACGATCCATAGCAGCATATCATGTAGTTTCAGAGGGAGTGCTCTTCCACACAGCTTCGTGTGCTATCTAGTGTTGTGTCCTGAAGGTCTTGGCAAACGAGTTAGTATCACAAGCCTCGGTTACAAATCGCAAGCCTGACGAGTGACGATCTTTAATCAGTTACAGTTCATCCTGAAATGTCTGTTTTTTGCAATCTTCGCTTATATGTCTCGCTGTGACCTTCCGAATAAGAACTGTTTTCTGTTTAGGGAAAGAATAAGTATTGTCTCTGCCCTTGGTATTAGTCTGGTTCTTCCGGTTTCCCCCTTTCCGTGACTGTGAACTCTAAAATCTATTGCTCTAGCTAATGGCCTGAGTTAGTTATTTCATATTTGCACGTGTGACTTCTAGTAACCACTCAAAAGAGCCTCCGCCACCAAGCTTTCTTCGTGAAAACGCAGAAGACCTTTGTGTTTCGATGCACTGGTAGAAAAGAAGGTATACAACAACACCTCGCCATACAACTCAACCCAAACCTAATGTGGGGGAGAAGAAGCTGGCGCAGCCCCGGGTCCCCACGTCCGTCCACGATTTCGTCTCAGCTTTGATCGTGTCCATTTATACCCTGGACAGGCTGGTGAAGCAGAAAACGGACTGATTGGTTGTCTGCATTGGTCACCGGGCCGTGCCGGCGGGAACTTTAAAGCAGTTGTGGCTAGGCCCAACGACTCTGGTTGATTCGGCCATTTCTAGCCAGCCACCTTCGCCGTGCGCCCATCAGATGCAAAAGCGACGCTCCCCCGCACGAGCGCGGCCGACGTCGGAGATGGTGGGAGCTTTTCAGGCGCAGCAAAAAGCTAGGACGGGAGGTGAGCGAATCTCTCCCGCCAAAAGTCTCCCCTTATTTTTACCGCCTCCGCTCACCGCCGAAGCACCACCCGCCACCCCTCCCCAGATCGAGGTCGAGCTCCATCCCCAGCAGGTAAGTACTTCCCTCTTCTCCGGCGAGCACCGACTATGACGGCGTGAAGGGCACCTCCTCCTCCACCTCTACCGGTGAGCTGAGGCGACCACCTCCTGCGATGACAGTAAGAATCTCCACTTCCACCTAGTTTAGCTTAGATCTGCAGAGCTGCTATGGTTAAGAGATGTAGTTCATAGCTTCATTCAAATACATGTTAGATTGTTGTGCAAATAGCATGTGTAGGTTTGAGCCAGATTTATAGGATTTTCTTTTATAGATGAACTATTACTGTTGTTAGATTGATATGATTGTTAGCTAGGTAGAGTAATAGAGAAGACCAACTTACTATAAGAATGCTATGAAATTGATGCATATGCTAGTTTCCTCCATTAGAACACCATCTTCTTCACACCTTGATTCATTTGCGTCTTTTTTGCGTCCTTGTTGTAGGACTCGTTCTGTGACTAGTTTAGCCAGGCTTTAATCCCCATTGGGGACTCCCACGTGCCCTCTTATATGGATAACAGCCAGCCTCTCACACAGAACCAGGTGGTGTCGTTGATGTCACCCACTCCAGGGAGTAGCATCGTGTCTGCCAACAGTTCTGTCTAGACCTTTGTCGCCTCCATCGAGGCTAAGGTCACGACAAAGCTCAAGAAGGCTTAGATGAAGGGGACCATGAAATGGCTCCTTACTGTTGTAATTTTTGCCTAAATAGGCCCAACCCATTTATTATATGCCAATAAATTCCTAAAATCCTAGAGGCCCGTTTTGGCCCATTCATGAAAGGCAAGAGCTGGGACAAATGTTTAGTCCCACATTGCTAGTTGAGTGGAAGTTGGACCAGCTTATAAGGAGAGATTTTCCACCACTTATACGAGCTTGAGAAGAGAAGACATATACATGCGTGCTCCTCCTCCTCCTCCTCGCTCACCTCGCCACGACGCGCGCGCGCCGTGGTTTGCGGGAATCTCACCGAGCCGAACTTTATTTTGCCACGCATGAGTGGTATATGAACAAATGTACATAAGCTAAAACGTTTTGCTCGAGTGGACCTTTAATACGAACTAAGTGGAGGCTGTCCGGTTGGCTGTCGCATGTTTGCTTCAACTTTCGTCCATTCATTTCATCTCCTGTGCAGCCTGTCTGTCTTCCCTCTGTGCCTATAAAAGAGGTCGTGCCTCCTCTCAGACACACCGTCGCACATCCCTCTGCGTCTCTAGTTCCAGAGCACTGTATCTAGTCTCCTCCATCCCATCTTGCGGCGTGCACCGCGAGCCGGGACATTAGCCCTCCGAGACCCCGCTCCTTCGAGTCCTATACGGGAGAAGGGCGGTAAGGTTTTTGGGGAGCGCGACTACTGACTTCATCACGGACTTCTTCACGGATAGCGATTGCACCGACGTCTTCCCCAACGAGGACTTCTTCCCCGACATCAGCAACCTCTTCCTCGACGACATGGCTGACGACGGTGCCAACACGAACGCTGGCGGTTCCTCTTCCGTTGCTGTGATGTACATCCTCTTTCTCAACTTTGTTCTGATTGTATCTCAAGTTCTATACCTTGTAATCCGTTTGGTTATCTGTCTTAATATGTATTCGCTATTTCACATGATTAGTATAATTTCTAATATTCTATTCATGTTTTATCTAGCGTTTATTATGGTTAATTCTCTTGGTAAATTGCTCTTTTATTCAACACTTACATGTCCACCTTTGTGCTAAACAAGATGTGCGAGATAGTGAAGAGCGGCGTCCGTACTGAGAAGGGGTTCAAGGAGATCCATCTCAATGTGTGCACCAAAGCTTTGTTCGATCATTGCGACGTTGAGGTTTTAGGCACTCAGATGTACAACCACCTGAGGAAGTGGAGGGTGCGTTGGATACAAATCATCAAGCTGAGGGACCTTAGTGGTGCGCAATGGGATGAGGACATCTTCACCATTCTTCTTGCCACTGAGCACTTCTAGGGACATGTTCAGGTTTGCACCAATGATCACTATCGCCCTATCTTCCTACACAATATTGGCACTGTCATTCACCCCTAACAAACTCTATTGCAACTTCGTAGGAGCACCCAAAGGATGTAGAGTACCTCAACAAGCCCATCCAGAACTAAGTCCAGATGCAGACCATCTTCTCCTACAGCCTTGCCACCGGGAGGTATGCCATGGGGTTAGGAGAGCCCCTTGGCACTCCTGAAGACCCTGACACCCAAGAGTCCGACACGATGAACCCTGATGCCTCGGATAAGTCGATCGATGCTTGAGCTGCAGCAGCAGTTGTGGCAACATCTACAAAAGCTGCTACTGTTGTCGTTAACGTCAAGATGAAGAGGGGCGTGCTTGATGACGACGAGATCCACGCCTTCAGCAGCATGACCGACACGGTGAAGGACGTTGCGCATGCCATCAGGGACAAAAAGCCCACTGACATGCACCCTAACCTCTACGCGGCAGTGATGGACATTGTTGGCTTTGCGGAGTGCCATCTCATGGCGGCTCTTAGCCACCTCGTCGATAACAAGGCGCAGGGAACCAACTTTGTCGACTTGCGTGAGGCGCACAGGATCCTATGGATCAGGACAATACTGGCCAAGTACTTCGACTAGAGCTTCGTCTCCTACTGTCCTAGAGGTGGTGTGCATGATGGTGGCGGTGGTGGTGTTAATGATGACTTATGATCTTTGTGATGTACATTTTGGCAGTAGCTAGGACCCCCAAACTTCTATGGCTTGTATGAATCGTGAGGTGGTATATACTAACCCCTCATGCGGTTCTGAACCTGATTGCGGTGGTAGGATGAGACCCACTTTTGATGTGGTGGTAGGTTAACACTATGTAGTGTAGGATGAATCTGTGATCCCCTTTTGAAAATGATCATGCACGCACATGTTAGTTCGTATTTGTGTTATGAACTTGTTATGGATGGTACATGCATATGATGATCTTGTTTTGTTATATAATGACATATTACTCTTCTGCCTTGCAGAGAAACTTCTATGCGGTGTTCAGAGGCAGGAAACTAGGGGTGTACACCTAATGGAGACACTGCCAGGATCAAGTGTCAGGTTACTCCAACAATAGTTATGAAGGGTTCGACACAGTGGAGGAGGCATTTGAGGCATACAGCAGGTATATAGCTGTGATCAGAACAACAACCTTGTCCATGAAAACAATAACCTTGTTCATGACAACAACATCAACCAATGAGAACATTAGCTGGACAATGCAGCTCACCAAGAACATGAGCAGGTGCAAGTTGCAGCCGGGGAAGAAGAATAGAAGCTGCACATTACTAGCTATATAAAGAACAACAGTATGTCCAATATCATAGCCTCAAGGACTTCATCATCATCGTTCTTCTTATGGTGATCGTCAAGTAATGTGACAGCCTCAATATGATAGCCTACAGCTTTTCTATTATCTATTTATAGATCGAGAGAATACAAACGTGGCCTGACATCATGCTCCACTACGGACATGCCATCCCATGATCCGAGCGACGTGCGAGTGATCTGCTACTAGGTCGGTGGCGCACAAAACACGACCTCCAATGTGTGCTAAAAAATAGCAACAAGAAACTCTAAACAAGTCCTATCCTAAACTGCGGTGTCAAACATAACACTTATGGAAATTCAGAAAAGACTACTCCAGCATTAGAGAGGCAGGGTTTAAGACCACAATATCCCCCTCAACCCTGGCTCACTAACTTGACATCCACGATGCCCACCTTTCCATGCAGCTCCTGGAAGCGAACACGACCAAGTGGCTTCGTAAGAAGATCAGCTTTCCGCTCCATTGTCCCAATTAACTCCACGGCTACTGTCCCCTTCTAGCCACAATCTTGTATGAAATGGTATCGGAGTTCGATGTTCTTGCTGCGATCATGGAGTACAGGATTCTTGCAGAGCAAGATTGCTGACTTGTTGTTGATGAAGACATAGTTGGAGCAATGTCCTTGTTCAGCACCTCGCCGAGAAGAAGAGCTAGCCAAACGCCCTGGCACGCCGCCGTGGCCGCATCAATATACTCTGCCTCGCATGAAGATGTGGCAACAACCTTTTGCTTCTATGACTGCTAACTGACATGACTGTCACCGAGGAAGTAGAGAACTCCCGACGTGCTCTTCTTGGAGTCCACATCGCTGGCATGATCAGAATCATTGAAGCATGTCAGTGTCTCGCCGTCGCCACAACGATACACACACCCAAGCGTGAGTGTGCCAGCGATGTAGCGGAGCAAATGCTTGACCGCTGCGAGGTGATCTCCCGTCGGTGCCTCTATGAAGCGGCTCAAGAACCCAATGGCGAATGAGAAATCAGCGTGGGTGTGAACCAGGTATCAGAGGCTACCGATGACACTCCTATAGAAAAGGTGCCCACTACTGCCTCTTTGCTTTCCTTGCTGAGATGACACCGCGTCTCCATCAGCGTGTGCATAGAGTTGCAGTACGCCATGCCAGCTTTCTTGAGGAGTTTAGCGACGTAGGCTAACTGCGTGATCATGGTGCACTGCTTCCCCTGTCGGACCTCCATCCCGAGGTAGTACCGCAGCAGGACGAGGTCACTCATGCTGAACATCTGCTTCATTTCCTCCTTGAAGATGAGCACCTCCTGCAGCCGAGCGCCGGTGATAACGAGATTGTCCACGTAGACACCGATGATCAAGAGCTCGTGATTATTACCCTTTGCATACATGCCGTGCTCGGTGGCACTGTGAGTGAAGCCGAGATAGATGAGGCTGGCGTCGAGCTTGGCGTTCCACGTCCGCGGAGCTTGCCGCAGACGGTAGAGCGCCTTGTGAAGCTTGTAGACGTCACATTCACGACCATCGGTGACGATGCCCGGTGGCTGAGACACGTAGACCACCTCCTCGAGCTTGCCGTTGAGGAAGGCGGACTTGACGTCCATATGATGCACCTCCCAGCCACGGTGCGCCACCAGCGCAAGGATGAGCTGAACTGACTCCAGCCTGGCCACCGGTGCGAAGACCTTGTCGAAATCCACGCCAGCGTGCTGGATGTACCCCTTTGCCACGAGCTGGGCCTTGTGCTTCACCATGTTCATGTGCTCGTCCTTCTTCAATTTGAACACCCACTTAAGCCCGATCGCTCGCTGGCCTGTAGGAAGTGGGGTGAGTGTCTAGGTGTGGTTGTCGTCGATCAACTGCAACTCATCGAGCATAGCGTGCCGCCAGCAGTCCTCGCGATCTGCTTCAGCGAATGATGTCGGCTCTTCCCCTGCCACAAGGTGAAGGACCTCGCCATCATGTTGTTCGTCCATCAGTATGGGGCGTTGATACGCCGTAAATGTATCTATAATTTTTGATGCTCCATGCTTGTTTTGTACCAACTATCTTATGTTTTGTCTACACTTTGAGGCATTTTTATACATTTTCTGGAACTAACCTATTGACAAGATGCCGCAGTGTCAGTTGCCTATTTTTTGTTGTTTTTGGTTTTATAAAAGCTAGTAAAGAAATATTCTCGGAATTGGATGGAACAAAAGTCAAAGTCAATATTTTACCCGACACGACACGGAGACCGAAGGGGAGACGAAGAGGAGCCACGAGGCGGCCACACCTAGGGCTGGTGCGGGTCCACCCTAGGCCGCGCCGCCCTATGGTGTGGGCCCCTCGGGCATCCACCAACTTTTCCCTTTCGTCTATATATACGTCTCCCCGAGACGAAAACCCTAGGCAAATCAGGATTCCATGAAAAGTTCCATAGCACCGCCGTGACCGAAGAGGAGATTCGGGAGACAAAAGTCTCTATTCTGGCACCCTGCCGGGACGGGGAATTGCCCCCAGAGCCATCTCCATTGACTCCACCACCATCTCCATTGCCGTTGCTGACTCCCATGATGAGGAGGGAGTAGTTCTGCCTCGAGGCTAAGGGCTTTACCGGTAGCTATGTGTTCATCTCTCTCTCTGCGTGATCTTATTGTGATCATGAGCTTTGTAATCTAGTTGAATAAGTAGATATACTCTGCTACTCAAGTGCTTTAATTAATCTCCGCTTATCCCCACGTGTGTGAAGTTGACAGTGTGCACACCGTGTGGCACTTAGGCTATAGTTTACAGAAATACTTATCATGAGTTATAATTTGAGTTGGATGTCTCTATGTGATTGTGGTGTTTGTTGGAACCATCTAGCACTCAAGGTGATAGTGTTGGGTTATCTAGATGGGGAATGCGAACTTTGAGGTGTGCTGTTATAGCCTTACACCGTCCAACCGGAGAGTAGTTCAGAGTAGCATAGTGAAGAGAAGATATTATGTGTTTATTGAGAGTGATCACTAGTGAAAGTATGATCCCTAGGCCTTATTTCTAAGCATTGAAACACCATTTACAATCAGTCATGCTACATGTTTGCTTACTGCCATCTTTATTTCAGATTGCAATTACCACTTATAATCATCCATATTAGTTGTATTTCACTATCTCTTCGCCGAACTAGTGCACCTATACACCTGACAAGTGTATTAGGTGTGTTGGGGACACAATAGACTTCTTGTATCTTGATTGCAGGGTTGCTTGAGAGGGATACCTTTGACCTCTTCCTCCCTAAGTTCGATAAACCTTGGGTGATCCACTTAAGGGAAACTTGTTGGTGTTCTACAAACCTCTGCACTTGGAGGCCCAACACTGTCTACAAGAATAGAAGCATGCATAGACATCAGGCGCTCTGCCCGGCGTGGTGGCGATGCAGGCGTGACGTGGTGGAACCAGTGTGGTGTTGTGGCGCTATCATCAGCGTCGAGCTGCTTTGACCGCGTCGAGCGAGGCGACACGAACTCCACAAGTGTGTTGCTGGAGCGGGACGTGGGTGTCGCAGTGGTGTCGCTCCCCCTTGGTCCGGAGTGTTGGGCATCGGAGAGGCGCTGGCAGAAGGCACCGTCACGGCCCACTTGTTGCTGCTCGCGGCGGCCCGCGTATTGTACAGAGGGTACTCCATGGTGAACGAGCCACTCGCCGGCGGCTCGCCCGACTCCTCCCTGTTCTGGCACTTGTCCACATCAAACATGACGTCGCACGACACATGCATGCGCTTGTATGCAGGATCGTACATCCTGTAGGCCTTGGAACTTGTTTCATACCCAATCAACACCATAGGTGAGCTCCGATCAGCAAGCTTCTGCTGGTTCTGCGGCACTGACTTGACGTGGCCTGACTTGCAGGAAGCGCATGTCAGGATTCACGATGTGCCACGCCTCATATGGCGTCTTGCCGTCGATGTTGCGCGTGAAGGAGCGGTTGAGGATGAATGCAGCCATCAGCACTGCCTCCCCCCAGAACATGTTCGGCATGCGCTTGGCCTTGAGCATGCTTCGTGCCATGCCCAGGAGCGTCTGGTTCCTGCGCTCCACGATGTCGTTTTGTTGTGGCATGTATGGTGCGGTGAGGTGGCACTGCACCCTGCTTTCCTCGCAGTGCTTGTAGAAGGTGGCCGACGTGAACTCGTCGTCGTGATCTATGCGCAGCACGTGTAGCTTGTGGCCGCACTCGTTCTCCGCCGTGTCCTAAAACTTGATGTTGGCGTGTGCTGCTTGGTCCTTGATGACCCACAAGTATATGGGGTGTATCATAGTACTTTTGATAAATAGGAGTGTCGATCCCAACGAGGAGCAGAAGGTGTTGACTAGTGGTTTGGAGCAGGAATTCTCTATAAATACTTAGCAAATGGATTTTTAGGGTTTTTTGATAATGTAGGGAAATAAAGTGCAAGTAAATAAAGACAACAAATAATTGCATCAAGTGTCCCAATCCTTTCTTAGCAAAGGACAAGCCGGTTGTAATACTTATGAGGACCAAACGTTCTCGAGGACACATGGGAATACTGTCAAGTGCTTTCGCTTCATATAGTTGATTAATTTTCTTTGGTTGGATAAGTGTTGCGTGGGTGAACCTGTGCTAATGTACAGACCTTACTTGGACTAATACATACTTGTGATTAAACCCCTTGCAAGCATCCGCAATTACAAGAAAGTAATTAAGATAAAAACCTAACCATGCATTAAACTCTGAGATCCTACACTCCCTTGTGCAAAGGTTTTCTAACAGGGGGTTCAGGTTTCTGTCACTCTGGTAACCCCACAATTAGTAGCCAAATACACAATGCATTCCCCTAGGTCTATAAATGGTGAAGTATCATGTAGTCTACGTTCACATGACACCACTAGAAGAATAGCACCACAACTTAAATATCAACCATTGAATATTACTTCAACACAATTCCAGTACTAACAACATGACTTCTCCCATGTCCTCAAGAACTAAACGAACTACTCACGAGACATCATATGTATCAAGATCAGGGATGATATAATGATAAATAACAATCTGAACATAAATAATAATTCAATGGTTCCACTCACAAGCATCAACTACAAAAGTAATCAACACCGGGAAAGTTTCCCCCTAAGAACTACGCAAGATTCAACCCAATTGTTACAGCAGGATGGAGTGGTGATGATGGTGCTGGTGGAGATGGTGGTGAGTATGATGATGATCCCGATGAAGTCTAGCTTGATGACGGTGTTGATGGCGACGATCTCCCCTCTCCAGGAAGGAATTTCCCCGATAGAAATCTGTCTGCCGGAGAGCTCTTTCTCTCTCTATTGTTTCCGCCCCGCAGAGGCGACGAAATCTTTCTATGGTCGCCCCCCGTGTATTAGGGTTTTGTGAGGAAAATATAGGCAAAGGGGCGAAGCAAGAGATGGGCCAGGGTGGCCACCACCCTTGCTGGCGTGGCCCAGGGTGGGCCCGCGCCAGGGGTGGTGTGAGCCCCCTGTGGCCCATCTTCATCTCCCCTTCTGGCTTCCTTCGTCTTCTGGAAAAATATAATTTTACATATATTTTCTATAATTTTCTGATCTTCACGAATATTGCATCTGGACACCGCTTTTTCCATCAGAATCCTGACTCCGGCAGTTCATCCTCCAAAAGTCATCCAACATGCAAAAATAGATGAAATAACATAAGTATTACCTCTTAATATGAAATATATAAATGAATTATAGTAAATTATGATATAGAATAGTGATGCAAAATGGATGTATCAACTCCCCCCAAGATTAGACCTCGCTTGTCTCCAAGCGAAAACTGAGCTCAACAAACATAACCACAGGTTTATTGAGTGAAGTGTCAATAAAAAGAATACGGACAAGAAGCATCACACTTACCAATACACAACTCATAATAGAAAGCAACTCACCATTTAACTTGCAACGAGTATGGGAGTCACAATAAAGAGGCATAAAGACAAATCATAATTGGTAACGACAAACTTTGTTCTTGTTCAGAGAACAGATGACAAATCATACTTCGTTTTCAAGCAAAGCTTTTGTAATGAAGTTTATAATATTAGTCCTTTTGCTCAAACATAAAAGGCTTTTCACAATGATAGCTTTCAAAGTAATACTCATTCAGATAAGAGTTTTGTGCAAAAAAAGAAGATAAGGAACATGATTGAATAAATCAACATATGAATGATTGAAGCACAACAACTCAAATGCTTGCTGGAGATAGAAAGGAATAGGTTTACTAACTCAACTAAGAAGTAAAAGAAAGGCCCTTCGCAGAGGGAAGCAGGGATTTAAAGTTTCATAAAGAGCTTCCAAAAGATTATGGTACTTACTAGCTTTGAGATCTCATTGACCATATCATAAGCATCTTGAGGTGATTAAGGTTAAAGTGAACAAAGATGGAGTATATGCTTGACAAAATATAAGTTGGAAATCTCATGTCCCTTGAGTACGAGGGTCGTTCCTCATGCTACTCAACTTTAGTTACCGGTAAGTTCTGTCATTGTAAGTATATGTGTATCATAGAGAACCGCCAACGGGGTGCCCTTTGCCCCATGACACAGGAGCTATCCCATATCAAAATGACAAGGCAACAAATAGTGAGCATCTTAGCGATCCTTTATTTACCATAAGAATGGTGCATATATTTTTTTCTCTCTTCTTTTTTTCTGTATATTTTTTCCCGAGGATGCTTCATAGATTGCTCACTATGGTGATGCTGCAAGTTTCCACAATGATTAGGCATGGCTTAGGCTAGCGGCCAGGCGTTTCTCTAACACATATACATAACTCCATGGACTTACAAGCTCCCCTTTTATTTCACACCGCCGACATTCGTAAAAAAAAGATCATGATATCAACGGGGTAGATATTTACAGGTGTTGAAAGCTTTCCCCGCAATAGCACGGTTATGCTAATTCCCAACTTATAAGTGCAAGCATATACAACAAAGATGACACAATGGTTCAAGTTTATTAAGGGCAGGAAAATAAGGTGTGCCATCAAGTTCGTGAGAGCTTTACTAACTAGTTTTCACATAAAAAAAGAATTTTTAATTTGAAAGATAGATGAAACTCGAAAATTTACTTGGAATAGCAATGATGCTAATAGGTAGATATGGTGGACACAAATGTCATAGGTTTAAGTTCAAGGATTGGATGCACGAGAAGTATTCCCTCTCAGTACAGGTTTTTGGATAGCAAGGATGGGTAGCAAGCAAAAGAGTTGAAGGAAACAAGCAAACATACAAGTGATAGAGACAAACATGCAATCTTCCTTGAAAACACAAAAGATCTTAACTAAAGAATACTAAGCTTATGAGCCAATCAAGAAAGAAAGAAAATGATATAAAATACCTGTAGGTGCTTTTCTCTTTTCCTTTCGAACCTCTAAAAGTGTTGCTACTGACCAGAGCTTGGTTTGCCAAAACCAATTTAGATTTACTTGATGCTCCCAAAGTGATACCAATACTAATCAACAAGATCAATCATATAATATAGATTGCAAACTAAAATAAGAAGTGCAAAAAGTAAAGGATGAAACTTCTCATTAATATTCCATAAAGGCACTCACAACAAGGGATACATAGATAACCAACTAAAGGAGAGATACTTCCACAATGCAAACCATCCTATATGATAACTTCTGTATCATGATATAACTAATAAAAAGGTAAAAATATGAAAGATAATGATGTGATACCACGACACTCCCCCAAGCTTGGAACAAACCAAGGGGATGCCAAAACTTGATGACGAATTACTCCTTCGATGGTGGTGGTGTTCCATTGATAAGATTTCCAGTCAGCTTCCTCAAATCCTCAATCTCAAAGGTTAGAGTACGAATCAACTCTGAATTATGCTCAATGCGGTTCATGATCATGTCGGACCGAGAATCCCAGTCCTTGTGATTCTTTCCCCACTCATCCTCCTTAGAGAGTTCTTTTCCTGCATGGTTAGAACGATGCATATCCCAACTAGAGGGCAACTTCCCTTTGGTCAACTTTTGGAATTGATGCTCATGTATAATAGTATGGAAGGGGTTCTTGGCATGTGGAGGAAGTGACCGTGGAGCGAGGCAATGACGCGGAGTTTTCCCTCCTGTATACATCCATGCTGTCCTCCTGAGCTTGAAAGGATTTGCCACCACTCCAATGCTCGCAACGGTAGCGCGGGTGTGCGGACGCTTGTCTTCCTTCACTTATTCTTCATCCTCAACCAAGATCTCCTCCTCTTGCCACGGGTTTCTTGCCCTTGTCGTTGGCGGAGACCATGGTGCCTCTAAACTTGAGAATATTTCCTGATAGAAACAAATCGAAACAAAAACACGATATACGAACCTCGGGGGATTTGAGTGATTATATTATGAAGTTTTACGACATAAGGAAGATACTGGGCGAAAACAGGACGGAGACGGGCTTCGGGGTGGTCACACCACCTGGTGGCACGGGCCCTCCTGGCCGCGCCACCAGGTGGTGTGGGCCACCCGGGCTCTGTTTCCTTCCTTGTTTCGTCTTGTAACCTTCCATATGGAATAAAAGCTACAAAAATATAAAAATAAAAGTTTTTCTGAAACCTTTAATTTCCAGCACTTTTACCTATTTGAAAACGGACTCTGCAGATTCCTTCTTTCTAACACTTGAAAGTTCCTTTTATACTAAGCTTCACACAATCTTTATTAGCAATAGTAGTGTATGCAAAATAAAGAACCTTCAGGTTCAAATTTCAACTGAAATCCATCAAAACAAAAGCTACTGTAGCAACTCCTTTCAAAGCCCAAAAAGAATCTAAAAGGAAATCGATTTAAGAGGCAAATGCAAATAATGGCAGAAATCTGTCAAAACAGACCAGCAGGTAAAGATTGATTTTTTCAAAACTCTTATGTTGCTCAAATCAAAAAGTGCAAAACTAATAAAAGTTGTATAACAACTTGGGGCACAAGAACAAAAAATTACAGCTCCATCCTACGTACTGAGATTTTTCACGAATTTTTACAATGTAGCACAAAAATCTATTCCAGGACAGCAACTTCTCACAACTCACCTACTTCTCAAAAGAGGCTGATCTTGACACAAAAACCAAACAAAAAGGAATATAAGGAGCGGTTATTACAGAGGTAATAACTTCCAAGACTGAAATAAACAAAATCCAAAAGTAAACTACAATGGGTTGTCTCCCAAAAGTTCTTTCTTTATAGCCATTAAGATGGGCATGAAAATTTCAATGATGCTCTCATAGAAGATATGAATTTGAAGTGAAAGAGAGCATCAAGAAGCAAATACCCAACACATTTGAGTCTAACCCACTTCCTATGAAGGGAGTTTTGTAAGAAAACAAATTATTAAAACAAAAGGTTACTATCAAAGGAAGACAAAACAAGTGCAACTTCAAAGCTTTCAACATAAAGCGGGGAAACCTAATATTATTGAGATGCATAAAACTATGTTTCCCTCTCTCATACTAACTTTCAGTAGCACTTTGAAAAAATTTAACAATATAACTGTCACAAGAAACATTCTTATTATTAGAATGATCATACTTAAAATCATCAAAAAGAGGTCTAAGGTCATAAACTGGATCAATAGAAGCAAGTTGTCCAACCCTAAAATCCTCATTAGGCAAACCATTTTCATAAGGAGCTTTAGCAATCTTGGAAAAATTAAATTCATAAGATTCTCCATCAAACTTAGTTAAAATTTTCTCCTTCTTACAATCTATAATAGCTCCACAAGTGTTCAATAAAGGTCTACCAAAAATGATAGGACAAGTTTTACTAGCTACTGAACCAAGCACTAGAAAATCATAAGGATATTTAATCTTACCACAAAGAACTTCCACATCTCGTATAATACCAATTGGACAGATGATTTCTTTATTAGCAAGGTGAATAACCATATCAATGTCCTCGAGTTCACAAGGACCAATTTCATGCATAATTTCTCTGTAAAGCTCATAAGGAATAGCACTAGAACTTGCTGTAGGGTTCGCAGCATAGAAAACAAAAATTTTCCTACGATGTGAACTATATACGAAGATCTATCTACTAGATACAAACAACGGGCGGATGTATATCCGTAGAGAACACACCCTTGAAGACCGACAAAGCTTAACGAGTTCAACTCGTGGTTGATGTAGACGATCTCTTGTCGATCTCAAGATCGAGAGGAAGTCCTAGCGCCGCAAATCAGCAGCGCATCCGTGCTCGCACACACGTTCGAGGCACCGAGCAACCTCCGCCTCCTCGCTCCAGCGATGCAGCGGAAGCACAACTCTTTCTTGCCGAATAGCCACCGGGAACATGTATCTCGCTAGTCCGAGACCATGGGGGATAAATTCTAGAGGGGGAGAGAGATCCTTCACGAGGAGGTGTGAGAGACAAGTGAGGAGGGGGGCTCCTTTTATAGGAGGAGGGGGGCCACCCAAGGGGGTGGCCGCCGGCCATGGGGGCTGCCCCCTCCCCTCCTTCATTCATGTGGGTGGACACTCCACTCACAAAATGCCCTTTAAAATCCCTCCACTCAAAAGTCCACTCAAATTCCCATTAAATTTCCACCAAATTTAATGCAAACTCTCATTAAATAAAACTCTTTTATTTTATTCAGAATTTTGTCAATTACTTTAATGACAAACATTCACAAATAACCCCTTGCTATAATTCTATTTCACATGCATAACCACTTTATGCAATTTCACCCGAAAACCTGTTTCGGTATCTAGTGAAATAAATTCCTGCGCTTGTTCATTCTTTCGGCATGAAACATTTGCTCCAATTGGATGTAGGTGTCTCTTAAGTGTGTCACCCTACGGTTCGTGAATAATGCGGACATGATCGAGACCCCTCTCGGATCAATAATCAGAAGCGGGATCTGGAGACCCATACTGACTCCCACACATTCAACGATGACTTTCTTGTGATCGTCGGAACCTTTTACGCTAGTATCTTAATCCCTTTGTTTCACGATATATTACATGTCCGAGATTCGATCATCGGTATCTCCATACCTAATTTGATCTCGTTACCGACATGCACTCTTTTCTCGTTCCTGTGATATAACATTCTAGTGATCAAATCACTTGCTTGCAAGCTAATCAATGTGATATCACCGAGAGGGCCCAGAGTATATCTATCCGTCATCGGGATGAACAAATTCCACTCTCGATCCATGAGCCTCAACATAACACTTTATTAGTTCTGAATCCATCTTTATAATCACCCTGTTACGGTGTGACGTTTGATGTTATCAAGAAACTCTTCCGGTGTTAGTGATTGACATGATCTCATGGTCTAAGTATTAGGATCACTTCGTAAGTTGTTATAGCAATATAAACTCAATGACTTTGATCGTAATGCTATACTTCAGATGAATGTTCATCACACCATTACACTAATGTTGTGATCCCATTATTAACAACATCCAATGTCCATGATCAGGAAACCTTGATCATCTTGTTAATCAACGAGCTAGTTTATGAGAGAGGCATAACTAGGAACTTTCTGTTTGTTTATTAAACACACATGTATTAACGTTTCCGTATTAATACAATTATAGCATGCAAAATAAACATCTATCATATACTTGGAATACACATAATAAACACTTTATTATTGCCTCTCAGGGCATATTCCCTTCAGTCTCCCACTTGCACTAGAGACAATAATCTAGTTACATAGTGATAAATCTAACACCCATTGAGTTCTGGTGTTGATCATGTTTTGCTCTAGGGAGAGTTTTAGTCAACGGATCTGCTACATTGAGATCTGTATGTACTTTATAAATCTTTATATCTCCATCCTTGACATGCTCGCGGATGGAGTGAAACCGACGCTTAATATGCTTGGAATGCTTGTGAGACCTTGGCTCTTTGGCATTGGCAATGGCACCATTGTTGTCACAATAGATCACCATTGGGTCCAACGCGTTTGCCACCACTCCTAGTTCGGATATGAACTCCTTCATCCAAACTGCTTCCTGAGCCGCTTCTGAAGCAGCAACATATTCGGCCTCCGTTGTTGATCCCGCTACCACAGGTTGTTTGGAGCTCCTCCAACTAACCGCTCCGCCATTCATGAGAAATACGTATCCAGATTGAGACTTAGAGTCATCCGGATCAGTGTCAAAGCTAGCGTCGACATAACACTTAGCGACGAGCTCTTCTTCACCTCCGTATAGAAGAAACATATCCTTAGTTCTTTGTAAGTACTTAAGGATATTCTTGACTGCTATCCAATGTTCCGAACCTGGATCCGATTGGTACCTACTAGTCAAACTAATAGCATGTGCCACATCCGGTCTTGTACATAGCATGGCGTACATTATAGAGCCTATGGCTGAAGCATAGGGGACTTTGTCCATTATCTCTCTTTCTTCCGCCGAAGACGGACTTTGAGTCTTACTCAATGTCTTGCCTTGCAACATAGGTAAGAACCCCTTCTTACTTCCGTCCATTTTAAACTTCTTTAAAATCTTATCAAGGTATGTACTTTGTGATAGCCCTATTAGGCGCCTAGATCTATCTCTATAGATCTTTATGCCTAATATGTATGACGCTTCACCTAGGTCCTTCATTGAAAATTTGTTGTTTAGATAACTTTTAACACTGTTTAAAAGATCTATATCATTTCCGATCAATAATATGTCATCCACATATAATATCAGAAATTCCACATTGCTCCCACTCACTTTCTTGTAAATACAAGCTTCTCCATAAGTTTGGACAAATCCAAACTCTTTGATCACCTCATCAAAGCGGAGATTCCAACTTCGTGATGCTTGCTTCAATCCATAGATGGATCGCTGAAGCTTGCACACCTTGTTAGCATCCTTAGGATCGACAAAACCCTTTGGTTGTATCATATACAACTCTTCTTCAATATTACCATTGAGAAACGCGGTTTTGACATCCATCTGCCATATCTCATAATCGAAATATGCAGCAATTGCTAACATAATCCTAACTGACTTTAGCATCGCTACGGGAGAGAAAGTCTCATCGTAGTCAACTCCTTGAATTTGTCGAAACCCCTTTGCGACAAGTCGAGCTTTATAGACGGTCACATTACCACCAGCATCAGTTTTCCTTTTGAAAATCCATTTGTTCTCCACGGCCTTTCGGTCGTGAGGTAATTCCACCAAGTTCCAAACTTGATTTTCATACATGGATTCCATCTCGGATTTCATGGCTTCTAACCATTTGTTGGAATCCGGGCTCATCATCGCTTCTTCATACGTCGCAGGGTCATCATTTTCATCAACCATGAAATTCATGACAGGATTTCCGTACAGCTCGGGAGCTGCACGCGTCCTGTTTGACCAGCGAGGTTCGGTAGTACTCTCTTTCGGAGTTTCATGATCATTATCATTAGTTCCCTCTTCAACAGGTGGAGCCAACTCCGGAACAACTTCCGGCGCTGCGCTACTCGCCATACTTTGAAGAGAAGGTTCCACAACCTCTTCGAGTTCTACCTTCCGACTACTCACACCTTTCGCGAGAAACTCTTTCTCTAGAAAGGATCCATTCTTGGCAACTAAAAACTTGCCCTCGGATCTGTGATAGAAGGAATACCCAATAGTTTCTTTAGGGTATCCTATGAAGACGCATTTTTCCGCTTTGGATTCGAGTTTATCCGGTTGAAGTTTCTTCACATAAACATCGCATCCCCAAACTTTAAGAAATGACAGCTTAGGTTTGTTTCCAAACCACAATTCATACGGTGTCTTTTCAACGGATTTAGATGGTGCCGATTTAAAGTGAATGCAGCAGTTTCTAGTGCATAACCCCAAAATGACAACGGCAAGTCCGTCAGAGACATCATAGATCGAACCATATCTAATAAAGTACGATTACGACGTTCCGACACACCATTTCCCTGTGGTGTTCCGGCAGGTGTGAGTTGTGAAACAATTCCACACTCTTTCATGTGAGTGCTAAACTCGTAACTTAGATACTCACCTCCACGGTCGGACCGTAGAAATTTGATCTTTCTATTACGATGATTTTCCACTTCATTCTGAAATTCCTTGAACTTTTCAAAGGTTTCAAACTTGTGTTTCATCAAGTAGATATAACCGTATCTACTCAAATCATCCGTGAAAGTAACAAAATAACGATATCCACCTCGCGCCGACACACTCATTGGACCACATACATCAGAATGTATGATTTCCAATAAATCTGTCGCCCGTTCCATTGAACCGGAAAACGACGTTCTAGTCATATTGCCCAGAAGGCATGGCTCACATGTATCAAATGATTCATAATCAAGTGATTCCAAAAGTCCATCCGAATGGAGCTTCTTCATGCGTTTAACGCCAATATGACCTAGACGGCAGTGCCACATATATGCGGATATATCATCATTAAGTTTAATCCTTTTAGCATCAACATTATGAATATGTGTAACATTATCATCGAGATCTAATAGAAATAAACCATTCATCATCGGTGCATGACCATAAAAGATTTCATTCATATAAATGGAACAACCATTGTTCTCGGATTTAAATGAATAACCACTTCGCATCAAACACGATCCAGATACAATGTTCATGCTCAGTGCAGACACCAGATAACATTTATTCAAGTTTATAACTAATCCCGACGGCAAGTGGAGAGGCAGCGTTCCGACGGCGATCACATCAACGCTTGATCCATTGCCGACACGCATCTTGACCTCACCCCTTGCTAGCGGTCGCTTGTTCCGCAACCCCTGATTCGAGTTACAAATATTAGCAACTGAACCGGTATCAAATACCCAGGTGCTACTGCGAGCACTAGTCAAGTACACATCAATAACATGTATATCATATATACCTTTGTTTGCCTTGCCGGCCTTCTTGTCTGCCAGATACTTGGGGCAGTTGCTCTTCCAGTGGCCAGTCCCCTTACAATAGTAGCACTCGGAATCAGACTTAGGTCCAACTCGGGGTTTCTTTTCAGGCGCGGCAACAGGCTTGCCGCCCTTACTTCCCTTCCATTTTCCCTTCTTGTCTTTCTTGAAACCAGTGTTCCTATTGATCATCAACACTTGATGTTCCTTTTTGATCTCCACTTCTGCAGTTTTAAGCATTCACAGAAGCTCGGGGAGAGACTTCTTCATGCCTTGCATATTATAGTTCATCACGAAGCTCTTATAGCTAGGTGGCAGAGACTGCAGAACACGATGGATGCCTAAGTCAATGGGAATCGATATTCCCAAGGACATAAGCTTATCGGCGTAACCCGACATCTTGAGTACATGCTCACTAACGGAGCTGTGCTCTTCCATCATGCAGCTAAAGAACTTTTCTGAAGCGTTGTAGCTCTCTACAGCAGCATGTGTGTCGAAAATCATTTTCAACTCACCCATTGTATCAAATGCATTGCCGTTTTCGAAACACTTTCGAAGTTCCGGCTCTAGCCCATACAATATGCCGCAATGAACTAAGTTGTGGTCCTCCTGACGAGTCTGATAGACATTCTTCTCCTCGTCAGGGGCATCATCTAAAGGTGGGGGGCCTAACGGCGCTTCTAGCACATATTGCTTTTGTGCAGCAGAGAGGAGAATCCTCAAATTCATGGCCCATTCGGTAAAGTTGCTACCGTTCGTTGCTAGTTTCTATTTCTCCATGAACACATTGAAATTAAAAGCAGGTGGTGCCATCTACAACAGAATTTGTAAAGTTTAGACTAAGTGTATGATAGATTGAGTTCAACTAATCTATATTACGAATGAACTCCCACTCAAAAACGACATCCCTCGTGCCTTTTTGGTGATTACATGAACCAAATCCACTACACCAAGTCCGATCATCACGTGATTCGGTATAGCTTCAAAGGCGAGCATCAAATGGGCATCATATCAACTATATGACTCATGCTTAACCTTTCGGTCCGTGTTCCGAGGCCATGTCTGTACATGCTAGGCTCGCCAAGTTAGAACCTTAGTATTCGCGTGTGTAACTGTTTTACACCCGAAATATGGTCGTGGATCCAAGAACACCCGATCATCACGTGATGTCTTGGAGCGACAAAAACATAATCGGTGCATACTAAAGGAAGAACACATTCTTATCTTGATATTTAAATGAGGGATCATCTTATTATGCTAACAAAGCGCTAAACAAGCAATATAAGATGCTATCAAAACATCATATGTTTATTAGTGAAATGATATGGTTCCCGCAGATGATCTCTATCATGTGCATCGTGGTATGATCACTATCATACCTATATGTGTAAATCCAAGGTCTATGGATTTTACACGCTATGTGTGTTGTAAGAGTATCATCTCATACTTCTACTTACAACACTATCATATCATAACACTAGCCCAGCAACAATCTAAAGTAGACGCCTCTAATTTATCCATTGCAAGTTTTACGTGGCTTAGGGCTTTCGAGATAGAACCGTTCTTACCTACGAACATGAACCACAACGAGGATAATCAAATTGTTGACAACTCGCTTGCAAAATAGATATTGACTATAGTAGGAGAGACAGACACCCGCTAGCCACTTATGCAAACTAGTTGCATGTCAAGCGTGGAACAGGTCTCATGTGCGAGGACATGTAAAGTTTGTCCGGGCCGCTTCATCCCACTATGCCACCAATATCCAAAATTACAACAAAGGAGCAACAACATGATCATCATCGCCCACATACTCATATGTGTACTACCCGTGTAAAGTATCTACGCATAGATCCGGCTCTGATACCACTGTAGGGTTCGTAGCATAGAAAACAAAAATTTTCCTACGATGTGAACTATATACAAAGATCTATCTACTAGATACAAACAACGGGCGGATGTATATCCGTAGAGAACATACCCTTGAAGACCGACAAAGCTTAACGAGTTCAAATCGTGGTTGATGTAGACGATCTCTTGCCGATCTCAAGATCGAGAGGAAGTCCTAGCGCCGCAAATCAGCAGCGCATCCGTGCTCGCACACACGTTCGAGGCACCGAGCAACCTCTGCCTCCTCGCTCCAGCGATGCAGCGGAAGCACAACTCTTTCTTGCCGAATAGCCACCGGGAACATGTATCTCGCTAGTCCGAGACCATGGGGGATAAATTCTAGAGGGGAGAGAGATCCTTCACGAGGAGGTGTGAGAGACAAGTGAGGAGGGGGGCTCCTTTTATAGGAGGAGGGGGGGCACCCAAGGGGGTGGCCGCCAGCCATGGGGGCTGCCCCCTCCCCTCCTTCATTCATGTGGGTGGACACTCCACTCACAAAATGCCCTTTAAAATCCCTCCACTCAAAAGTCCACTCAAATTCCCATTAAATTTCCACCAAAATTAATGCAAACTCTCATTAAATAAAACTCTTTTATTTTATTCAGAATTTTGTAAATTACTTTAATGACAAACATTCACAAATAACCCCTTGCTAGAATTCTATTTCACATGCATAACCACTTTATGCAATTTCACCCGAAAACCTGTTTCGGTATCTAGTGAAATAAATTCCTGCGCTTGTTCATTCTTTCGGCATGAAACATTTGCTCCAATTGGATGTCGGTGTCTCTTAAGTGTGTCACCCTACGGTTCGTGAATAATGCGGACATGATCGAGACCCCTCTCGGATCAATAATCAGAAGCGGGATCTGGAGACCCATACTGACTCCCACACATTCAACGATGACTTTCTTGTGGTCGTCGGAACCTTTTACGCTAGTATCTTAATCCCTTTGTTTCACGATATATTACATGTCCGAGATTCGATCATCGGTATCTCCATACCTAGTTTGATCTCGTTACCGACATGCACTCTTCTCTCGTTCCTGTGATATAACATTCTAGTGATCAAATCACTTGCTTGCAAGCTAATCAATGTGATATCACCGAGAGGGCCCAGAGTATATCTATCCGTCATCGGGATGAACAAATTCCACTCTCGATCCATGAGCCTCAACATAACACTTTATTAGTTCTGAATCCATCTTTATAATCACCCTGTTACGGTGTGACGTTTGATGTTATCAAGAAACTCTTCCGGTGTTAGTGATTGACATGATCTCATGGTCTAAGGATTAGGATCACTTCGTAAGTTGTTATAGCAATATAAACTCAATGACTTTGATCGTAATGCTATACTTCGGATGAATGTTCATCACACCATTACACTAATGTTGTGATCCCATTATTAACAACATCCAATGTCCATGATCAGGAAACCTCGATCATCTTGTTAATCAACGAGCTAGTTTATGAGAGAGGCATAACTAGGAACTTTCTGTTTGTTTATTAAACACACATGTATTAACGTTTCCGTATTAATACAATTATAGCATGCAAAATAAACATCTATCATATACTTGGAATACACATAATAAACACTTTATTATTGCCTCTCAGGGCATATTCCCTTCACTTGCACCAATATCACATAAACCATAATAGAAATGATCACCCATTCTAACAGAAAGCACAGGGACACTAGCCTTCCTAACTTTACTAGGATGTGAGACAATATTAGAAGCATCTTCACAAAAGATAATGTGCCCATCTTCTACATTCTTAGTGACAAGGTCTTTCACAATGGCTACTACAGGTTCAATATTTATTTGTTCATCAGGTTCTACAGCTTTTGTTGTACTTTTACTAACCACATTAGCTATAATAGAATGTTCCTTTACCTTAGAAGGAAAATGTATTTTCTCAATATAAGTTTCTGGAAAAATGCGATCAACAGTACAAACTTCAGTATTTCTAACAGGAACATGATTAACAATATCTTTATAAGGTGCATGGTACTTGTTCCACTCCTTTTTGGGAATGTCTATATAAGAGGCAAAGGCCTTAAAACAATTGGCAATACTTTGAAAATCAAGACCATACTCAGTACTAATATCATGAAAGTCATCAGTTCCCATAAAATATTTAATTATTCATAATCATAATTTATACCTGACTTTCTTCTTTTGTCATTCTCTCATGCTTCAGTATTTTCTTGAATAGGGTCTAGAAGATCCCATTTAGATTCTTCCTTCATACGTGTGAATGATCCAGCACAAGAAGCATCTAATAAATCTTTATTATGAAGAGAAAGCCTTGCATAAAAGTTATTAATAATAATATCATTAGGGAGTTCATGAATAGGACATTTAAGCATTAATAACTTCAATCTCCCCCAAGATTGGGCTGTACTATCTCCATCACGAGGCCAAAAGTTATATATTTGGTTCCTATCCTTATGAATCTCATTGGGAGGATAGAATTTAGAATAAAAGAGAGGTACAATTTCCTCCCATTCCATAGATTGTCCATTCTTCAGCAGCTTATACCATTCTTCAGCTCTTCCTTTCAATGATATAGAGAGTAACTTTTTCTTAACTTGTTCCATTGTGATACCTTCACATTTAAACAACCCGCACAATTCATGGATAAAAAGCAAGTGATCACCAGGATGGACAGTTCCATCCCCAAAATAATAGTTATCCATAACACGATCAACAATTCTTGTAGGTATCTTAAAATGATCTATCTCAGCAGGTGGTGGTTCATCTACTACCCTAGCAGTGGTAGTAGCTTTCCCAAATAGGAAACCAGTGGGTTATCCATATTGGAAACAAAGTAACAAACATAAATAAAAAGCAATACTCATAGTAGAAGTTTCCTTTACCAGTTCCACTCCTCAATAGCACTTCACTCCCCGGCAACGACGCTAGAAAATAGTCTTGATGACCCACAAGTATAGGGGGTGTATCGTAGTACTTTTGATAAATAGGAGTGTTTATCCCAACAAGGAGCAGAAGGTGTTGACTAGTGGTTTGGAGCGGGAATTCTCTGTAAATACTTAGCAAACAGATTTTTAGGGTTTTTTGATAATGCAAGTAAATAAAGACAACAAATAATTGCAGCAAGTGGCCCAATCCTTTCTTCGCAAAGGACAAGCCGGTTGTAATACTTATGAGGACCAAACGTTCTCGAAGACACATGGTAATACTGTCAAGTGCTTTCGCTTTATATAGTTGATAATCTTCTTTGGTTGGATAAGTGTTGTGTGGGTGAACCTGTTCTAATGTACTGACCTTACTTGTACTAATACATACTTGTGATTAAACCCCTTGCAAGCATCTGCAACTACAAGAAAGTAATTAAGATAAAAACCTAACCACGTCAATAAACTCTGAGATCCTACACTCCCTTGTGCAAAGATTTCCTAACGGGGGTTCAGGTTTCTGTCACTCCGGCAACCCCATAATTAGTAGCCAAATACATAATGCATTACCCTAGACCCATAAATGTTGAAGTATCATGTAGTCGATGTTCACATGACACCACTAGAAGAATAGCACCACAACTTAAATATCAACCATTGAATATTACTTTAACACAATTCCACTCTAACAACATGACTTCTCCCATGTCCTCAAGAACTAAACGAACTACTCATGAGACATCATATGGATCAAGATCAGAGATGATATAATGATGAATAACAATATTAACATAAACAATAATTCAATGGTTCCACGCACAAGCATCAACTACAAAAGTAATCAACACTAGGAAAGGTTCCCCTAAGAACTATGCAAGATTCAAACCAATTGTTACAGCGGGATGGAGTGTGATGATGGTGCTGGTGGAGATGGTGGTGAGGATGATGATGATGATCCCGATGAAGTCTAGCTTGATGACGGTGTTGTTGGCGACAATCTCCCCTCTCCAGGAAGGAATTTCCCCGACAGAAATTTGCCCGCCGAAGAGCTCTTTCTCTCTCTATAGTTTCCGCACCGCAGAGGAGGCGAAATCTTTTTGTGGTCGCCTCCCCGTGTATTAGGGTTTCGGGAGGAAGATATAAGCGAATGGGCGAAGCATGAGATGGGCCAGGATGGCCACACCCCTGCTGGCGCGGCCTAGGGTGGGCCCACGCCAGGGGGTGGTGTGGGCCCCCTATGGCCCATCTTCGCCTCCCCTTCTGGCTTCCTTCGTCTTCTGAAAAAATATGTTTTTCCATATATTTTCTGGAATTTTCCGATCTTCGCGAATATTGCATCAGGACACCACTTTTTCCATCAGAATCCTGACTCCGGGAGTTCATCATCCAAAAGTCATCCAACATGCAAAAATAGATGAAATAACTTAAGTATCACCTCTTAATATGAAATATATCAATGACTATCAGTAAATTATGATATAGAATAGTGATGCAAAATGGACGTATCAGTCCTTGGTGGCTAGGAGTTCCACCCACATGTACCGGCTCCGATCATCGATCAGAACCAGCACGTAGTGGCGTCCTCCAGGATTCGGTGGAGCGATGGGGCCGTAGAGGTTGCCGTGTACAAGCTTGAGCAGTTCTGTTGCTCTGAACTTCGCCTTCTGCGGAAAGGGCAAGCGTCCCTGTTTGCCGGCGAGCCATGCCTCGCACAGCTCGTCAGCATGCTCGATGTGGGGTAGACCACGCACGAGATCGCCGCGCACCATCCGCTAGATGCCATCGAAGTGCAGATGGACGATCCGGGCGTGCCATCGCCATGCCTCGGACACATGCCCCATGGCAAGGGACACATGGCGGATTGGTGTGAATGACAAATTGTATAGGCGATTGGGCAATCGCTTTACCTTGAGGACGAGGCGCTGATGATGACTGTTGATGGTGAGCGTGCCGAGGCAAATGTTGATGTCGTACCATCCCTCGTCCAGCTGCCCCAAGCTCACCTCGCTACTCTTCAAGCCTGGGATGTAAAATACCTCCGTGAATGCACGATGGTATCCCCTATCAAAGGAGAATACGACGGTGCCCCTCCCATGGATATCAACTATGGAACCATCGGCGAAGCGCACCTTGCCCACCACCGACCGGTCCAGCTCCTCAAACGCGTCGAGCGAGCCAATCATGTGGTTCATCGCGCCAGTGTCGAGGAACCAGGCTTTGACTTCGTGCTTGCCGCCAATTGTAGGCGTGACGATGGTGCTCTACTTGTTGAGGAAGATCTGGCCGCTGTTGCACATGGCGGTTTCCGGTTCAGTGACCGGAGTTTTCTTGGGCGTGGTGTTGGTGACGTTGGGCTCGACGCACTCGTACACCTCCTCGATGATGGCCATCATCAGTCCTGGTCTGTCGTCCTCCTCTTCAACTTCTACGAGGTTTGCGGCTATTGCCGCCGCTTTGTCGTGCTGCTTTTTGCGGCACTTGCGCGCCCACTGCCCTTTCTTACCGCAGTAGCGGCATTTCTCTCTGTCGCCATCAGTGTTCTGGGCACGAGGGGCAGGTTGCGCTGGAGGCGCACCCTTACAATTGTCGTTGGCACGCGTGTTTCCGCAGGTGTCCCCTTTGCCGCTCGAGCTGCCGCCTGTGGCGCCTCCACGGGGCTGGCGCTTCCTAGCCTCCCGCTGTTGTTCGGTGAGGAGCAGCTTCCCGCCACCAGTGCCTTGATCGTTGTCCAAGCACTCTTCCACGACACGGAGGTGTCATGTGACCTCCTCGAGCGTGAGCACAGAAAGATCGAGCAGAGTCTCGATTGAAAAGGCGATTTGCACAAAACGTGTTGGTACAACAGAGGGAATTTTCTCATGAATTTTTCCTCCTTGAAAGTGCTCTCATCCCCAAGGGAACGGAGGGCAGTGGCAATGTTGGAGAGGCGCATGGCGAAATCAGGGATCTTCTCGCCATCCTTGAAGGAGACTGTCTCGAATTTTGTACACAGTCGCCGCACACGAGAGTCACGCACCCGGTCGTTGCCCTGGTACTGGAGCCTGATCGCCTCCCATGCTCCCTTGGTGCTGCCCTTCCCCACAAGCATGCAGTGCATCTCTGCAGGCGTGGAGCGAAGGAGGGCAGCTAGGGCCTGCTTGTCTTCGCGGCTCGGGACGTCATCGTTCTCGATCGCGTCCCAGAGCGACGCCGCTTGGAGATTGACCTCCATCACCATAGCCCAGTTGGTGTAGTTGGTCCGCGTCAGCATCGGGAAGGAGAGGTTGGTGCCGCTGCCGCTGCCGGGCTCGCGCACCACCTGCTGCACAATGATCTCGCTGCCGCTGCCGTGTCGCACCCTGCTCCGCCCGCGACTCGACGAACGCCATCGCGGCAGTGGGGGTGGAGTCTTGGACGGACGCGCAGCCGGAGCGTTGTGGCCACCTCTGCCTGCCATGGATCTGATGCCAATTGTCTCCCTGAAACTCAAGTTAGCTCTGAATCAAGTGAATCAAGAGGAAGATGAACTCGGGTAGTTTTTGTGCTGCGCACTTCTTGCAGCTTTTCTATTATCTATTTATAGATCGAGATAATACAAACATGCCCTAACATCGTTCTCTACTACTGACCGTGCCATCCCATGATCCGAGCGACGTGCAAGCGATTTGCTACTGAGTCGGTGCCGCACAAAACGCGACCTCCAACATGTGCTGAAAAATAGCAACAAGAAACTCTCAACAAACCCTATCCTAAACTGCGGTGTCAGACGTGACACTTATGGAAATTCAGAAAAGACTACTCCAGTGTCAAGACAGGATTTAAGACCACAACCACTAACCCATAAACACACAACAAACTTTGAATGTGGTATTCCAACTGGGTATTGTCGACCTTATTTCATTTCTGGTATTTCAAACAGCACCACAAGAATGAAGAAAATGAGGAAGCGCGACAAGGAATGGTCTCCGGGATCTCAAGGCGTAGCCATGAACTATGGGAGCTCTTGGGCCGATGGCCAGCAAGTGGACAGGCGTTGCCACCGGCAACAAACAGGAAGACTCCTCCCGGCTCCATTTAAGAAGCCAACATCGGCCAGCAAGTACATAGTTCAGTTGTAGCAAAGGAAAAACAACAGGAAAACTGTAAAGTTGTTCTACAAAGAGAGTAACTAGAACATTATGCCGATTGCAAAGATCGGAGTAAGCAACTAAAACTAGGATGGAACATCATCCCCTCAGATATCTTCCTGGCTTCCACTACTTGGGGGCTTGGCATCCACAGCTGAGGTGGTTCTTGCTGGGACATGGGGAAACCATGGGTATGCATCAGGGTTCATCTTCGAACTTTGAGTCAGCCACTTGGCAGATAGAGGGGTGGCAGCAGGATTTGTGAGAGAGAGAGAGAGAGTTATGTTTTAAAGTCGATACAACAACTAAACCTACGTGGCAGCCAGTGAATCAAAGATCATACGACACCTTACTGTCAAAATAAAATAAAAATGACTGATGGAACCAAACCGTGCAGGTGCAGTACACCGGTCGGAGTGGCAATTTCGTCCAAAGATATGATGATAGATGAGACCAAAATGAAAACAAGGCACCCAAAAAACTCACAATGTGTCATTTTGGATAAGTGTCGGTCATATACTATGTGTTGTTATGGCAAAGACAACGGAAGGTGTGTTTTAGGGGCAATGTCCAAGGAAACATGCGTCATTTTGTCAAATTCCTGTATGGAAAACTTGGTGGTTGAACTTTTTTCATCTACATGTCTCTATACAGCCATTCATTGTATATATATATAAATAAATATATCTATATATATATATAGAAAATAGTGGGTTATCTAGGATGCTACCTATGCATACTAATCCAACCATTGGATATTCTATAGAGAGCATGAATTTAAGAAGCTGGAACACAAAATATCTAACGGAAAACACCACCTCCGTTATATCAAGAGCATAATTTGCATGCACTTGCTAGTACATGCAAGTACCACACGCAAGCTAGCATATGCATGCAAACTAGCAATAGCTGACATATCACATGCAAGCTAGCAATACTTATAGACCATTGAACCGGCTAAACTTTAAGCATGCAAGCTAGTAATACATTCAGACCATTGAACCGGCAAAATTTCAGCATGTATTCTAGCACTACGTGTAGACCATTAAACAGACCAATTTTCGAGGATGCAAGCTAGCACTACATGTACACGATTAAACCCGCCAATATTTGAGCAACCCAATCAAACAATTTCGCTAGCACATGTAACATATTATAGGACAACCTCCACACGGTTGTTCATATAGAGCATAGTACTAGTTATCATCTAGACGCAGGAAATCGAATAGAAAAAGCACACACCCTCTGTTCATATAGAGCATAGTACTAGTTATCATCTAGACTCAGGGAATCGAATAGTACTAATTTTGGCTAAATAGGATATTGAGTAGGCGACTAATATATTGAAAAACCAAAACCAGAATAGGAGAAATGCTAGGAATTGGTGAAGATGAAGCACACCAAAGGAGTAGTTTAGCAAATGATCTGGAATCTATATATAAAGGAATGCGTTTTGCGTTTTGTACTGAAAATAATCTAGCGAAAACGGACACGGGAAGCACTCTCGCGCTAAACGAAAGCCACACACAAATTTTTTGGCCGAAATTCGTGCATCCCGAGACGCATGATAACCTGCTTGCTATCTTGGTCTACTCTTATGGTTGGATTTATTGTCGAAATTCGTGTATGTTTCCATGCTCGGATTGATACTTAGCATGCACACATCTCATTAAGTAGAACATCTAGTCAGGGTCTAGTGCAGCAACACTACTGCAGAAAGGCTTATAGCCTCCAGGTGGTTAGTGACAGGAAAAATTGTGCCTGTCACTAGTAAGTATTAGTAGCGACGGGCAGGGATAAGCCTGTCACTAGTACAGAACACTAGCGACAGGCGTATAAAAGTGACTGTCACTAGTATTTTTTGTAAAGGCAGACTGAATGGAAAAATTACTTAGTGACGGGCAGCTATAAATGTCTGTCACTGATAATGCTATGCTTAATGATGACCTCAAAATATGTCTGTCACTAGTATTTTTTATATAGTATGGCTGAAAGGGGAATTTGTTAGTGACGAGCATCTTTAAAGGCATGTCATCGGTAACATGGACATTTTCCCCGGCTCATGCCAACCAAACCGGTGCCACCCGCCCTTCTTTGGGCTAGACCACCTAGTTAAATGAAAAAATCTATTTAGTGACATATGTCTTTAAAAGCCTGTCACGTTATACATCTCAAACCCCATATACCAACGCTCATCCAACGGGAGCTAATATCCGTTGCACTCGCATGTCCACGCCTTTGCCAATAAACTCTCATCATAGAAGTTTTTTTTAACAATTCTCCACCCTTAGGTACAAAATAAAAGAATTTTGGAAAAAGAAAGACGTGGCTCATAACTTCCCCCATCCTAGTCGTATATGAGGAAAAAAAATCCCGAGTTATCGCTCCACGTCTCCACCTCCAGGACGCACTGCGCCGCTGCCGCTACCACCACGAGCCTGCGATACTGCCACAGCGCAGATCTCCTTCTCCAGGACAACTCGCCTCCTATCCTTGTAACCATATTGCGGCCTCCACCACCAAGACGTACCCGCAATGCTGCTGCGGATGATTCCCCATTGATCTCGGAATAAACCTGATGATGATGGTTCACTTGCGATCGCGATCTCATAGGAAAGTATAGTGATCTCTTCGATCGGCTATTGAGGTTTCTTAAATTTTCGATGTTTGTAGGCTCGATTCACCTATTCTTCGTTTTTCTACAGATCTGGTTCGATACTTCCTGGGCTGTCTAGTTTCTTATTGATTCTTGTGATGTCGGTCGCACCTCAACTGCGGCTACCTATTCTCACCAAAAGCTCCTCAAACGCCCATCGGCCACGCCACCGCAAAGTTCTCACTAACTTCCAAATATTGGTATGTGCCTATTTCCTCGCAATCAGTTGAAATTTCTATGTATGTGTGTTTTAGCGGTGGAATATTATCACTTTTTTAATCTTTTTTTTTTGGCAGTGAGGCCCTCTTCTGATTCTGTACCTATAGTGTATGAATTTCTACCCGAGCTCATAGAATTTTCTTATTTGTCAGGAGTGTGAATATCCAGTATGTGCATTACTCGCATGTTTAGATGGATTAGCCTCTCTAAATGTTGGTACTAATGGTATGACTTATCCTGATTTTTCAAATCTTAACCGTGTTTTTTCTTGTGATTTTTTTATCAATTTTATATTATCAAAATTTCATACATATCAGTTTCCAGCGGTTGATTGTGCATGTGCAGCTAGAAGAAATTTACCGAATTACTTTCCTCGGCTAATTGTATTGGAGCATAATTTATTCTTGTGGCGTTGTATGCCAATGCATTCAACTCCCGGAAAGATCAATTACAGGAACATGGACAACAGTGTGATGTCAACACGAGTGTTCTTGTTAAGGTATGCATCTTAGAAAGGTAAAAAAAAATTTGATGTCATTTTAGTAAATATGATCTTACTGTTATTTGCTTTTCAATCAACAGTGTACAGTGATACTCATAGTTCGGAACATGGTATGTCATTTTAGTAAATATGATCTTACTCTTATTTGCTTTTCAATCAGCAGTGTACAGTGATAGTCATAGTTAGGAACATGATACCGTTCAGAAACAGAATAACGTGACCAATTAATTATTTACTCTTTGTGTTAATTAAAAATATTCATCTCTTTCCTTCCACGTTGCACATAAAGCTTTCTCGGTGAGATGGACAAGCAATCATGGAAAAAGCGACCCGCTATGGATCAGCTATGTAATAGGTTAAAACGACTATATATATTATATTTTTAAAGAGCTAACAAAGTCTGAGCAAGAATGTTACTCTTGCTACACTCTGCAGTACTCTAAAATATAATATTCATGGTGCTAAGTAGATCCAAGAAATTAAACCTTGGTAGTTGGTAATGTTACATTATACAAACTTATTTTTAAAGATATGTTCATAAAAGAGGAGTATTTACGCATGACCATCAACCTTTCTATGTTGCTCCTCTTTAAAAGTTACTATCTTATTATTAACTTGAATTTTCTCTCTAATGGTGCATCACTTATATAATTCCTTTTGTGGTTGTAGGTTGATAAACTGATGATGCCGGGCTGAGATGCTGACAACAAGTGGGGAAATGTTGATATTAGAAGATAGTTTGAAGATATGTTTTAGATTATTTAGTTCATAGTCAATTATTAGAACAAAACATGTATATTCTCTGGATCTACCTTGAAACATTCGTAAAAATGTATTAATTTTTTTATAACATCTTATTGTGCTATCTGGAATGTTTGTGGAAAATACAATTAATTTTTTTATTACTGAAATTCAAACAAGTGACGGGATTTGATCGCAACTAGTGACATACATCTCTTTAGCCTGTCACTGGTATACACATACTAGTGACTACACATGTAAATGCATGTCGCTGGTACACATACTAGTGACAGACACTTTCCTGTCACTAGTAACCTCATACTAGTGAGTAGTTATTAGTGACAAGCGCTTTGCCCGTCACTAATGGGTGTTTTGTGTCTGTCACTGATAGGCTATTTTGCAGTAGTGCAAGTACAACTAGCATACGCATGTATCCGAGTTTGTAGAAATTTTTGCAACAATATGGGCTGTTTGATATGCTACAATAAAGTCTGGTTATGCTATTCTACAAACGGCAATAACACCGTTAACTGCATGCAAGATCTTGGCTCTCTCTCATCTTGGCAGCTAGTTCACGTACTCCCTATATCCAACGTCAACGCTTGGGTGCATTGATAGCATCCTAGATAGCAAATCGCGTTGATATATATATTTGGTAGTGCTATTTGACCCCTAGGGTGTAGAATAGTTATTCTACATCCACCCTCTATCTTTAGAACTATATATTATTTTTATGTCGCATAAATTTTGTCTTACCTCAAGAGTTGAGAAGAACGTAAGAAAATATAGGCATGTCATAATTGTTTATGTTTACATGCCGTATAAAAATACGACGTAAAATGCATATTTTTAGTGTATTTCACACAATAATTACTCATAAACTTTTTTATGTCAATTTTTTTGTGTTGTGGATGAATATGAACATAATTATTTGTATACAAAACATAAATTTCTAAATATGACAACATAAAGTTATGTTGGGTGCAAAATAACTATTCTACACCCTGGGTGCAAAAATAGTGGGCTATCGAGGGTGCTACCTATGCATACTAATCCAACCATTGGATATTCTATAGAGAGCATGAATTTGAGCGGCCGGAGTATAAAATATTTAACGGAAAACACCATCTTCGTTACATCAAGAGCACAATTTATATGTACTTGCTAGTACATGCAAGTACCACACGCAAGCTAGCATATGCATGTAAACTAGCAACAACTCACATATCACATGCAAGCTAGCAATACTAGTAAACCATTAAACCGGCTAAAATACTAGCGTTTTGCGTTTTGTACTGAAAAATGTTAGCAGAAATGGACGCGGGAAGCACTCCCGCACTAAAACAAAAGCCACACGCAAAAATTTTGGCTGAAATTCGTGTAGACCGGAACGCATGATAACTTTCTTACTATCTTGGTCTACTCGCATGGTTGGATTTATTGTCGAAATTCGTGTATGTTTCAATGCTCGGATTGATGATTAGCATGCACACATCTCGTCAAGTAGTACATCTAGTTAGGGTCTAGCGCAGCAAGTACAACTAGCATACACACATGCATCCGAGTTTGTATTTTTTTTGCAATAATAGGGGTTGTTTGATATGCTACAATAAAGTCTGATCATGCTATTCTAAAACAACAATAGCACCATTAACTGCATGCAATATATTGACTCTCTCATCTTGGAAGCTAGTTCACGTACTCTCTGTATCCAACGTCAATGCTTACGTGCATTGGTAGCATCCTATATATATATATATATATATATATATATATATATAGGGTGACGCTATTTGACACCCAGGGTGTGTAGAATGGTTATTCTACACCCACCCTCTATCTTTAGAACCGTATATTATTTATACGACACATGAATTTTATATTATTTCGTAAGTCGGGAAGAACATAATAAAATTTAGAAATGACATAATTTTTTTGTTTACATGCCGTAAAAAATTTGACATAAAATATATATGTTTGATGTTTTTTACACTATAATGACTCATAAACTTTATTTTTGTGTCAATTTTTTTGGTTGTGGTGAATATATGAACATAATTATTCGTATATAAAACATATTTTTTTCAATCTAACAATGTAAAAATATGTTGGGTACAAAATAACTATTCTGCACCCTAGGTGTTGAATAGAGTTTATATATATATATATATATATATATATATATATATATATATATATATATATATATATATGGACAAAACACATGGTATGCCCATATTGTTGGAGATATGTCCTAGAGGCAATAATAAAAGTGGTTATTATCATATCTTTTTGTTTATGATAAATGTTTATATTCATGCTATAATAGTATTAACCGGAAACATTAATACTTATGTGATTTGTAAACTAAATTAGATATGGAATGTAAGTAGGGAAACCGAATGTTGTTCGGAGTCTCAGATGGAATCCGATATATCACGAGGAGATCCGGAATGGTCTGGAGAATAAGATTCATATAAGGAAATTCCGATTCCGGAGTTCGGGAATAATTTCGATGTTTTCATCGGAGAGGTTCTAGAAGGGTCTAGAGGTTCACCGGACCGGAAGGGGAATGGTTCATGAATGTGTCATGGTTAATTGGAATGATTGGATCATGTTCTAGGTCACTTGGTTGGGCATTTGTGAGAGAGAAATAAAGCTCTAAACTAAAAGTCAAAATGGAGGTTTTAAAAGTCAAACTAGAACAATAGTTTCCTAGTGGAAGAAGGAAAAAGTCCTTCCTTCTCTCCAACTTGGGTTTGGGGAAGGATTCAAACTCCCCTCTTCCAAGCTGCCCTCCCTCTCATAAATAGAGGGGGAGGGCTGCCCCAAAGCACACAACACCGGCCCTCCCCACCCGTGTGCCGCCGCTGCCGCCCAAGCCGCCGCCGCCTCGCGCCACCGCCCTAGCCGCCGCCAACACCTCCTCCTCCTCTCCGGCCTTCTAAACCTAGATCGCTAGAAACTCTAGATCCACCCTAACTCGCATCGGCTTAGGCGAAGCCCTGCGGGATCTTCCCTCTACTTCCGACATCACGCCGTCGTGCTGCCGGAATCACGAGGGGAGAAGTACAACCTCCGCTGTCTGCTGGAACAAGGGAGAGGAAGGTCTTCATCGAGTACCGAACGTGTGACCGACTGCGGAAGCGCTGCCGGAACGCAGCGCCGGAAGGATCGTCTATGCGATCTTGACATCGGCAAGTGTACGACTACATCACCCACGAGAATATGCTCTTGTTAACCTCTTTGGAATCTTCGAGGGTGAGTACTCTAATCGACTCGTTGCTTCAATCTAGTAGATAGATCTTGGCTTGTTTGTATGCATGCGATAGAATTTTTTTGTTTTTCATGCTATGAACCCCTACACGTATCCTGCAGAGGAAGAATCTTTCGTCACTCATTTGTTGGAGATTTGTGGCAGTAGAGAGATATTGGCCATTTTGCTCTACTTTCTATCGATTCCTGATGTACCCAATATGGAATTTCTCCCATCACCTTTTCATTGTGCACTGTTGTCTGCTTTTCTGCCAGCCACGTGTACACTCGCTACAGTAGCGTGGTCCTGTCAGACCAAGGGAGACGTTTTCTCTCCTACCATGTGCCCACGTATTCTGCTCCCATGTGATCCCCATCCCACAATTTCCAGCCACCTACACTCCTCCCTAGTCCCCATTCCCCATCGCTCGTTGATACACCGGCGCCATTGACGCACCACCAGCTGCCCAACCAGCCCCTCTCTCCAGTGGCTGGTGGATCCCCTCCTCCTCCATGTAAGGTCGGTAGCGGTAGCGGTCCGCCACTCCCCGGACGCGGGATCGACCGGCGGCGATCGGCCCCTCCCCTGCCGATCGACCGGTGGCGTCCAGCCCCTTCCTTGCCGCGGGATCGACCGGTGGCAGCCTGACCTTCCAATCCCACGGGATCGAACAACGACGGCCCACCCCTCCGCTGTGCTGTCGCGGATCGACCGACGGCGACCCGACCCTCGACGCCACGGGATCAACGACGGCTCCCGCACCACCTCCCATGGCTGGCGCCTCCACCCGGACGCTAGCTGCCGGGACTAGAGCCGACCTCCAGGCATACTGCCGCCGCCCGTAGGAAACAAACTTTTTCTAATTCATGGTTGAAGAAGGCTACATCTTCCCCAGCCATGACGATCTCTCTAGGGATACAGGCGGCATGTGCAATATATTCTCTGCCATCCAACGTTCACCAATCACCATCCATGCCATCAAGGAAGCCTACACATCCATGGCGTAAGGAAGCCTCCCAGTGGTAGCGTGGATGCGACATTGCACTGTGCTTCTATTCCTTACGGGTGTATTTGAGCGCTTGTGGTTTCTTATTAGTTTCTTGGCATGGTCAACACAGCTGGTTCATCCCATGTGGCTTTAGTGGTTGCTTCCCTTTTCTTCACATCTCTGACGATGGCTGAGCTTAATCAATGCCTTATGTATAACTTTTATCAGCAATTTCTTTATCTCATGCTTAAAAGATTCAATTATATGACATAAAAATATACGTTGATGCATTTGTTGTTGTGATAATCCATGGAAAGCTTTTGTTCTTGCTCCGAAGTCATGTACTGTATGATTTTTTCCCATGCCAAATTGCCAGTGCAAAGCTGGCCTTCTACATTTGTTGCTGCAATTGTCTCGTGCAGTTTGATTTCTCCCCTGATTCTGTTTCGTGATTGTCTTATTTTACCTTTGACATGTCCATGGTTTGTGCAATGTTTGTCCATTCTATGTATTCGTGTTAACGGGGACCAACTTCAAAATACTTTGGTTATTTTTTGGCACTTCTGCAATGAAATAGGTACTTCAAAATTTACCTTGTAGTGTCGACTAACAATTTAGCGTCAAGTTCATATTTATCAGGTACTAGTTCTCTGAACTCCTGATTGTATGATTTATAGGGCAGTTCTAAATCACTCTGTTGGAAGAGACCTCTATGTGGTTGCTGCAGAGAGTTTTGATTGCCTACCTGGTAGAGGAGTTGTTGTAACTTTGAGTGGCATAAAGGTATGTATATGTTAAATACTGTAAATATTAAATCCAGAGAAGGTGTGTGGAAGTTTGAAAGGATCGTATGGGCACCTAGAGGGGGGTGAATAGGTGCTACTTCAAATTTTCTTCTTTTTCAAATTAAGGTTTGACAATAAGGTAAATTCTCTAGATAATGCAACTAAGGTGAATTTACCTATATCACAATTATGCAAGAGCTACCACAATACAAAGTAAGAACAAGTAAGTACAATGCGGTAAAGGATAGAAGTAACCAAAGTGGTGGACGCGGAGACACAAGGATTTATTTCCCGTAGTTTCTTCCTTTTGAGGGGAAGTACGTCTACGTTTGGAGAGGGGGTGGTTTCAAACCACCAACGCCACGAAAGGCCTCCCTTGTTCTCCGATGAATCTCACCCCAACGGGATCGATTCACCTTCCACTATATCGGCAACCTTCAAGGTGGAAGCCGACACCTTTACAAGTTTGGGGCACACATCCACAACTTAATCGGAGGCTCCCAAATACAAGCAAGCTGTCAAAGCAATCAAAGACAAGCTTGTAAGAACCAAAACAAGAACTAGGGTTTCCAAGAAAACACTAGAGCAAAGGGGCCCTCAATGAAATGAGGGGGAAATGAAGATCTCTTTTGGTGAAGTAGTAGATCGGGGCCTCCTCCTTCGATTCCCCAAAGATCAAAGACTTTGGGTGGTGGATTGAGGAGATCTTGAAGATTTGGTGGCTCCAATGGTGGTCTTGACTTTAATGTGGATGAGCACTTTGTCCCAAGGTAGGTGAAGGGGTATTTATACCCCTCTAGGGAATCTGACCGTTGGAGCCTTTAATGCATCGGTAGTACCGGTACTCAAGTGGTAGTACCACTTGCAAGCGGTACTACCGGTCCAGTACCGGACCAGGTACCGGAGATGCCATAGGTGGTCGAGCCAGCTTCAGTATTGCCCGGTATTCCCTTTCGGTAATACCCCCAAGCGGTAGTACTGATCGTATGACGCGGTACTACCGGTCCCAAGTACCGCTTGGTACTGAGCAAGACTGAGAGGGGTGGTCCTTCCTCAGAACTGCCCGGTACTGCTGAGCGGTACGACCGTGTCCAAGCGGTAGTACCGGTTGGAGCGGTAGTGCCGCTCCGTGGTACCGGGAGGTACTGAGGAAAACTCATCCTTATCAACCTTGCACGGATCCAACCGGTACTAGGACCGGCAGTACCGGTGCCAAGCGGTAGTACCGGTCATTTTTCCGGTACTACCGGTTGTCACATTGGTTTTTCGCAAGGGTAATTGGGTAGGTCAATATTTGTGCCACACCCTTATCAAACCTGTGATACACTTAGCACACGATTAAACTGATAAGTGTGTTGTTATCAAACATCAAAATCAGAGGGATAGAAAAATGCTCTTTCAAAGTTGTTAGATATATCAAGAGATAATTTTCTGTTTAGGGGGTATTATTGCATACTTGATTCCTGTACATCATGTTGTGTGTTGTCATTTTAGCCTATCTGTTGGTATGTTTTTTCAGTGTAGGGATGAAGGACTCCAGAGCAGTTTCATTAGGTGTAAACGCAGCTGTTAAGCATATAGTAATCATACCGTAGATACACATATTCATTCTGTTTCATCAGTGTTTTTCTATCGTTGACACTTGTGACTTGTGTGTTATTAATTCTCTGATGACTTGATACTGAAATCCTTTGCGCACTCATTATGTTCTGTATTTTGTGATCATGAACATGTCAATGCAAAGATTTATCTGTTACCATTTTATAATCAGTATTGGCGGAAGCATCATCGGAGATCTGAAGTTTATGGTTGTCATTGTATAAATGCACTGAACAAAATTCAGATAGGTATAGTAGTTCATAGCTTGGCCTCCATCCTTTTGGCCCAGGTGGGCTTGGCATGCTTGCGGCAAGAGACAACATAGTCAGTGCCACGACCACTGTCAGCATCCTCAGAGCCATCCCCTTCCTCCTCATCCGCCACAACGCGGGGTTTAGCACAATGAGAGGACGAGCGAATAGTGTCCTAGCAATGGGAGGGCATTTTGACACAATGAGGGCCATAATGTATGGAGCAAATGGTGGAACCCTCCGAGAGTGTGCATCAGCAATCATCTCATTCCATATGTAGTCTGACACATCAAGAGGAGTGCCTGAGTCGCGGTTGAGGAAGGTGTTGAACAACAAGTCTACAGAGAACCCATGTATCTCATCCTTGTTGCCCGCACGAGGAGCAACAGTCTCACGAAAAAGGCGATGGAGAATGTCATACATGGGGAGAAGATCCTTGATATTGCCAGCAATCCCGCGGCCCTGGATATACAGAGGTGTAAGGACATCCTTCTTGGAGGGGTGATCCCGCATGTGACAGCGGAAACCACAAGGAGTGTCCCGACCGCGATCTTCATACCCCAATATTGCAGCAAACTCCGCAAGTGTGGCTTCCTTGATTGCACCTTGAGTCATCCAGGTGATCTTCCGAGTGCAGCCAGTGTGGAAATGTGCTGTGGCATAGAACTGTGCAATAAGGAGTGGCTCATAGTCATACTGGAACTCCATAATGGGGAACAAGCCCAGGTGAGAGCAGATTTCCTTAGCTTCAGCAAAGTAGTCAAGGTTCTTGTTGATGTGCTCCATGTCAATCCACTGCTGAGGCACCACCATTTGAATATTGTTCAAAAGAACCTCATGATAAACGCGCTCTTGGAAATCATTGTAGAAAAGAGTGTCTTCTCTGTCCTCGTCCCGGTTGCGGGAGTATGCATTGTCAATCCTGAGAGCCCGAAACTCTGACTCAGAGATGTCAGACAGTTTCCTTGGCCCTGATGGCCCTGAGATGAGACTTTTGGTGCACCCTGAGGAAGGGGGCGAGAAGGAGGAGCGCTGCCACGCCCAGCAGAGCGCTTGGTAACCCCCTCACGACCCCCACGGCCACCTCAAGTGGCAGGCAACTTGGAACGATGTCTTGGCTGTGGCATAACCTCTTCCTCAGACTCCGTCTCTTCCTCAACAATCTCACGGCTAGATTTGGAAGGCTTGCGCGCACCCCTAGAACCACCTGCATCTATGAAAGCACGAGGGAGGACAGCAAGGGGTAAGGGCACAAGAATCTCAAGGAGCAAAAGAGAGAACCCAATATTTAACAGAGAATTAATGTCAGTTGGGGCCGGTACTACCGAACCTGACGACCGGTAGTACCGCTTGAAAGCGGTAGTACCAGAAAAAGTTCCGGTACTACCGGTTGAACGGTACATGTTCGTCAGATCTGGTAGAAATGGACCAAAAGGACGACAATAATATGTAAATAGACGATTCTACTAGGCAACAAGGGAAGCATATGGCAATACAACCTTACAACATGTCAATTTCTTCACAAATCTATGCCAAAACCTAGATCCGATGAGGAAATTAAACGGAGAGAGAAAGGGCGGTTGTACCGGGATCCATGGAGGTGGAAAGGAGGGGGAGCCCGCCAAGAGGCCGAATCCAAGGAGGATCCGGAGAGAGGAGGGCACGGCAGGGCTCCGGCGGCGTCAAGGGCACCGGTGGCAGCGCGGGTACCTGTGGGGAGCGTGGGGGAAGAATAGGGCACTGATGGGTGCCTCCCCACGCTCAGCCAATATATACACGACTCCGCCAACCGGTAGTACTGGTTTCTGAAGTGGTAGTACCGCTCGTGAGCGGTAGTATCGGTCTAGCAACCGGTAGTACCGGTGGCTGGTAGTACCGGGCGTGTGGGCGGTAGTACCGCTCCTGGAGCAGTTTCCAGGGTACGCCCTTGAAAGAACATGTGGGCCCCAATGTGTGATTTTGGTAATTAATGACAATCTCTATGGACTAATGCTTGTATCAAGTTGTACTTGTAGGAATTGTCCATAGGCAATGCTTGAACCATATGTTGGCTTCAAGGTTTGGAGAAGAAGAAAGTGAAGAGGATCAAGTGGTGACCAAGGTGTTCAAAGAGTGATCCACAGATTGGTCATGTGAGAGTTAAACCTATGGCAAGTATGTCTTGAAGAATAAGATGGAGTAATATCTCTGGTGCACCTTCAAGGCATCAACATAATGAAGAAAAGAAGAAATGATGTGCAAGCTAAAGATGTGCAATATCTAGAAGATCTCATGGTTGAAGCTTTCCATCCTCGGTGATCATGGATCGATGAAGACAAGGTCAAAGTAAAGGTTTCCCCATGTTGTATGGGGGAGTAACTTGCAAGTCTTCATCAAGAAAGTGCGTACAAGAGCAATCAAGAAAGGTGTTCCATCTTGAGAAGGACAAGACCGTCTACATCATAATCAAGTGGAATATGTGCAAGGCAAAGGTATGATCTTGATAGGATTTCTTTCTTACCGGTCTCGGGATGTTAGTTGGGGAGACCGGTTTATAGGATAGACAACCGTACTATCAAGAGGGGATCTCAAGTGAGTAACTCGATCATATCTTTCAGAGAAAGCTCAAACCTTTGCATACTTAGCATCATCCTTTCTTGGTTGTTATTTGGATATTATCCATGTGAGGTTCTAGAGCTTGTGGCAATATTCATAACAAGCCCTAGTTCATCAAAAACGGATTTCCCCTTTATATCTTATTGTGTTTTTGATCTTTGAGGTTTTCCGGTTTCTCACCAAGAGAGGTATCTCACTTTATAATACATGAAATGTTCTCTCTTGGTGGTATCTTTTGTTGGGTACCTCTTGTTTCCAACAAAATTGGTTTTGGGTCAATCGGAGTTTCCAAACTCTAGATATCGCCATTTGAAGTTTGCCTCTTATTTGGTCCAGACCGGAGACTCCGGTCTGCATGGACCGGAGTATCCGGTGTGGTCTGGAGTTTTCGGAACTATCTCCGGTGGTGACTTCAGAATCAGGGCTGGGACATACTGTATGAGGGTCCGGAGCCAGGTCCAGAGGTTACCCCGGAGTCTCCGGTGTTGGAAGACCGGAGTCTCCGGTCTTGTTGGGTCAGGGATGGCCCAGGTCATTCAGATGGGTGGTCCAGAGGCTAGCCCGGAGGTTGGGCCGGAGTCTCCGGTGTAGACCGGAGTCTCCGGTCTGACTTTTCCCCAACGGGCAGAAAACGGTCAGAAATCTGTGGGCCTATAAAAAGGGGCCCTTCTTCCCCAATGGAACTGCTAGAGTTTCACAAACTTTCTCCTCCATTCTTGACCCTCTTGAGCTTGCTCCCCCTTCAATCCCTCCCTTGATTCTTGCATATACTTTAGGGATTTGAAAGAGGAGATCTAGATCTACAAACCCACCAATCCATCTCTCCTCTAAGTGAGGGGAACATCTTGGGATCTAAATCTTGGAGTCTTTTGTGGATTTCCTCCATTGTTCTTCCTCTCTTATTCCCCCACAAGCTTTTGTAGCTTTGGTGGAATTTGGGAGAGAAGGATTTGAGAACTACTTGTGTTCTTTCCATTGCATTTGGTGCATCGGTTTGAGTTCTCCCCGGAGGATTTGGTGAGTGAAAGTTGAGAAGTTTTTTACTCTTGGATTCTTGGAACCCTAGACGGTTTGTTGGTATTGTAGGTTGTGGCCTTGGTGGCGTTTGTTGGGAGCCTCCAATTAAGTTGTGGAGAAGTGCCCCAACCTTGTGAGAGGTTCCGGTTTGCCACCGACAAGTGCACCGATAGTGGAAGTGTGGATCGATCCCATTGGGGTGAGATTCACCGGAGAATAAGGGAGGCCTTTTGTGGCGTTAGTGGTTTGATACCACTCCCTCTCCAAACGAGACGTACTCCATATTGGGAGGAACTCGGCAAAATATCATTGTCCCCGCGTGCCTCGGTTATCTCTATACCCGAGCTCTTTACTTATGCACTTTACATTGTGATAGCCTTCGTGCTTGAAGTAATATATATCTTGCTATCACTTTGTTGCTTGTATTGCTTAGCATAAGTTGTTGGTGCACATAGGTGAACCTTAGTTGTTCTAGGTTGTGCTTTACAAAGTAAACACTTGTTTTATTCCGCCTTTGTTGATACACTCTAGGAAAAGCTTTAATCGCCTATTCACCCCCCTCTAGGCGACATCCGTATCCTTTCAGCCCTGGGAACTGCCCAGGGGCAGTAGTACCGCTCATCCAACCGGTAGTACCGGTCCCATATGATTCCAAGGCTAGGAAAAAGAGTGATTCTTGTGCGGATAGAGAGAGGATTTTTGTGAGGGAGTAAGTAGAGAGGCTTGGGTTGAGACAATTGTGCTGGGAAGCACATGCACTCTAAAAAATCGAGAAAAAGATGTCAAAAACCAAACTAGAGTGCATGAGACTAAGATCAGTGAAAGCAACTCAAAAGATGACAACCATGAGTAAAAACCAATTCAAAAATGACAAACACGAGTACGCACATCAACCTATCGATTTAGAGGGGGCGGTGGCCTAGGCCACCATGTTTGAGTATACTCGGCTTGGCACCACGAAGATATATCTTGGGTCCATTACCGAAACTCATCATTAAGCTCACATATCACAAAATGATATTAAGAGGAATGATTTTGTTTACTTTGCGCATAATGGGGGAGGGATGGTCCAATCAATTAGGACCGCACTCCCCCTATGTCCATGCCTACACCTAAACCAAATATGGGTCGAGTATTAGGTGAGAGTGCAAGATAATCAAGTCAAGCTCCTTGAATCTACGATATTTAGTTCATTCATCAAGTAGCAAAACCTTGCTTCATCAAGTGGCTTCGTGAAGATATCGGCAAGTTGATCTTTGGTTGACACATAGGATAGATCAATATCACCTCGAGCAACATGATCTCTAATGAAGTGATGACGAATCTCAATATGCTTTGTCCTTGTGTGATCCACCGGGTTGTATGCAATTTTGATGGCACTTTCATTGTCACATAGAAGAGGCACTTTGCCACAATGGACACCGTGTTCCTTTAAAGTTTGCCTCATCCATAGCAATTGAGTGCAAGCACTAGCGGCAGGGACATACTCGGCTTCAGCGGTAGAGAGTGATATACAATTTTGCTTCTTAGAAGACCAACATACCAATGACCTACCAAGAAATTGGCAAGCCCCGGATGTTGATTTTCTATCATCCTTATCACCCGCCCAATCCGAATCCGTGTATCCACAAAGATCAAATGTTGAGCCTCGAGGATACCAAAGACCATAAAATGGGGTATGAACTAAATATCGAAAGATTCTCTTGACCGCCATTAAATGGCTTTCCTTAGGAGCTGCTTGATATCTTGCACACACACCTACACTCAACACAATATCGGGTCTAGATGCACAAAGGTAAAGCAAAGAACCAATCATGGACCGGTATACCTTTTGATCCACATCTTTACCATTTGGATTTTGTTCTAGATGAGTCTTTGTAGCCATGGGAGTAGGAGCTCCATTTAAATCTTGCATTTTGAATCTCTTGAGCATATCTTGAGTATACTTGGCTTGATTGAAGAATGTCCCTCCTCTAACTTGCTTGATCTCAAATCCAAGAAATACTCTCAACTCTCCCATCAAAGACATCCGGAACCTACTAGTCATAAGCTTTGAGAATTCATCATTAAAATCTTTGTTAGATGAGTCAAAGATAATATCATCAACATATACTTGGCATACAAAAAGCTCCCCATTGACCCTCTTAGTAAAAAGAGTGGGATCGATTTTCCCAACCTCAAATCCACGGTCAAACAATAATTCTCTAAGGTGCTCATACCACGTGCGTGGGGCTTGCTTGAGCCCATAGAGCGCCTTATCAAGTTTGTAGACATGGTTTGGGAAGTTGGGGTCCTCAAATCCCGGGGGTTGCTTAACATATACTAATTCATTTAATGGGCCATAAAGAAATGCACTTTCTACATCCATTTGTTGTAACTTGAAGTTATGATGTGCCGCATAAGCAAGAAGGATACAGATGGACTCAAGGCGAGCCACGGGTGCATAAGTCTCTCCATAGTCAATGCCTTCAATTTGAGAATACCCTTGTGCAACCAATCTAGCCTTGTTCCTTACTATAATTCCATGCTCATCTTGCTTGTTCTTGAATATCCACTTTGTTCCAATAACATTGCGGCAATCCTTTGGCTTCTCAACTAACTTCCATACTTTGTTTCTCTCAAAGTTGTTTAGCTCTTTGTGCATAGATTCCAACCAATCCGAATCTTCAAGAGCCTCCCACACTTTCTTAGGTTCAATCATGGAGATGTGATCTTGATGTTCACTGAACCTCTTCAATTGTGGTCTTGCAGAAATGCCTTTCCTTAGGTCACCAACAACATTTTGTAGAGTGTGGTCTCTTAATTCCAACATTCTTTCCTTCCTAGCTTCGCGACGAGCGTGGATCTCCGTGTTGTTTCTCGGGGGACCCTCTTCTTCATTTTGATCCTCGTCTTGACCGTCATCTTGACCTTGATCATCATTGGAATCATCCTCTATATTGGGAGGCAAAGATTGACCTTGGTCTTGATCAAGTTCTCTTCTAGCATCAATTTGAGCTTGTCTCAAAGCAGTTTGTACGGATTTTCCTTGAGTAATTGTCTTGGCACCACCTGACATCCTGGCGAATGAATCAAGCTTCCCTTGACAAGAGTTGTCACTTTGATCACCATGTTGTGGGTACACATCTTGTCTTTGGCTTGAGTCAATGTCCTCTTCGGTGGATGGATCATGTTGAGGTTGTGAAGATGAGGGCTCCACTTGAGTGGAGCATAGTTCTTCTCGATCCGCCATAAGGGGTTCCTCAATGGGGCGGATAAATCCCACACCCATTCTTCCTATGGCATCCTGAGGCATTTCATCATCTGCATCACAAGCATAAACACGCCCCCCTTGGGGACCATCATATTCTTCGAATGTCACACTACAAGATTCTATGACGGCTCTGGAGAGCTTATCATAGATTCTATAAGTGTGAGATTCGAGACCATAGCCAACAAAAATACCCTCTAATGCTTTAGACTCGAATTTAGACAAACGAACACCTTTTTATGAGATAGAAACACTTACAACCGAACACCCGTAAGTAAGATATGTTGGGCTTGTTACCGGTAAGAACTTCATATGGAGTCTTGTTGATTTCTTTGCGAAGGTAGAGCCGGTTTGAAGCATGGAAAGCGGTGGAGATGGCTTCGTCCCAAAAGTTGTATGGAGATTTAAACTCCGCCAACATGGTCCTAGCCATCTCAATAAGAGTTCGGTTCTTCCTTTCGACCACACCATTTTGTTGAGGGGTGTATGCAGCTGAAAAGGATACAGATGCCGCCTAGAGGGGGGGGGGTGAATAGGCGGTTTAAAACTTTTACGAGATGGGCTTAACAAAGGCGGAATAAAACTAGCGTTTACTTTGTCAAGCACAAAACCTATATAAACTACGGTTCACCTATGTGCACCAACAACTTATGCTAAGCAAAACAAGCAACTATGTGATAGCTAGATATAATAATTCAAGCACGAAGGATATCACAAAGTAAAGTGCATAAGTAAATAGCTCGGTATAGAGATAACCGAGGCACGCGGAGACGATGATTTATTATCGAGTTCCTCCCATAAAGAGAGTACGTATCGTTGGAGAGGGGGTGGTATCAAACCACCTACGCCACAAAAGGCCTCTCTTATTCTCCGGTGAATCTCACCCCAACGGGATCGATCCACACTTCCACTATCGGTGCACTTGTCGGTGGCAACCGGAACCTCTCACAAGGTTGGGGCACTTCTCCACAACTTAATCGAAGGCTCCCAACAAACGCCACCAAGGTCACAACCTGCAACACCAACAAACCGTCTAGGGTTCCAAGAACCCAAGAGTAAAAAGCTTCTCAACTTTCACTCACCAAATCCTCCGAGGAGAACTCAAACCGATGCACCAAATGCAATGGCAAGAACACAGGAAGTGCTCAAGTCCTTCTCTCCAAAATTCCACAAAAGCTACAAAAGCTAGTGGGAGAACAAGAGAGGAAGAACACACGAGGAAATCCACAAAATAAACCCCAAGATCTAGATCCCAATATGTTCCCCTCACATAGAGGAGAGATGGATTGGTGGAGTTGTAGATCTAGATCTCCCCTTTCAAATCCCCCAAAAAGATTCAAGAAATATGGGAGGGATTGAGAGTATTTGCAAGCTCTTGAAGGTCAAAACAATGGAGGAGAGAGAGAATGCAAGTCACCGGCCTAAGGAGGAAGAAGGGGTCTATTTATACCCCTCCCCAACGAAATATGACCGTTTGGGACCTTCCAGGCCGGATAATCCGCCCCTCCCCCGGATATTCCGGATTTCCCAGTCCAAAAAATGGCTAAGGACTTCGCGGCGCGACCCTCAGTATAGGGGCGGATTTTTGGGGCGGATAATCCGCCCCATGGCCGGATAATGCGCCCCCCCCCTAAAAACTGGCAGGAACAGCAAAACTGAAACCATCATAACTTTTTCATTCGGACTCCGATTTTAATGATCTTGGGCTCGTTTCGAAGATAGTAACGATCTCTACAAGATCATGCAGGGAACCATCATAGTCCAGCAATGGAGGATAGAACCAAATTATGAAAGTTTTAACCTATCTATAAAAGACAAACCAGTAAAACCTCCAATATCGAAAACACAATAGAGAATGCATAAGAAATCCGTTTTCGATGGACTTAAGCTTGTCATAGAGATTGACACAATATCTAAATCCTCTCATGGATAAGAACCAAATAAGAACCAAGAAATATGATGCCAAGTATGCAAAGGTTTAAGCTCTCACCGAGGGATATGATCAAGTTACTCACTTGAGAGCCCCTCTTGATAGTACGGTTATCTATCCTATAAACCGGTCTCTCCAACTAACACCACGAGACCAGTTAGAAAGAAACCCTATCAAAATCAAACCTTTGCCTTGTATATTCCACACCTTAGGATGGAGCACCTTTCTTGATTGCACTAGCTTGGTGAAGATGCTCCCCCATACTCCACTATGGAAGAGCCTCTCTTTTAGGCATATCTTCACATATCCATGATCACCATAAGGATGGCACGATACACTTGAGATCATCTTAAGAAACCTTGATCAACACTTGATCTTCTTCACTTTATTCTTATTCCAACCTTGAAGCCACCATATGGTTCAAGCATTGTCTATGGACAAATCCTATAAGTAAAACTCAATGCAAACATAAGTCCATAAAACATTGTCATTAATCACCAAAGCCACACATGGGGGTACACATGTTCTTTCAGCAGCGGAATATTGATGTTTTATCCCCTCATCACTAAGAAAATCATTCAAGGTGTAGTTCTTGAACTCGGTGCCGTTGTCACTCCTTATGATCAACACGGGAAGATTGTATTGTCGTTGGACCATGTTGATGAAGTCAATGAAGGTCTTTTGGGTCTCACTTTTCAACTTGAAGAAGTATACCCATGAGTATCTTGAAAAATGATCAACGATCACCAAACAATATTTCTTCCCACCAAGACTTGCATGAGATGGAGGACCAAAGAGATCCACATGGAGGAGTTCCAAGATCTTGGTAGACTTGATACGGTTCTTAGGCTTGTGAGGAGCGTCATGCATTTTCCCTAGAACACATGCCCTGCAAACACGATCTTTGTCAAAAGAAACATTTTCTTTTAGTCCAATAATATGGCCCTCCTTATGGAGACTTTGCAAAGTTCTCATATTGACATGGGCTAGTCGGCGATGCCATAGCCAACCCAAATTGGCCTTTCCAAATAAGCACATCGGACCTGTAGTGGTTTGCTCCGAAAAGTCCACCACATACAAGTCATGTTCGACGTACCCAACGAAAGCGACCTTGAGAGACTTGCTCCACAAGAGGACCACAATATCAACATCAATAAAGATGGCAAAGCCCATCTTTCCAAGAGCAAGGACTGAAAGTAAATTGTATCCAAGGGTCTCAACAAGCATGACGTTCACGAGTGTAATGTCGTGAGCAACGACAACCTTGCCAAAACCCATTACCTTAGACTTTGATTTGTTGGCATATGTCATGGTGATTTGATCATCATTTGGCTTTAACTCCTTGACAATAGATGAGCTTCCGGTCATATGACTTGTGCAACCACTATCAAGCACCCACTTTGACCCTCCGAAAGCATAAGTCTACAAAAGATCAAGCTAATTTTTAGGTACCCATTTTTCAATGGGTCCTCTTTTGTTAGCAACAAGGGTCTTGGGAACCCAAATAGACCAAGCAATATACCCATCATAAGGGCCAACATATTGCGCATACACATCACCATAATAATCACGCATTAGAACATAGTGAGGGTTAGCATTTCCCGCAAAGTCATCATGAGACATAGTTTTACCACTTGTGGTCTTACTATCCACAATGGTCTTGTTGGTCTCTTGTGCGGGCTTGGCCTTCTTCTTCTTGTTGTTCTTCTTCTTCCTCTTAGTATTGGAGACAAAACCAATGCCCCCTTTATCACCACTAGGCCTTTGCTTGCTCAAAAGATCATCAATGGACTTGTTGCCTTGTGGAAATGTGGCCTTAGCAAGCTCCCCCTTCAACATAGCATTCTCTTCAAGAATAGTTGTACTACTAGATGGAATGAAGTTACTAGGTGAAGGAATATCTGCCAATTGAGTTTGAAGCATTTCATGGGACTTTGTGAGTGACAAGAGTTCACTCTTCAAAGCCTTGTGGGCCTTGTTAAGCAACCTAAAGTCCTCGGCAAGTTTTTCATGAACCACACCAAACTCAATCTTGTCCTTTTTAGCCCTTTTGTATTTAGCAATAGCATGATCACGCTCTTTGATGAGTTTGTTAACAATAATGTCATTGGCCTCATCAAGCCCTTCAAGTTTTAATTCAAGTGACAACCTAGTTTCTTGTTCTTCTTCTAGAGCATTGTTTAAAGCCTCTAGCTCAATCAAGTGTTCATGCCCAAGTTTACATCTTATATCTAGAAGCTCTGAGTATGTGAAAGTTGATCTAAGATGTTTCCAAAATGTAACTTAGCATCTCCTTCTAGGTTAGTCATAAACTCATCAAAGGCAATTAATTCCTTTTTAACATCAAGAGACATCTCATCATCAATTTCATCATTATCTAAGGGAGTAGAGCGGGATGATGAGGATACCTCCGTTCCTCTTGCCATAAGGCAAGTGACGTTCTTGGTGGAAGAGTTCTCATTTGGAGAATCGAAGAATGAGAATGTTGGAGTAGAATTGGTGGCTAAAGCAGCCACACCATTAGAAGTTTCCTCTTCCTCATCTTCATCATCTTCATTGTCGGAGGAGTATTCTTCATGAGTGATCAAGACAATTTCTCACGACTTCTTGTTGATGGGATTCTTCTTGATGAAAGGTTTCTTGTAAGGTGCCTTGAGAGTCTTCTTCAACACAAGTTTACCACCATGATGTTCTCTCTTCTCATAGGGGCAACTTGTCACAAAGTGATATCGGTCACCACAATTGAAGCAAGTTCTCAACCTAGTGGTATTCTCTCTTTTCCCATTTGGGTTGCTTCTCCGTTGCATTTCCATCTTGGCCTTGGCGGGGTTCTTCCAAAAGTTCTTTGCATAGAAGGCCATATATTGACCATGAGCAATCTTGACTTCATCGGGATGGTCCATGGAGAGGCCTTCATCACTATCATCTTCATCCCCATGGTCCACAACTTTGGCCTTTAATGCAACATTTACAACATTGCTCATACCAAGGGCACGAGCATCTTTGGCATTCTTAGCGGCTACTTTGAATGTGTCCATCTCTTGCATAACTTCATTTGAGGTCATGAGATGGTAGTTGTGTCTTCCTTGTAGGCTCTTCAAGTCGGAGGGCTCAAAAGGCATGAGTGCACTCACATATTTCCTTTTTATCCATGCATCATCCACATGTGAGGCACCCACATTTCTAAAAGCGGTGGCGGTGGTCTTGAGCCTTCGGTACATGTCTTCGTGATCTTCACCTTCTTTCATGTAGAAGCCTTCGGCTTCATGCTTAGAGCATCATTCGGTTCCTCCTCATACTCTCATTTCCAACAAACAATATGGTGAGGGCATCCCAAGCTTCCTTGGCAATGCTAAAGTGCTCAATGTGTGGATAATCCTTTGTCCCCAATCCTTGTTGAATCATATGCAAAGCAGTGGCATTGAGTTGACTATTGACAACCTCTCTTCTTGTCAAGTTGTTTGGATCCCCAATAAAGAGTCCATGCTCGATGATGTTCCATAGTTCAATGCAAGAGCTGCGCACATGAGTTCTCATTAGTGATTGCCACGAGCAAAAGTAGCAGACTCTTCAAGCTTAGGTGGGTCACCTCTATTGTACACATGAGGGTGAGGGATGGGAGGATCGGGAGAGTACCAAGAATCACGGTGCTCACCCTTCCCCCCATCAAGTTGTGTGGAGGAATTAGCGTTGTCTTGTTTACCCCCCACCATCATACCCTCGGGGAATACCGACGTATTCCCTTTAGGTAAAACGGATGGTTGATCCTCTTGAGGAGATGGGTGTGATGAGCCTTCTTTGTCTTTAAGAAGTTGCTCAAGCATCTTCTTGACTTCGTTGACCAAGGAAGAGCTCAATCTTGTTTCCAAGTTTTTGAGATCTTCCATGGTCACCGGGGTCGGCTCACCACCACCATCCCCATCGTTGCTACCCATATTCTGTTAGGCGGTAAAGCCCAAATAAAGAGCCGAGGCTCTGATACCAATTGAAAGGATCGTATGGGCACCTAGAGGGGGGGGGTGAATAGGTGCTATTTCAAATTTTCTTCTTTTTCAAATTAAGGTTTGACAATAAGGTAAATTCTCTAGATAATGCAACTAAGGTGAATTTACCTATATGACAATTATGCAAGAGCTACCACAATACAAAGTAAGAACAAGTAAGTACAGTGCGGTAAAGGATAGAAGTAACCAAAGTGGTGGACGCGGAGACATAAGGATTTGTTTCCCGTAGTTCCTTCCTTTTGAGGGGAAGTACGTCTACGTTTGGAGAGGGGGTGGTTTCAAACCACCAACGCCACGAAAGGCCTCCCTTGTTCTCCGATGAATCTCACCCCAACAGGATCGATTCACCTTCCACTATATCGGCAACCTTCAAGGTGGAAGCCGGCACCTTTACAAGTTTGGGGCACACATCCACAACTTAATCGGAGGCTCCCAAATACAAGCAAGCTGTCAAAGCAATCAAAGACAAGCTTGTAAGAACCAAAACAAGAACTAGGGTTTCCAAGAAAACACTAGAGCAAAGGGGCCCTCAATGAAATGAGGGGGAAATGAAGATCTCTTTTGGTGAAGTAGTAGATCGGGGCCTCCTCCTTCGATTCCCCAAAGATCAAAGACTTTGGGTGGTGGATTGAGGAGATCTTGAAGATTTGGTGGCTCCAATGGTGGTCTTGACTTTAATGTGGATGAGCACTTTGTCCCAAGGTAGGTGGATGGGTATTTATACCACTCTAGGGAATCTGGCCGTTGGAGCCTTTAATGCACCGGTAGTACCGGTACTCAAGCGGTAGTACCGCTTGCAAGCGGTACTGCCGGTCCAGTACCGGACCAGGTACCGGAGATGCCATAGGTGGTCGAGCCAGCTTCAGTATTGCCCGGTATTCCCTTGCGGTACTACCCCCAAGCGGTAGTACCGGTCGTATGACGCGGTAGTACCGGTCTGGGCGGTAGTACCGGTCCCAAGTACCGCTTGGTACTGAGCAAGACTGAGAGGGGTGGTCCTTCCTTAGAACTGCCCGGTACTGCTGAGCGGTACGACCGTGTCCAAGCGGTAGTACCGGTTGGAGCGGTAGTGCCGCTCCGTGGTACCGGGTGGTACTGAGGAAAACTCATCCTTATCAACCTTGCACGGATCCAACCGGTACTAGGACCGGCAGTAACGGTGCCAAGCGGTAGTACCGGTCATTTTTCCGGTACTACCGGTTGTCACATTGGTTTTTCGCAAGGGTAATTGGGTAGGTCAATATTTGTGCCACACCCTTATAAAACCTGTGATACACTTAGCACACGATTAAACTGATAAGTGTGTTGTTATCAAACATCAAAATTAGAGGGATAGAAAAATGCTCTTTCAAAGTTGTTAGATATATCAAGAGATAATTTTCTGTTTAGGGGGTATTATTGCATACTTGATTCCTGTACATCATGTTGTGTGTTGTCATTTTAGCCTATCTGTTGGTATGTTTTTTCAGTGTAGGGATGAAGGACTCCAGAGCAGTTTCATTAGGTGTAAACGCAGCTGTTAAGCATACAGTAATCATACCGTAGATACATTGAACATATCCGTTCTGTTTCATCAGTGTTTTTCTGTCGTTGACACTTGTGACTTGTGTGTTATTAATTCTCTGATGACTTGATACTGAAATCCTTTGCGCACTCATTATGTTCTGTATTTTGTGATCATGAACATGTCAATGCAAAGATTTATCTGTTACCATTTTATAATCAGTATTGGCACAAGCATCATCGGAGATCTGAAGTTTATGGTTGTCATTGTATAAATGCACTGAACAAAATTCAGATAGGTATAGTAGTTCATTGGTTACCTCTCATTATCTCAAAAACCTTCTGCTTCTTCTTATACTCCTCCCAAATGACCACTTGTTTAGCTGAAGCACCCTAACACATCTCTCTGTTCTTGATGTATGGTGGTTGTTGCCTAAGAGCTCTTTGTGTTAATTTAATGTTATCTAGCATAGCAGATGTTTGTTCCAATTCATTGAAGATACCATCCTAGACTCCTGACTTGTACACTCAGTATCATAACTTACCCTTTTTGCACAAATAGCACTCGTGCATGTTGCCCGCTACTGGTGTTGAGTGCACCTTATATGGGTACTTAACAAGTTTGTCTGAGGTGCTGAATTATATGGGTGTTTAACAAGTTTCTGTGAGGTGCTAAATCAAATGGGTGTTTGACAAGTTTCTATGAGGTTCCAAATCATATGGGTGCTTAACAAGTTACTGCGAGGTGCCGAATCATATGGGTGCTTAACAAGTTACTGTGAGGTGCCAAAACATATGGGTGCTTAACAAGTTTTTGTGAGGTGCTGAATTATTGCTTTGAGTTGTGAACATTTCTCCATGTGCTGAGTCATTGATCTTCTTGTACCGAATAATTCCTACCCAGAAGAATTTTGTGCCTCACTATTATGATTTACTTGATTCATCTTTTCTGTCCATCCATGTAGAATTGCATAGCATATTTTGTGCTATATAGAAGCGACTCTTCCTCTAATCCATATCATGTTATTGATATAATTTGTAGTCTCTTTGAGGGGTACCGTATATATTTCTTTGGTGCAGAGTAATTTAAACCAGGATACTGAATGTATTTCTTTCTAGGTTGCACAACACAAGTGTGCCGAGCAATTTGTGTCGAGGGTGTCGAATATATTTATTCGGGGACGAGTAATTTCAACTAGGGTATAGAAAGTATTTATTTCAAGGGTGATGGCCTAATTAATCTTTGGTACCGAGTATTTTGTTTGGCCTATAATAAAAGTACTAATCAATGTGTTCGTCCGAAATACATGGTACCAAATCATGGGTGCTTACTTCGAGGTAGCCAACATAGTTATTTTATTGTATATTTCTTTTGCTAGTCTACTATTCTCTCTGTTCGGGATTATAGGACCTACACGCATAACTAGGTTGTTAATTTGACCAACAAAACATAACTTATATATCATAAAAATTATATCATTAGAAAATATAACCTCTAAAGTTTCTAATGGTATAATTTTTATACTATACTATTTATATTTTATTGTTCAAATTGGCAACCTAATTATCCGCGCGGGACTTATAATCCCAAACAGAGGGAGTACTTGCGAGGTACCTACCCAGATGGTCTGGCGATGACAAAGCTGAGAGAGCCCAACTCAAATATCAGATACAAATCGTTGACATCGTCTAAAATAGCAAACGCCTTTGAACTCCTATAGAGCCGTTTCCATATTGACTGCTGCTAGCTCAGCCCGCGTTAAGTACCAAATCAATGGTCAGACCAATGGACGCTAGACTGGGATTTAATGTTTGAATTCAAACGGTGGGCCAATCATCTGCCACACGCGCGCAGGGTGCAGTGGGTTGGCAGAGGAACAAATTAGCACAGGGAGTACTTGCATTGCCCATTTTTGTATGGAATTTCAAACTTAGATTCGAACTAAGGTTGCACGATATGTTCTTTTAGAACTGCAAAATTGTTCCAAGTTTTCTTATTTGCATGCCTATGTCATGTGGGTGGTGAGAAAAAATATTTTCACAATAGATGGTGCAAATGGGAAAAAAAAGAGAGGGCTTTCGATACCAATCTCAAAGTATATATATATATTTATGTATGTATGTATATATATGTATGTATGTATGTATATAGAAACCCTATTCGACACCCAGAGTGCAGAATAGTTATTTTGCACCCCACATAACTTTATGTTGTCATATTTAGAAATTTATGTTTTGTATACAAATAATTATGTTCATATTCATCCACAACGCAAAAAAATAACATAAAAAATAATTTATAAGTAATTATAGTGTAAAAAACACTGAAAATACATATTTTACGTCGTATTTTTTTACGATATGTAAATAACAAAATTTATGACATGTCTATATTTTTTTACGTTCTTCTCAACTCTCAAGAAAAGACAAAATTTACGCGACATAAAAATAATATACAGTTTTAAAGATAGAGGGTGGGTATAGAATAATTATTCTACACCCTGGGGGTCAAATAGCGTTACCCTGTATGTATATATATATGTATTTATGTATATATGTATGTATATATATAGAGAAAAAGGAAGAGTAAATATCAGAAAACCACAAGTTTTATCACAAGCATATCAACTAACCACACTTCACGGTACCACAGTTTCTGGGGCAGGTTAATTCAGATTGTCCAAACTGGTCAGTTTACAGCTGGTAACATCAAATCTGACCCGTGTGACCGTGTGCAAGTTTTGACCTGGCCGAAAGCTCAAAAGAAAAAAAAAATGCCCCCGCCATCTAAGAAGGCTCTCTCTCTTTTTTTCCAGAGTACGCCAATTTGGGTACATGATTTTCATAGAAGGAGAGCAAAACATTTACAAGAGACGGAACACAGCTGAGACATTCTAAAAAAAACACAGCTGCGACCAACTAGTTCGGCCACCATCTTTTTTTTCGAACAATAAAAGGGTCGAAGACCCTAGAAGCTGCGTGTTGCGACGTGGCAGGTATAAAGATCAGGAAGGCCCCTAGCAGTTAACACTCTAGCAAAACTAGAAAAGATGAAAAGGGGGCCTCCACTTTACAAAAAGCACCTTAGGACTAGAAGATAAAAATCAATCAAGTTCCCGGGTGCCGCCACCACCAAACTCGGGCGACCTCCAGCGAGCGGCGAGGTCAGAAGGGTCTCTTGCTCGTGACGCCCATTGAACCGGAGAGGAAACGAAGCCACCGACCCTCTTGCCCTCGGCGGGGACGGACCACTTGCCAAGAACAGGAGGTCGAGCTCCGGTGCCACGCTTCAGAGAAGGGCCTCCCATGGAGGTTGAATCCCGAGGCCGCCATTCGGCCAGAAGAGGCAGAAGTCCAGTAGCCTCGCTACCCATGGACCGCTGCGATGGAGAGCATAAGGACGCAGCTTCGGACGACCTCAGGATCATCTTCCGCTCCGAGCAAACCCCCCTTCCATCCCTCGCCACCACAGCAGGCCGAGAGAAGGGGGGGCCAGTTCACCGTCGATGAAGACATTGGCCAGCGACGCTTTATGGAAGCGCCCGTCTCGATCTCCTTCCTTCCTTCGACCCACCATGGTCCTCGAGAAGCAAAGAAGAGGAAGAACCACCTAGCGCCGTGTCGGAGCGCTAGAGCGTACGTGCCAGCGAGCCTCCTCTCTGAAGCATGGATCTCGCCAGCATCACACATCCCCTCCTAGCGACCACCGCCGGCCAGGGGATAGGACACCGCCGCTTCACCATGCAAGAAGAGGAGCTCAGAAGCCTTGTTATTGAAGTTGGAGGTGGCGCCGCCCTCCACCGCACCGGACTCCGACCAGGGGAGCCACCGGGCGAGCAAAACGAATCCTAGAACACGCAAGATCTAGCTTTGAAAATCTCGCGCCCCCCTCCACTACCAAAGCAAGAAGCCCAAACCTACGGGCAGATCGCCCAAACACCTAAACCTACAACTACTGGGAGGAGGTCGAGCCACTCTCTCTTCCCAATCCCCGGCACCACCGCCGCCAGAGGAGGGTCGAGAGAGGGCTCGGGAAAAGGGGTCGACTCTCAAAGGAACTGCCTCTAGATTCGTGCGGGGAAGAGGGGGGGAGGGGGGCACCATCTAAGAAGGCTCTCTCAGTTGCCAAGTTTGGTGCAAGCTGAGGTGAAGGTGCAGCAAGCAAAGGGTGAAGGCTCAGTGGACAAGCGAATGCGAAGAAGGGTCCAGGTTATCTTCTGCGGTTAGACTGGATTGCCAGCTCATTGAACAACACAATTTAAATCCAAGAACGGAAAAAAGTCTGGTAGAAATTCTTGCATACACGCATCATCTGGTCAATACAAACGATGCATCTAGCATTGTCCCAGCCGACCAAAATAATGATGATGGAGTAGGTCCATTGGTAGTACAACTCCAGAATTGCATCTTCAGTAATTTATAACAGGACAAATCATAAAAAAGAAGTACTAGTACTATGAATATACCAGACCCAATTTCGTTGTGCTCTAAACTACTTACCTTCATCATAAACAAAACAAGAAAAGGGCATGGTCAAATCTCCTTTCCATAGTTGCTAATAATAACAATCATAATTTGGTGAGTATCAATAATATAGTTCCACTACCAAACATCACTACAGGAACACACTATGTCTCAGGCTTTCCTTACATATATAAAGCCAATAGTATAGCTAAAATTACTCAGCCGATACTAAGTCTCGCTTACCTGGTTACAGTGATATATCCATGTTCCCTTCTAACCACAGAAAGTCAGAAAGAGTTGATAGCTGTAGGATGTAACCCAAAGGACCGACAGAGTGACTGAAAGATAACAAGAATTCAGCCACACTAGTTAAGATTCCTAAGCAGTCAAGCCAGCCCCAACAAAAAAAAAGAGCTTTTCCTCGTCACAGCCTGTTAAGCCTCCACATCAGCTGAAGTCCATGTCGTTCAGGAAATCGTCCACCGGCTGCCATCCCACCGGAGGCAACTTGATCCCAAGATCGTCAAACTGCATCACTGGGATGATGCTGTCCGAAAGAAGGTCGAACGTCGGTTGCTCCAGGAAGTCATTGAGGAGCGCCGGCTGCTCCGGGAAGTCACCGAGGAGCACCAGCAGCGAGGGATCAGTGGAAGGGACAGAGGCGTTATCAGGCGGCACCTGGAGCGGCTGGGCATCACCGCCATCAGCAGCGGTAGCCACTGGTTGCTTGATGTTGGTTTCCTTCACCGCGCTAGGCAGCCTGACGGACTCCATGCCGTCAGCTCTCACGGCCTCCTTGGCGGTACCAGAGCAAGTGAGCCGCAGTGGTGGAATCCGCTGCTGCGGGCCCTTCATCTGAGCCGCGTAGGTGCCACACTGACGCCTGTGCGCACCGTGGAGCTCCATGTCCGGACTAGCCGACTTCCTTTCCCTGGCCTGAACTTCATTTTGGTTCGGAGAAAACTGAACCTCAGATTTTACCTTGGCTGTCGCCGGCGACTGCTTCAGGCCTTGGGAGCAGACCTCTCCTTCACCACACTGAGGCCCGTTGTCGGCATCCGCAGACGCAGGTTGCGCGAAGTTAGTCACAGCCCTCGCGCCGCGCAGCTTGACGGCGGCCACGTCGTACGCCCTGGCGGCTTCCTCGGCAGTGTCGAAGGTTCCGAGCCACTCCTGAGGCCCCCGGCAGGACGTGATGTAGGCCGAGCACCTTCCGGACCGACGCCGCTGCACGCCACGGAACCCCGTCCAGGTGTCCGACCGCGCCGCCCTCCTCTTCCTCCCGGCCGGAACCACGGTCACCTCGCCGTGCTCCACTGCTGTCGCGCCCGAGCTCGAGCTTTCTCGCCGGACGCTCTCCAACATCATGCTCCCCTGGGGAAAACCCTCGTCGGTCGACGGCGGCGGCGAAAACCCTCGATGGTCGGTGGATTTGGGGCGCTAAGGAGGGACGTTCTATTACCTTATCCCCAACTTTGATTGGCTGGGCCACAGTCCACAGTCGCTGTACTTGTAGAGAACTTCCTTCCGGTGCAATGCAAAACGACAACTGTTTTTTTTTTCAAGAAAAATCCTTATTTAACACTGGCTAAAAAACCGGTTCCCTATTTGACACTAGTAAAAAAATTCTTTCCATTTTGATATCTAAACTTGCTTTCTTTTCTCAATTGACACTGCATTCTGTTTCGTTAGTCTTTTCGTCGATCGATTTGTTCAATAGACAAAAATACCCTTGGTCAACCACCAAACAAATCTGATGAGATAGAAGCGGAGGCCAGGGCTGCGCGGCAGAATGGACAAAAATAACCCTTTCTCAAGAGGATTTCACGAAATGACCTCTCTGGATAACTATTTCACTGGCACTAACCCTTTAGGTAACGCCCAACAACAAGGCGCTATGCCCCCTGCCAGCGTGGCACCGCCTGGCCCCTCCTTGGCCCCACCCGGAGGCATAACGCCCAGGCGCTATGCCTGTGTCGTGTAACGCCCAGGCGCTATGCCCAAGGTGTAGCGCCTACCTGCTAGGCGCTATGCTCTTAATGTGTAGCGCCTAGCAAATAGGCACTACACCTTGAGACATAGCCTGTCGCGCGGCAGCCCCCTCCCCACCCCTTCCTATTCACTCCCAACTCGACCAAGCCAGGAAGAACAGCAAGGAGGCGCCCCCTTCTCCCCTCTCTTCTCCCTCCTCAAATCTCTCACATTGGAAGCTTCATTTGGTGGATTTGTGCCTCTCCCCAGCTGCTAGAGGTACCCTCCCTCATTCCCCTCCGTTTTGACCTCTTGAAATCTTTCATTTTGGTTGGACTTGGCTTGAAACCCTAGAAATTTGATTTGGAGAGAAATGTTTGGAAATTTGTTAGATTTATTGGCCAATGTTGGGTATAAAGATGTGTATGAAGCATTTAGTTAGGTTTAGGGTTGTTGAAATGTCATTGTTTGGTTTATTGGAATGTTATGGCTAGGGTTAGGGTTAGGGTTTGCTTATGTAAGAGAGGGTGTTCTTGTTAGCTTTATGGTTTGGTAATGTGTCTAGTATATTTTTGTTTATCTTGTCACGGTTAGTTAATGAACATGTTCTCCTATGTGTTAGGGATGGCAAGAATTGTTCATATTGATCATGTGGACAACGATGCCTTTTTGAAAGGCAACATAGAACTGGACCCGGATGAGCTAGATATTGTCTTTGAGTGTAGTCCCACCTATGCCGAGGTCTTGGAGCAAGTGAAGATTGAATTGAAATGGATGGAACCATGTGATGTTGAGTTGGAGGGAAGACATAATGTGGGTTTTGGAATGCATATCCGTTGGAAGACCATGCGTATCTTCTCCGAGGCTCGTTGGCTTGCATACAAGGAGGTGGTGGCCGAATCACTAGACAAGGCTCTTGAGCTATTTGCCACCAAGAAGGTTGATAGTTCATTGCCTTTGGACTTGAACCGTCATCCCTCCCCATTGGATAGTAGGAGTCCTCCACCCGTAGAGCAAGAGCTATGGATTTAACCTTCTTTGAGCCAAACATTGAGCCCGATTTCAAGACACCAAGACGAAGTGTTGGAAGAGGACAATGATGATTGTGAGGGTGAAGATGATGATGATGTTGAACTCCACGACAACAATATTGGTGATTTGGAGAAATATATCACTCAACATGACATGGACCATGACCTCCCGTATTCTCGAGGCTATGCTTCAGACTCGGATGATGATGGTCCCGAAGAAGAAGTTGACGAGCAGGGGTTCACAGCTAGAGAGGCCGAGAAGGAAGAGGAAGAGAAGAAGAGGAGGGCCAATGCTAGGCCACCTTGCGCCGACCAAGAGGAAAGGCCACGGAAGGGGTTTCGTACTTCTGAGGCCCATGGTGTCGTGGTGGTGGTACGACAGATGCCATGGGTAGGCTTAAGTTGGGGGGCCGAATGGGTGCTTGTGGTCACCAAGAAGGGAGTGCGCGGTCGAGCCATCCACGAAGAACAAGAAGAACTCTCCAGACTTAGTAATTCGATTGATACCTCAAAGATTACAAGTGCTCCTTGAGCTGTATAAGCTAGAGTTCTCAGCACTAGTTCACTACTTGGTCCAACCTCCCACTACTACTGCTATGCCCTCCCTTATATAGGCAGTGCTAGCTAGCTAATACCCCTTTGGGTTCTAGGGTTTACTGTTTGGATCCTGGTCCCTACAATGTGGGCCAGGTCATGGGCTTGCCCTGAGCCCAGAGGCCCGGTCCACAAAGCTTGACAGCTAACGGTCTTCTGGTACGCTGCTTCTTGTTCCTTTTGGCGTCATGCTGTTACTTTGTACGTCAGCGTATGCTTTGGGCGTCACCAGGCTCCTTTTGTGTCACCCGGTGTCGCCCTTCTCTTTTGACCATGCTTTACCATGGTCCCTCCTGAACCTTACTCGGAAAGGTGCCACACGTCCTTCTTGACTCGGCTCTTCCTCGGTCGACTCGGCTCGTCAGTTCCTGAAAGGGTTACAACTTTGTCCTATGTGGGCCGACATAGTTTGTATGTCAGCCTTCATGCTTATCTTACCCAGCCGTTCTTACCTAGCCTGGTTCTTTCTTTACTCGGAGCTAACCCAGCTGCGCTATGTTTCCCCTCTCGTGACCCTACCGGGGGTTATCCCCCCGACATTAGTCCCCGAAGCTGGTGAGGTCTAGAAGTTCAAGCTGTTAGGCGTCTCCAGGTTCCTTTTGTGTGAGTGGAACTTAGTTTTTGTCTTTATCTGTCGCAATCTCGCACCTTGCCGGGTCAGTCTGACAACTTTCGGGTCGATTCTTTGACTTCTTGGCTCATTCTTGCCTCGAGCCGAGTTATTTTGGCCAATTCCAAGTTATTTTTGGCGCGCTTCAGTCACTGACAGCTGGTAATCATGATTACCTGCCTCAATTTTTGTTCCAAGCTCTGGCGGCACAGTGATGGCTGCATAGTTATTCCCCGTCACTGTGGCAGTCCCATCGACATGCGCCTCTTGTACTTCTAGTCATGACGTGGCACGGGATTTTTCATGTATCCTTGGCTATGTGGCACTTGCTGATTGGCTTTCCTGGCCTGGTACACGGCCACACACTGGCCGCACGGCACAGATAGATCCCACGACCGGGGTTTTTAATGTCCTTAAGTAGGGGTTGGGGGTTTCCACTTCCCCCATGCCCGTTCAGTTTTCCCTTGCCCTTTCTTCTTCCTTGAGCCCGCAAAATCAAACTGCCCCCTTTGCGGTTTCCTCTTCCTCCTGTCCTTGTCTTGCAATCGCCCCTTTCTTCTTTCCATTCCACTATGGGTCCCCGCTATTCCAAGCCTCTTCCAATCATGGAGGAGACTGACTTTGTTGATCTCATGGATGCTCGCGACGACACCGATGGTGCTGAGGAGCAGGAGATTCCCGCCGGTGAGCGCGGCGGCTGGGAAGGCTCGGAGGTCTCCATCGAAGAAGTGGAGTGGCTCCGCTCCACCAGACGCATCCCACTTCAAGTGGATTGTCGTCTCCCCACCGGTGAGATTTCTCCCAAACCCCAGGCTAATGAGCGGGTGGTTTTCCTTTCTCATTTTGAACGCGGTTTCGCTCTTCCTGTGAGCACCTTCTTCTCCTCGTTCCTTTCCACCTTCCATCTGCAGACCCACCATCTTCCTGCCAATGCGATTGGCTCTTTTTCTTGTTTCATCTCTGCTTGCGAGGCCTACCTTGGAATTTGGCCCACAGTTCCTTTGTGGGCCAAATATTTTGGCTTTAAGGTTCAGGTGGTTCCCCAGCCTGGTGATCCTCGATGCGAGAAGAGGCCGACTCGGTGTGGTGCGGCCAGTATCACGCTTAGGAGAGATTCCATCTTTCCTCGGGTTACTGGTATTGACTCCTGCAAGAAATGGCATAGGACTTTCTTCTATGTCAAAAACAACGGGTCTACCGATAACATCCGGCCTCCCCCTTTCTCGGACGAGGTTCCCAACAAGAAGCATTGGCATCTTGACCCGCGTGACCAAGACGCTGCGGTAAATGAGGCTAACGCGATATTGGTAAGGTTGCTATCGCCGGATGAAAACTTTCATCTTGCCGACTCTGACCTCATGTGCACCTTCGTCTCACGCCGGGTAAGCCCCATCCAAGCGAGGAGCAACAAGATGTTCTTCATGAGTGGCTCTCATGATCCCACTCGGCACTCCACTAAGGAGCTCAACCATGACTCCATCGCCTGCCGAGTAAGCTCAATCTTCAAACTGAACTTGGCGGATGACTGGGCTTGGAGTTGCCCACCGTTTAGCCGGGTCAGGCCTGTCCCCTGGTTAAGTTTTCCGAATCACTTTCTCGCTGAGTAGGCTTTAGCTCTTTTGCCTCTCTTAGTTTAGTTTTTAGTTTCTCATTCTGTTTGTCCTTCGCAGAATCTCCTTCACCAGGTTGATGACAGTACTGTCCCTCCTGCTGGTTATAACAGGGATCGCTCCGACTCGGATGAGGTCGAGTATGACCTGGAGTGCTTCATGCCTATCCCGCACGCTGCGGCTGCTTCAGCTTCGGGTAAGAGTCAATCTCGCAATCCCTTACAAGATTTGTCTGAGGATGATGATTGTACGCTTTTGGAGGTATAAGCCTTGTGACCTTAATCTCCCAGCTTATCCGAGTAAGCCCGTTCTTTACTTATGCAGCTGTCCAGGTACATGACACTCCTCCTCTCGACGTGGGTGGAGTCGGCAAGGTCCCCGTCGCCAAGCCGACGCGATGTGGAGCTTCCTCCAGCACCCAGCCGGCCAAGAAGAGCAAGCTCACTCCGGCAGATCCTGCTGCCTCTGCTGCTGCTAGCCTGGCTGATACTCGTCAAGCTGCCGGGCGCCGAGTCGTCCGTGACATGGTCGTCACCGGGTTAGTTTTTGTACCCTGCCTTCTTTGTTCTTTCCTTTTTTGTCACTAACATTTTCTTATATATGTCTCATTGTTTTCAGCGCCGCACCTTTGTCGGCAAACCAGGCTACGTCTAGCATTGCCTCGTCGCTAAGGCCTGCGCCTCCTCCAACTGACTTGGCGGTGCCGAGTCCTATCTGGGTCGAGGCTCCCACCGTCGAGACTCACGCCTCTCAGTGTCAGTCAGACCCGGTTGGTCGTTCGGCTGACGCCCCTGGCGCTGGCCAGGAGAAACTTCCTGATCTTGGGGCCAGTGATTCTGGCGCCGAGAAACCTTCCGCCACCAGTTCCTCTGGCATCGGCCCTCAGGCTGGTGTGAATGAACAACTTCCTGATCTTGGAGCCAGCAAAACTGTTGAGCCCAGTCAGCCGGCTCCATGATCTTCTCCAAATCCTCCTGCTCGCTCTCCAGTTCTGTCAAAGGGCCAGACCCAACCCAAGGCTTCTGGCTCTGCTCGCCCTACATCCGGAAAGTCCACCTCCTCTAAGCAGACAACGCTGGTCTGTGCTCCGGGTTCTGCTCCCTAGATCCGGCCTCCGACGTTGGCGACCATGATCGCTTCAACGGGTAAGGGGGCAAATCCGAGGCTGTCGGGTCAAGTGATGGCTCTAAGGCTGTTACCCTCCATGCTAGTGCCGCAGTAACTCGTGCGAATGTGGGAACCTCCCTGAAAACGGGTCGGGTTCTCACTCGGACGCTCAGTGGCAAGAGCCTAGGTTCGGCTGAGCCTTACGCCGTGGCATGGAATGCAGCTGGCGAGCAGGAGGTCAGCACCCGTGCCGGCAATAAACTGAAGTTGGGCCCCAAAGCCGTCTCTGACATGACCCAGCAGGACATTACTTTGATGGCCCGTGCCGACAAAGTGAACGAGGTAAAATAACTTCTTCTCTTTTATACTGTTGAGTATTTCCTTTATGCATATCACCTAGTCCCCGAGGTTACGATTGAGTAAGGCACTTATTCGGTCGTAAGCTCTCACTAATCACTTTAATCTTTGAAACCCAAGCTTGCATGTTAGAGCTTCGATCCCTAGCCCTCGAGGTTACTGTCGAGTAAGGAACTTACTCGGTTGTAAGCTTTTAAGCTCTTTTAATTTTTTTATGCCAAACTCATGTTAGAGCTTCAATCCCTAGCCCTCGAGTTTACTGCCGAGTAAGGAACTTACTCAGCTGTAAACTCTTAAGCTCTTTGATTCAACCGGCTGCATGACTTGACCTTTCTTTATTGTACATCCTCTTTGTTCAGCTCACGCATAACGAGCGCACCAAGGTGCACCGAGCTCTCGTCCTGGCGCATCGCAAGCTCGAACTTGCATATGAGAAGCTGCAGACTGACACCCACGGCCAAGGTAATATCCTTACCCGCCCTTTTTTTCTTTTCGGTGTTCTTTTCTTTGGTTCATTATCTCAATCCTTTCTTGTTCTTTTTTCGTAGCCTCCGCTCAGTCCACAATAAATGCTCTTCACTCGCATATCAGCGAGGCTGAGAGTAAGTTTCTTGCTTCATTGATGTGATAGCTGAAACTTTCTGCTGGTGCTGACAAGTAATCTTTTCGAATAAGCAGAGAAGCACCAATCCGAGCTCCAGAAGGAGCAAGACGAGGTGACTCGGCTGAAGAAGCTTATTGCCGAGTCAGTGCAGAAGCACCTGGCCGAGGTGAAAGGGTTGAGGGAGGAACTTGCTGAGAAGAGTGAGCAGCAGGCCGCTAGCACCGAGAAGACCAAGAGGCTGCTCGACGAGGCCGAATCATCGGTCGAGTCGGCAAATCTGAACTTTGACGCCCTTCAAGCCAAGGCCAAGACTTGGCATAGCAAGCTCGCCGCCATCAACTTCTTTCTCGGTAGTGAGTTCTTACTCTTTGCGCACTGTATGAGTCCTTCTGGACTTCTTCCATCTGCCATTGTTATTTGCTAACTTTGTCTTTTTGCTTGCAGAGAATTTTCCTAAGGCCAATATGTTTGCCATCCGAGCCATGAAGAAAGTGTGAGTCGAAGCTGGTGCTCCTGCTGACGGTGAGGTGTCTATGGAGGAACTCCTCGAAGCAGTGTCCGAACGAGTCAGGACCCTCAGGTATTGCGGTGTGGATCTGCTCAAGTCGGCTATTCATGCATTTTGCATGCTCTGGCCGGATGAGGATCCACCTGCACTCATCGATCCACTTGCTGAGAGACTGCTCCTTACTGAAGACCGACTGGATCAATGGCGTGAGTCGGCCGGCCGAGCTGCAGCGGACAAGGCTCTCTCCTTCATGCTTTCATGGTACAAGGACATCAACCTTGATGTTCTCGCTCGCATAAGGGGGGATGGCAAATGGCTGAATGATCTGGAGCTGGTCAAGAAGCGCCAGGAGCGAGCTTATGCCATGATCGAGTATACCATGGTGCATGCTTGGTGCGACGGCCCCAGCTTCCTTGACCTTGGCGACCCGCTCGTCGAAGTTGCTGATGAGGAGGGTGGCGACAGTGAAGCAACCGAGTCAGATGATCCGGATGACCCAGCCATAGATGCCCCTCACTCGGCCGATGCTCCAAGCAATGTTCCTGGCTCCGAGAGTGCTCCTCCGAGTTCTTCTGCTCCTTAGGCTAACAAACACTCAAACTTTGATCAGATCCCCGGTACGCCGGGTACATATGTAACGTACATTGCACTTTTAAGTTTGATTATGCGCCTTTTAATAGGCTTTATATATTTGCGTTATGTTCTAAGTGCGAATCATTCAAGGGCAAGTCCCCAAGTTTCATTTTGCCGTGTCACCTTTCCTTGCCTTTGGCCCCTGTATACCTTTTTCGGTGTTCGACATTAGGGTCTCAAAGTACTAAGGATATAGTTAACGGGTATGAAACTTGAATCACTTGGCCGAGATTACTCAACATGTAGTATAACGCGACCTGCAGAGAGTTAGGCAAAAAACTAAAGACGACTCGTGTTTCCCCTTTGTCTTTATCCGGCGTTCGTGTTTACCCGTCTTACATCTTTTTCTCTTGCTTGCCATGAAGCCGTGTTTTCGGACAACAACATAGTCGAAGAGTTGATTTCTTTCGAGTAAACACTACTTGTTCCGAGATAAATTTCGGGTATCACGCCAGCCGACGTAAAATAATTGAGATGGGAAATTTAAGGGGTAGTCCCTGAGTTAGTTTTTCGAACCATACCATTTTATTATCAGCACATAGCCGGTACACAAGTCTGGCATATGAGAGTTCGAGTGATACATGCATTGCTTCTCTTAAGTATAGAAGGGACGAAGTAGCGCCACATTCCATGGCCTTTTGGTCTCATCTCCTGACCTGTCTGCCTTGTTCTTTTGCGCTTTTCGAGCGTCTTTGAGATAATAAGAATCATTGTGCAATGCTTTGCTTACAATGAACGGACCTTCCCATGGGGGTGATAACTTATGCATTCCTGCTATGCGCTGCACCAGCCTTAGCAACAAATCCCCTTCTCGAAAAACACGAGGTTGCACTTTCCGGCTATGGTAGCGTCGGAGATTTTGTTGATATATAGCAGATCTGGATAATGCCAGCTCTCTTTCTTCTTCGAGTAAGTCTACTCCGTCTTCTCGAGCCTCTTTTACCTCGGCTTCCGAGTATTGCCTTATCCTTGGCGAGTCATATTCTATGTCGGCAGGCAAAACTGCTTCAGCCCCATATACGAGGAAAAATGGCGTATAGCCAGTTGACCGATTTGGAGTTGTTCTTAGGCTCCACAGTACTGATGGTAGTTCCTCTATCCAACAACCAGGTGATCTCTGGAGTGGTTCCATTAAGCGGGGTTTTATCCCTGACAGAACTAAGCCATTAGCCTGTTCAACTTGTCCATTTGATTCTGGATGGGCGAATGATGCTACATCGAGTCTTATTCGGTGTTTCCCACATAAGCGAGCAAAAGCTCCTTCAGCAAAGTTCATGCCATTATCAGTGATCACACTGTGTGTGTAACCATATCTGAGGATTATATGCCTTAAGAATGTGACAGCTGTTTTACCGTCCAATTTCTTGATTGGTTTCACTTCTATCCACTTGGTGAACTTATCAATCATGACCAAGATGAGTCATGCCTCCCCTTGCTGGTTTGAATGGTCCTACCATATCTAGGCACCATACTGCAAAAGGCCAAGTGATTGGTATAGTCTTCAACTCAAACGCTGGTAAATGCGACTTGGATGCATAGTGTTGACAACCACTGCATCTTCCGACTAACTCTTGCGCTTGTGCCAATGTGCTTGGCCAGTAGAATCCATGTCGGAATGCCTTGGCTACCAATGCTCTTGATGACGCATGGTGCCCGCACTCTCCTTGATGGATATCCAATAAGATCTCCTGGCCTTTCTCTGGGCTGATACAACGCTGCAGTACACTTGTCACACTCCGCTTGTATATTTCCTTGTTGATTATGGTGTACGTTTTTGCTCTTCATGCTGTTTTCCTTGCCAATGTTTCATCACTCGGCAAGGTCCCATCTTTCAGATACCTGAATATCGGCTGTGCCCACGTTGGTATTAGTGGTTCCGAGTCTGCTTCAACATCAATATCCATTGGTTCCGCCGACATGACCTGAGGAGTCCCCGAGTGTGATTCGGCGATCCCTGAATTCAACGGATCAGTCCCCGAGTAACTCGAACCTACCCCTGCGTCGATGTCCATTGGCACTGCATCTGATTCCTGATTCGCCTGGATGACCCTGATTGATTCGGACTCTGGTGACGGCTTGATTTATGGCTTCCTGAGATGCTCCAGTGCTACCCCTGGTGGTATTGCTTGCCTAGATGATCCTAGTTTGGATAGTACATCTGCTGCCTCATTTTCTGCTCTAGGAATGTGATGAAATTCACAACCGTCAAAATATCCTGAAATTTTTTGCACGTGGAAACGATATAATGCCATGTTTGCGTCCAGCGCATCCCAATGTACAGACACTTGCTGAATCACCAAATCCGAATCGCCAAAACACATGATCCTTTTGATAACAATTTCCTTGGCTACTTTAATGCCATGGACAAGTGCTTCATACTCGGCAACGTTGTTAGAAGCAGCAAAATGAATCTACAACACGTACCTCAGTTGATCCCTCTTTGAAGATGTGAGCACTATCCCGGCTCCCAGACCCATTTTCGTCTTGGACCCGTCAAAATGCATTTTGCAGTAATTCAGATCTGGCAGTGGTGGTTCGTACTGCATTTCCATCCATTCTACAAAGAAATCTGCAACAACTTGAGATTTTATTGCATCTCGCCTATCATATTGTAGAGTGTACGGTGCCAGTTCGATGGCCCATTTGGCGACTCGGCCGCTGGCATCTTTGCTGCCCAATATATCCGAGATAGGTGCCTCGTATATTACTCGGATTGGGTGTTCTTGAAAATAATGTTTCAGCTTCTTTGCTGCCATATATACCCCATATGTCATCTTCTGATAATGCGGGTAATTCTGTTTCGAGACAGAGAGCACTTCGCTCAAGTAATACACCGGTCTTTGGACTGATTTGCCCCCTTCTTCACGTTCAACCACTATTACTGCACTTACAACTCTGTTGGTTGCGGCGACATAGAGCAACATTGGCTCCTTGGATAATGGTGATGCTAATATTGGTGTTGTTGCCAACATTTTCTTTAATTCATGGAAAGCGCTTTCAGCTTGCTGTGTCCATGTGAATTTGTCTGATTTCTTCATCAACTGATATAGTGGTAGGGCTTTTTCACCTAGCCGACTAACAAACCTGCTCAATGAAGCCAGGAATACAGTAAACTTCTGGACATCATTGAGGGATTTTGGCAATTCCATTCTTTCGATGGCCCTGATCTTTGTCGGGTTGGCTTCAATTCCTCGGCTGGATACAAGGAATCCGAGTAATTTGCCAGCCGGGACACCAAATGTATATTTTTCCGGGTTAAGCTTCATCTGGAATCTTCTCAAGTTTGCGAATGTTTGACGCAAGTTCTCAACTAGAGTATGACTTTATTTAGTTTTTATTACCACGTCATCAACGTATACTTGAACATTTTTGTCCAATTGATATTGCAAGCATTTTTTGCATGCATCTTTGATATGTTGCGCCTGCATTTCTCAATCCGAATGGCATGGTGCGATAGCAATAAGCCCCGTACGGGGTGATAAAAGCTATCTTTATTTGATCATTTGGATTCAGTGGTATCTGATGGAATCCTGAATACGCATCCACAAACGACAACAACTCACACCCAGCGGTAGAATCTATGACCTGATCGATCCGTGGCAGGGGAAATGGATCTTTTGGACACACCCTTATTGAGGTTTGTGTAATCAATACACATGCGCCATACCACTTCCATGTTCGGGTCATCTTTTTCTTCTCGACCAAGACTGAATTTGACAACCAGTCAGGGTGCAGTACTTCCATGATGAATCCAGCAGCTAAAAGTCTTGCAATCTCGGAAGATATTACTTTCCTCCTATCTTCGGCGAAGCGGCGGAGGGGTTGCTTCACCGGCTTGGCATCTGGTCTTACATGAAGAGAGTGCTCAGCCAGCTCCCTCGAAACTCCTTGCAGATCTTGAGTGGACCATGCAAAGATATCCCGATTCTCACGGAGGAAGCTGGTGAGCTCGCTTTCCTATTTGTCTGTAAGGCCAGCCCCAATGGTAACTATGCGCTCTGGGAAAGTTTCATCCACCTTCACCTTCTTGGTTTCCTTGGTAGCTTGAAATGACACACTGCCATGCGGGTTGGTGAGTGCCGGCATGGACATTTGTGCTGCTTTGGCCAATGCTGCCACTTCCAACATCTGAATTTTCTCTTGTGCTATGACGAGTGACTCGGCCAATGAAGATCTGGCTGAGGCACAAGCAATAGATCTTTTGTAGTCCCCTTCAACTGTGATCGCCCCACATGGGCCTGGCAGCTTCATCTTTAAGTAAGCCATATGGGTAGTAGCCATGAATCTTGCCATAGCCGGCCTGCCGAGTAAGGCGTGATATGAGCTTACCAAATCCACTACCTCAAACTCTATGGCCTCAGTGCGACAGCTCTCTCTGTTGCCGAATAAGACGTCGACCCAGATCTTGCCAATTGGCTCACAGGACAATCCCGACACGATATCGTGGAAAGTGGTCTTAGTCGGCTCCAACATGTTCATGGTAATGCCTAACTTGAGCATTGTATCCTTATACATGATGTTGATGCTACTGCCATCGTCAATCAGCACTTTTGAAAACTTGACATTGATATCTGGGCCCATGAATGTTGGATCCAAAACCAGAGCATATCCTCCTGGGGTTGGCATGATCTTGGGGTGATCTTTTATACTCCAAGTTATCTCTTGCTCAGACCAATGCATGTACTTGGGGATTGCAGGCATCGTGGCATTCACCTCCATCATTCGTCGTTGCTGGCTCTTTTTGTCATTTGGCTCTGTGACAAAGACAACATAACTCTGGTGATGTTCTCTATACTCATTTCTAGTTCCATGACCGACATGAGCGTCGTCACCTCTTGGATTGTGCACCTGGTGCACAACTTCTCTTCTTTCTTGATTCTGATACCTCGGTTGCATGTTTTCATATCTGCTGTCTTCTCCCACTATCTGAGAATTTCCTCCTGTAAGTGGTGGACGGGGAGGTGGTGGAAGCTGCTTATTCGGCGAGTCCACTCTATATCCTTTCTGAAACCAAGTGCATTTCCTTGTCGTGTGATTGGCTGGTTTACTCAGACTAGGCGTGTGAAACTTACACGGTTGATCTAGCATCATCTCATAGGTGTATTTTTGTCGGTACTGATACTGCTTCCTCTGATCATATGGCCTTTTGACGTCATTCTTTGGCACCCATTGTTGTTGTCCATTTGTCCTTTGACGCTGACTACTTCCAGCATCTGGATGATCCTGACTCACAACCGCAACCTGAGTCGAACCATACCTGTAATCTGGTCTTTCGTCTCTTCTCTTGCTTCTGTATTCGGATCTTTCCTGGCACCTTTGCGACCCGGCAGCGTCATAGATCTGAGTCTCAATCATCCCGTCTGCCGACATGAGCAGCGACTGAGTCGGATCTCCTAACGCATACGAGTCAGCGATTCTTATCGTCTCCGCCAGGCTTGCCGTCATATCTCTTTGTAACCTTTGCCACAACACACTTCCACGTCTACATCCTTGTGCAAACCATGCGATTGCTTGTGACTCGATTACCCCTTCACAAGAGTTACGCATCGTACACCACCTTGTGAGGAATTCCCTGTCTGTTTCATTTGGTATTTGCTTGCACATTGCCAGCTGTTGTGGGCGATTCAGCCTCTTGTAAGTGCTCGTGAAATTGCTCACGAAAGCGTCGTGAAAATCGATCCAACTGTTGATGCTTCCGGGTGGCAAATTGTTCAACCATACCCGAGATGGTCCTTCCAGCATCTGCGGCACATAACATACTGCCCATCTCAAGTTTCCCTGCGCGATCTTCACATCGGTTCCATAATCTATGAGCCAGTCCTCCGGCTTTGTGCTTCCATCATATGTTTTTGTCCCTCAGGCCAGCTGGAAATTTGGCACCGGTGGCTCCTTCATGATCCTTGGGACAAAGCACGGTGGACCCTACGGACCTTGCGATTCAATTATCTCTGCCATTTTTATTCGGTCAAGCTTCAGCCTTGCATCATCCGACTGAAGGTTCCTGCCTCCGAATCTTGCTCCCGTTGCTTGATATGCCTGATCTGGCAGTTCATACCCGTCATTTACCATAGCTGAGTAACCGTCATTATACTTATTCACGTTCGGGTCAACAGGCTGTTGAACTGCTTTTCCCGCGCTTTGCTATCTTCTTTCTGGCTGAGCTGGTGCGTTATTCGGAGCTGGATTTCCTCCTCCTGCCGAGTGAGTTCCGCGCCTAGCATGAGGCGCAAAATTTTGCCCTCCGTTGTCATTTCTTTGCCCTGCCTTTTTCTGGTTTTCATTTCCTTGGGGATTATTTCTTTTTTCCCCTTGCGCATGCGCCGAGCTTCCTTGAACCACTATCGGATCATAGGCGACCATCTGCTTGTTTCTTCCGGAATCCACACTCTTTTCTTTTCTCGACCTAGGCGCCGCTCCGGGTGAGGATGTTGTGTGCCCCACCGATCTTGCCGGGACAGGAGTCGCCGAGTGAACCAGCTGTGACCTCCCTGCTATACCTGGATTTGCTCTATAATACGCCTCATTCAGCATACTGGCTGCTTTTACTAGTTCATTTACTCGTTCTTGTTGCCTTTTCTTTGCTTCCCCCTCCAAGTGGGGTAATTCTGCCGTTGCTGCTTCTACTGCTCGCAGATTAGCTGCACCTGTGTTATATGTTGGACGCATGGCTGTCTCGTTGTTGTTCTCCGGTGTTATCTTCGATGTCGCATCTGCCAGCTCTTCGTTGAGGTTCCTTCCTCTCAATCTCGTTGCATCAAGCCGGGTCTTTGCGCCCTTGACTCGATTTGCCGAGTTAGGCTCTCGGATGGTGATATCCACGTCCTACTGTAACTGTGCCAACTCCTTGGCTTTCGCCAGGACTTTTATCCTGGCTTCCTCCAACTCGGCTTGCACACGTGCTGGGTCAGTTGCATGTGCCACTGGCTCTGCCAACTTGTCTATCGCTTCCTGCAGCTGCTTAACCCTCTTGCTCCTAGCTATGTTCTCTGGTTTTTCCAGCGGTGCCTTTGCTGTTCTCGCAGCCCTTGGTGTTTCCTCATGATTTCCTCCCTCTGCGTTCTCATTCACTACTAGAACTACTGGGGGTGCTGTGGGGTTTGGGGCTGTCATCATTACCTCCATGGAGACGAGTTGGTGTGGTTTCCCAGTGATAGGAGCCGTTGGAGGATCCGATGCCAGGACGACGCGCTCAGGATATACGCGCTCCACGCGCACCACGACGTAGACCTGGCGCTCGCCGAACTTGATGAAGCGACCACCTCTAGGGAATGGCTTGGTCCCGAAGCAGCCCGCGTTGTCGCTGACGAAGTTGAGCGCTCCAAACCTCTGGATGAGGCCAGAGTAGATCCGCTCGCCGGTCTTGGCGATGATGTTGCCCGTCCGGATGAAGACTCCAACAAGCACCTGCTTCTGCCCCACGGTGGGCGCCAACTGTCGTGGTGGTGGCACAGCAGATGCCATGGGTAGGCTTAAGTTGGGGGCCGAATGGGTGCTTGTGTTCACCGTGGAGGGAGTGCACGGTCGAGCCATGCACGAAGAACAAGAAGAACTCTCCAGACTTAGCAATTTGATTGATACCTCAAAGATTACAAGTGCTCCTTGAGCTGTATAAGCTAGAGTTCTCAGCACTAGTTCACTACTTGGTCCAACCTCCCACTACTACTGCTATGCCCTCCCTTATATAGGCAGTGCTAGCTAGCTAATACCCCTTTGGGTTCTAGGGTTTACTGTTTGGATCCTGGTCCCTACAATGTGGGCCGGTTCATGGTCTTGCCCTGTGTAGCACCCCGGGTAAAACCACTACTAGAAAATCGCTGTTGTTTTTATTATGTGCATCATCATGACATCATCATGCATCTATTTTTCTCAAACTATTTCGAAAAGCCCCATTTTTATTTTCTACAAATACCCCTATCTTTATTCAAATCCGAAACCCCGGACCTTTCCGGATATTTTGTTTATCTAACATTATTTGCAAAAGATTTAAAATAAAAAAATATATAATAAAACTAAATATTAATATAAAAAGTTTTATAAAACCTGTGGGGGAGGCAGCCCGGCCTAAAAGCCAGGCCACCTACCACCCCGATCGGCCCAACCCAATCCTACCTAGTCCAAACCCCCCAAACCCTAACCCTAATCCCATCTCTCCCCACTCCCGCCGCCATCCCCTGGACCCGACCCACTCAACCTCCACACGACACCACGCATGCGGTACTCGAGCCCCAGCTCCTGTCGCTCCCTGGCCCCACCCCGCGATCCCCTGTGCCCCGTTCCCATGCGTGACCGAGCCACGCGCCCCACCTCGTCTCTCCTCCCTCAATCCCCTCGCGATTCCTCCTCCTCCCCACCTCGCGCGGTACGCCCACCCGTCCTTGATCCTCTCCGCAAACCCTGCCCCTCTCCTTCCTCGCGAGGCCCCAAATCCCATCGCCTCGCTCCCGCAAACCCCGCCGCCTCGTTCGATCCCCGACGCCACCGTAGTGCCCCTCTGCTCCTCCCTGTTGACCTCGCGGCCAGCGTCTCCTCCCTCGACCCCACGTCTCTCTCTTGGCCGCCGCCTCCCGCTCATGTCCCCGAGCCCAACGCAGCCGGCCTCTCCCCGGAACGGCTCACCCTGGCGTCGCCCCTCCCGGACGAGCCTCCTCCGCACCCCGGCACCTCCCTGCAAGCTCCTTCCCCAACCGCAGCGCCGCCGCTCGGGCATGGCCCTGCCCGCTCCTTGATTCCTCTCCTCGTCAGGCCCCATCGCCCCGCCGTCCCGAGCCGGCCGTGTCGCCCTCTCTAGCTCTGAGTGCGCCCGCCCGACAGCGTCGGCTCGCCGGTGAGCTCCGCCACCACCTCGTTTGCCGCTGCCTAGGTCCCCTCCTCCTGAGCCCCGCGTCGCCTCCTCGCCTGGCCAGCGGCCGCCGGGCGTGAGCTCATCCCCGGTGTCCTCGCGAGCTCCCCGCAGAGCAGCCCCTAGGTCGCGTCTGACGCCCTCCCGCCGCCGTCTTCACCAACACCCCATGGGCGCCTTTCGCCTGTGCTCGACCCGTGTGAGCGTATGGCCTCTGCCAAGCTAGCCGCCAGCATTGCAAGGCTCGCCTTGCCTCTGTTTGTTTGGTGTAATAAGTTTGACCACAAGCTTTGGTGGGCGTCTGCAGATGGTGTTGTCCAAGGACCATATCCCGTGCGAGATTAAGGTGCCAAGATAGTCTCTTCGACAAGACCCAGCCGATTTGATGCCGTGCCTTTGACACCAAGATCTACCGACGCCGAGACCCCTGAACCCGTTGGTCATCTACATGGAACGCCGAGGCCTCCTTCACGGACACCAAATTCTCCGACCCCGGATCCATAGACAGTTCCACTGAAGCCCGATCCCCCCGAACCCCTTCGAACCCCCAAGATCGTCGGGACCTCTAATGCGTGACCCCTTTTCCTAAGACCCCTATATTTTTTATTATATATAATATACTTGTTGCATATTAAATTGTCATGCTTGCATACATATTGTGGTTTGGGGCATTATGCCGATTCACCTCATAATTAAATATGGAGTCCATATACGGGCGAATCTAGTCTAATATTGACTCTATTTAAATTTGTGTAGCGAACCGGTGCCACTATTTGACTTGTTAAGACAACATTTAAATTGCGGGGTATCTAAATAACATGAACCATCTAATTAATTGTCGGGACCCCGGTTCCGCTTAATATTGCCTAATTGCATCGCGTCTTTGCCATGTCATACATCAAACATGCATCATGCCGATCTTCTGTCATCGTATTGAATAGTGCATCCGGTGTTTCTGCTAGTGCTTTGCTTCTTCACGGGTTAGGCCGATGAGTTGATGCGAGTGTCGACCCGATCTTTGGATGAATCTTCGACAATGTTTTTAGGCGAGCATTCTCCCCCTTTCTACCTATCTTACTTTTATAGTCTTTATTTCCTCCTGTTGATCTATTGCTATCTGTGTTGCGATGCTCTAGTTTTCGTACCCGTGGTATTCCTTGTAGCCTTATATTGCCTTGGACACATCCTATTACCTGTTGTATGGTAGATAGTTGGACTTGCGTGTCGTAGTCGCTTGCTCAAGTGCTGTTGCGAGTCGTCAAGTACCACAGTTGTTGGAGAAATGCCTTATGCTTTATGTTGGAGATGATTATAACTTTAATTACCGGTTAATAACTAAAATTGAAGTAGGTAAATAATGCAGAGGCGCAGGTGGGCAATAGATGTTATTTGATTTTTAACCGTCCACTTGTGTCCCGTAGGACCCCGAGTACTTGATACCTGTTCTTTGAATATTCGCACTATCCGCATGTGGGACCATGAATCCCCCTAGCCAGAGCTTGAGTCATATTTATTTCTTGGGGCCACAAACTAGTTTGGGGCTTTATTACTATCATGTACTTATGCCATGCTTTACTGCTTTATTTATGATTGCGCGTGGAGCGCCTGTACTGTTTTGAATCGCGGCACGATTACGCGGTATCGACAAGCCTGGTCACACTTTTGGGTTCCCAGTCGTTTACAGCTGTTCTCGCAAACCTCTGGGTCCGTCTCGGAGCCGGCCAACTTCGTAGCGGGTAGCTTGGTGGGGTGGCCCCCTGAAATTTATATGAGTCTTGCAATTGCTCTGTCGTGATGCCTCGTTGGGTTTTATTTGGTTTTTCTCGAGGTTGATCGTGCGTGTGTTGCTATTTGTGCCCCCCTGCAGGGTAAAAACTTTCTGAAAGCCGTGTCCGCGGTTATGGACGACTTGGAGCACAGTATCTCGATCATAGACAACTATAACTAAAGTAGTGCTATAAATTTGACTTTATAATGACTAGTAATCAGCTTCACTACAATGGAATGGCTAAATAAAAGTGCCAACAATTGCTTGTTTGGGTTGACACCTGTTACCATTGTATCTGACTAGTAAGTATTGCAACTACAACGGAATGGCTAAATAAAAGTGCCAACAATTGCTGGGTTTTGGGATATCTCATGCTAATTGTATCTGACTAGTAAGTGTTGCAACTACAACGGAATGGTTAACTAAAAGTGCCCACTGCTTATTATATCAGGACGACTATCTATACCTGACTAGTAATTGCTGCAACGATAACCGAATAAGTAAAACTGCCAACTGTGTGAGTTCCTCGGTTGACTTCCTCGTTTGGTCTCGAGGGGGGTTATACCAGGATGGGTATGTTTGGTGGTAGTATCAGGTTGGTTCCGAATAGGTCTTTCTTATCCCTCTCTGATAGTCGACAGTTATATTGAGTCTCTATGGGTTGTTTAGTGCATGCTGCGCTGCCGCTTCAGTCCACCATACCTATGTAGGCGAGGACCGCCGAATTCTAGTCTCGCCGTGTACTGGCCTCAGTACTGACCGCTCTCTCTTTTTCCTTTGCCCTTTGTCGGCACCCCTTTTGTTTTTAGCAGGTTTTTGAGATCGACGTCGTTAGCAGGGTTAACCTTCCGGCTTGGCCTGGGCAGGGTTATGGACGCCATTGGTTATTCTTTAGGGCTCTTAGCTCAATTTGCATCTTGTCCGTACTCGGACGCTGTATCGTTTTCAAGGTGATTTGGATCTTTGTACTGTATATCTGTATTCTTGTCTAATGGAATCGTTGTTGTTTATATCTGTTCTGTGGGTTCCATCATGGACTATTGTGTAATGATATTACTTCGTTTTCCACCCGCACGAAAGTGCCTGGTGGGCACCTTTGAATCGTTTCTATGCGTGTTTGGCGGGAAGCGCTGAAACTTGCATAGGGCCGATTCCGAGGGTGTTACACCCTAAGCCAGAGGTCCGGTCCATAAAGCTTGACAGCTAACGGTCTTGTGGTACGCTGCTTCTTGTTCCTTTTGGCGTCATGCTGTTACTTTGTACGTCAGTGTATGCTTTGGACGTCACCCGGATCCTTTTGTGTCACCCGGTGTCACCCTTCTATTTTGACCATGCTTTACCATGGTCCCTCCTGAACCTTACTCGGAAAGGCGCCACACGTCCTTCTTGACTCGGCTCTTCCTCGGTCGACTCGGCTCGTCGGTTCCTGCAAGGGTTACAACTTTGTCCTATGCGGGCCGACATAGTTTGTATGTCGGCCTTCATGCTTATCTTACCCGGCCGTTCTTACCCGGCCTGGTTCTTTCTTTACTCGGAGCTAACCCAGCTGCGCTATGTTTCCCCTCTCGTGACCCTACCGGGGGTTATCCCCCCGACACATGGAAAGTAGGTTCCTATTTGTTGGTGTGGAACCGATTGCACTGTTAAGCAATCCCAAGACTACTATTTCGATAGTTGGGGAAAGAAGTTCTTCATGTGTGCCAACTACAGTCGCTCTCCCGAGCGTAGCCGCAACCCATATGACACTCCACCGGTATGCTCAAAACTTTTTAGTTCTTCATGTGTCCCAACTATTCCATATCATAGCCTCTAACATGCACTATTTTCTTGTAGTCTCCCCCTCCGGTATGTTGGTACTACACTTGGATAGATCTTGAGAAACCTGAATCCAACAAGGCTATCCAAGAGATCGATTTTGCCATAAAAAAGGCGCTACTTCGAAGCGCTGCGTGACGAGGAGATGGCGAAGAAGTGCAAGGAACGTAATGACGAGCTCTGCAAGAAAAAGGAGGAAGAGAAGCGCCTCTCTAAGGAGGCTCGTGATGCGGAGATGGAAATGCTGCGTCGAGCGGCGTGGCGTTCCATGGAGGAAGAGGAAGAGAAGAAGAGGAAGGGCAAAGGGCCTATGCTTTAGACTTGTAGCCGGAGCCTCGTGGCCCATTGAGCATGTTGACAATGTTGTGAACTTTGAGCACTGTCGAACTATTAGTATGTAAAGCCCCTTAAGGGCATGAGCACCATGTTTGAGATGCTTCTATTTGAGTATGTCATGAACTACTATCCCTCGTCTTTTATTTGTCTTGTGTCATATTAGAGTTTTCCCGCGCCAGCGATATCTTAGTTTGCTCTCTGTATGCTCCTATTATTTTTGGGCCAATAGAAATCTGCTACCATAGCGCATGTCTGCTAGGCACTACACACAGGGGCATAGCGCCTAGCAGACAAGCGCTACACCCTGACTTAGAGTTTTTCCTCGCTAGGCTAGCCTCGGTTTGCTCTCTATATGCTCCTGTTATTTTTGGGTCAATCGAAATATGCTAGTGTAGCGCCTAGCAGACAGGCGCTACTGAACTGCACTGGTTTCAGCTGTTTGACAGCACAAGTGCACATATGTCTCAAACAACTATAACATATACTCAAACAACATCAACATATACTCAAACAACATCAACATAGTCTCAAACAACATCATTGTATCAAACAACATGAACATAGTCTTAAACAACATCAACATAGTGCCATACATCAACATAGTCTTAAACAACATCAACATAGTGCCATACATCAACCCATACATAGTCTCAAACCTAGTGCATCGTCATCAACATTGTGCCATACATGACCTACTTCCGTCCACGCGTCCTTGGGCCTTGACCCCTCCTCGGAGGTATCTTCTTTGTTACCTCCTCTTCTTCTTGCAACTCGTCTTCATCATCATACCGTAGGCCTCTCGTCCTCCTAGTCGCTCTTGACCTCCGTGGCGGCTCGTCAACATTGGCCTTTCCTTTGTTACGGAAGTCGTCCGGACATTGATTGAACTGTTTCCTTGGCTTCAGCAGGTATGCGGAACGAATCCGGTACTCCTCCTCCGTCTCATTCTCCATACGAGGCATCTACATGTAAGATTGTATGGCTACGAAAATGCATGGGAAACAGAAAGCACTAAATGCATGTAAGGTTGTCCCATACCTCATCTTTCGAACGAATCGCCGAAGTGGTCTCATCCTCAACATTATCCTGAAGATGGGTCGACGGATCAGTAGTCGACTTGGACCTAGAACCGGACGGGGTTGTGTACTCGGGATCGCGGCAACCTAGCTGGTTAGATAACCGACGCATCTTTTGGGCCGAGCGCTGTAACAAATAACAACGTAAGTCAGAACAAGAACATGCCTATCTTGAGGAAGTCTCGCACCCATACCTTAAAGAAGTCTCGTATCATGCCTTCTCCCTTTTTCCCCTTAGGTGCAGCATAAAGAATCGCCTCGGCATCATCGACGTATTTCTTTACCTCCGTTCGCTACATAGTCAAGAACAAGAACATGTTAGGCAAGAAGGATATAAGAGTGCAAGGAAATTAATGCAAATGCAACGATAACTTTACCGCAAAGTTGAGTGAGGAAGAAAGCGGGATGTCGGTCCCCTCCCTGACCTGCCGGTTGTACTGAGTGTAGGCAAGGTCATCGAACTGGACTGGCTCGTCCAATATTTCTTCCTCATAGGACGGCGGGCAAATGGAGACACGGGTACTAGAAAGAAACCAATGGATGTAGTTGTTAAATGCAACTGGGCAATGAGCTCTTCCACTATTCTATTCTGTTGTTGAGCATTCTCCACACAAATGAGGAACTCCATGACGTGCCTCCTATGATGGTGATCCCAATTCTTGATCTTCCTCTGCCTCTTTCTGTCCAACCTGAATAACAACAAAGAACCATGTTAGTACCATCCAAAGCAATTGAGCACAAGTTCTCATGCTAACTAACCGATGAAGCTCCTTGTCGGTGTCCTTCCACACGGGAGGGTTGCACTGAAACAACCCGAACTACCTCATCACCCGTTGTGGCATATGAAACTCAACCGCCCAATTGCAAATCAATGGGCAGCACATGAGCCAGAGACGTTGTTCCTCCAATCACTTCGGGTTAATATCAAACCCGGGAGCAATACCAAACTCGTCCCCACAACCATAAGGCTCCCACTCCACCTGCAACATATCACAAGAACATGTTTGGTATCGATTTTGACTCGTGAAATAAATATTATGGATAGTGACGTACAGACAAACATCTACCTGCTCGGGCATAATCGCATCGAACTCGTTCGTATACTTGAGGTACATGGCATTGACATCGCTTGTCATCTCCGATACCACGTCCCACTTGTAAGCCCAAGTCGGGAGGCGTAGAGGGTTTCTATTGTACTCTGGCCAAGGATGGTGGCCCACCTCTTTGGGACGCCCAACTGGTAAGCGTTCCCAGCTCCATATCGAGAGAAGAACCATAGCACCACCTATTCCGGCATTTTGGCCTGCCCTACGACAGGCATCGTCCAACTACAAGTGAACAAAAAAGAAGTCAGGATAGCATATGTGTGGACTCGACATATACAAATGAATGTAGAGTGCATAGGTGATTACCTGCCGGTACAAGTAGGCAAGAGCCGCCGAACTCCAACTGATATTGCTATCCCAGTTTTCTAGTGCCTTCAGCCACATCCACTGAGCGGTCCTACCTCCGCTATTAGCAAACAGAGTCCTGGAAAGGACATACCACACGTACACACGAGCATGTGTCTCGATCACCTCAACCTTGGCGGGGTTCAGACATTCCGCAAAGTTGTCCACAATCCACGCATATGTCGCGCTTGCTGGGACTCTATCTTTGCTCCTATCTTCAAGTTCTTCAGGAGCCATGCCAATAAGTAGCTGCATCGCATTGCGCCACCCATCGAAAGCTGTGCTCATACAGAGAGGCTCCCCCGCGATAGGAAGTCCAAAGATCATGGAAACATCCTGAAGAGTAGGGGTGATATCGCCGGTCCGGAGGTGGAAAGAGTGCGTATCCGGCCTCCACCGGTCGACAAGTGCGGTGATAGCAGCCGTGTTGATGTTCGGCGTCGACCGACTCACAAGCGTGATGAAAGGGAGGAGGCCTAGCCGCTTGATGTACTCGGTGTACCGCTCGTCGTACGGCATGCCATTCAAAGACGCGCCATGAGACCGAAGCTTGAGGGGACGAAGCCTCTACATACATACAAGATCGAACATTATGCTTTTTCCAACACAATTGAATCAATAGAAAAATAAAAACAAAGAAGTTCAACCATGGTTTTATTACCATATGCTTCTTCGCCATCAAGTATGTCCGGTGTTCATGATCATAGTAATCCTCAAGTAGCCACACCATCCTACATATATATATTCCAAACATCAATAAAATGTGTGTGGTATGTGGCCATTGTTTCAATTTATACAATAAACTACAAAGAATATGGGAGCATATTATTCAAACATCCATACAAATCCACATACAACCATCATATACAATGCAAATCAACAACACACTTTCATTCCCCATCAAATACAACTAATATATAACTACCAAGTAACTAAAAACATGCACAAATAGGCCATATTATGAATTCAACTAGACCTAGGGTTTGAGGATAATGTGCAAGATTCATTGGATGAAAGAGAGGGAAAAGGGGGGGATTACCTTGAGGGAGGGATGGGGGAGCAAATCCACGGTGAAATCTCTCAGATCTGATGGATTTGAGGAGTGGATTTGAGAGAGAGGGAAGGAGGAACCGCCGAAACCTCCTTGTTCTTCTTCTGATGGTTGGGCAACTGAATGGGTCGGGGTGGGGAGGAGGGCTGCGGGCTGCTGAGTATGTCTCAAAGCGTAGCGCCTGTCTGCTAGGCGCTACACATTAGCGTATAGCGCCTATCTGATAGGTGCTACACTTTGGGCATAGCGCCTGGGCGTCACACGGCCGGGTGGGACCAGGGAGGGGCCAGACGGTGCCACGCTGGCAGGGGGCATAGCGCCTGTAGAGTGTAGCGTCTTGCTGTTAGGCGTTACCTAAAGGGTTAGTCCAGTAAAATAGTTATCCAGAAGGGTCATTTCGTGAAATCCTTTTCAAAAAGGGTTATTTTTGTCCATTCTGCTGGGTTGCGCGCCATTCGGTGGATGCTCAGGCGGACGTCCTATCTCGATATCTTAGCCTGTCCACCTAATAAACGCGTTTTCTAATTACGTAAGGCAGGTAATCACCGTATTTAGAATTAGTTTGCAGGCACGACTTCAGCGGAACGTCCGCCTCGTCCGCCGAACTGTCTGCCGGCATGCCTAGATATAGCTGAACTACTTGGCTCACACGATTCCCAGGCCGACGCGTAAACGTATAGACCTGTGTATTTATATTTCTTGAGTTTTACTAAGTTTGTTTCGTACATATATTTGCATACATACATGTACGATCCAATAGCGGTTCAAATAATATATCTCTGAATCTTCTAGAATTTCTTCGATCTTGACGCAGCTAGTAAACTTGGCCAAAACCATATTAAGGTTTAAACGCGATTAACACACTTGCAGATTAATCGGCACTGGACGACTCTCTTTCGTCGAAAAAACACTTGTCATGTCTGTTCGTGGGTTTCTGGCCAGTTGATTGAGCGCATGTACGATTCAGATATGAAATTGCCTTGTATACGTGTAAAAATCCATGAGCTTATCAAGGATACGTATGTGCATGCTCCTAGACAATTAAATATCGTCCGTGGAGCTAAAATTTTATATTCAAAAGACAAAGATCCATCCAAACAAATTATATAGCTTTAAGGTACAAGTTGTAAGTTGTTCACCTAGTAGTATAGTACTGAAATGTGAATTTTTTATTTTTCTTGCATTAAAATTTGGTGACAACGCACTGAAATATGAGTGGAAGACATGGCGCGCATGATCACTGTTCATTAGGGCAAATGTGTGTTTCTAAAACATTCTTTTTGTCACAAGATTTATCAAGGACAAAAGAGTCTTTCCATATTCCTATTTGACATTGTTAGTGTTCAAAATAAACTAGAGTGTCAATTAAGGAAAAGAAGCAAGTTTAGATGTTAAAATGGGAAGAAATTTTTTACTAGTGTCAAATAAGGAATCAGGTTATAAGTCAGTGTCAAATAAGAAATTTTCTCTTTTTTTTACCCGTGCATACGTATTCGGCTGAAGTTTTCTTTTATCATAAATAGATCTTTATTGATTATAAGGTGAAACATCTTATATTTCTAAACGGAGGGAGTATATCAAGTAAGAATAGCGCTGAGCGTCCGATGGAGGCTAGAAGCGTTCCTTCTCTGACACCACCGCCAGCCATGTGTCCTAATTCCGCAAATGCTATGACGGTGCACAAAAAATATTTCATGGTCAATTTGTATTTCACGGTGCTCTTTCTTCCTGAATCTCTATCCCTCCCCTTTCATTTTGCTTCACAGTTACCTCTCACAGAACATAGAACTTGCTTATGTTCATGTTAGGATTAGCCTCTGGCTTTTTCCAATCATGTAACCGAAACATGGGTGTAACACCCTTGGATCGGCCATATGCAAGTTTTAGCGATTCTTGTCAAACCCACATAAAAACGATTCAAAGGTGTCCACCAGACACTTTTGTGCAGGTGGAAAACAAAATAATACTATTACACATTAGTCTACGATGGAACCCACAGAACAGATATATACAACAACGACTCAAAGATTCAAGAATACAGATATATAATACAAAGGTCCAAATCACCTTGAAAACGATACAACGTCCGAGTACGAACAAGATGCAAATTAAGCTAAGAGCCCTGAAGAATAACCAATGGCGTCCATAACCCTGCCCAGGCCAAGCCGGAAGAGTAACCCTGCTAACGACGTCGATCTCAAACCTGCTAAACAAAAGGGGCGCCGACAAAGGAAAACAAGAGACCGGTCAGTACTGAGGCTAGTACACGACGAGTCTTAAAATTCCGTGATCCTCGCCTACATAAGTATGGTGAACTGAAGCGGCAACGAAGCGTGCACTAAACAACATATAGAGACTCGATACAACTGTCGGCTATCAGAGAGAGATGAGAAAGACCTATTTGATACCAATCTGATACTAACACCAAACATACCCATCCTAGTATTTCCCCCTCGAGACCAAACGAGGAAGTCATGCCGAGGAAACTCACACGGTTGACAATTTTATTCATTCTTGACATGGTGGTTATCCAACTTACTAGTCATATTATATACAAGTAAAATATATAACAGTAAACTTTAGTTATAGTTGTCTATGATCGAGATACTGTGCTCCAATTCGTTCATAACCGCGGACACGGCTTTTCGTTAAGATTTAACTCTGCAGGGGTGCACCAAAGTTTCCACTCGCACTTCAACCCTTGTTGCCAGATCAATTAATATACTTCCATCAGTATGTCGGCGAGGCCTAGGACACGAAGCTTTCCCAGACCCAAAGCAAGTACACGAGGGCCACCCCAATAAGCTACCTGTAATGAAGTCAGCCTAGCTCCAAAGACGGACCCAGAGGTTGCGAGATCGGCCAAGAGATCAGAGGCCATAGGTATAATTCTCAACATAATGACCCACATCCTAAATAGTACAGTAGTAAACGCTCATCGAGCAACAATTATAAACATGGCATGAAAACGTGAAACTAGTTTGTGGCCCAAGTACAAAACTTTGAAATCAGGTACTAAGCTGATAGGGGTGCCCACACACCCCACATGTGGTTAGCGCGCTTAGTCTCAGAAAGGTGTCAAGAATTGGGGTCCTAGGTTGCCACAAGTGGGCAGTTAACAACCAAATCTCAACTATTACCCATCGGTGCCTCTTCATTAGTTATATTAATTTTAATATTTAGGTAATCATCTGTAATTAAAACCACGATCATCTCCACCTTTATGAATATACCAACCGCCAACATCAGTGGACCATCGACGACGTGAAGGAGCACCTGAGTAAGCAACTACGACTCACAATGCCGACTATCTACCAAACAACCGAAAATAGGTGGTGTCCAAGGAAATATAGGGGCTGCAAGTAATTTAACAGGGGTACAGAAACTATAGCATCGCAACACGGATAGCAATAGATCAATAGGAGGAAATAAAAACTAGAAATGTAAAATAGGTAGAAAGGGGGAGAATGCTCGCCCGAAAACATTGCCGAAGGTTCATCCGAAGATCGGGTCGACGCTCGCATCAACTCATCAGCCTAATCCGTGAAAAAGCAAAGAACTAAAAGAAACACCGAATACACTATTTAATACTACGACAAAAGATCAGGCATGATGCATGTATGGCATGGTAAAGGTGCGATGCAATTAGGCGGAACCAGGATCCCGACACTTAATTATTAGGTTCATATTGTTTAGAAACCCTACAAGTTAAATATTATATTAACAAGGCCAAATATAGCATCGTTCTCTACACAAATTTAAATAGGGACAATATGAGACTAGAAAAGCTCGCGTATGGTCTTCATATTTAATTTATGTGAAGTGACTATTTACCCAAATCGTAATATACAATGCACACATGGGTTATTTAGTGCATACGATATATATATGTCAATTCATAAAAAAAAAGAATCGGGTCAAGGTCTCACAGTTTGAATTGGAGTCGGAGAAGCCATCTTAGGGTTATAGTAGCCACCATGGGATCTCATCGGCAAGACATAATCATTGGATGACAAGTTCCAGTGCCGTGTGACAAAGTGAGGACCATCTTGGTGAAATAGGAGACCCACGGAACATCGCCGTGATAGATCGTGTTAGCAAAACTCTTGTAAACATTTTGTCGAACACCTTTCGGACAGACAAGCCACAGACTGTTAGGTTGATCTCCTAACGGTTCGGTCCAACGGCCTGAACAACTTGGTCTCGCGTCCTGATCGGGAGCGCTCAACCCTCACATGGTTGGTGAGCCCCTATGACAGCGCTATAAAGAGGAGGTGGGGGTCGGGGCACGCTACACGAGGTTCGTCGCCGCTCTCCCTACCTACACATCCCTACCGATCTAGGGTTAGCGCTAGTCACGGAAAGCATCGCCGCCGCTCTGCCTAGCTACTTTAGCCACGCTCTTGCCGTCGACCAAGATGGCCAACGGGTTCTCGAGTTCCATCACCGGAAAAGGTATACTCTCTCCTTTCTCTCTCTCTGCAAGATCGCCTACCGATTAGATCTAGAGCAAGATAATCCTAACACAGACAAGAAGGTTACTGTAGACAAAACAATATGAACAGGAGACAGAGCACCAAATCAATTACATACTAAAGCCTGGCACGCTTGACGATGATGTGATGAATTGGAAATAGAAGACAGGTAAACGCTGCAACTGAATTGACCATGCGCACCTCGGAAGAAAAAGAAACAAAACGGCGCGGCTGGCGCACACGCGCAGTACAAGAGAGCAGTGTGGCTTCCAAGAGCATGATCGGCTGGCTTCTGGGCGTGAGCGAGCTCCTGGGCGTGAGCGGGAGGATCAAGGGGCAGGGCACGCGCTGTACTGCTGCCGCCTGCGTTCGTTGTGCCTCTGCAGGGGGTACAAGGAAAAAAATTTAACGCCAGTAGATATTTATGCCTACGGTGGACGGCTGGCTCTTCAAAGGAAGAAAGGGGCAAAGACATCTGCTTGTATGTGTGGATTTGGAATTAGATCGATGGGAATGTGTGTGGAAATCGGTGGCGGGGCTCCTGAAGGATTTGATGAGCCTCCCTGTTTACTGGATGAAATAAAAGGACAACTATTTGGTGGCTAGTTAAACATGGATTGATCGGTAGCTAACTAGCTCTTGGAAAATTTTTCACACGACTGGCGCTGATCTGCTTCTATCGAACTAGAGAAAACCAGAAGAACTGGCAGCGGCAAGGAAAGAATAAAGAGAAGGGGAATTTGGCTCAGATTTGGAGGTTAGGGTTTGGGAAGGAAAAGGGTAATGGACTATTTATATAGTTTAAAGTAGACTAGATAAGCCTAGTTTTGAGCCAAAATTTTAGACGGGCCTTTAGACTAGTTTTATTTTTGTGAAATAAGAAAAATCATTTATGGTCACGTATCAGATCAAAAATATTATTTTGTTTTAATTTAAAAATAAGAAAAGAGAGACATGTTTAATAAACCATAGGGATATTTTAGTAAAACAAAAATAGATTTTTAGCAAAATAATTTGAGATTAAAATATATAAATAAAATATGCATGATGATGCATAAACACGAATGAATTTTTAGTAGTTATCCAGGGTGCTACAATGGGGGAGATTGTGGTAAAAGTGAAAAATCATGTATAGTAATATCCACTTCTTTAAAATCTCTCTAGTTTATCTACATAGTATTTTTCTGACATAAAAAGGAAGAGGCAAGAACGCATAATCATGTAATGTAAGTAAAGACCATAAAAAGGAACAAAACATTACATAATATAGGATTGGCTTAAATGGCTTATCCGGAATAGATAGATGTCAATAATTTTTTGTATTCAGTATGATGGTTTGAAGTACTTTTGTCAATAATATAATGGGAAGGAACTATGACAAACTCAAAACATATAACATACGGTTATACAACAAAAATGGTGGAAAACAATAGGAATTTTTATTTTCGTGCCATTGGTTCCTTAGTTGTATTCACTTTTCTTCAGCCGCTTAGCCTTTTCTCATTTTTGTCCATCTCCTATTATGAAACTCTCGCACGGCCTGAAACTCGCTGTCCGTCAGCCTTACCGTTAGATGCTGACAAGTGGGACCGCATTCAGTCGGGCCCCATAGTGGACCCTCGTCGTTACGTGCTGACAAGTGGGGATACGGTCTGTCAGGTCCCGTAGTGAACCTTTGCCATTACATGCTGATAAGTGGGACCGCGTTTAGTTGGTTCCCGTAGTGGATACCCCTCCACTTATCCAGATCAGCATGGGACCCACAGCTTATCCACGTGTGGCATCCCGCAAAAACCACTACTAGAAAATCGCGTTGTTTTTGTGCATTGCATCATCATGACCGCATGCTCATGTCATCATGCCACCTTGCATCCGAGCATCGTCATCATATTGCATTTGCTCGCATAAAACTATTTCGGAAAAACCCAGTTTTGTTTTCTAAACGCCCCGACTTTGTGCAAACACAAAACCCCCGGGTGCGGCCGGATACTTTGTTTGTCTAAAAACTATTTGCAAAAGTTCATTGCAAATTAAATAAAAGTTTGAATTATTTTTAGTGGGGCAGTCGAACGGGCCGAATGACCCGAACGACCACCCCAGGAAAATAAAACGGCCCACCCTATTAATCCTACAGCTACCAACTAACCTACCCAGCCCTCCCCTCCACCTCACCCCCTCCAATCATCGCGCGCCACCTCATCTCCCTCACCACTCCCACCCCTCAGACACCGCCACCTCACCTTCCACATCACCACCCCACTCCCCCTCTCCCCCACTGCCACCACGGGTCCCACCCCACTCTCCCTGCTGCCCCTTTTCCACCCCCACACGCCTGCCCCCCCCGGATCCCACCTCCCCTGGACCTGGTCCACTCCCCTGCCCCAGTCCCCACTCCCTGCCCGTGGACCCCGCCCTGGCCCCGCGTGTCCCCACCGCTCTCTTCCTCTCTCCTTCCTTCTCTTCCCCAACGCGACCGACGCAGCCCCCCTTCTCCTCTCTTTCCGCCGCGCCTCCCCTTTCCCTGTTCTCTCTCTCTGGCGCCCCCGCACCGCCCCGTTCCCTCGCCTCCGCCGCTCCCTAGTGCCCTCCCCCTCCTACCCTCCTCGCCGTCGCGTTCCCGGCCAAGCGCTGCCGCTCGCCGGCCACGTCTCCCTCAACCTCCTCTCCACCCGACGCCAGCGCCTCCGCCTCCCGCTCGCCAGCGCCTCCGCGCCCGCGGCCGCCCGTGCTCCGCGCCGCCCCGACCCGTGCTCGCCGGCGCGCCTCCGGCCATCGCCGCCCCGCCTCGCTGTTCGCTCCCCGAGCCGGCCGCGCTCTGCCTCGCCTCCTCCCAGCGAGCTCCGCCGGCCGCGTCGCCCCACCGTCGCCCGACCCCGCCGGCGCCCGCGCAAGCCGCCACCGCCCCTGCTCGCCGGCCCCGGCCCTCCGGCGCCCGTCGCCCCTCTCCGGCCCGCCTCGCCTCCGGCCAGGGTCGCCGTCCGCCCCGCCCTGGGCTCCCTCCGGCGAGCTCCTGCTGCCGCGGCCCCTCCCTCCCGCGTCCGCGGCCTCCTCTGCCTCCGCCGCCCGTGCTCTCCTCGCCGCCGTCTCCCTGTTGTCGCCCTCCTCGACCGCAGCGTGGCCATGTTCAGATGTTGGACGCATGCGTGGTCGTGTGTTGGGGAAAACTTGGCGAGACAGTGTAGGGGTGATGCCGTGTGAGATTGATAGATGCCACCCGAACCACCCCGACTTGAACCGTATCCTCACCAAGAGCTACTTCCGTCCGCGTCGACCGATGTTCGCAACCGGTGAATGAGTGGAAGCCTCAAGATCGCCCTCCCGAAGCCCGAGCCTCGAACCCGAAGACGCCGAGACCGAGTGCGCCTACATGGATCCGGTGATGCCGGCACCCCAAGATCTGCCACGCGGAACCGAAGACCGCAAAACGCCAAGCTCTCCCGCAGGACCCCGAAGACCGAGCTCGACATGCCATATTCTCCCTCACGGACGCCATGACCATCGGCACGACCCGACGACCGCGGATGCGACAGGATCATCCCCAGGACGCCAAGATTGCCATGAGGACACTCCCGAATGTTAACACCGACTCGATGGCGTGAGCCCGACAAGATCCTCGCAACGGCAAGATCGACCCCGTGGGACCCAACAAGATCGGCACGACGACAAGAACGGCATCGGCCCAGAAGAATCCGACGCGCCCCGACACCGACCCAAGTTCTGCTTCCCGGACGCGACAAGACCTACCTCTGACACCCGAGAATGTTCCCGTCGAGACCGATCCCGTCGAACCCCGAACCCCAGATCCGAACCCTGAGACTGGACCCCGAACCCCGGAACCTCAAGATCATCGAGACCCCAATGTGTGACCCTTATCCGAGAACCCTATTTTATAAATGCCATAATTGTTGCATATTGAATTGTCCATGCATGCATCTTTTGTCATGTGGTTTGGGGGCCTTATGCCGATTCACCATATAATTAAATATGGGGCCCACATGCGGGCAAATCTAGTCTCATATTGGCCTCATTTAAATTGATGTAGCGAACCGGTACTATATTTTGGCCATGTTAAAACAACATTTAAATTGCGGGGGTTCTAAATAACTTGAACCACCTAATTAATTGTCGGGACCCCGGTTCCGCTTAATATGACCTAATTGCATTGCACCTTTGCCATGTCATCCATCATACATGCATCATGCCGATCTTCTGCCGTTGTATTAAATATTGCATCCGGTGTTTCTTCTAGTGTTTTGCTTCTTCGCGGATAAGGCCGTTGAGTTGATGTGAGCTTCGCCCCGATCTTCGGTTGAACCTTCGGCAATGTTTTTCAGGCGAGCATCTCCCCCTTTCTACCTATCTTACTTTATAGTATTTATTCCCTCCTGTTGATCTATTGCTATCTGTGTTGCGATGCTTTAGTTTTCCGTACCTGGATATACCGTGCAGCCCTATATTGCCTTGGACACATCCTATTACCTGTTGTTTGGTAGATAGTTGGACTTGCGCGTCATAGTCACTTGCTCAAGTGCTGTTGCGTGTCGTCAAGTGCCACAGTTGTTGATGTATTGCCGCATGTTGATGTTGGATATGATCATGGTTTTACTTATCACTCACTTTAATTCCTGTCTAACAACTAAAATTGAAATAAGCAGAGGCATCGGTGGGTGATAGATAATATTTGGTTTCCGAACGCCCACTTGTGTCCCGTAGGACCCCGAGTACTTGATACCTGTTCCTTGATTTATCGCGCTATCCACATCCGGGAGGTATATGGGACCCCCCTTAGCCAGAGCTTGATTCAGTCTTATTTCTTGGGGCCATAAACTAGTTTGAGGTTTTATTTACGATCCTGTACTTATGCCATGCTTTACTGCTTTATTTACGATTGTGCGAGGAGCACACTGTACTGTTTAGGTAAGCGGAATGTTTTCGCGGTATCGACAAGCCCAGCCACACTTTCGGGTTCCCAGTCGTTTACAGCCATTGGCGCAAACCTTGAGTCCGTCTCGGAGCTTGCTTACTTTGTTGCGGGTCTACTCAATGGGGTGGCCCCCTGAAATATTTCTGAATCCTGTGATTGCTTTGTTGTGAAAGCCTCGTTGGGTTTTGATTTGGTTTTTCCGAGGTTGATCGAGTGTGTGTTGCTATTGGTGCACCCCGGCCGGGTAAAACTTTCTGAAAGCCGTGTCCGCGGTTATGGACGACTTGGAGCACAGTATCTCGACCATAGACAAGCATAACTAAAGTTTATTGCTATGAATTTGACTTTATGATGACTAGTAATCAGCTTCACTATAATGGAATGGCTAAATAATACTGCCCACAATTGCTTGTTTGGAGTGTCGCTTGCGACCATTGTACCTGACTAGTAAGTATTGCAACTACAACGGAATGGCTAAATAAAAGTACCAACAACTGCTGGGTTTTGGGTTTATCTCATGCTATCTGTATCTGATTAGTAAGTGATGCAACTATAACCGAATGGTTAACTAAAATGGCCCACTGCTTATTTTATCAGGACGATTATCTACACCTGACTAGTAATTGCTGCAACGATAACTGAATAAATAAAACTGCCAACGGTGTGAGTTCCTCGGTTGACTTCCTCGTTTGGTCTCGAGGGGGAAACACCAGGATGGGTTTGTTTGATGTTAGAATCAGGTTGGATCCGAATAGGTCTTTCTTACCCCTCTCTGATGGCCGCTAGTTGTATCGAGTCTCTATAGGATGTTTAGTGCATGCTGCCGCTGCCGCTTCAGTCCACCATACCTATGTAGGCGAGGACCGCCGAATTCTAGTCTCGCCGTGTACTGGCCTCAGTACTGACGCTCCTCTTTTTCCTTTGCCCTTTGTCGGCACCCCTTTTGTTTAAGAAGGTTTTGAGATCGACGTCGTTAGCAGGGTTACCCTTCCGGCTTGGCCTGGGCAGGGTTATGGACGCCATTGGTTATTCTTCAGGGCTCTTAGCCCCATTTGCATCTTGTCCGTAGTCGGACGCCCTACCATTTTCAAGGTGATTTGGATCTTTATATATTATATCTGTACTCTTGACTCATTGAGTCGCTGTTATATATATCTGTTCTGTGGGTCCCATCGAGGGCTGTTGTGTAATGTTATTACTTCGTTTTCCACCCGCACGAAAGTGCCTGGTGGGCACCTTTGAGTCGTTTCTATGCGGGTTTGGCGGGTTTCGCTAAAACTTGCATAGGTCCGATTCTGAGGGTGTTACACCATGTGAGCTTTGGACCCACAACTTATCCACGTGAGCCAACTCTGCGCCCGCGCCCGTGCCCGTGTCGTTGCCTCTCCTTTTTTCTTCTTCTCCAGCGACGGTGGCCCTTTGTTGAGCTTCACTTTGGTCTCCCATTCGTCCTGGCCACAGTATGGTGCCGTCCCGTTGACCTGTATGAAGGATGACAATGATAACCGTGCGCAGAGAAGGTTAGATCTCGCAACAAAATGTTCTGATTAGACGGGGGCGCTTGCTATGGAGAATGCGGCCGACGAACCGTTCCAATGATTTAATTGGTTTATCAAGTTATTGTCTCGGCTGCAACCAAGTGAAAGAGTGTTTATAATTAAAAAAAGTAGGAATATGGATATATAATAAAGGGATAAGAAAATGACACAAATCTTGAACACTTTCAAATTTAAAAAATTATACAACTCTTAATGTACAAGACTATTTATAATTGATACAACTTTTGAACACTTTTAAATTAAAAAATTTATACAGCTCTTAATGTACAAGAGTGTTTATAATTGACACAACTCTTAAACACTTTTAAATTTAAAAAATTATACACCTCTTAATGTACAAGAGTGTTTATCATTAACAAAACTATTGAACACTTTCAAATTAAAAAAAATTATACAACTCTTAATGTACGAGAGTGTTTATAATTGACACAACTCTTGAACACTCAAATTAAAGAAATTATACAACTCTTAATGTAAAAGAGTGTTTATAATTGATACAACTCTTGAACACTTTCAAATTAAAACTATATAACTCTTAATGTAAAAGAGTGTTTATAATTGACACAACTCTTGAACACTTTCAAATTAAAAAAATATACAGCTCTTAATGTAAAAGAGTGTTTATAATTGACACAACTATTGAACACTTTCAAATTAAAAAAATATATAGCTCTTAATGTAAAAGAGTGTTTATAATTGACACAACTCTTGAACACTTTCAAATTAAAAAAAATTATACAAATCTTAATGTAAACGAGTGTTTATAATTGACACAACTCTTGAACACTTTCAAATTGAAAAAATTATACAACTCTTAATGTAAAAGAGTGTTTATAATTAACATAACTCTTAAACACTTTCAAATTAAAAAATTATACAACTCTTAATGTAAAAGAGTGTTTATAATTGACACAACTCTTGAACACTTTCAAATTCAAAAAATTATATAACTCTTAATGTAAAAGAGTGTTTATAATTGACATAACTCTTAAACACTTTCAAATTATAACGTCCTAAGAAAATCTTGAGAGTTTACCACTTTTTAGAGCGTGAAAAGTGATCCCTAAACTTGCGTATACAAAAATTATAAACCTTTGAACACTTTCCCTTTAAATTATATTCAAAATCATTTGTTTATGGAGTTAAAGTATCGGTGGCAAACTCGTTATTTTGCATGGATAGAGGGTGCCCTCCGATAGATACAGGGGTTATCATGTCCGCTAGATCACAGAGGATCAGTCAAAGGATAAACGATTGGTGGGTACGATCTGCGTGACAACTATCTCTACCAATCAGAGCATAACTGCCAAGATGAGCACATGTGTGAGTTTGTGACTAAGAGAGAGAGAGAGGAGAAAACTGTGTAGAACTTAAAAACAAAGGGCAAAATTGAGTATAACTTAAAAACCAAGGGCAAAACTAACAAGGGTGTTCAAATATAAAATAGAAAGAGATTTGAAAAATGGAAAATGCTTTTTTATACAATAAAATACATCTTGGCATACATCAAACTATTTGCAATTCATATATATATATCAGTTTGTCAATTATTGCCTTATTCAGACAAATTATGGTTTGGGAAGAGGCTTGAGTAGAAATCCATGAAGCTTCATAGATAGTAGGTGATTTGAGAAGTGGTGATTTAGGTTAAAAATTGATTTATATACATTTCTTATGGTGGCATGTCACATAATAATACTCCCTGGGTAGATGCCATTATGTTTTGATCTTTTTGAATTTGTTGTGCATAAAATGACTCAATTAGCTAGCTAAAACCCATTCGTTGACTCTCTATTGACCAGCCACCGGAGGGTAAAAGTGAGTATATTGCATGGATAGAGGGTGCCCCTGATAGATACAGGGGTTATCATGTCCGCTAGATCACAGAGGATCAATCAGAGGATAAACGGTTGGTGGGTACGATCTGTGTGACAACTATCTCGACCAATCAGAGCATAGTAGCCAAGATGAGCACAGGTGTGAGAGTTTGTGACTAAGAGAGAGGAGAAAACTGAGTAGAACTTAAAAACCAAGGGCAAAATTGAGTAGAACTTAAAAACCAAGGTCAAAACTGACAAGGGTGTTCAAATAGAAAACAGAAAGAGATTTAAAAAATGGAAAATGCTTTTTATACAATAAAATACATCTTGGCATACATCAAACTATTTGCAGTTAAAATATATCAGTTTGACAATTATTGCCTCATTCAAACAAATTATGTTTTGGGAAGAGGCTTGAGTAGAAAGCCATGAACCTTCATAGATAGTAGGTGATTTGAGAAGTGGTGATTTAGGTTAAAACTTGATTTATATACATTTCTTATGGTGGCATGTTACATAATAAGACTCCCTGGGTAGATGTCACTATCTTTTGATCTTTTTGAATTTTTTATGCATAAAATGACTCAAATAGCTAGCTAAAACCCATTCGTTGACTCTCTATTGACCAGCCACCGGAGGGTAAAAGTGAGTATATTGCACACGACAGTGTTACTACTAGAGGGAAAAACTGAGTACAACTAAACTGCCAGTGTTACACTCGAGGGTATAACTGAGCACAACTAAGTGGCCAAGGTTAGACATGAGGGGGAAAACGTGACGCATGGTACGCGTGTCACGGTGCACAGGGCGGTTGATACGTCCAAAACGTATCTACTTTTCCGAATACTTTTGCTATTGTTTCTCCTCTAAACTTGTGTGATTTGGATACAACTAACACTGACTGATGGTGTTTTCAACAGAATTACCTTGGTGTGTAGTTTTTGTGCAGAAAATCAACTATCAGGAAAAATCCCAGAAAATATGCCAACAATCCTATTTCACTAGAAGACTCACGGAGCCAGAATACGGGACGGAGTGGGGCCCTGAGGGGCCCACACACCCCAGTCGCGCGGGTCATGCCTGGCCACGCCTGGAGGGGGTGTGGCCGCCCCAGACACCCCCTCGGACTCCCTCTTCACCTATAAGTTTCCTTCTGACCTAAAAACTCAGGGGGTTCGATATTTTCCCAGAAAGAGTTCCACTGCGCCGCCACCACCATAAACCGCGATTCGGAACCAGAAACTCCGTTCTGGCACCCTGCCGGGACGGGGAATTTGGAGACGATCATCGTCATCATCATCAACAACGCCTATCCATCAACCATCCATGTTTCCCTCATCCATGAGTGAGTAATCCCCCGCTGTAGGCTATGGGGATGCTAGGGACTGGATGAGTTCTATCATGTAATCGAATAAGATTGTTAGGGCTTGGTGCCTGGTATCTCTATTAGTGCTATTTGACTTTGTTGCAACTTGTTGTGCTTAATGCTTGTCACTAGGGCCCGAGTGCCATGATCTCAGATCTGAACTTATTATTGATTCATTATGATAGTATTGTTTGTGATCTTATCTGCAAGTTGTGTACACATATCATTGTCTGGATCCAAAGGCCCCGAAGTGACAGAAATTGGGACAACCTAAGAGGATGGCTGTGATGTGAGGATCACATGTGTTCACAGAGTGTTAATGCTTTGCTCTGGTGCTTTATTAAAAGGAGCACCTTAATTGCCAGTAGTTCCCTTGAGGCCCCGCTGCAACGGGCTGGCAGGACAAAAGATGTTGTGCAAGTTCTCGTTGTGAGCACGCATGACTATATATGGAGCACATGCCTATGATTGTTTAGTACTTGGATGCTTATTATTATTTATCTGCAATTACCCTAGATCTTGAAGTTACATGTTTAGACTCGTCCATGCAATGCCTGTCCATCCATCCCTATGCCCACCGTGCTCTTATCCTATTGTTTGCTACTATTGTTACTATTGCTCTTTTTTTTACTGCTGTTGTTGCTTTGATTTTGCTACTACAAACTGTTGCTACTGATAAACTTTTGTGAGCAAGAACTATTTCCAGGTGCACCTGAATTGACAACTCAGTTGTTAAGGCTTGCAAGTATTCTTTGGCTTCCCTTGTGTCGAATCAATAAATTGGGTAATACTAGCCTCGAAGACTATTGCGATCCCCTATACTTGTGGGTCATCAAGAATATTTTCTAGCGTCGTTGCCGGGGAGCATAGCTTTATTTGTAAGTTCACTTGGATCTATTATTGTTCACTGCTATTCCTTTCATCATGGGGAAGTATCGTGATTGAAAGTTTCCTATTTTACCATCCACTACAAGAAGAGGTACAGTCCTAAACACCTATGCTGCTCTTGATTCACCGTCTATTATAAGTAAGCTTGTTACACCACCACCACATACACATGCTACACACACTGCTACTACTGGTGAATCTAAAACTGCTTCTGATACTCATGATGTTACTTCTAATGTGCTTGATGCAAGTGGTTCATTAGGTTATTTTAGTAGATGCTACTATTGCTAGAACTATTTTGGGAAACACTAAAACTCCTAGTGAATACACTATTACACATTTTAGATCACCTGAGTCTAGAGAGAGAGAGATACGATATTAGTGATGGTTACAATGAAATGACTGATGATTTTATTGAAGAGTACCAAAACACACATGGTGCTAGTGCTATTAGGAGTCTCCTTGAGAGACGTACCATTATTCCTAAACTGTCTTCTGATCCTAAGTTTGCCACCTCTACCATAGATATTAAAGATGAAGATTATGATTTTTCTCTTGATTTATCCTATTTAGACATTGTTGAGAAAGAACCTTTTTGTGGGACTGAGAGTGAGAGTGTTGTGGCACATATGAATGAGCTTTCCACTATGAGTGATTTATTCTCTGATGATTTTAAGATGCGCAAGTACTTTGTTACAAAGATCTTCCCTTTTTCACTAAAAGGAGAAGCTAAGGCTTGGTTTAATAGATTACCTCCTAGATCCATTAATAGCCCTGATTGTTTGATTGCTTCGTTCTTCCAGAAATATTTTCCTCCTAGTGCTAGACATGCTTCTTTGCAGAATTTTTTTGATTTTAAACAGGGAGAAGAAGAGAAATTGCCTGAGTCATGAACAAGGTTCTGTGCCTTGATTCACGCACATCCTGGATGTCCATTGCCTAAAAATAAGCTTCTTGATATTTATTATAATGGACTAACTGATGATTCTAGGACGTACCTAGATAGTTTTGCTGATTGTGTTTTCAGTAAAAGAACTCCTACAGATGCTGAAGAAATAATGACTAAAATAAGCAAGAATTATGATGATTGGACTTCAACTGAGCTAAATACACCTAATCCCATTAATCCTGAACCTGTTGTGTCTGAACCAGCTCCAACACCAACACCAAAGAAGATGGGAGTGATTGCATTAAATGATGAAGTGATGAAAGATGCTAATAAATGTTTTAAGGAGAAAGGTATTAGAGCTGAAGATGTGAAGAATCTACCTCCTATAGAAGAATTATGTAAGCCAATTCCCCACTCATCCACTATTGAGGTACACTATCTCCACTTTAATTAAGGTGACATTCCCTATGGTAAACCTCCTGATCAATGCTTAGAGGAACTTGACACTTTTATTGTTAAACAAGGTAATTTTAATAAACAAGTTCAGAATCATTTATTAGAAAACTCTAGAGCTATTAATGATTTGAAAGATATTGTGGAAAGAACTACCAATGGTACAAAAGGATATGCTAGTTAATGCCTCATGAGATAAACATGCTTATGGAATTAGAACTAGGAGTGGTATAACCACTCAAGATCCTTTATATCCTGAAGGACACCCTAAAATAATTGAGCAGGATTCTCAACAAGGTGAAAGTAGTGGTAGTCCTCGTAAGAGAAAGAAAAAGAAACACAAAATAGTTGAGGAACCCTCTAAACCTGCTGTAGATCCTAATAGTATATCTGTCTCTGATGCTAAAACTGAAAGTAGTGATAAAAATGATGCTCCTGACAAGGAGGAAGTTGAGGAAGAACCTGAGAAGCACACTAAGAACACTAGGTACACTAAGGAAGATTTTTTTGCTAATAAACATGGTAGTGAAAGAGAAGCTTGGGTGCAAAAACCTATGCCTTTTCCAAATAAGAAACACAAGTCAAAGGAGGAAGAACGCTACAACAAGTTTTGTGAGTGGATGAAACCTTTATTTTTGCAAATTCATTTGACTGATGCTATTAAGTTGCCTCCTTATTCAAAGTATATGAAGGATATTGTCTCTAATAAAAGGAAGATTCCTAATGAGGAAATTTCTACTTTGCTTGCTAATTATTCCTTCAATGGTAAGGTTCCAAAGAAACTTGGTGATCCAGGTATACCAAATATTCCTTGATCTATTAAGAATAATTATGTTAGAACTGCTTTATGTGATTTGGGAGCTGGAGTTAGTGTTATGCCTTTTTCTCTCTACAAGAGACTCCAGCTAGAAAAGTTGATACCAACTGATATATCTTTGCAAATGACTGATAAGTCAACTACTATTACTGTTGGTATATGTGAGGATGTTCCTGTTCAAGTGGCTCATAATTGCTTGGTTTTAACTGATTTTGTTGTGCTTGAGATGCCTGAAGATGATAATATGTCCATTATTCTTGGGAGACCTTTTCTTAATACTGCAGGTGCTATCATCAATTGTAATCAAGGAAAAGTAACTTTTAATAATAATGACAAATATCATACTGTCTATTTCCCCAAGAAGATTGATAAGAGCTATTGCCTGAATTCCATTGAAAATATTGGGAGCATCAAAGTTGGAGAAATATATTGTCCCATTCCACAAGAAAGTTTTGAAACTATTATGATTGGGACCATTGCTATCAAGTTTGAGGTAACATAATCACTTTGTGGAATGCAAAGTTTTGTTTCATATAAGATTGTTTTGGTAACAATACTTGATCAACCTTGTTAATGAAAGGATTTTAATGAACAAAACAATGCTTTCAAGTGGTTATACTTGCTCACTTTTATTCTTCTCCTTCCTAGTCTTTGCTCTTTCTCTTGTTATCTTTAGTTTTTCTAGTTGTTTACTTGTTATTGTCTTAGAACTTCTGTAGTCTTGGTTCTTGTTTGCTTTTGCTTCTTCTAAAAAAATCTGTTTCTGCGAGAAAATCAATTTTCATACCCTGAAAATTGGCCACAAATAAAGTTTCCCGAAAAATCCCAGAAAATTCATATTAAATTTTTCCTCGAAAAGGGGCAGAGGGACACCTGGAGTGGCCCAGGGGGACCCACCAGGCCAGCACACCCCCTGGTGGTGCGGCCAGACCCCAGGGCACGCCTGGCCTAGGTGGGGCCCACCTGAAGACCTCCAAGTTGCCTCCCTCCAGCCACTTCTTTCTCTCTCCTGAAAAACACCGGAAAATTTTGTCAAGCTTGAGTTCCTTCTGTTCTTTCTCCTGATTTTCGATGTCCTTGCTCATCCCATCTTTGCTGCTGATTTTTGGAGGGATTGCTCCTTGGTATGTGCCTCCTCCGCTTGTCCAATTAGATTTGTGATTGGTAGATTGTATCTTGAGTATTTTGCTGCTATAGGTGTCAGGGTGTGTGAGCTTGCATGCTTGTTCTATGCTTAGTGATTTCATTTTGATGTATGTTTAGCCCTCTAGCAAGTTCCTATAGTAGTTTCTCATCATTTATCAACTTGTAAATCACTTGGTTTGATGTTTGTCTAAAAATTTCAGAAAAAAATGGACAACCACACCTTTGGAGAAATATTTGAGAGTGATGCACCTAGGAGGACAAGTCCTTCAAGATCATCCTCCCGAGCTAGGCCATCATACAATGAGGATTTCATTGCATCGCATTTTGGCGACAAGGGAGATGAGGGGGATGCGCACCCTTCTACCTTCCCTTGTCCTACCTTTTTGCGGGCTGCAGGGATTCTCAATGATTTCCTAACCTTGGTTCAGAGGGTTGGAATAACGAGTTATATGCAGGATGAGAGTGTGCAGTACGCTATGCTCACCAAAACCTTTGTGGATAGTTTCTCTTTTCCTAACAGCCCTTTCAAGCCAGATGTGTCATTCAAAATCTATAATCGGCCTATCTCCTTGACATTGAAGAAATTTTGTGAAACCTTGGGTATTGGCACTGCTGGGATGGTGAAGAAGATTCTAGCTCAACCCGCTGATTTGTTGGAGCTCTACCGCGGGATAACTAGTGATGATGACCGCAGAGCCCAACGCGGGAAGATAAGAAATATCCAATTCCCAGCTATCAGGTATTTTGCTTATTATCTTGACACAAGTGTTCTTGGTAGGGAGAACACTAGCAATATTTCCAACTATCGTTTGGCTTTCCTAGCTGCTGCACTCAACAATGAAACCAGGTACAATCTTGGTTCTCTCATTGCTCGTCGCTTAACTGCTAAGGGACCCATTTATGAGGGTATTATTGATGCACGTGTTGTTGCTGCCCTAGACCTTTATGTTGATCCAAATGATACAATTTTGACTCCTTAGAGGCTTGATTTAGCTGCCATGAAAGCGCATTACTTTTGTCGTGGTATTGCCGACGAGTACGCCATGGAGGGGTCCTCACAGTGCGTGTTTAGAGACGTGGGGGAAGGCGGACGGTTGACGGGTACGAGGTAACACAGCCTACCCAGGTTCAGATCCCACGATGGTGGCGGAATCCTACTCCTGCTATAAATCACTATAAGGGCAATACGCTGAGTTACAGGGATTGGTTCGCTGTGCGAGGTATGAGTTGATTGGTGCCCTAAAGGCTCCCATAGGACCGACTTATATAGTCGCCAGGTCCTAGGGTTACAGGGGAAAGTCCTAGCCGGACAGGTTACAGATTCCTACACTGCTTACAACTAGTCTAGCGTGTCTTGCACTCCAAGGTTCCGGGTACGTCGGTGATTCCTCCTTAGCATTCCTTTATCCGGCATGGGCCTCCCTTCTGGATCCATCTAACTGGTCCTCCCAGCAGGCCATGGGCCCTGCTACCAACTATGGGCCACCCGGGATATCCGGATAGGAGGCATGCTATGAGGATACCCATATAGCATATTCCCAATAGTAGCCCCCGAAGAACTCCGAGATCTTGCGTCGTCTTGCCTCTTCACGTTGAATGCTCCGTATAATTGGATGTCGGCAAATCGTCAAGCAATATCTTGTAGTCCTCCCAAAGAACCCTGCAAGGTTATCTCCGTCTTCAATTTGTAAGTCAGAGAATTGTTGAATCTTCTATCGTACTCTTCCGTAGCCGGACTGGATCCGTCCATACCGGAATCTTCCAATGTGATGGTTCACCTGCTAGTGACAGCTATGACGACGTAGACGTAGGTCAGCAACGCCTCGTAACTCGCACATACAGAGAACGCAATCATGTCTGTTTTTTCGGCGCGAGCGATACGAACCGTTGGCGGCGACGGTTGGCAACGTGGCGAAATTTCCACGCGCTTCCGCACACGTCGTCCACGCGTCAACCATTCGATCGTCTTGCACGAATCTTGACGCTGGAGGTTATAAATTGTAACATCGGTGGAAATTTTACTTTTCACCTCTATGTCATCTTCTTCCTCCAGAGAGCGCCTCCTCGAGCTCTCTGCGCCATAGCAAAAAACCCTAGCCCTTCAATCTTTCCCAGTCACCACCTCAACCTCTCCAATGGCCAGCAGCAGTTCCGTCCCTTCCATGGCGGCGTCAGGCGATGCCGCAGTGAAGCCGGCGAGCACCGTCATCGTGCCCCCAGAGGGCCTGGTGATCCCCAAATCTACGGTGGTTTAAACCACCAGTGGCGACCATAACCCAGTGGCGATGGAGCTGCTAGAGGAGGAATACGACTCCCATAAGGGCGACTGGCGCGGTTCGGATGTCACGAACCGCGACATCAAGGAGCTAATCATCGAGGGCTACCTCCCTATGACGGAGGGGCTCGCCTGGAGGGCGGCGCCGGCCGGCGAGGTCACCCCTTCTCCCCAAGCCGGAGAGAAGGTGTACCTCAAAGCCCAACTGGTACGCGGCGTCTCCCTGCCCATCTCCAATTTCTTCCTAGCTGTCCTCAACCATTACCGAGTACATCCTCAGAACCTCTCCCCCAATAGCATCCTTGTGCTTAGCAACTACGCGGTGCTTTGCGAGGGTTACTTAGGGATTAGGCCTAGGCTAGATCTCTTTATTTACTTCTTCACCGCCAAGCGGGAAGCCGGAGCCAGCGACGACGAGCTCATGAACTATGGCACTATTAGTTTTAAGATCCGGCCTGGCCGGCGGTTCCCCGACATCGTCGGCCATGAGTCTTGTAAGAATTGGCAACTGACGTACTTCTACGGCCCAGACATCCCTCTGGTTGGCCGAGAAACGACGTACCCAGACTTCGTCGATGGAGCCACCGCCGAAGCTTCATCATGGAGATCCCATGCCTCCCTTCCCTCCAACATTGATGCTTCCCGCGCTATAAGGCGGATAGAATGGTTCGTACAGACGGGTCTGACCGGATTGGACCTGGCCATGTGCTGGTTCGTCAGGCGGATCTAGCCTTTGCAGCACCACTCGAAGCTGATGCATGAGTATACCAAGGATATTAAGGATAGCCTCCGCATCTCCGAGGAAAATTTCTCGAGTGACTCCATCAAGCTTCGCCTCAAGGACATTGTCAAGGTGAAGGATAGGAAGCGAGGCTTCACTATCACCTACGGCATGTTCATTGACGGCACGTGCCCAAAGGTATGATGTTTATTTTCTGTGTATGACATATACTCCAGTTCTTCCGTCTAGCCAGATCCATCTCATCTAACACGTTGGGATTTCACTTAACAGCTTAGCAGTGTAGAGGAGGATAGCATGCCTGTCCAAATCTATGACCCAAAGATGAAGGAAGTCACTGTCGTGTCTGATGACGATGTCCCGTTGGTGCGAAAGTGGAAGAGCTCCACCTCTGACGCTGCCAATCGAGGCAAGAAGAAGAAGATGGAGGGTTGAGCCTCCAAGAAGACTACCGCCGCCCTGGAGGTGGAGAAAAGAAAGATTACTGGGATCCCCTTTGCCAAAGCACCCCCTCTTGTGTAAGCTTATCTCTCTCCGACATTGTCCATTGCTTGTCTTATTCCTGTACTTATACTTTTCGCATGTTTCAGGAAGAAGGCCACTACCAGTTTGAAGAAGACCTCCAAAACTTTGGGGGCTTCTAGAAACATCAAGGATATGTTGCATCGTGATGTTTCTCCCCACACATCTCCCGCCATCGCCCCTATCACTCCCAGCGTCCAGCCTACGCCCGCTCCGACAAGCTCATAGGCCAAATATGCATCTGGCCCTTCCGCCATGGAAGTGGACTCAGGTGCCTCCGTGGAGCTTGCCATTGTCGGTGAACAAGCGACACAAGAAAGTGCCGCAACCCAAATGGCTGAAGCTCCGACTAAGGATGCCATCGGTAGCGGTAAGGCGGTGGTGGTGAGTGGTACGTCTGCCGAAGGCGACGCCTCCGCACCCAAGAAAACCATAGAGTTCCCAAAGATAGTCTACCCGGTACTTACGCCGGGTAGCTCCGCTATGGTTCCTGGTGCGAAACCGACATCTCCAACATGCGGTCTTGAGGAGCTTCTCTGGCAAGCAGAAATCTTGCAGGTAAACTGTTTATCCTTCGGCAAGTTGCTTGCTGACAGTGCTACAAACCTCAAGATCATCGCACTTGTAAGCTTATGTTTGCCTTTTGCATTTTATATGAGTATCCCACTGTAGCCCCCGAGGATTTAGACGGAAAACCATAGGTCTTTGCATCTGAATGCTCTAAGAGTGACTAAGCTAGAAAACTTCTCACTGTAGCCCCCAAGCATATAGTTTGAATGAATTATTCCGACTAGATACTTTCAGAGTAGCATACGCAGTGTTTATAAATTTCAATACTGTAGCCCCCAAGCTTCTAGTTGTAACTGAATTAGTTCCGACTAGATGCTTAAAGAAAGACTAAGCATATGACCGAGTTAAAACTTTATACTGTAGCCCCCAAGCTTCTAGTTGAAAACTGAATTAGTTCCGACTAGATGCTTAAATAAAGACCAAGCATAGTGCTAAGTTAAAAACTCTCACTGTAGCCCCCAAGCCTCTAGGTGGATATTTATCCGGCTAGATGCTCCAAGTAGACTAAGCAACATTAAACTTTTCCTTTCCACAGAATGAGAATGCTCGGAGGGGCGTGGCCAACGAGAAGTACCAAAAGATGCGCGCGGACTTGGAAGCCGAAAAGGGTAAAACTGCCTTTTTGAAGGAACAAATCACCAAGAGCAAGCGTCTGTTTTTCCTTTCTTTTTCGTATTCTGACTTGGTCTTGTGCCAACATTCTCCGAGTACTCACTGTGCACTGTTCTTTCTCCGACTTGCAGAAACCATTTCCAAGGCTAAGGATATTGTTGAGCAATCCAAGCATATTCAACAACTGGATAGCCAAAACTAGATACTCAAGCAGGAGAGGAAGGATATGCTGAAGATGCATGAGGACTCCATGAAAGTCCTGCAGGACTCCGGCAACAAGGAGATGAACCGCTTGAAGGAGGAAATCGCGATCCTGAAAGATCAGAAGAAAGCTGCCGATGAGCAAAATCAGCGCCATCTTGAAGCGTACAGGATCCTCCGACAAGAACGGGACTCCATGGCGGAAACTCTCCAGCAGGCTGAGATCAACATCTTCAGTAAGTGATTCTCCGCCTTGTACTTCTGTAAGCTAGATACTCTGAACTTTTGTGTTATTGAACTCATGCGCTCCCTTGTCGGAAATTTGCAGCTCCTATTGGGTTGACCCAGTCGCCTCCTCTGCCAAAGGAATGCATGGTCCTTGCCGGCAACTTTATCAACACCGCCATCACGCAAACCAAGGAGATAGCCAAGCACCTCCAGATCAACATCAAAGCAGTAGATTCCATGGCGAAGTTCTCGGAGATCTTGCGCCGAGCCCCCGAGCGTATTGCAAGCTGGAAAGCTTCATGTACACGGGCTGGCGTGAGGATGGCACTGTCAATAGTCAAGGCACACTACGAAGATGCCGACATCGACACGATGACCTCCGGTATCCCCGACGTAGACGATGAAGGCCAAAACATAGATCACGAGGCTATCTTGGCGTCGCTCACGGGTTTTGACACCAGAGTCGCCGAGTTGGTCGACCCTAACGTCTTTGTGCCCATGAAAACCATTGATGGTGGCAACCAGAGCTCCTCCGAGTCCCTCAACACTACCGACTTCGTGGAGGGTGACTCTCCTGCTGCTGATGACGTTTTGTCCAAGTCGCATGCGCCAGAGGAATGAAAAACAATATGTATTATTTGTTTCCTATGTAATTTGTATGCTTAAAAAACTACTTGTTAACTTAAGGCGGAAAACAATGGTTGTTTTTTATGCTACTCAATAACTGGTTCCAACATGTATATATTTTTTAAGCAAGTGCTGGATTATCCATTACTTTGGTTTTTATGCTTGACTTTTCGTGAGTTGGAAGACTTGTTGTCGGAACTATGCGCTCAGGCGATGATGTCCAATGGCACCGTCAAGAACCTAAGCACAAAATCACCGACAATAAGTGCCAAAAGTCACTACTCCAGAATCCACATAAAAACAACAAAGAACGTATACACCAGGAAACTTAAGCTAACGCTCGTAGGCGGAATTTTCACAAGTGAAATCGCTCAGCTTGATCATAAAGGTTTTATACGATCCAAAAATGAACACTAAAGGAGGTAAAAGACTCAGAAATATGAGTGAACCATAGATCTTTATTTCATTGATGACATAAGAGGTACACAATAGATAAAAAATGCTAAGTGTAAAAAGGACATAGCTGTGCTATGTTCCATGGCCGATCAAGCTCCGGGTAGTCATCATCCGGGTCACGTCGCGTACGCTTATGATCCTCGTTGGGTCTATCCTTCAGTTCACGATTGTCAACGAGGTAGTAAGACCCATTGAGCAGCGCCTTGCTTATGATGAACGGTCCTTCCCATGGTGGAGATAATTTGTGTGACTTCTTCTGCTTAAGTCGGAGCACCAAATCCCCCTCTTTAAACGAGCGATGCCGGACGCGGCGACTATGGTAGCTGTGTAGCTTCTGCTGGTAGATGGCAGATCTTTGGCATGTCAAAACGCGCTCCTCCTCGAGAAGGTCCACATCTGGGCGTCTGGATTCTTCAGCGTCATCTTCGTCGTAGGCGGCAACTCTTGGTGCATCGTGAAGGATGTCAGAAGGCAGGATGGCTTCTGCTCCATATACCATGAAGTAAGGGGTGTAGTCGGTGGATCTGTTGGGTGTAGTTCATAAACTCCACAACACAGATGGCAATTCTTCCGCCCAGGCTCCAGCTGCTCTATGTAGCGGTGCCTCAAGACGTGGCTTGATTACCTGCATAATTAATCCATTGGCTCGCTCAACCTGACCATTGGACTATGGATGTGCCACATATGCAAGGTCAAGTCAGATGCCCTTCTCCCAACAATAAGCTTCCACTTCTCCGAGTGACAAGTTGCTGCCATTGTCGGTGATAATGCTATGTGGGAGACCAAATCTCACCACTAGATCCCGGACAAACCTGAGGGCAGTTGCCCCATCGAGCTTTCTAAGGTTTAGCTTCTATCCATTTGGTGAATTTATCAACTGCTACTAGCAGATGCGTAAACCCACATGGTGTCGTCTGAAACAGACCAACCATGTCCAGCCCCCAGACTGCGGACGGCCAAGTTATTGGTATTGTTCGCAATTCTTCAGCAGGAACATGTGGTTGTCGGGCATAGTACTGGCATCCCATGCATGTCTCAACCAGCTTGTCAGCGTCCGCCTTCGCGGTCAGCCAGTAGAATCCTTGCCGGAAAGCTTTAGCGACCAACGATCGGGGAGCGGCGTGATGCCCACAATCTCCAAGATGGATTTTACGTAGGATTTCAATACCTTCTTGCCGAGAAACACACTTAAGGTATACACCATTAGTGCTTCTTTTGTAGAGCTGTCCATTGATTATGGTATAGCCCTTTTCTCGACGTACTATTTGCCATCTTTCGACCTCGTCGTCAGGCAAAGTTCCGTGTTCGAGATACTCCATGAACGGTTTTGTCCAAGCGGAGGGACCTTTGTCACCATGTGAACGAAAGAGTCAACTCTTTCCGGGTTGTCGATGTCTGCTCCCTTCACGGATGTTGTCCGTAGATGCTCCAGGAAAACTCCAGGTGGAATTCGTTTTCTCCCTGATCCAAGCTTAGACAGCAGATCAGCCACCTCGTTTTGCTCCCTAGGTACATACTTGACTTCGTAGCCCAAGAAGTTCTTGGCTATCTCGTCCACTTCGTCTCGATATGCCGCCATCATAGGGTTCCGCGCGTTCCAGGTGCCAGCCACCTGCTGGGCAACCAAGTCGGAATCTCCATAGCAAACTATGCACTTGATGCCAATATCCTTGGCTACGCGTAATCCGTGAATGAGTGCTTCATACTCCGCCATGTTGTTCGTAGCCTCGAAGTGGATCTGCAGAACATAGTGTAGCTTATCCCCAGTTGGTGACTGTAGCAGTACACCAGCCCTCGAGCCGTTGACCAGCTTTGATCCGTCAAAGTGCATCACCCAGTATTCTGGCTCTAGAATTGGGGTAGCATCTGGCATATCCGTCCAATCTGCGATAAAATCTGCCAAGGCTTGTGACTTGATAGCGTCGCGTCTCTTGTAGGTGATCTCGAAGGCGGCAAGTTCAATGCCCCACTTCGCGACCCTTCCTATAGCGTTGCTATTGTTGATAATGTCGGACAGTGGAGTCTTGCTCACCACTATGATGGGGTGCTCCTAGAAATAGTGCCTCAGCTTCCGAGAAGCAAGGAATACTCCATAAGCTATATTTTGGTAGTGCGGGTAACACTGCTTGGACCGTCAAGACCTCGCTTACATAGTAAACTAGTCGTTGAACTCCGTACTCATGCCCTGGTTCCTTCCGCTCTACCACGACGACGATGCTGATTACCCGGTTGGTGGCCGCCATGTAAATTAACATGGGCTCTCCAGGCTCGGGTGCTGCAAGGATAAGAGCTAAGGAAAGAATATCCTTGAGCTTCTTCAATGCTGCATATGCTTTGTCCGTCCAGGTGAATTTATCTGCCTTCTTCAGCAACTTGTACAGCGGCAGGGCCTTCTCTCCAAGTCGGCTGACGAACCGACTAACTGCTGCAACACAACCTGTTAGTCGTTGTATGTCCTTTAGGCATGTCAGACGGTTTATGTTTAAGATGGCCTTGATTTTCACCGGGTTGACCTCGATTCCACGCTGGGAAACGATGAAGCCCAACAATTTGACGGCTGGAACCCCGAAGACGCACTTCTTAGTGTTAAGCATCATGTTGTATTTTCGGAGATTATCAAAGGTTTCTTTTAAGTCGGAGATTCAATCGTTTGATTTTTTAGACATCACCGCTATATCGTCCACATAGGCGTGAACGTTTCGACCAATTTGGTCGTGTAGGCAATGTTGCATTGTCCGCTGGTACGTAGCACCTACGTTTTTCAGCCCAAAGGGCATCACGACATAGCAAAACGTGTCGTAGGGTGTAGTGAACGAAGTGGCCAATTGGTCCAACGTCCTCATCTTGATCTGGTGGTATCCTGAGTATGCATCGAGAAAACACAAAATCTCTGAGGCAGCCGTCGAGTCAATGACTTGGTCAATGCGGGGCAAAGCAAACAGATCTTTGGGACATGCCTTGTTCAAGCCGGTGTAATCAACGCACATTCTTAATTCTTTGGTTCCCTTTTTGGGGACAAGTACAGGATTGGACACCCATTGGGTGTGAAGGACTTCTCGGATAAAACTAGCCTTAAGTAACCTAGCTATCTCTTTGCTTATGGCGCGTCTCTTCTCATCTCCAAAGCGTCGTAGAGGTTGTTTCACTGGTTTACATTTTGGATCAATATTCAAGCTATGGTCGGCAAGTTCCCTAGGTACACCTTTCATGTCGGCAGGTTGCCAGACAAAGATGTCCCTATTCTCATGGAGGAACTCGACGAGCACGCTTTTCTATTTAGGGTCTAGGTTCGTCCCAATGGAGGTGGTCTTGGAGGCATTGCCTACCACAAGTTCCACCGGCTTGGTCTCGATGGCGACCTTGAATGCTGCGGCGGAGTCAGAAATCTGTTTCTTCGACGCGGGCATCTCTGAGGCATCGAACTTGCTCTGGATCTCCTTGAATTCTTCACTATAGAGGATAGCTTCTGTGTAGGCTTCTTCTCCAATCTCGCAGTCCCTTGCTTTGGTAAAGCTTCCAGATATGGTGATGACACCGTTTGGTACGGGTATCTTGAGTTTGTTGTAGACGAAGCATGGCTTGGCCATGAAGGTGTGGAATATGTCGCAGCCGAATATGACATGGTACACGCTCTTGAAGGGGACCACCTCAAAGGTCATGCGTTCTTGGCGGTAATTATTAACATCACCAAAAGCAACCTAAAGTGTGATGCACCCAAGGGACCGAGCCTCCCGACCAGGAACTACGCCGTGCAAGATGGTGTTGGTCCGCCTTAGGTTTGCCCCCATCAAGTTCATCTTCTGCAGTGTATCCAGGTACATGATGTTGATGTTGCTTCCACTATCCACCATACATTTGGTGAACTCATTACCGTCAATCAGGGGTTTGATGACCATGGCGTATTGGTTCTCCGTAGGGATGAGGTCTGGTTGATCCTTCCTGTCCCAAGTAATTGGAATCTCCGACCAGCGTAGGAACTGGGGAACTGGGGGTAGAGTGGCCATCAGTATCCTCATGAAGGTCTTCTGTTGTTGGACGGTGGGGGTGCCAAGGAAAGTGTGGAAAACTGCCGCCTTCTTATCAAAGGGGTTCTTGCCTTTGCCGTCGCTCTTGGCGGCATGCTTGGGGTTGACGTCCTCGTCCATATCACTTGAATCCTTGGACTCCTCCTTCTTCTTCCCCTTGCACTTTCCTCGCGGTTTGTTCTTCCGACTTCGTTTGCAGCTGGACTCCGGGTCCTCCTTGAGGTCGTTGACGAACTTGCAATGGCAATTGGTGTGGGTGGCTTTTCCGTTGTCATCGAGGTGTACGAGGCACAGCATATCGCGGTACTCCTCGTAGGTTTGGGGAACACGGAGTGCTGCCGAGGTAGTTTCACTTCCTCGCTGCTGCCCACGGCCAGCTCCCCGCCCTCGGCCACGCTGTCCGCCATCACCTCGTCCTGCAAAAGTCATAGCGACCATGTCGGGGGTTTGCTTTTCTTCTGGTGTGGATTTCCTCTTTGTGCTGCGGTTCCTCCGAGCTTGAGTTGGAACGGCTGTTGCCAGCAAAGAGCCGCAAGCATCGTCATTGGCAGCCGCGAACTCACTGGCCAACTGAATCATCTGGCTCAAGTCTAGCTGGTGATTGTCCTGCAGGCGCTTTAGCTTATGTCGGATCAACATGCCCCTTTCCAACCCATCAATGAAGGCAGCCATGGCAGTCTGGGCGTGCACTCCTGCGCAGGAATTCTTCATATCCAGCCAGCAGGAGAGGTAGGTGCGAGATGTCTCGTCTTTCTCTTGCACGCACCGCTGTAGATCGCCGACAGTGGAGGGACGTTTGTACGTACCCTCGAAATTCTTGGTGAACGCTTCTTGCATGTCCAACCAAATGCAGATGGATCTTTCTGGCAAGTCATCAATCCATTGACGATCCATGCCCGCCAACATCAATGGTAGGTACTTGACGGTGACGTTGGGGTTACCCCTGGCGATCTCCACCGCGTTGTCGTAGTCCTGCAACCATGTAGCTGGCTTGGCGGTGCCATCATAGGGTTTGATGGTCTTGTCAAACCGGAAATCTTTGGGGTAAGTTGCGGACCGTATCACACGTCCAAAGCATCGTGGTCCTAGGTATGGTCCTTCTCGGGCCTCGTGGATCTTGTGCAGGCGCGAACGTGCATCGTATGGCTCCGGGCTTCTTTTCTTCTTCTTGCCATCAGGGGATGGGCTGCGTGAACGACGCGGGCCCCCTCCTCCATGGTGGCTGCTAGGTGGCGACGGAGGCGGAGGTGGCGGTGGGTTAGCTTTCTTGCTGTTACCCTCCTACGACGCCTCACGCTTGTCGCGGTTGCTTGTCGAACGCGGAGGGTCATGGCGCGACCTGCTCTTGTGTCCTTGGTTGCGCTCTCCATCATTACTGGTCTGCTCCACGTTGTCGTGGATGACGATGCCGCTCTGCCTTGGCGGAGGCATATCCGTACGATGGTGAGCCTTGGTGTCTTCGCGATGTCGGGGTGAGCGGGGCGGTGGCGATGGGCGACGAGGTTGGGCCTTACCTCCATGGTCGGAGGATATGGGGATAGCATCCTTCCTGCTGTGCGCATCCCTCCGTCTTTGTTCTGACGAACCCGTCTAAGACCCGATATCAAGAGGAGATCTGTCCCTTGGAGGCTTGTGCTGGCTAGACTGGCAAAACGCTGGGTCAGACTCGAGCCTCTGAGAGGTGGCCTTTTCCTGCTGTTTCACCGCCTTGGCTACTAGGTCATAGACCTGGTCCACCGCTTCGGGTGATCTATCCTGCTCCAGAAGGGTCTTGGCGACGGCGAGGTTAAGGAGAGGAGTGGGAATCACCTGCCTGCCTTCACTGTCAATGTATGGCCTGGCCTGTGCCGGCTTCGAGGGATCCCATCCTAGGTTTCACCGCACACCAGGATCGTTGATGATGCGAGCCGGATCTTTTTTGGCCCTCTGCTGCTGCAGCAAAGTCTTGTACTTGGCCTCCATTGCTCTAGCTTTCTCTATTGACTTCCACGCATTGGCCAGATATCGATCTAGCTTTGCGCCTTGCTCCGTGATGGCCTGCGCTTCCTCCAGCAGCTGCTGGCGCTTCTCGTCAAGCTGGACTACATTGCGAATACGAGCCACGGTCATAGGCTCGACGAGGAGATTGCCGTACATCACTCTATCAGCTGGAGTAACTTGGGCAGCAGCAGACGTAGATGTCGGAGCTGGCGGGTTTGCAGTGTTGTTGTTGCTCAGTCCGGTGCCGAGTTCCTGTGGCTGTTGCACTGGGTTAGGCGGAGGGGGCATGTCCTTTGCACGATCATTGTCGGCAGCAACAGGTGGTCCCTTCCCTTTGTCCAGCGCTGTAGGCAGAGCTCTTCCGGGATGATCTTCATGCATCACCGTCCCAATGGTGACGAACACCTCTCGGGACGTGACGGGTTTGTTGGCCTGCTCATCGCGCTTATAATCCTCCTCCATCTCCTGCATGGCAGAGTCTAGCTCCTCCGGACTGAAATCTATCTCCTTTGAATCTACGCTAAAGTCGGCGTAGAGTGCGTCAAGCACGGAGTTGGAGGGGGACATGGCTTCCTCGATGATGGGGGGTGGAGCTGCAATAGCAACGAGGATAACTGGAGGCGGTGGTGCAGCTGCGGAGATGGCAGCGACAGGTGGTGGTGGCGCTGGCTGAATCGGAGGGGCTCCATCAATGAGCGCAAGTGCTGTCTGAGCTGCCTCCTCGGCCTCCGCATAGTTGTTGACGGTGTTCACCATGATTTTTAAGGTGAGATGTCTCGAAGCCTGATGCCGCCTTAGAGAATGCCGCAGAAGCGTACCTTGGTCCAGTCCTTCCACAAAGTGATACATGGCATCATCATTGGGGTAATGTGCTAGATCGGCTCGTATACGGAGCCACCTGGCAAGGTAATCGCGGGGGTTTTCGCCCTCTCTTTGAACGCAACGCGCCAGATCGAAGATGGTAACCACGCCGACGAACTTGGATCTCTGATGTCCAGACGCGCGGACAAAGCCGGCGGACTTGCAGTGATCTTCCACCATTATATCCTGCACAGGGGCGGTTTGGGTGGGCCTTGAATTTTTCTGATCTTTGCCGGCGAACTCTGAAGAGAGATCCAACATCGATCCTTCCACCATGGTGGCTGCTCGGTGGCGACGGAGGCAGAGGTGGCGGTGGGTTAGCTTTCTTGTTGTTACCCTCCTGCAACGTCTCACGCTTGTTGTGGTTGCTTGTCGAACGCGGAGGGTCATGGCGCGACCTGCTCTTGTGTCCTTGGTTGCGCTCTCCATCATTACGGGTCTGCTCCGCGTTGTCGTGGATGACGATGCCGCTCTGCCTTGGCGGAGGCATATCCGTACGACGGTGAGCCTTGGTGTCTTCGCGATGTCGGGGTGAGCGGGGCGGTGGCGATGGGCGACGAGGTTGGGCCTTTCCTCCATGGTCGGAGGATATGGGGATAGAATCCTTCCTGCTACGTGCATCCCTCCGTCTTTGTTCTGACGAACCCGTCTGAGACCCGGCATCAAGAGGAGATCTGTCCCTTGGCGGCTTGTGCTGGCTAGACTGGCAAAACGCTGGGTCAGACTCGAGCCTCTGAGAGGTGGCCTTTTCCTACTGTTTCACCGCCTTGGCTACTAGGTCATAGACCTGGTCCACCGCTTCGGGTGATCTATCCTGCTCCAGAAGGGTCTTGGCGACGACGAGGTTAAGGACAGGAGTGGGCATCACCTGCCTGCCTTCACTGTCAATTTATGGCCTGGCCTGTGGCGGCTTCTAGGGAGCCCATCCTAGGTTTGGCTGCACACCAGGATTGTTGATGACACGAGCCGGAGCTTTTTTGTCCTTCTGCTGCTGCAGCAAAGTCTTGTACTTGGCCTCCATTGCTCTAGCTTTCTCTATTGACTTCTGCACATTGGCCAGATATCGATCTAGCTTTGCGCCTTGCTCCGTGATGTCCTGCGCTTCCTCCAGCAGCTGCTGGCGCTTCTCGTCAAGCTGGACTACATTGCGAATATGAGCCACGGTCATAGGATCGACGAGGAGATTGTCGTACATCACTCTATCAGCTGGAGTAACTTGGGCAGCAGCAGACGTAGATGTCGGAGGTGGCGGGTTTGCAGTGTTGTTGTTGCTTGGTCTGGTGCTGAGTTCCTGTGGCTATTGCACTGGGTTAGGCGGAGGGAGCATGTCCTTTGCACGATCATTGTCGGCAGCAACAGGTGGTCCCTTCCCTTTGTCCAGCGCTATAGGCAGAGCTCTTCCGGGATGATCTTCATGCATCACCGTCCCAATGGTGACGAACACCTCTCGGGACGTGACGGGTTTGTTGGCCTGCTCGTCGCGCTTGTAATCCTCCTCCATCTCCTGCATGGCAGAGTCTAGCTCCTCCGGACTGAAATCTATCTCCTCTGAATCTGCGCTAAAGTCGGCGTAGAGCGCGTCAAGCACGGAGTCAGAGGGGGCCAGGGCTTCCTCGATGATGCATGGGTGGAGGTGCAACAACAACGAGGATAACTGGAGGCGGTGGTGCAGCTGCGGCGATGGCGGCGGCAGGTGGTGGTGGCGGTGGATGAACTCGGAGGGGCTCCATCAATGAGCGCAAGTGCTGTCTCAGCTGCCTCCTCGGCCTCCGCATAGTTGTTGACGGTGTTCACCATGCTTTTGAAGGTGAGACGTCTCGAAGCCTGATGCCGCCTTAGAGAATGCCGCAGAAGCGTACCTTGGTCCAGTCCTTCCACAAAGTGATACATTCATCATTGGGGTAATGCGCTAGATCGGCTCGTATACGGAGCCACCTAGCAAGGTAATCGCGGGGGTTTTCGCGCTCTCTCTAAATGCAAGGCGCCAGATCGAAGATGGTAACCACGCCGACGAACTTGGATCTCTGATGTCCAGACGCGCGGACGAAGCCGGCGGACTTGCAGTGATCTTCCACCATTATATCCTGCACAGGGGCGGTTTGGGTGGGCCTTGAATTTTTCTGATCTTTGCCGGCGAACTCTGAAGAGAGATCCGACATCGATCCTTCCGTGAACATATGCTGCCCGTAGGCGGTCCGTGCGGGTCTTGATTCTCCTCCGACTCCCATGGAACTAGTGCCCAAGTCGGTTTCGCCGATGAAGAGGTGGATATCTCTGATGGGGACGATCGAGCACCGCGTAGGGTTCGTCTTCGCCGGGATCTAGAACTCGTCAGGAGGGACGATCGGAACGTTGCCGGAGAAGAGAACACGACCGATGGATACGGTTTCGCTGATTCCCGTGAAGATCTTGGTCCTCGCCCGCTGAAGAGCCTGAAGCGCCTCTTGCCCCACGGTGGGCGCCAACTGTCGTGGTATTACCGACGCGTACGCCATGGAGGGATCCTCACAGTGCGTGTTTAGATACGTGGGGGAAGGCGGACGGTTGATGGGTACGAGTTAACACAGCTTACCCAGGTTCAGATCCCATGACGGTGGCGGAATCCTACTCCTGCTATAAATCACTATAAGGGCAATACGCCGAGTTACAGGGATTGGTTCGCTATGCGAGGTATGAGTTGATTGGTGCCCTAAAGGCTCCCATAGGCCCGACTTATATAGTCGCCAGGTCCTAGGGTTACAGGGGAAATTCCTAGCCGGACAGGTTACAGAGTCCTACACTACTTACAACTAGTCTAGCGTGTCTTGCACTCCAAGGTTCCGGGTACGTCGGTGACTCCTCCATAGCCTTCATTTATCCGGCATGGGCCTCCCTTCTGGATCCATCTAACTGGGCTGCCCAGCAGGCCATCGGCCCTTCTACCAACTGTGGGCCACCCGGGTTATCCGGTTAGGAGACATGCTATGAGGATACCCATATAGCATATTTCCCAACAACTTTGTCACTACTATCTCTACCCTTGATAGTTTGGTTTATAGGATGATGTTTATTGACGGGGAAGTGAGGGAAATTCCTTTGCCCTAAACCACTTTGTTCAGTATTTCCCAGGGACCTTGGTCATGCTCCAAGGAGGAGATGGATGAGCAGCTACGCATTCGTGGTTTCCACGGACACTACCAGGGGGACGCACCCTCATACGACCCGTCTGTGCACCACACAGGGGAGTCCTCGAGCTCGTACCAGGACGAAGGGGCCTCTTCGTCATATTACGAAGGTGCACCTTCTTGGTCACCATGGAGTTGAGCCCACTTAGGCCAAAAGCCTAAGCTTGGGGGGAGGTATAACGACATCACACTCGTCTATATATCATGTTTCATCGGTTCTTTGTATTTCCATTGTTTTGCTTGCTTTTTGGTTTTTGTTTCTACTTTCTCAAAACACAAAAATACCAAAAATATTTTCATTGTTTCTCTTGGTTTGTTTCTTTGTTTTTTAGCTTTGGTTTTCCTTAAATAAAAATCCAAAAAGATTTTCTTTGTTTGATTTTCCTTTGTTCGTTTTGCTTTGTGTTCTTGCTTTAAAAAATCGAAAACACCAAAAATATTTGTTATTCTTATTTGGTTTTGTGAAGTTCTTTGCAGGGTTCAGCAGTCCTCAATGGAGTTTGGTTTCATGTTATTATTCAAGTCACACAAGTGAAGGGCAATAATGAAGATGAAGACAACTTGAGGTGTGGTAAGAGGTTGGTAACGAACTCTATTTGTTTTCATTGTTGTACATATAGTCATCATTGTGAGCATCCTTAGTCTGTTCATGTAAGGTGTATGTTATTTATGGATGTTTAGTAGTTCTTGCTTTCCTGTGATTAGCTCCAGCTTGCTAATAGTTTGTAGCATGCCATATGAATGTTTGCTTGCATTGTTGTATTCATAACTTGGTATGATTTGTGGTATCCTCCTCTGAATGTTTCATGTGAATTGACTTGGCACATGCTCACACATGCATATGACTGAACAATAGTCAGTAAGCCTCGATGATTTATTTTGCCTCAGAGTTCTTGTATCACTTTCATGCCATAATTAGTCCTGTTTTGTTGCAAGCATGATTATGACAGTTATTGCTCTCTCGTTTGTCGCTCCCTCTCTATTGGTAGCTGATGGCTAACATGAAGCCTGTTGGGAACCCCAAGAGCAGGGTGTGAAGCAGCACAGCAGTAAGTTTTCCCTCAGTAAGAAACCGAGGTTATCGAACGAGAAGGAGGAAGGAAACATCACACAGGTGTTGCAAGCAACACGGAGACCTGCACAACACAAACTCAAGACTTTGCCCCAATGAACAGTGAGGTTTTCAAGCTCACTGGTTTGTTGTAACAAAGGATTAAACGTATTGTGTGGAAGGTAATGGTTTGCAACAGGTAAACAAGTAACGGTGGAAGATGTATCAATGGTAAAGATTGGACCGGGGTCCATAGTTCACTAGAGGTGCTCTCCTTAGATAAACAACATGGCATGAAGGGTGAACAAATTATAGCAGGGCAATTGACAGGAATTGAGCAAGGCATAACAATGCAATACCAGACAAAAAGATCCTATGAGATTCTATTGGGCAATACAACAATATGCATAGACCGCTATCCAACTGCATCTATGACTAGAAGTCCACCTTCAGGTTATCATCTGAACCCCCTCCATTATTAAGTTGCAAGCAACAGACAACTGCTTTAAGAAAAGTGTGTAAGGTAAACAATCCACTTGTTCCATGAACAAGAGACCTTTGTTTTCTCCCTAGTATCAACAACACATCTACAACCGAAGAGATTTCTGTCACTTCCCTTGGAAACTAGAGGCATGAACCCACTATCGAGCATAAATACCCCCTCTTGGAGTCACTAGCAACTACTCGGCCAAGATAGCTACTAACAACGGACATCATGCAAGATCACAAACAACACAGACATGATAGAATCATAAAGACAAAACCATTAATCAATCTGACATATTAATCTCAATATCCATCGGATCCCCGCAAATACAACATGCATGATGACAAATAGATTAGATCTTGATCATGAATGGAGCTCACAAGATCTATACATGAAAGCACAAGGAGGAGATACAACCATCTAGCTACTACATGGACCCATAGTCCAAGGTGGAACTACTCACGCTTCATACCGGAGAGAAGGCCCCCAGGATGATCTCCCCTCCGGCAGGGTGCCGGGAAGAACTTCAGATCTCCCCGATCTAGGGATGACGGTGGCGGCGACTACAGAGGGTTTCGTGGAATATTGATCAGGTACTTAGGGTTTCTGCATCGAGGGCTTCTTATAGGCAAAGAGGCGAGGCCCTCAAAGAGTAGCAAATAGATGCATAGGACACCTTCAAAGTGGCATAGTGGCATTCATCTTGTCCCTCAAAGAGTAGTAAATAGATGCATAGGACACCTTCAAAGTTCACATGGGTGACTAGAAACAAGTAGCACAAGAACAAGTAATATCACAATATGCATCAATCAATAAGCTTTGGAACATTGCACGCAGAATGACAACTATGCTCTCTTAATGGTGCCCAAAAGTAGAAGATGGAGACTCAAATAATGATGGAAGAAAGGCCCTTCACAAAGGGAAGCAGGGATTTCAAGTTTCAAAAAGAGCTTCCAAAAATTATGGTACTTGTTAGCTTTCAGCCCTCATTGCCCCTATCATAAGCATCTTGAAGTGATTAAGGTTAAAGTGAACAAACTATGGAGTATATGCTTGATGAAGTATAAGTTGGCAATCTCAAGTCCCTTGAATACGAGGGCCACACCTCATGCTACTCAACTTCAATCACATGTAAGTTCTTGTCATTGTAAGTATTTGGATATCATAGAGAACCGCCAACGGGGTACCCCTTGCACACGGTACAGGAGCTATCCCATAACCAAAATGACAAGGCAAGCAGACAATGAGCATCTCAGCGATCTTTTTATTTACTATATGCATAGCTTTTTATTGAGGATGCTTCATAGATAGCTCACTATGGTGATGCTGCAAGTTTCCACCATGATTAGGCATGGCTTAGGCTAGCGGCCCAGGCGTTTCTCTAACACAAAATATAAACTCCATGGACTTACAAGTTCCCTCTTTATTTCACACCGGTGGCATCCATATACAAAAGAGCATGATATCAACTGAGTACAAAGTACAAGTGCAATGTTGAAAACATTCCCTCGTGACAGCACGGTTCTGCTAATTCCAACGTATAAGTGCAAGCATATACAACATAAACGACACAATGGTTCAAGTTTATTAGGGGCAAAAAATATAAAGTGTGCCCTCAAGTTCGTGAGGGATTTAATCACTAAGTTTTCACACAACAAAATAGTTTTTAATTGGAAGATAGCTGAAAACAAGAATATACTTGGAATGGTGTAACACACCATGCATAGGAGTTTATAGTGGACACTTTGGAAAAACTGGGTTTCTTGGGAGTTGGAAGCATGAGTAGAGCTTACTCATACAAGTGGAGGCTAGCAAAATACTAGGAGCAACCAACTAAGAGAGCATAATGGCCATAATCATGCAGTGCAACAAAGCATTACTAATCAAAGCATAGAGTGGTACTACAAGTCAAGGACTAAATGATCATAGAGGCTATGGTGACTTGTCATAGTCATAACATGGTGTGAGCATGTGCCAAGTCAACCCAAACAAAGCATCAAAGGAGAATACCATAACTATGCTTTTGCATGCTAAAACAACGCATAATTTCTTCAAGGCACACTAAGCAATCCCAATTTTTTTGGAACAAGAAATGCTACAGCAATAATCACTAAGCATAAGGTCAAAACAAAACCTAGCATGTCATGCTAAAGTCTAAGTCACAGTCAATGCAAGCTCCTCTTGCACTTTCAAGCAAGAACTTCCTACTCCTTTCCAACACCAAGCAACTTATTTGCAAAACAACACAGCAAGAACGGGGGTCCAAACTACTTTATTCAAGCAAACTAAACAACCTAAGTAAAGCAAACAAAAACTAAGATGCTCCAAGAACAACACAACTGTGCATGAAACAATAAAAACGAAGTGTCTAGACAGACCTGAGTTTTTTATTGATGAAGAAGGGGATGCCTTGGGCATCCCCAAGCTTTGACGCTTGTACCTATTGGATATTTCTTGGGGTGACACCAGGGTGGCATCCCCAAGCTTGAGCTTTTGTCCATTCTTCATCTCATTACATCACTCTCTCTACACCTGAAATTTTTCCTTTATATAAAACTTCACACAATCTTCATTAGCAACATTAGTGTATTCAAAAGATATTAGACCTCTGGTAAAGCTTTGAAATGGCAAGACTTTTCAATAAAAACACAATATACTGTAGCAACTTCTTAAAAACGCTCAATTCACCTAAAGAGAACTCAAAAAGGAATCAATAAGAAGCATATAAAAATAATGGCAGAAATCTGTCAAAACATACCAGCAGGTAGAAACTGATTTTTTCGAACATCTTCTGTTGATCAAATCAACAAGTGTTGAAATAACTAAAGTTAGCTAACATATTGAGGGATTTATTCGTAAATTTTGAGCTCAATCCGTGTTACAAAGACTCCTCACGAATTTTTATGGTGGAGGACAGAAATCTGTTTCGGGACAGCAACTCCCCAAATATTACTTCCCTCTCATTAGAGGTCAATCTTGGCACAAAAAGCAAACAAAAAGGATAAGGAGAGGTCATTACAGAATTAATAACTTCCAAGACTCAAGGAAACTCTTGAGTTATCTCCCAACAAGTACTTTTCTTTAACGCCTTTAAGTTAGGCTTGATAGCTTGAGAAGATGCTCACATAAGAATTATGAATTGAAATAAAAGAGAGCATCAAGAAGCAAATTCAAAACACATTTAAGTCTAACCCACTTCCTATGCACAGGAATCTTGTAAGAAAATAAATTCACAAAAAACAAAGTGACATGCATAGGAAGATAAATCAAGAGTAACTTCAAAACTTTCAGCACATAGAGAGGTGTTTCAGTACCATGAAAACTTCTATAACCATATTTTCCTCTCTCATAATAATTTTCAGTAGTCTCATGAATAAACTCAACAATATAACTATCACATAAAGCGGGATTTTCATGAGATACAAACACATAATTTCTATCAAGATCAAAAATAGTAGGATTAAAACCTTCATAGGTTTTATCCAAAGTAGATATTTCAAAAGGATCCACAAGAACATAACATTCATCCCCCTTTGGTAAGCATGGGGGAGAATCAAATAATGTAAGGGATAAAGAGTTACTCTCTTTAGAAGGTAGGCATGGGTAGATAATCCATTCTTCCTCCTTTTGTTCATCACTCTCCTCCTCTTTTTCATCTAATGAGCTTCTAGTTTCAACAATTTCTTATTCCATAGGCTCATGCAAGGCATTAGACTCTTCCATTTGTGGAAAGCATCTATTAAAATATTCAAGAATATAGCCATTTTCTTCCTTATAATTATCAAAGCAAAATTTAAGTATCTCAAAAACCTCATATTCATAAGGTGCATCATCAGTATTTTCAAGCAAACTGGCAAGTTCAAATACACCCTTGAAGGCAATAAATTCTTCAATCTGTTCCACATCATAAAAGTCATAATTTCCTTTAACATAAGATGATATGGTAACATTATCATTATACTCACATTGAAAAGGGAGGTGTTTATACCTCCTACAGCAACAAGCTTTATCAAAGCAATAAGTAACATTATAAGTAGAGCACACCTCTCTTGGAATATTATTCAACTTATCAATTTGTTCCCATAAGTGTTTCCTTTTTTGTGAAAAACGGTGTTTCTTATAATAATATTTTTGTTCTTCTGTGAACCTACCTTGACAATAAGAACTAGTTTCAAAGAAACCATCCATTGATAGAAAGCATGACCAAGCAAGGCAATAACAGACCACCAACTAGAGTAGGAACTATTTTTTTTGTGTTTTTGATAAGAGAAAGAAAACCAAACTAAACTTATTTTTTTTGGTTTTTTGAAAAGAGGCAAACAAAACCAAACAAAAGAAACAAAGCAAACTAAAAACAAAGCAAAGAGAAAGGAAGTGAAGGACTCCCCTAGTGAAGACGTCCTTATCCTCCCCGGCAACGGCGCCACAAAATAGCTTTCTGGCTTGCTGTTGCTGTGGGGTAACGTGTGTGAGTGTCTTCTACCTTTCCTCCCCGGAAACAGCGCCAGAAAATAGCTTGATGACGCCCAAAACTTGTCATGGGACACTTCATTGGAAACTGTCACATCCCAAGATTTTCCAAATCTTGTAATGTGAAAATAAATAAACAAACTAAATAATTGTTGAAATTTAGGGTGAGAAGAAACTTTTTGATTCAATTGGAAACATCAAAACCTATTTTGATCAAATAAAATCCTAAAGATAGTTAAAAAGATAAACAAATAATAAATAAAATTATAATAGTTGGAAACACTATTTTTGGATCTTCTAATAAAAAGATTTGGTTTTCAAGAGAAAAGGTAGAATTATAAATAAGTATCATTTTATAGAGCCAAATAAAATCTTGGCCAAGCTTTTGAAATAAAATATTTCTATTTGATCAAAAGAGTAAAGGTTTATTTAAATAAAATAATGAGGATTTATTCATATCCAATTTTATTAAAGTAAAGGCTTTTCCATTTTAAATAAACACTAAAACTTGTTAATTTATTTTAAATAAGATTTCCAAGTGTTTTAGTTTTTCAAATGAAACCTACTGAAAGGATTTTGATATTATTTAGATTTCAAAAAGAGTTTTAAAATAAATTAAAACCTATTTTGAATTAAATGCTATGGTCTATTTATTTAATTATTAAAAGATCCTAAATGAATAAAAGAATTATTTTATTTTGGACTTTGAAATATGTTGATAAACAGAATTAAATTTTACCCAAAGTTTGGTGGTGATTTGAATTCAAATAGAGATTGAAAAATATTAATAAACCTTATTTAATTAATACTAGAGCCTATTTTTAAATAATTAAAAGACCCTAAAAAGAATAAAAGATTTATTCGAATATTGAATTCAGAATGTTTTATTAATCAGTGTTTGAAGCCACACAAAATTTGACAAAGGTTTGAATTCAAATGGATGCTTGAATTGATTACATAAAATCAAAACAGAATTAAAGAAATAAAAAAGGAAAAACATTCAGAACAAAAAAATGAAACGGAGCAGCCCAGCCCAGCTAGCCCACTAAGGCCCAGCAGCCCACCTCACCCTCTCTCCCCCGAAACTTTCTCACCGCGGAAAGAACCCACTATGTCACTGACGTGTCGACCCCACTCTCCCTCTCCTTCTCTCGCTGAGGCCAGACCCCACCGCCACGCAAGCTTCTTCCTCGCCGCGACTTCTTCTCCCCCTCACCCCGCGACCGTTTTCTGCCATTTGATTCGGGGCGTAAATTCGTTTGAATGCGCGATCAATCCTCCCCCTCGACCATGCTATCTTAAACTCCCTCGCCTCCTCTTTGTTTCCCCCCTTCGTCCCTCACTCTAGCGCGCCCCCAGGCTGCTTAATTTCGCTCTACACCGCCACTGTCTCCGGCGAGCACCGCCTCCGATTACGACCACACCTCTCTGCCCCTTGCCTCCTTGACCACGCTCACTTGCTCCCCATATCCTGGCGAACCTCCCCGTAGCTCCAGCTCGCCCGCGCATGCCCCGCAGCCTCGGCTCTGTCCATGTCTGAGCGCCACCGATGATGAACTCGACTCCGGGGAGCTATAGCCGACGACCTCGTGCGCCCTTTGCTCACTGGTGAGTGTTCCCATGATCCTTGAACCCGTGTGCATCTTACTGACTCGTTGTTTTGCTCGTTCGCGTTCCAGAGACTCGCCTTCAACCACGGCCGTGCGTGCCCGAGCCAGCAAGCTACTCCGGCGAGGAATTCCGGTCGCTTCTGTGCGCCCCTTGACAGAAGGAAACCACCTCGAGCACCACCACGACCACGCGATTCCGGTGAGAATATCCTTTCACTCTCTCGCTTCCTGCATCGCTAGCTCCGTCGTCGTCTGACCGCGCGCCGCTAGCGCCGCTGCTTAATTAATGGTCAAAGCGATTAGGTCCGTAGGATCTTGATCTGACGATTAGGATATAAACTAACTCGAAAGGGTAAGCAGTGCTCTGAGCCGTGCGATGTCACTTAGATCCAACGGCTCGCATCTGTCGATCCGCACGAAGCGGTACAGACCAATCACAGCACGACGCGTGGCCTGGAATCTATTTTAAAAACAGAAACTTGTCTATTAGATGTTCAATTTTGAAAAATCCATAACTTTCAAACCACACGTCCAAATTTTGAAAATTTTATATCAATGGATTCAGAAAAGCAAGTACTTTCTGACCATGCACTTTGTTTAGTAAAATTCTTCTGTTAAATTGATTGTTTTTGCAGAAACTTGTGTATGCATGTTTAGAATATAAAAATTGTTCTAAAATGATTTTTGAGATAAAAACTTTAGCAAATGGTTTGTTTTGAACCTACTGATCATAGGAATCAATTTTTGGTTTCAAAAATGTATTTGGTGAAACAAAAGAATAAACCTTTGATTTAAAACCATTTCTAGTCAAATAAAAATATTGTTTATTTGTTAAAAATGCTTTTTAGAGAAAACCTTTGGGAGATGTTTTGATTTAAACTCTCTGACCCTAAACACCAAGTTTTATGATTTGAAAATGTATTTGGTGAACTCTATAAAGATTATTACTTTGCTAAAAGCATTTTCAACCACATAAAATAATGACTTGGTTTAAAAATGGTTTATGAAGTGAAATCTTTTGCAAATGATTTTGCCACTTTATAAAATGATCATTAGGTGTTTTCAAGTGTTTATAACCTATTAGAAACCACTTCTCCAAACAAAACAATCTTTAGCATGCTTGCATGCAATGTTTTGTTTCTATCATTTTATGTGATGTTGCTTGAATGGTAGATTGAAATTGTGCCCTTGCTTGATTGAATTGTAGTGATTTGAAGAGTGTGATCATTGCAAAGATAAGGAGTGAACTTATATTCTCTACCAAAAAGGCAAGTGATGCTTCATACTTTTGTCCCATTATTTTCACTATGCATTAGTGATATTTCTAAAGTAGGACTTGCATGGAATTTTGCTAAATGTAAACTATGCCATGGGAAATCCTAGTAGATTAAACCTTAGTAGAAATTTCCTAAGTTAAGATTCCTACTACTATCATGCTTAGCTTAGCTAGTAGAAAACAAGGGTGGAATATATATTCACACTATGGAATATTTCCAAGTCAAGGACTTGTGTTTTGTTTAATAAAACAACTAAGTGAATGAATCACCTGGGTGGAATGGAAGGAATGGTTTGTGTTGAGTGGTTCACAAGGCCCATTTCTATGGTTTACCTTGTGTATCTCACTTGTGGATGGCCACCCAGGAACAAAGAGATTTGAGATGTCAAATGTTGAGAAGCTTCAAGTGCAGCCACTTGGCATTATGGGCTCTTCCTGGATTATATAGGTTGCAATAACTTAGCCAAATGGACAGTTGGTGGTAGGGGTTTGATAGGTTGGAGCGCGTCCATTCTGGTCTAAGGGAAGGCTTCTGAAAGATCTTGTCTTGGTGAAACCAAGTCTTGTGGGGAAAGTGCACCACCTCTGCAGAGTGTAAAATCTAAGTACTTAGCCATGTCCCTGGTAAAGGACAATTTGAGCATCAAGACATGGAAGCTATCAAGAATCTCCTCATCCCAATTTCTAAGTTAAAATCTTGTAGTTGAACAAGGGTTGAAGGATCACCAATTTCTATTGGGAGATGCCTTGGGTGATTTTTTTCAAACAAAAACTTAGTGTTTTCAAATGATAAGGAAAATCTATTTTGAGCAAAGCAAGCCTAAGCTCCACTTAGCCAAATGCATATAGATGATAGACTCCACTATACTACCATAATATCACTTGCCAATACAATTCAAATGTATTGACCCTTGTGGCTGTAACTTATTATGTTGCAGGTTTGTTTGATGTTAGAGAAGTTTATTGATTAGGATTACAAGTCTACAACCAACATGTCTGCCTGTGGCACTTTGAAGATGAAGGACCCATGCTATTGTTATATTCTGCTGCATTGTAATGAGATAGCCAAATGAGCTATGTAAGATGTAATAAATTACTTTATTCCTGGTTATAAAGTTGTATTATGACCTTTGTTTCTTGATATTACATCTTAGCTGTGGATGCTAGCTATTGATCTAGGACTAGCATTGTAAACACAGGGATCTCTACCTTATTAAAGGTTGGGAACCTTACAGAAACCCCAAGAGGAAGGTGTGATGATCACAACAACAAGTTTTTCCTCAGTAATAAATCGAGATTATCGAACCAGTAGGAGGAAGGAAACGTCACACAGGTGTTGCAAGCAACACGGATACCTGCACAACACAAATTCAATACTTTGCCCCAACGAATTAGTGAGGTTGTCAAGCTCACCGGTTTGCTGTAACAAAGGATTAAACATATTGTGTGGAAGGTAATGGTTTGAAGCAAGTAAACAAGTAACAGTGGAAGATGTATCAATGGTAAAGATTGGACCGAGGTCCATAGTTCACTAGAGGTGCTCTCCTTAGATAAACAACATGGCATGAAGGGCAAATAAATTACAGCAGGGCAATTGACAGGAACTGAGCAAGGCATAACAATGCAATACTAGACAAAAAGATCATATGAGATTCGATTGGGCAATACAACAATATACATAGACCGCCATCCAACTACATCTATGACTATAACTCCACCTTCAGGTTATCATCCGAACCCCCTCCAGTATTAAGTTGCAAGCAACAGACAACTGCTTTAAGCAAAGTGTGTAAGGATAACAATCAACTTGTTCCATGAACAAGAGACCGTTGTTTTCTCCCTAGTAGCAACATCACATCTACAACCGAAGAGATTTCTGTCACTTCCCTTGGAAACTAGAGGCATGAACCCACTATCGAGCATAAATACCCCCCCCCTTGGAGTCACTAGCAACTACTCAGCCAAGATAGCTACTAACAACGGAGAGCATGCAAGATCACAAACAACACAGACATGGTAGAATCATAAAGACAAAACCATTAATCAATCTAACAGAGTAATCTCAATATCCATCGGATCCCCGCAAACACAACATGCATGATTAGAAATAGATTAGATCTTGATCATGAACGAAGCTCACAAGATCTATACATGAAAGCACAAGGAGGAGATATAACCATCTAGCTACTACATGGACCCATAATCCAAGGTGGAACTACTCACGCATCATACCGGAGAGAAGGCCTCCAGGATGATCTCCCCTCCGGCAGGGTGTCAGGAAGAACTTCAGATCCCCCTGATCTAGGGACAACGGTGGCGGCGGCTACAGAAGGTTTCATGGAATATTGATCTGGTACTTAGGGTTTCTACATCGGGGGCTTCTTATAGGCGAGGAGGCGAGGCCGGGAGGCGGCCAGGGGCGCCACACCCTACCTAGGCACGGGGCAGGGCCCACCCGCGCCTAGGGGGTTTGGCTGCCCTGGTTCGTGTCTCTGTCTCGTCTTATGGATTCGTGTCCCTCATGGTAAAATATTGACTTTGGCTTTTGTCCCGTCCAGTTCCGATAATATTGATTTTCTGCCTTTCTGGAACCAAAAACAGAAGAAAACAGGCAACTGACACAATGGCAACTTGTTAATAGGTTAGTTCCTAAAAAGATATAAAAACACCTCAGAGTGTAGACAAAGCAAAGCAAAGTAGATACTAAACAAGCATGGAGCATCAAAAATTATAGATACGTTTTCGACGTATCAGTGAGTACATGGTGTACTCCGCAAGACTTATGGCTGGTGGAGTTATTTTGCATAAAGCCATCTTTGTTTGTAAAACAAGAGGGAGAAGAATCTTGACTAATCATAATATTTTAAAAGGGCTTAAGAGAGCGGTATCTCTAACTTTGATCATCTTTTGATATCCACCGAATCATCATCAGCTGAACCTACCAACTAGGATCACCCCCTCATACCCATGAGGAAGCATCCTTAAGCACACATTGATCTGCCAAGTTTTACGATTAGGTTAAAGTTCTCTATGATCTTAGAATCTGGTCACCAAGTCGTCCATAACCGTGGACACGGCTTTTCGAAAAGATTTAACCCTGCAGGGGTGTACAACTTTACCCACACGTACTAACCTTCTCTTAATGCCACTAGTAATAGCCCTCTTCCTTGGAAGGCCGACAGAGGGTGGTTAGACACGACCTTTACCTTGCTTTCGCCGATACCATGAGTCACGCACTAGGGAGATGCCGCCGTAACAGGTCGAGTCCCGAAGTCGGTCCCTAATGATGTGAATAGGGTTCAAGATTACGGATGCCGGGCATCTCTTGTTCCCTACCACGCTTACCTACCTGTATGAATGCACCTCCTTCACCTCCTTCGAGAAGAACCAGAATGCGTATGTCGAATGGAACGCCCAAACTGTGTGACTCATAGAATCTACTAGGCAAGTTAGTTGGTCGAGGGAGTTTCCAGGCCCCCGTATGGCTGTATGCTCATCTTGGTCCATAGGCAAGAACTCAGGTCCTAGTAGTGGCAAGTATGGGACTACAAGAACCACAACCCACTGTGTCCTCCCTTACAAGCCTTAACATGTTTAACTTTCATCTATGATCATACCACATCATCTTGTCAAACTAGAATCATTCGCAGCTCTGATTCATCAACCGGATGGACCAGCGGTAACATTTAAGCATAGCTAAGCAAAACAGATGTAACATCTCTAGCAACGCTTCACAAGCCAAACCCTAGTTATGCTAGGAGCAATGGATCAGGGAATTTAGGCTAAAAGGGGACATGCATCAGATAGGATTACTCTATCTATCGATAAAATTCTATGGAATCGTATGCACATGGCAAGAATTGAAATACTTGAAAAGATAGGATTATATCATGTGTGGGGCTTCGCTTGCCTTTGCCAGTTCATATCTAGAAAGCAGAGTTCCGTACACCTGGTACTTGACTTGATTATAGTTGATCAAGTATTGGTCTTCAAGCTTTGACGGTTGTCTTCAATCTCAATCCCGATTCCAATATCGTATTCTACCGGAGAAGAACCAAACACCGGAAAAAGAGGGAAACAATCAACACATGGCATCGATGCAATGCTCAATCAAGTATGATGAAAATATGACAGTTTAAAAGTATTGAAATGTAACCCTAATACATGCTTGGTCATTTTAAACAGGGTTCGAGGGGTCCAAACCCTAATTCGGAGAAACCCAGGATTCATATGAGAGGGGTACATTTAGTTCTTCTAATTAACTTGTCATGAAAGTTGGTTAACAATTCATGGTTATAAAGATATTGGACAGATCTTATTTTTCTGAACATTTTGATATATTATTTATATTTTTCTGATTTAAAATGAATTAGTTATGAATTTCTCCAATTTTAATTCATTTTAAATAATTTTTGGAATATTATAAAATAATTTACATTTTAGAATTACTCTTACATTTTTATCAATTAGAAAACATTTATGGAAATGTTTTTATCACTTATAGATAGGGCCCATTTGTCATACATTAACCGTTTACAAAATAAATACAAAAAACATTTAAGATAAAAGAAAAGGGCTTTATTGCATCATGCTTACATCAGCACTTGCCATGGAACATTTTTACACCACAGCTGGGTCTAGCCACTATGACTGACGGGTGGGGCCGATGCCATGTCAGGACCACCTCAGCGCCACGTTAGCTCATCGGAAAACGAGCCAGACGGCATTGGGGATGGCGGAGGAAAGCTAACTGGGGCACATGCGGTTGCGAGTTAGAGAGAGGAGGCAGAGGCGAACCTAACGGTAGCGGCGCCACCTTGTTTTGGTCGCCGGAGACGTGTCTACGGCGACCAGATAGCGGTGGAGCTGGCAGGTGCATGGAGCGGTGGCGGTACAGAGAGGAGGGGAGGGATTGGAGGGGCTCCTAAGCACCAGTGGCTCACCGTGAATATGACAAAGGGGTCAAATCGTCCGGAGGAGCTCGAAATCAACGGCTATGACGACGACGAGCTCGACGGAGGCCAGGAAGATGGCTTTGATTGCGGGCGACTATGGACTTCCCGGCTCGATTCCTTTGGCCAGGCGAACGAGGACGACAAGGTGGTCTTGACGGTGCCCTCATCATGGTGTGGGGTGGCCGGAGAAGGTGGGGAGGAAGAAGACCTGGGAGCTAGGGTTTCGGCCAGAAAGGGGATTCTGCGAGGGAGGGCGAGAGGAAGCAAAATCGGTATGGGGAGGAGAGGAGAGAGTGGTGGTTCTTATCCTCGTCTCCTAGAGCAGCGGAGTGCATTGCACCGTCGACGAGATCGACGGCAAGGGCGCTGCCAGGCAGCTGCTTCGCCGGGCAGGAGGAAGACGACAGAGGCAGAAGTGAAGAGGTACGGGGCCGGCTCGGGCTACGCTGGGCTGCTGCTGGGCCAGGGTTGGTTGCACGTGAGTGGCAGAAGAAAGAGGGGAAAGTTGGGCTACGGCCCAGTAGGGTTAGGAGTAGTTTTTATTTACTAAAAACATTTTTCTAATTCTGTTTTCTTTTATCTCTTTATATTTTAATTTTCAAATCTGTTTTGTATAGTTTCAAAATACAAGGGACTTTGTAAATATTTGAAATATTGTAGGGGCCCTTATAAACAATTTGGGCTCCTCAATTTTGGTAGTTTTCAAAATTTTCAAAACCATTTGAATTGATTTCAAATAGAGAGAGGGAAACTAGGGTTTAGGGTTTCGCTTTTATTTCTTGCATGCATTTTAAATCATGCTCATGAATGCACAATCAAGTCCTAATTATCATTTCATAAAACTAGGGTTGTTACAATTATATCCCCCTTAAAAGAATCTTGACCCGAGATTCCTAGGTAGGAAGACAGAAGGAACAGGGTTACACTAAACTTCGACGATCTTCTCAAAGAGGTTGATCCATGCCACCATGACGAGTGGACGAAGTGCTTCGTAATCTTCGAGGTGGCTGCTCACACTAAGGAAGAGAGGGAATAACACGGAACCACAAACTGAGTATCTCATGGTTAACTCATGGATAGATGTTTCACAAATATCTCTAAAGCTAACGACATGAAACACGTCAAGGTAACGGACGAAACAGAAGGAGAAGGTTTCAAGGTGACAGATAATTGGTCTTCATAAGGATTGAGACCATGGAAATTATAGAAGAGGGTAAACTTCTGAGGAATGAGAGCTTCCAACAGAATAGATAAAGAACACAGACTTCGAGAGGTAAACCTCTACTAAAAAGCTTAAGTAGAGATTTACAGGTGGAAGAGATGGATACCAACAAAACCAAGCTGTTGAACTACTTTTGACACAGAAGGGTCATTCTTTCATTCAACAGAAGGCTAAGAAAGAAAGGTATTTTGGTGGAGAGGACTCATAAGAGTCACAAGGAATATGTAACAATAGAAACTGTTGATTACCAAAATCATAGTCCCTCTTTGAACACGTTTAAGAAAGCGGGAAGGAAACTCTTTATTCATCCAGAACTATCACAATCTTTGCCAGCAGTTTTGATATCACTTTACACCACTAGATGAATAGATAAGACGATTACTGATGACACGAGAAGAAAGAAACTTCATTCTCAGACTCCAAGTACTTGGCATAACAAGACGCTTGCCATCATAAAAGGTCTGGAGGATTGACCGAGAGACATTTAGCAACTCTACTTTAAATGTTCTCCTTGATGTTCGAAACACCGTTAGTAGGCTACTGACAAGCCTTTAACTAGTCATCAAGTAAAGGCCGGACTTCGGATACAACGGAAACCATAAGCACAACTCCTATTTTGAGTTATAGAAGAAGCCTCATGAGGAGTGGTTGTTATTGCTGATTCAAGAGAGTATTGTAGGGGTTCGTAGCATGGAAAAACAAAAATTTCTACCGCATGCAAACAAACAAGCCAAGATCTATCTACTAGATTGTAGCAACGAGTCGATTAGAGTACTTACCCTCGAAGATTCCAAAGCAGTTAACGAGAGCAGATTCTCGTGGGAGCTGCCCTCTTCCATCTTGTAGTTAAAGAACTTTTCAGAAGCTTCATAACTCTCAACTGCCGCGTGAGCCTCAAATATCATTTTGAGTACACGGACAATATCAGGTGGGTCAAAGTTCTCAAAACTCTTTTGAAGCTACAATTCCAAACCATACAAGATAGCACACTGAACTGTGGAGTTCTGATTCTTCCGACTACGAAAAAAAATTCTCATCATCGGTAGCATCTTCTGCAGGTGGGTCACCCAGCGGTGCAGCCAACACATAGTCAACTGACCAGCATTGAGGACAATCCTCAAATTGCGGAACCAATCCGCAAAGTTGCTTCCATTATTTTTCAACTTTTCTTTCTCTAGGAACGCATTAAAATTGATGGTAGGGGCCGCCATTGATCTACAACATATTTGCAATAGTTTAGACTAAGTTTATGACAAATTGAGTTCTAATTAATAGTTAAATTAATCTAGGTGAACTTCCACTCAAAACAATATCCCTCACATTGCTTTAGTGATCACACGAACCAAATCCACCACATCAAAACCGATCATCACGAGAGTTGATGTAGCTTCAATGGCGAACAATCAACATGTTCATCATATCTACTATATGACTCATGCTTTACCTTTCGGTGATCCGTGTTCCGAGACCATGTCTGTACATGCTAGGCTCGTCAAGATCAAACCTTAGCTTCCGCATGAGAAAATCGGGTCACATTGTATACACTCGCAGAATCTAACACACCCGATCATCACGTGGTGCTTCGAAACAACGAGATTTAGCAACGGTGCTTACTAAGGATGAACACTTTATAACTTGAAATTTTTGTACTTGAGGGATCATCTTATAATGCTACCGTCTCAAACTAAGCAATACAAGATTCATAAAAGGATTAACATCACATGCAATTCATAATATGTGATATGATATGGCCTTTCTTCTTGTGCTTCCGATCTCCATCTTCAAGCACGAACATGATCTCCATCATCGCCGATATGGTGTCAAGGTCAATGGATCCGCTTCATGGCTGTCGTCCACCAGCATCAACTATTACAACTACTTTGAATAGACACGCAGGTCTTAACGAAATTAAAAGACAACCATATGGCTCCTGCCGGTTGCCGACTTACAATAAGGAACATTGCATACATCATAAATAATCACAATCATGGCCATATCACATCACAGCACACCCCTGCAAAACAAAGTTAGACGCCTCTAATTTTGTTTGCATATTTTACGTGGTTTGGGGCTTTCAATAAGTGTTGCTCTAACTTACGAACAAGAACCACAACGTTGATGTTTGAACTATCAAGTGCCCGTTGTAAATTGAATCTATACTATGATGGGAGAGACAGACACCCGCAAAGCCACTTATGCAATACAAGTTGCATGTTGAGCGTGGAGCAAGTCTCATGAACGATGTCATGTAAGGTTAGCCCGGGCCGCTTCATCCCATCATACCGCAAGATGCAAAGTACACAAAAGGCAATTGATAATAAAAGCACCACCACCCACAATGACCATTGTGTTCTACTCGTGCAACAGATCTACATATAGACCTGGCTCTGATACCACTGTAGGGGTTCATAGCATGGAAAAACAAAATTTTCTACCGCATGCAAACAAACAAGCCAAGATCTATCTACTAGATTGTAGCAACGAGTCGATTAGAGTACTTACCCTCGAAGATTCCAAAGTGGTTAACGAGAGCAGATTCTCGTGGGTGATGTAGTCGTACACTTTCCGATCTCAAGATCGTGTAGACAATCCTTCCGGCGTTGCGTTCCGGCAGCGCTTCCGCAGTCGGTCACACGTTCGGTACTCGATGAAGACCTTCCTCTCCCTTGTTCCAGCAGGCAGCGGAGGTTGTAGTTCTCCCCTCGTGATTCCAGCAGCACGACGGCGTGGTGTCGGAGGTAGAGAGAAGATCCCGCAGGGCTTCGCTTAAACCGGTGCGAGTTATGGTGGATCTAGGGTTTCCCGGTGATCTAGGGTTTAGAAGACCGGGAGGAGGAGGTGTCGGCGGCGTCTAGGGCGGCGGCGCGAGGCGGCAGCTGGCGACGACCGCGAGGCGCGTCGGCGGCTTGGCCGTGGGAGGGCTAGGGCTTGTGTGTTTGGGGCAGCCCTCCCCCTCTATTTATGAGAGGGTGGGAAGCCTTGGGAGGGGTGGATTTGAATCCAAACCCAAAGCCAAGTTGGATTGAGAGAAGGACTATTTCCTTCTTCCACTAGGAAACCATTGTTCCAATTTGACTTTTCAAACTTCCCGTTTGACTTTCAATTTAGAGCTTTAATTATCTCTTGTAAATATCCACACCAAGTGACCTAAGATATGATCCAATCATTCCACTTACCCATGACACATTCATTGACCATTCCCCTTCCGGATCGGTGAACCTTCTATACCCTTCTAGAACCTCTCAGATGAAAACATCGGAATCTTTCCCGAACTCCGGAATCGGACTTTCCTTATATGAATCTTATTCTCCGGACCATTCCGGATCTCCTCGTGATATCCCGGATCCCATCCGAGACTCCGAACAACATTCGGTATCCCTACTAACATTCCATATCTACTGAACAACATTGAATCCTTAAGTGTGTCTCCCTACGGTTCGTGAATTATGCTGACATGACCGAGAAACTTCTCCGATTAATAACCAATAGAGGAATATAGAAATGCATATGGCTCCCTCATATTTCTACGATTACTTTGCGATCGAATGAACCACTTACATACGATACCAATTTCCCTTTGTCTCACGATAGTTTACTCATCCGAGGTTTTGATCGTCGGTATCTCTGCATACCTAGTTCAACCTCGTTACCGATAAGTACTCTTTTCTCGTTTCCGTGATATGTGATCCCTTGTTAGCCAGTCACATGCTTGCAAGCCAATTGGATGACATTCCACTGAGAGGGCCCAGAGTATATCTATCCGTCATATGGATGGACAAATCCCACTCTTGATCCATGTGCCTCAACACATACTTTCCGAACACTCAATGCCACCTTTATAGCCACCCAGTTACGGTGTGGCATTTGATGTCATCAAAGTATCCTTCCGGTGATGGTGATTAGCATGATCTCATGGTCGAAGGAATTAGGTTACTATGTATCAGAAAGCTTATAGCAAATGAACTATTGAAATGACTTGATCTTTATGCTACGCTTATCTATAGGAGTATGTCCGTCATACCATTCTCCTAATGATATGATCTCGTTGTTAACAACATCTCAATGTTCATGATCGAGAAACCACGATCATCTATTAACCAACAAGCTAGTATTACAAAGAGGCTTTACTAGGGACTATAATTATGTTACAAATCACACAAGTATTAATGTTTCCGGTTAATACTATTATAGCATGAATGTAAACATTTATCATAAACACAAAGATATAATAATAACCACTTTTATTATTGCCTCTAGGGAATATCTCCAACAAGTATGGCAATAGGTCTTCCGACTAATTGTGCCAACCATTACATCAATCTTGCCAAAGTTACAATAGACCTACGTCATAACCTTGAGGAACACCAATCATTATTGCTGCTTGAGATTCAGCTTTGATTAGGTGGAGAGATACTTCAGACTCAGCATATCCGAATATAAAGTTTGCAACCTTTACCACAAAGATAAAGTTGCTAGATTCTCGAGACACGGACTTCAATGTCAAGCTCCAAAAGATGAGCTAGATTGCGGAACACATGTGATAGCAAGTTATCAAAAGATAATTGCGTCTACATGAATTGTTTGCAACGAAACACAACAGAGTCCTTTTTAGGAAACATTTAGGAGGATTTCGAAGTTTTGTTGGACTTCTTATCTTCCGTGAACAAATCAATCAGTGGCTTGGTGTGCTTGGAGGATCTTCTCTATATGTGAAGGTATCAACCTACCATATCAATAATTCTTTGCACATGCTTGACTAACTTGGAATGATTCCCGAGGAGACAAAGATAACTCTACTCGAATCCACGGCGACATCATTCAACAATTGCGCGTGAACTATAGAGGGTTACTTCTAACATCCAGAACACGTACTTCAAGATAACACGAAGATGGTTATCAAAAGTTTCCAACATTAATGCCAGCTGTTCCATATGAGTCTGATATAACATGGAGAAGTTAAGAATTTCATCGATGGGCTCAATAGCAAAATTATCTATACACTCCAAAAGATGGAATCATATGTTGTATGAAAAAGGTAGAAATACTAGTCAAACCAAAGAACATGAAGATGTACCTAGGTGAAACATCACAAGTAGATACACCATCAAGATTGTCCTTGGAACTGAGTTTGATTTGACGATTGCCCAAATCATATCAAAGAAGGGCAGATAACATATCCACAAAGGACATACTACCTTTACTTCAGCACGAACAAAACTAGACATCCCTCTAAGGAGGAACAGAGTTGGATAGAACTTTTGTCTTACAACTCTCCAAGTTGTTGTTTAAGCTCAACCAACTAGTTCAGGGGTATCCAGTACGGATCCTTGGAGAAAGGAGCAGTGTAAAGAAACATCTTACTCAAGAACTTGACAACACGGTCATGTGGCAACATGGCGTTACTTCTAGTAGACATCCAGAATATCACGAACCACCGATATGTCACTTAGTTCGAGAGGAAACTTGCTTGGTAAGGCAAGAAGACATTGTCGCACAGGTTCGGCACAAGCCTAACTCTTTAACTGAAGAGGGTGCACTAGAATAACGGACTTGGTAGCACAATCATACTTTGTTTAGTGATAGTTAACCATCACACTAGGAATTTTGTAAATGTCCTTGAAGTACAAAGCAACAAGAATTGCTAAGAATCTTAGATGGTCACATCATTACGCACGCACAACACTCATGAGTGAGAACAACTCATAGGAAAGGTGGGTAAATATATGTAAGGGTATCACTTCATTAAGAGGGTCATGAATCTTAGATTTACCTCTTAATATAGAAAGGGTGTGATACTTTAAGGTAGAACATATTAGAAGCTAATCAACGCTTATTAATCTGCGGATTACAACACTTTGACCTGGTCTTAGAAATTATGAGGTACTGGAGTTTGTTTCTCCTAGACAACCCGGAATTGTTTGTCATGATGGACCACAAGAGTACCTTGCATCGAAAGACATCAATGCACATTTCCTACTTGGCAACCAATTGGTAGACAAAGGTCGGAAAACAACAAGGAAGGAGGAACATGCTCAGAATAGAATCCTGATATGTAGATGCATAAGTCAACAATCTTACGCAAACCAATGCATAGAAAAGGAAGGTGTGGCAGAGTCACGAGCATAGATGTGAGACTCTCGAGGAGTACCCTTGTCGTGATCTATTTAGTTCCATTAAAGAACATCTGCCATAGCATGTGGTAGGGGAAGTCCTTTATAGTCACTATTCAATAGCGACAATATCCACAAGCTTGAAGGCTATACTAGAAGGTAACAGCCATTCTGAGGTAATGTGTAAACATTAACCACAGGGGTCAACAAAATGGATCTTGGGTTAAAGGTCAGTGTCATGTACAAAATTCGCAACACCAGAATCCAGCACAATCAGGGATCTTACGTTCAATTCCGAGGGTTAAAACCCAGATAAAGAAGTAACTACTATCTTAATAGCACATAGGGTACCACAAGGTAGTAATCAAATGTTAGCTTCCAAAAGGAGATACAACTTCTGAAGTACCCAAACAAATAAAAATGAGGCACACTAGGCGAGAGGAAACTTCGAGGCCTAGAACAGATCACTGTGGGACCATAGACATGATATTGTGGACCCATAACACAGGGATATCATGATGGAAAGAAATGTCTCAGTTGAAATAGAACAAGGGAAACAAGGAGAACACACACACCATACTTTAGAGAACTTAACACTAGGTCAAATGGTTGAGAACCGACATGCCTGAAAATGCACCTAAGCTTTGAAGGAAGAGAAGAGATCGCAAAACTTTTCCAAATCAACACAAGATAAGATGAACCAGAACTAGAGAGAAACTGGATAAGGAGAAAAAGAAGCATACCAGAGTTTTTGCACATAATTTTCATCTTTGAAAATAGTTTTCACAAGTACTAGACTCACCATCGACCAATAGAAAGGGTTTCCTACAGTCGGTACTAATCTGATACCAAAAACCTGTCACACCCCCGGGATTAAGGCTAGACAAATCCTAGACCTTCTTCTGAACATAAGCCTAACCTAATCTCGAAAGCGTACAGAGAGAAAATCAGTAACACAACAGTGACCCTACGACACAAAAGTTATTACAGCGAGCTCATAACTAAGCAGAGAACCAAAATATTACAAGAAGAGGTCACTGACCATAAACATCAAACAACGGAAGGCAAATTATGCTATTGAGTGTAGCAAACTTAACAAATGGCCTAAGGGGCCTGAAGCATAACGATGACGTCCAATACATAGATCCCAGACTGCTGACTGGGAACTCCAAACTACTTGTCGATGTCAATGCCGTGAAGAACTCATCTTCTATGTTAACACTTACTCTGCTGCAAAAGTATCAACGAAGCAAGGGTGATTATAGGGTGTACTTCGCAAGACTTATGGCTGGTGGAGTTATTTTGCATAAAGCCATCTTTGTTTGTAAAACAAGAGGGAGAAGAATCTCGACTAATCATAATATTTTAAAAGGGTTTAAGAGAGCAGTATCTCTAACTTTGATCATCTATTGATATCCACTGAATCATCATCAGCTGAACCTACCAACTAGGATCACCCCCTCATACCCATGAGGAAGCATCCTTAGCACACATTGATCTGCCAAGTTTTACGATTAGGTTAAAGTTCTCTATGATCTTAGAATCTGGTCACTAAGTCGTCCATCACTGTGGACACGACTTTTCAAGAAGATTTAACCCTGCATGGGTGTACAACTTTACCCACACGTACTAACCTTCTCTTAATGCCACTAGTAATAGCCCTCTTCCTTGGAAGTACGGTAGAGGTTGGTTAGACATGACCTTTAACTTTCTTTCGCCGAGACCATGAGTCACACACTAGGGAGATGCCGCCGTAACGAGTCGAGTCCTGAAGTCGGTCCCTAATGATGTGAACAGGGTTCAAGATTACGGATGTCGGACATCTCTTGTTCCCTGGCATGCTTACCTACCTGTATGAATGCACCTCCTTCGATAAGAACCAGAATGCGTATGTCGAATGGAACGCCCGAACTATGTGACTCATGGAATCTACTAGGCAAGTGAGTTGGTCGAGGGGGTTTCCAGGCCCCCGTGTGGTTGTACGCTCATCTTGGTTCATAGGCAAGAACTCATGTCCTAGTAGTGGCAAGCATGGGACTGCAAAAACCACAACCCACCGTGGCATCCCTTACAAGCCTTAGCATGTTTAACTTTCATCTCTAATCATACTACGTCATCCTGTCAAACTAGGTTCATTCGCATCTCTGATTTATCAACTGGATGGACCAGCGATAACATTTAAGCATGGCTAAGCACAACAGATGTAACAGCTCTAGCAACGCTTCACAAGCCAAACCCTAGTTATGATAGGAGCAGTGGATCAGGGAATTTAGGCTAAAAGGGGACATGCATTATATAGGATTACTCTATCTATCGATAAAAGTCTTTGGAATTGTATGCACATGGCAAGAATTGAAATACTTGAAAACATAGGATTATATCATGTGTGGGGCTTCGCTTGCCTTTGCCAGTTCATATCCAGAAAGTAGAGTTCCGAATACCTGGTACTTGACTTGATTATAGTTGATCAAGTATTGGTCTTCAAGCTTCGACGGTGTTGATCTTGGTCTTCAATCTCAATCCCGATTCCGATATCGTATTCTACCGGAGAAGAACCAAACACCAGAAAAAGAGGGAAACAATCAACACATGGCAGCAATGCAATGCTCAATCAAGGATGATGATATGACAAGTTAAAAGTATTTAAATGTAACCCTAATACATGCTTGGTCATTTTAAACGGGGTCCGAGGGTTCCAAACCCTAATTCAGAGAAACCCCGGATTCATATGAGAGAGGTACATTTAGTTCTTCTAATTAACTTGTCATGAAAGTTGATTAACAATGCATGGTTATAAAGCTATTGGACAGATCTTATTTTTCTGAACATTTTGATATATTATTTATATTTTTCTGATTTAAGATGAATTAGTTATGAATTTCTCCAATTTTAATTCATTTTAAATCATTTTTGGAATATTATAAAATAATTTACATTTTAGAATTACTCTTAATTTTTATTAATTAGAAAACATTTATGGAAATATTTTTATCACTTACATATAGGGCCCACATGTCATACATTAACCATTTAAAAAATAAATACAGAAAACATTTAAGATAAAAGAAAAGGGCTTTATTGCATCATGCTTACATCAGCACATGCCGTGGAACATTTTTACACCACAATTGGTTCTAGCCACTGTGGCTGACGGGTGGGGCCGATGCCACGCCAGGACCACCTCAGCGCCACGTCAGCTCATCGGCAAACGAGCTAGATGGTGTCGAGGACGGCGGAGGAAAGCAAACTGGGGCGCGTGTGGTTGCGAGTTAGAGAGAGGAGGCAGAGGCGAACTTAACGATAGCGGCGCTGCCTTGTTTTGGTCGCCGGAGACGCGGCTACGGCGAGTAGACAGCAGCGGAGCTCGCAGGTGCATGGCGCGGCGGCGGTACAGAGAGGAGAGGAGGGATTGGAGGGGCTACTAAGCACCAGTGGCTCACCGTGAATATGACGAAGGGGTCGAATCAGTCAGAGGAGCTCGGAATCGATAGCTAGGATGATGACGATCTCGACGGAGGATAGGAAGATGACTTCAATTGCGGGAGACTGTGGCCTTCCCGGCTCGATTCCTTTGGCCAGGCGAACAAGGACGACAAGGCGGTCTCGACGGTGCCCTTGGCACGGTGTGGGGTGGCCGGAGACGGTGGGGAGGAAGAAGACCTGGGAGCTAGGGTTTTAGCCAGAAAGGGGATTTTGCGAAGGAAGGCGAGAGGAAGCAAAATAGGTGTGGGGGATGAGAGGAGAGAGAGAGAGGCGGTTCTTATTCTCGTCTCCTAGAGTGTCGGAGTGCATCGCACCATCAGCGAGATCATCGGCAAGGGCGCTGCCAGGCAGCTGCTTCGCCGGGCAGGAGGAAGACGACAGAGGCAGAAGTGAAGCGGTACGGGGCCGGCTCGCGCTGTGCTGGACTGCTGCTGGGCCAGGGTTGGTTGCGCGCGAGCGGCAGAAGAAAGATGGGAAAGTTGGGCTATGGCCCAGTAGGGTTAGGAGTAGTTTTTATTTACTAAAAACATTTTTTAATTCTGTTTTCTTTTATCTCTTTATATTTTCATTTTCAAATCTGTTTTGTATAGTTTCAAAATACAAGGGACTTTGTAAATATTTGAAATATTGCAGGGGCCCTTATAAACAATTTGGGCTCCTCAATTTTGGTAGTTTTCAAAATTTTCAAAACCATTTGAATTGATTTCAAATAGAGAGAGGGAAAGGTTTTGCTTTTATTTCTTGCATGCATTTTAAATGATGCTCATTAATGCACAGTCAAGTCCTAATTATCATTTAATAAAACTAGGATTGTTACATGCGGTCACCGGTTGACACTCTTGCGATGCGATGTTAATGGCGATGCGACGTTGGCTATCAGCGTCGGCGGCTTCCCGCGTGTTCAGCGTTTCCTACCATTGTTTTCCGCGTCCTCCTCGCTTGAAAACTTCCCACACATTCCAAGCCGTTTCCCGCAAGGCATAATACGTGGCGGAGACAACAAGCCCAAAGCAAGAGCAAACCAGCAGCCAAAAAAGTGCCAGCCACCAGCATTCATGCCTCTCCGCAAGATCGCCAACTGGATGAAGATCCAGGATATGTGCCGCACTGTCTACCTGGACGTGGAGGTCGACAAGGTCCACCTCGAGGCCATGTTGCTGGCCCGACGCATGAGCGATGAGCAGGTGCTGGCCTTTAAGAAGGAAGGCCATGTGATGCGGCTCAGATCACTGTAGAGTTTCGGTGGGAAACACCAAGAGGAAGGTATGATGAGCACAGTAGTAAATCTTCCCTCAGTTATGAAACCAAGGTTATCGAACCAGTAGGAGGAAGGAAATTACTCCAAGGTGTTGCTAACAACTTGGAACCTGCACAACACAAACTCAAGACTTTGCCCCAACGTACAATGAGGTTGTCAATCTCATCGGTTTGCTAAAACAAAGGATTAAACGTATGCTGTGGAAGGTAATGATTTCTTGCAGAAAGTAAACAGTAACAGTAGATGATGTATCAATGGTAAAGATTGGACCGGGATCCACATTTCACTAGGGGTGTTCTCCTTAAGATAAATAACATAACATGCTGGGTAAACAAATTACAACGGGGCAATTGATAGGACTGAGCAAGGCATAACAATGCAATACTAGACATTCATGATCCTATGAGATTTGATTGGGCATTACAACAATATACATAGACCGCCATCCAACTGCATCTATGACTAGTAATCCACTTTCAGGTTATCATCCGAACCCCCTCCAGTATTAAGTTGCAAGCACGGATAACTGCTTTAAGCAATGTGTAAAGTAAAGAATACAATTGTTCCATGAACAAGATATTGTTGTTTTCTCCCTAGTAGCAACAACACATCTAAAACCTTAGAGATTTCTGTCACTTCCCCAGATTCAATAGAGGCATGAACCCACTATCGAGCATAAATACTCCCTCTTGGAGTCACTAGCATCTACTTGGCCAAGATAGCTATTAGAAACAGAGAGAATGCAAGATCTCAAAAAACACAGACATGATAGAATCAATAATCACAAATACATGATAGAATCAATAATCAATCAGACATAGCAATATCAATATCCATCAGATACCCGCAAACACAACATGCATGATTACAAATAGATGATCTTGATCATCAAGGGAGCTCACAAGATCTAAACATGATAGCACAAGGGAGGAGAAACAACCATCTAGCTACTATATGGACCCATAGTCCAAGGTGGAACTACTCACGCATCATACCGGAGGCTGGCATGGTGATGAAGAAGGCCTCCGGGATGATCTCTCCCCTCCGGCAAGGTGCCGGGAAGAGCTTTATATCCACTCGATCTAGGGACAATGGTGGCGGCGGCTACAGACTGTTTCGTGGAGATCTGATCTGGTACTTAGGGTTTTGGCATTATATAGGCAAAGAGGCAAGGAAGGAGAGAGGCCAGGGGGGCCACACCCTGCCCAGGTGCGGCCCAGGGTGGGCCCGCGCGTGGGGGGGGGGGGTTGCCACCCTGTGGCTCCCCTCTGGTCACCCTTTGGTCTCTGTGTTCTCCTTAGTCTAATATTGACTTTGGCTTTTGTCCCGTCCAATTCCGAGAATATTTCCTTACTAGCTTTTCTGAAACAAAAAACAGCAGAAAACAGGCAACTAGCACTGTGGCATCTTGTTAATAGGTTAGTCCCAAAAATCGTATAAAAATACCTCAAAGTGTAGATAAAGCATAGCAAAGTGGATACTAAACAAGCATAGAACATCAAAAATTATAGATACGTTTACAACGTATCAAGCATCCCCAATCTTAACGCATGCTCGTCCTCGAGTAGGTAAGTGATAAAAAGAATAATTTTTTAGGTGACATGCACCATCACAATCATGATCAAACCATTTGCAAGCATTGAAAGCTGGGATCAAAGTACTCTAAACATGAGCACGAAAGATGAAGTTCTAACAATACGACAAAGTAAATATGCTACAACATGAAAGGATACAAACAAAGATCATGAATAACAATGCATTGAGAGACGTTTGTTTGTTTCACATATAGAAAACATAGCGTAGTGGCATTCATCTTGTCCCTCATGGAGTAGCAAAACATAGATGCATAGGACACCCTCAAAGTTCATAAGGGTGACTAGATACAAATAGTTCAAGAACAAACAATATCAACATTATGAATCAATCAATAAGTTTTGGGACAATGCACATAGAACTAAGAATGGCAACTATGCTCTCTTAATTGGTGCCTATGGATAGAAGGTGGAGACTCAATATAAAAGTGGAAGAAAGGCACTTCAAAGGGAAGTAGGGATTTCAAGTTTCATAAAGAGCTTCCAAAAAGTATGGTACTTGTTACCTTTCAGCTCTCATTGCCCCTATCATAAGCATCTTGAAGTGACTAAGGTTAAAGTGAACAAAATATGGAGTATATGCTTGACCAAGTATAAGTTGGCAATCTCATGTCCCTTGAGTACGAGGTCCGTTCCTCATTCTACTCAACTTTAGTTACCGGTAAGTTCTTTTCATAGTAAATATATGTGTATCATAGAGAACTGCCAACGGGGTACCCCTTGCCCCATGATACAGGAGCTATCCCATATCAAAATGACAAGGCAGCAGATAATGAGCATCTCAGCAATCTTCTTATTTACATGGGAAAATGGTGCTTTTTTCTCTTCTTTCCTCTTTTTTTATTTTTCTCTTTCTCTCTCTCTCTCTCTCTCTCTCTCTCTCTCTCTCTCTCTCTCTCTCTCTCTCTCTCTCTCTCTTTTTATAAGAAGAATGCTTCATAGATTGCTCACTACGGTTATGCTGCAAGTTTCCACCATGATTAGGCATGGCTTAGGCTAGCGGCCCAGGCGTTTCTCCAACACATATACACAACTCCATGGACTTACAAGCTCCCCTTTTATTTCACACCGTCGACATCCATGAACAAAAGAGCATGATATCAACTGGGTAGATATTTACAGGTGTTGAAAGCGTTCCCCATGACAACACGGTTCTGCTAATTCCCAACTTATAAGTGCAAGAATATACAACATAGATGACACAATGGTTCAAGTTTATTAGGGGCAAGAAAATAAAGTGTGCCATCAAGTTTGTGAGAGATTTAATCACTAATTTTCACATAACAAGTTTGATTTGGAAGATAGATAAAACAACAATATACTTGGAATGGTGTACCACACCATGCATAAGAATTTATAGTGGACACTTTGGAATAACTTGGTTTCTTGGGAGTTGGATGCATGAGTAGAGCTTACTCAATACAAGTGGAGGCTAGCAAAAGACTGGGAGCGACCAACTAAGAGAGCAATTGTTGGGGATATACTTGTCGGGTATACCCACAGGACTCGCTGACCAGGGTAGCCCACCAACGGTTTAGAGCTTTGCTTCGCGGGCGGCCCAGTTAGAGAAAGAGGCCGGCTACGGCAAGTCCTAGAAGAGTTACTGACTTAGGCATGTAGTATTACTTATAGTCCAAGCTGTATCTAGTTACCGACTCTGTAACGTAGACGGATAGGTCTCTCCTGTAACCCTAGGCCCTGGTATCTATATAAAACATCCCTATGGGAGCCTTTAGGGTAATAACACCACAATCTACTCGCACATGCGAACCTCTCTTGTTATCCGCTGTAACATCCGTCTTACACCGATATATTACTAGGTTGCTAGTAGGAGTAGGATCCGATCACCGCAGTCGGGTCTGAACCTGCGTAAACTTGTGCTCACAACTCCTGGAACATCTGATGTCTCACACCCCATCTTTCCAACGCCACTAGGACCCCCTATGGCGTACTTGTCGACAATCCGACGACAGTTGGCGCCCACCATGGCGCAGGTGACCTTTGGAGCTTCATTCTAGGTGGAATCTGCATGTGCAGGAATCAACAAAACTATCGTCAAAGAAGAAGAAGAAGAAGAAGAAGAACAAGAATCCGACACCGGCAGAGCCGGACATCGAGGAAACCAACGAAGAAAAAGTTGACGAAGAGATCGAGATGGAGAATCAGGATGGAGATCCTATTAATACCACGCCGATCGACCCTCCTGTGGATGGACATGTCGTTACCAAGGGTGCACGTGAAATTTACAGAGATGCTCTAACGATTCCAATCACAACGGCTTCGGATCTTACTCTAGAGGCGCTGGAGAAAAGGGCTGAGGACCTAGAAAAGCAACATTTGTTTTTGCTCGAAGAAGCTACGTGCATCGTCGAGTTTAAGCAACAGTTAGACAGTGATCCTACCAAATATCAGCCAGATTTCAAGCGACATCCAAACAAAACAAGGGGAGGTCCGTTTCTTTCCAACAGGAACCCGGATATTCACAAAGACCTATTCGACGGAAAAATCGGAGAGAAGATCCGAGTCTATAGCACACTGTTGGAAAATGCTACTGCAGCTCGAGCCATCGTCGCCAATAATCCGTCTCCACAGCAGGTCCAGCAGTGCGTTGCGTTGCTGGACAAAGGATTAAAGCATTAGAAAATGGCCACGTCATTCAGCGGCAAGCTGGCTTCCAAGTCAGAATTTTGCCACACTGGCGCCGACCAAAGCGTTGGTGGAAGGCTACACATGGATACGGATCAACGCTATCGTCCCCGTGGAGGAGAAGAGAATTCAAGGACCGGCTCAAACGGCCACTCTCGCGGGCCGGCATGTGACTGGGCAAGAGTTATTCCGGTTGCATCTGAAGATGCTATCAGGGCAATGGTTCCTCATCAGGACCATCGTCGGCAAAATAACCGCCATAGAGAAGACCCGGAAGCACGCCGCCAGCGAGAAGATCAAGATCGGCTAAGGATGCCACCACCGAGCTGTTTGGCTGGTAACGCCAGACAAAGAGATGATCCGGATCGTCCCGAATCAAGTAGGGACAGAGCCCAAAAAAACCGGCATCGGAGTCAGCATAATGAGGCTACACCGCCACTACCACGTAACCCAGCCAGAAATAATCCACCAGGGCCACCCTCACCCCCAGGCAGCGATGATGAAGGATCCATACATAGCCATGGAAGCTATAGGGGCGGAGGCGGCAATGGTGAGAGGAGAAGCAGAAATCCGACACCGCCGTGCAGAAGCCGTGAGCCTACAAGGCGCAGATCTCTCTCACCAAACGACGCTCGCCATCATATTGAGTCAAACATAGAGGCACGGAAGTACGAGGAAGAAGATGTGTATGTGGGACCAAAGTGCTTTGTCCCACGCATACGTCGGACCAAATTTCTGGTTGACTTTGGTATTGCCAAACACATCCAGCCCTACGACGGTGCGGCTCGGCCAGATACCTGGCTTCAGGATTTTTTTCTAGGCCTGCTGCATCGCCAAAGGAGGAAAAAGCCTAGTCGCAGTCCGATATCTCCCGCTTATGCTGAGGAAGACGACTTGATCATGGCTCAATGAGCTGCCAGAGAACTTGATTCACAACTGGTATGACATGCAAAGTGATTTCTTTTCAAACTTCGAGGGAACATACAGGAGGCCCTACACAGTCGGAGACTTGCAGCGTTGCATGCAAAGACCCAGAGAAACCTGTCGGGATTACCTCGGACGCTGGATTGACACGAAGAACTCCCGCGAAGGAGTAAACGAGCAAACTGCGATAGAAGCTTTCATTGCAGGACTCCCAGTCAGACTTTTGCGTCACAGACTGAAGCACGACCACATCACATATTTGGGAGAGATGATAGAGACAGCAAGCAAATATGTTGATGCCGATGATGATAGAGATGGCTGCAAAATATTCTGGCCAATCCCAATGCGGCCAAACAGCCAAAACAACAAGCTTAGACGCCAAAGAACACCTCGAATGAAAAATCGGCTCCGGATAACGCAGTTGTCAATGCAATGTTAGGATCTGGAGGATGAGGAGGGCGTGGAGGCGATCGGGGTAGAGGCCATGGAACTTCCCGAATCCAAGGCAGAGGAGATCAACAACCCGGAAGAACCTATACCTGGGCTGACATTGCCAATAATCCCTGTGTCCACCACTTGGATAGTAACGGAGGATCTACCTCTACCCACACAAATGCCGAGTGTCGTTTCAATGACGACATAAAAAGACGAATCCGCTAGCTACAGAGCCAAGCGATGAAAGGAAAGAAAAATTCCGAGAAAGGCAAGGAGCCCAAGGAAGATTCCGACATGGAAGAAGCGGATACCGCACAGCCCAAGTCGGACAGAAAGAAGGAATTTACGACTAAAAAAGACGCATACATCTGCTTCCTTGGATCTCAGCCAGCTAAGGCGGTTCTCCATGAGCTCAATCACACGGTTTCAGCTGTTCCACAATTCCAGGATTGGTCGGACATAACCATCACCTTTGATCGCTCAAATCACCCGAGGAAAACACATCGTCAGGGAAAGTACCCTCTGGTCGTCAATCCTCTTATTGATGGCTATGAGTTTTCTAAAACACTCATGGACGGTGGAAGCAGCATTAACATCCACTACATCGAGACGCTCCACCGCATGAAGCTACACGAGAGCCAGTTGAGTTATAGTAGTGTAACTTTCCATGGCATTGTACGAGGGAGACATGCGGATTCTCTGGGTGAGATTACTCTAGAAGTGACATTCGGAACCCGGAATAATTACCGGATGGAGCCACTCTATTTGGAGGTGGTACCATTCAAAAGTGCTTACCACGCCATCTTCGGTCGTCCGGCTTACTAGGCGTTCATGGCTCGCCCCTGTTACATCTACAACATGATTAAACTTCCAGGTCTAAAAGGCGTAATAACAATCCGGGGAAATCTGAGGAAGGCGCGAGAGTGCGATGAAGGATCTGTTGCCTTCCCGAAGCCGTGCTGCATGCCCAGGAGTATTAGGAGATCAAGAATACCATCAACCCGTCTGAGATGACCGCTATGAAGAACAAGGTGCTGAAGCCAAGTTTGGAGTTCAAGGCGTCGGAAGAGACGAAGAAAACGTCGCTGAAGGAAGATGATCCCTCCAAGACGACGAACATAGGGGTAGGCTTAGACCTCGCATAGGAAAGCGCGTTCATCGAGTTCCTCAATGATAATAGTGACATCTTCGCATGGCAGCCTTCTGACATGACCAGAGTATCTAGGGAACTTGTCGAGCACTCTCTTAATGTGTACCCTGATGCTAAACCCGTCAAACAGTCTTTACGACGGTTTGGTGATGAAAAGCGCAAAGCGATAGCCAAGGAATTAGCCGGATTCATAACAGAGGTCATCCACACAGATTGGATGGAAAATCATGTACTCGTCCCTAAAAAGGACACTATTGATTTAAGGATGTGTGTTGATTATACCGCTTTGAACAAGGCATGCCCAAAAGACCTGTTCCCCTTGCCAAGAATCGATCAAGTTATCTACTCAACGGCAGGGTCGAAATTACTCTGTTTTCTCGACGCATATTCCGGATATCACCAAATACCTATGAAAGAATCGGATCAAATAAAGACGTCTTTCGTCACTCCTTTCGGAACCTTATCCTACAAAGCTATGCCTTTTGGCTTAAAGAACGCAGGAGAAACATATGAACATACTATGCAATGTTGTTTTAACGATCAAATCGGACGCAACGTCCATGTATACGTAGACGACATAGGAGTTATGTACAAAAGGAAGGGAACTTTAATTTCCGACTTGGAGGAAACATTTGCTAGTCTAAGAAAATTCAACATGATGCTAAATCAGAAGAAGTGTTTCTTTGGAATTCCAGTCGGAAAACTGTTAGGTTTCATCGTCTCTGAGCGAGGCATAGAGGTGAACCAGGACAATATCAAGGCTATACTCAACATTACCAGGCCAACTCGCCTGAAGGACGTGCAACGACTCACTGGTTGCATCGCAGCAGTGAGTCGGTTCGTCATCCGGCTTGGCGAAAGAGCCGCACCTTTATACAAACTCTTGAAGAAAACTGACAAGTTTGTCTAGACCTAGGAAGCCGAAGCTTCCCTACAAAGTTTGAAAGACCTACTTTCAAACCCACCAGTTCTCGCAGCGCCAGAACCTCAGGAGCCTATGTTACTCTACATTGCAGCGACCAACAAGGTCATAAGTGTGGTAACAGTAGTGGAGCGTGAGGAAGAAGGCCACGAGCATAAGGTGCAGCGTCCAACTTATTACCTGAGTGAGGTCCTGACAGAGTCAAAACAACGGTATCCACACCATCAAAAGCTAGCCTATGGAGTGTTCTTTGCATCCAGAAAGCTATGCCACTATTTTCAAGAGCACAAGATCACAGTGGTGAGCACCACTCCCCTGCGAGATATAATCAATAACCGCAACGCCACAGGACGTGTCGCAAAGTGGGGAATAGAGCTTGCATATTTTGACATTGAGTACAAGCCGCGTACAGCAATCAAATCCCAAATACTTGCCAACTTTGTCGTTGATTGGACAGAGACGGCAGAAAGCACAAGTCCTCCAGACTCAGAATTTTGGAACCTTCACTTTGACGGATCAAAAGCATGAGGAGGCTCGGGGGCTAGCGTGGTGCTCAAATCACACCAAGGAGATAAGTTAATCTATGTGTTGCAAATACATTTTACGGCAACCAACAATGTTGTCGAGTATAAAGCATTGTTGCATGGAATACGCATGGCCAAAAATATTGGCATAACAAGACTCATGTGTTACGGAGACTCGGATTTAGTTGCTCAATAAGTATCTGATATCTGCAACGCAAACAAACACATGGCAGCATACAAGGCTGTTGTGGATGAATTATCTAAATCGTTTGAGGGTTTTGAAGTAAAACACATCCTTAGAGGAGAAAATGACGAAGCAGATGCTCTATCAAGGATAGGCTCTGCGCCGAAACAAGTACTAGATGACGCTTTTCTAGAGAATTTAAGGGTCCCCTCCATAGTCGGACTTGATGAGGACTTTCCGACGAAGTCCGACTCACCTTTAATAGCAGTTCTAGTTGTAATTCCTAGCTGGACAAAACCCTATCTGGATTTCCTAATAGACGGAAAATTACCCGAAGACGAAGTCTTGAGCCGGCAGATCGTCCGACGAGCAAAAGCCTACACTATAATAAATGGTGAGCTCTATAAGCGTAGTGTTTCCGGCGTTTTCCAGCGATGTATTTCTTTGGAAGAAGGAGTGGAAATCTTACGAGAAATCCACGAAGGCGAGTGTGGTCATGATACGTCAAAAACATATCTATAATTTTTGATGTTCCATGCTTGTTTAGTATCTACTTTTCTTTGCTTTGTCTACACTTTAAAGTGTTTTTATATGTTTTCTGGTACTAACCTATTAACAAGATGCTACAGTGACAGTTGCCTATTTTTTCTGTTTTGGTTCCAGAAAAGGCAGAAAATCAATATTCTCAGAATTGGACGGGACAAAAGACAATATTTTACCGTGGGGAACACGATGCCAGAATACGAGACAGCGAAGAGCCACCAGGGGGCCATGCCCCTGGACGCGTGGCCTATGTGGGCCCGCGCCTGGGTGCCCCCTGCCTCGCCTCTTTGCCTATAAAGACCCCCCGATACCAGAAACCTAAGTACCCGATCAATCTTCCACGGAACAGTCCGTAGGCGCCGCCACCATCGTCCCTAGATCAGGAGGGATCTGAAGCTCTTCCTGGCATCCTGCCGGAGGGGAGATTATCCCGGAGGCCTTCTTCTTCATCATGCCAGCCTCTGGTATGAAGCGTGAGTAGTTCCACCTTGGACTACGGGTCCATGTAGTAGCTAGATGGTTGTATCTCCTCTTTTGTGCTTTCATGTATAGATCTTGTGAGCTCCGTTCATGATCAAGATCTAATATATTTGTAATCATGCATGTTGTGTTTGCGGGGATCCGATGGAAATTAAGATTATTATGTTGGTTTGATTAATGGTTTTGTCTTATTGATTCTATCATGTCTGTGTTGTTTGTGATCTTGCATGCTCTCCGTTTCTAGTATCTATCTTGGACAAGTAGATGCTAGTGACTCCAAGAGGGGGTATTTATGCTCGATAGTGCGTTCATGCATCTATTTAATCCAAGGGAAGTGACAGAAATCTCTATGGTTGTAGATGTGTTGTTGCTACTAGGGAGAAAACAACAGTCTCTTGTTCATGGAACAAGTGGATTGTTTACCTTACAGACTTTGCTTAAAGTAGTTATCCATTGCTTGCAACTTAATGATGTAGGGGGTTTGGATGATAACCTGAAGGTGGATTACTAGTCATAGATGCAGTTGGGTGGCGGTCTATGTATCTTGTTGTATTGCCCAATCGAATCTCATAAGATCATGAATGTATAGTATTGCATTGTTATTCCTTGCTCAGTCCTATCAATTGTCCTGCTGTAATTTGTTTACCCAGCATGCCATGTTTGTTTATCTTAAGGAGAACACCTCTAGTGAACTATGGACCCCGGTACAATCTTTACCATTGATACATCTTCCGTTGTTACTGTTTACTTTCTGCAAACCACCATTACCTTCCACACCATGCAGTTAATCCTTTGTTTTCAGCAAACCGGTGAGATTGACAACCTCACTGTTCGTTGGGGCAAAGTCTTGAGTTTGTGTTGTGCAGGTTTCCAGTTGCTTGCAACACCTTTGAGTCGTTTCCTTCCTCCTACTAGTTCGATAACCTTGGTTTTTTACTAAGAGAAGAACTTGCTACTTTGCTTATCATACCTTGAACAGCTGCGAACAATCCCTATTACATGGCCATTTGCGGTCTGGGGGCTTGATATGGTAGGGCCGTTTCGTACGGCAAAATATGGATTTACTCATCTACTAGTGATGGTGGATAAATTTACAAAGTGGATTGAGGCTAAACCCGTAACCAGTTGCGACCGAGCCACGGCCAGAAAGTTCGTTGAGGACGTGATCATCCGATTCAGATATCCGCACAGTATAATTACTGACAATGGGAGCAATTTTTCCATGGAGGAACTTGCCGAATTATGTGAAGAACAAGGGATCCGACTCGATATTGCATCAGTCGCGCATCCACAAGCTAATGGACAATTCAAAAGAACTAATGGTCTTATTTTACAAGGACGAGGATGTTGACCCCAAGCACGCCGCCAAGAGCAACGACAAGGGCAAGAACCCCTTCGTGAAGAACGCGCCAGTCTACCACACTTTCCTTGGCACCCCCACTGTCCGACAGCAGAAGACCTCTATGAGGATCCTGATGGCTACTCTACCCCCAGTCCCCTAGTACCTGCGCTGGTCGGAGGTTCCAATTACTTGGGACAGGACGGACCACCCAGACCTTATTCCTACAGAGAACCAATACGCCATGGTCATCAACCCCTTGATTAACGGCGTTGAGTTCACCAAGTGTATGGTGGATAGTGGAAGCAGCATCAACATCATGTACCTGGGTACACTACAGAAGATGAACTTGACGGAGGCAAACCTAAGGCGGACCAACACCATCTTCCATGGTGTAGTTCCTGGTCGGGAGGCTCGGTCCCTTGGGTGCATCACACTTCAGGTTGCCTTTGGCGATGTTAATAATTACCGCCAAGAGCGCATGACCTTTGAGGTGGTCCCCTTCGAGAGCGTGTACCACGTCATATTCGGCCGCGACATTTTCCACACGTTCATGGCCAAGCCATGCTTTGTCTACAACAAACTCAAGATACCCGGACCAAATGGTTTCATCACCATATCCGGAAGCTTTACCAAGGCAAGGGGCTGCAAGATTAATGAAGCAGCCTTTGCGGAAGCTGTCCTCTACAGCGAACAATTCAAAGAGATCCAGAGCAAGGTCGATGACTCAGAGATGCCCGCGTCGAAGAAGCGGATCTCCGACTCAGCTCCTGCATTCAAGGCCGCCATCGAGACCAAGCCGGTGGAACTTGTGGTAGGCGATGCCTCCAAGGTCACCGTCATTGGGACGAACCTAGATCCCAAATAGGAAAGCGCGCTCATCGAGTTCCACCGTGAGAATAGGGACATCTTTGCCTGGCAACCTGCCGACATGAAAGGTGTACCTAGGGAACTTGCCGAGCACAGCTTAAACATTGATCCAAAATGCAAACCAGTGAAACAACCTCTACGACGCTTCGGAGACGAGAAGAGACGCGCCATTGGCAAAGAAATAGCTAGGTTACTTAAGGCTATATTTATCCGAGAAGTCCTTCACACCCGATGGGTGGCCAATCCTGTACTTGTCCCCAAAAAGGGAACCAAAGAATTAAGAATGTGTGTTGATTACACCGGCTTGAACAAAGCATGTCCCAAAGATCCGTTTGCTTTGCCTCGCATTGACCAAGTCATTGACTCGAAGGCTGGCTCAGAACTTTTGTGTTTTCTCGATGCATACTCAGGATACCACCAGATCAAGATGAGGAAGTCAGACCAATTGGCCACTTCGTTCACTACCCCATACAGCACATTTTGCTATGTTACGATGCCCTTTGGGCTGAAAAACGTAGGTGCTACGTACTAGCGGACAATGCAACATTGCCTTCATGACCAAATTGGTCGGAACGTTCACACCTATGTGGAATATATCATGGTGATGTCTAAAAAGTCAAATGACTTAATCTCTGACTTAAAAGAAACCTTTGATAATCTCCGGAAATACAACATGATGCTTAACCCTAAGAAGTGCGTCTTTGGGGTTCCAACCGGCAAATTGTTGGGTTTCATCGTTTCCCAGCGCGGAATCGAGGTCAACCCGGAGAAAATCAAGTTCATCTTAAACATAAACCGTCCGACATGCCTAAAGGACATTCAACGACTAACAGGTTGTGTTGTAGCAGTTAGTCGGTTCGTCAGCCGACTTGGAGAGAAGGCTCTATCGCTGTACAAGTTGCTGAAGAAGGTGGACAAATTCACGTGGACGGACGAAGCAGATGCAGCATTGAAGCAGCTCAAGGAGATTCTTTCCTCAGCGCCCATCTTTGCAGCACCCGAGCCTGGAGAGCCCCTGCTAATCTACATGGCGGCAACCAACCGGGTAATCAGCATCGTCGTCGTGGTAGAGCGGAAGGAACCAGGCTATGAGCACAGAGTTCAACGACCAGTTTACTATGTGAGCGAGGTCTTGACGGAGTCCAAGCAGCGTTACCCGCACTACCAGAAGATAGCTTATGGAGTATTGCTTGCTTCTCGGAAGCTCAGGCATTACTTTCAGGAGCAGCCAATCATAGTGGTGAGCAAGACTCCACTGTCCGACATTATCAACAACAGTGACGCTATGGGAAGGGTCACAAAGTGGGGCATTGAACTTGCCACCTTCGAGATCACCTACAAGAGACGCGACGCTATCAAGTCACAAGCCTTGGCGGATTTTATCGCAGATTGGACGGAGATGCCAGATGCTACTCCGTTGCCGGAACCAGAGTACTGGGTGATGCACTTTGACGTATCAAAGTTGCTCAACGGATCGGGGACTGGTGTACTGCTATAGTCACCAACATGAGACAAGCTACACTACGTTCTGCAGATCCACTTCGAGGCTACGAACAACATGGCGGAGTATGAAGCACTCATTCACGGACTACGTGTAGCCAAGAATATTGGCATCAAGCACATAGTTTCCTGTGGAGATTCCGACTTGGTCGCCCAGCAGGTGGTTGGCACCTGGAATGCGTGAAACCCTATGATGGTGGCATATCGAGACGAAGTGGACGAGATAGCCAAGAGCTTCTTAGGCTACGAAGTCAAGTATCTGCCTAGGGAGCAAAACGAGGCGGTTGATCTGCTGTCTAAGCTTGGATCAGGGCGCAAAAGAATTCCACTAGGAGTTTTCCTAGAGCATCTACGTACACCATCCGTGAAGGGAGCCGACATCGACAATCCGGATAGAGCTGACTCTTTCGTCCACATGGTGGCAAAGGTCCCTCCGGCTTGGACAAAACTGTTCATGGAATATCTCGAACACGGAACTTTGCTCGATGACGAGGTCAAAAGATGGAAAATAGTACGATGAGCAAAGGGTTATACCATAATCAATGGACAACTCTACAAAAGGAGCACTACTAGTGTATACCTAAAGTGTGTTTCCCGGCTAGAAGGTATGGAAATCCTACGCGAAATCCATCTCGGAGATTGCGGGCATCATGCCGCTCCTCGATCGTTGGTCGCGAAAGCCTTCCGGCAAGGATTCTACTGGCTGACCGCGAAGGCGGACGCTGACAAGCTGGTTGAGACATGCATGGGATGCTAGTATTATGCCCGACAACTACATGTTCCTGTTGAAGAATTGCGAACAATACCAATAACTTGGCCGTTTGCAGTCTGGGGGCTAGACATGGTGGGACCGTTATAGACAGCTCCATGTGGGTTTACGCATCTGCTTGTAGCAGTTGATAAATTCACTAAATGGATAGAAGCTAAACCCATTAGAAAGCTTGATGGGGCAACTGCCCTCAGGTTTGTCCGGGATCTAGTGGTGAGAGTTGGTCTCTCACATAGCATTATCACCGACAATGGCAGCAACTTGTCACTCGGAGAAGTGGAGGCTTATTTTTGGGAGAAGGGCATCCGACTTGACCTTGCATCTGTGGCACACCCACAATCCAATGATCAGGTTGAGCGAGCCAATGGATTAATTCTGCAGGGAATCAAGCCACGTCTTGAGGCACCGCTACATAGAGCAGCTGGAGCCTGGGCGGAAGAATTGCCATCTGTGTTGTGGAGTTTACGAACTACACCCAATAGATCCACCGGCTACACCCCTTACTTCATGGTATATGGAGCTGAAGCCATCCTACCTTCCGACATACTTCACGATGCACCAAGAGTTGCCGCCTACGACGAAGATGACGCTGAAGAATCCAGACGCCTAGATGTGGACCTTCTCGAGGAGGAGCGCGTTTTGGCATGCCAAAGATCCGCCATCTACCAGCAGAAGCAACGCAGCTTCCATAGTCGCCATGTTTGGCATCGCTCGTTTAAAGAGGGGGATTTGGTGCTTCGACTTAAGCAGAAGAAGTCACACAAATTATCCCCGCCATGGGAAGGACCATTCATCATAAGCAAGGCGCTACTCAATGGGTCTTACTACCTCGTTGACAATCGTGAACTGAAGGATAGACCCAACGAGGATCATAAGCGTAAGCGACGTGACCCGGATGATGACTACCTGGAGCTTGATCGGCCATGGAACATAGCACAGCTATGTCCTTTTTACACTTAGCATTTTTATCTAATTGTGTACCTCTTATATGATCAATGAAATAAAGCTCTCTGGTTCACTCATATTTCTGAGTCTTTTACCTCCTTTAGTGTTCATTTTTGGATCATATAAAACCTTTATGCACAAGCTTTGCGATTGCACTTGTGAAAATTCCACCTACGGGTGTTAGCTTAAGTTTTCTGGTCTACACGTTCTTTGTCGTTTTTATGTGGATTCTGGAGTAGTGACTTTTGGCACTTATTGTTGGCGATTTTGTGCTTTGGTTATTGACGGTGCCATTGGGAATCATCACCTAAGCGCATGGTTTCGACAACGAGTCTTCCGACTCACGAAAAGTCAAGCATAAGAACCAAAGTAATGGATAAGCCAACACTTGCTTAAAAATATATACATGCTAGAAATAGTTCTTAAGTAGTAGGACATACAACATTGTTCTTCGCCTTAAGTTAATACATAGTTTGTTCCGCATAAGCATCAAAGGTGAAACAAATATTACAAGTTGTTTTTTATTCCTTTGGCGCAGGAGACTTGGAAGCAGCGTCATCGGCAGCAGGAGAATCACCCTCAAAGTCGGCAGTGTGAAGGGACTCGGAGGAGCTTTGGTTGCCGCCATCGATGGTGTTCATCGGCACGAAGACGTTGACATCGACTAACTCGGCAACTCTGGTGTCATATCCCGCGAGTGACGACAAGATGGGTTCGTGATTAATCTCTTTGCCATCATCATCTACATCGGGAATACCAGAGGTCACCGTGTTGATGTCGGCATCTTCGTAATGTGCCTTCACCATTGACAGCGCCATCCTTGCACCGGCCCGTGCACATGAAGCTTTCCATCTTGTGATACGCTCGGGGGCTCGGCGCAGGATCTCCGAGAACTTCGCCACAGAGTTCGATGCCTTGATATTAATCTAGAGGGGTTTGGCAATCTTTTTGGCTTGCGCGATGGCGGTGTTGATGAAGTTGCCGGCAAGAACCATGCATTCCTTTGCTGGAGGAGGCGACCGGTTAAACCCATAGGAGCTGCAAATTCCGAAAAGAATCACATGAGTTCAAAAATTCAGAGTATCTAGACTACAGAAATCCAAGACGGGGAATCACTTACTGAAGATGCTGGCTTCAGCCAGAGGGTATCCGCCAAGGAGTCCCATTCTTGTTGGAGGATCTTGTACGCCTCATGATGGCGTTGATTCTGCTCATCAGCAGCTTTCTTCTGATCTCTTAAGATCGAGATCTCCTCCTTCAAGCGGTTCATCTCCTCGGTGGCGGAGTCCTGCAAGGCTTTCATGGATTCTTCATGCATCTTCAGCATGTCCTTCATCTCCTGCTTAAAGATCTTGTTCTCGCTATCCAACTCCTGAATGTGCTTGGATTGCTCGACAATGTCCTTAGCCTTGGCAATGGTTTCTTCAAGTCAGAGAAAGCAAAGTACACAGTGAGTACTCGGAGAATACACAAGTTCAAGTCAGAATACGAAAAAGAAAGGAAAAACAGACGCTTCCTCTTGATGATTTGTTCCTTCAAGAAGGCAGTTTTACCCTTTTCGGCTTCCAGGTCCGCGCGCATCTTCTGGTACTTGTCGTTGGCCATGCCCCTCCGATCATTCTCGTTCTGTGGAAAAAAGAAAAAATTAAACGTTGTTTGGTCTGCTTGGAGCATCTAGCCGTAAAATTTCCACCTAGACACTCGGGGGCTACAGCGAGAGTTTTTAACTTAGCAATATGCTTAGCTTTTCTTTAAGCATCTAGTCAGAACTAATATAGTTCTCGATTAGAAGCTTGGGGGCTACAGTATAAAGTTTTTAACTCGGATATATGCTTAGCTTTTCTTTAAGCATCTAGTCGGAACTAATTCAGTTACAACTAGAGGCTTGGGGGCTACAGTATTGAAATTTATAAACACTGCGTATGCTACTCTTAAAGCATTTAGTCGGAATAGTTCATTCCACCTATATGCTTGGGGGCTACAGTGAGAAGTTTTCTAGCTTAGTCACTCTTAGAGCATTTAGATGCAAAGACCTATGGTTTTCCGTCTAAATCCTCGGGGGCTATAGTGGGATATTCATATGAAATATAAAAGGCAAATAAAACTTACAAGTGAAATGATCTTAAGGTTAGTAGCACTCTTAGCCAGCAGCTTGCCAAAGGACACGTTGTTTCCTTGCAAGATCTCTGCTTGCTGGAGAATCTCCTCTAGACCGCACGTCAGAGATGTCGGCGCCGCACCAGGAACCAGAGCAGTTCTATCCGGCGTAAGTACCAGATAGACTATCTTTGGATACTCTATGGCTTTCTTGGGTGCGGGGGCGCCGCCTACGGCAGAAGTACCAGCTTCCACCACCGCCTTACCGCAACCGATGGCATCCTTAGCCGGAGCTTCAGCCATTGGGTGTGTGGCACTCTCCTGCGTCACCTGCTCGCTGACGACAGCAATCTCAGTAGAAGCACCTGAGTCCACTTCCATGGCGGAAGGGACAGATGCCTCCTTAGCTTGTGAGCTTGTCGGAGCAGAGGAGGGATTGACGCTAGGAGTGACAGGGCGATGGCGGGAGATGCGTCGCGATGCAGCATGTCCTTGATGGTTCTAGAAGTGTAACTACATCGGTGAATTACGCTCCTAGATACAAGCCTGGATGAACGGTAGTGGTTGAAATAGTACGGTGGGGCCCCAAAAGCCACTCACGGGTAGACCTTTCGGCCGTCCCAACCACTTCCAATTCATCGGGACCTGTACGAGCGGCGTAATCGGCAGGCGAAGGGATCAACTACATACACAAATGAGTATGTATGCAAGCCACCATACAAAAGTACATCAGAGCCATTCCATCTAGAAAGAAAGGAAATATAGCAACGCCATACGGCAAGATTCAAATGACCTAGATAGATATAATATTTTAGGATAATTCCTCATACATCACACATCAGAGTATCAAGCGGAAGCGGCAAAACAAAGTCCGAGTACGGATAAGAAGCAAATCGGCATAAGATGCCATAGAAATAAGCACATCCCGCCCACAGATCTCACGGATTCCCGTTCTCGGAATCTCTACACCGAACGATCGTTGCCCACATCATCAGCCTCTTCCACCCAGTATCCGTCCTGCAAGGGTACCTGTTCATCTGAACCAATAATTTATCGTGTGAGACCCTAAGGGTACTCAGCAAGTCTTTATGCCTCTAAAGGGGACACAACCTGGGGTGACGCAATTGCAGCGAAAGATAAACCCTAACAGTTCTATAGATAAACGCTAACCATCTGTCTAACCAATGATAGACGGATGTCCGTGAATTAATGACAACAGTTATAATAGTAACTTCATCAGATCCATCCTCCTCCTCGCTTACCAACGAGGAAGCGGACGAACAACCCCCCATCCGTTGGCAATTTTATTAACCATTCCATGAGTGTTGCACTATTTACTAGTCAATTACTTAGTAAGATTAAAGCGGTACTTTAGTTATGCTTGTCTATGATCGAGAAACTGTGCTCCAAGTCGTCCATAACCGCGGACACGGCTTTCAGAAAGTTTTACCCTACAGGGGTGCACAAATAGCAACACACACTCGATCAACCTCGGAAAAAACCAAATCAAAACCCAACGAGGCCTTCACGACAAAGCAATCACAAGATTCAGAAATATTTCAGGGGGCCACCCCTTGGAGTACACCCGCAACGAAGCTAGCTGACTCCGAGACGGACCCGAGGTTTGGGTGGACGGCTGTGAGCGACTGGGAACCCAAAACTGGGCTTGTCGACACCGCGAAAACGTGTCCCGATCCTAAACAGTACAGTGTGCTCCTCGCACAATCGTAGATACAGTAATAAAGCATGGCATAAGTACAGGAGAGTAAACAAAACCTCAAACTAGTTTGTGGCCCCAAGAAATAAGACTGAATCAAGCTCTGGCTCAGGGGGGGTCCCATAAGCCTCCCGGATGTGGATAGCGCGAATATTCAAGGAACAGGTTTCAAGTACTCGGGGTCCTACGGGACACAAGTGAGCAGGAAAAACCAAATAGCAGATATTGCCCACCGGTGCCACTTTCATTAGTTATCCCATTACTACTCAGGTTAAGTTGTTTAGGTACCTCGTTATCCATCAGACTCTCACATACCCTACACATGCTGTTCTACGACTCGCATGGCTCAAACAACTCCTGTAGTAATGGCTCATGGGATGGAGGAACAAGCTTGGTGGGGTTTAAAAGTAAAAGCTATGCAATACTTGGGATTCAGTTTAATGCAATCGCGATTCAATGATGCAAGAATAAGATAGAGGCAATAGGTATTGTATGTATGCAAGCATGTGGTAGTGCTTTCCTGGCAACTCAGTTGAAGCGAGAGACGGATCTGGGTAGTGCTCCTGGTTCTCTTGATATATCCCCTGCTCAGAGTCTATCCGAAGAAGAACCAAACAAACAAGGGCCAACATAAATAAAGTGCACAAGCATAGGAATAAAATGCATCAAGCAAACAATCATGCCATGATGAATGATGCACAAGTTGCATGGCAATAAAGTAGCATGGCATGGGTGAGGTGTGGTATACAAGAATAAGTCATTTTATTAAGGTTTGGCCACATTTTATTGCCATATTAGTTGCTGTATATTATATATTTACATGATGCATGCTGCAATTGAAGTCATGGATAGCATGAACAGAAAGGTCTCGTCGAGCTGATCATTTTAGACATATCATTTGTTAAATTCGGAGTTATAAATCAAAAGTTATTAATTTATTAAGTTTCAGTGGCATTTGTTGTAATTTACTCAACTTGGAATTTTAAATGTGCAAAAGGTAATTTGGATAGCATATTTGAAATCCTCACATTTTTCTGATTCAAAAACATCTATTATTTGTATTATTTGGAATTATGAATTTAATTTTATTAAAAGTCAAATTATTAATTAGGGTCAAAGTCAAGGGTTTGACTAGATAGGGTCAAACTTGGTCAAATTTGAAAACATGGTTGAATTCATATTTTGAAAACATTTACTTTTCATTTTGAAAGTTTTTACAAATTCGAGTTATTTCAAAAGATATGAATTTAATTAGATTTAAACATTTACTGAATTTTTATTTGATTTCAGAAAACTCAGCGACTTTTATCACTCGGGGCAATCTACCCACCGGCAATGACATGTGGGCCAGAGGGCGAGAAGGGCCACCGTGCGCGGGTCCGAGCGGGGTATGACACGTGTGCGAGGCGGGGAGTGCGGGTTGAGGGAGGCAACAGTGCGGGTGCCTTTTTGCAAAAGGGCATCCGACGCTGACTGGGGGCCAGGGGACTGCGGGTTGAGCTGCCAGAAGAAGGAGGGCCTAAATAGAAAAGCGTCTGGGTTGGTTTGTCTGACGAACTGAAGAACTGGACGCGAAAACGGCCAGCTGACTCCAATCTTAGATGGAAGATGTCGAGCAAACGGTTACGAATTTGGGCAAGCCTCAAAAATAAAAGATGCAGATCTACCGAAGGGCTCCAACTTTGCAAAAACAAGTTTCTTCAAAGGGGGACTGTACGCGTCAGGAAGGAAGGAGGAACAGAGCGGCACTAGGACGTCGATGCGCCGCCGCGGCTGCTGCTGTTCGGCCGGAGCTCGCCCGCGAGACGGCTAACTTCAGGCGATGATGGCGAGAGCTCCTTTGGGAATTTTGCTATTCCACAAAATACAAAATTGAAGAGGGGACTATCCTCTACAAGTTTTGTGTTTTATGAATCGACGGCGGCGGACTGTACAGGTTGCTAGCTTGCGAGAATTCGAGATAGAAAACTGCTGCTCGGGCTGCTGCTGCACTACTGCAGAAGATGCGGTGGTTTATGCGCGCGCGACGAGCGCCAAACGGCAAGGTACGTCGATGGACTGCTGAGAGAGGTAGAGGAAGATGCAGAGAGGAAGGTGGCCTGCTCACCGAGGTCCTGATGCAGAGCCCGAACGAGTCGCAGAGGATGGGCTATCAGTTGGCGAAGAAACAGCCGACCGCACGCACGAACGCAGGTTCCAGGAAGCAGACCTTGACGTCGCCGTCGATCCCTAGCGTCTCCTGACTCGGTTCTGCGGCGAGGATGTCAAGGACGGTGGCGCAGTTCCATTCCCACCAGCGGCATGGGCTCTGGAGCTCGAGGTCGAGGGGAGAGGCTCTGCCCCTTGCAGATTGGTAGGGAGAAAGAAGAGAGGGAAAAAGAAGGAGAGTGCGGCGGCGGAGGAAAAGAACGGGAACTAGGGTTCAGGGGCGCCTCGGCTTGGGGATAAGAAGAGGAGGGGGGAATGACGCGGCTGACGGCGACGCGACGGGGACCTGCTCCGTTTGGAGACCGACAGAGAGAGGCGCAAGCGGAGAAGAAGCACAGGGGCGATGGCGCCGTGAGCGAAGGGGTACTGGGCCAGAGGGAGGAGAGAAGGGGGGGTTCCTGGGCTGCTGTTGCACTTGGGCAGCTGCGGCTGGTAAGGCCCAGGTAGGCTGCTGCTGCTACCCTCTCACTCTTTCTCTTTTCCTTTTATTTTCATTTGTTTTGTTTGTTTTCAAATTCAAGCAACCTTTTTATTTCAAAACTGTTTGAACCTTGCAGATAGCTTTGAGCAGAGAATTAGGGAAGGCCAAGGATAGAAAAGAGGGAGAAAAAAAATAAACAGAAGAGGGGAGGAGTGATGCCCACATGATCATGCAAGTATGGGGATGGTGATTAGGGGTAGGTTTTTGAGATAGCAAGAGAGGTAGAAAGATGAGGGGAGAGGTTGAGTGTTTGACAAAACAAAACAAGATCAAGCAAGATCAACAAGCTCAAGCAAGATAGCCAAAAGAGAGAAAATTAGAAAAGTTGGTGATGGGTAGTTGGAGATGGAGATGAGGTTTTAAGCAAGATCAAAAATATATTAAGCCCAAAAGAAAAGCTAGAGATATAGATGAACCACCCAAACTCAAATAGAACCAAAGATGACCAAGGTTGATGATGGTTGCATGGCCCATGCAAATAATAAATGCCATGTATTCATATTGTGAAAACAACATACAATCACATGGCTTTATTTCATGCATTCCCAAAAGGTGAAATAAGGCCAAGGAAAAGGGACTAGTATTGGATCCACCCAACCCACATGAGCTAGGTAAACTCAGATAAATGCCAGCTCATATTAATTGGATGGTGGAATTATAAGGTGGTGCAGAAAAGGTGGTGGAGTCAATAAAAGATATGCCCCCAACTCAACTTGGGCATTTGAACAATATATCAAGATCCAACTACAATATCAAGAGGCAAATACAATTAGCAATGCATATGAGATAAGAACCAAAACTCAAGGGTTGTTGTATGATGCTCAAATGCAAGGTGGCATGATGACATGAACATGATATGATGATGATGCAACAATTATATGAGGGAAGTGGCCATTTTATTACTAACCCAAGTAGCATTACAGGTGTTAGACAACTGGGATGCTACAACTCTCCCCCACTAAACAGGAATCTCGCCCCGAGATTCTAGGAAGAAGAAGAAGACACAAAGAGGGTAGGATAGTTGGCACGGAGTTCATCTTCACGTTCCCAAGTGGCTTCATCAACAGAATGGTGTGACCACTGCACCTTGCAGAACTTGATGGACTTGTTGCGAGTCCTTCTTTCTGCGGTCTCAAGGATTTTGGTGGGGTGTTCTTGATAAGACAGGTCTTCTTGGAGATTTATTAGCTCATGATCCACGGTCCTGCCGGGATCTTTGAAGCACTTCTTGAGCTGAGAGATGTGGAAAACATCATGAACCTTGAGTTTTTCCGGGAGCTCCAGGGCATAAGCAACTTCTCCTCTCCTTCCACGAATCTTGAATGGACCGATGTATCTAGGAGCCAGCTTTCCTTTGATACCAAAGCGGTGTGTGCCTCTCATGGGAGTGACACGAAGGTACACGAGATCACCAGGGGCATACACCATGTCCGTGTGCTTCCTGTCATAATTGCTCTTCTGACGACTTTGAGCAATCTTCAGGTTCTCAAGAATGATATGCACCTTCTCCTCTGCTTGAGTTACAATGTCAGGGCCAAACCAGATTCTTTCTCCTGCACCTGACCAACCAATAGGAGTTCTGCACTTGCGACCATAGAGAGCCTCGAATGGTGCCATCTTCAGACTCTTCTGGAAGTTGTTGTTGTACGAGAATTCAGCATATGGAAGACATTCCTCCCACTTCATGCCAAAAGAGATGACGCATGCATGAAGCATATCCTCCAGAATCTGATTGATCCTTTCAACTTGTCCTTGCGACTGAGGGTGGTAAGCAGTGCTGAAGTTCAACTTTGTTCCCAAAGCATTTTGGAAACTCTCCCAGAACTTGGAAGTGAAGATGCTTCCACGGTCTGAACTGATCTCAAGCGGAACCCCATACAGAGAGACAATTCTGTTGATATAGAGCTCAGCCAACTGAATTCCAGAAATTGTTTCCTTGATGGGGAAGAAATGAGCCACTTTAGAAAGCCTGTCGATGACAACAAAGATTGCATTGTTGCCCTTCTGCGACCTTGGAAAACCAGTGATGAAGTCCATCTCTACTTTCTCCCATTTCCATTCCGGGGGTTTCAATGGCTGTAGAAGACCGAAAGGTTTCTGATGGACAGCTTTCACTCTGCGGCAGACATCACATTCCGAGACATACTTGGCACAATACCGTTTCAACCCAGGCCACCAATATTGTGTTTTCAAGTCCATGTACATCTTTGTGCTGCCAGGGTGGATAGATAGAACAGAATCGTGCGCCTCCTTGAGAACTTGCTCTCTCAAACCCGGGTAGTTTGGAACAAACATCCGGTGGTCGAAGAAAAGCGTGCCTTGATCATCTACGTGGAAGGACTCATACTTCGGAAGCTGAAGCTGGGAGGTGATCTTTCTGGTGTGCGGATCACCACGCTGACGAAAACGAATCTTTTCTTCCAAGAGAGGAGTAGCCAGAAGGTTCAGGAGATGCCCTTGTTCCACAACTTCCAGGTTGAGCTGGCGGAATTCCTCGCACAAGAGAGGCTGCTGCTCTTCCATCATGAGGTTATTGACATAAGCTTTGCGGCTGAGAGCATCTGCCATGACATTAGCTTTGCCCGGTGTGTAGTTGATGGTCAAATCAAAATCATTGATTGCTTCAATCCATCTCCTCTGCCGAAGGTTGAGATCAGGCTGTGTGAAGATATACTTCAAACTCTTGTGATCAGAAAAGATCTCACATCGGTTGCCAAGCAAGTAGTGCCTCCATAGCTTCAAAGCAAAGACAACTGCTGCGAGCTCGAGGTCATGTGTGGGATAGTTGATCTCATGCGTCTTCAACTGTCGAGAGGCATAAGCAACAACTTGTCTTTCTTGCATAAGAACCGCACCCAATCCTTGCAAAGAGGCGTCGCAGAATATCTGGAAAGGCTTAGATGTATCCGGAGGAACCAAGACTGGTGTGGAAGTGAGCTTCTCTTTGAGTGTCTCAAAGCTTGCTTGACATGCAGGAGTCCAAAGGTATTTCTTGCCTTTCTTGAGGAGATCGGTAAGAGGCTTCGCTATCTTCGAGAAGTTCTGAACGAAGCGACGGCAATAACTAGCCAAACCGAGGAAACTCCGCACTTCTTTGACATTAACAGGAGGAAGCCATTCAACAATTGTCTTTACCGTTTCCGGGTTTACTGCAATGCCCTTGGCAGAGATGACGTGACCAAGATAGGTTACTTGAGGCAGCCAAAACTCACACTTTGAGAACTTGGCATACAAGCGGTTCTCGCGAAGCTTGTTTAGGACACAACGAAGGTGTTCTTCATGCTCTTCCTTGGACTTAGAATAGACCAGGATGTCATCCAGATAGACCACAACGAACTTATCAAGGTACTCCATGAAGACCGAGTTCATAAGCCTCGAGAAGGTAGCAGGTGCGTTGGTGAGACCGAAAGACATGACTGTGTACTCATACAGGCCATAGCGGGTGGTGAAAGCTGTTTTAGGCACATCTTCCTTGCGAATCTTGATTTGGTGATAACCACTCCTCAAGTCCAGCTTAGAGAATACCACAGCTCCAGCTAGCTGGTCAAAGAGATCATTAATCCGCGGAAGGGGATATTTGTTCTTGATGTTTTTAGCATTGAGAGCCCGATAGTCAACACAAAGTCTATCAGTCCTGTCACGCTTCTTCACAAAGATTGTTGGGCTACCCCAAGAAGAAGTACTGTGTTGAATGAAACCCAACTTCTCTTGTTCATCAAGCTGTCGTTTGAGTTCAGCCAACTCAGCAGGACCCATTTTATAAGGCCGCTTGGAGATAGGAGCCGTTCCAGGTTCAAGCTCAATTACAAACTCAACCTCACGATCCGGAGGCATACCCGGCAACTCTTCAGGAAAGACATCCGGAAACTCACAGACCACCGGTACACTCTGAATAGCTTCCATAGCATCATCATTCAGAGCCGCCAAAGAGAGAAGCTGGACAGCAGGAGTCAGACTTGGAGAAAAGACTATATGACCTTCAGGAATCTTCAGAGAAACCGAGCGTTCAGCACAATCAATCACAGCTGCATTTGCCGTCAACCAATCCATGCCCAAGATGACATCAATGTCAGAATTGCCCAGAACAATTAAGGATGCCGAGAACAAAGAGCCACCAATCTCAATTTGATTGCCATGGCTGATATGAACAGCCCTCATGTTTGAACCAGGATATTGTACCACCAACCGCTTGAGGAGAGGGACCAAGACTAACTCATTCTCATTTGCAAACTTGTGAGAAACAAAAGAATGCGATGCACCAGAATCAAACAAAACTCGTGCAGGGACTGAGTTAACGGAAAGCATACCCATCACAACTCCAGGTGCATGCTCAGCTTGAGCGGCGTTGACACAATTGGCACGAACAACCACAGACCCGGGCTTAGTGTTGATGTTGAGAGCCCGAGGTGGTGGTGCACGAACCATAGGAGAGCTTGCCGCAGATCTTGGAGGGGGTGGAGGGAGAGCTTTGTTCTTCAACGGACAGTTCCAGTTCAGATGTCCAGGATCTCCACACGTGAAGCAAGCACCAGGTGGACGTGGAGCAACGTAGCCAGGGACTCCGCCAGGCGCTCCAGGGTAGTTGTGGGTGTAGCCCCTGGGAGCCGCAGTGATGGAGTTTAGTGGCCTTGACGCGTAGCTTGCAGGTCTTGGTGAAGCCGGGAGCGACGGTGGGGTGTTAGGAACCCAGACACGCCGCTTAGAAGGAGCCGCCATAGCTGAAGAGCTTGATGCATCACGGTTGTGTTTCTTGGACTCCTCAAACACTTGCCTGCTTGCTTCCTCTTGCAAAGCTGTGTGCTGTAGTTCCAGAAAAGATGCCGGCCTTGCATGTGTGATTGCATATTTGATCGATGCATTAAGCCCTTGCCTGAACCTCTTTTGTTTCTTCTTGTCATCAGATACCTCATCGCCACCATAACGAGAAAGATTCATGAAGTTCCTGATGTAGGTGTTGACATTATCATTTCCTTGCTTGAGGTTGAGAAACGCTTCCTTCATCCTTTCCATGACAATCTCTGACAGAAACTGCTCTTTGAAAGCTGCAGTGAACCTTTCCCAAGTAGGCTGAAAACCAGTGCAGCTTGCCTTCAAGTAATTCTCCCACCAGAGAGCTGCATCTCCCTTCAGAAGGTGAGTAGCACACTTCACCCACTCCTGCTCAGGAACATCAGCAGTCTCGAGCAACCTTGACATCTCACGCAGCCAATCATCCGCGTCCAGTGGTCGATCGGAAACATCAAACTGGCGAGGGTTGAATTTCAGGAAGCTTTTGATGTCGCCCCGCTTGGGAGGTGGAGGGAGTGGAGCAAACTCATTCCTCTGAACACTCTCCTCCAAACGCTGCTGGTTCTGCTGCATTGCTGCCAAGGCATTGGCTATGTTTGACAACGCGGCCCCCAACTCCGGTGGTATGTCCTCATCTGAACGGCGTGGTGGAGCCATCCTGAGATTGATATAAAACACAAGTCAGTACTATAATGGAGAATAATAATAATCCAAAATAGTACCAAGATGGAATTAACCAAGATTAAAGGATACAATTTACTGAGATGATATTAAAATATCAACAAAGTTCAAAGCACCTAGAAGATATTAAGCATATCGCACACGACTGAAAAGGAGTGTGGTACACAAATATATCAAAGAAAAATTTTCCACAAATTTCGGCATTAAAATACCAATAGATGCGCAAAATTACTTAATGAATCAAGATTAGCGACTCTACCAATTCAATATACAAAAGCGAATGATAAGAGTAGTGGTATGGTCGCGACTCCATCCCGCACTCAAAGAATTACTCCGCACATGAATAAGTGGAACACATATCCTAACCCCTTCTTCTCACGTTGAACCTAAAGATTAGTAACTACGGAAACGAACACCCCAAACAAGATAACGTCGGATAACAAAGAGTAAGACAGATCGCGTCGGTTTGCAAAAGCCTGTCGGTATGGAATGTACCAACAGTTGATAACCAAAAGGCTGATTAGACAACAACTTGGATGCAACAGATAGACAAAGGAATTACACACACACACATACACACAACCTATGGTACTACGGAAACCCAGAACACGTGAATCCTAGTTTGAATTTTAAGAAGAGGATTGAAAACGTTGCACTTCCTTACCAGAAAAGGGTGGGTGGGTGGGTAAGAAGAAAAGTGGAAGCAGTCCTACTCTCTCGTTTTGTTTTTCCCTAATATACATAACTACCAAAAATATTTGCTAGACTGACAACGACCGTTTGGCTGAGACCCTGAAGGTCGGGATGGCTCTGATACCAATTGTAACTACCTCGGTGAATTACGCTCCTAGATACAAGCCTGGATGAATGGTAGTGGTTGAAATAGTACGGTGGGGTCCCAAAAGCCACTCACGGGTAGACCTTTCGGCCGTCCCAACCACTTCCAATTCATCGGGACCTGTACGGACGGCGTAATCGGCAGGCGAAGGGATCAACTACATACACAAATGAGTATGTATGCAAGCCACCATACAAAAGTACATCAGAGCCATTCCATCTAGAAAGAAAGGAAATATAGCAACGCCATACGGCAAGATTCAAATGACCTAGATAGATATAATATTTTAGGATAATTCCTCATACATCACACATCAGAGTATCAAGCGGAAGCGGCAAAACAAAGTCCGAGTACGGATAAGAAGCAAATCGGCATAAGATGCCATAGAAATAAGCACATCCCGCCCACAGATCTCACGGATTCCCGTTCCCGGAATCTCTACACCGAACGATCGTTGCCCACATCATTAGCCTCTTCCACCCAGTATCCGTCCTGCGAGGGTACCTGTTCATCTGAACCAATAATTTATCGTGTGAGACCCTAAGGGTACTCAGCAAGTCTTTATGCCTCTAAAGGGGACACAACCTGGGGTGATGCAATTGCAGCGAAAGATAAACCCTAACAGTTCTATAGATAAACGCTAACCATCCGTCTAACCAATGATAGACGGATGTCCGTGAATTAATGACAACAGTTATAACAGTAACTTCATCAGATCCATCCTCCTCCTCGCTTACCAACGAGGAAGCGGACGAACAACCCCCCATCCGTTGGCAATTTTATTAAAAATTCCATGAGTGTTGCACTATTTACTAGTCAATTACTTAGTCAGATTAAAGCGGTACTTTAGTTATGCTTGTCTATGATCGAGAAACTGTGCTCCAAGTCGTCCATAACCGCGGACACGGCTTTCAGAAAGTTTTACCCTGCAGGGGTGCATAAATAGCAACACACACTCTATCAACCTCGGAAAAAACCAAATCAAAACCCAACGAGGCCTTCACGACAAAGCAATCACAAGATTCAGAAATATTTCAGGGGGCCACCCCTTGGAGTACACCCGCAACGAAGCTAGCTGACTCCGAGACGGGCCCGAGGTTTGGGTGGACGGCTGTGAGCGACTGGGAACCCAAAACTGGGCTTGTCGACACCGCGAAAACGTGTCCCGATCCTAAACAGTACAGTGTGCTCCTCGCACAATCGTAGATACAGTAATAAAGCATGGCATAAGTACAGGATAGTAAACAAAACCTCAAACTAGTTTGTGGCCCCAAGAAATAAGACTGAATCAAGCTCTGGCTCAGGGGGGTCCCATAAGCCTGCCGGATGTGGATAGCGCGAATATTCAAGGAACAGGTTTCAAGTACTCGGGGTCCTACGGGACACAAGTGAGCAGGAAAAACCAAATAGCAGATATTGCCCACCGGTGCCACTTTCATTAGTTATCCCATTACTACTCAGGTTAAGTTGTTTAGGTACCTCGTTATCCATCAGACTCTCACATACCCTACACATGCTGTTCTACGACTCGCATGGCTCAAACAACTCCTGTAGTAATGGCTCATGGGATGGAGGAACAAGCTTGGTGGGGTTTAAAAGTAAAAGCTATGCAATACTTGGGATTCAGTTTAATGCAATCGCGATTCAATGATGCAAGAATAAGATAGAGGCAATAGGTACTGTATGTATGCAAGCATGTGGTAGTGCTTGCCTGGCAACTCAGTTGAAGCGAGAGACGGATCTGGGTAGTGCTCCTGGTTCTCTTGATATATCCCCTGCTCAGAGTCTATCCGAAGAAGAACCAAACAAACAAGGGCCAACATAAATAAAGTGCACAAGCATAGGAATAAAATGCATCAAGCAAACAATCATGCCATGATGAATGATGCACAAGTTGCATGGCAATAAAGTAGCATGGCATGGGTGAGGTGTGGTATACAAGAATAAGTCATTTTATTAAGGTTTGGCCACATTTTATTGCCATATTAGTTGCTGTATATTATATATTTACATGATGCATGCTGCAATTGAAGTCATGGATAGCATGAACAGAAAGGTCTCGTCGAGCTGATCATTTTAGACATATCATTTGTTAAATTCGGAGTTATAAATCAAAAGTTATTAATTTATTAAGTTTCAGTGGCATTTGTTGTAATTTACTCAACTTGGAATTTTAAATGTGCAAAAGGTAATTTGGATAGCATATTTGAAATCCTCACATTTTTCTGATTCAAAAACATCTATTATTTGTATTATTTGGAATTATGAATTTAATTTTATTAAAAGTCAAATTATTAATTAGGGTCAAAGTCAAGGGTTTGACTAGATAGGGTCAAACTTGGTCAAATTTGAAAACATGGTTGAATTCATATTTGGAAAACATTTACTTTTCATTTTGAAAGTTTTTACAAATTCGAGTTATTTCAAAAGATATGAATTTAATTAGATTTAAACATTTACTGAATTTTTATTTGATTTCAGAAAACTCAGCGACTTTTATCACTCGGGGCAATCTACCCACCGGCAATGACATGTGGGCCAGAGGGCGAGAAGGGCCACCGTGCGCGGGTCCGAGCGGGGTATGACACGTGTGCGAGGCGGGGAGTGCGGGTTGAGGGAGGCAACAGTGCGGGTGCCTTTTTGCAAAAGGGCATCCGACGCTGACTAGGGGCCAGGGGACTGCGGGTTGAGCTGCCAGAAGAAGGAGGGCCTAAATAGAAAAGCGTCTGGGTTGGTTTGTCTGACGAACTAAAGAACTGGACGCGAAAACGGCCAGCTGACTCCAATCTTAGACGGAAGATGTCGAGCAAACGGTTACGAATTTGGGCAAGCCTCAAAAATAAAAGATGCAGATCTACCGAAGGGCTCCAACTTTGCAAAAACAAGTTTCTTCAAAGGGGGACTGTATGCATCAGGAAGGAAGGAGGAACAGAGCGGCACTAGGACGTCGATGCGCCGCCGCGGCTGCTGCTGTTCGGCCGGAGCTCGCCCGCGAGACGGCTAACTTCGGGCGATGATGGCGAGAGCTCCTTTGGGAATTTTGCTATCCCACAAAATGCAAAATTGAAGAGGGGACTATCCTCTACAAGTTTTGTGTTTTATGAATCGACGGCGGCGGACTGTACAGGTTGCTAGCTTGCGAGAATTCGAGATAGAAAACTGCTGCTCGGGCTGCTGCTGCACTACTGCAGAAGATGCGGTGGTTTGTGCGCGCGCGACGAGCGCCAAACGGCAAGGTACGTCGATGGACTGCTGAGAGAGGTAGAGGAAGATGCAGAGAGGAAGGTGGCCTGCTCACCGAGGTCCTGATGCAGAGCCCGAACGAGTCGCAGAGGATGGGCTATCAGTTGGCGAAGAAACAGCTGACCGCGCGCACGAATGCAGGTTCCAGGAAGCAGACCTTGACGTCGTCGTCGATCCCTAGCGTCTCCTGACTCGGTTCTGCGGCGAGGATGTCAAGGACGGTGGCGCAGTTCCATTCCCGCCAGCGGCATGGGCTCTGGAGCTCGAGGTCGAGGGGAGAGGCTCTGCCCCTTGCAGATTGGTAGGGAGAAAGAAGAGAGGGAAAAAGAAGGAGAGTGCGGCGGCGGAGGAAAAGAAGGGGAACTAGGGTTCAGGGGCGCCTCGGCTTGGGGATAAGAAGAGGAGGGGGAATGACGCGGCTGACGGCGACGCGACGGGGACCTGCTCCGTTTGGAGACTGACAGAGAGAGGCGCAAGCGGAGAAGAAGCACAGGGGCGACGGCGCCGTGAGGGAAGGGGTACTGGGCCAGAGGGAGGAGAGAAGGGGGGGTTCCTGGGCTGCTGTTGCACTTGGGCCGCTGCGGCTGGTAAGGCCCAGGTAGGCTGCTGCTGCTACCCTCTCACTCTTTCTCTTTTCCTTTTATATTCATTTGTTTTGTTTGTTTTCAAATTCAAGCAACCTTTTTATTTCAAAACTGTTTGAACCTTGCAGATAGCTTTGAGCAGAGAATTAGGGAAGGCCAAGGATAGAAAAGAGGGAGAAAAAAATAAACAGAAGAGGGGAGGAGTGATGCCCACATGATCATGCAAGTATGGGGATGGTGATTAGGGGTAGGTTTTTGAGATAGCAAGAGAGGTAGAAAGATGAGGGGAGAGGTTGAGTGTTTGACAAAACAAAACAAGATCAAGCAAGATCAACAAGCTCAAGCAAGATAGCCAAAAGAGAGAAAAGTAGAAAAGGTGGTGATGGGTAGTTGGAGATGGAGATGAGGTTTTAAGCAAGATCAAAAATATATTAAGCCCAAAAGAAAAGCTAGAGATATAGATGAACCACCCAAACTCAAATAGAACCAAAGATGACCAAGATGATGGTTGCATGGCCCATGCAAATAATAAATGCCATGTATTCATATTGTGAAAACAACATACAATCACATGGCTTTATTTCTTGCATTCCCAAAAGGTGGAATAAGGCCAAGGAAAAGGGACTAGTATTGGATCCACCCAACCCACATGAGCTAGGTAAACTCAGATAAATGCCAGCTCATATTAATTGGATGGTGGAATTATAAGGTGGTGCAGAAAAGGTGGTGGAGTCAATAAAAGATATGCCCCCAACTCAACTTGGGCATTTGAACAATATATCAAGATCCAACTACAATATCAAGAGGCAAATACAATTAGCAATGCATATGAGATAAGAACCAAAACTCAAGGGTTGTTGTATGATGCTCAAATGCAAGGTGGCATGATGACATGAACATGATATGATGATGATGCAACAATTATATGAGGGAAGTGGCCATTTTATTACTAACCCAAGTAGCATTACAGGTGTTAGACAACTGGGATGCTACAAGAAGCCCCCAATGTTTTGGAGGTATTCTTCAAGATGGTCGTGGATTTCTTCCTAAAACATGCAAAATGCATAAGTACGGGAACAAGACAGATAAATGGACAAATGTCGGAGAGAAAGAAGCTTACACAAGTGGGGGTGCTTTGGCAAAGGGTATCCCGGTAATCTTTCTTTTCCCCGCCTCCAGGGCGGCGGTAGTCTTTTTGGAGGCTCCACCCTCCGTCTTCTTCTCCTTGCCTCCGTCGGCAGTGTCAGAGGTGGAGCTCTTCTGCTTTCGCGCCAATGGAGCATCGTCGTCGGACACGACGGTGACTTCCTTCATCTTTGGATCATAGATTTGAGGAGCCATGCTGTCCTCATCTATGTCGCTAATTGTAAGGTGAAGAACCATCGTGTTAGATAAGATGATAATGGCTAGATGGAAGAACTGGAGTATATGTCATACACGGAAAATAAACAGTTACCTTTGGGCACTTGCTATCAACGAACATGCCGTAGGTGATGGTGAAGCCACACTTCTTGTCCTTCACCTTGACGATGTCCTTGAGGCGGAGCTTGACGGAGTCGCTCGAGAAATTGTCCACGGAGATGCGGAGGCTATCCCTTCTATCGCTGGTATACTCGTGCATCAGCTTCGCGCGGTGCTACAAAGGCTGGGTTCGCTTGATGAACCAGCACATGGCTAGGTCCAAGCCGGTCAAACCCATCTCTACGAACCACTCTATCTGCCTTATGGCGCGGGAAGCGTCAATGTCGGAGGGAAGGGAGGCCTGGGATCTCCATGTCGAAGTTTCGGCGGCGACTCCATCGACGAAGTCCGGGTACGTTACTTCTCGGCCGGCCAGAGGGATATCTGGGTCGTACAAGTAAGTATGCTGCCAGTTCTTGCAGGACTCGTGGCCGACGATGTCGGGGAACCGCCGGCCAATACGGATCTTGAAGCTTATGGTGCCACAATTTCTAAGTTTGTCCTTACTGGCTCCGGCTTCACGCTTGACGGTGAAGAAATACACGAAGAGATCTAGCCTAGACTTAATCCCTAAGTAACCCTTGCAGAGCACCACGTAATTGCTGAGTGCTAGGATACTATTGGGAGAAAGGTTTTGGGGCTGGACTCGGTAGTGGTTCAAGACGGAAAGGAAGAAGTTAGAGATGGGCAGGGAGACGTCGCGTACCAATTGTGCTTTGAGGTACACCTTTTCTCCGGCTTGGGGAGAAGGTGTGACCTCGCCGGCCGGTGCCGCCCGCCAGGCGAGCCCCTCCGTCTCGGGGAGATAGCCCTCGACGATCAGCTCCTTGATGTCGCGGTCTGTGATGTCCGAACCACGCCAATCGCCCTTGTGGGAGTCGTTGTCCTCCTCCAGCAGCTCTAGCGCCGCTGGATTATGGTCATCGCCGGTGGTCTTGACCACCGCAGAGACAGGGATGACCAGGCCCTTTGGGGGAACGACGGCGGAGCTCGCCGGCTTCGCCGCGGCTTTGCCCGACGCCGCCATCGAGGGAGTAGAGTTGCTGCTGGCCATTGCGCGAGTTTGGAGGTGACTGGCGAGATTGGGAGTTAGGGTTTTTCGCAAGGTTGCACGGAGATCTCGAGGAGGCGCTCGTTGGAGGAAGAAGACGATGCGAAGAGACAATGAGGTGAAAAGTAAAAATTCCACCGCAGTTACTATTTGTGATCTCCAGCATCAAGATTCATACAGCTTGATCGGACGGTTGCCGCGTAGACGACATGTGTGCGAACGTGCGCGGAAATTTCGCCACGTCCCAACCGTCGCCGCCAACGGTTCGTATCGCTCGCGCATGAAAATTGGACCTGATTGTGTTCTTTGAATGTGTGAGTTACGAGGCGTCGCTGACCTACGTCTACATCGCCCTAGCTAACATAGGCAGATGAGCCATCACATCAAAAGATTCTGGCATGGACGGATCCAGTCCGGCTACGGAAGAGTACGATGGAAGATTCAGCAATTCTCCGACTTACAAGTTGAAGACAGAGAAAACCTTGCAGGGTTCTTTGGGAGGACTACAAGATAGTGCTTGACGATTTACCGACATCCATCTAGGGGGCTACTGTTAGGGATATGCTATATGGGTATCCTCATAGCATGTCTCCTATCCGGATAACCCGGGTGGCCCACAGTTGGTAGCATGACCCATGGCCTGCTGGGCGGCCCAGTTAGATGGATCCAGAAGGGAGACCCATGTCGGATAAAGGAAGGCTACGGTTGGAGCCACCGACGTACCCGGAGCCTTGGAGTGCAAGACATGCAAGACTAGTAATAGACGGTGTAGGACTCTGTAACCTGTCCGGCTAGGACTTTTCCCTGTAACCCTAGGACCTGGTGACTATATAAGTCGGGCCTATGGGAGCCTTTAGGGCACGATAACTTACAATCTCATACAACCTCGCACAGCGAACCTATCTCTGTAACTCGGCGTATTGCCCTTATAGTGATTTATAGCAGGAGTAGGATTCCGCCACCATCGTGGGATCTGAACCTGGGTAAGCTGTGTTACCTCATAACCATCAACCGTCCGCCTTCCCCACGTCTCTAAACACGCACTGTGAGGACCCCTCCATGGCGTACTCATCGGCAATACCACGACACATGCCTCTAGTTTCCAAGGGAAGTGACAGAAATCTCTTCGGTTGTAGATGTGATGTTGCCACTAGGGAGAAAACAACGGTCTCTTGTTCATGGAACATGTGGACTGTTTACTTTACACACTTTGCTTAAAGCAGTTGTCTGTTGCTTGCAACTTAATACTGGAGGGGGTTCAGATGATAACCTGAAGGTGTACTTCTAGTCATAGATGCAGTTGGATGGCGGTATATGTATCTTGTTGTATTGCCCAAACGAATCTCATAGGATCTTTCTGACTAGTAATTGCATTGTTATGCCTTGCTCAATTCCTGTCAATTGCCCTGATGTAATTTGTTTACCCTTCATGCCATGTTGTTTAGCTAAGGAGAGCACCTCTAGTTAACTATGGACCCCGGTCCAATCTTTACCATTGATACATCTTCCACTGTTACTTGTTTACTTGCTGCAAACCATTACCTTCCACACCATACGTTTAATCCTTTGTTACAGCAAACCGGTGAGCTTGATAACCTCACTGATTCATTGGGGAAAAGTCTTGAGTTTGTGTTGTGCAGGTCTCCGCGTTGCTTGCAACACCTGTGTGATGTTTCCTTCCTCCTTCTGGTTCGATAACCTCGGTCTCAACTAAGGGAAAACTTGTTGCTTGCTCTTCACACCCTATGCTTGGGGTTACCAATGAAGTGCCACGTCGAGCATCATCACAATTGAGCTCCGTTGCTCGGCAAAGTTGTCGTTCTAAAGGTTGGCCGGCTCATGAAAGGGATGAGGCAGATAGCCAGATAAAACGACAAATATAACCATAAAAACTAGTGCTTCAGAATTTTTTTCAAGTACACACATAAAATATAAACAAGCAAAAAGTGCTACGATAGTAAAAGCATCAGTTTTTATAGACCAGCACAAATCAAAATATTGTTTTCATCATTACATTGCCCAGAAGTTCAGAATAATGCATAAAAATTGTGTATGCTGCAGATTCAGGTGGTGGTGATGAAGAAGATGGAGCGCTGGAGTTGACAACATTGTCGCCCTGGATCTCAGACTCGGAAGCTGCTTCAAGGCTGTCTTCTGGCTCTCGAGGCGAGGGAGGCACAGTGATGGATCCAAAGAACGGCGTTGTGTAGTTGGTTATCTCTGCCACACGACAAGCGTAAATTTCACATGAATCTTAGATTGCCCTGATATCCTACGAGTTTCCCTCATTGTCCTCCTCGGTAATACCCTTGGTGACATGCAAGATTTCCATCTCGCTATGGTGGCTCATCACCATGGTAAGAGCGGTATGCGCAGTAGTCCAAGCGTAGGAGATCTTCCAGTCCTCGATAAGCTTCGGAATCTCCTTGGCCTTGTCCCTCACCTCTTGCACTGACATTTTGTGCAAATCGGAAAGCTTGACTGACTCGCTAGCCTCTTCAAGATTCTGGCGAAAGTCGAACAAAACATCTCCAACGAGCTTGATGCGCTCGAGGCGAGGTTCGGAGGTAGGAGAGTCGGAAAGATTCAGGGGACTGGGAAAGAACCAAAAGTCAAAATTTGACACAAAAAGAGAGTTGAAAAATCAATCGAACAAAGAGAGTTGGAAATCTTACCTATCACAGAATAATCCCACTGGGCACGCTCCTCACGGAGGCTGTTCAGCTCATTCTCTGTGGCCTGGGCTAGATCCCTCTGGCTATCGAAATACTTCCGAAGATCATCCAATTGTTTATCTCGGAGGGCCAACAGCTTCTCGAGCCTCACGGTCTCATGGTTGCTTGACTCTAGGACAGCAGCTACGGATTTCTCCGATTCTATGGTTAGCTTCTCCCGGGGCTCAGCATTTTCTAACTCTAAGACCTTGAAGTTCTCGGATTGCTCCACCATCTTTCTAGACTCGCACAACAGTTCTTCAAAGGAAAAATATCAGTCGGACATAACAAGTTTGACTATGACAAATAGCTAACTAAAAAAGAAGAAGTCAGAAAAGTTTACCTTCTGCTTCATCTTTCTCAACTTTTAACTTTGAATTCTCAAGTCTCAAGGCTTTGATCTCCTTGTGTTTATTACAAATGTTCTTGAGCAATTCCTGGTTGGAGGATGCAATTTTCTGTGAGTTTAGAGACAGAATACCGTCAAACGGCTACTAAGACTCGGGCTACAAATTTACCTAAGTAAAAGTACAGAACGAGCCTTGGGGGATACACTACATCATTCTTTTGCAACCTAGAAGTATCAACTCGGATTCAACGATGTTTATCTGACTTTATGCTTGGGGGCTAGTGGATATGATAATAAAATAAATGCAAATAAGAATCAGAAACTTACAATATGTTCAAAGTGTAACTTCTCAAATCTGAGTTAAGTGTTGTGAAACACTTTCTCGGCAAGGGAGAAGGAGGGAACATCCGTCGCTGGGAGTTTGCCAGACTCTATCTTAGCATCCCGGACCAAAATTTGGTCCAGGAGGCTAACCAGCTTGACGTCCTCCTGCTCCTGGCTTGCTGCCTCTGTGGTAAGGGTTTGCTTCTCAAGGCTGGACTGAGCCAGCCTAAGGATCTCTTCCTTCTTCTTCCTCTTCAGGCCAGAGACAGCAGAGTCGGCCACTTTATCCAACGTTCCTGTAGAAATTACCATGGGATCATTACCCTTAGTGGGTTCACCCTTGTTAGTTGCTTGGCCACCAACAGTGACCAAAGCTTTCGAGATGTTACCAGCACCATGGGAGGCGGAAGCCTCTGGTGCTGATGGAGTACTGGATGGAGTCGATGGCGGCATAGCAGGGGAGATAACAAGCTTCTGTTGATGCAGCGGAAGCTTGCCTGGCTTGATGTCTGGCTTTGTCTTACTCTTCAAAACCGCTTTAGATCTGAAGCATGAAAATCTGAATGTCAGGTATGCTTTGGAAATAAAGGTACAAGGAACTGAAAACAAAGAGACAGGGTGCTTACTTTTTAACTACTGGCAGCACTTGGCTACCAGCAGTGATAACAACAGCCTTCGCCTTGCGCTTCTTGGAGGCAGAGGCGGAAACTTCTTGCAACTCATCATCCTCCATCGTCTCTGTGTCGTTTGAGAGATATCCCTCTAGTGGAGCTAGCTCAGACTCGGGGAGTTTCTCGAGCTAACAAAGTCATCGATGAAAATAGAGTCGGATAAAAAACAGAAAAAACCAACAAAACGTGAAAGCAGAGTCGAATTATTTACCGAAGTTAGAGGATGATTGGACGTGAACATCTTCATGGAAACATCCAGAACTTTTCGTTCCACTCTTTCCTTGATCAAATACTGCATGAGGGTCTTGTAATCCTTCGTCGGAATCCGGTGTGGGCTCACCCGCAGGCTGTCCTTCTTGTCGCTGGTGAAGGTGTGTATGAGGCGATCTCCATGATGTTGTAGAGGTTGGATCCGACAATCCAGCCAGCAGTGGATCAAGTCGGATCCGTGGAGGCCCTTGTGCTTCATCAGAAACTCAATCCGCCTCTTGGCGAGGATCAAAATATCCGACAGCTCTGGCGCCTCCATGTCCCATGACTTTTGGTGGGGAGCGGCATCGTCAGCGAATGCCGGAAGACCTTCCGCCTTTCCAGGAGCCAGAATATCCTTATGATAAAAGAAGGTTCTGGCCCAGCGTTTTATGGATTCGCTAGTGTTAATCCTAGGATAAAGTCGGTTTCTACTAAGGACTAACCTAAGGGTGTCGGTGGTGTAAGTCACACCGGCGCTAATGGAGTTCTTCCAGGTACCATAGTAGTACCGGAAAAGGGTGAGACTTGGCCTAATGCCAAGAAACCCCTCGCATAGAGCTACGTGAGTGCTAAGCTCAAGCAAAGATTTGTGGGGGAGGTTATGGAGCTGCACACCGTAATGATTGAGGACCTCGACGAAGAAGTCCGATGGTGGCAGGATGAGGCCGCGGTCGATGTGCATGTTGAACAACACCCGCTAGCCGTCACGCGGGGCGGAAACGGCATGTCCCGAGGCGCTCCGCCATGCATCGGCAACGATGAATCCTTCGTCCTCCATGACCTAGAGTTTGGCGTTGTCCATGATGCTGGGGACCCAAAGGCCCCGCATCTTCTTCTCATCCGCCATCGACGTACCATCCGCCGCCGATGTACCCGTCGCCGCTCCTGAGCCTGAGGCAGACGCCATCGCTCTTGGAGAAGTAGGACTGGTGGGGGAGAGAGATTTTTTCTTGAGGTGCGTAGATGGGAATGGTTGCGGAGTGCTCGAGGAGTATGAGGAGACAATGAATGAAGCGGTGGATAGATAAATCTGAGAGAAGGGTTTTCTCCTCTCTTTTATTTGCCTCTACTCCAAGATTCGTGAGTTGGTCGCATGATTTACGCCACGCGTATAGGAGAGAGGTGGGTACTTCCTCACGACTCCTCTGCCCCCTCGATTCTTGCGTGGACATGAAAATGGTGCTCTATTTCGTAAGGAGCAGACCCACCAACGGTCGTGTTGATGGGACCCTTGTTAGTGACAAGACCTGGTCTGAAAAGTTGTCAGCCCGCACGCCGCTGTAAAATCCGGCTCATGTTTCAAACTGAGCAAGGAAAAGCCTAAGTCGGAACACAACATATCCGACTCAATTGACTCGGAATCCTACACTACTAAATGATAGTTTTCGGGAACCCTTCAAGATTCTCAAGACGAAGAAACCATTAAGCTAGACGATTTATCCGACTTTGGATCTTGGAGACTTCCGGGGGCTACTGTTGGGGATATACTTTCTGGGTAAACCCACAGGACTCGCTGACTAGGGTCGCCCACCAACGGGTTAGAGCTTTGCTTCACGGGCATCCTAGTCAGAGAAAGAGGATGAACCAGTTCCGGCTATGGCAAGGCCGAGAAGAGTTACCGACTTAGGCATGTAGTATTACTTGTAGTCCAAGTTGTATCTAGTTATCAACTCTGTAACGTAGCCGGATAGGTATCTCCTATAACCCTAGGCCCTGGTATCTATATAAACTAGCCCTATGGGAGCCTTTAGGGTAACAACACCACAATCTACTCGCACAGGCGAACCTCTCTTGTAATCCGCTGTAACATCCAGCTTACGCCAATCTATTACTAGGTTGCTAGTAGGAGTAGGATCCGATCACCGCATTCGGATCTGAACCTGGGTAAACTTGTGCTCACCGCTCCTGGAACATCCGACATCTCATGGCCCACCTTTCCAACACCACTAGGACCCCCTATGGCGTACTTGTCGACAATCTGACGACAATAATAATAGCCATAATCATGTAGAGCGACAAAACATTACTGATCAAAGAATAAAGTGGTACCACAAGTAAAAAACTAAATGATGATAGAGGCTAAGGTGACTGGTTCATAGTCATAACATGGTGTGAGCATGTTCCAAGTCAACCCAAACAAAGCATCAAAGGAGAATACCACAATACTATGCTTTTGTATGCTAAAACAACGCATGATTCTTTCAAGGCACATTAAGCAATCTCAATTGTTTGGACAAGTCATGCTACAACAATAATCACTAAGCATAAAGTCAAAACAACATCTAGCATGACATGATAGAGTCTAGGTCACAGTCAAAACAAGCTCCCTTTTGTAACACTATAAGCAAGAAACTTTCTACTCCTTTCCAACACCAATCAACTTATTTGAAACAACTCAGCGAAAGAAGGGGTCCAAACTACTTTATTCAAGAAAACTAAGCAAACAAAATCCAAAAACAAAAAATAACACGCTCCAAGAACAATACAACAGTGCATGAAACAATAAAAACGAAGTGTCTAGAAAGACCTGAGATTTTTATTGATGAAGAAGGGGATGCCTTGGGCATCCCCAAGCTTTGACGCTTGTACCTCTTGAATATTTCTTGGGGTGACAAGGGGTGGAATTCCCAAGCTTGAGATTTTGTCCATTCTTCATCTCATTACATCATTCTTTCCCTACATTTGAAAAATTCCTTCATACAAAACTTCACACAAACTTCATTATCAACGTTAGTGCATTCAAAAGTAATAGAACTTTGGGTTTAGTTTCAAAACAGCAAAACTATCATTAAAAACACCAGCTACTGTAGCAATTTCCTAAAAAGGCTCAATTTACCAAAGAGAACTCAAAAGGAAATCAATAAAGAGGCAAATGCAAATAATGACAGAAATCTGTCAAAATAGACCAGCAGGTAAAAACCAATTTTTTCGAAGACCTTCTCTTGATCAAATCAAAAAGTGTTGGACTAATGAAAGTTATCTAACAACCTAGGGGACTTAATCAGAAAATTAAAGCTCAATCCTACTTATACAGATTTTTCACGAATTTTTACAGTGAAGCACAAAAATCTATTTCGGGACAGCAACTTCCCCAAATCTTACCTCTCTCTCATTAGAGGTTATTCTTGGCACAAAAATCAAACAAAAAGGATAAGGAGAGGTTACTACAGAAGTAATAACTTCCAAGACTCAAGAAAACTATTGGGTTATCTCCCAAGAAGTACTTTTCTTTAACGCCTTTAAGTTAGGCATGGTAGTTTGAGAAGATCCTCACATAACAAATATGAATTGCAGTAAAAGAGATCATCAAGAAGAAAATTCAAAACACATTTAAGTCTAACCCACTGCCTATGAATAGGAATCTTGTACGCAAATAAATCAAAGAAGCACATAGTAACAAGAATGGGTAGATAAAACAAGAGCAACTTCAAAACTTTCGGCACATAGAAAGGTGTTTCAGTACCATGAAAACTTCTACAACCATATTTTCCTCTCTCATAATAATTTTTAGTAGCCTCATGAATAAACTCAACAATATAACTATCACATAAATTATGCTTTTCATGATCTACAAACACATAATTTTTATCAAGCTCAAAAATAGTGGGATTAAAACCTTCAAACCCACTTTTAACAATTTTATAATAAGATGACTGATCATTCTCAAGAGGTATGGGGTTTCAAGATAAATTCAAGACCTCTCCAATCTCATTTTCAATAGTAGTACTATCAATATTATCAACCAATATAGGACCATAAACTAGAGCTTTATCATAAACATTTTCTAAGCAAAACTCTTTAGTACCATTCATTTCGAAATTAGGCACAAATAAAGGATTTCCAAACCCTAGCCCCCAGCCTCCGGTCCCTCTCCTTCCCCGCGCCGCCACCGGAGGAAGCCGTCGGGCGAAGCCAGTACGACCGACGGCGGCGGCGTGGCGCCTCCTCGCATCCCTCTTGAGCGCCTGGGCGGAGGTCCTCGGGAGGGTTCGATGACGCGCGCATGAGCTGCCTCCGGCGCGACGGTCGGGGTCTGGCGCACGACGGCGCGACCTGGCGAGCGGTGGTGGGTGGAGTTTGCCGGCACTGGATGGGGCCCCCTCGCCATCATGGCTCCGGTCAGCGGTGGGAGCTCAGATCTGGAGGTGGCGGCCTCTGCCGGAGTGGGGCGGGTGGCGATCTGGTTGAGGAGGTGCTGGCGATGGGATTTCGTTGGAAGACCTATATCGGCTTTCTTTCCCTAATTGCATGCTCGATCCGTTCTCCGGAAACCGGCCGGCGGTGTGGGTATCGCTGTGTCGGATCTAATAAAGGTGGCGGTCCTTTGGTTTCTTCCGCACGAAGACGAAGATCTGTTTGATGTCTGCCCTTGTTGATCTGGTCTGGAGAGGCGGGTTCCGGAAGGCTTCGCCGGTGAACTCCCATGGGCGTATAATGCCTGGAGATTGCTGGATCGGAAGGTATTCGGTCGTGCGCACCTTGTTTTTCTGGTCGTTTGGTTCCAGCGGGAGCGTTGTGAAGCTCTGTTGTTTGTTCCCACCAAGCGCCATTCTTAGAGCCATGGTAAAGTCAGACGCGGAGAATGTCAGGATAGCGTAAATATGAGGGTAGCGATGGTGATTTTTGTTCTTGTGGTGATGGAGATCTGGCTGCGTGATCTGGGACTTGTTGCAGCGACTGTTGGTGCGGGAAGACAACACAGGGGGAGTTCCCAGTCTTATCTTGTAGGGTGAAAATCCAAGGTCTGGCCTTAACTGTTTGTGCCTGGCAATGACCTTGTTGAAGGCATTGTTTTGTGAGCAAGGACTTTCTCCAGGGTGAAAACCTATGATCTTTGATCGGGCGACAACGGCGCTTGGGCACTGTTTCCTTCTTGAAGGCGTTGTTATTGGAGTTGAGTACTTCTGGTATTGTTCTGATGGTGTCACTGTCGTTACTTTGTGGACTAGTTCTCTGTAGCGGGACTTTTCTTTTTTTGTAATTCTTCTTTCTTTTTTCTGGGTTGTGTGCATCCGTAGAGCCGCTAGGGCATGTGTTGTTGCAGAGGCTGGGTATAATTGGTATCCCTGTGATATTAATATATACTCTTTTCCAAAAAAGATAATAGGAGCACAATTATTATCACAGGCTTTACCCATAGTAGACATTTCAAAAGAATCCACAGGAACATAACATTCATCCTCCTTTGGTAGGCATGGGGGACAATCAAATAATGTAACGGATAAAGAGTTACTCTCATTAGAAGGTAGGCATGGGTAGCTAATCCATTCTTCCTTCTTTTGTTCATCACTCTCCTCCTCTTTTTCATCTAATGAGCTTCCAGTTTCAGCAATTTCGTCTTCCATAGGCTCCTGCAAGACATTAGTCTCTTCCGTTTATGGAAAGTATCTATTAATATATTCAAGAATATAGCCATTTTCATCCTTGTAATTATCAAAGCAAAATTTAAGTATATCATAAACCTCATATTTATAAGGTGAATTATCAGTATTTTCAAGCAAACTAGCAAGTTCAAATGCACCCTTCCAAGCAATAAATTCTTCAATTTGTTCCACATCATAAAAGTCATAATTTCCCTTAACATAATAAGATATGGTAACATTATCATTATAATCACATTAAAAAAGGGAGGTGTTTATACCTCCTACAACAACAAGTTTATCAGAGCAATATGTAACACTATAAGTAGAGCACACGTTTTTAGCAATGGTATTCAATTTTTCAATTTGTTTCCATAAGTGTTTCCCTTTTGTGACAAGCGGTGTTCCGTATAATAATATTTTTGTTCTTCCGTGAACCCACCTTGACAATAAGAACTAGTTTCAAAGAAACCAACCATTGAGAGAAAGCATGACAAAGCAGGGCAATAACAGACCAACAACTAGAGTAGCAACTAATTTTTTGTGTGTTTTTTATAAGAAAAAGCAAACCAAACGAAACTAATTTTTTTGTAATTTTTGATAAAAAGAAGCAAGCAAAACACAGCAAAAAAAACTAAGCAAAACAAAAACAAAGTAAAGAGAATGGTTTTGAAGGACTCCCCTTGTGAAGCCGTCCTTAACTCCCCGGCAACGGCGCCAGAAAACGTCTTGATGCGGCTCAGATCACTATAGAGCTTCGTTGGGAAACCCCAAGAGGAAGGTATGATGAGCACAGCAGTAAGTCTTCCCTTAGTTATGAAACCAAGGTTATCAAACCAGTAGGAGAAAGGAAACGACTCCAAGGTGTTGCTAACAACTTGGAACCTGCACAACACAAACTCAAGAATTTGCCCCAACGTACAGTGAGGTTGTCAATCTCACCGGTTTGCTGAAAACAAAGGATTAAACGTATGGTGTGGAAGGTAATGATTGCTTGCAGAAAGTAAACAGTAACAGTAGATGATGTATCAATGGTAAAGATTGGACCGGGGTCCACAGTTCACTAGAGGTGTTCTCCTTAAGATAAATAACATAACATGTTGGGTAAACAAATTACAGCGGAGCAAATGACAGGACTGAGCAAGGCATAACAATGCAATACTAGACATTCATGATCCTATGAGATTTGATTGGGCATTACAACAATATACATAGACCGCCATCCAACTGCATCTATGACTAGTAATCCACCTTTAGGTTATCATCCGAATCCCCTCCAGTATTAAGTTGCAAGCACGGATAACTGGTTTAAGCAATGTATGTAAATTAAATAATACAATTGTTCCATGAACAAGAGATTGTTGTTTTCTCCCTAGTAGCAACAGCACATCTACAACCTTAGAGATTTCTGTCACTTCCCCAGATTCAATAGAGGCATGAACCCACTATCAAGCATAAATACTCCCTCTTGGAGTCACTAGCATCTACTTGGCCAAGATAGCTATTAGAAACGGAGAGCATGCAAGATCTCAAAAAACACAGACATGATAGAATCAATAATCACAAAGACATGATAGAATCAATAATCAATCTGACATAGTAATCTCAATATCCATCGGATCCCCGCAAACACAACATGCACGATTACAAATAGATGATCTTGATCATGAACGGAGCTCACAAGATCTAAACATGATAGCACAAGGGAGGAGAAACAACCATCTAGCTACTGTATGGACCCATAGTCCAAGGTGGAACTACTCACGCATCATACCGGAGGCTGGCATGGTGATGAAGAAGGCCTCCGGGATGATCTCTCCCTTTCGGCATGGTGCCGGGAAGAGCTTCAGATCCGCCCCCGATCTAGGGACGATGGTGGCGGTGGCTATGGACTGTTTCGTGGACATCTGATCGGGTACTTAGGGTTTTGGCATCGGGGGGATTATATAGGCAAAGAGGCGAGGCAGGAGGGCGACCAGGAGGGCCACACCCTACCCAGGCGCAGCCCAGGGTGGGCTCGCGCGTGGGGGGGCACACCCTGCCCAAGCGCGGCCTAGGATGGGCCCACGCGTTGGGGGTGGCCACCTTGTGGCTCCCCTCCGGTCGCCCTTCGGTCTCTGTGTTCTCCTTGGTGAATATTGACTTTGGTTTTTGTCCCGTCCAATTCCGAGAATATTTCCTTACTAGCTTTTCTGAAACCAAAAACAGCAGAAAACAGGCAACTAGCACTACGACATCTTGTTAATAGGTTAGTCCCAGAAAACGTATAAAAATACCTCAAAGTCTAGACAAATCATAGCAAAGTGGATACTAAACAAGCATGGAACATAAAAAAATTATAGATACGTTTACGACGTATCACCATGTCGCTGAGTTGGTGCTGCAACGGGTGGTGGAGGCGGCGGTCACGGTGGCTGCCCAATGGGCGGTGAGTGACATACTGCATGTCGTCTCCAAGGAGGCGGTGGAGGCGGTGGCCTTGGAGGCTGCATCAGCGGCTCTTCGCGAGATCCGCCATGAGGCGGCCATGACCACGCTGGAGGAGGTGTCCAAGGAGGTCTCCGTCTGCGAGCTTCGCCATGCCGCCAAAAGAGCAACTGACGAGGTTCGATCTCGTCAATGCCCATTGTTATGGACTTGGTTTTTGGAGAAGATGGGGATGCTGGAAGTCGCGGAACGGTTAACAGACAAGCAACACGGGACACGAGATTTACCCAGGTTTAGGCCCCCGGAGGGAAAACCCTACTCCTGCTTGTCTGCTCTTGATTATGGCGGAACCAAAAGTTACAGGGGTGCGCAGATGCAATCTGGCGTGAGGTGTGTATGCGATGGTGGAAGAGATATAGAGATGAGATCGTAGATCTGTCTATTGCGCGTCCTTCTCGTTGGACCCTCCTAGCCTTATATATGGGGAGGCTAGGTCTCAAGTACCGATACAAGTAGGTTACAAGTTGTATTCAAACTCTAGTCTTGATCTTTCCTTGTCTTGTGCGCTTGGGAGTCCGTGTGCATATGTGCTTCGTACAACCGAACTGTCATGAGCTTCGTGGACCTTGGCAGATCGTCCAGTGGGCCTTCCGTCGGGCTAGACTAGGTATGCTAACATCGAGGTACCCGTAGGGCATATCTATGTCAGCAGCGACGCGGAAGACGAGGCGCGGCGCGAGCATGTCGCCGACTCGGCGACAGAGGAGGAGCGTGTGGCTCTGGACGATGAGGCGGCGGTCGCATGGGGTCTCGTTGACGGTGACGAGACGGAGGTGGCAGAGGAAGACGAGGAGGTGGACCGCTGGAGGCGTCGATCGTCGTCCCTGTGTAGATAGTGCATGCGCTGGGCTTCGGCCCCAATGGTGCTCCGGCTCCTTCTCCAACGGAGTTGCTCGCGGCTGAGGCGAATGAGATCGTCGAACAGGAGGCGAGGGACCACTGGGCCATCGAGATGGACAAGGCCCTGGCGAACCGGGCGGTGGAGGACCGCATGAAGGTGGCGGGCAAGACGGTGGCTCGCGACCATGAGCGTGACCGTGACCGTCCCTGCGAACGCATCCAGCTGCAGGCCATCTGGTCCGCTAGGGCGGTGATCGACGGGACCGGCGGCAACGACAACAGTGGCAATGGCAACGGTGTCCACGACAACGGTGGCGAGTAGCCGCCGCGACGTCCTCTTCTAGATGTAGCCGTAGCAGTAGCAGCAGCAGCAGCAGTGGCACCCCCTATTTTATTTAAATGGCTTTTTAACTTCCAGGGCTTAATCTAATGAATAGCTATTTTAAGCACTAATGTCTCACTTACATATGAGTCCCGAGTGGCCAATGGGCAGGACACCCACGCTGTCTGCGCATGTCCGGACCAACGCAACTGTTGCCTAGATTAGATGCACAGATGGATCGAGCTAGACGCGTTTGTCCGGATGGGTCGGCCGCTGGTGCGCCGCGCACGTCCCGCGCGTCCGCGCAGACGATTTCGAACACGCTCGGATGGGATGGGTCGAGCCGGTGGAGATGCCCTAAGCAGAGTCCCCTGCCTGCTCGGTCGCTAACAACGGCGGCCTTTGTTTTTTCCCTTTTCACCGAACGGAAGGTTTCACTATGCGGTGGCCGCCCTTAGAATATCTTCGAACAATCGAGGATAAACTCGTCCAAACAAAAATGGAACCAAAACTTGTGAAGACAAACCTACGTCAAGAAAAAATAGTATATAGATAATGCAAATTCATAGAACATATGGAGTAAAAATATTGTACTATTATAGCAAATCTAACTTCACCGGAGACTCACCGGAGATTTCGTAGTATAAAATTTGCACTATTCTAGCAAAAAACCATAGAGATTGTAGCAAAACATTTGGGACATTATAGCACAGTAGCAAACAAGTTCCGGCGAGATCCTCCGATGAGACTCATATGATGCAAAATTGCAGAACTATAGTAGCCAAAAAAAAATATTCGTATCACGCAAAATCACTGTTTGTAGCACAAAATTTATTCCTGTGATGCAAATCCAAAAAAGATTGTAGCACAAATTATCTTCCTACAATGCAATTCCATGTGGTAGCAAACGCGGCCTCGCGACAGCACAACCCATTGGCATCCTGAGCGCGGCGAGATCCTCTTAGGAACATGGCAGAAGCCTACTGAAGCGAGACGACGCAAACCCAGGGAGACGACGGAAGCCCACCGGAGCGTGGCGGCGCAAACCCCCGCATGGATCGAAGTTCGAGCGGCGGCGTCCTTGTACAGAAACTCGAGGTGATGGCGGTGTCCGGTGGAGGCGTGCGTGGCGGCGGCGGCCTACGGCGGCGCACAGTGCGGCTGGGTAGCTAGCTTCCCTCCATGTGCGGGGATTTTTCTGGATGGGAAAGAGATAAAGAAGGATGGTGGACCCCAATACAGGACGCATGTCTCACGATGGAGGCGAAGGGAGCGAGCCTTCGCCTGTACACCAGCATTATCCATTAAGTAAGCAATCCAACTTTATCAGTAAAATAAATGAAATATATCAGACTGAATAAAAGTAGAGTGAAATAACGAAAAGTTATGATGAAAAATAAGCTTACATAAGTGTGCAGACTTGTGTGCTTCCTACGAATCCACAGAAGGAGTCTTCTATGGTTGTTGATGATGAGGACACCGAGATGACATCAGAGACCGCTGAAGAAGCCATTGTTGACAAGGTCTAGAGGAGTCATGATGCATCCCATCCTACGGACGTCCCTACATCCGCATCACCAAGTCTTCTAAGTGGGTCGATGACTAGAGATCGAGCCAAGCTTCTTCATGATGAGGTTAATTCGCTCCTCTCATCGTGTAACTTCGACTCGCCTTTGAATGGGCCGCTATTTCATTCATATACTTTGTGCATCCTCAGCTATGAACCCATGAAGAAATGCCAAGAGAAGAAACCAAGTGCTCACAATAAAAAGTCCAAGCTCAATCCGGAGACAGAACCGACGAACCGGAATCCATGCCGGAATCGCCAGGAAAAACCGGCGTTAGACTCGGCGAGCCGGAACCCCTGCCGGAATCGCCACCCCAATCTGGCGCCAGGCCTGGTGGAACACCTCCAACTCCGGCGCGGCGCCAAAACATGCGCCAGAACACCATTCCGGCTTAGGCCGAAACCAAACCGGCGGCCGCCAAAATATTCCGATGACAAATCCGGCGCCGCCGGACTTATCACCGAAAATCCCCGTCTTCAAGTCAATTGTTGGGCTTGTCCCATGTAATACCCCTATTTCGTCTAGACTTTACCTTTTATTCCCAAACTACCCCTATTTTAGTGGTTGGCTTATAAATAGCCCACCACTCCATTGTAACCCTAGACTTGAAATTAGACTAGAAGAAGACACCCCCTTTGAGGATCTCTATCTAGTTGGTCTCATGCTCCTTCATGAGGAGCACCTAATATCCCAAACCTCTTCGAATCTTGATTTACAGCGTTCAGGTTATACAAGATCTTCATATTGAGTTTTATCTTATGAAGCTATCAAGATCTCGTCAAGGATCTCACCTCACCGTGTCGGATTGAGATGGATCTCTTTCCCAATACCGATCTCATCAGATTGTATTGGACTGATAGCCTCTGGTGCGAGCCAACGGTGTGTATTTGTGTTTGTGTCTTGCGTGTGTTCGACATGTTCTTCGTGCGTGGAGTTCATCGAGTTCATATCTCTCTCCCTCCCCTCCTTGATTCACCGCGAATCCCGTAAAATCATGAAAGATCAGGCCAACCCAAGGGTCACCCCCTAACAAGTCCTCTACGGTTCGAGAAGAGTACAACTTTGGTCCTTTCCCTCGTGCAAGTCTTGCCTATCATCGCACCCCATTTGTCAGTTGCCTCTGAGTGCGAGGACCTCAATAGGATCATGGATCTAGCGATGTTGGTCATGCCCGAACTACAGGAGATGTGTGGGGAGCACTATCCTCTTCTGTCGATGGTCGCATCTGCATGTAGACTCACTTGGCGATTTGACAGTGGCCTTTCACACCATCACCAGTGGAGCCTAACCAACCACTTGACTTCATTGACCGGTGTCAAGGTTAAGGCGGTGCACTGGTGCCTAGCTCTGAGCCTAGCCAGTCGATTGACCTCTTTGCAAGAGAGTTTTGAGACTTGTTAGTTTAGAGGTGGCTAGCACTGAATCTGGTAAGTAGATTGTTTGCCTTTTGCCTCCTGGCGAAGGACGGAAAAAATTAAGAAGATGAACTCATGACCACCTACCATGCAGCGCTTATATGCCTACGCTAGTGTGAAATCCCGATCATCGATGCAAAAAGGAAAAAGACATGTGCATTTTTTTTCCTTTTATTATACATTCATCATGCATGGTGAACATGAATGTATAATAAAAGGAAAAAATGCTAAATCAAACTAAAATTATGGCATTAATCCTGCATGTACAAAATGTATGCAGGCATGTGGAAGTCAAGTTTGAAAGCAAAATACAAAAGTACATGACATGTGTGAAAAGAAAAAGTGTATAAGAAATTTTACAATTAATAGGATTTTTACTATGGAAATAATGCAATTCATTTTTATCCTTCTATTTTTACCAAATTTGTTTTTCTCCTTTTTGTATAGGCTACATGTTATCCTATTTTTTCTTCATTTTGCGCGAGTATGTATCAAGACAATATGTACCCACATGATTTATTTCAATTTTTTTGAAACAATGAAATACGAGTTTTGATATACGTGCTCACGTGCACCCATGTCCCCAAAATCCAGGGTGCTACACTTCCATTTACAACATTTGCACTACAGAATTCTTAAAAATATTTTGCTACAACACATATGATATTCTTCTAATTCACATGAAGGTTATCTGAAAATTATCTGGTTAACATTATCTGGTTCACATGAAGGTTATCTGGTTCACAATAGACTTGTGTGCTTCCTGCGAATCCACGTCATGAATTATCTGGAAAGTTATGTTGTCTGAACCAAATAATGTGTCTATGTTATCTGAAGTGGAACAAATGCAGTTATCTAGTACACCTTTTTTGTTTGAACCATATGCCTTTCAATCAACGATTAGGTTCTTCAGGGATCGTATATACTCTTCTATGTTGCTCTTACCTGTAGCAACTCCGGTTTACATGGATCTGACTCAACCTCCTCGGGTGAATATTCTATCTGCAGAGGAAGAGGAGTGTTTCTCGCAACAGTTTAGAGCTTTGTTTAAAAATTGCACTACTGAAGTACGTGTTTTCTATGGTCACTTTGCTTAACTATGCTAAAGACATCTCTATTGTGAGGCTGCTCTGTCCTTTCAAAAGATCAGGGGCTGAGGCTTTTGATGTTCTTTCTCTGAGTAAGTGTGGCAATTTATCTTGGGTGGCAGAAAAGGAGGTGTTGACATTTGTTCCTTCATCAGTTTTTCTCCTGGAGGTTGGATTGGGCATTGATGAGCTTGGGTTAGTTGCATCTGATTTTTGACAAGACACTAATATGACCCAGACGTCTTCAAGCCTCCCTCAATTGTCAGCTCCTGAAATACGGCATGGTCAGTATTTGGATTCAGTTCAGTCACAGAAATCTGAAGCCACTTTTGCTCTAGCTGTGAAAAATCAAGTGCAGCCTAGAATTGAGGACGTGATTGACTATGTTTTTAAACCTGAAGAAACAGCAGTGGATCAGATACAGCAGACCAATATTTGCATAACTGAAGAATGTGTCAATGTTCAGAGAACAAGGCTGCGCCAGGCACATGAAGATGTTGATCTAAACATCGTTGTATTAGAGGAAGATCTCTATGGTCGAATACAACAGGTTCAAAGCTCTAAACAGATTACACTGGCACAATTCTCTTGCATGTTGCATGACTTCACTTCCAGTGTCTGTGACTATGGGTGAAGCAAATAAATCTTCTAATCCTTCAACTACTCGTGGCCTGCGCAGAGGTTTATACAGCGATAAAGAAGGCTATATTGAGATGGCTCTTCCTAATCATCCATCTCGCAAGAAAACTTCTCAAGTCCAGCTCGCCACCAAACCCGAAGTGATGCAGAAGATTGGCGTAGAGCAATGTCCTGTGGACCCAGCTGATCTTACTGAAGTAATACTTCGCCGCGAGCGTCGGTAAATACTTCTGTGATGCAGTCCTTGTCTACTAATAATAAACAGGTCTAGAGTGTGTTTAATTGGAATATTAGAGGGGTTAATGCCGAAGCTAAAAGCTCTGCAATCCGTAATAAACTTGAGGAGAGCGGGGCTTCGATAGTTTGTTTGCAAGATACCAAAAAATCCTTATTTGATAATTCAGACATTCGTAAGTTTGCACCGAAACGCTTTGATCATTTTGTGTGCGTGCCATCTGTTGGAGCTTCATGGGGGGGTTGCTTGTTCTTTGGAACAGCAAACTTTTTGCTGGAACAATTCGCATGCAGGAATCCTTTGGGTTAGTTATTGATTTTGTTTCTACTGCTGACTCTTTTGTCTAGACATTTGTCAACGTGTATGGAACCTGCACTAAACCTAGGCGTTCAGAGTTTGTCAGGTGGTTAAGTAACCTTGACATACCTGCACATCAACACTGGTTGTTTGTTGGAGATTTTAACTCTATAGGTCAACAGAGAACCGTAACAGGGATGGAGCAAATATGCAAGACATTTTCACTTTCAATAGAATTATTAGCCATCTTGGTTTAGCAGAATTGCCGATCAAGGTCGTGCTTTTACATGGAGCAACATGCAGGAAACGCCGTTGTTAGAACAACTAGAGTAGTTCTTTACAACGCCGAACTAGACAATAACATTCCCAAATACACAAGTGTATCCCCTTTCTAGACCTGTGTCCGACCACATACCTTGTGTGGTCTTGCATGAAACAATTCATGAGTTGCATCGAAAGAAACTTAATGGTGTGTTTTTTAAAATTGATTTTGAAAAGGCATATGATAAAGTTAAGTGGCTTTTTTTATAACAAGTCCTTCAGATGAAAGGTTTTGATCCTATTTTTTGTGAATGGATTAAAAACTTTGTACAAGGTGACAGTGTAGGAATAAGGGTCAATGATGATATTAGCCACTATTTCCAAACACAAAAAGGTTTGAGACAAGGTGATCCATTATCTCCAATTCTTTTCAATATTGTTGCAGATATGTTAGCTATCCTAATTGCATGGACCAAGGATGATGGTTTAGTTGGAAGTCTCATTCCTCATTTGGTAGAGGGAGGGGTTTCTATACTTCAGTATGCGGATGACACTATATTGTTTATGGAGCATGATTTAGAGAAAGCCCTAAACATGAAGTTAATCCTAAGCATCTTCGAACAATTATTGGGATTAAAAATAAACTTCCACAAGAGTAATTTTTTTTGTTTTGGAGAGGCGGAGGACATGGAAAATCAGTACAAACAGATTTTTGGCTGTGAGACTGGTTTCTTGCCCTTTCGGTATTTGGGGGTACCTATCCATTATAGAAAAATTTGAAACGCATAATAGAATCCTGTTGAGAGTCGGTTCGTGTCCAAACTTGAGTGTTGGCAAAGCAGCATGCTCTCATATGGGGACGGATTGGTGCTCATTAATTATGTTCTGACTAGTTTGCCATGTTTATGGTTTCATTCCTCGAAATACCTAAAGGGGTGAGAAAGCGTTTAGACTTCTTTCAATCACGATTTTTTTTGGCAAAGTCATGATACTAAGAAGAAATATAGGCTAACAAAGTGGAATATTATTTGCCGGCCAAAAGATCAGGGTGGATTAGGTATTGAGGTACTTGAAATTAAAAATAGGTGTTTGCTTAGCAAGTGGTTATTCAAACTCCTTATGGAAGATGGAATGTGGCAAAAATTGCTTCATAACAAGTACTTACAAAATAAAACTTTGTCACAGGTTGAGGCGAAACCTATTGATTCACCTTTCTGGAAAGGTCTCATGAAGATAAAGGTTGATTTCTTTCATCGAGGTTTTTTTCAAGTAGGGGATGGTTCAACTGTGCGTTTTTTGGGAAGACGTATGGTTGGGTGACACTCCACTCGCTCAACAGTACCCATCATTATATAATATTGTACCCATCAAAAATGTTTTAGTCGCGGACACTTTAGGCCAAGTACCTCATTGGTTTTCGGAGGGCTCTTGTGGGTAATAAATAGGACGCATGGTTATATTTATGTCAACGTTTAATGGAAGTTCACCTTAAGGACGAACCAGATAAATTTGTATGGAAATTATCATCCACGGGCCTTTTTACGGTTAAATCTATGTATATTGACTTAATGAATGGTCATACTAGATACTTGCGTAAATACTTGTGGAAAGTTAAAATCCCACTTAAAATTAAGGTCTTCATGTGGTTCCTCATTAATAAAGTCCTGTTAACAAAGGATAACCTAGCAAAACGGAATTGGAATGGGTGTCAAAAGTGCTGCTTCTGTGATTCAGCAGAAATTGTTGAACATCTATTTATCTCATGTTCTTTTGCTACGATTATTTGGCGTTTGGTTTTTTGTACTTATAATATAACACCTCCAACCAACATCATCAATATGTTTGGAATGTGGCTGAATGGAATTGATAAGAAAACTAAAGCTAAAATTCGAATTGGGGTTTCAGCTTTATGTTGAGCAATTTGGAGATGCCGTAATAATATTATCATTAATAAACAAACTGGTACCAATTTTTTGCAGGTTGTTCGTATGGCTACACACTGGATACAGCTATGGGCTTTACCTCCTCCCGTCGGACCAGCGGGAATCCATGGCCTCCCAATGCAACCGTCTGCTGACGGTCGCTCGGGACTTCTATTTCCTGGCTACTGGCTGGCGGCATACTAGTAGATTGTAGAATGGCTAGTTTTATGCTTCTTTTAGTTTTTCGATGGTTGATACTTGTCTCAACCCTCGATGATCCATGATTGTAATAAACTGAACCTACTGAATTTGCAATAAAGACTGTGTGCATAGATCGATGCAGAGACCGGGGCTCAGATCCCCATTTCTGAAAAAATAAAAAAAACATACCTTGTGTGGTTAAGATTGGTTCCAAAATTCCAAGGGCAGAAATTTTTCGCTTCGAGAATTACTGGGTTCGAAGACCAGGGTTCTTTGAAGTAGTAGCTAATATTTGGTCATTAGAATGTCATGGTAATAGCGCCAAGGTGATCTCACACAAGTTCAAACTTCTGAGAAAAGCTCTAAAAATTTGGAAGGGGAATATTTCTAGTATGGACACAATCATAGCAAACCGTAATGCAGTCATTTTCATGATGGATGAGTTGGAAGAAAAAAGGCCTCTACATATCACAGAATGGAATTTCCGTAACATAATAAAAAAATAAACTGAACCATGTCTTGCTCTGCAAACAAGACTTGTGGAAAAACATATGCAAAATCAGATGGGAAAAGATGGCGGATGAAAATACATCATTTTTTCATGCAATGGCCACTATCGGATATAGGCAAAATAATATTGCCCGGTTTACTCTGTCTGATGGTACTGAAATTACAGAGCATGCTAAAAAGGCTGCAGCCTTCAATTCCTCATGACATTCTCAATCTGGTTCAACCAAGCAATACAGATCTATCTGCACTCTCTGCTCCTTTTACTGAAAACGAAATTAACAAAATTGTCCAATGGCTACCAATTGATAAGGCACCAGGGCCAGATGGATTTAATGGGAAATTCATGAAGAGTTGTTGGCACATTATCAAACAAGACTTCTATCAGCTGTGTAAGGTTTTTCATGATATGAATATACCTTTGAAGTGTCTGAATGATTCTATCATCACTTTAATCCCTAAAAAATCTTCTCCTGAAACTCCAAATGATTTTCAACCCATTTCCTTGCTGAACTCTGCTCTCAAACTGATCACTAAACTGCTAGCTAATCGTCTACAAGAAATAATTATTGAGTTGATACATCAGAACCAATATGGGTTCATAAAGTCAAGGACTATACAAGATTGTCTTGCATGGTCCTTTGAATACGTATAACAGTGCAAACACTCAGAAAAAGGAACAATTATAATGAAGCTCGATTTTGAAAAGACGTTCAACATGATTGAGCATACGGCTATCTTGTAAATTTGGAAAAGAAAAGGTTTTGATGATAGATGTCTCTCTTGGATTGACAACATACTTTACTCATCTACCTCGGCTGTTTTGCTTAATGGAGTACCGGGTAAAAAATTCTTTTGCAAAAGGGGAGTTCGTCAAGTTGATCCCCTATCTCCTCTCTTGTTTGTGGAAGGTGCAAAACTTCTACAAGATATGATCAATAATCTCAGTGCCAAAGGAAAGCTCATATCTCCAGTTCTTTTTGAGGGACAGGATTTTCCTATTGTCCAATATGCCGATGACACTTTATTATTATTTATGGAAGCAAGCTTTGAGCATTTGGACACACTAAGAACAACCTTGTTACTGTTCCAGGAGGCCACTGGATTGAAAGTAAACTTTCAGAACTCATGTCTGGTGCCAATAATATTGATCCCTTCTATGCTAATTGCCTAGGAGAGTTCTTTGAATGTTCTATGGGGAAAATGCCTTTTACTTATCTTGGGTTGCCTCTAGGCACCACAAGGCCAACAGTAGTGGATCTTGCTCTATTAACTGATAGTGTGGAAAAAAAACTGATAGTGTGGAAAGGAGACTAAACGCTTGCTCAAGATTCCTTAATTATGGAGGAAGAGTAACCTTTTGTCAACTCAGTACTCTCCTATCTACCAACTTTCTACATGTGCATGATGAAACTGAACAAGACAGTGGTTAAGGTGGTGGATAGAGCTAGAAGCCATTGCCTATGGGAAAAGAAGGACAGAGAGAAGCACAATGCACTTGCAGCTTGGGAAATTGTGTGTAAACCCAAAGACAAAGGTGGGCTTGGGGTGATCAACTTGGAAATTCAGAATGAAGCACTCCTCATGAAACACCTGTTCAATTTTTTTTTACTAACAATGACGCACCATGGAGAAGTGGCAGACTTACTATCAAAATTCTGTTCCACATGCAACTGGGGTGGTGAGCTCTTTTTGGTGGAGAGATATATGCAAACTATTCAACACATTCAGGAGTATCACCAAAATTTCACCAGGGGATGGCACTTCTGTACTCTTTTGAACGGATTGTTGGCATGATGAGCTACTTGCAAAATCCTTTCCCAGGATATTTTCTTATGAAGTAGATTCTGATGTTTCCTTGAGCAACATGTTGCAATGTGACAGTTTAGAAAACCGTGAATCACTTTGCACTACCGCTTTCAGAGCAGGCATTGGAGGAGCTGCAATCTATTGCCACCATCCTTGTGTCACTAAAACAAGATGAGCTGCAGCATATACAGCACAACGTTTGGAACTTCTTTCTTGGGAATGGATCATATTCCTTGACGGCATTATATAAATATATGTTTGTAGGGCTGCATGTATCGCCTGTTTTTAGAAGCATTTGGAAGAGTAAAGTGCTGCATAAGCAAAAGGTGTTTGTATGGTTATTCTTGGTTGACCGCCTAAATACCAGAGATCTGGTGGAACGCCGACACGGGCACATAGAGTCAGGAGTAAACTATGAACTATGTGATAAGACATAAAGAGAAACTAGAGACCACTTGTTCTATAACTGCGAGTTTGCGGCGGGTGTGGCAAAAGCTGGTGGGTGTGGCAAAAGCTAGGCATTACATGGACTTCGCGGACAAGCATAACATCCATGTTTGAGGTGGCAAAGCAATCTTTTCAGGGGCCAAAGTTTATTGAGATGGTTTCGTGTGCCTTATGGGGAATCTAGAAAATGAGGAACGCAAAGATTTTTGAAAGAAAGGATCCTTCTCTTCAAACTTGAAAGGCTGTTTTCAAGCACGATCTTGCTCTTATCACTCAGACACTCACAGGGTTAAACCCACACATAGAACTCTTTCATCTGCCTAGTTAGACTTGGTGTAACTTTTGAGTTTTCTTATATAGTTTTTGTAGTGCCTCCCTCTGTATTTACTCATATAAATTTTGGTAGTCCCTATTTTCAGGACTTTTAATCAATAAAACTACACCGTAGGGGCTTCCCAAACGGTTTCACGGTCAAAAAAATATTCTTCTAATTCACATAATCATTGCATTCACAATCTTTTTACTAACAAAACCATCGTTCTTTACCACTATTTGGTTTGGGCACGAATGCAAAACCCCAAAGATATATTACTTTCACGAATAAGTATACAGATTCATCAGGAAAAAGTGCATTTACTTCAGACTTCACAAACCAAAACAGGCCAACTTTTTTCATTGCGCAGGCGTTGAAGACTTAGCAGTTGCTATAATATATCAGAATAATCACTCTACCATATACTAGACCCATATTTGCAAAGATCTACTCACTCCGTCTCAAATTAGTTGTCTCAACTTTGTCTAAATCCATATGTATCTAGACTAGTTTAGTGTGTAGTCATGGGAATCTAGACAAAGTTGCGACGGAGGGAGTACATCGCTTCAAGACAGTAAAATCAAGACTCCACACTGATCTGATTATATCAAAGAACACAGGAAAACAGTGTCTTGGGAGATCTATGGATTACATAAACAGCTATGTGCTACGACTCACAGCTAAGTCCCTATCATTGGTGGCTAGAAGTAGATTTTACATCTATCATACGGCCGAACCAAAGGAAGAAATTAAGAGGACACGGCAAGGAGAGCCCCGAGAGAAACAAGGGCCTTGAATATACATGATTTCTTGTACACCTATTGTAGCCAGGATGACATCACTTTCGTCCTGTGGCTATTCGTGGTTTTCCTTTCACCTCGGCTTCCTATTCAAAGTGACGAGGTTGAGTGACAAAGCATAACAAGATGCCAAAAATTAAGCAATGGATCTCATAATGATATATGTGATCACAAGAAATGAAAAATCTCACAGAAATATCAAGGCGAAACTACCTGCGGACTGTGGAGATAAATGGATGTCTTTGCATTTGCAGGGTTATGGTTTTCAGCACCACGGCTCCAGTCATAGCAAACCTGCTCTCCAATAAATGATAATTATGGTAATTCAGAACTTACGATCAAAATTAAAATTATGACCGGATAATGCATTTTAAAACAACAATTCAACTGGAACAGGAATTCTTCAAGAAAGCTGAACATTATGAACTGATTTATTTGGCATATTTAATAAGGTGCATGAGAAAATGACAGGCATGTCACATATCTAAACTTGATCCAATCCAAAAACACGGTGATGAAATTTCACATGAAGGGATGCCTAATTCTTACAAACTAGTACAACAAGACACTCGAGCATTACTGGACTTACCCCATAAGCAAATATTGAGCCATCGTTATTGAAGGTACTGCAAGAAATTGGTTGAGGGCACCGACTAAAAGCCTGTATAGTCAGAGCAGGAAAAAGTGAGGATATGCTTGCAAAAATATAGGAAGGTGTATGATAAAACAAGAGAACTCTGAAGCATTAAACTTGGGCACACCCAAATAGCCCTCTATGCTAAGCAAGTAGGCAACTCTGTGAGAATGGAATGCTGAGTGAGTTGCTAAGCTATATTTACAAGCTAAAAGGATATCTGATCACAAATTACAGAGATGCCTCGTATGGGGATCCAAGAATTGAGTGAAAATGTAATATCAAAAATAAAAAGAAGCGATGCCAAAAAAAGACAGGCATGGCAAGACTGGGAGAATGGGAATGGACAGCAGCACTATATCAACTAATGTTTCTTGCTCATGGCCATGATAATAAGTTATTAGCTTGACCTTGGTTTGATTTCCCACCATGCATGCACATTGACATATAATTTATATGCAGGCCATTAACATGTCCACAGATCACAACACAGTAAATCCATCTTGAAATAAACCAACAAGAGTGGAACTTCAAAAGAGAATCTCGGAAATTGACAAACCTTCAGTCTCTGCTTGCTATCCTTATCCCAAAAATTGAAAGCACCATCAGATCCAGCAGTGGCAAATGTGTGATGAACCTGTGCCAAGTGGTAGACAACATGAAATCCCAGATGAAACTTCACTAACTGATTATCGCCGGAAAGTTAGCCCTGATTGTTGCATTGTCCAGTGAAATATAGCAACAAAGCACACTCAACTCATCGGATGTGAAGTAGTATCATCATCCAAGCACAGCAATCCAATTAATAAGGTAATAAAAAACAGGACAATGCAGAAACACTACTCTTAGATGTGCCTATAACACTACATAGGTACGATTTTTTGGAGTTTGCTCAATTCATGGTTTTTTAAGGTGTCGCCTAGTCGTCTCTTAGGCGACGCTTAAGCGTCAGAGCGCCCTCGAACGTCAAAGCGGCGTGCTTGCTTTAGACTCGAGTCTGAAGTGTCCGCTTTAGATTTCTGAGGCGTCCAGACTCCAGAGCATCGCTTAGGCGGGTAAGGCAGCGCTCTGGGCTGTTCTGGACACCATGGACAGGCAGGGTGCAGGTTGAGCGGGAAACAGAGCAGTGCAGGTCAGGTCGAGCGTGAAATAGAAATTGGGGCGGAAAGGGAGGGAAATGGGCGCCAGAGTGAGGGAAAAGAGAGGGGAGAGGAGAAAACGGAAAAAGGATGGAGGAATGGATGCTATGTGGGCTCAACAACCAGCAAATTCAGGGTATTTATGTCTTCTCATAGCTGCCATATTATTCTGTCATAATTGTTTAAAATTTCCTAAGGCATCGCCTTAAAAAACCATGGCCCAATCTGTTGAGAGAGAGAGAGAGAGAGAGAGAGCTCACAGGGTGAAAGTTGAGTGAATTGACAGAGAAAATGTCATTTCCTTCCCTGTGACATTTGAATGTGAAGTTTTTGCTTGACTGGGCATCATCAATATGATGAACTCCAACTCTTCCTTCTATGGAACCCACCTTTAAACAAAAGCAAGGGGTCAGTCACATGGAAAGAATCGATAAATGAAACAAACACTATTGCAAATTTTCAGGTACCGGCCGTGTTATCCAATTTAGCTCATTGATGTAGAAAAGGATCAGTGTGTAGCAGCAAAAATTGATTGGTCACCACATGATTAGATCATCACCCGCTAAATATATTCCCTTATGCAGGTGAAGAATAGGAAAATGCAGATCTAAAGTTCAAAATCTTGAAGCCTCGAATGGTTTTACTATTTGTACTTCAGCATGATTTCATGCTGATTGACTTTAACTGCTATATGCTCAGAAATCTTGTAGAGTTATGGTGAAGGAAACTGTTTGCAACACAGTTGGGTGGCTTGGAGCTGGTCAAGGCATTAAGGTAAACCGCACTCTTCTTTTATGCAGATTTTGTCACCAGCTACAGAGATGTCAGCCAGTGGTATTTATATTTGAAGTAACATTTCTAGTAATATGCTGTAAGGTGTATCTGACTGTTGACGCGGTAAGTAAAAAAAGAACATATGAATAAAGTTTAACACATACCAGTAATAATTGGTCATGTAATTGAAAAAAAAAAATGAGGTTTTGGTTTGTGTGCTTGCTGAGAGTAAAGGACGAAAGAAAATATAGCATTACCAGGAATCCTTGTTGATCAGGGAATGCAGCAACACACCGTGTCTGGTATTTTAGAGGTGACTGAATACGCTTGAACTCCGTCTAATACCATACCAGAGATGGAATTAAGTCAGTCAGTTCGCAAACACAACGCAATGACAGTATAAACATGAGCCCCACCACCACCAGAAGAACTGAACAAATGAACACATGCATAGTCAGCTCGGAAACACACTGACCTGAGGATTCTGCAAGTTGAAGATGACGATATGACGATCAGCTGTTCCCACAATCATAAGGGGATAATTCACTGCAAGGGAGTAGCAGCGATCTGGAAGTTGCTGGACATGGGCTGGATTTGGTTGCCTCGTGTCCCAATACCTGCAAATAGTATGACGGTCAGCATTGAAGGTGGACTAGAGCATATCACAAGGATCAGGGTCAGAGCTAATGTTAGTATGTGTTGTAATGAGACGAAGGTCAAAGCACACCCCAAATGTATTGGTCTTATCATGATACAAGTAAAACACACTGACAACACAAATAAATAATGCAAGCATACTATTTACACTGATATCCAGAACCTAACTTGATGTTTCCTATACAATTCCCATAAAGATGATCAGGACCTCTGATCCATTCTAAAACTCGAAAAGGACATGTCTAACATTATCTGCATGGTTTAGATTTAACTATCTGCATCAATTGTTACTTCTATAGCAACTTCAAGTCTTCAAAGCATGGACAAAATTTACTGCAGGCAGATGATATCCAGAATGTGAACAATCTTTGATAAGAATCCGTCAATGTGATTCAGCAAGTTGTAGAACTTTGACGATCAAAGAAGACATACAAAAAGTAGTGAAAAGATAAACTAGATGTGATACACCTTCTGTAATATTTGATTTGGGTCTTTTGGAACTCGGTATTAGAAGTTTCTTCAAAAATTGCAAGAAATTGCTGTTAAAGAACTTTTTTTTTGAGGGTATACTGTTAAAAACATGAATGTACTAACATGAATGTAAAAACATGAAGTGAAGAAAATATAATGAAAATAACATGAACCCCTTAACGCAAACCAGCCATAAAGAAAAATGTAATCAAACAGGTGATAGCATTCAATCTCAAAGTAAGAATAATGAGGATGCAGAGGATTAGATCTCTTGCACCTTAGTGTCTTATCCCAGCTTCCAGAGACAAGAAGATTCATTTGAGGTATCCATGCGACCTCCTTGACAGGTGCATCATGCATTGCAACCGTCTGAGCCTGCCCCCCAGACAGCAGAGGCCACATTTTGACTTGTTTATCACAGCCTCCAGAGAACACGGTCGTCCCATCATCCTTCCAAGCCGAGCACAGAACCTGATTGAAAGAAAGAAATTGATCATCACAGCAGGTAAATTGGAATGACCAAATATAGATGGAAATTCTCTCAGGAGAAATGTATTAAGATCGTACTGGCTGATCATGTGATATGGATGCCTTTGGCTGACTGTTACCGTTGACTATCTCCCAACACCTCACCTGCACAAACCTCAAAGCCAGTCCTAGTAAGATACATAAAAAAAATACTGACTGTAAATTACAGAAGAAATAAATTACCTGGTTATCCCAGGAAGTTGCCACCAGCAAGTTGCTCTTGGGGCTAAAACTAAGGCTTGAAAGGGAGTCGCCTGGATTAGGCAGGACCTGCATTTAAATACAAACGTTTCAGCAAATGTACAGTATTTACAGAATGAAGAAGCAAAAAAAAAGTAGGACATCGCCATGAAAGCATCACACCTCAAATGACTTGTTCGGATTTGGGTTTGAGGTAAGGCTGGTTAGATTTGCCATCTCCCCTTCTGTCTGATCCTTCAAATTTTGACAAGCATAAGAATCAAGTAAGTGAAATCAGCACAAGCGCAAGCAGCTCATGCGATTTCTCAAGCGAGAGCATGAATTTACGACTTATAAAGTAGCTCAGAGAAAGAGGTATATGCTACAAAAACTTAGCACTGTCTACACTCCACGAGATCAGAACCAAGTATCAACATTAGGAAGTCATTGTTAAAGTTTGCACGACAAATTTCGCACAAAAATCCGCAGCAAAACCAGCATAAGCTCTACCCCGTGCTGTGTTCAGCTTTCAGACTCAAAATACAGGACCGCACCTCCGGCATAATAATTTAGGTCCAAAATTCGGAAAATGTTAACTGAATCGAGTAATGCAAGCTGGTGGGATAAACCCTGGGGTCACTTACTATAAATGCCGACAGCTGGACCACTTAATTCGCAGGAGGCCAGGACATAAGTTGACTCATCACTCAACAGTAAAACCACTACTTCACTACGAGCTAAACATACAAAAACGCCCAAATGGCCTGCGCGAAGGGAGCGGAAAAAACCCTAGATTCAACAACGGGAACACTACAGGCGCGGCCTGGACCAGGGGGCGGGTGGGGGGGTCAAATTACTGAAAGCTTCCCTGCACGAACAGCTCGATCTCGCTAATCTGCTCCAGGGGCCGGCGGCTAGCAGCGCCGAGCTCGGCACCGACCACCGGATCAGAGCTCCCAACCAGCAGAGCAGCGGGAACTAGCACAGCACGATGGTCCGCAGCCACAAAGCATTGCGTCAAAGCACAGCCCAACACAGCGCCACCGAATCGAAATTAGGAACCCCAGGAGATGGTGTCAGCGCGTCGGCGGGGGAGGGTTCGGGGGCTTACCGGATGCGATCGCCTCTGAGAATGGGGGCGGTGCGACTGCGAGTGGTGCCGAGGAGGATTCTGGAGTTGTCTGGGACTGGGAGAGACGGTTCCTCTTGGTCGTGGGAGTCTTTGGTCTACGCGTAGCGTCCGATGCACGCAGCGTGGTGGATGTGGCCGTCATCCGCTCCGTCCAAACGGTCCTCGTGTTGGCGTCTCAACTGTAGAAAACAGGTTTTACTGTTTGAAATGTAGCCGAAAGGTGGCCGTGTGGTATTCTGTGCCCCAGCCGCTCCTCCGGCCGCTAGCCTCACGTGCCGCTAGCTGCTCCTGCGCCGGCCCGTCTCTGGCCACGTCGGCTCACCCCTACGCCAGCCTGCCCCTCTCCGCGTGCTTATCGCCCGTCGCTGGCCGTCAGGGTACCACGATCCATCTGCTACTAGGCCCTGGCAGCAGGAGCAACTGCAATACCACGGGGAGGTGCCCTCGAGGAGCTAGACGCTTCACAACAAGTGACCCTCGTGAAGCCTCAAGGGGTATCTCCCGTGGGGCCTTTTCACGAGGGTACACCTCCTGAAACCCTTCACGAGAAGAAGACACCCTCAGCAAGGCCCTCCTCGCTAGGGTTCCACGCAATGCACACCTGCACCATAATGTCTTAGTCCTAGACGTCGTGCGGGACCACACACGGGATGACGGCGAAGACAATGATGGTCGTGGCTAGGATGGTTGACCTGGTTTGCACCCGGTGCGTAAGGAAGGCATCTTCCCCTTTCGCAAGTAAAGCACCTTCCTCTTTCTCAAGCCAGGAGTGGCGAACAGCCGCTGCCACCAGGAGGGGACCAACCCCCCCCCTCCTGGTGTGTGAAGAACGTGAAGAAGGCAGAGGGGAGGATGTTGACGGCGTAACCAACGACACCCTGTCATGGACCGTGCCTACGGTTCAAAAGCACATTTAACCTACCTTCCCGCTCTATTGTCGCCATGTGGTAATCCTTCCCGCCGAGATATTTCAGAAAGAGGACCAGGGCACCTATAAGAGGGGCTAGATGGCATCGTAGGAGGGATCCCATCTTCTTATACCTCAGGCACCCTAGCTTTCTCCGAGCTAGGAACCCTAGATCTGATCGCCTGACCACCACCTTGTATTGTAAACCTCGCCAAGCAGTATAAGCAATCCAAACATGCAGGAGTATGGTTTTACACCGCACGGTAGCCTGAACCTGGATAAACTCTCTGTGTCCCCCGTCGTGTTCATTGTACTTTCCTTGTCGAGGTCGCCGAGGGCTTTTGGAGATCGTGTTCATCCCCTAGTGTGTTCGATGGCCTTCTACTTCGTGAGGTACACCCGTTCGTTCGCAGGCACAATCTCCGACAAGTTTTATCATATCGCATTAGTTCATAATAGGTTTTATACCATACTATAACTATATCAATCGAAAACATTGGTACATGTGTGGTATGTAAACAAACTAAGTCCCTAGTATCCTTTATTGAACTAGTTCATTGGCCAACTGATGATCAAGGTGTTCTGATCATGGATATTCATGTCAATTGACAATGAGGTCATATCGGTGAATGATGTGATGGACACTGTAGCCAACATAAGTATTGCAACATGGTCAAGTCACAAAGTTCATCGTTGTGATAATTAGGAAATAAAATATCCTACTCCTTAGATCGTGAGATCATATTTAATCACTGTATCCGAGGCTGCCTTGATTGCATCAACCATCACACCATAACGGGGTGATCATAAAGATGTATCTCAAGTATTCGAAGAGATAGGTTGAGGCATATGTATCAAAATCGGGACTTGTTCTCCCGCGTGATGGGAAGATACACTGGGCCTACTCGGTGAGATTACATCCCAGAAGCTGCAGCATATGACTAGATCATAAGGATGGAATATCACGGGAACAAGTTAATTAGCGCTTGTCAGTAACGCGATTGAACTAGGTATGGTGATGCCGATGATCAGATCTCGGACAAGTCATGTATCAAAAAAAACAAAAGAAATTGGACTCGATATTTATGATTCAAATGACATCTGTAATGCTGTTAGGGCAATGTGGGTGTAATTGGTATTTACACGATATTACTATATGCTCTTTATAGAAAAAATATCAACATCTACCATCATAACTCTCCAAACACCATTTTTAATCGCGTCTTAGGCGATTCCATGACATATCTTACATCTCCACCCCAACATGGAACCAAATTTAGCATAGTTGATGATTGTTCCGCCTCACCATTAAACGGAATAACAAGCAATGCATCCCCTTTGTGAATCAATGGTCCACCTCTATAGCATCCTGGCGTTTAGGACCAAACCAAGGTTAGATTTAGGATTATCTTCATTTGCATGCATTCATCTAATAAAAACAGGATAAATTTTTCGCAAACTAAAACCCTAGAGGGATCAAGGTTTCTCTCATTTCGATAAATTAGAATTTAGATCATCCAAGAGAGTGTTATGAAATTGGACATAATCTCTAGGTATTTTAAATGTTTTGGGGGAATAAATTCAAACTAGTATATGAATTTTGAATTTGAAATTTGAAATATGTGAAACTTATGAAAGGTTGGTATTTATAATATTTAATACCATTAGAATTAATAAGATTTGGTATTTAGAATAAACAATAAGATTATAAAATAATGTAATTATAAATAAATAAGATAATGAATACATTTGGAGAAATATAAAGGAATAACTTTATTACAACAACACAAATCTACAAGGTTTTTACAATATTCCAATATGAGATAATATGAAATATAACTTAGAGAAGTAACTATATATGAAGAAATTACGATAAAGAAATCCTTTATTATTTGGATGCACTAAATACATTGTTTTTTTACAAATAAATAATAAAAAGAATTACAATAGAATAAAGGAAAAACCTAAACTATTTTCCTAACTAATCTTTTAATCTTCTTCTTGTTTTGCTCTATACCTAAAAGTTTAAGAAGAATCAAATAAAAATAGAATAAGAGGTTAGTATTAATTATTGCTCTCAGAATAAATAGTGTAATGCATTGTTAATATTTTATCACTGAGCATTTGAATTAGGGGAAATTTCGTCAAAGTTAGCATCTGTTCTTAATCCAATTACAGCATCAGAACAACATCATAGGCATTAGAAAGAGGGGCAAGTTTCACCAAGGATAGAAAAAGGAAGAAGATTAAACCATCAAGTTTTCACTTAATCTCATCCACATCTTAGAAACTACAGCATTGAAACTTATACACAAGAGGAACCCACGTGTTAGCAGGCAAGTTGCTGAAGATGCACACAAGCACACTACTATGTGGCAACACCACAACAGTGGACATCGGATAAGGAGGATAGGCAGGCGAAGCTATGATGTTGCACACAGTCTCATTCCACAACACCAAGAACACAAGAACAGCCACCAGAACAGCTTCATACACCAAACTCCACTAGATATTTATCAGCCAATAAATCAAATCGTAACATAAGACGGGGAAGCTAAGGTGTTGAGAAAGGAAAAGCCATGAGAAGGCAAGCCAAGCTAGGATCCAGAAGAGAAGCAAGGACCAACCAGGAGGAGAAGGCCGAGATAGAACTAGAAGCTCAACCCAATCAAGAACAATCTCTACGCCAACCAATCACTAGTTTACTCTGCCATAGCAGGTTGACCATTTGACACTAATGGTATCTGTTATTGTTTCGTTAACATAAGTTGTGGTTGGTATGAGTGAGGAGGCTCTTAGCAATAAGTAGAAGTGCTACTGCACTCTCATCCTTGAGCTAATAACAAGCTAGTAAAGTATCCACACTTCAATTCTAATTTTTGCCTCAGCAAGTGCATCACTAGCTTGGTTAAAGGAAAATTAGAAAAGCAACACAACAACCATTGTACTATCTAGAAACTATAGGGAATATTCCATTTAATGGAAGCACCTCAGCAGCAACCCAGCATAGTAACTTCCCAGGAATCATACAGATACTTAATTGTCATATTGATGACATGTCGTGGTATTGCCGATGAGTACGCCATGGAGAGGTCCTCACATAGTGTGTTTAGAGAGGCGGGGGAAGAAAGAGAGATGACGGTATGAGGTAACACAGCTTACCTAGGTTCAGATTCCGAAACGCTGAAGGAATCCTACTTCTGCTATAAATTGCTATAATGTCAATATGCCAAGTTACAGAGATAGGTTCGCTATGCGAGGTGTGTGAATCGATGCCCTAAAGGCTCCCAGAAGTCCGTCTTATAAAGGCGCCATAACCTAGGTTTATAGGAAAAAGTCCTAGCCGGACAGGTTACAGAGTCCTACACTAACGCCAACTAGTCTTTCGTGTCTTGCACTCCAAGGCTCCGGGTTGGTTCATGTGCACCATAGCCTTCCTTTATTCGGAATGAGCCTCCCTTCTAGATCTGTCTAACTAGGCCGCCAAGCAAGCCATGGCCCTTGCTACCAACTATGGGTCACTCGGGTTATCCAGATTAGAGACATGCAATGGTGATACCCATTTAGCATATGCCCAATAGTAGCCCCTGGAGAACTTCGAGATCTTGCACCATCTTGGCCTTTAGTTTGAATGCTCCGTCTAGGTGATGTTGGCAATTTGTCAAGCAACATCTTGTAGTCCTCCAAAGAACCCTGCAATCTTCTCCGTCTTCAACATATAAGTCAAAGAACTATTGAGTTTTCCATCTTACTCTTCTCATAGCTGGACAGGATCTGTCCATGTCGAAATCTTCAGGTGGGACTGCTCAGTAAGATGACGTAGGATACAGCCTACGCTACCTCGAAACTCACATATGGCAGCGGTAAATCATAAAAAATTCCCCGCGCGTGAAATCTGAAATGTCAAGCGGCAATGAGGGGACATGGCGAAGTTTTCACGCATGCGCACACACGTCCTCCATGTGTCGACCATTATATTATTCTCGCATGAATCTTAACGCCAAGGTTATAAATAATTACTATGGAGGATCTTTTCCTTTACCTGCATTCTTCCTCATGCGTCTTCTTCCTCCTCTTGCCAAGGCCTCCTCGATTTCCATGCACAGGAGAACCCTAAAAGTCGCTTCACCTCCCACTCTCTTTCCCCTTCCAATGGCTAGCAGCAGCTCCCCATCGATGGCGGTGCCCAGCGAGCCTTTGAAGAGGCCATTGTCCGACATGCAAGTCCCACTGCAGGGGGTGGAGGTGCTAGTTTCCGCGGTGGTGGAAACCACCGGCGGTGAACAAAAAAATGGCAGCGTTCAAGCTACTAGAAGAAGAATCCGACTCCCTTAAGGGAGTCTGGAGAGGTTCGGATCTCACCACCGTGGACCTAAAGGAGCTGGTCTCTGAAGGGTACCTCCCCTTGGTGGACGGATTGATCTGGTGACCGGCGTCGGCCAACGAAGTGGTCCCTTATCCCATGTCAGAGAGAAGGTGTATCTCAAGGCACAGCTGGTACGTGGCGTCGCCCTCTGATGGCTGTGAAATATAGACATCCACGTCCGCATTTAATCTAGATATTATTCATATATTTGATGAAATATCTCTCTAAAACTTGTCACTAATGCCTAATGATCAAAGGGGTATGCAATCCTTTCTTGCTATTTTTCTTGCGCAGATAATGACGTATGATGATGGGAATCACTACATAAATGCCAAAGATACGAGATTTCCAACACGTCAAAGAAACCAGGAGCCGTGAAGTGAATACTAAAGCTTTAACGACCAGCTATACGGGCCGCCGCCGTATAGTTGGCACCGACTTTGTTAGGTCAAACAGAACAACTTTCATGAAGATACCCCTATATAAAGAGGCTTCGGGCGACGGGAAACATCTGCTTCTTTTTCGACCTCAACTCTCCCTGCCACCAGAGCCGCCATGCCGGATGAATAGATCTAGATCTAAACCTCTAAACCCTTCTCCACCACCATAGCCATCTTCCACCACTTGTAATAGTAGATCTCATCTCCAATTGACGACATTGTAAGACTATTTGCTATCAACCTTATGATCTCTATTACAATGTTTATGATTGTTGATTTCATCTCTATGTGTGAGTAATTCTCCTTGGGATAAGGGATCCGGCCTAGCCATGTAGCTTTTGTGCATGTTATTTATCACAGATGGGATCATGTATTAGTTTGTATGACATGATGATTGTAGTACCCTCTCTTGCCTCAATCTAAGGACTTGTCAGGTATCCAAGACCCCGAAGATTGATCCAGGTAAATGGATTGTGAGTAATGACTGATCTGCAGGATAGGAACCCCAGTGACAGAAAGGGTAGTACGGCTGTATGCGAGGAATTTACTTGGGATTAACGGTGACATCACGATGCATATCATTAGTTCTCTTTCTTCTATGGATGAGACCAGTAGGTTATTGCTATAAGCGGTTGCGAAAGCGATAACAATTATGGATGCACTGCCCACATATAATTATCTTGCTCTAACAACTACATGCATAATTTATTATTATATATTATTTCTATCAGATGTTTTGCACAGCCACAGGTGAAAACTGAAGACCCTAGGCCCTCTCTCTCCATCGTCAACAACAACAAAAAGATCGCATACTCTTGGTCCGGTAAAAACGCAGTAGGAATTCTTATACTCTCGAAGGTCTGTTTAAGTAATCTCACTTTGCTTTCTGCTTCCCGAGGATTCGATAAACCTAGGTCTATTAGGGAAAAATAGCTATACTACATCCCTAATCCGGATCGAAGGTATCACCCTCCCGGTCTCCGACTTCTACCTGCAAGTCCTCTAGCATTTCTAGGTTCTACCTCACAACCTTCCTCCTAACATCATTCTTGCACTTAGCAACTTCGTAGCTTTGTGCGAAGGATACCTAGGAATTAGTCCTAGGTTAGATCTATTTATCTATTTTTTCACCGTCAAGAAGGAATTCGGAGATAGCAAAGAGGATCTTAGGAATTATGGGACCATTAGTTTCGAGATCCGGCCTGGCTGGTGGTTCCCTGGCATTGTAGGACACGAGTCCTGCAAGAACTTGCAGAGGAGCTATTTCTATGGCCCTCTGGCCAGCCGAGAAAGCGTCCACCCCGACTTTGTCAATGGGGTTGTCGCCGAAGCCACCACGTGCAGGTCCCCAGCCCTCCTGCCCTCCGACAACGAAGCCTCTCGCGCTATAAGGAGGATATAATGGCTCGTTGATAGCGGCTTGACCGGCTTGGACCTAGCCATGTGCTGGTTCGTCAGGCGGATTCAACCCCTGCAGTATCTTGTCAAGCTGATGCATGAGTATACGAAGGGTAAGAAAGATACCCTCAAGATCTCCGAGGACAATGTGGCATCCCGCAAAACCACTACTAGAAAATCGCGTTGTTTTTGTGCATTGCATCATCATGACAGCATGCTCATGTCATCATGCCACATTGCATTTGGGCATCATCATCATCTTGCATGTGCTTGTATAAAACTATTTTCGGAAAAACCGGTTCTTGTTTTCCAAACGCCCCGTCTTTATTCAAACGCAAACCCGGGTCGCCGGAATATTTTGTTTTGACTAAATATGTTTTGCAAACGGTCCGTTTAAATAAATAAAATTTTGCATTATTTTTAGTGGGGCAGTCGAACGGGCCGAATGACCTGAACGACCACCCCAGAAATATAATCGCTCCACCTAACCCGCCCTTCTAAATCCTAAAGCTACCAGATAACCTACCCAGCCCTCCCCTCCACATCACCCCAACCAATCCCAACCTGACACCTCACCCTCTCCCCAAAACCCCACCACTAAGAAGCTGCCACCTAACCAGCCCTTTTCCCTCTCCCTCTCTCTCTCCCTGGGACCCACCTGCCAACTCACACCACCGCACACACGCACGCACCCGGTCAACCCACCTGACCGCCCCCTGCCCGATCCCCACGCTGCCTGGCCCACCCCTGTCGGCTCCTTCCTCCCAGCACGCCTCGCACGCGCGCCTCTCTTCCTCCACTGTTCCTCTTCCTCCCCGCTCACCCTCCTTCCTCTCCCGCGGCACCTCCCTCCAACCCCGCACCGCCGGCGCGCCTCCCCCCCCCCCCCCGCAGCTCACCCTCTTCCTCCTCGCCCTACCTCGCTCTCCCTCCCCGCAAGCAACCGCCGCCGCCGCTACCCACCATCTCCGCGCCCGGAACCCCTCTGCCGCCCTGGCCTCGCCTCTCCCGCCTCCGGCGCAGCGCCGCTCCGCCCCTGGCCTTCTCCCGCACCTCGCCGCTCCTCCTCCCGCCGCGCCTCCGCGAGCCCCGCTCTGCTCCGCCCAAGCTTCCTCCCCCTCCAGCCTGCGCTGCCTCGAGCTCGTCGCCGGCCTCTTCCCTGCTGCTCGCCGCCAAGCCCTCCCTCTGCTGCCCCGGCGCCAACCTCGCCAGGCCGCGAGCCCCGCCGCCAGGCACGTCTCCGTCGAGCCCGGCCCAGCGCGCCCGGCCGCGCCCGCATCCGTCGCCTCTGCTCCACCCGTGCTCTCCCCCGACGCGTCCCCGCAAGCTAGCTCCCCGCCGGACCTCGCTGGCCCTCCTCCTCCCGCCGGCCTCGGCTCGCGCCCCGTCGACCTCGCCCATGCCGCGTCCGCCTCCCTGTCCAGGAGCTCGCTGCACCGCGCGCGTGTTGGCTGCCAAGTACTACATCACCTGAGGTAGTAGTGCCTCTGGTGCCCTTCTTCTTGTGGGGCGATGTGGTACCCCACCCTGAACCCGACACCGCGCCAAGTCCTCCTACCGGGTTCGACGCCCCGAGACCATCACGAGGATGTGAAACGCCAAGGCCCGAACCCGGTGACCCCATGATCTCCGCTGCCGAACAACGAGTCCTTCGGAATGATACCAACAAGATCTACCGCCGTACGCCTAGGTCTTCAATCGGTCCGAGAACACCGAAACCCGACGCGACGAGTACTCCTTCCCGGACCCGAACCCCGGTACCGGACAAGTTCGCCATCGACCTCGAGAACGCCTACACGGAACAAGACCGCCACACGGACGCGAACCCCAAGACCCTGAGGCCCCGAACCGAAGACGATCCGAAGCGCCAAGACCTCCGATAGGGAACCGACGCAGAACGCCAAGCACTGCACCCCGGACACCAAGACGACCCGACTCGAGGTCCCGACAAGACCCTCGCAACGGCAAGATCGACCCCGTGGGACCCGACAAGATCTTCTCGACGACAAGAACGCTCCCGCCGAGACCGAACCCAGATCCGAACCCGGACCCCGAACCCCGGAACCCCAAGACCGTCGAGACCCCTCTAATGTGTGAACCCCTTCCTGAAACCCTATTTTATAATATAATACAACTTGTCGCACATTAAATTGTTCATGCATGCATCCTTGTCTGTGGTTTGGGGGCCTTATGCCGATTCACCTCTAATTAAATATGGGGCCCATATGCGGGCAAATCTAGTCTCATATTGGCCTCATTTAAACTTGTGTAGCGAACCGGTACCATATCTTGCCATGTTAATACAACATTTAATTTGCGGGGTAGATATATAACATGAACCATCTAATTAATTGTCGGGACCCCGGTTTCCGCTTAATATGACCTAATTGCATCGCACCTTGCCATGTCACGCATCATACATGCATCATGCCGATCTTCTGCCGTAATCTTAAATATTGCATCCGGTGTTTCTTCTAGCGTTTCGCTTCTTCGCGGATAAGGCCGTTGAGTTGATGTGAGCTTCGCCCCGATCTTCTGTTGATCCTTCGACAATGTTTTCAGGCGAGCATCTCCCCCCCTTTCTACCTATCTTACTTTTATAGTATTTACTCCCCTCCTGTTGATCTATTGCTATCTGTGTTGCGATGCTCTAGTTTCCGTGCCCGGATATCCCTTGCAGCCTTATATTTGCCTCGGACACATCCTATTACCTGTTGTTTGGTAGATAGTTGGACTTGCGCGTCGTAGTCGCTTGCTCAAGTGCTGTTGTGTGTCGTCCAGTGCCACAGTTGTTGAGGTATTGCCGCATGTTGATGTTGGAGATGATCATAGTTTTACTTATCGCTCACTTTAATTCCTGTTTAACAACTAAAATTGGAATAAGCAGAGGCATCGGTGGGTGATAGATAATATTTGGTTTCCGAACGCCCACTTGTGTCCCGTAGGACCCCGAGTACTTGATACCTGTTCCTTGATTTATCGCGCTATCCACATCCGGGAGGTATATGGGACCCCCCTTAGCCAGAGCTTGATTCAGTCTTATTTCTTGGGGCCACAAACTAGTTTGAGGTTTTATTTACGATCCTGTACTTATGCCATGCTACTGCTTTATTTAAATTGTGCGACAGATAGCACATGTACTGTTTAGGAGCGGGACACGATTCCGCGGTGTCGACAAGCCCAGTTTTGGGTTCCCAGTCGTTCACAGCCGTCTACCCAAACCTTGAGTCCGTCTCGGAGCTTGCTTACTTCGTTGCGGGTCTACTCAATGGGGTGGCCCCCTGAAATATTTCTGAATCCTGTGATTGCTTTGTCGTGAAGGCCTCGTTGGGTTTTGATTTGGTTTTTCCGAGGTTGATCGAGTGTGTGTTGCTATTGGTGCACCCCGGCCGGGTAAAACTTTCTGAAAGCCGTGTCCGCGGTTATGGACGACTTGGAGCACAGTATCTCGACCATAGACAAGCATAACTAAAGTTTATTGCTATAATTTGACTTTATAATGACTAGTAATTAGCTTCACTATAATGGAATGGCTAATTAATACTGCCCACAATTGCTTGTTTGGAGTGTCGCTTGCGACCATTGTACCTGACTAGTAAGTATGACAACTACAACAGAATGGCTGAATAAAAGTACCAACAACTGCTGGGTTTTGGGTTATCTCATGCTAAATGAATCTGACTAGTAATTGTTGCCACTATCACGAAATGGTTAACTAAAAGTGCCCACTGCTTATTTTATCAGGATGATTATCTATACATGACTAGTAATTGCTGCAACGATAACTGAATAAATAAAACTGCCAACCGTGGGAGTTCCTCGGTTGACTTCCTCGTTTGGTCTCGAGGGGGAAATACCAGGATGGGTTTGTTTGGCGTTAGGGTCAGGTTGGTTCCGGATAGGTCCTTCTTACCCCTCTCTGATAACCGCTAGTTGTATCGAGTCTCTATAGGTTGTTTAGCGCATGCCGCCGCTGCCGCTCAGTCTACCATACCTATGTAGGCGAGGACCGCCGAATTCTAGTCTCGCCGTGTACTGGCCTCAGTACTGACGCTCCTCTCTTTTCCTTTGCCCTTTGTCGGCACCCCTTTTGTTTAAGCAGGTTTTGAGATCGACGCCGTTAGCAGGGTTACCCTTCCGGCTTGGCCTGGGCAGGGTTATGGACGCCATTGGTTATTCTTCAGGGCTCTTAGCCCCATTTGCATCTTGTCCGTAGTCGGACGCCCTATCATTTTCAAGGTGATTTGGATCTTTGTATATTATATCTGTATTCTTGACTCTTTGAGTCGCTGTTGTATATATCTGTTCTGTGGGTCCCATCGAGGACTGTTGTGTAATGTTATTACTTCGTTTTCCACCCGCACGAAAGTGCCTGGTGGGCACCTTTGAATCGTTTCTATGCGGGTTTGGCGAGTTTCGCTAAAACTTGCATAGGTCCGATTCTGAGGGTGTTACAGAGTGGTATCAGAGCTCAGCAGTTGCGATACCCCACAAGTCCAGCATGTAGGATAACCTAGCTAACGGCCGAAGTAGAGTGTCAAAACTATTTTGGAAAACGGTTGGCTAGATCTGGTTAGGTCTGATTTTACTCCTTACCCCTCTGCTATTCTCCTCTTACCTCTACGTGTTTTGAATCCGCCCTCTTCTCTTTCTTCGAGTCCAGGAATTCTCGTGGTTGGGTTTCCGTCGTACCTTCAGGATTTCGTTTCCTTCTCTGATAACGGTGTTCTACCATCCGGTGTTCAAGCTGCCTGAGGAATCCGTCTGCTGTGGTACCATTCTTTATTCCTTGTTTGTGCCTTCCGGTGTTTTCCGACGCGACGACATTATCTACGCCAGATCCGATGCAGAGTCTGCATCACTCCTTTGTTCCGAACCTCGCTTGTCGAGATCTTCAGTCTGATTCCGAGAATGGTTGCACGCTTTTCCACTGGTTGTGCGGAGTAATAGTTTGGGTGCGTGATGGATTGGCCCCCATGCCGACTACCCCTTCTATTCGCTTTTGTACATTAAAGTGGATGAGAATGCATCGGTTCCCTCTTTCCACCGGAGTTAGAGGTGGCTTTATTTGTTGATACCTCTACCTTCGCCCTTTGTTCCCGGAGTGTTCTCTCGACGATCACGGACAACGACCTCTTGTTAGTGGTGTCGCGAGGATCTACACGAAGCGAGAAGACGCAGATCACGACCTTCTTTCCGGTACCATGAGGCGGATCTCGAGGGCGAGATCCATTGTTAGTGGTGTCGAATTGTGGCATCCCGCAAAACCACTACTAGAAAATCGCGTTGTTTTTGTGCATTGCATCATCATGACAGCATGCTCATGTCATCATGCCACATTGCATTTGGGCATCGTCATCATCTTGCATGTGCTTGTATAAAACTATTTTCGGAAAAACCGGTTCTTGTTTTCCAAACGCCCCGTCTTTATTCAAACGCAAACCCGGGTCGCCGGAATATTTTGTTTTGACTAAATATGTTTTGCAAACGGTCCGTTTAAATAAATAAAATTTTGCATTATTTTTAGTGGGGCAGTCGAACGGGCCGAATGACCCGAACGACCACCCCAGAAATATAATCGGTCCACCTAACCCGCCCTTCTAAATCCTAAAGCTACCAGATAACCTACCCAGCCCTCCCCTCCACATCACCCCAACCAATCCCAACCTGACACCTCACCCTCTCCCCAAAACCCCACCACTAAGAAGCTGCCACCTAACCAGCCCTTTTCCCTCTCCCTCTCTCTCTCCCTGGGACCCACCTGCCAACTCACACCACCGCACACACGCACGCACCCGGTCAACCCACCTGACCGCCCCCTGCCCGATCCCCACGCTGCCTGGCCCACCCCTGTCGGCTCCTTCCTCCCAGCACGCCTCGCACGCGCGCCTCTCTTCCTCCACTGTTCCTCTTCCTCCCCGCTCACCCTCCTTCCTCTCCCGCGGCACCTCCCTCCAACCCCGCACCGCCGGCGCGCCTCCCCCCCCCCGCAGCTCACCCTCTTCCTCCTCGCCCTACCTCGCTCTCCCTCCCCGCAAGCAACCGCCGCCGCCGCTACCCACCATCTCCGCGCCCGGAACCCCTCTGCCGCCCTGGCCTCGCCTCTCCCGCCTCCGGCGCAGCGCCGCTCCGCCCCTGGCCTTCTCCCGCACCTCGCCGCTCCTCCTCCCGCCGCGCCTCCGCGAGCCCCGCTCTGCTCCGCCCGCCTCCGCGCCGGCGAGGGCCGCGCCGCCGCCCAAGCTCCCTCCCCCTCCAGCCTGCGCTGCCTCGAGCTCGTCGCCGGCCTCTTCCCTGCTGCTCGCCGCCAAGCCCTCCCTCTGCTGCCCCGGCGCCAACCTCGCCAGGCCGCGAGCCCCGCCGCCAGGCACGTCTCCGTCGAGCCCGGCCCAGCGCGCCCGGCCGCGCCCGCATCCGTCGCCTCTGCTCCACCCGTGCTCTCCCCCGACGCGTCCCCGCAAGCTAGCTCCCCGCCGGACCTCGCTGGCCCTCCTCCTCCCGCCGGCCTCGGCTCGCGCCCCGTCGACCTCGCCCATGCCGCGTCCGCCTCCCTGTCCAGGAGCTCGCTGCACCGCGCGCGTGTTGGCTGCCAAGTACTACATCACCTGAGGTAGTAGTGCCTCTGGTGCCCTTCTTCTTGTGGGGCGATGTGGTACCCCACCCTGAACCCGACACCGCGCCAAGTCCTCCTACCGGGTTCGACGCCCCGAGACCATCACGAGGATGTGAAACGCCAAGGCCCGAACCCGGTGACCCCATGATCTCCGCTGCCGAACAACGAGTCCTTCGGAATGATACCAACAAGATCTACCGCCGTACGCCTAGGTCTTCAATCGGTCCGAGAACACCGAAACCCGACGCGACGAGTACTCCTTCCCGGACCCGAACCCCGGTACCGGACAAGTTCGCCATCGACCTCGAGAACGCCTACACGGAACAAGACCGCCACACGGACGCGAACCCCAAGACCCTGAGGCCCCGAACCGAAGACGATCCGAAGCGCCAAGACCTCCGACAGGGAACCGACGCAGAACGCCAAGCACTGCACCCCGGACACCAAGACGACCCGACTCGAGGTCCCGACAAGACCCTCGCAACGGCAAGATCGACCCCGTGGGACCCGACAAGATCTTCTCGACGACAAGAACGCTCCCGCCGAGACCGAACCCAGATCCGAACCCGGACCCCGAACCCCGGAACCCCAAGACCGTCGAGACCCCTCTAATGTGTGAACCCCCTCCTGAAACCCTATTTTATAATATAATACAACTTGTCGCACATTAAATTGTTCATGCATGCATCCTTGTCTGTGGTTTGGGGGCCTTATGCCGATTCACCTCTAATTAAATATGGGGCCCATATGCGGGCAAATCTAGTCTCATATTGGCCTCATTTAAACTTGTGTAGCGAACCGGTACCATATCTTGCCATGTTAATACAACATTTAATTTGCGGGGTAGATATATAACATGAACCATCTAATTAATTGTCGGGACCCCGGTTCCGCTTAATATGACCTAATTGCATCGCACCTTGCCATGTCACGCATCATACATGCATCATGCCGATCTTCTGCCGTAATCTTAAATATTGCATCCGGTGTTTCTTCTAGCGTTTCGCTTCTTCGCGGATAAGGCCGTTGAGTTGATGTGAGCTTCGCCCCGATCTTCTGTTGATCCTTCGACAATGTTTTCAGGCGAGCATCTCCCCCCCTTTCTACCTATCTTACTTTTATAGTATTTACTCCCCTCCTGTTGATCTATTGCTATCTGTGTTGCGATGCTCTAGTTTCCGTGCCCGGATATCCCTTGCAGCCTTATATTTGCCTCGGACACATCCTATTACCTGTTGTTTGGTAGATAGTTGGACTTGCGCGTCGTAGTCGCTTGCTCAAGTGCTGTTGCGTGTCGTCCAGTGCCACAGTTGTTGAGGTATTGCCGCATGTTGATGTTGGAGATGATCATAGTTTTACTTATCGCTCACTTTAATTCCTGTTTAACAACTAAAATTGGAATAAGCAGAGGCATCGGTGGGTGATAGATAATATTTGGTTTCCGAACGCCCACTTGTGTCCCGTAGGACCCCGAGTACTTGATACCTGTTCCTTGATTTATCGCGCTATCCACATCCGGGAGGTATATGGGACCCCCCTTAGCCAGAGCTTGATTCAGTCTTATTTCTTGGGGCCACAAACTAGTTTGAGGTTTTATTTACGATCCTGTACTTATGCCATGCTACTGCTTTATTTAAATTGTGCAACAGATAGCACATGTACTGTTTAGGAGCGGGACACGATTCCGCGGTGTCGACAAGCCCAGTTTTGGGTTCCCAGTCGTTCACAGCCGTCTACCCAAACCTTGAGTCCGTCTCGGAGCTTGCTTACTTCGTTGCGGGTCTACTCAATGGGGTGGCCCCCTGAAATATTTCTGAATCCTGTGATTGCTTTGTCGTGAAGGCCTCGTTGGGTTTTGATTTGGTTTTTCCGAGGTTGATCGAGTGTGTGTTGCTATTGGTGCACCCCGGCCGGGTAAAACTTTCTGAAAGCCGTGTCCGCGGTTATGGACGACTTGGAGCACAGTATCTCGACCATAGACAAGCATAACTAAAGTTTATTGCTATAATTTGACTTTATAATGACTAGTAATCAGCTTCACTATAATGGAATGGCTAATTAATACTGCCCACAATTGCTTGTTTGGAGTGTCGCTTGCGACCATTGTACCTGACTAGTAAGTATGACAACTACAACGGAATGGCTGAATAAAAGTACCAACAACTGCTGGGTTTTGGGTTATCTCATGCTAAATGAATCTGACTAGTAAGTGTTGCCACTATCACGGAATGGTTAACTAAAAGTGCCCACTGCTTATTTTATCAGGATGATTATCTATACCTGACTAGTAATTGCTGCAACGATAACTGAATAAATAAAACTGCCAACCGTGGGAGTTCCTCGGTTGACTTCCTCGTTTGGTCTCGAGGGGGAAATACCAGGATGGGTTTGTTTGGCGTTAGGGTCAGGTTGGTTCCGGATAGGTCCTTCTTACCCCTCTCTGATAACCGCTAGTTGTATCGAGTCTCTATAGGTTGTTTAGCGCATGCCGCCGCTGCCGCTCAGTCCACCATACCTATGTAGGCGAGGACCGCCGAATTCTAGTCTCGCCGTGTACTGGCCTCAGTACTGACGCTCCTCTCTTTTCCTTTGCCCTTTGTCGGCACCCCTTTTGTTTAAGCAGGTTTTGAGATCGACGCCGTTAGCAGGGTTACCCTTCCGGCTTGGCCTGGGAAGGGTTATGGACGCCATTGGTTATTCTTCAGGGCTCTTAGCCCCATTTGCATCTTGTCCGTAGTCGGACGCCCTATCATTTTCAAGGTGATTTGGATCTTTGTATATTATATCTGTATTCTTGACTCTTTGAGTCGCTGTTGTATATATCTGTTCTGTGGGTCCCATCGAGGACTGTTGTGTAATGTTATTACTTCGTTTTCCACCCGCACGAAAGTGCCTGGTGGGCACCTTTGAATCGTTTCTATGCGGGTTTGGCGAGTTTCGCTAAAACTTGCATAGGTCCGATTCTGAGGGTGTTACAGACAACTTATCCAACGACTCCATTAAGATCCGTCTTAAGGACATCATCAAGGTGAAGGATAGGAAGTGTGGCTTCACCATCACCTACGACATGTTTAAAGACAGCAAATTCCCAAAGGTATATTAATTCCTTTATTGTTCATATATACTCTAGTTTTTCCGTCTTTGATGCATCATTTTGTCTAACACTTTATCCACTTAACAGCTGGGGGACTTGGAGGATACCAAATGGCCGCCCAAGTATACGACCCCAAGATGTAGGATGTCATAGTCGTGTCCGACGATGACGCCTAGAGGGGTCATCAAGCTTCGGCAGCGCGAAAAAGGAAGAGATCCACCTCTGACGCTACTGCAGCGGGCAATAAGAAGAAAATGGAGAGTGGAGTCTCCGAGAAATCCACCACCTCCCTAGAGGCGGAGAAAAGGAAATCTATTAGCATCCCTTTGACCAAAGCACTAACTGTTGTGTAAGCATTCTTTTCTCCGACTTTGTCATTTTTGTTGCTTCTTTCTGTACTTATACTTATCATTTGTATGTTTCAGAAAAAAGACTAACTTGAGTTTGAAGAAGACCTCCAAAACTTCTGGAGGCTCTAAGAATATCCGCGACATGCTGACTCTGTCTTCTTTCGTCATTGCTCCCCCTACCTGACATGGTTATACCCTACGGGTACGTAACTTCAGCATACCTAGTCCAGCCCAAGGAAGGCCCATGGCAGACATACGCTAGCCCATGAAGATTTTCGGGTGGCCAAGGCCCATGACGTCTTTGGATCCTTGGAGAGCAAGACTAGAGGAGATAGGAAATGAAGGGTTTCGCGGCATAGTAAATCAAAATTTTCTACGGATACGAACAGAGGGAAAGCCAAGATCTAATCTAGGAGATGCAATCAACGAGAGAGATTGGATTAGATCTTCATACCCTTGAAGATTCGCACAGCGGAACGTTCGTCGGAACGTGGGTGATGTAGTCGTACTCGCTTCTCCTCCTCGCGATCCGATCCGATCTAGCACCACAAGTGGCGGTGCCTCCGTGAGATGCACACGTGCAGCACCTCGACGTCTCCTCCTTCCTCGGACCAGCAAGTATGGTGGAGAGATAGATTGGATCTACAACACGACGGCGTGGTGTATATGGTGGAGAATTTCTGCAGCAGGGCTTCGCCTACAAACAGTCGGGAGGGAGAGAGGAAAGCTAGCAAGGCGGCTAGGGTTTGGAGGAGAGGTGTGGGGGGTTGGTGCGCCCCCACCCCTCTTTATATAGAGGGGGGGGGGGGGCGCAGCCCTAGCCCCTCCCCCAAGCCCAAAGGATAAGGAGTGGGGGGCATGGACTCTCCCCTCTTCTAGAAACCCTATCTCTAGTTTAAACGATTTAAACTCTCTAGGATCGGCTGGGCCCTATGGGGCCTTGTGCCCCTGGCCCAATGCGGCCAGGACACTCCCTCATAGGCCCATGCCCCCTCCCGGAAGGTGGGGCCACGTTGGTCCCCTTCCGGAAGGTTCTAGAAGCTTCCGGTACAATACCGATTAACCCGGAACAATTTCGAACTCCAAAAACTGCACTGCCTTATATGAATCTTATTCTCCGGACCATTCCGGAACCTCTCGTGATGTCCCGGATCCCATCCGAGACTCCGAACAAAAAATTCATAAATCAATTATCCAATCTATCCTAGCGTCGAGATACATTAAGTGTGTGACCCTGCGGGTTCGAGAATATGCAGACATGATCTTCTATCAATAATCAACAGCGGGGTCTGGGCACCCATATTGACTCCCACACATTCATCGATGATCATATCGGATGAACCACGATGCCAGGATTCAATCAATCCCATATATATATTCCCTTCGTCTCGCGATATTTTACTTGCCCGAGATTCGATCGTCGGTACCGTCATACCTAGTTCAATCTCGTTCACAGCAAGTACTTTACTCGTTCCGTAATCCGATATCACTTTGTGATTAACTCCTTAACCACATGCTTGCAAGCGGTGTTGATATCGATTACCGAGTGGGCCCGAAGTATATCTCTCCGACTTGGGAGGGACAAATTCCATCTCGATACATACAACCCAACAGATACTTTCCGATCACCTGAGAGACACCTTTATGATCACCCTCTCATAGGATGACGTTTGATGACCTCAAAGCTTTCTTACGGTACCAGGGAGTTGCATTATCTCATGGTCTAAGGAATACAATATTTGACATAGGAAAAGCTTCGCAAAGATGAACACGATGAAACGATCTAATTGCTTCGCTTAGTTTGGGTCTGTCCATCATATCATTCTCCCAATGATATGATCTCATTATCAATTGACAACTCATGTCTATGGTTAGGAAACCTTAACCATCATTGATCAATGAGCTAGTCCTTAGAGGCGTACCAGGGACACGGTGTTGTTCACAAACCACACAAGTATTAATGTTTCCGCTTAATACAATTCTAGCATGGAATATAAACTTTATCATGAACAAGAATTATAATAATAACATCTTTATTATTGCCTCTAGGGCATAATTCCAACAGTCTCCCACTTGCACTAGAGTCAATAATCTAGTTTACATCTGGCAACAATCTCACACCCATGGCACTGAGGTGTTGATCATGTTTTACACGTGGAAGAGGTTTAGTCAATGGATCTGCGACATTCAGATCAGTATGTACTTTGCTAATCTTCAGATCTCCATCTGCTATATAATCTCGGATTATATGAAACTTGCGGTTGATATGCTTGGTCTTTGGATGATATCTTGGTTCCTTAGCGAGTGTTATGGCGCTAGTGTTGTCACACAATATCTCCAGTGGGTCCAATGCACTTGGAACCACGCCAAGCTCAGTGATGAAGTTTCTGATCCAAACTCCTTCACTTGACGCTTCTGCAGCAGCCATGTATTCCACTTCCACTGTAGATCCCGCGATCACGCTTTGCTTGCAGCTTCTCCAGCTCACGGCTCCTCCATTCAAAATATAAACGTATCCTGTCTGAGATTTGGAATCATCCTTGTCGGTGTCGAAACTAGCATCGACGTAACCTTTTACGACAAGCTGTTCATCACCCCCATAGACTAAGAACATTTCTTTAGTTCTATTTAGGTACTTTAGGATGTTCTTCACGGCTGTCCAGTGTTCCACTCCTGGATCACTTTGATATCTGCTCGTCAAACTAAGAGCATTGGACACATCCGGTTTAGTACACAGCATGGCATACATGATGGAACCTATGGCCGAGGCATAAGGCACTTTGCTCATAGCTTCCCTATCATTTACCATAGCTGGACACTGAGCCTTGCTCAATATCTTACCTGACAACATAGGCACTGAACCTTTCTTTGCCTTATCCATTCTGAACCTTTTCAGAACTTTGTCTAGGTATGTACTCTAGCTTAAAGCTATCAGGCGTCTTTGTCTATCTCTATAGATTTTGATGCCCAATATATAAGCAGCTTCACCTAGGTGTTTCATTGAAAAACACTTGTTCAAATAACTCTTCACATCGTTAAGCATGTTGATGTAATTTCCGATAATCAATATGTCATCCACATACAGTACCAGAAACGTCACCGAGCTCCCACTCACTTTCTTGTAGATACAAGCTTCGTAGCAATTTGGAACAAATCCAAAACTCTTGATCACTTGATCAAAACGAAGGTTCCAACTCCGAGATGCTTGCTTCAGTCCATAAATGGAACGCTGAAGTTTGCATACTTTACTAGCATCCTTAGGATCGACAAAACCTTCGGGTTGCATCATATACAACTCTTCATCAATGTTCCCATTGAGGAAAGCAGTCTTGACATCCATCTGCCATATTTCATAATCATGAAACGCAGCAATTGCTAATAAAATCCGAATGGACTTAAACATCGCTGCGGGAGAGAAAGTCTCATCGTAGTCAACACCTTGAACTTGTCGAAAACCTTTTGCGACAAGCCGTGCTTTATAGACGGTAACATTACCATCCACGTCCGTTTTCTTCTTGAATATTCATTTGCACTCAACGGCCTTTCGGTCGCTAGGAGGATCCACCAAAGTCCATACTTGGTTTTCGCTCATGGATCCCAATTCGGATTTCATGGCTTCCAGCCATTTCTCAGAGTCTGGGCTCATCATCGCTTCCTCATAGTTCGTAGGTTCACTGTCTTCTACCAACAAGACAGTCAAGACAGGGTTGCCGTACCACTCAGGAGGGGCACGCGACCTTGTCGACCTGCGACGTTCAGTAGCAGCATCGTCCGAAGCTTCATGATCCTTGTCATTAGCTTCCTCTATTGTTGGTGCAGGCGGCACTGGAACAATTTCAGGTGCTGCGCTACTCTCCAATTCAAGAGAAGGTTCAATAACCTCGTCTAGCTCTACTTTCCTCCCACTCACTTCTTTCGAGAGAAACTCCTTCTCAAGAAAGGAACCGTTCTTTGCGACAAACACTTTGCCTTCGGTTCTGTGATAGAAGGTATACCCAATAGTTTCCTTAGGGTATCCTATGAAGACCATTTCTCCGCTTTGGGTTCGAGCTTGTCCGGCATCAACTTCTTGACGTAAGCTTTGCATCCCCAAACTTTAAGAAACGACAACTTAGGTTTAGCACCAAACCACAGTTCATACGGTGTCGTCTCAACGGATTTAGATGGAGCCCTATTTAAAGTGAATGCAGCGGTTTCTAATGCATAACCCCAAAATGATAACGGCAAATCAGTAAGAGACATCATTGATCGGACCATATCTAATAGGGTTCGATTCCGGCGTTCAGACACACCATTGCGCTGTGGTGTTCCGGGTGGCGTGAGTTGTGAAACGATTCCACTTGCTTTAAGATGCGTGAGAAAATCATAACTCAAATATTCACCTCCACGATCGGATCGTAGAAACTTAATCTTTCTGTTACGATGGTTCTCCACTTCATTCTGAAATTCCTTGAACTTTTCAAATGTTTCAGATTTATGTTTCATTAAATAGATATACCCATATCTACTTAAGTCATCGGTAAAAGTGAGGAAATAGCGATATCCACCGCGCGTCGAAACACTCATCGGTCCGCATACATCGGTATGTATGATTTCCAACAAGTCCGTTGCTCGCTCCATCATACCGGAGAACGGGGTTTTGATCATCTTGCCCATGAGGCATGGTTCGCATGTGTCAAATGATTCAAAATCAAGAGACTCCAAAAGTCCATCAGAATGGAGTTTCTTCATGCGCTTTACACCAATATGACCTAGACGACAGTGCCACAAATAAGTAGTATTATCACTATCTACTTTGCATCTCTTAGCCTCAATGTTATGGATGTGTGTTTCATCCCTTTCGAGATTTAGAAGAAATAAACCATTCACAAGAGGTGCATGACCATAAAAGATGTTACTCATATAAATAGAACAACCATTATTCTCCGATTTAAATGAATAACCGTCTTGCAATAAACACGATCCAGAAATAATGTTCATGCTCAACGCAGACACATAATAACACTTATTAAGGTTTAAAACTAATCCCGAAGGTAAAACTAAGGAGAGCGTGCTGACGGCCATCACATCAACTCTTGATCCGTTGCCAACGCGCATCGTCACCTCATCCCTCGCAAGCCGCCGTCTATTCCGTAGCTCCTGTTTCAAGTTACAAATATTAGCAACTGAACCGGTATCAAATACCCAGGCACTACAACGAGGGCTAGTAAGGAAAACATCAATAACATGTATATCAAATATACCTTTGATGGTGCCAGCCTTCTTGTCCGCTAAGTACTTCGGACAGTTGCGCTTCCAGTGACCCTTGTCCTTGCAATAGAAGCACTCAGTGTCGGGCTTAGGACCAGACTTGAGCTTCTTCTCAGCAGGGGCATTGCGCTTGCCGCCGCCCTTCTTGAAGGGTTTCTTTGCTCCCTTACCTTTCTTAAAGGAGGGCTTGTTGACCATCAACACATGATTATCCTTCTTGATGTCCACCTCTGCAGCCTTCAGCTTTGCGAAGAGCTCGGTGATCGTATCAGTGGAACCAATCTGATTATGAGTCACTACAAAACTTTTGTAGCTAGGAGGGAGTGATTGCAGAACCCTATCAATCTTGAGCTCCTCTGGAATCGTGCATTCCAGTTGCTCAAGACGTTGAGTGTAGCCCGACATCTTTATGGCGTGCTCACTAACGGAACTCCCTTCCTCCATCTTGCAGTTAAAGAACTTCTCGGAGATCTCATATCTCTCAGAACGGGCCTGAGTCTGAAACATGGTTTTCAAATCCTCGAGAATCTCGAAGGGCCCGGGATACTCTTCAAAACGATTTTGAAGCTCCGGTTCCATAGCAAACAACATGGTGCTCTTAATCACACCATAATCATCTTTGCGCGACTGATAGACAGCTTTCTCATCAGCCGGCGCAGTTGCAGCAGGGGGGTCACCTAACGCTTTCCCAAGGACATAGTCCTTTTGTCCGCCAGACAGAATGATTCTTAGATTGCGGAACCAATTGGTGAAGTTAGACCCATTGTTTCTAAGCTTTTCCTTCTCAGCAAAAACGTTGAAGTTGAAGTTGGACTTGGCCATGTGATCTACAGTATTTGCAAGTACAACTTAGACTATGTTCATGATAAATAGTTCAATTTAATCAAATTACTAGATGAACTCCCACTAAATTCAACATCCCTCAAGTTGTTTAGTGAACACGATCCAAATTCACCACACCTAATCCGATCATCACGAGAAGAGATGTGGTTTCAATGGTGGACAACAAAGTGTCGATCATATCACTCATATGACTCATGCTTAACCTTTCGGTTCTTGTGTTCCGAGGCCATGTCTGTACATGCTAGGCTCGTCAAGCTAGACCCAAGTATTTCTGCGTGTGCAAAACTGGCTTGCACCCGTTGTATGTGAGCGTAGAGTCTATAGCACCCGATCATCACGTGATGCTTGGACACGACGAACTTTCGCAACGGTGCATACTTGGGGAGAACACAGTTTTTATCTTGATCTTTAAGTGAGGAATCATCTTATAATGCTACCGTCGCGATCTAAGCATAATAAGATACATAAAGGGATAAACATCACATGCATATAACTTTATGTGACATGGTATAGCCAATCCTCGCGCAATGATCTCCATCTTGTGCGTTCCGGCATGATCTCCATCACTCCACCATGATTGCCTCCACCACGGATAGCAACTACAACTATTGTTAACTACTTAGCGATAAAGTAAAGCTATTACATGGCGTATAAGAAGTTGACTCGCAGGTCATACACAATTATAAAGACAACCATATGGCTCCTGCCGGTTGTGTACTCATCGACATGCAAGTCGTGAATCATTACAAAACATGATCATCGCATACAATATACACATCACATCTTGGGCCATACCATATCACAGAAAACACTCCCTGCAAAAACAAGTTAGACGCCTCTACTTTGTTGTTGCATGTTTTACGTGGCTTATGGGAGTAGATGCTAAGAACGATTCTTACCTACGGAAAGCCACAACGGTGATATTATGGTTGCCAAACTCCGGTGTTAATCCCATGACAACTATAGTGAGAGAAACTGACATCCACCAGCCGCATGTGTGGAACAAGCCACACGTCAAGTGCGGAGCCGGTCTCGCGAACGACGTCGCGTAAGGTTGGCCTGGACCGCTTCAATCTCACTATCCCGCGTCATAAGAAGAACACAAACAAGAGGCTTGCAACAGAAAACATCAACGCCCGCAACAACCATGTTGCGTTCTACTCGTGAAACACATCTACGCATAGATCTAGCTCTGATACCACTGAAGGGTTTCGCGGCATAGTAAATCAAAATTTTCTACGGATACGAACAGAGGGAAAGCCAAGATCTAATCTAGGAGATGCAATCAACGAGAGAGATTGGATTAGATCTTCATACCCTTGAAGATTCGCACAGCGGAACGTTCGTCGGAACGTGGGTGATGTAGTCGTACTCGCTTCTCCTCCTCGCGATCCGATCCGATCCGATCTAGCACCACAAGTGGCGGTGCCTCCGTGAGATGCACACGTGAAGCACCTCGACGTCTCCTCCTTCCTCGGACCAACAAGTATGGTGGAGAGATAGATTGGATCTACAACACGACGGCGTGGTGTATATGGTGGAGAATTTTTGCAGCAGGGCTTCGCCTACAAACAGTCGGGAGGGAGAGAGGAAAGCTAGCAAGGCGGCTAGGGTTTGGAGGAGAGGTGTGGGGGGTTGGTGCGCCCCCACCCCTCTTTATATAGAGGGGGGGGGGGGCGCAGCCCTAGCCCCTCCCCCAAGCCCAAAGGATAAGGAGTGGGGGGCATGGACTCTCCCCTCTTCTAGAAACCCTATCTCTAGTTTAAACGATTTAAACTCTCTAGGATCGGCTGGGCCCTATGGGGCCTTGTGCCCCTGGCCCAATGCGGCCAGGACACTCCCTCATAGGCCCATGCCCCCTCCCGGAAGGTGGGGCCACGTTGGTCCCCTTCCGGAAGGTTCTAGAAGCTTCCGGTACAATACCGATTAACCCGGAACAATTCCGAACTCCAAAAACTGCACTGCCTTATATGAATCTTATTCTCCGGACCATTCCGGAACCTCTCGTGATGTCCCGGATCCCATCCGAGACTCCGAACAAAAAATTCATAAATCAATTATCCAATCTATCCTAGCGTCGAGATACGTTAAGTGTGTGACCCTGCGGGTTCGAGAATATGCAGACATGATCTTCTATCAATAATCAACAGCGGGGTCTGGGCACCCATATTGACTCCCACACATTCATCGATGATCATATCGGATGAACCACGATGCCAGGATTCAATCAATCCCATATATATATTCCCTTCGTCTCGCGATATTTTACTTGCCCGAGATTCGATCGTCGGTACCGTCATACCTAGTTCAATCTCGTTCACAGCAAGTACTTTACTCATTCCGTAATCCGATATCACTTTGTGATTAACTCCTTAACCACATGCTTGCAAGCGGTGTTGATATCGATTACCGAGTGGGCCCGAAGTATATCTCTCCGACTTGGGAGGGACAAATTCCATCTCGATACATACAACCCAACAGATACTTTCCGATCACCTGAGAGACACCTTTATGATCACCCTCTCATAGGATGACGTTTGATGACCTCAAAGCTTTCTTCCGGTACCAGGGAGTTGCATTATCTCATGGTCTAAGGAATACAATATTTGACATAGGAAAAGCTTCGCAAAGATGAACACGATGAAACGATCTAATTGCTTTGCTTAGTTTGGGTCTGTCCATCATATCATTCTCCCAATGATATGATCTCATTATCAATTGACAACTCATGTCTATGGTTAGGAAACCTTAACCATCATTGATCAATGAGCTAGTCCTTAGAGGCGTACCAGGGACACGGTGTTGTTCACAAACCACACAAGTATTAATGTTTCCTCTTAATACAATTCTAGCATGGAATAAACTTTATCATGAACAAGAATTATAATAATAACATCTTTATTATTGCCTCTAGGGCATAATTCCAATAGGAAATTCAAAGGGGTAAAACCCTAGAACTTGTAACCGACTAGGACTACGCCCGGGACCTGCCGAAGTCTATATAAAGGCCAGGAGGGCACGTCCTAGAAAAACTCGACTCATACTTTCGCACACGCATCCACGCCAGATCGAATCTGCGCACCCTGTAACCTTCGGTTCCGCCGTAATCAAAGAGCAGACAAGCAGGAGTAGGGTTTTCCCTCCGGGGGCCTGAACCTGGGTAAATCTCGTGTCCCCTGGTTGCTTGTATGTTAACCGTTCCACGATCTCCAGCATCCCCATCTTCTCCAAAACCCAAGTCCATAACAATGGGCATTGACGAGATTAAACCTCGTCAATTGGCGCCGTCTGTGGGAATTGGGGCTGCTGATTGTGTGGTCGTGACGGTTCCGACCCGATCGACCTACAACTCCGTGGCGACAGAGAATCACCTCCTCTTCGGCGCTTTCGACTTCACCGCCCACTCGCCGGATACCATGAAGGATTTCGAGCCCGTAGGCGACAGACTCGAAATCTTGTTCGGGAGCTTCTGCTTCCAGGTGGGACAAACTGGCACCCTCCGCCTCCCTGAGCGGGTGCCCGTGCCGTCACTCAGGCCCGCTTCGTGGGCTCCACACCCCGTGCTACGCACGTCACCATCAACAGATGAGTTCTACAGCAGCAGCTGCTGCAACTCCGATCTGTGCGATCCACCTTCGGATGAAGGGACCTACGGTTCCGGATCCGAAAGCTGCGGCAGCAGCCAACCAATCTGCAGGCGCTATCTGTGCGCCGTAGTCATCCAAACCGACGAGGAAACGCCTAACCCGCCGCCCAACCCCAACCCGCAGGACAGAAACGGCGAAAACGGTGGAAACGGAGAAAACGGGGAAAACAGTGGCCACCTCATCCAACTTAGCAAAGAAGGATGGGTCGAAGCACGCCGCGCCGTCGCAGGCGAAATAGTACTACCTCTGGACTCCCCACGTGATCTGCTGAGGGCATACCACTACCTCCTCATCGAGGAGCACAAGAAGCAAGTCAAGATGCAGGAGACGCTCGACAAACGCAAGCAAGCAGCCTCTGAGTCCAGTGCGCGACGAGCTGCGCTCTCCGCCATGGGACCCGGCTCTAGCACAAACGGAAATCAGGGAAACAAGCACCGCTCTCGGGTGGAAAACATGGACCCCAAGGAGCGGCGTGACGTGACCCGAACTCTCCATACATCGTTCATGGATATGGACGCTGACGGCAACATCATCCCGAAGACGCCACAAGCTGCGATCATGGCAGCCACTGCGTATCTCGCGGCTCACCCACCTCCGGAGGGGGACCCGAAAAGGGCCATGCATAGGTCCGCACTCACCGGACTAGGACTAATTGGAGCTGCGCTCCACGAAGACGCTCCTGCGGAACCGAAGAAGAAAGCTCCGGCCAGGCGCGACCGGAGTCCCACCCCCTCATCTGAAGAGGAAGAGGAGCACGATCTTCCTCGAAGGAAGAAGAGCTCGCACCGCCATAAAAGCGACTACGACGCCAGAGACAAGCTTACACAGTGCAAGATCGATAAAGCACGCGCTAAACGCGCATGCTCGTCTGAATCTGAGATGGATGAAGACGAAGGAGAACTCTGCGGGGCTCGATGCTTCAGCAGATCCGTCCGGCGAACACAGATGCCACGCAACTTCAAGCTTCCTTCGGATACTCCGAAGTTCAACGGCACGCAAGATCCAAAGTCCTGGCTCAGTGACCATCTGCCATCCGTCAAACTTCACGGAGGCAACAAAGAAACCGCCATGCAATGCCTTCAGCTGCAGCTAACAGGCGCGGCGCGGGTCTGGCTTAGCAGCCTATCATCAGGATCCATCCGAAGCTGGGAGGAGCTCGCTTACAGCTTCATCCGAAACTTCAAAGGCACCAGCAAGAGGCCCGCCTCAATCGAAGAGTTACGAGCCTGCACTCAGAGAACGGATGAATCTATTCGCTCGTACATACTACGCTGGTCTACAACCAAGAACTCCGCAGCACACATCTCCGAAGAAAGGGCCATCGACGCCTTCAGGGATGGTGTCAAGCGCCCAGACTTCAAGGAGAAACTTGGACGTGTAAAGCCCAAGACACTCGACCAGCTCATGGAAATCGCCAACAGTTGGGCAGACGGCGAAGATTGCATCCATCGGGCGCAATCAGATGAAGAGGACGACTACGGCCGAAGACGCGAACGCCGCAGCAAGAGGAGATCGCATGTCTACGAGGACCGCGACGAACCCGACATGGTCGCAGCCGGCTACGCCGACCGCCGTAATGACAACAGCCGCAACAGCGGAGGATATCGCAGCGGAAACTTCCGCGACAACGGACGACCAACGCAGTCATGGCAACGCCGCGACCGCGACAACGGACCCTCAGCATTCGACAAACTTTCGGGTCCATGCACCATCCACTTCTACATCGAGAAACAGGATGGCAAAAAGAAAGCTAGCCACATGCTCAAGGACTGTCGCGAGTTCCAGAAACTCAGCGAAGGCATGGTGCAGATGAGGCAACAAGCTCCAATCCCTGCGTTCGGAAACGCACCTGCGCCAGGTGAAATAGCACACGGAGCTCCTCCACCGCCGCCTATTGGAGGCCCAAATCAACCAGTCGCACCAGCGCAAAACAACGCCGGGGTCGCATACCCCCCACCAAAGGGAGCACTAAATATGATCCAGAAGGGACGCCCCACCAACAGGGTCCAGAAGAAAATCACCCGACAAATCAATTTGGCCGTAGCAACTCCGCCTGCAATCCCTGAGTACCTCAGCGGATCGGAGTCCTGCATCACATTCACTCGCGCGGATCACCCTTGCCAGATCCCTCGCCCAGGTCATGCTGCCCTGGTGCTGGAGGCGCAGATCGGAGGCTTCGAGATGAGTCGCGTCTTCATGGACGGCGACAGCGGCATCAACCTAATGTTCGCAAGCACTCTATCAGCTGTGCGGATCCCGCAATGCATCCTGGAACAATCAGACACAACGTTCCACGACATTGTCCCAGGGAAGGGCATCTTACCCCTAGGCAAAATAGGGCTCGATGTCATCTTCGGGAAGCCGGACAACTTTCGGCAGGAGCGCCTAGAATTCGAAGTGGTGGACTGGCCATCGCAATACCATGCCATCCTGGGACGTGTAGCATTCGCAAGGTTCCTGGCCGTCCCACACTACGCATACCTACTACTCAAGATGCCAGGACCAAGGGGCGTCATCACAGTCCACGGGAGCTTCACCCGATCGGACCAATGCGACAGGGATTTCAACAAAATCTCCCAGTCCTTCGGCATGCAAGACGAGCTCGTAAGGCTCCGCGAGGTGACGGACAATGGGCTACCCCCAGTCACAAGGCAGAACGCACCCGACATGTCCTTCGACTCCACCGTCAACACCAAGAAAGTGCAGGTCCATCCGACAGACGCCTCCAAGATGGCGCTGATCGCCAACGACCTCAGGACCGCATAGGAAGGCGCGCTCGTCGAATTCCTCCGTGAGCGCTAGGAAATCTTCGCCTGGTGTCCTGCGGACATGCCAGGAGTTCCCAGGGAATTCGCCGAGCACGCACTCAATGTCTTCCCAGACACCAAGCCAGTCAAGCAGTCTATCCGAAGACTGTCGGAGCCACGAGCCGAAGCTATCGGCAAGGAGATCAACAGATTACTCGCAGCAGACTTCATCCGGGAAATCAAGGAAAGCGAGTGGCTGGCAAATACGGTGATGGTCCCGAAGAAGGACACGGACATCCTGCGGATGTGCGTGGACTTCACGTCACTAAATAAACACTGCCCAAAGGACCACTTCCCTCTTCCTCGGATCGACCAGATCATCGATTCGACTGCAGGTTGTGAGAAGCTCTCCTTCCTCGACGCCTACTCAGGCTATAACCAGATTCGACTCAAGGTCAAAGATCAAGAGAAAACGACGTTCATCACACCGTTCGGAGTATTCTGCTACAACACAATGCCCTTCGGGCTAAAGAACGCGGGTGCCACGTACCAGCGATGCATGCAGGCCTGCCTCAAGGACCAGATCGGTCGCAACGTCCAAGTCTATGTCGACGACATAGTCATAAAAACCAAGGAGGCAAGAACACTTATCGACGATCTCCGCGAGACGTTCGACAACCTTGATCGCTATAGGATCAAGATAAATCCAGAAAAGTGCGCCTTCGGCGTCCCCTCGGGTCAGCTGCTCGGGTACTTCATCTCTCAACGAGGGATCGAAGCGAACCCGAAGAAAATCAAAGCTATCATGACAATGGAGAAGCCGAAAAACCTCAAGGGCGTTCAGCAGCTCGCAGGGCGAGTAGCGGCACTAAGCAGGTTCATCAGCCGCATGGGCGAGAAGGCCCTACCATTTTACCAGCTGCTGCGCAAGGCAGACAAGTTCGAGTGGACACCAGAAGCCAACGACGCATTCGAAAGCCTCAAGCGGATCCTCTCCACCTCGCCCGTTTTGGTCACGCCAAAAGAGCGCGAGCCCCTGTTGCTGTACATAGCAGCCACACACCAGGTGGTCAGCACAGTACTCGTGGTCGAACGACCCGAAGAAGGCAAGACCCACGGGGTACAACGCCCAATTTACTACCTCAGCGAGGTTCTCACTCCAACAAAACAGCGGTACCCGCACTACCAGAAGCTGGCCTACGACGTGTTCATGACGGCTCGACGACTGAGCCACTACTTCCAGGAGCATCAGGTGATGGTCGTTAACGAGGCACCCCTGAACAACATCCTGAATAACCCAGAGGCCACAGGACGCGTGGCCCTGTGGGGCATTGAACTATCACCCCTGGACATCGTCTACGAGAAGCGACACGCAATCAAATCTCAAGTCCTTCCAGACTTCCTGGTACACTGGATGGAGCTGCAGCTGCCTGACACCCCAGATATGTCACAGTCCTCGACAATGCATTTCGACGGCTCCAAGCGCGAAGCAGGAGCAAGGGCAGGAGTCATACTGACCTCCCCGCAAGGTGACAAAATGAAGTACGTTCTTCGGATGAAATTCAGAGCCTCCAACAACGAGGCCGAATACGAAGCCCTCATCCATGGCATGAAGATGGCAAAAATATGTGGCGCAACGCGCCTGGTCATCTATGGTGACTCTAACCTTGTCGTACAGCAGACGATGAATGAGTGCGACGCACACGCCGAAAACATGATCGCGTACCGCGCGCTATACAACGCACTCGAAGGAGAATTCGACGGCTGCGAACTTCGGCACGTTGGAAGAGAGAGCAACGAGGAGGCCGATAGACTCGCCAACATCGGCTCCACTTGTGCAAAGGTACCACCAGGTGTGTTCCTCAAACAGATCTGCGTGCCATCCATCAAGCGGAAATTCCCCAAGGGATCACCCGAAGAAGCAGAACACTCGGGGGCTACGCTACCCGAAGGTCAGGAAGGACCCGAAAAGTTAGATACCGAAGTTGCCATGGTCAACCTGATGCAGGTCATGGCAGTCGAAGAAACCTGGACACGTCCATACCTCCAGTTCCTGATAAACGGAGAATTGCCAGACAGCCCGACAGATGCCTGGCGCGTATCTCGTCGGTCAAAAGCCTTCACCATCATCAACGGCGAGCTGTACAAACGCAGCATTACGGGTGTACTACAACGATGCGTCACCATCAACGATGGCAAGGCCATACTCCAAGATATCCACGAGGGCATCTGCGGCCACCACGCAGGTAGCTGCTCCCTCGTCGCCAAAGCTCTACGAGCAGGATTCTACTGGCCAACGGCCATGAGCGACGCGAAGGACATCGTCCTAAGATGCAACAGGTGCCAACGGTTCGCCGACAAACCGCACGCACCTGGGTCCGAACTTCGACCCATACCCATAGCCTGGCCTTTTGCCCAATGGGGCCTCGACATGATCGGCAAACTGCCAAAATCTTCGAAAGGAGGACACGTCTTCCTCCTGGTCGCAGTCGACAAATTCACCAAGTGGATCGAGGCCATGCCAGTCACCAACCAGAAGGGCAAAACCGCCGTCAAGTTCTTCGAATCCATTGTCTACAGGTTTGGCATACCGCATAGCATCATCACCGACAACGGATCAAACATCATCTCCGAAGAATTCCAGGACTTCTGCGAAGGCCTCGGGATCAATATCACGTATGCCTCAGTGGCACACCCGCAAACAAACGGGCAAGTGGAAAAGGCCAACGGCCTAATCGGCGCTGGCATCAAGAAGCGCCTCATGAGCTCACTCGAGCACAAAGCTGGAAACTGGACGAAAGAGCTACCGTCTGTCCTGTGGAGCTTACGTACTACGCCAAACAGCTCCACCGGCTACACATCGTTCTTCATGGTGCACGGAGCTGAGGCCGTGCTACCAGCCGAAGTACGCCACCAGGCTCCACGAGTCGTCGCTTACAGCGAAGCCGAGTCCACGGCTGCACTCGAAGACGCCGTCGACACACTTGACGAAGCACAGGATATAGCAGCAGCTCGATCAGCGGTGTACCAGCAGAGTCTCCGCAACTATCACAGCCGCCGGCTGCGCCCAAGGTCCTTCGTCGAAGGAGACCTCGTCTTGTGACTCAAGCAAAAGCGACCGAACAAACTCGATTCACCATGGGAAGGACCCTATGTCATCACCGAAGTCATCCCAGGTGGCGCCTATCGCCTCAAGCACGTGGAGTCTGGAGTCGCATACTCCAACCCATGGAACGTCTCGCACCTGCGACGATTCTACCCGTAGCAACCTACCCCCCTTTTTACTTTCAATAAGGCTTTCAGCCAAGGCTACTCAGCCGAACCATGTACCTCCTCCATTACGATATAAATAAAGCTAAGTGTCTCGCCCCCAACCTTCGGTTGACCATTTTCTGCATCTTTACTACATGCTACATATGCACTTGGGGGCTCCCCCCACCTCACGATTTCATCGACTGAGCACCAAACGTGTACACCTGAGTAGCTGACTACGTCAGGCAAACGAAAATGGCACGTACTCAATCAAAGCACTGCGTGTTCACAAACAAGCAAACCTTTACAACAAAGGGCACAGAAACGCCCAGCCGCAATATACAAATTTTACATCTATCTGTTTATTTTCAGGTCCTACCTATTCTGAAGAATAACCTGAGCACGCCGCTCAAACAAATCTACAATCTGTTCGGCATACTGCCATACAGCCGCGTAATGCGGACACATGTTCCACTCGCCACCATCTGGTCGAGGAGGTGGCCCAGTCGCCACAGCAGCCAAATCTACGTCAGGGCGGTGCACCCTCACAAGAGACAAGGCAGCCTTCACCCCTGCGACGAGCTGCTGCCACACCAGCTCCTTGACATTGCTGGCACTCCGAAACTTCGTCAGAAGACCTGCAAGGGTCGTTGGCACGGCATCCAACGGAAACATGACGTGCAGCACCGAGGAAAGTGATGTCTGCACCTGGCGGAGCACCCGCGAAACCTGTTAGACACGATCCTGCACCGTCGCCAGAACCATGGCGCGATCACGATCCATCCAGAAGAAGCCGCTGGCCTCCATGTCCTGTTGAGTCAAGCAATTGACTCGAACAGCAATACGCTCCTTTTCTTCCCTCGGAGCAAGATTGGCACCTACGACAACCGCACAAAACAAGAATAAGGCCAGCAGGCTCACCCAAAGAACTAAGCTACAGCCCGAAAGAAGGATCAACTTACATTGCAGCTGCTCGGACAGCCGACCCAGCTCCGCCATCAAATACTCCTCTCTGGCTGCACCACGGTCTGCCTTGGATTTCCAAACGTCGGCGCGACCGCGTAACCCAAGAAAATCTCTCTCCAAGCTGCGCACGCGATCTCGAAGAAAAGCGAGCTGCGAGGAATCATCCAATGATGGTCGCAAGGGTCTTCCGGATGAAGGGTCAACTGGGTCAGCACCCGAAGGATCCTACAGCAGCAGAAAAAAAAGAAGGCACACCGACATTCAGCCAAGGATAGAGCACAACTCGGAGGAATTCATTAAAATATATAAGGCCACTACGTGGCATAAGGATGGTACTACAAAAGATATTTACAACAAAAGTAGACTACAAACTACCCTATGTCTACTATGCCTAAGGCGGAGGACACTGAGTCGCCTCAAAACCAGACTGCCTAGCTTTGGCCTCGCCCTGCTGCCGCAATGCATACTCAGACAGCAAGTCAATGAGCTTGGGCCCATATCGTCTGCAGCGAGCGAAGTAGGCGGCGAAAGCTACCTCGGATCCATCCGCAGCCGTAGGCATCCGAGAAGTAATCTGGGGCAGGTCCAGCTCCGCCCCAGCCGCCATGGCCATCGCCAGCCCGACGGACGCGCCGATGCCTTTCTGCTTGCGCTTGTACGCGGCAGGCGCTTCGGCTGACAGAGCCTCTGCCAGGGCATCCACATCTTCAAGGGATGCGCCCTTCAGGAAGAGCTCCTGGTAGAAGCAACCAAGGAACTCTTTCGCCTTGGCAAGGGAGTTGACGACGGTGCTGCAGCGGTCTTCGACCGCTACAGTGGCATCATCTAGAGCACTCCCATGCTCCAGAGCACCGCGGTCGAACTCGATGCCTGCAGCATCTGAGACAAAAAAGAAGAAAAACATGAAGAAAGGCAGCATAAAAAGAAGATCCGTAGAAAAAGAAACAAGTCCACAAGCTTGTACTCACCCGAAATGGCCTTGGCAGCAGCCATGAGCTTATCTGCCACCCCTCTTTCATGAGCAGCAGCAACGGTGGCCAGCTGCTCCTCACGATCTGTAGCCTCCTGCTGCAGACGCTCCTTCGCTTCGGCTGCCTTCGTCAGCTCCAGCTCAAGGCGCTCTTTCGCATAAGCAGTGGCTTCGGCTTTCTGCTCCGATTGGCCAAGGCTCTTCTTAAGAGCGTCAATCTCACGGAGAGATTCATTATGCTCCTCTGCATTTCCAACAAGCAAGTGTCAAAGAACAGGACCAGGATAAACAAGAAAAGTACTACAAGGCAGGCGAATACCTTGAAGCTGCCGCAGTTTCGCCTCCAGCGTCAGGCGTTCCTCCACCAGCCGTTTGGCCTCTTGGACAAAAGGCTACAGCAAAAGGCAATAGCAGTAAGAACAGAACTTGGGGGCTACGCCCAACACAAGGAAGCAAAAACAACATCAGCATACGAAGACACCCGGGGGCTCCCCCCGTAGCATAAAGCAGAAAAACTTACGTGCTCCGAAGGCGAACCCGCAGGCCCGCCTGCGAAATTCTGAGGCGCAACCACCAGCCTCTCCTGCATAGGAGGAACTGGAGCAGCGTCACCCGAAGTCGCCACAGTCTGAGGAGGAGGCGACACGATGTTCGACTCCCCCATCATCTCCCGCGCACCATCACTAGAGCCATCGGAGGATTGCCTGCATACGAACCAATCAACGCAGATGCAAAAATAACAAGGGAACAAAGGACAACAATGGCAACAAGAAAACTTACGAGCCCAACACGCTCAGGTCGAAGATAGGAGAAGCCCTTCGGGCCCTCTTCTCCTCCTTCTTCTCTTCCTTCTTCTCCTCCTTCTTTTATTCCTTCTTCCGCTTAGCTGGCGGGTGTGGAGCAACAGCCCGCACAGGAATGGCAGGAAGGGGAGAGGAAGAACCCCCATGAACATCATCATGACGCTCAAGGCCCAGAGGATTTCTGGGAGTCGGAGGAGTCGAGGCATCTGACGACTCGCTAGAGCTCCGTGATCGCTTGCGCGAATGGTCCTCACTCGATTCATCGGCATCCTCCGCTGGGGATCGCGCTGACGGTAGCTCGGACACGGAATCCACCACTTCATTATCCGGGGCATTCGGATACCTTTCGGGCAACGGTGGTGCCATGCCCGGCACTTTGAAGCTCTGCAAAAGGAAAAGGAACTTTGTTAGCAAACAAAGGAAAAAGTACACAGTTGACAAAAACAAAAGGGGAGCACTACATGCGCAAATCTACACCTTCGGTATGACCAACGTCGAAGAAAAGGGAGGAGTCAGCGACTTCCCCGGGATTTCTTCGTCGGCCTTGAACTTCAACAGCGCGCGAAGATCCTTGTCAAGTTCCACCTCGGAGATTTTCTCACTCGAAACCTCGTCGGATCACGGCGCCCAGAGTAAAGAAACATCGGGTGCGCCCTCGCTTGGAGAGGCTGCACCCGACGCTCAAGAAACGTCCGGATGAGGTCAACACCGTTCACCTCCTTCTCAGGAATCAGTTGGAGATCCTCCACCCGACGGTACAGGGCCTCTATCTCCGCCACCTCACCGTCTAAGATTTGGTTTTTCCAGGATCTTTTCTTTTCAATCAATTGGGAGGGGTCAAAAGGAACGAGACCAAAATCTTGCCCAGGCAGTACGGAGTCACGGATGTAAAACCATTTCCTCCGCCAGTACTGGACAGATTCGGACATGGAAAAGGAAAAGAATTGCACATTGGGACTGAGGGAGATGATGAAACCCCCAATGGGATACACACCATCCGAACCAGACTGCCTCTTCACGGAATAAAGCTTCCGGAAGAGGCCAAAGTGCGGCTCAATGCCCAGCCAGCACTCGCAAAGGGTGATAAAACAAGCAATGTGGAGAAGAGAATTGGGAGACAGATGATGCAACTAAACCCCATAGAAGAAGAGCAGTCCACGAAGGAAGTCATGGACTGGATACGAAAACCCATGCACGACGAAGGCAAGAAACATAACCCGGTACCCAGATGGGGGACGGGGGATTACCTCATTGCCGGGGAGTTTGACGACCGTCGTATCCTGCGGGATCAGGCCCCGCTCGCGCAGTTTGCGGAGATCGCTCTCCCGCGTCTCTGATCGCCGCCAGCCACCATCGGTGATGCGAGCAGCGGTGGTGCTCTTCTTGCCTCCGGCGGCGCTGGTCCCAACCGCAGATGAGGATTTCTTTGTCTTCCCCATGGCGCTACAACGGTGGTGGCGTTGGCAACGAAGAAGGACAAAGGAAATGTGGAGGAAACTCTCAGCGCGCAGCAAGAATAGCTCAAGAACGAAGAGGCAGTGAATAGATGAACTGCTGCGGTGAAAAACAAACCACGATTTCACCAGAGATTCTAACAGCGAAGACGACGCACGCTGGCCGTCCATCGAGAAGACCTAACGCCAACGGTAGATCTGGCCGTACACGTGTCAGCACCAAAACGAACCGTCGTTACCACACCGTCCACTACGGGCGGAAATCGAGGAGACACCGTAATCATCTCCACGCCGCGCGTGACCGGTCAATTCAAAGTCAGAAAGTGGGACCCACGCTTCGTCCAGTCAAGTCATCTCTGGGGTAGCAGACACTTGAGGTCATCGATCGTAAGCACTGACGTCATCAAAAGCTATACTAGCACCACTTCGGCTCCACAGCTAAGAGTACTCACTCGAATCTACGATTCGTCTAAATACTCGGGGGCTACTCCTATCAGGAGCGCTGGCCGCGCACCCGATAGACAAATGAGGACAAAATTACTTCTCTGAGTCCTACGTCGAGTCTACGACTCCACTACGGACTCGGGGGCTACTCCCATAGGGAGGATGGATTTAAGCATCCAAAATTTTTCGAGTCCTGCGGACCTAATGATTGAAACAATGCTTGAACTAAAAGTCTCCGTTTGAGTCTACGACTCGAACAGACACTTGGGGGCTACTCCCATAGGGAGCGCTGGTCGCGCACCCTATGAAATCTTCGACTGCGATCTTCCGGATTCGCATGCAAAAACTTTTTTGGCAACTCTGCCCCAACAAAACGCTAAGTGAGTAACAATCTCCTTGGCCACCCGAAGCACCTCCGAGGTGATAAATGTTCGGATGCTGCGTCTGCGACGCAAAAATAAGACCTACAGATATCATCTGATGGCCTGGCAACGCACCTGACTGCGCTCTGCTAGTATGAATCCGTACCAGCAGGTACGATGAAAAATCCCGACGGACGCGTTGGGTACACCAATTAAAATCACTGGAATTCCACTCCTATAAGTCCTCCGCGGCCTGAGTTGAATTACGCCAGCATATGTTCCAGGCCCGGGTTAAGGGACCCGAACCTGAAGAAGATCGTGTTGTTTCTTTCTAAGACAGTTAACTGACCCTGATCCGTTGGGTGAGTCAGGCACACGCATCAACAATCCCTACACACATATACTATTAATGTATAGCTGCTCCCGAAGGATGGAAGAGTCCTCAGCCGAATCTACGATTCGACTGATCACTCGGGGGCTACTGACATGGTTATACCCTACGGGTACTTAACTTCAGCATACCTAGTCCAGCCCAAGGAAGGCCCACGACAGACATACGCTGGCCCATGAAGATTTTCGGGTGGCCAAGGCCCATGACGTCTTTGGATCCTTGGAGAGCAAGACTAGAGGAGATAGGAAATTCAAAGGGGTAAAACCCTAGAACTTGTAACCGACTAGGACTACGCCCGGGACCTGCCTAAGTCTATATAAAGGCCAGAAGGGCACGTCCTAGAAAAACTCGACTCATACTTTCGCACACGCATCCACGCCAGATCGAATCTGCGCACCCTGTAACCTTCGGTTCCGCCGTAATCAAAGAGCAGGCAAGCAGGAGTAGGGTTTTCCCTCCGGGGGCCTGAACCTGGGTAAATCTCGTGTCCCCTGGTTGCTTGTCTGTTAACCGTTCCACGATCTCCAGCATCCCCATCTTATCCAAAACCCAAGTCCATAACAATGGGCATTGACGAGATTAAACCTCGTCACTACCCCTGGCGTCAAGCCCTCTGTCGGCTCTACCGGATCGCTGTCTACCACTGCGCCTGAAGCCTCCGCCATGGAGGTGGACGACAATCCTTGTCAGGATGTCTCGAGTAGTGCCGTCTTAGATGTTGTTCCCAGTGGCTTGGCGAAGCAGGAGAGAACCTCCTCCAAAGTGGCTAAAGCTCCGGCTAAGGATACCACCGAGAAAGGGAAGGATTTGATGGTGGGAGCTAAAACTGCATTAACCACAAGCCAGGAAAAAATCCTCCAAGCCTACGGATGTAACAACCATCTCAAGGCAGGATAGAGCTACTTCTGCCCTAGTAACTGGTGCTCCTGGCTCATCTTTGACTCCTCTGACATATGGACTTGAGGAACTGCTCAAGCAGGCGGAGATCCTTCGACGAAATATAGTAGATTTCAACAACTTGTACTCGGAGTCTACCAACAACTTCAAGATCATTGCATTTTAAGTCTTCGATACCTTTGCATCTCACGTATAATATCCCACTGTAGCCCTCGAGCATTTAGACGGAAAGTCACAATCCTTTCAGTCTAAGTGCTCTAAGAGTGACCAAGTGAAGAAACTTGATAGTGTATCCCCTGAGTATCTAGGTTGAATAAATTATTCTGACTAGATACTGTGATAGTAGCATGCGTAGTGTTATAAATTTTAATAATGTAGCCCCCAAGCTTCTAGATGAAAGCGATCTAGTTCTAACTAGAAGCTTTAAAAAGGACTGAGCATAGCTTAGAGTAAAAACTCATACTGTAGCCCCCTAGCCTCTAGGTGAAACTAACATTGTGTCGGCTAGATGCTCTAAGGAAACTAATAATTGTATTTTTGCAGAACGAGAATGCTCAGAAGCTCGCCGCCAACGAGAAGTTTTCCAAGATCCGCCAAGAGCTGGAAGCTGAAAAGGGTAAAAATGCCTTTATGAAGGAATAGATCACCAACAATAAGTGTATGTTTTCTTTTCAGTTCCTTGTGACCTTATTCTTGAGCTTTCTTCCTCTGAGTACTCATAGTGTTGTTATTTCTACAACTTGCAAAAGTTGTTGCCAAGGCGAAAAGCATTATCGAGCAATCCAAGCACATCTAGGAATTGGATGATGAAAACAAGATCTTGAAGCAGGAAAGAGCTGAGTGAATCAATATGCATGAAGAGGCAATGAAATCTCTGCAAGAATCTGCTGACATCGAGGTGAACCGCATGAAGGAATAAATTGCACTCCTCAAGGAGTATAAGAAAGCCGCCGACAAGCAGAACACACGAAGCCTTGAGGCGTACAAAAATCTCCAGAAGGGACAGGACACCTTGGTGGATACCTGCAAAAAGTCTGTGACTACCATCTTTGGTAAGCTTCCTCAGTCTTCTTTTCAATTTTCTGTAAGCCACGTACTTAATTTGGCTATTCAACTCATGTCCTTCGCCTTTGTCAGAAATGCAGCCCCCATTGGCTTAGCCAATTTGGGAGAAAGTGCTCCGACTACAAAGGAATGCATGATTCTTGCAGGGAACTTCATCAACACTGCCATTACCTAGGCTAAGGAGATAGCCAAGCCCCTCGACAACAACATCAAGGTCATGGACTCAGTGATGAAGTACTCATAAATCCTCCTCTGAGACCCCCGAGTGTATTGTGAGCTCGAAATCTTCCTCTATCCAGGCCGGTGCTAGGATGGCTTTGACCATGGTAAAGGCGCATTACGACAATGCCGACATTAACATGGTAGCTACTGGTATGCCTGACATGGACGAGGAAGGTAATAAGGTTGACACCGATGCTATCTAGACCTCACTTGCCTATTATGACACCGGAGTTGCTAAGTTAGTCAAGGCAGATGTCTTTTTGACCTTAGAAGTCATGGACAATTACCTAGAGGATTCCGAGTCACTTAAGACCGTCGACTTTGTGGATGATTCCCAGGATGGCTCTCCTGTTGCTGACAACATAGCTTCAAAGTCTCCTGCACCAGAGGCATAAAAACACTTTGTATTAATTGCGTCTCTGGTGATATGTTATGCGTAAAAGAATGTTAGATGCAAGGCGGAAAACTTGGTTACGAGCCTCCTGCTACTTTTTATCTCAGTCCACCATGTATATATTTGTATATTTATTTAAGAAAGTGATGGCTTACCCATTATTCTAGTTTTTATGATTGATCTTTCATGAGACGGAAAACTTGCATCACGTAACCATGCCCTTAGGCGATGATGGATAATGGCACCATCTAGAACCTAAGGACAAAATCGCCGGCTTTGAGTGTCAAAAAGTCAGTACTCCAGAATCCACATAAAAATAACAAAAAACGTCTAGACTAGGAAACTTAAGCTAATGCCCATAGGCGGAATTTTCACATGCAAATTCAAAGCTTGTGCATAAAGGGTTTTACATGATCCAAAAAGGAACACTAAAGAAGGCAAAAGACTCATAAATATGTGTGAACAAAATGCTTTATTTCATTGATCATATAAAGGTACATAGTATATAAGAAAATATGCTAAGTGTAAAAGGGACGTAGCTATGCTATATTCCATGGCCGATCAAACTCTGGATAGTCATCATCGGGGTCATGTCGCTTGCGCTTGCGATCTTCATTTGGCCTATCTATCAACTCGCGAATATCAACGAGGTAATAGGAACCATTGAGAAGCGCTTTTCTTATGATGAATGGTCCTTCCCAAGGCGAAGATAATTTGTGTGACTTTTTCTTCTTAAGTTGGAACATTAGATCCCCCTCTTTAAACGAGCGATGCTTAACGCCGCGACTATGGTAGCTACCTAGCTTCTGCTGATGGATGGCAGATTTCTGGGCTGTCGGAACGTGTTCCTCCTCAAGCAGGTCCATAGATAAGCGTATGAATTCTTTAGCATCATCTTCGTTGTAGGCGGAGACTATCAGTGCATCGTAGAGTATGTCGAATGGTAGGACTGCTTCTGCTCCATAAACCATAAATAAAGGGGTGTAGCCGGTGGATCTGTTGGGAATAGTTTTCAAACTCCACAAAACAGATGGCAATTCCTCCGCCAGGCTCCAGTAGCTATATGTAGTGGTGCCTTTAGACGTGGCTTGATTCCCCACAGAATTAGTCCATTGGCCACTACTAGGAAAATGGATATAGGTAATCTGCACATCCGTGGCTCACATGGTTGAAGTGCCCCACGGGTAAAATAGGCGTGGCTCACCTGTGGGCAATGCCCTACTAGTAACTAGAACAACCGTGGCGCACGTGGGGTATGTGCGCCACAGATGTGTGTGGGCCAGGGGCCTGCTGGCCGCATGCCACATACTCGTAGCGCACATGGGGTATGTGCGCTATGGTTGTTAGGGTTAGCCGTGGCGCACATGGTGGGCGTGCGCTACAGTTGTTAGGGTTAGCCGTGGCGCACATGGTGGGCGTGCGCTACGGTTGTTAGGGTTAGCCGTGGCGCACATGGTGGGCGTGCGCTACGCCTATGTTAAGCCGCCTCTGCTTCATAAATGGGGAAACACATCCGTGGCGCACTCTGGCATGTGCTCCACGGTTGCTTTTAATGCTTGTGGCGCACTAGGGCCATGTGAGCCACGGATGTGTCGACCATTTTTTTGGCAGCTCCACTTTATGGACATGTGATCATCCACCACCCACACTTCACTTTCCCCTCCTTCTTCCTCCTTAGATATAATCGGGATCTTTATCCTTCCCACCTCAATTTCTCCACTCATTCACCATTTTTAGCATGTAGAACTTGCCTTGGATGTTACATACATAATAGAGGAAGCTCTCCGGTCTCGTGCGCACCTCTCCTTTCCATCTTCTCGCGATCGCGGTCTCTCATCTCGGTAAGTTGTCCATGTAAGGATGTGTTCATGTGTATATGGATGATATGCTCATATGTATGTAGATGATCGATGCTCATGTGTGTATGGAGAGAATCGATGGTGATGTGTGTGTATATGGAGAGTATCGATGTGCTCATGCACGTGTGTATATATGGAGAGGATGATATGTTCATGTGTATGGATCGGTCTCTCTCTCTATCTCTTGTGTGTTGTGTGTGAATGATTTGCCATTTGTTTTGCCAAAATGTTGATTCATTTCCATTTTGGCAAGACTTTGGCATTTCGCAAAGGTCCTTATTTTAGGATAGGTCATGCCGAAATTTTCTATCGACCATTGCATGCATGCATTGATTATGTGGTTCTAATAAACTTCTAATTGTACCGTGTACACCGTGTAGGCAAAAATGGTCCTCATAATGAGCGAAGGCATTGTGGATAGATTTTTGAAATGTGCGACGGCTGACATGATATGAAATAACAAGACGGAGATAAGATGTCCGTGCAGAAGATGCAAACTCAACTGGTTGATCGACCCAAATTCCGGGAATTTGCAGGCGCACCTGCTCCGCCATGGTTTCATGGATGGATACACTCGTTGGATAAGCGATGACGAAGACGATGGAGACAGTGAAGGTGGGAAACATGACGATGATCATCACGGCGAGGACGGGCAAGATGATGAAGAGTCTCCTAGAGATGGTGAAGGTGCGGAAGCAGACCGGGATGATGATGATCTAGATGCCGGAGGAGCAGACGACGATGGAACAACGTCAGGCTGGGTGCGTGACCCTTATGTGCAAGAGCTGCTTCTCAAGCAGACGAGTAACGCCAGGGCTGCTGCTAGAGAGAAAGCCAAGATTGCACAACTTGAGAAAGATGCGGTTACTCCATTGTATGAAGGATGCATGCTCGATGATACCGAGTTGAATATAACGCTCAAGGCTATGGAGATGAAGGGAAAACACAAATTGAGCGATGCAAGCTTCGACGATATGATGGCATTCTGGCATGATCGTCTCCCGGAGGGGAACACGTGTCCAACTAGTATCGAGGACGCCAAGAAAATCGTATGTCCTCTCGATATACCTCACGTTAGATATCACGTATGCATCAACGATTGCATCATTTATCGGGGCAAGGACGCGGAGAAAACCACATGTCCGGTGTGCGGCGTGAGTCGATACAAGAAAGGGAAGAAAGCACCTCGAAAAGTGGTATGGTACTTTCCTATCACTCCTCGTCTATAGCGCTATTTCGCGGACCCTAAGGAAGCGAAGCTCATGCGATGGCATGCGGAAAGAAAGAAGCCAGAAGATGACGATGACCCCGAAAAGGACGAGCTGCTGACGCACCCTTCAGATGCTAGCCAGTGAAAAGCATTGGACCTCGAATTCCCAGAATTCGGTGGAGATTCGAGGAACATCAGGCTTGGTGCAAGCACCGATGGACTCAATCCGTTTGGTAGACAGAGCAGCACGCACAACACTTGGCCCAAGTTTGTATGGATGTACAACCTCCCTCCATGGTTGTGCATGAAGAAGAAGTACATACAAATGAGTATGCTAATTCAAGGGCCGAAACAACCTCGTACCGACATCAATCTGTATCTCGGGCTATTGAAATAGGAGCTAGCCACGTTATGGGAATCTGGAGCCAATACTTATGACGCCGTCGCACAAGATTATTTCACTATGAGAGCCGCATTGGTCACTACTGTGCAAGACTATCCAGGTTGCGGGTATATCTCGGGGCAGGTTATCCAAGGATTCTCCGCATGCGTTAGGTGCATGGATAACACAAGCTATCTCCAACTAGAGAAAGATCCAGGGTCTTCAAAAACCGTGTTCATGGCACACCGGAGGTGGCTCGGCAAGAATAATCCATGGAGAAAACGTAGAGACCTGTTCGATGGCAAATCCGAGACCCGAGGAATCCCAGAGCAGAGGAGCAGCGAAGAAGTGGAAGAATTGCTGAAAAACTAGAAATATTGTCCTAAGCCTGGAAAGAAGCGAAAGAGGCAGCAAGACAAGCCGCTGCTGAAGGTATGGAAAACAAGGTCTGTTTTTTGGGAGTTGCCATACTGGAAGTTTCTCCGCACGCCTCATAGCCTTTACATCATGCATATCACGAAAAACGTGTGCGAGAGTCTGGTCGCCACCATAATCAACATGCCAGATAGGACGAAAGATGGTCCGAAAGCAAGGCACGACCTGATATTCATGGGCATCCAGAAGGAGCTTCACGGAGGATGCACTACTCCTGATGATCAGGAAGATGATGATGATCATGAGTTAGAGACGACACAAGGTCGTCGGAAGGGTAAAAAGTTCAAGAAGAACGAATATTACTGCCCTCCTTCTTCCTTCACTCTAAGCCAGGATGAGATCAAACAGTTTTTCAAGTGCCTTCTAGGAGTCAAATTTCCTTATGGCTACGCGGGCAAGATAAGCAGATACCTAGACGAGGCGAAGCAGAGGTTCAGTGGCATGAAGTCTCACGACTATGTCGTTCTAATGATGCAGGTACTTCCGGTTGTACTAAGAGGGATAATGGACGAGCACGTCCATGAAACGTTGTTTGGCCTCTGCAAGTTTTTCGACGTCATCTCTAGAAAGTCGATTGGCGTGAATCAGCTCGGGAGGCTACAAGAGGAGATTGTGGTGATACTATGTGATCTTGAGGTCTCCTTCCCGCCCGCATTCTTCGACATTATGGTGCATCTGCTGGTCCATGTCATGGAGGACATCGTCCAACTTGGACCGATGTTCCTCCGTAGCATGATGGCGTTCGAAAGGATGAACAAACACATCAAAGGATACGTTCGCAAGAGGTCCCGTCCAGATCGAAGCATAGCCAAGGGCTTTCTGGCCGAAGAGTGCATCTCTTTCTGCATGAATTATCTAGACATCGAGAACCCTGTCGGTCTTCCCGTCAACAGGCACCTTGGTAAGCTCGACGGATCTGGTCACCGAGAGGGTCGCCGCGTACTGCATGCAGACTTTGATTGTCGACACGCAGACTTTGATCGAGCAAACCTCGTCACGCTACAACATTTAGAACTGGTCGATCCTTGGGTACAGAAGAACAAAAGGTTAATCGAGAAGAAGTAAAGTGACCGGGGCATACAGAGGACGTTGGGAGAAATAATCAAAGAGCACAACTCAGATTTCACGCATTGGTTTAGGCAGGCGCTCCTTGATAATACCCCGCGATCGCATTCTTCTAACATAGAAAAGATCATATTCACCTTGTCGCAGGGATCCATGCAAAACCTGGTGACCTATCAGGTGTATGATATCAACGGCTACACATTCTACACGGAGGAAAAGGACAACAAGTGTGATTATCAGAACTCAGGCATAACGTCGGAATTCTACACCGATGACAACATGAAGGAAAGATTCTACGGAAGGATCGAGGAGATCTGGGAGCTCGACTATTGTGGAGAAAAGGTGCCGATGTTTTGTGTCAGATGGGCAAAGAGCGTCGAAAGAGAAGACCGGTATTTCACAACCATGGTTATACCCGAAGCAGCCAAATCCAAGGCCGCCGGTGCAAATGTGGCCGCGAAAAATGAACCATGGGTACTGGCTACCAAAGTGGACCAATGCTTTTTCATTACCGACCCGACAAAGCCTAGTCGTGTTGTCGTGAGGAGAGGAAAAAAACATCATCGGAATGGATGGAGTCGCCAACCATCAAGACTTCGACAAGTATGGTGATCCAAATATTGAAGATGACGACGACTACGATGCAGCAACATACACCACAAGAATAAAAAGGGCAACCCTACCCAAAAAAGGTAGCTCGTTCGAAAGAAGAAACATTAAAGTGTCGGGGCTAAATTATTCAACTGCGATAAAGAAGGGAAAAAAGATTGTAAAACACTAGCTCAAAAAATATTGTAAAACACGTGGTCGAAAAAGATTGTAATATTCATGGATAAATTATTATGACATATTTGTATCATGGACAAATTATTATGACATATTTGAATCATATTTGTACCACTTTATGACATATATTATCACTTTTGGGCATTTTTGGAATATTTAAAAGTATTTTAAAAACAAAACAAAACTTTTATGGCATATATCACCACTTTTGGGCATTTTTTGGAACATTTAAAAGTATTTTTAAAATAAAAATAAAAAGGTGGGCACCAGGATTCGAACATGTGTGCTCATAGGTTTAGAATAGAGTAGTGGGCGAAACTAGTGGGATAAGGCTGTGCTAGTGTTAACTAGAGGGGTGGCCACCCTCTTATCTGACTAGTCCTACCCACTTAGGCGTAGCGCACCTTGGCCAAGTGCGCTACGCCTAAGTGGGTAGGACTAGTCAACTTGCCACGCCCTCCCCATCGTCCTCAGACACAGATCGTCCCTACCCTCCCCATCGTCCCCATCGATGCGCCGCTGCTGCCGCATCCCAGGAGGAGGAGGCCGCCACGCTAGGAGGAGGAGGAGGCCGCCTCGCCCGCGTGCTCGTTCCGTGGAGGAGGAGGTCGCAGTCGCTGCGCAGTCCGTGAGGAGGAGGTCGCAGTCTCCACGCCAGGAGGATGTTGCAGTCGCCACACCAGGAGGAGGAGGAGGTCGCACTCGTTCCGTGGAGGAGGAGGTCGCAGTCGCCACGCCAGGAGGAGGAGGTCGCGCTCATTCCGTGGATGAGGAGGTCGCAGTCGCCCCGTAGTCCGTGAAGGAGAAGGCCCTCATCGTCCGCGTGCTCGTCTTCATCCTTGTCTCGGAGGTGAGCGTCGCCCTCTCCCCTCTCCCCCTCTCTCCCCTATCGCTGCATCCATTCAGTTAGGGGATTCAGAGTAGGATTCAGAGTTATGGTTCAGTTAGGAAATGTTCAGTTAGGAAATGTTCAGAGTAGGGTTCAGTTAGGAAATGTTTAGTTAGGAAATGTTCAGATGTTCTTAGGATTCAGAGTAGGGTTCAGTTAGGAAATGTTCAAAGTAGGAAATGTTCTTAGGAAATTCAGTTAGGAAATGTTCAGAGTAGGAAATTCAGATTAGGAAATGTTCTTAGGTTCTTAGGTTCAGAGTAGGATTCAGAGTAGTGGTTTTGTCTGAAATCATGGTTGCATGGTTCATGGTTGTTCAGAGTAGTGGTTCAGAGTAGTGGTTCAGATTTAGGAAATGTTCTTAGGTATTCTGAAATCATAGCAGTGGTTTTGTCTTCATGGTTCATGGTTGCATGGATTAACACTGCAAGCAACTTCCTTTCCTAGTTGTCTTAGCCCCTCTCTCCCTCTCTCCCTCTCGGGGTTAGCAGTGAGGTTAGCAGTGAGATTATCAATGAGATTAGCTAGGGTTAGCAGTGAGATTAGCTAGGGTTGATAGTGAGGTTAGTAGTGAGGTTAGCTAGGATTAGCAAACATATCTGCCTACTAAAATGATGCAAGCTGTTGATGTATAATCTAAAATGTGTTGAATCTTTTTGTGCAAGCTGCGTACTAAAATGTATGATCCTCACCACAAGTTAACCACATGTGTGTATGGAGAGGTATAATCTGTTGATGTATAATCTGCGTACTAAAATGATGCAAGCTGTTAATGTAAAATGTGCTGAATCTTTTTGTGCTTGAGCAGATCAGTGGAATGCTGTTTGTGAAATATGATTTGTGGCTAGGTTTAATATCATGACATCATTATCCTTTTTAAGTAATAAGACAATCTTGCATCTTGTAAGTTTGAGCAAGGAATGGTTTTAGTGCTGTTCCAGTTTAGCTAGCTTCTGTTCTAGATAGGAATGTCAATGTTTTTCTAGATAAATGGTTTTAGTGCTGTTCCAGTCTAGTGTTGTTCTAGTTTAGGCTCTAGCTAGCTTCTGTTCTAGGTGGCAGTGGGTCAAGTTGATTGGGGTGGCAGTGGGTCAAGTTAGTTTGAGTGCCCTGATTGACCTATCTTTTAACTACTTGTGTGCTGTCAAGTTAGTTGCTATAGGTAAGTTGCTGTCAATTTAGATGTTGTATGTAAGTAGTAGGTTAGTAGTTAGTAGTTAGCAGTAGGCCAATTTAATGTATACGGCTGTACACAAACTTGTGTGCTGCTATATATGTATTTGCTTATTGTATTTGCTTGCTGTCATATAATCTGCATGTTGTATTTGCTTGCTTGCTATAATGACAAGTGCTTGTGCTTGAAATTGTATTTGCTATAATGACAGGTGCTTGTGCTTGCTATAATGACAGGTGCTTGTATTTGCATGTAGCACTTGAAATTGTGCTTATGCTTGTATGAAGCACTTTATTATGTCGTGTATGCAGGTTCTTATATGAAATGAGTCCTGATTTTTGCCGGAATGTTGATTAACTTCCGTTTCGGCAGAAATCGAGCACTCCTAGTTTAAGAAAATTAGCAAAGGTCATGCCGGATTTTTCCGTGCACTTTATTACTAACCAATTATTTGTTTTTTATTAGTGCAAAGATGTGTGACAACGACGAGGCTGGCTGTTCTAAGCGCATCAGCGCTGAAGGAGAACTCAGACCTCCGAATAAACAATTGACATTCTAGGAGGCGGCCCAGCGGCTAGAAGACGATGAAGAATACCATCCTTCAGAGAGCGAGGACGATGAGATGGAAGACGCGGAGGAACAAGCCGAAGGAATGGCGGATGATGAAACCACTGATGGCGGCGAGGGCATAGGGAGTAGTAGCAATCCTCCTAAGAAGAAGAAGAAGCTGAAGGAACGGCGCCCGAACACGGTCGGCACCGTCAGAGAGGAAATTACTGAAGTGAGCCCAACAGGGGTTCCTTTGGATCCCGACCTTGTCGTCAGAGGGTACGGTGGGAAAGTGGCGGCGATCACCCGGACAACCATCTCGATCAACACCGATAATCTCCGGCATAAAGATAATGGCCACTTGCGCACACTCCTCTTCGAGAAGCTGCACGTAAGATACAAGTTCCCCGCTGAGTATCGGAACACAAATTATCATGGGAATGAAGTAAACAAATCTGCCCTCACAAAGATGAGCACCGCCCTGGCCAGCTGGAGAACCCGGATAAAGAAGAAGATCTATAAAGAAGGCAAAAGTCTCGAGGAGATCCAGAAGATTGACCCGCGGATCACCGAAGATCAGTTCCGGGAGTTCAAGGGGAGGTGTGAATCCGAAAGAGCCCTGGCCAAGAGTAATCGAGGAAAGGTGCTGCAGGCGATGAATATAGGTCATCACCATCTCGGATCTAGTGGATACAAAACCGCGGAGGCCAAATGGCGTAAGGAGGACGAAGAGTATAGAGCTAAGGGGAGAGCTAACCCCTTTGCAAAATTCGAATCGGGGAAGCTTCGAAACTTCATCAGGACCCGTTACCATGTGGACCCAAAAACCAAACAAGTCACCGTGGATCCTGCGGTGAAGGAATTCGAGGAAATTGTGGTAAGTAATTTAATTACCGCGAATCAACTCGATTGCATTCTAATTGATGAAGTCTAGTTTCTAAACGGTTCACTGTTACTTCTACAGGAGGAGGAAATTGTTGCTAGTCATGGATCCCAGGGTTCCTCATCCCAGGGGTCGACTGCGGCCACCCTGTGGGATAACCCTTTTAACAGGGCGATGAACCGGGCCAAGAAAATAGAGCCGGTTACAAAGAAGTCGTCGTTGGCTGGCCGTCTGGCCGACCTCGGGGGTAAGAATTGGGTGGATGGTCCACCGCCGAGGACGCGTGTGGCGCCATCGGGAAGGAGCGAGGAGGAAAACCACGAGGTTCAAGAACTTAAGGAACAAGTGGCACGGATCCCGTAGATCGTCCAAGACAATCTGGCAATCACCCTCACGTCCATCCTGCCTACCTTGGTGGAGTCAATAGCGAACTGGAGTGCGGGTGGTCGATAAGGGCCGTGCCCGATTCCAAGCATGGTCAGCAGCCACTCGAACAACGCGGCGCCGACGAATCAGGCGAATTATGTGTTCGTGACTCCTCCCTCTAGCATCGCAGCGCCGGAAGTGTTGGTGACTCCCCCTGCCATCACCGCGGTGCCGGACATGTTGGTGACCCCCTGCCATCGTCGCGGCGGCACCGAAGTTCCAAGCACCCGGTAGGGAGAATACACCGGCGGCCAGCACCGTGCCATCAAGCAGCCCCTCTGTATCTTGCACGCCTGTCATCGTATGCGGTGCCTCGACATTAGCCGATCTCGACGCCATCACGGTAAACAAATTGCTTTACCGCCTTTCACGCCATCTATTACTCTTATGGCATCTCTCTGACGACGCCGTACATGTTTTCCGCAGACGGATGTTCCTTGCACTCTCTTATGCTACATGAACAACGAGCTGAGGGATGTTGCCAAGGGTACCATCGTTCAACCCTTGCAGCGCACGTTCCACTCAAGGATGATTCCAGATAGCACGCAAAGGGTTAAAATTAGTCGGGTGCTAAGGGGCTGCGACGACCTGGAACCTCCCATTCAACCCTAGGAGCAGATGAAGAAGAGCCGGCTGTCCTCAGAAGTTGCTTCGGCTTATTCTTGCAATGGCCAACGAGCATGATCCGTTTGGGGACGGCGGGGGCCATCACTCCACAGACAACATCACCGCCTGTCATTCCAGCGACCAACGGTGGCAAGGCCCCCTTACCGCCCTCGCCGTCACCTCCACGCGGTGGGTCGGATGATCATTTTGATGGTACGCACATGGCGCAGGATCCAACCAAGGACGACGAAGACTGGAATGATCACTTCTTCAACACTCAGTTTAGCAACGAAGACCCAGCTGGTGCCCCATAGATAAACCCACTATCACCAAGCGTTTGTTTGGTTCTCAGGAGACGCCTCCAGCTTGCGCCTTCACCGAGCCAGCTGATACAACCAACCGACCCTTTATTCTAAGCCCTAACACACTACATAGGGCGTCTGGTGATTAGATCGTGGTGCCTGTCCGCTCTCCAAAAGGAAAAAGGCCAAGAAAAGAAAATCTAGCAGCTCGAGCCAGCCGGTGGCGTCAACTGCGAATCCGATCAGGTTTCGGGACGGGCCACCAAGACTCGAGGGTATTATGTGGAGGATTCATGTGGCGGGTGAGCCCGTGCTACCTAAGAATTTGCGGAGGCTCGCCAGTTCGGAACTGAAGAGTGTGCATGATGGTGTGCTGACAGTAGAGAGACACCTTCTGGCGGAGAAAGATCCCTCACACCCGGTATTCATGGTTAAGGTGCCACCAGGCTTGGGATTCGTCAATAATGCCCCCGCGGATCTGTTCTTCCTGCGGTTTGATGACATCTTCAATATGTTCCACCTATACCCGCTGCACTATACAATGGTACGCCTGTTTTCTCTCAGCCTGGCCATGCAGATCATTAGAGAGAACACACCGGGCATCGCTATAGTGGACCCCTACTACATGCGTGACGGCTTCTTGGGAAGCGTCGCTGAAAGACGTATCGTGGCCTCATACCTAAAAAGAATCTTCGTGGCGAACAAAACAAAGGAATACATTCTCGTGCCTTACTTTCCCGAGTAAGTCATTATTCACTCGCCACCATCGATTGGCTTTATTAGATTATCATCATTCTTTTTCCAACACATTCCATTTGATTTTTTTGTGCAGAGATGAACACTGCACGCTCATATCCTTATCGCCGAAGCACACCACGTATTTCGACTCCTGGAATCTAGAAAAGAAGAAAAACTACGACAAGATCAAGGAAGTTCTTGATGATGCTCTCACTGGCTATGCCTCGACGGCAGGCACCACCTTTGTGTGTACGAAGGTCAAGTTCGGCAGGCACGTCTTCAACCACGTAACGGAGTTCCCCTGCGTGAAGCAACCAGAAGGCAGTAAGAAGGAAGCCTACTACGCACTCCATCACATTAGGGCGTTCCTACTAGACCAGCAGAATTCTATGCTGCCAGATCATCTCAAACAGTGGGCCGAAGCCAAGGCCAGGATCGCTGATTCAGATATTAGACAAGAGATGTATCGCATCCAGCGGCAGTTTGGGGCAATCATCTTTCGTGATGTCATGACTTTGGGGGGGATCTTCTACGGAGGAAATATCCCGAATAACCGTGACATAGAAGATCGCCTAGAGATACAGGGTGACTATAGGAAGTTCATGACGAGACAAGGCGTCCTCCCGTTCTCTGAGCCGAGCCAGAAGGCTTGATGTTGGCCTAGTTGTAGTTCCAAACTATAGATGACCTTTGTGTGTGTGGACAAGTGTACATGCTACTACTTATCTTATTAGGTTTATGAATCATCGCTTACTTCTTTTGCTTATTATTATATATGAATCAATGCTTGGTTTTTTTGCTTACTCTTTGGTCCTTTGCTCACTTTGGTCCTTCTTTTTTCCTTACTTTATTAGTCTTTTTTCGAGAATGCCGATGATTGAAATGTCGTGGCACACTATATATGTGAATGTGCTACGACGGGATTGTGAGCCTTGTGATATGCACAAGTCCAGGTCTTGGGCATCCTACTTGGCTCACCGTTCCGTCGTAGCATATTCCTGTGTCCAACGACCTATATATATATATATATATATATGAGGCATTCTTTTTAAGTTACTTTGGTATTTTTAGAGACTAATGCCGATGATTGAAATGTCGTGGCATACTATATATGTGAATGTGCTACGATGAGATAGTTAGCCTTGTGATATGCACAAGTCCAGGTGTTGTGCATCCTACTTGGCTAACTGTTTCGTCGTAGCATATTCCTGTGTCCAAAGACCTATGTATATATACGAGGCATTCTTTTTGAGTTACTTTGGTCTTTTTCGAGAATAATGCCGATGATTGAAATGTCGTGGCACACTATATATGTGAATGTGTTGTGATGGGATTGTAAGCCTTGTGATCTGCACAAGTCCAGATGTTGTGCATCCTACTTGGCTTACAGTTCCATCATAGCATATTCCTATGTCCAACGACCTAGTTATATATGAGGCATTCTTTTTGAGTTACTTTGGTCTTTTTCGAGAATGTCGATGATTGAAATGTTGTGGCACACTATATATGTGAATGTGCTGTGACGGGATTGTAAGCCTTGTGCTATGCACAAGTCCAAGTGTTGTGCATCCTACTTGGCTTACGGTTCCGTCGTAGCATATTCCTGTGTCCAACGTCCTAGTTATATATGAGGCATGATTTTTGAGTTACTTTGGTCTTTTTTGAGAATGCCGATGATTGAAATGTCGTGGCACACTATATATGTGAATGTGTTGTGACGAGATTGTCAACCTTGTGCTATGCACAGGTCCAGGTGTTGTGCATCCTACTTGGCAGACAGTTCCATCGTAGCATATTCCTGTGTCGAACAACCTAGTTATATATGAGGCATGCTTTTTGAGTTACTTTGGTCTTTCTGAGTTGGAAGTACTTTCTATAAGTGTATCTTCATATGCGACTTTAATTATACATGTTTTTTTCAATCACCGGTTAATTATTATTGTCAACTTATAGATGCCGTGGTACGTCGTGTACAAGGGACGGGTTCCCGGAGTCTACGATGATTGAGAAGACTGCCGGAGACAGGTGCACCATTTTAGCGGCAATAGCTACAAAGGGTACAACACTATGGCGGAGGCGGAAGCTAGATACACGCGCTATCTAGCGGGAGTTAGGACGAGGAACCGGATGAAGACCTACACCTTTGTCACGGTGATGCTTATCATCTTTGGTTGTTTATCCCGCGCTTGTTTCTAGATAGTTTAGATGTCTAGGCGAGCTTCCGAGCTCTAACTTGTTCGAGACACATGTATTCGCATGTCACCAACTACTTTGTAACTTGATCGAAACAATGTAACTTATACTATGTATTCATGTATGGGACTTATCTATATGTATTTATTTCAATCTTGTTTTGCAAATTGTGCATTTATATATATAATTGTATATCTTATATCAGTGTGTGTATATCTGCCTATAATATTGTATATAATCTGTATTGTATATCATCTGGCTCTGAAATAAATAAAAAACAAAAAAACACTCGTGGCGCACATGGCATAGCTTTAGTGGCGCACTGCAACTAAAGCGCACCTGTGCAGATCAGTGGTGCACTGCAATGTGATCCACAGAAGATCCAGCCCGTAGCGCACCTGCCTTCCTAGCCGTGGCGCACTGGCAGGTGCGCTACACTTATCTCGACATAACCGTAGCGCACCAGGCAGTGCGCCATGGCTAGGATATAGCCGTAGCGTGAGGCTAGTGGCGCACGGCCTATGCGCCACAGATGCCCTTTTCATGTGCGCCACCAATGGCCATTTTCCTAGTAGTGGGCCCGTTTAACTTGATCATTATATTATGGATGTGCCACATATGCTAGGTCAAGGCGGATGCCTTTTTCATGACAGTAAGCCTTGACTTCTCCGAGTGACAAATTGTTGTCGTTGTTGGTGATGATGCTGTGTGGAAGACTATATCTCACCAGTAGATCCCAAACAAATTTAAGGGTTGTTGCCCCATTGCGGTGACCCAGCATACCACTGCATGATGTAGTATACTATAGTCGTTGACATAACACCAATGAAACACTGTTCACTAGTATTACATCCCTCAGAATGGCACAACAGAAACACAGTGGGTCCAATACATGGCTAAAGGTTACAACTCACTCTTTACATAAGATCCAGAGAACACTCTAGGTTAAAGAGAGATAAAGAACTTCTTACGAAAAAGAATCAAAGATAAATAACGCAAAACTATTATACTATTAAAACTAGTATTTAACTAAGGAATTGGCATTGCTGCTATTGCAACGCACTATAGAGATAGGTTCTTTGGCTAGAGATTGTATTTCTATCTAATCAGTAACTTCGTCTTCACTTGAGTTGAGGTATATGTTGACTTCTTTGTCTTCATTGAAGAGCTTTAGCTGGTTTTGATAAGTCCTGGAGCATAATTTGATGAAGACATCGTCTTAATGGCTTCAGAATCTTGCAAGGGTTAAGAAGATACTTTGAGTACGAGCGTACTCAGCAAATTCACTAGAAAAGGATTGTTTGATGCACTATATCTACAACCACAGACCGTAGGTCGTAGGCAATGCAAGTTTTCATAAACATTTCTTCAAAGGTTGCTTTTATTATGAAAAGCTATGTCCGTCAGCCTTCACGGGTTTACCAGAACTTTCATGGAGTTCCTTTCCTGCCGCGTCCGCAGCTCCTTCCTAGAATAGGGAGTAACAAGTTACAGTTCTTACACTCTGCAGAGGTGCGTCACTTTACCCATGAGAGATCAACTCTTTGTTGCACAACCGGGCTGCTTATTCCCGTCCACATTTCCATGATGTGGGGCCCAGAAGATGATCCAAGCCAATCACTGCCCCCTTCGCGACCTCGCGTGCCTCCTTGGTGTACACCATGCCCACATAAAGAATTACGGCAATGGTTTGTACAAACCATTAGATGCTAGAACTATCATGGGACGTTGTGACGAGGTTTAATCTCGTCAATGCCCATTGTTATGGACTTGGGTTTTGGAGAAGATGGGGATGCTGGAGATCGTGGCACGGTTAACAGACAAGCAACCAGGGGACACGAGATTTACCCAGGTTCAGGCCCCCGGAGGGAAAACCCTACTCCTGCTTGTCTGCTCTTTGATTACGGCGGAACCGAAGGTTACAGGGTGCGCAGATTCGATCTGGCGTGGATGCGTGTGCGAAAGTATGAGTAGAGTTGCCCTAAGACGTGCCCTCCTGGCCTTTATATAGACTTAGGCAGGTCCCGGGCATAGTCCTAGTCGGTTACAAGTTCTAGGGTTTTACCCCTTTGAATTTCCTATCTCCTCTAGTCTTGCTCTCCAAGGATCCGAAGACGTCATGGGCCTTGGCCACCCGAAAATCTTCATGGGCCAGCGTATGTCTGCCGTGGGCCTTCCTTGGGCTGGACTAGGTATGCTGTAGTTACGTACCCGTAGGGTATAACCATGTCAGTAGCCCCCGAGTGATCAATCGAATCGTAGATTCGGCTGAGGACTCTTCCATCCTTCGGGTGCAACTCTGTCTTTCAAGAGAATGTGTAGGGATTGTTGATACGTGTGCCTGACTCACCCGACGGATCAGGGTCAGTTAACTGTCTTAGGACGAAACAACACGATCTTCTTCAGGTTCGGGTCCCTTAACCCGAGCCTGGAACATATGCTGGCGTAATTCAACTCAGGCCGCGGAGGACTTATAGGAGTGGAATTCCAGTGATTTTAATTGGTGTACCCAACGCGTCCGTCGGGATTTTTCATCGTACCTGCTGGTACGGATTCATACTAGCAGCGCGCAGTCAGGTGCGTTGCCAGGCCATCAGATGATATCTGTAGGTCTTATCTTTGCGTCGCAAACGCATCATCCGAACATTTATCACCTCGGAGGTGCTTCGGGTGGCCAAGGAGATTGTTACTCACTTAGCGTTTTGTTGGGGCAGAGTTGCCAAAAAAGTTTTTGCATGCGAATCCGGAAGATCGCAGTCGAAGATTTCATAGGGTGCGCGACCAGCGCTCCCTATGGGAGTAGCCCCCAAGTGTCTGTTCGAGTCGTAGACTCGAACGGAGACTTTTAGTTCAAGCATTGTTTCAATCATTAGGTCCGCAGGACTCGAAAATTTTCGGATGCTTAAATCATCCTCCCTATGGGAGTAGCCCCCGAGTCCGTAGTGGAGTCGTAGACTCGACGTAGGACTCAGAGAAGTAATTTTGTCCTCATTTGTCTGTCGGGTGCGCGGCCAGCGCTCCTGATAGGAGTAGCCCCCAAGTATTTAGTCGAATCGTAGATTCGAGTGAGTACTTTTAGCTATGGAGCCGAAGTGGTGCTAGTATAGCTTTTGATGACGTCAGTGCTTACGATCGATGACCTCAAGCGTCTGCTACGCCAGAGATGACTTGACTGGACGAAGCGTGGGTCCCACTTGCTGACTTTGAATTGACCGGTCACGCGGGGCATGGAGATAATTACGGCGTCTCCTCGATTTCCGCGCGTAGTGGACGGCGTGGTAACGATGGTTCGTTGTGGTGTTGACACGTGTACGGCCAGATCTACCGTTGGCGTTAGGTCTTCTCGATGGACGGCCAGCGTGCGTCGTCTTCGCTGTTATAATCCTGGGTGAAATCGTAGTTTGTTTTTCACCGCACCAGTTCATCTGTTCACTGCCTCCTTGTTCTTGAGCGATTCTTGCTGCGCGCTGAGCTTTCCTTCCACATTTCCTTTGTTCTTTCTGCGTTGTCATCGCCACCACCGCTGCAGCGCCATGGGGAAAACAAAGAAATCCTCATCTGCGGTTGGGACCAGCGCCGCCGGAGGCAAGAAGAGCACCGCCGCTGCTCGCGTCACCGATGGTGGCTGGCGGCGATCAGAGACGCGGGAGAGCGATCTCCGCAAACTGCGCGAGCGGGGCCTGATCCCGCAGGATACGACGGCCGTCAAACTCCCCGGCAATGAGGTAATCCCCCGTCCCCCATCTGGGTACCGGGTTATGTTTCTTGCCTTCGTCTTGCGTGGGTTTTCGTATCCAGTCCATGACTTCCTTCGTGGACTGCTCTTCTTCTATGGGGTTCAGTTGCATCATCTGTCTCCCAATTCTCTTCTCCACATTGCGTGTTTTATCACCCTTTGCGAGTGCTGGCTGGGCATTGAGCCGCACTTTGGCCTCTTCCGGAAGCTTTATTCCGTGAAGAGGCAGTCTGGTTCGGATGGTGTGTATCCCATTGGGGGTTTCATCATCTCCCTCAGCCCCAATGTGCAATTCTTTTCCTTTTCCATGTCCGAATCTGTCCAGTACTGGCGGAGGAAATGGTTTTACATCCGTGACTCCGTACTGCCTGGGCAAGATTTTGGTCTCGTTCCTTTTGACCCCTCCCAATTGATTGAGAAGAAAAGATCCTGGAAAAACCAAATCTTAGACGGTGAGGTGGCGGAGATAGAGGCCCTGTACCGTCGGGTGGAGGATCTCCAACTGATTCCTGAGAAGGAGGTGAACGGTGTCGACGTCATCCGGACGTTTCTTGAGTGTCGGGTGCAGCCTCTCCAAGCGAGGGCGCATCCGATGTTTCTTTACTCTGGGCGCCGTGATGCGACGAGGGTTTCGAGTGAGAAAATCTCCGAGGTGGAACTTGACAAGGCTCTTCGCGCGCTGTTGAAGTTCAAGGCCGACGAAGAAATCCACGGGAAGTCGCAGACTCCTCCCTTTTCTTCGACGTTGGTCGTACCGAAGGTGTAGATTTGCGCACGTAGTGCTCCCCTTTTATTTTTGTCAGCTGTGTACTTTTTTTCCTTTGTTTGCTAACAAAGTTCCTTTTCCTTTTGCAGAGCTTCAAAGTGCCGGGCATGGCACCACCGTTGCCCGAAAGGTATCCGAATGCCCCGGATAATGAAGTGGTGGATTCCGTGTCCGAGCTACCGTCAGCGCGATCCCCAGCGGAGGATGCCGACGAATCGAGTGAGGACCATTCGCGCAAGCGATCACGGAGCTCTAGCGAGTCGTCAGATGCCTCGAAATCCTCTGGGCCTTGAGCGTCATGATGATGTTCATGGGGGTTCTTCCTCTCCCCTTCCTGCCATTCCTGTGCGGGCTGTTGCCCCGCACCCGCCAGCAAAGCGGAAGAAGGAAGAAAAGAAGGAGGAGAAGAGGGCCCGAAGGGCTTCTCCTATCTTCGACCTAAGCGCGTTGGGCTCGTAAGTTTTCTTGTTGCCATTGTTGTCCTTTTTCCTTGATGGTGTTTGCACCTGTGTTGATTTGGGCCTCCAATAGGCGGCGGTGGAGGAGCTCCGTGTGCTATTTCACCTGGCGCAGGTGTGTTTCCGAACGCAGGGATTGGAGCTTGTTGCCTCATCTGCATCATGCCTTCGCTGAGTTTCTGGAACTCGCGGCAGTCCTTGAGCATGTGGCTAGCTTTCTTTTTGCCATCTTGTTTGTCGATGTAGAAGTGGATGGTGCATGGACCCGAAAGTTTGTCGAATGCTGAGGGTCCGTTGTCGCGGTCGCGGCGTTGCCACGACTGCGTTGGTCGTCCGTTATCGCGGAAGTTTCCGCTGCGGTATCCTCCGCTGTTGCGGCTGTTGTCGTTACGGCGGTCGACGTAGCCGGCTGCGACCATGTCGGGTCCGTCGCGGTCCTCGTAGACGCGCGATCTCCTCTTGCTGTGGCGTTCGCGTCTTCGGCCGTAGTCGTCCTCTTCATCTGATTGCGCCCGCTGGATGCAATCTTCGCCGTCTACCCAACTGTTGGCGATTTCCATGAGGTGGTCGAGTGTCTTGGGATTTACACGCCCAAGTTCCTCCTTGAAGTTTGGGCGCTCGACGCCGTCCCTGAAGGCGTCGATGGCCCTCTCTTCGGAGATGTGTGCTGCGGAGTTCTTGGTCGTAGACCAGCGTAGTATGTATGAGCGAATAGATTCACCTGTTCTTTGAGTGCAGGCTCGCAATTCTTCGATTGATGCGGGCCTCTTGCTGGTGCCTTTGAAATTTCGGATGAAGCTGTAAGAAAGCTCCTCCCAGCTTCGGATGGATCCTGATGATAGGCTGCTGAGCCAGACTCGCGCCGCGCCTGTCAGCTGCAGCTGAAGGCATTGCATGGCGGTTTCTTTGTTGCCTCCGTGAAGCTTGATGGATGACAGATGGTCACTGAGCCAGGACTTTGGATCTTGCGTGCCGTTGAACTTCGGAGTATCCGAAGGAAGCTTGAAGTTGCGTGGAATCTGTGTTCGCCGGACAGATCTGCTGAAGCATCGGGCTCCGCAGAGTTCTCCTTCGTCTTCATCCATCTCAGATTCGGACGAGCATGCGCGTTTAGCGCGTGCTTTGTCGATCTTGCGCTGTGTAAGCTTGTCTCTGGCGTCGTAGTCGCGTTTATGGCGGTGCGAGCTCTTCTTTCTGCGAGGGAGATCGTGCTCCTCTTCCTCTTCGGATGAGGGGGTGGGGCTCCGGTCGCGCCTGGCCGGAGCTTTCTTCTTCGGGTCCGCAGGAGCGTCTTCGTGGAGCGCAGCTCCAATTAGTCCTAGTCCGGTGAGTGCGGGCCTATGCATGGCCCTTTTCGGGTCCCCCTCCGGAGGTGGGTGAGCCGCGAGATACGCAGTGGCTGCCATGATCGCAGCTTGTGGCGTTTTCGGGATGATGTTGCCGTCAGCGTCCATATCCATGAACGATGTATGGAGAGTTCGGGTCACGTCACGTCGCTCCTTGGGGTCCATGTTTTCCACCCGCGAGCGGTGCTTGTTTCCCTGATTTCCGTTTGTGCTAGAGCCGGGTCCCATGGCGGAGAGCGCAACTCGTCGCGCACTGGACTCAGAGGCTGCTTGCTTGCGTTTGTCGAGCGTCTCCTGCATCTTGACTTGCTTCTTGTGCTCCTCGATGAGGAGGTAGTGGTATGCCCTCAGCAGATCACGTGGGGAGTCCAGAGGTAGGACTATTTCGCCTGCGACGGCGCGGCGTGCTTCGACCCATCCTTCTTTGCTAAGTTGGATGAGGTGGCCACGGTTTTCCCCGTTTTCGCCGTTTCCACCGTTTTCGCCGTTTCTGTCCTGCGGGTTGGGGTTGGGCGGCGGGTTAGGCGTTTCCTTGTCGGTTTGGATGACCGCGGCGCACAGATAGCGCCTGCAGATTGGTTGGCTGCTGCCGCAGCTTTCGGATCCGGAACCGTAGGTCCCTTCATCCGAAGGTGGATCGCACAGATCGGAGTTGCAGCTGCTGCTGCTGTAGAACTCATCTGTTGATGGTGACATGCGTAGCACGGGGTGTGGAGCCCACGAGCGGGCCTGATGGACGGCATGGGCACCCGCTCAGGGAGGCGGAGGGTGCCAGTTTGTCCCACCTGGAAGCAGAAACTCCCGAACAAGATTTCGGGTCCGTCGCCTACGGGCTCGAAATCCTTCGTGGTAGCCGGCGAGTGGGAGGTGAAGTCGAAAGCGCCGAAGAGGAGGTGATTCTCCGTCGCCGCGGAGTTGTAGATCGATCGGGTCGGAACCGTCACGACCGCACAATCAGCAGCCCCAATTCCCACAGACGGTGCCAATTGACGAGGTTTAATCTCGTCAATGCCCATTGTTATGGACTTGGGTTTTGGAGAAGATGGGGATGCTGGAGATCGTGGCACGGTTAACAGACAAGCAACCAGGGGACACGAGATTTACCCAGGTTCAGGCCCCCGGAGGGAAAACCCTACTCCTGCTTGTCTGCTCTTTGATTACGGCGGAACCGAAGGTTACGGGGTGCGCAGATTCGATCTGGCGTGGATGCGTGTGCGAAAGTATGAGTCGAGTTGCCCTAAGACGTGCCCTCCTGGACTTTATATAGACTTAGGCAGGTCCCGGGCGTAGTCCTAGTCGGTTACAAGTTCTAGGGTTTTACCCCTTTGAATTTCCTATCTCCTCTAGTCTTGCTCTCCAAGGATCCGAAGACGTCATGGGCCTTGGCCACCCGAAAATCTTCATGGGCCAGCGTATGTCTGCCGTGGGCCTTCCTTGGGCTGGACTAGGTATGCTGTAGTTACGTACCCGTAGGGTATAACCATGTCACGTTGAGGGTTCCCACCCATATGTTGCATATCCTCTACGAATTACCAATTAATATGCACACTACGAGGATACCAGCCACGACCTGCACATCCGGCTTCATGCGAGAGGAAGAAGATACAGCTGACTTCTCCGTCCCATTCGATATCTCATGGTCAATGCGTAATATACGGCGCAAGAATCACTGGCGACATTGTTTATTAAGTCCTAGGTTATATAGTTCTGAACAGTGGTATTCCAACTGTCAGACTTAATAGATTAACTGATCACCCTGGATCAGTAATCAATAGTTCTCATTATTATTGAAAATAGTGTTTTCTGGCCCTTTTCAAATGCAGGTGAAGACAACACTGGATTTGTAAAATACTTTACAGAAAATAAACAAAGGACATGAGCAAGTGTGAACTTGCCTTTTATGATTGCAAGATTATGCACTCACGGTCTTCGAGTCAATGTATAAGATCCAAAATCTGAAATCAGCATCATTGGTCCGGTAAGGACTAATGTTTAAAGAAGCAATATGATTTTATGCATAAGTAATGTGATGCACGTTCTACACGCAAATCCCGGGAATAACGCTGTCCTAGGGTTTAGATTCTAGAAATGGTTACTTTGGAATGTGTGGTCCTTTTAGATAAGTTTCATAATTGTACTGTTATTAGAGTTTATGAGTGGTTGTAGACAGCACATATGTAGAAGTAAAGTATAAATACTTATGACATACCAGTTAGGATTACTTATATAAGATTTCTTATTTAAAGTGGCAAAAAGGATAACCTTCGAAGAAAGGTTTCTCTTCTAAGGTCTAAACAAACTATGGGGTTCGTTAGTGGTGGTTGATGTTATTTCTTTGCTCAAATGGTTTGGCTTGTGTTGCTTTATAATTTAACTACTTCAGACCAAAGTTAACTATAAATCATATAGTAATGCTTATAGTGTTGCATTAAGATTCTGTAGACTAAAGTTAACTTTAAAACAAAGATGATTTTGATAGTATAATACTTATAACATTTGTATCTAGTGTATCTGAAATGTTTTCTTTAGGTTACTTAAGAATGGTCATTCTTTTTTACTTGGATAATGGTTTCTTGATTTGATTATGGATTAATATCATTTATCCTTTTATAAACGAGTGAGTATAGTTGATAATCTAAAACATACTATTACTTAGCTACTTATGGGTTTATATAATGTTGTGGTAGTTTTTGCAATTAGGTAGTTAATATAGATAGAAAAGGTTTGGTGGATTCATAAGTTGTTCTTTAAGGTTTTTACCATGAATTGGAATCCTTTGAGAACATAATCTTCACTTAGAGTTGAAGATAATTTAATACAAAGGTGTTTATAATGTTTTAATCCATTATGGCTTCATATTATTAATATTTAAGACTAATATTATTTATTAGACTTAATTGATTTATTTTAGAAATATTAATAAATTTTATTTATCTTTATATGAATTATTAATGAAGTATATAAGTTTAAATTTGAGTTATTAGAATATTTGAATTTTTTATTTAACTCAAAGTATAATATTAGATTTTTATCATGTAGATATTATATTTGCGATCATTTTAGTATATCACATTTATTTTTGTGATTAATAAATAATAAGATATGATTTTTATAATTCTTATTACTTTATAATTACTTAATAAATAATAAATATTTAATTAAGTGAACTAATAATACATGATTATAGTTTTAAAGTGAAATCCTTATTTTCCTAAGATTTTTGGGTATTTTATTTATATTATTAATATTTATCATTTAAAAATATGAATTATCAAAGTTTTATTACTTATAAAACTTTATTAAATATTATTTACTTAAATAATCATCATAATAATATTTTATAATAGTTTTATGTTGTAGATTTTATTTTTCTGAAAATTTTCATATATTATACATATTTTTCTGAATTATAAATCAAAAGTTATTAATTAAACAAAGTTTAATCATTTATTTGATTTTTGGAATATTATTAATTGTATTATAACATTTATTTATTGCCAAACAGAAAATTACCTTTTACACCACGCCTAGAGCTAGCCCGAGTCACTGACTAGTGGAACCATTGTCCACCTCAGCTCTCAGACGAAAGAATTGCATTAGTTACTGACCTCGCACTTACCCCCAGTCAATGACATATGGGCCCTAGGCCAGGTCATCAACCACGTTAGCAACGACCAGTCAAACTAACTGACGTGGTGCGATCATGACGTCACGATGGCGTCAGTATCACCACCACCGCCAGAAGTTGGTCGCCGGCGACGATCTACTGCACCCCGACAAGCGAAATAGATCTAGTTCGAATTAGTGCAACCTACTAAACCTAATAGTGGCAGCGCCGCTCGGAAATGGTCATCGGAGGGTCATCGGCAACGAGCTACTGCGGCGGCCAGCGATGGTGCTCAACACTAGACCTACGGTGTGAATCAGCAAACGAAACTAGGGTCCAGAGATGCGTAATATTACCCTGATGACGATAGAGCGGTCGACGAGGACAGGCGCGGTCGGAAAAGAGCTTCCCGACGAGGATTCCGACAAACTGCTGCGAAGGGAAACAACCAAATTCACCCGCTCTAGCGCTCCCCTTGATGCAAGCTTCTACCCAGAGGATCTACGGAGGAAGGCGCTTCTCCATGACGGCTCAGAATGGTGTGGGGAGACGTGGTTCGACGGCGAGAGGTGGCTCCGATGAGCTAGGGTTTCGGTCCTGTTCGTACCTGAGAGGATAAGGAGGAATTGGAGATAGGGATGAAGGCAATGCGTCGCGGTGGCCTTCTTATCCCCTCCTGGCAACGGCGGCGAGTATCTTGGCGCAACGACGACGATGACGGCATCGGGCGGCGGCGAGCTCCGCCAGCGAGCTGTCTGTGTACGTGACGATGACGACGATGACCATTTTGCAGATAACCCCCTGACGATCTTTGCTTCTCAACCCGCAGTCCTTGGCTGACCCCACTTGTCAGTCTCAGATAGAAAGGAACCTGGGCTGGTTACTTGGCTGTTGTGGGATGCACATAGGCGTTAGATAAATATAGGGTTGTTGGGCTGCGGCCAGGTTTGGTTTTTATTTGTTTTATCCTTTTTCTATTTTCTGTTTTCTTATTCAGATTTGAATTTGATTTATATATTTTGAACTTTCTTTGCAGGATTTCTATACTGGACTATTTCAATAACACTAAAACATAGTTAATAATACATGTGAATTTCTTTATTATATATATATCTTATTGTATTCCTTGTATTTTCTTAATATATGAACCCCTTTTTAATATTTGATTTAAACTTTTCTTATTATTTTTCTCTCCTTATTTTAGTTAGGGACTTCTTAAGTAATATATTCTTGTTTGTTTTTAACTCAACTTTAGTGAGCTCATAGTTTGAATAGAAACTTTATATACATGTATAATGATCCTATACGATTACTTGATGCATGAAATATAAAGGCATTGATATGATGATTATTACTCCTATTAATTTGGAGCATGGCAATGTATATCCCCTAATGTGATAAAAAAGAAGTTTTGAGTTTTGAATTATGAGTACTACCCTTGGCTTTAGGGTTTTGTATAAGCTTAGATTCCTTTTAAGAGTTAAGATGTAATAACTAAGTATATAGCCTCATGTATATAGTATTGGATGAAATCTCCCTTTTAAATAGAAAATTATAATTAGAGTGTTTTATAGAAGTGAACTTATAAAAATATACTTAGGCACATATAGTTATGATGGTTGAAATTAACAAGGATATGCTTATGTAATTTGTTATAGGGAAATGTTTCTATAAATTGTTATAGGCATCGGATGATGGATCAACAGTATGAGATGGATATTATGTTTGATTTGAGATTTAAATTTGATTGCTTACCAAGGTTTAATAGGAAATGTTTTATACATATAATTATATTTTAAAATCTTGGATCTCTAATTAAGGAATTCCTTTCCTAGATATAGTACTTCTTTCTATCCATCATCATGATTAACATGATGAGCTTTACTCATTTAAATCTTCTTATTCATATATCATTCTTCTAAACTCATGAATGAATCCAATGAGTTTGATACTAAAGTTCATAACTTCATATCCATGCTTGATTGCACCTACTATTCTACTGTTGATAATCTTCCATCCAACCAGTAGTTCCTTCAACTTCACTCACAATCTTCCTTATTATTCCATCACTGATCTTTCTCTAAGGTTGATTATCTTTTAAGATGAATAACACTACTTCTAAACTCTATGCTATACTATCTTTAATTGAATAATATCAGTCTATATTTACTTAACTCTCATGATTTTACACTTCAATCCCTGAATTATATCTATGTGGTTTGCAAAGACTACTCTAGGATCACTTATCTCTACCGAGGTTCCAATCATGTTCTACCCACCAGTATTACTTATACTAAATATAATCATTTAATATTGGTGGCCAGAGCATTACCATCATAATACTCTAATCATTTATTACCGAAGTTCTTAGTTGGCTAAGCAGGGCTTTATCAATCCTACCTTTAATTGTCTGGAAATTATCTTCTTAGTACCTTACATTATATTAAGGTTATTAATGGATTATGCTCTTATTAGAAGATTTAAGTAGATGTTCTGATAAGATCAAGTAATAGATCAAAGATTAATAGTTAAAGAATTTGTGAATCAATGAGGAATTATCCAACATTGATAAACAACAGATATTGAAATAAGTTCTATGAAAATTCTATAGAAAGAAAGATATCTATGTAGTGGATGATCTTGACTTAATCTCTTTCCAACTCCAACTCATCAAAGGAGTTTTTAAGATTAGATGTTACTATGATACTCAGGATGTATGCAGATGGGATTAAAATATAGTGGTTACATTCGTATTATTTGTTTTATATCTTTAACTTGGTACCGATGAGTGATTATAATGAATATTATAACATGATCACCTAATGATCAAATATAATTCACATTGTATTAGAATTTAACTTATAGTACATTTGATCTACCCTTAGATCAAAGATCTCTTACCCAAGATGAGATTTTAACAAAGGTCTTATTAAAACTTATCACCGTCAACTTGATGATCTACTTCAATTCCATCAAGCTAAGAGAAGCTTCCATCACTTTGACAAGTTTTGTTTAAAAGCGCAAAAATTATTCGGATTTTCTATGCATGAATGCAATGCACACATCTGGGTTCAGCTTATTTCTAGGCTTTAATGCTGGGATGTTACACCCATCGAGCTTTCTAATGGGTTTAGATTCTATCCATTTAGTGAATTTGTCAACTATGACTAGCAGATGCGTTAAGCCACAAGGTGTCGTCTGCAACGGCCCAACCATGTCAAGCCTAGACTGCAAACGGCTAAGTAATTGATACATTTCACAATTCTTTAGCTGGAACATGTGGTTCCCCTTCATAATACTGACACCCAATGCATGTCTTGACTAGCTTGTCGGTGTCCACCTTGGCGGCCAGCCAGTAAAATACTTGCCGGAAAGCTTTAGATACCAAAGATTAGGGAGCAGCGTGATGGCCGCAATCTACCGAAATGGAATATCTCTGAGGATTTCCATACCTTTCTACTAAGAGACACATCGTAGGAATATTCCTTTGGTGCTTCTTTTATATAGCTTCCCATTTATTATGGTATAGCCTTTTGCTCTACATACTATCTGTCGTCTTTTAACTTCATCGGCAGGTAGCATTTCGTCTTTGAGGTAGTCCATGAACGGTTTCGTCCAAGATGGAGGAATCACCGTTACCGCATTAACAATTGAATTAACTCTATCCAGATTCTCGGGGTCCGCTCCTTTCATGGATGGTGTTTGTAGATGCTCCAGGAAAACCCCAATAGGAATTGGTTTGCGGACCAATCCAAGCTTTGACAGCAAATCTGCCGCCTCATTGTCCTCCTAGGAAAACCCGAGTAGGAATTGGTTTGCAGACCAATCCAAGCTTTGACAACAAATCTGCCGCCTCATTGTCCTCCCTTTTGACGCACTTGACTTCGTAGCCATCAAAGCACTTGGATATCTCATCTACTTCGTCTCGATATGCCGACATCATAGGGTTCCGCGCATTCCAGTTGCCAGCCACCTGCTGGGCAACCAAGTTGGAATCTCCACAACAAACTTTGCGCTTGATGCCAATATCCTTGGCTACGTGAAGTCCATGGATGAAAGCTTTGTATTCCTCTATGTTGTTGGTAGCGTTGAAGTGGATCTATAGGATGTACTGAAGCTTCTCCCACGTTGGTGATTGTAACAATACACCAGCCCCCGAGCCGTTGAGCAGCTTTGATCCATCAAAGTGCATGACCCAAGACTCTGGCTCTGGCACATGAGTATTTGCTGGCAGCTCTATCCAATCTACGATTAAATACGCCAATTCTTGTGATTTAATAGTGTCGCGTCCCTTGTAGGTGGTTTCAAAGGCAGTTAGCTCAATGCCCCACTTCGCCACTCTCCCTGTAGCGTCACTGTTGTTGATAATGTCGGATAGTGGAGATTTGCTCACTATTCTGATGGGATGCTCTTGGAAATAGTGCCTTAGCTTCCGAGAATCAAGGAAAACTCCATAAGCTAGGTTTTGGTAGTGCGGGTAACATTTATTGGATTCTGTCAAGACCTCGCTTACGTAGTAAACTGGTCGCTAAACACCATACTCATGCACTGGTTCCTTTCGCTCCACCACGACGACAATGTTGATTACCCAGTTGGTTGCTGCCATGTATATTATAAGCTCCATTGACTCCGGTGCTAGAAGTGTAGGTGCGGAGGAGAGTATTCTCTTCAACTCCTGAAGTGCTGCGTCTGCTTCGTCCGTCCATACGAATTTGTCAGTCTTCTTGAGAAACTTGTAGAGCGGCATTGCCTTCTCTCCAAGTCAGCTGATGAACCGGCTTACTATTGCGATGCAGCATGTGAGCCATTGGATGTCCTTCAGGCATGTCAGATGATTGATGTTGAGGACGGCCTTGATCTTTTACGGGTTTACCTCAATTCCATGGTGGTAAACGATGAAGCCTAACAATTTGCCGACAGGAACCCCGAAGACACACTTCTTAGGGTTAAGCATCATGTTAAACTTTCAGAGGTTACCAAAGGTTTCCTTTAAGTCGGCGATGAGGTCGTTTGATTTTTGGGACATCACAGCGATGCCATCCATGTAAGCGTGTATGTTTCGACTAATTTGGTCATGGAGGCAACGTTGCATCACCCGCTAGTACGTAGCACCTGCGTTTTTCAGCCCAAAGGGCATTGTGACATAGCAGTATGTGCCGTAGGGTGTGATGAACGAAGTAGCCAGTTGGTCCGACTTTTGCATCTTGATCTGGTGGTATCGTGAGTATGGATCTAGAAAACATAGAAGTTCTGAGCCAGCCGTCGAATAAATGACTTGGTCAATGCGAGGCAAAGCAAATGGATCCTTCTGACACACTTTGTTCAAGCCGGTGTAATCAATGCACATTCTTAATTCTTTGGTACCTTTTTGGGCACACATTCAGGATTGGACACCAATCGAGTGTGCAGAACTTTTCGGATAAAACTAGCCTTAAGTAACCTAGCTATCTCTTTGCCTATGGCCCGTCTCTTCTCATTCCTGAAGTGTCATAGAGGTTATTTCTGAAGGGAATATGCCCTAGATACAAATATTTAATGGCATATTTCATAAATTTTATGATTAAGTTTTATGTCATGCTATAACTGTATTGATTAGGAAATGTCAATACACGTGTCATATACAAACAACTAGTAGTTCCCAGTGAAACTCTAGTCACTGGTTCATTGGTCAAAGGATGATCAAAGGTTTCCTGATCATGTTGGTGCCTCGACCACTAATTGACAATGGAGTCATTTCATTAGAGAATGAGATGGTGAACATACCCTATCTATAGCATCGTATTGCGATCTTGTCATAGAGTTCACGGTACAATGATTAGGAAACATAGTGATTCTTTCCTTAGGCCATGAGACCATATCAAATCACTGTCTCCCGAGGTTACTTTGATGGCGCTTAATGTCACTCGGTAGAACGATGATCATAAGGGTGTCATTGGGTGTCCGGAGGAACAGGTTGAGGCGACTGCATCAAAAGTGATATTTGTCCATCCGTGTTATGGAAGATACTCTAGGCCCTATCAGATAAGTTATATCCATAAGCTGTGCAACGTGTGACTAGGTCACTGGGATATCACTTATCGGATCGAATACAGAAGGTATTGTCAGTAACGAGTTTGAACCCTAAAATGAAGATTTCATTTGATAAAGCCTTGGTAAATACAGTATCATAGAGACAAAAAGAATAAGACAGAGTGTTTATGGTTCAATGACAAATTTCGTTGAGTAGACAGGTGGTCATCATGGGCATCCAGGTCCCGCTGGTGATCATTGGTCAGAGAGGAGTCTTGACCATGTCTATAGTATTCTCGAACTCTGGGTAGTATGCTTAAGGGCTTGACGAAGCTTAGAGATTGTTAATGGCTAGTTTGGAATCACTAAAGAAGTGAGAAGAGAGAGACCAGAAAAGTCCTGGGGAGATCCGAATGTGTTCGGAGAAAGAATAAGGGAAAAGGATCGAAAAGGGTTTTCGGATAAACGGTGATTTAAATATATGTTTATTATATATTAATTATGAACTAATACATTGTAAATAAATATATAAATAGGGATTTATAAAGGCGTCTTATTAGTTAGGAAAAATCCCAGAGGGATTTTACGTAAAAAGAAATGGACGAAAAAGGCAAAGGGAAGACTGTGTTTTAAACAGCCCACATGGGCAGCGGATAGTCCGCACCGCATGTGGGCGGTCGCTACTATGCGCCGCCTAGACGGAGGGCTACCACTGTGTTGGGTCGCGGCCTACTCGGGACCGCACAGCTGGCTGCTGCGTGGGCGGCCAAGAGTGCGTGCGTGGGCCGCAGGCTGGCCCACTCGGGGCCTGGCTCTAGGCATCGCCACGGCGGCTGCCGCCTTGCGGATTGCTGGCTGTGGCCGGCCCATCCGGGGCCCCTTCACCTCCACTGCCTTTGCCCTGTTGGGCCACTCACGGGTGGGCAGGTGGCCCACCCGGTCAGCGGCGGGTTGCCCCTTTTTCTTTGTTTATTTTGTCCCACATGGGAACCCTAAGGTGGAGGGACCCCTCCCTCTGTCTATATAAAGAGGTGCCCATATGAGGATTAAAATACACCAATTTCCACCTGGAAATAAATAAAAGGCATGTGTTGCCTCTCTCTCTCTCTTGCGACCATAGCCCCCTTGTCGGGGCTATGCAAGCGAGGAGTTCTTCACCACAAAGCGCCATCGAGCTGCAGGATTTGGAGCCGGGAGATCTACTTCCGCAATCTCAGCTGGATCAGAGAAAAGAAGGGGTAGTCGTCAAGAACCATACGTGTGTGACTCCCTCTGGCGGCACCATGATTTCGGTGCTAGGAGTTGTTGGAGCCGCAGGACTTCGTGACCTCGAGGTCAGCATTAGGTCGTCTTCTTCATCCACGTTCCTCGCGGTACGTTAAGCGTGCTCGGTCTTCAAAGGTATGAATATCGTATACCCTCCCATTACTACATTACTAGTAGATAGATCCTGGCATTAGGGTTTCGATCGTAGGAATTTTTTATTTTCTGCCCTTGAACCCCAACAGTGGTATCAGAGCGGATCTATGCGTAGTACTGCTAGTACGGGTAGAACACACGAGTTGTGACGTATGGCATCAATTTTATAATTTTTACCCTCCAACGTATACTTGTTTATATCGCGGTATTGATTGATGAAGCGTCCCGGACAGATCTTACGCGTACTCTTACACGAGACTGGTCCCACGCTCGACATACGACTTATTCCGTATACATGGTTGGTGTGTGTCTGTCTCTCTTCCAATAGTTGATATAGAATTTACAAAGGAGGGCCCTGATAGGGGGTAGTAGAGACAATTATCCAATCGACGTTGTGGTTGAAGTTCGTAGGTAAGAAACGGTTCTTGCAAGAAAGCCCATACAACCACGTAAAACTTGCAAAAGATAAAGTAGAGGCGTCTAACTTTGTTTTGCAGGGGCATTGTGATGTGATATGGCTATAGGCAAGGTAAAGTACTTTACTTTTTGTTTCTAAGTCGTAGTAAAGGTCATCGTCATGGTGGACTAAGAATTCGTAAGCACTAGGGCCATGGCGTAGGACCCGGAGGCACCGGTTTCCTGGCGCCGGATCCAAGGCGCCGAGATGGAGGTCATAGCGTGAAGACCATATTGCATCGCACTTACATTTGATGTATGATTGTTGTGTGTATCTTATTGTGTGCTTAGTATTAGATACTCGACGGTAGCATTAATAATATGATCCCTAGACAACTTAATTCCAATGATATTGTTCCCCTTGTGTGTGGACCACCAAGAAAGTTTTTTGGTATGAGGCAAGCCGCGACTATCGGGTGTCAGATACCTACGTTCGCATATAGTGGGTGTAAGCAATGTTACATTGCAATACACACAAGTTAGAGTTGGCAAGCATAGCATGTGAATACATGGCCTCGGAACACAGGATGATCGAAAGATCGAGTACAAGTCATATAAATGATGTGATTGACGTGTAGTGTCCACCTTTGCAACTATATTGCCAACCGTGATGCTCAGGGGTGATGTAGTGAATAAGGATCGTGTAATCACTTAGACATTTGTTAGGGATAATGTTTTAGTGGAGTTATATGAACTCATATTTTCATAAACTTAGTCTAAAACCTTAGCAAACTTTAAATGTAGAACATGGTTCGCCATGAGGCCGCCTTTGACATCATCGATTGGTTAGCCGCCAAGAAACTCAAGATAGATGGATCCAACTTCCCGGATTGGCCAACATGTCTTAACGACCTCGTCACCAAGAACAAAGGGGAAGGTTACATTCACTACACAATTGATTTAGATGGGCCGGAGGAATATGAGTCCCCACGTCTGCGGGCAGACCGCCTTTTTGTCAGGAAAGATCCACTTTCATACGAGTCTTGATGCGTGATGGCATGGAAAATGAACTACATGAGCTCGTAGATGACTTTGAACCACATGATATGGTGAATCAACTAATAGAAAAGTTCATAACCCATGCGCACATGTGGAAGTACGAACTTCTTGAAGACTTCGTTTCCATAAAGATGGAAGAACACACTTGTTTGTACAATCACGTGGATCACATACTTGATGCGCACATGAGACTGATTCATTTTGTGGATCACTGGATGATTGAGTCCTTTGCAATATGCATATTTCTTAGGTCACTTCCTCCCAACTTCAAAGGATATATCCGGACTTGCATCACCTGAGGCGATGCAGAATGGATGGATTTCTATGAGTTTGCTGAATGTTTGAGAAACATTGAGGTCGAACAAGTGGCAGGAGAAGTCGTCAATGACAAAGGTATATATGATATATAAAGTTTATAAATGTTATAACCTTGCAAACACTTGTTGCAGTATTGAAGTATCTGATACTTGTTTCTATTTTATGAAATAGGTCCTTCTACATGAGAGTTGCTTGCGAGAGAGGAGGTGATGTTGAGTGTTGATGGCGAGCGTGATGATGATGGCTGACGACATCTCCCTCAAGATTTATCATTTAGTTTATATTTTTTGAATAATTATTGTAATTGTTGGAATATTAACCTTTTATAGTGTGTCTTACATTTTGTGAGATGGTTATTCTTACAAGTTTGTAACAAGTCAGTTGTTTTGCTTTTATGAATGATTTCTATTATGTTCATATGTTCTTTACAATTATGTTTGAATTATCCGAATTAAGAAACTTATTGGTAATACATGAACATTTGTAAAATGCCTATTCAGCATAATGTGGGAAATACATCTGGAAATACACCAAATAGTACTTAGTAGCATTAGTAAAAACCGTGGAAATGGCAAACACTCACCTAGAATAAAGTAAGCCGTCTAACATTCGTGAAATCTCTTGGGTTTATGTGATAAAACCAAGGTATTAATGAATAAGTCCTGGGAAACTTGTAAGACAAATTTTATGACGAGAACCAAATAAGGGCAAAGGTAGTATTGCTAAAAGTTGGTGCATTCTCGAGAAAGTGCATTTATCGACAATGATCTTAACAAAATAAAAGTAAGAGCATGATGAAGGTCTGTGACCATGCATCAGAATGATTGAGAAATGTATCAAAATATGTTTTAGGACGCGACTCTTCATGTTAAAAAGAAAAGAGATCAATGATTGTGATCATTGTAGTTTTTAGTTATGCTTTTACATAGAGTAGTAGGATTCACAAATATGCCCTACACCAGGTGTGGAGATAAATGTGAATTGGTTGTCACGAAATTTATGGAAAACTAAAGTTACAAGAAATCCTGGAATTAAAACTTCGCTTGAGATTATAAAGTAATTTTTTTAATGAATCTCGTCAAGTAATATAGTTACTTGATATTTCTGAAGGACCGCAAGGTCATAATAAATAAGTGGGAGTCTTGAAAGTCAAAGATCGATCCATTAAGAAGGGGCTTAAGCGATTTAAATGAATTTGATTCGATGTGATAAATGTCAGGTGGATCTTAGAATCTTGTAAAATAAAGTCTCAAGTTGATAATTGATCAAGAGGTTTCGAATTGTTTGAAATATCGAGAATATATGCAAAGTGCATAAAGGTGAGTGGGAGCTAGGGAGTCTTCCTGGATTAATATGTGAATAACATAGTTTTGTGTGGAAGTATTGTAGAGTTTGAACTCACATATGTAGTTGACATATTTTGAGTGGGAGCTTGACAGGATTCATGTGTGTGAGTGACACATTATGAATAAGGACCAACGACCAAATAAATGTTGATTTATGGAAGAATACGACACTGAAATCTTGGAGATTAAGATATGTCCTATATGATTATGTTGAAATGAAATTCCTAATGGAGATTCTGAATAGTTCAGAACATGAATTGATTCAGGAAGAGTACTAAATAATTCAAAGGGTTAGGAAAAATCATTAAGTATAAAAGTCTGTGATTTAATAAAATAATAGGATGTTCACACATCCACTATGTTATGACATAGGATTCTAATTTGAAATCATGACAAATACTTAACATAATCTGATCCATGTTCTTAGTTAGAAGAACAAGTTCGTAAATGATTAACTATAAATCATTGAATAGTGAGTTGGGATTGTCCACATGATCTAGTGAGATCTGTAGACATGTTTCCGATCTTTAAAGACAACATGCTTGAAGTATAAAGTGTTATACTGGAAAGGTTATATGTTGAATTTGGGAAGATCGGAAATCTCTGCATTAAAGGTTACCTCAGGCACAATTGAAGCGTGGTGGCTAATATTCAAAATGGCACATGGTGCATTTTAAATTTGAAATCTACATTTATAACATAGTATATGAATACTACCATGTTTTGCATAAATGTTGAAGCTTTGAGAAATATTTTCCCAGTGAATGTGTTCCAATACTTAGTGCCCATGAGAAAGTCCCCGAGACCTATCTAAAGTCACTGCTAGTATCTGGAACCTGAGACCCCATTTTGTTACTGAAATATTGTACAAGCACAAGAAAGTATCATAGAGATGATAAAAGGTATTCGTGTCATGTAGGATGACATTAATAAATTTGCAAAGGATACACAAGGAACGAAATGTTCATTTCTTAGACTCAGAACTCTTCCATGAGTAAGCATAATCAGAAGCACCAAGGAGTATGGTACTAATGATTGGATAACAAATGCATCTAGTTTATTTGTACTCTAGTACAAGTGGGATACTGAAGGGAATATGCCCTAGAGACAAATATTTAATTGCATATTTCATAAAGTTTATGATTAAGTTTTATGTCATGATATAATTGTATTGATTAGGAAACGTCAATACATGTGTGATATACAAACAACTAGTAGTTCCCAGTGAAACTCTAGTCACTGGTTCGTTGGTTAATGGATGATCAAAAGTTTCCTGATCATGTTGGTGCCTCGGCCCCTAATTGACAATGGAGTCATTTCATTAGAGAATAAGATGGCGAACATAGCCTATCTATAGCATCGTATCACGATCATGTAACAGAGTTTAGGTTACGATGATTAGGAAACATAGTGAGTATTTCCTTAGATTGTGAGACCATATAAAATCACTGTCTCCCGAGGTTACTTTGATGGCACTTAACGTCACTCGGTATAACGGTGATCATAAGGGTTTCATTGGGTGTCCATAGGAACAGGTTGAGGCAACTGTGTCAAGAGCGGGATTTGTCCATCCACGTGACTGAAGATACTCTCGGCCCACTCGGATAATTTATATCCATAAGCTGCGCATCGTGTGACTAGGTCATTTGGATATCACTTATCAGATCGAGTAAATAAGGTATTGTCAGTAATGAGGATGAACCCTGACATGGAGATTTCATTTGATCAAGAATCGGGCAATATAGTATCATAGAGACAAAAGGAATAAGACATAGTGCTTACGGTTCAACGACAAACTTTGTTGAGTACACAGGTGGTCATCATGGGCATCCAGGTCCCACTGTTGATCATTGGTCAGAGAGGAGTCTTGACCATGTCTGTAGTATTTTCAAACTATTGGGTAGCACGCTTAAGGGCTTGACGAAGCTTAGAGATCGTTAATGGCTAGTTTGGAATCACTGAAGAAGCGAGAAGAGAGAGACCAGAAAAGTTTTAGAGAGATCTGAAGGTATTCGGAGAAAGAATAAGGAAAAAGGACCGAAAAGGTTTTTGGATAAATGGTGATTTAAATATATGTCTATTAAATATTAATTATGAATTAATATATTGTAAATAAATATTTCAATAAGTATTTATAAAGGCGTCTTATTAGTTAGGCAAAATCTTGGAGGGATTTTACGTAAAAAGAAACAGACAAAAAAGGCAAAGGGAAGACTGTTTTTGAAACAGCCCACATGGGTCAGGGATAGTCCGCGCCGCATGTGGACGGTCGCTGCTATGTGCTGCCTAGCCGGAGGGCTCCCGCGTCGGGCCGTGGACCAGCCGGGGCCGCATAGCTGGCTATCGCGCGGGCGGGCGAGAGAACGCGTGTGCGCCGCAGGCCGGCCCACCCGGGGCCTGGTGCTGGGCACCGTGGCGGCTGCCACCTCGCATGCTGCTGGCTGCGGCCCGCCCACCCGGGACCCCTTCGCCTTCATCGCATACCATGCGCAGGTGGGCAGGCGGCCCACCCGTTTGGCTGCGGGTTGCCCCATTTTTTCTTTGTTTATTTAGTCCCACATGGGAACCCTAAGGTGGAGGGACCCCTCCCTCTGCCTATATAAAGGGGTGCCTGTAGGAGGATTAAAACACACCAATTTCTACCTGGAAATAAAAAAAAGGCTTGTGTTGCCTATCTCTTCTCTGTTTCTTGCGACCGTGGCCCCCTTGTTAGGGTTGTGCAAGCGAGGAGTTATTCACCAGCGAAGCGTCTTTGCACTGCGGGATTCAGAGCCAAGAAATCTACTTCCACAATCTCAGCTAGATCGGAGAGAAGCAGGGGTCATCGTCAAGCATCGTACATGTGTGATTCCCTCTGGCGGCACTGTGCTTTTGGTGCTAGGAGTTGTTGGAGCCGCAGGACTTCGTGAGCTCGAGGTTAGCGCCAGGGCATCTTCTTCATCCATGTTCCTTGCGATACATTAACCGAGCTCGGTCTTCAAAGGTATGAATATCGTATCCCCTCCCATTACTGCATTACTAGTAGATATATCATGGCATTAGGGTTTCAATCATAGGATTTTTTTCTTTCTGCCCTCGAACCCCAACGGTTTCACCGTTTTGGATTTAGGATCGATGTTTAAGCTATGTTCGGCAAGTTCCCTTGGGACACCTTTCATGTTGGTAGGTTATCAGGCAAAGATGTCCTTGTTCTCACGGAGGAACTCGACGAGTGTGCTTTCCTATTTGGGATCCAACCTTGTACCAATGGCGGTGGTCTTAGAGGCATCACCTACCACAAGTTCCACCAGCTTGGTCTCGATGTCGGCCTTGAATGCGGGGTCGGATTCAGAAATCCACTTCTTCAAAGTCGTCATCTTCAAGGCATCGACCTGGCTCTGGATCTCCTTGAATTCTTCATCGTAGAGGACGGCTTCGGCGAAGGCGGCTTCACTGAGCTTGCACTCCCTTGCCTTTGTGAAGGTTCCGGCAATGGTGATGAGACCGGTTGGCCTGGGTATATTGAGCTTGTTGTAGACAAAACATGGCCTGGCGTGGAAGGAGTGAAAGATGTTGCATCCAAATATGATGTGGTACACACTTTTTAAGGGGACCACTTCGAAGGTCATGCGCTCCTGGTGGTAATTGTTAACATCACCAAAGGCGGCCGGAAGGGTAATGATCCCAAGGGACTGAGCTTCTTAGCCAGAAACGACGCCATGAGACACAGTGCTAGTCTGCCTTAGGTTGGTCTCCATCAAGTTCATCTTGTGCAATGTATCTAGGTACATGATGTTGATGCTGCTTCCACTGTCAACGAGGCACTTGGTGAACTCACTGCCGTCAATCAAAGGGTTGATGACCATGGAATACTGATTCTCTGTTGGGATGAGACCTGGGTGATCCTTTTTGTCCCAAGTAACTAGAATTTCTGACCAGCACAAATACTGGGGAACTAGAGGGAGTGTGGCCATCAGTATCCTCAGAGAGGTCTTATGTGCCCGAATAGTTGGGGTTCCAAGAAAAGTGTGGTAGATGGGGCCCTTCTTTTCAAAGGGGTTCTTTCCCTTGCCATCACCCTTGTCAGCGTGCTTGGGCTCCACGTCCTCATCCATGTCATCTAAATCATTGGACTCCTCTTCCTTCTTCCCTTTGCCCTTGCCGTGCGGTCGGTTCTTGTTGGGATTCGTAGCATGGAAAACAAAAATTTTCTATCGCATACAAAGAAACAAGCCAAGATCTATCTACTAGATTGTAGCAATGAGTCGATGGAATAACTTACCCTCGAAGATTCCAAAGTGTTTAACGAGAGCGGATTCTCGTGGGTGATGTAGTCGTACTCTTCCCGATCTCAAGATCGCGTAGACGATCCTTCCGGCGCTGCGTTCCGGCAGCGCTCCCGCAGTCGGTCACACGTTCGGTACTCGACGAAGACCTTCCTCTCCCTTGTTCCAGCAGGCAGCGGAGGTTGTAGTACTCTCCTCGCGATTCCGGCAGCACAATGGCGTGGTACCGGAAGTAGAGGGGAGATCTCGCAGGGCTTCGCCTTAAGCCGGAGCGAGTATGGTGGAGTATGAGAGAGTCCCTCGATGATCTAGGGTTTAGACACGCCGAGGAGGAAGCTTGGCCGGCGGCTAGGGTTGCTATGCGGCGGCGGCTTGACCTAGGGCGGCGGCGGCAGCAGGTGGCGGCGCCGACGACTTAGGGTTTGGAGGCGGGGATCTTGTGTGTCTAGGAGGGGAGCCCTGCTCCTCCTTATATAGGTGGAGGGGCCGGCCGGCCAAGGGGAGGGGAGTCCCTCCCCAACTCGGCTTGGAGGTGGGACGGCGGTGGAGGAGGGACTCCTCCCCAACTCGGTTTCCTCCTCTTTCTCCACTTCCCAAAAATAGCCGTTTGACTTTCAAACTTGGCGTTTGACTTTTCAAACTAGGATTTGAATAAACCCTCTATTTTGTTCAGCGATGACACCGAGTACATGATGCAATCATACCAACTTGATATAACACATTCATGTACCCTTCCCCTCCGGAGTGCCGGACATTCCGGAACCTTCTAGAACATTCCCGATGAAAACACCGGAACCATTCCCCAACTCCGAAACGGGACTTTCCTTATATGAATCTTATTCTCTGGACCATTCCGGATCTCCTCGTGATATCCCGAATCCCATTCGAGACTCCGAACAACATTCAGTCTCTTTCTCATCATTCCATAACTACTCAAACAACGTCGAATCCTTAAGTGTGTCTCCCTACGGTTCGTGAATTATGCGGACATGATCGAGACACTTCTCCGAACAATAACCAATAGAGGAATATGGAAATTCATATGGCTCCCACATATTTCTACGATTACTTCACGATCGAATGAACCACTTACATACGATATCAATTTCCCTTTGTCTCACGATAGTTTACTTATCCGAGGTTATGATCGTCGGTATCTCTGCATACCTAGTTCAACCTCGTTACTGATAAGTACTCTTTTCTCGTTCCCGTGATATGTGATCCCTTGTGAGCTAGTCACATGCTTGCAAGCTAATTGGATGACATTACACCGAGAGGGCCCAGAGTATATCTATCCGTCATATGGATGGACAAATCCCATTCTTGATCCATGTGTCTCAACCAATACTTTCCGAACACTCAATGCCACCTTTATAGCCACCCAGTTACGGTGTGGTGTTTGATGTCATCAAAGCATCCATCCGGTAAAGGTGATATGCATGATCTCATGGTCGAAGGAATTAGATTACTATGTATCAGAAAGCATATAGCAATTGAACTATTAAAATGACTTGATCTTTATGCTACGCTTATCTATAGGAGTATGTCCACCATATCATTCTCCTAACGATATGATCTTGTTGTTAATAACATCTCAATGTTCATGATAGGGAAACCACAATCATCTATTAACGAACAAGCTAGTATTATATAGAGGCTTTTTTAGGGACTCTTATTTTAGTCTACAAAACACACAAGTATTAATGTTTCCTTGTTAATACTATTATAGCATGAATGTAAACATTTATCATAAACACAAAGATATAATAATAACTATATTTATTATTGCCTCTAGGGCATATCTCCAACAGTCTCCCACTTGCACTAGAGTCATCTAATCTAGATTACATGGTAATATACCGAACACCCATGGCAGTTTGGTGCTGGTCATGTTTTCCCTCGGAAGAGGTTTAGTCAACGGATCCGCCACATTCAGATCTGTGTGTATGATGGGGATGTGCCTACCGGGGTATACCCAGCAGGACGTTTCCGACTGGCCCAAGAACTGGCGAGTGGGCCTACAAGACGGCGACTGGATCGAAACCCAGCGAGGATCCAAGCGACTGGAAGCTGAAGGCCCAGGCGAGTAGATAGGCCCAGTCGGATTAGGTTAAACGAGTACCGAAGCCTTAACTGATTCGGTTGAGATATGTAAACCCTAGGGGAGGTGAGCCTAAACCTCCCTGTAGGGCGTGTATAGATACGTTCCATCATACACCCAAGCGACTCGCCGCCTAGCCGCCGAGCTCGCCCATTGTACCACCTCCATAATACAATCTAGCAGGAGTAGGTCTTTACCCTCCGGGGGGCCGAACCTGGGTAAAACCCTGTGTCTCCGCCCTCATCTCGCACCGCAGATGGCTGGCCGCCCTTGCCCCTCGTTCTACTACTCGCTGCCGATCGCAGCATCTGCCGTGACCATTCCCACGACAGTGGCGCCCACCGTGGGGCCTGGCCGGTCTGGCCGGTGTTCTGCGGCGAGATTCAATCTGCCCATCAACGAGACGGTCTCCACCGGCCGCATGATAGCGATCGGCGAGATGCTCCAAATATTGCCGAGCAGCTACGTCCCGGCGGCGCGACCCGTCACGCACAGCGTGATCCTGCCGGTCGGCACGATCAGCCTCTTCGTCGGCCTCACCGACGTCATCGTCTCGGAGGACTCGGCTCGCATCCGCGAGTCGCCGCCACGCGATCGGCTCTCCGAGAGCCAGATCCGCACGATCCATCGCCTCGCCTCCGAGTACAACTCAGCCCACAGCGACGTGGCCGAAAACTCAGCGGCCGCAGAAGACGCGGCCCTCAACGACGACGCCGACTCGGCGACCCCGGCGTCACTCGCCGGGTCCATCACCGCGGCTTCACCCGCTGGCTCCATCACCCAGGTCTCCAACGTGGGAGACTTCGAGGACCCCTCCATCCTCGGGATCTTCGAATTCGACTCTGGGTCGGAAAACTCCGCCGACCTCCGCGACGGAACCGTTCGCCACGCCGCGACCTACATGGCGACCGGCACCGAGCCGCCGGAGGACCCCTTCTCCACCCGAATCCCTCCTAACGCCACGGCAACGGAGGTCGAGGAACTCCGCCTGAAACTGGCGGAGGCGGTGCGCAAGGAGCAAGCCGAGCGCGAAAAATTTCGCCTCGAGCAGGTGACGGCGCAGGAGCTATCGCGCTACCATCAGCAGCGGATCAGGTCGCGCCTGAACCCCACCGTTCAGGGGCGCGCCCTGAACTTCGACGACGAAAACGACCCGTCCCGCGTGGACAAGCGCGCGATCTGCGAGAACGCGCCACCAGGAGGAAGCGCCCGGCCCCCGCCAGGGTCGACGACGATGGGAGCCCCACCTCCACCCAACCGCACACCTCCCAGGGACCAGCCGCGAAGAGTAGTCTCCTCACGGGAGCAAGACGCAAACGGCCTCCCACTGTTCTCCACCCCGATGGACAACCTCGTGGAAGGCCGAGCAGCAGCCGACAACATCATGGACATGGGCGACGGTGCCCTACAGATCCAGTACGTCAGGGCCCTGCTCGCAAAGGCCGTCGAGCAGCAAAACGCGGGCGCCGACTCGCAGGGTCGAGTAGTCGTGTTCTTCGGGAAGCAGAGCGGCCTCAAGCGGCCGCCCAATGGCGGCAAACACCCTCAACTGCCCGCCACCGGAGCCACTGCAGCTCCAACACCGACCCGCGAACGCGGCACTCTCCACCAACGACCCCAGGCCAGCGACCAACTTCGTCGCCGCAAACGGTCAACCCATCGACGCCCGCACCCACATCATCAACAACCAAAGCTGGCGCGCACGCCAGCCCGACGACCTGCGACACACCCTAACCAATCGCCGCGACGGCGAGCCCATGGGGTCGCTCAGTCGACTCGGCCCCAAGTGCTTCGGACCAATGATCCGAGGCGAGAAGTACCCGCCAAACTTCAAGGCGCCGAAGGAGATAGAAAAGTACGACCCCTCGTATGACCCCGCCGTCTGGCTCGATACATACCTCATGGCGATGGGGATCGCAGGCCACACCGACCTGCTAGCCGCCCGTTACCTCCCCCTGATGATGGAGGGGACGTACAGGCAGTGGATCAACACCCTCCCCCAGGACAGTATCGACTCCTGGGAGGAGATGCGCGACGCCTTCGTCAGGCACTTCGAGTGCTCCTACACCCGCTCCACCACCATCGAGGACCTGGAGCGATGCGTCCAGGGACCCCGCGAGTCGACCCGCAACTGGGTCCAACGGTGGCAAGAACTCTGGTACAACGCGGTCGGCATCCACCCGGACACCGCGATCCATTGCTTCAAGACCTCGTGCCGCTACGAGCCTCTGGTCGCCAAGCTCAAGCGACACTCCCGCACACTCGACAACATACCGGACCTCCTCGAGATCGTCAAACGGTACGCGGAGGAAGATCCAAACCAGGAAACTGACGACGAGTCGGGAGGTCAACGCCGCATGAGCGGCAACGACAGCGGACGACGGTCCGACCTACGCTACAGCAACACTCGCCTCACCGGCAAGCGCCGGAGTGACGGGCGAGTCGACTTCGTCGCCAACGCCGGGCACGCACAACGCGAGCCCAAGAGCTTCCGCCGTGACGGAGGACAACACCGCGACGGCGGCAACTACAAGGCCAAGCCAAGGTTCGACCCCGCGGCCCTCCTTAACCAACCATGTGCGTTTCATAGCAGGGAAGGGAAGCCCGCAACGCACACAACCGCCGACTGCCACACCCTCAGGGAGATCGAGAAGGCACGGCGAGCACGGGAGGACCCCGACAACGACCTGCCAAACGGCGGAAAATTCGGCAAAGTGGCCGGCTCGCTCCATACCTTCACAGGCTTCAACACGAAGCGCGAGAAGAAGGTCATCGCCCGCGCCGTCGCCGTCAACGCGGTGGCTCAGGTGGACGTTCCCCAGTTCCTCAACTGGTCGGAGCAGCCCATCACCTGGAGCCGCCAAGACCACTCTCCATGCATCGAGTACCCAGGCCGAGTCGCCCTGGTGGTCAAGCCTAAGGTCGGCGACTACTGGCTCCCCAACACATTGATGGACGGCGACAGCTCCATCAACATCCTGTACCTGGACACCTTCAGGCAGCTGCGACTCCCGTAGTCGATGATCGAGACGACCCACACCACGTTCCATGGCATCGTCCCCGGTCGGAAGGCGTACCTGATTGGCAAGGTCACACTGCCAGTCACCTTCGGCACACCAGCAAACTTCCGCACCGAGCGGATCGTCTTCGAGCTGGTGCCCTTCGACATCCCCTACCACTGCGTCCTGGGGCGCCAGGCGTTCGCCAAGTTCATGGCAGCGCCCCACTACGCGTACAACGCAATGAAGCTCCCCGGGCCGTGCGGCGTCATCACCATTAACGGCGACCCCGACATGGCCGCCGAGTGCGAGGCCAAAGGAGCCGAACTCGCTGACGCCGTCATCGCGGCAGAGACCAACCACGCCGATGAGCTCGCCAAGTACGCAAGCGGGGTCAACAACGACGACCCCACCATACTCAAGAAGCCCAACTCGGAGGGCGCAAACACCTCAACCTTCGAGGCGACGACGCACACTCGCACCGTCGAGCTGGTCCCAGGCGACTCCAGCCAAACGATGACGATCGGGACGGGTATGAGCCCAGCCTAGGAAGGCGCGCTCATCGAGTTCCTCCGTGAGAACAGGGACATCTTCGCATGGAAGCCCTCTGACATGCCTGGTGTCCCTCGGGAGCTCGCTGAGCACAAGCTAAATGCCGATCCCAAAGTGCGACCCGTCAAACAGTCGCTGCGGCCCTTCAATGAAGAGCGCCGCCGAGCAATCGCCGAGGAGGTGCAGCGTCTACTCGCTGCAGGCTTCATCCGGCCAATCAAATACTCCAAGTGGCTGGCAAACCCAGTCCTGGTCGAGAAGAAGAACGGGACCTGGAGGATGTGTATCGACTACACAAACTTGAACAACGCATGCCCAAAGGAGCAGTTCGTCCTCCCGCGGATCGACCAAATAATCGATTCCACCGCGGGCTCGGAGTCGCTATGTTTCCTCGACGCCTACTCTGGGTACAACCAGATCAAAATGGCCGTCGAGGAAGAGGAGAAGACGGCGTTCATCACGCCATTCGGAGCCTTCTGCTACACCGCCATGACCTTGCGCCTCAAGAACGCCGGGGCGACATACCAGCGGTGCATGCAAGAGTGCCTCGCAAGCCAAATTGGCCGCAACATCCACGTCTACATCGATGACGTGGTCGTAAAGTCCGCTCGCCAGGGTGACCTACTCGCCGACTTGGCGGAAACATTCGCCAACTTGCGAAAATACAAGATAAAGCTTAACCCAGGCAAATGCACCTTCGGTGTACCAGCAGGACAACTACTGGGGTACGTCGTCTCCAAGCGAGGGATCGAGGTGAACCCCACGAAAATCGACACGATCGCCCGGCTCGGCAAACCCGAGTGCCTGCGTGACGTCCAGAAACTGGCCGGGCGAGTAGCGGCTCTCAGTTGGTTCATCCCCCGCCTGGGCGAAAAGGCGATGCCCCTATACCGCATGATGCGCAAGAACCCCACCTTCCAGTGGGACAAGGAGGCGGATGACGCACTCCGCGACCTCAAGAAGGTGGTACTCGCCGCACCGCTACTCGCCGCCCCCGCCGACAAAGAACCCATGCTGGTTTACGTCGCGGCTTCCGAGCGCGTCGTCAGCGCCGTCATGGTCGTCGAGCGACCGGAGGAAGGAAAGGAGCGCCAAGTATAGCGACCGGTGTACTACATCAGCGAGGTCCTCACCGAGTCGCGCCAGCGATACCCGCAGTACCAAAAGCTGGTATACGCGGTCTTCAGAGCTCAGCGGCGCCTGCGGCACTACTTCCAGGAGCACCCGATCACGGTCGTCTCCTCAGCACCACTGCAAGACATCATCCGCAACCGCGAGGCGACCGGGAGGGTCGCCAAGTGGGCCGTCGAGATCGGCGTCCACAACATAAAATACAAGCCACGAAAAGCGATCAAGTCGCAGGCCCTAGCGGACTTCATCGCCGACTGGGAAGAGGCCCAGCAGCCAGAGAAGCTGCCATACCTCCATTACTGGAGCCTGCACTTCGACGGCTCCAAGAACGCGGACGGCGCAGGCGCAGGGATCGTGCTAACTTCACCGAAGGGCGACAAGCTCCGCTACGTCCTCTGCCTCGACTTCACACCCTGCACCAACAACATGGCCGAGTACGAGGCCTTATTCCACGGCATGCGAGCTGCCAAGGAGATGAATGTCAACCGCCTACGCTGCTATGGAGACTCCGACCTCGTCGCGGGGCAAGTCGCTGGCACCTGCGACGCCGTCTCCCCCACCATGGCGGCGTACCGCCAAGCAGTGGACAAGCTGGGCGGACACTTCACAGGCTACTCCGTTGAGTGGATCGACAGGCGGAAGAACGAGGAGGCCGACGCACTCTCTCGCATTGGGTCGGCTCGACTCGCACCACCCGCCGGCGTCTTCCTCGACACAATAACCAAGCCATCAGTCTCTCCCCCGAGGGAGATCGACATCGGAGTCCCGTTACAGCCGGAGGCAGCCCTGGTCGCACTCGTCACCGAGCCAGACGACTGGACCAAGCCCTACATCGCCTACCTAGAGGCCGGCACCTTGCCGGCAGACGAGACGGACGCTCGGATGATCGCACGCTGATGCAAGTCCTACACCATCATCGACGGCGAGCTCCACAAGCGCAGCGTCACTGACGTGTTCCAACGCTGCGTCCAACCCGCCGAAGGACACAAGATCCTCCACGACATCCACTCCGGTGACTGCGGCCACCACGCCGGCGCCCGCTCTCTGGTCGCCAAGGCTACACGGCATGGCTTTTACTGGCCCACCGCACACGCCGATGCTGTCGACATTGTCCAGCGGTGCGACGGGTGCCAGAAGTACGCCAACCAGACGCACGTGCCGAGCTCAGCGCTCAAAACAATCCCCATCACCTGGCCATTCGCCGTGTGGGGCATGGACATGGTAGGCCCCTTCAAAAAGGCTCCCTCCGGCTACACCCACCTCCTGGTCGCGGTCGACAAGTTCACAAAGTGGGTGGAGGCCAAGCCAGTCCGGAAATGCGACGGGAAGACCGCCACTAAATTCCTACGCGAGCTCATATATCGCTACGGGTTCCCAAACAGCATCATCACGGACAACGGCACCAACTTCGCCAAAGGACCATGGCCGAATTCTTCGAAGAGCACCACATCCGGCTCGACCTCGCGTCGGTCGCCCACCCGGAATCCAACGGCCAGGCGGAATGGGCCAATCAAAGCATCCTCCACGGCCTGAAGCCGCGACTCCAAGTACCACTCGAGCGCACCGCCGGGTGTTGGGTCGAGGAGCTGCCCTCTGTCATCTGGGGGATCCGCACCTCGGTCAACAGGTCGACAGGATTCACCCCCTTCTTCATGGTATACGGCGCCGAGGCAGTCATGCCCACCGACCTCGAGCACGACTCGCCGTGGGTCGTCCACTACACGGAGGCTGCAAACAAACTCGCCCGCCAAGACGGAGTCGATCAACTCGACGAGGCACGTGACCTCGCTCGGTCACGCACCGCCATCTACCAGCAGGGACTCCGCCGCTACCACAGCCGGCGGGTGAAAACTCGCACATTCCAAGAAGGCGACCTGGTGTTGCGCCTCATCCAGGACAAGAAGGGCATGCACAAGCTCTCCCCTCCGTGGGAGGGACCATTCGCCATCGGGCGAGTACTCGGCAACGACGCCTACTACCTCATCGACGTCCGCGGGGACGGCGAACTCGACGTCAAGCAACCATGGAATGTAAACCTCCTACGGAAGTTCTACCCGTAGAACCCCACATATGTACTCTCTAGTCGCTATGAAATAAAAAGAACCGGTTACCGCAAATTGCGTCTACTCTCCGTGTCTTGTGCCACTCGCACTCGTAATAACAACATCAAGCTAACCGCAGAAGTCAACCTTTGGTCAAGCGATCGGCATGGCTAAGTAGTGCGATGCAAAAGCACTCGGTCACCTCAGGTTTTACATCGTCCACGAAAAACGCCTACCCGGATCCCCATTGGAGTCGCCTAGCCCGACTGGCTCTACGAGACAAGACAACTGCCTTCGCTTCTCACAGCGACCATGATCCTCCGCATCCTCGACATAGCGACTCGAACGGCCACATACCACGCTCGGGGACTGATGACCAGTTCAACGCGAGCGGCTCGGGAAAACGCCAAGTATGAGAGCATGCCCAGGACTCGCCACGCGACTGACCCCAGGGGCCAGGCAGGAGTGATGTGCTCAAACTAACGCGCCAAGTCCTCACCCACCCTCGAGTCGCGCCTAGAACAACCAAGTACCACGCTCGGGGACTCGGCCACCCGACCTCGTTCGCACAAGGGAAAACGACGAAGTACAGAGCGCTCAAGGGAGTCGCCTAGCGACTGGCTCTTCGAGTCTGGGCGAGTTGACCACAATAACAAAACATTCGAAAAACAAACATATCACACACGAGGTAAACCCCACAAAAGGGCGGACGCGCTCGGGGACTCGTTCAAACCACAATCACAAAACACATGACAAATCCCAAAACAGACACGATGTCTCATTCAATAGCATGTCGCATTGTCTCAAATTACAAAATATGCCCATACGGCAGACCTGCTACTAACGCCCCAGGGCAAACTACCCTATTCTACAAGCTTCGACGATGACTCGCCAGCACCCCGGCGATTGCGGATGAACGGCGTGTACGGGTTTGACGGGTACGTCGTCAGCTCACCCGTCATCGCCGCGCAGAAGGGCTGCTCGACCTTGAAATCCCGGTGCTGCGGCTCGGGGTCATTGGGCGCGACGACCGTCTCCTGGTACGGAGGAGGTCGCCCATTGCCCAGGCACGCTCGGAGTACATCGCGACGCGGTCCGTCAACTTGAGCACCTCGGAAAGCTCCACTGCGCCAGTCGACGACGGGTAGCCACTCGTCACGTCGTCAAGGTCGAAGTCCTCCGGGAAGTGAGCAAGTCCAAGGCTAAGCGCCGTCGCTGCTCCGCGCCGAAACGCCGATCGCGTCATGAATTCAACGACCGAGGGCTCCTTCTCCAAGTACTTCCACACCTCGACGAGGTCGCTGGGAATTACCTCCGTGGGTGATATCTCCTAGAGGTAGGCTCGGATGCACGTCGCCGACAACGTCGCCGAGTCGACAAGCGTGGCCACACACTGCCGCTCGTCGAACGAGCTCGCCTCTTCCGCGCTATCAAGGATGCGACCTGCGAATAGAAGACAACAATGAGTACGTCGGGTATCACAACAGAACACATGTTATTGGCAGAGGCAGATACACTTACCAATCAATGGGCAGGAGAGATCCGTGATGAAGCATTGAAGCGAAGTATAGTCGTCCTGAAGCCCAGCAACAAGGGCGTCGGACACTTTACGATCCTCTGTGGCGGCAGTAATAGCGGCCTTGGCTCACCCATCCGCCGAGTTCGCTTCCTCCTTCGCCTCCCTCAGCTCGCGCTCGAGTTCGGCGATCCGCTCCTCAGCCGAGCTCAGTGCCGATTGAGCCACCGCCAACTCACCCGCTGGGACAAGCCCCTGGCGAGCTTCCTCCGCCTTCGCGGCAACCGCCTGAAGCCCCCTATTCGCCTCTTGGACGGTGGCCAGTTCCTTCTCCGCGCGGTGCTTCGCTGCCAATCGGTCAGCTGATTCACGTTGCAGACCCTGCACATCATTCAAACAGTTAATCAAAGCAACATCCTAAGTGTCCACCCGCTGAAATTCAGCGAGTGCGCACTCGGGGACTGGCAATCAAAAAATTCCTAAGTGCCCACCCGCTGAAATTCAGCGAGTGCGCACTCGGGGACTGGCAATCAAAAAATTCCTAAGTGCCCACCCGCTGAAATTCAGCGAATGCGCACTCGGGGACTGGCAATCAAAAAACTCCTAAGTGCCCACCCGCTGAAATTCAGCGAGTGCGCACTCGGGGACTGGCAATCAAAAAACTCCTAAGTGCCCACCCGCTGAAATTCAGTGAGTGCGCACTCGGGGACTGGACGCGAAAAATAACAACTATACACCAAAAGAATCAGACCGCTGCAATACACCGACCTGATCCTCGGGGACTGGACATACCTGGATGGCTGCGCCAAGCATGCCATGAAGTTGTATCGCGTCCACGGACGCGAGGAGAGCTGGCGTGTGCCCACGACGCTGCTCGATTTTTGCATCGGCGACCGCAGGTGCACGGCTCGAGGGCGAAGTTCCACTCGCTGTGGCCGCTTTGGCCATGAAGCACGGGAATGTTGCAATGGAGGCACCCGCACCAAAGGAGGTCGGCGAGGCCGCTCCAGGCAAGGGAGCGCCCTCTTTCGTGGATGCGGCCGCCTCTGTTGCGGGTTCAGACAGCGCGACCGCCGTGTCGTCAGAGATCGTGACGACATCATCGCCCTTGGCCTTCTTACCGCCATCCGTAGGAACGACGACCTCGTCCGCCTTCCTCTTACAGGAAGGATCCTCCTCGCTGACGACGGGTGGCACCTTAGCCACGGTCGGGTGGCCCATCTTCTTCACTCCGGTCCTGTAAATCAATCATGTAAGCAAAATAATTCAAGCTGCTATGGGAGACAAAGGTAGGTGAGCAAACCCACTTAGCGACTGGAATGAAGCGTAGCCCCGTGCGAAGGCCGGCCGGCTTCTCCAGTTCAGGGCCCAGTCGGCGGCTGAGCCCCATTTCCAGGATGTCGCGTGCCTAAGACACAGACGGCTTCTTCGTCGTCGAGGCCGCAACGGGAGCCTCTGGGACATCTTCGGCAGGAGCTTCCCTGCGAGGCAAAGCCGCCGCAGCCGGAGCATCCCCCAGCCCAGAAACTGGGGCGAATGGTGGAGGCATCGAAGCCAGTGGCACCTCGACAGCGACCGTGTCCAGCGCGGCTGCCGTCGGTGGCGCCTCGTCTTTGGCCGGGATGGGGGCGTCGGAGCTGCTCGCCGAGTGCGGTGGCGAGGCCGGCCTCATCGGCTTCGTCTTCTTCTTCGGAGGGGCCTTCGCCTCCTTCTCCTTCTTCTTCTTCTTCTTTGACGGAGTAGCCTAGCGGCGCGAGGTGGTCTCCGGAAGTTCTTCGTCGTCATCATGACGCTCGAGGCTTTTGCTCGCCTCAAGATCACGTTGACGCTGCCCGCGGGTCTTGCGGACCAGTGGGGCGACCTCCTCCTCGGACTCGTCGTCGCTGTCACTCTCGTCGCTCCTGGCGTCGCCCTTGGCGGGAGGCGACTCGCCCATGTCCTAGACGGACGAGCTCGAATTCTCGTCGTCCGAAGGCGGGAGCCATCCTTCCACCACTTGGAATAGCTGCAATGAATGCAAGATGAAATTAGAATGACCGCGACTGCAAAAACTGTGACTGCGAATGAAGCGAGGTGATTACCGTTGGGGCTGGACGCTTTGCGGTGTAGGGGGCGACCCCAGCCTGTGCGTCTAGGTACACCGCCTGGGTGATCTTCTTCAGTGCTGCGGTGTAGTCCTCGAGCTTCCACTCGGCGAGGCAGGACTTCGTCGAGTCCTCCCGGCCGGTGTACTGGTACATGTAGTGCTCGCGCCGAGCTAGAGGGACGAGCCGCCGCCCGAGCCAGCAGTTGTACAAGTTGATCGTCTGGAGGCCCTTCTTCTTCAGACAGCGGATGGTTTGGAGCATTTCGTCCACAACCATCCGCTGGTCGCTGGGGAGCTTGCCGGCTTAAAGACGGCGCGGTTCGGACCGGTTGGCGGAGTACCGTGAGATCGCCGTCTCGCCCTCCGGGGTCGCCTCGGCAACATAGAACCAAGATTTTTCCAGTCGCTCGCCGCCTTGGCGGGCAGCATCAAGTCAAAGAACGAAGCCTTCAACTTCAGCTGGAAAGTTAGGCCACCCGCGGCAAGCATTGGGCCGCCCGCTTCCTCGTGGCTGATCCGTCCGTGGAACAGATCTTGCCATAGAGGGAAATTGGGCCGGCAGCCCAAGTAGCATTCGCAGAACGCCACAAAGATGGCGAGCTGCTCGATGCTGTGAGGACCCAGGTCCGATGGTTGGATCCCGTAGTAGGCGCAGAAGCGCCGGAAGAACATGGACGTGGGGAATCCTAGCCCCCCGTTCTAGATGGCTGGTGAAGCAGATGAATTCCCTCTCGTGCGGGCTCGGGGTCACCTATCCGGCCGCGGGGATGCGCCAGCAACCGGCGCGCAGGATCCCGACCTCCTCAAAGGAAGCAAGTTGCGCCCTCGTACACTTAGATCTACCTCAAGGTTCGATGGAGAGGGCCATGGCGGAAGGATTTGTGGGGGGTCGGAGGATTTCCGGTCGGCTGGATCGCGATGCGAAGGGAGGCGAAAGTGCACGCAATCGGAGAGAATGGCGAGAAGGTGGTTCTCTGATCGCCTGCCATTCCCCTTATATAGCGTTTGTTACCCGCCAAATCAGGGAGCCATTACTACGCGATGATTACGCCAAAAGTTACCGTTGGATTACCCCAACAGCTAGTTTTACCACGTTTAACGGTCCAACTTCAGCCACTCGTCTCGCCCACCCGATCACTATGACAGTGTTTCGCCGACTCGACTCGCCAAAGCTGCGACCTGGATGACTAGTTTTCTCCTTTATACAGGAGCCCGCCGACGATTCGACTAGATGTCTACTCTGAAGCCGTATAATCCGACTGCCAGCAGCCACCTACGCCTAATCGACGACGGCCTCGGGGACTACTGATGGGGATGTGCCTACCGGGGTATACCCAGCAGGACATTTCCGACTGGCCCAAGAACTGGCGAGTGGGCCTGCAAGACGGCGACTGGATCGAAGCCCAGCGATGATCCAAGCGACTGGAAGCTGAAGGCCCAGGCGAGTAGATAGGCCCAGTCGGATTAGGTTAAACAAGTACCGAAGCCTTAACTGATTCGGTTGAGATATGTAAACCCTAGGGGAGGTGAGCCTATATAAACCTCCCTGCAGGGCGTGTAGGGATACGTTCCATCATACACCCAAGCGACTCGCCGCCTAGACGCCGAGCTCGCCCATTGTACCACCTTCATAATACAATCTAGCAGGAGTAGGTCTTTACCCTCCGGGGGGCCGAACCTGGGTAAAACCCTGTGTCTCCGCCCTCATCTCGCACCGCAGATGGCTGGCCGCCCTTGCCCCTCGTTCTACTACTCGCTGCCGATCGCAGCATCTGCCGTGACCATTCCCACGACATGTCCCCATCTTGGACATGTTCCTGAATAGCGTGAAAACGTAGCTTGATGTGCTTCAGCTTCTTGTGTGACCTTGGTTCTTGCGCATTGGCTATGGCACCCATGTTATCACAGTAGATAGACATTGGGTCCAGCGCACTAGGAACCACACCCAGCTCTGTAATGAACTCTTTCATCCATATTGCTTCTTGTGAAGCCTCCGAAGCAGCCATGTATTCCGATTCAGTTGAAAATCTCGCCACAACGCTTTGCTTTGCACTCCTCCAGCTAACTGCTGCACCATTCAAAATAAATACGTATCCATATTGTGATTTAGAATCATCCGGATCGGTGTTCCAACTAGCATCGGTGTAACCATTAACAACGAGCTGTTCATCACCTCCATAAGAAAGAACCATATCCTTAGTTCTTCTCAAGTACTTAAGGATGTTTTTGACCGCTGTCCAATGATCCACTCCTGGATCACTTTGATATCTGCTAGTTAAACTAACAGCATATGCAATGTCGGGTCTAGTACATAGCATGGCATACATTAGAGATCCTATGGCTGAGGCATAGGGAGTCTTACTCATCCTTTCTCTATCTTCTGCCGATGTCGGACTTTGAGTTTTACTGAAGGTCGTATTGGGCAACATGGGCAAGAACCCTTTCTTGCTATCTTCCATTCCAAACCTCTTTAGAACTTTGTCCAAATATGTACTTTGTGACAATGATATTTGGCGTCTCGATCTATCTCTATAAATCTTTATGCCTAATATGTAAGCTGCTTCGCCAAGATCCTTCATTGAAAAACTATTATTCAAATATTCCTTGACACTATTAAGAAGGTCTACATCATTCCCAATCAACAATATGTCATCTACATATAGTATTAAGAATGCTACAGAGCTCCCACTCACTTTCTTGTAAATACAAGCTTCTCCATAAGTTTGTATAAAACCAAAACTTTTGATCACCTTATCAAAACGTTGATTCCAACTTTGGGATGCTTGCTTCAATCCATAGATGGACCGTTGAAGTTTGCATACCTTGTTAGCATCTTTAGGATCGACAAAACATTTGGGTTGCATCATATACAACTCTTCATCAATGTCTCCATTGAGGAATGCTGTTTTGACATCCATCTGCCATATCTCATAATCATAATATGCGTCGATTGCTAACATAATCCTCACAGACTTTAGCTTCGCTACTGGTGAGAAAGTCTCATCGTAGTCAAATCCTTGAATTTGTCGAAACCCCTTTGCGACAAGTCGAGATTTATAGACAGTAACATTACCATCAGCATTTGTTTTCTTCTTGAAGATCCATTTGTTCTCGACAGCCTTCCGGCCATCCGGTAAGTCCACCAAAGTCCATACTTGGTTTTCGTACATGAATCCAATCTCGGATTTCATGGATTCTTGCCATTTATTGGAATCTGGGGTCATCATTGCTTCATCATATGTCTCAGGGTCATCGGTGTTATCCACCAACATGACACTCATAACGGGATCACACCAATCTGGAGTGGTACGAGTTCTCGTTGACCTGCGAGGCTCTGTAGCAACTTCAAACGAAGTTTCATGATCATCATCATTAGCTTCCTCTCTAACTGGTGCAGGCACCACAGGAACTTCTTCCGGTGCTGCGCTACTCGCAATTTCGAGAGAAGGTTCGACAACCTCGTCGAGTTCTACTTTCCTTCCAGTCACTTCTTTCGAGAGAAATTCCTTCTCTAGAAAGGATCCATTCTTGGCAACGAAGATTTTGCCTTCGGATCTATGATAGAAGGTATACCCAATAGTTTCCTTCGGGTATCCAATGAAGACGCATTTTTCCGCTTTGGGTTCAAGCTTGTCCGGCTGTAACTTCTTTACATAGGCTTCGCAACCCCAAACTTTAAGGAACGACAATCTGGGTTTCTTCCCAAACCATAATTCATACGGTGTTCGTTTCAACGGATTTAGATGGTGCCCTATTTAAAGTGAATGCGGCTGTTTCTAATGCATAACCCCAAAATGATAGCGGTAAATCTATAAGTGACATCATAGAACGAACCATATCTAAGAGAGTTCGATTACGACGTTCGGACACACCATTACGTTGTGGTGTTCCTGGCGGTGTCAATTGTGAAAGTATTCCGCATTTCTTCAAATGCTCGCCAAACTCGTAACTTAGATATTCACCTCCATGATCAGAACGTAGAAATTTAATCTTCTTGTTACATTGATTCTCTACTTCACTTTGAAATTCCTTAAACTTCTCGAAAGTTTCGGATTTATGTTTCATGAAATAGATATACCCATATCTACTCAAGTCATCCGTGAAGGTAAGAACATAACGATAACCACCGCGTGATGCTACACTCGTTGGACGACACACATCGGTATGTATGATTTCCAATAAGTCCGTAGCTCGCTCCATCATACCAGAGAATGGAGTCTTAGTCATTTTACCCATCAGACATGCTTCGCATCTTTCAAGTGATTCAAGAAGTCCATCGGAATGGAGTTTCTTCATACGCTTCACTCCAATGTGACCAAGACGACAGTGCCACATATAGGTCGAGTTATCGCTCGATTTCAAACGTTTAGCCTCAATGTTATTAATATGTGTATTTCCACTATCGAGATTCAACAAGAATAGACCATCTATCAAAGGTGCATGTGCATAAAACATATTACTCATATAAATCGAACAACCATTATTCTCGGACTTAAACAAGTAACCGTCTCGCAATAAACAAGATCCCGATATAATGTTCATGCTTAACGCAGGCACCAAATAAGAATTATTTAGGTATAAAACTAATCCCGATGGTAGACGAAGGGGTAGCGTGCCGACCGCGATCACATCAACCTTTGATCCGTTTCCCACGCGCATCGTCACCTCGTTCTACGCTAGCTTCCGTTTATTCCGCAGCACCTGTTTCGAGTTACAAATATGAGCAACCGAACCAATATCAAATACCCAGGCACTACTACGAGTACTAGTGAGATACACATCAATAACATGTATATCAGATATACCTTTCTTCTTGATGTTGCCGTTCTTCAAATCCGCCAAGTACTTTGGGCAATTCCGCTTCCAGTGACCTTCTCCCTTGCAGTAAAAACACTCAGTATCAGGCTTAGGTCCAGCCTTGGTCTTCTTCGTTGGCGTGGTAACTTTCTTACCACCCTTCTTGAAGTGTCCCTTCTGCTTAGACTTGCCTTTCTTGAACTTGGTGGTCTTATTGACCAACAACACTTGGTGCTCTTTCTTGATCTCCACTTCTGTAGATTTCAACATGGCAAAGAGTTCTGGCAATGTCTTGTTCATGTTTTGCATGTTGTAGTTCATCACAAAGTTCTTGTAACTTGGTGGTAGTGATTGGAGGACGCGGTAAATCCCCAAAGCATTAGGAATCACTATACCCAAGCATTGAAGTTTGTTTGCGTGCCCAGACATCTTAAGCACATGCTCACTGACGGAGCTGCCCTCTTCCATCTTGCAGTTAAAGAACTTTTCAGAAGCCTCATAGCTTTCAATTGCCGCATGAGTCTCAAAGATAAATTTGAGATCCTCGACAATAACATATGGGTCTGAATTCTCAAACCTTTTCTGAAGCTCCGATTCTAAACCATACAAGATAGCACACTGGACTGTGGAGTACTGAGTCTTCCGAGTGAGGTAAACATTCTTTACTTCATCGGCAGCATCAGCTGCAGGTGGGTCACCCAGCGGTGCATCCAGCACATAGGTCAAATTACCAGCTGTGAGGACAATCCTCAAATTGCGGAACCAATCCGCGAAGTTGCTTCCATTGTTTTTCAACTTTTCTTTCTCTAGGAACGCATTAAAATTGATGGTAGGGGCTGCCATTGATCTACAACATATTTGCAATAGTTTAGACTAAGTTTATGACAAATTGAGTTCAAATTAATAAATTAATCTAGGTGAACTCCCACTCAAAACAATATCCCTCACATTGTTTTAGTGATCACACGAACCAAATCCACCATATCAACACCGATCATCACGAGAGTCGATATAGTTTCAATGGCGAACAATCGACATGTTCATCATATCTACTATATGATTCATGCTTTACCTTTCGGTGATCCGTGTTCCGAGACCATGTCTATACATGCTAGGCTCGTCAAGATCAAACCTTAGTTTCCGCATGAGCAAATCTGGCTTGCTCACGTTGTATACACTTGCGGAATCTAACACACCCGATCATCACGTGGTGCTTCGAAACAACAAGCTTTAGCAACGGTGCTAACTAAGGGTGAACACTTTATGACTTGAAATTCATGTGCATGAGGGATCATCTTATAGTGCTACCGTCGTCTACTAAGCAATACAAGATGCATAAAGGATTAACATCACATGCAATTCATAATATGTGCTATGATATGGCCTTTCTTCTTTGTGCTTCCGATCTCCATCTTCTAGCACGAACATGATCTCCATCATCACCGGCATTGCATCAAGGTCAATGATGCTTCTCCATGGTTGTCGTCCACCGGCTTCAACTATTATAACTACTTTGAATAGACACGCGGGTCTTAACATAAATTAAAGACAACCATATGGCTCCTGTCGGTTGCCAACTTACAATAAGGAACATTGCATACATCAAATATAATCACAATCATGGCCATATCACATCACAGCACACCCCTACAAAACAAAGTTAGACGCCTCTACTTTCTTTGCATATTTTACGTGGTTTGGGGCTTTCAATAAGTGTCGTTCTAACTTACGAACAAGAACCACAACATTGATACTAGCATTGTTAATCACCCGTTGTAAATTGAATCTTAACCATGCTAGGAGAAACAGGCACCCGCAAAGCCACTTATGCAATACAAGTTGCATGTCAAGCGTGGAGCAAGTCTCATGAACGATGTCATGTAAGGTTAGCCCGGGCCGCTTCATCCCAACATACCGCAAGATGCAAAGTACACAAGAAGCAATCAACAATAAAAGCATCAACGCCCACAATGACCATTGTGTTCTACTCGTGCAACAGATCTACATATAGACACGGCTCTGATACCACTGTTGGGATTCGTAGCATGGAAAACAAAAATTTTCTATCGCATACAAACAAACAAGCCAAGATCTATCTACTAGATTGTAGCAACGAGTGGATGGAATAACTTACCCTCGAAGATTCCAAAGTGTTTAACGAGAGCGGATTCTCATGGGTGAAGTAGTCGTACTCTTCCCGATCTCAAGATCGCGTAGACGATCCTTCCGGCGCTGCATTCCGGCAGCGCTCCCGCAGTCGTTCACACGTTCGGTACTCGACGAATACCTTCCTCTCCCTTGTTCCAACAAGCAGCAGAGGTTGTAGTACTCTCCTCGCGATTCCGGCAGCACAATGGCGTGGTACCGGAAGTAGAGGGGAGATCTCGCAGGGCTTCGCCTTAAGCCGGAGCGAGTATGGTGGAGTATGAGAGAGTCCCTCGACGATCTAGGGTTTAGACACGCCGAGGAGGAAGCTTGGCTGGCGGCTAGGGTTGCTATGCGGCGGCGGCGGCTTGACCTAGGGCGGGGGCGGCAGCAGGTGGCGGCGCCGGCGGCTTAGGGTTTGGAGGCGGGGATCTTGTGTGTATAGGAGGGGAGCCCTGCCCCTCCTTATATAGGTGGAGGGGACGGCCGGCCAAGGGGAGGGGAGTCCCTCCCCAACTCGGCTTGGAGGTGGGCCGGCGGTGGAGCAGGGACTCCTCCCCAACTCGGTTTTCTCCTCTTTCTCCACTTCCCAAAAATAGCCGTTTGACTTTCAAACTTGGCGTTTGACTTTTCAAACTAGGATTTGAATAAACCCTCTATCTTGTTCAGCGATGACACCGAGTACATGATGCAATCATACCAACTTGATATAACACATTCATGTACCCTTCCCCTCCGGAGTGCGGACATTCCGGAACCTTCTAGAACATTCCTGATGAAAACACCGGAACCATTCCCCAACTCCGAAACGGGACTTTCCTTATATGAATATTATTCTTCGGACCATTCCGGATCTCCTCGTGATATCCCGAATCCCATTCGAGACTCCGAACAACATTCGATCTCTTTGTCATTATTCCATAACTACTCAAACAACATTGAATCCTTAAGTGTGTCTCCCTACGGTTCGTGAATTATGCGGACATTATCGAGACACTTCTCCGAACAATAACCAATAGAGGAATATGGAAATTCATATCGCTCCCACATATTTCTACGATTACTTCGCGATCGAATGAACTACTTACATACGATATCAATTTCCCTTTGTCTCACGATAGTTTACTTATCCGAGGTTATGATCGTCGGTATCTCTGCATACCTAGTTCAACCTCGTTACCGATAAGTACTCTTTTCTCGTTCCCGTGATATGTGATCCCTTGTGAGCTAGTCACATGCTTGCAAGCTAATTGGATGACATTACACCTAGAGGGCCCAGAGTATATCTATCCGTCATATGGATGGACAAATCCCATTCTTGATCCATGTGTCTCAACCAATACTTTCCGAACACTCAATGCCACCTTTATAGCCACCCAGTTACGGTGTGGTGTTTGATGTCATCAAAACATCCATCCGGTAAAGGTGATATGCATGATCTCATGGTCGAAGGAATTAGATTACTATGTATCAGAAAGCATATAGCAATTGAACTATTAAAATGACTTGATCTTTATGCTACGCTTATCTATAGGAGTATGTCCACCATATCATTCTCCTAACGATATGATCTTGTTGTTAATAACATCTCAATGTTCAAGATAGGGAAACCACAATCATCTATTAACCAACAAGCTAGTGATGTATAGAGGCTTTACTAGGGACTCTTATTTTAGTCTACAAAACACACAAGTATTAATGTTTCCTTGTTAATACTATTATAGCATGAATGTAAACATTTATCATAAACACAAAGATATAATAATAACTATATTTATTATTGCCTCTAGGGCATATCTCCAACAGTTCTTCCGGCTTTGCTTGTAGCCGGACTCCAGGTCCTCCTTGAGATCGTTGACAAACTTGCATTGGCGGTTGGTATGAGTGGCTTTTCCATTGGCGTCGAGGTGGGTGAAACATGGCATATCGCGGTACTCCTCATACGTATTTGGTATGCAGGGCGCTGCTGGTGTAGTTTCACTACTACGCTGCTAACCACGGCCACCCCCCGGCCACAGACACGTTGTCCGCCTTCGCCTCTGCTAGCGAACGTCATGGCGACCATATCGGCAGCTGACTTTTCTTTTATATAGTCGTCAAGGTTGCATTTGACCCACCAGCTCCCATCTTCATCGTAACCATCTTTAGCTTCTTGATCTTCATTTGCCAAACATGGACATCAATTGGTTCATCAAGGCGATTCTTTAGATATTTTCCTGTGAACTCAGCTCCAAATGTCTGCGCAAATACAAATAGTTGAAGGATTAGCATACTTTCATTACTGGAAGTATTTAAATATCACAGGGTAGCTTGTTGATCATGTGTGCAAGAATATATCATCTTACCAACTTGCACTTCTTTTCCACGATAGATGAATAGGGAAACCTGTAGACGTAGTACTTGATTTTTGGTGGAAATTTGGGTTCACACCAGTCTAAAAGGAAGTCTACATGAACTTCTTTCAGATACATGTTGTTTCCAAAAAGGCTCTACTTATCAAAATCAGCGTCCCCCTTGTGTTGAGGCCCTGATGCAATAACACATACAAATTTCAATGCTGTGGAATATTCCCGTGTCTATAGTCTAAACAGATACAAATTTAAAACAGATGACTAGAATTTTGATATTCTTTGATACCTCTAAGCTCATGTCTCTTAGTGGTATCTTCTGATGACTGGAATTCAAAACTGCTAGAGCTAATGGCAACACTGTCATTGCTATAGAGCACTATTGCAAGATCGCTGCAGGTTCTCATCTGTTAAATAGATACAGACATTGAGCATTTTAATGCAATCAAATATAACAATGAATTAGACTAAAAACAGAAACACAGTTCTTGTTATCGTACATTACTAATAATCATACACAACCAAAGAATTTGAAATTCATCCAATAAACAAGATGCAAGAAGACTAATGAAGTGAAAATGAAATCCATATTGCTAGAAGGGTAACGAACAATGAAGAATCAATAAAAAATTGCAGATTTTGAGATGTATACAAGGGGAAAAGAGGTGAGACAGATAGAGGTAGGTTGGGGGAGGCTCTCCCGACGACTCCATCGTATCTCTGCAGCTCGGAAACCCTAAAACCTAAATTCGACAAGCAAAATGGCAAATTCCAAGAAAAAATTCCTAAATCGAAGCTCTACATTAGGGTTTTGGGGGTTTGGTTTTCACGCATACCTACCTGGACGACGAAGGTGTCCTCAGATGCGAGGGATAGCGTCCGCACCGCAGGGGACCGGAGGTGGTAGTGGGCAGTGGGGGTCAAGTACTAACCTTAGCGTGCGGGAAATGAAAAATATAGCACAAAACTGAAATATTTGTCCAAATTAGTTTAGATCTTTGCTTAGAAGGATGCAAGCAGAAAATGTCTAACAACATCCGAATTTCATATTTTTCCGCCTGATACGTCGTAAACGTATCTATAATTTTTTATGTTCCATGCTTGTTTAGTATCAACTTTGCTTTGCTTTGTCTACACTTTGAGGTGTCTTTATATGTTTTCTAGAACTAACCTATTAACAATATGCCACAGTGCCAGTTGCCTGTTTTCTGTTGTTTTTCGTTCCATAAAAGCCAGAAAATGAATATTCTCGGAATTGGACGGGACAAAATCCAAAGTCAATTTTTCACCGAGGGGAACACAGAGCCAGAAGACGAGATGGAGAAGGGCCGTGAGGAGGCCACACCCCTGGCCACGCGGCCAGGCCTGACCTGCGCCTAGGGGGTGCAGCCGCCTCGGGCACCCCCTCGTCCTCCCTCTTAGCCTATAACAAGCCCCTGATACCTAAACCCTAAGTACCCGATCAATCTTCCAGGAAACAGTCCATAGCCGCCGCCACCATCGTCCCTAGATCGAGGGGGGGGGGGATCTAAAGCTCTTCCTGGCACCTTGCCGGAGGGTAGAGATCATCCCAGAGGCGTTCTTCGTCACCATGCCAGCCTCCGGTATGATGCGTGAGTAGTTCCACCTTGGACTATGGGTCCATATAGTAGCTAGATGGTTGTTTCTCCTCTTTGTGCTACCATGTTTAGATCTTGTGAGCTCCGTTCATGATCAAGATCATCTATTTGTAATCATGCATGTTGTGTTTGTGGGGATCCGATGGATATTGAGATTACTATGTCAGATTGATTAATGGTTTTGTCTTATTGATTCTATCATGTCTGTGTTGTTTGAAATCTTGCATTCTCTCCGTTTCTAGTAGCTATCTTGGCCAAGTAGATGCTAGTGACTCCAAGAGGGGGTATTTATGATCGATAGTGGGTTCATGCCTCTATTTAATCTGGGAAGTGACCGAAATCTCTAAGGTTGTAGAAGTGCTGTTGCTACTAGGGAGAAAACAACAATCTTTTGTTCAAAAGCAGTTATTCGTTGCTTGCAACTTAATACTGGAAAGGGTTCAGATGATAACCTGAAGGTGGATTATTAGTCATAGATGGAGTTGGATGGTGGTCTATGTATATTGTTGTAATGCCCAATCGAATCTCATAGGATCATGAATGTCTAGTATTGCATTGTTATGCCTTTCTCAGTCTTTTCAATTGCCCCAATGTAATTTGTTTACCCAGCTTGTCATGTTTTTTTATCTTAAGGAGAACACCTCTAGTGAACTATGGACCCCGGTCCAATCTTTACCATTGATACATCTTCCACTGTTACTGTTTACTTTATGCAAGCCACCATTACTTTCCACACCATACGGTTAATCCTTTGTTTTCAGCAAACCGGTGAGATTGACAACCTCACTGTTCATTGGGGCAAAGTCTTGAGTTCGTTTTGTCCAGGTTTCCAAGTTGCTAGCAACACCTTTGAGTCGTTTCCTTCCTCCTACTGGTTCGATGACCTTGATTTCTTACTGAGGGAAAAACTTGCTGCTTTACTCATCATACGTTCCTCTTGGGGTTTACCAACAAAGCTCTACAGTGATCTGAGCCGCATCAAGCCTTTTTCTGGCGCCGTTGCTAGGGAGGCTAAGGACCTCTTCACAAGGGGAGTCCTGCACAACCTTTCTATTTACTTTGTTTTTGTTTTGCTTAGTTTCTTTTTCCTTGTTTTGTTTGCCTCTTTTTATAAAAAAATTACAAAAAAATAGTTTCGTTTGGTTTTCTTTCTCTTATCAAAAACACAAAAAATTAGTTCCTACTATAGTTGTTGGTCTGTTATTGCCTTGCTTTGTCATGCTTTCTATCAATGGTTGATATCTTTGAAACTAGTTCTTATTGGCAAGGTGGGGTCACGGAAGAACAAAAATATTATTATGAGGAACACCGCTTGTCACAAAAAGGGAAACACTTATGGGAACAAATTGATAAATTGAATACCATTGCTAGAAATGTGAGTTCTACTTATAATGTTACTTATTGCTTTGATAAATCTTGTTGATGTAGGAGGTATAAACACCTGCCTTTTCAATGTGAGTATAATCATAATGTTACAATATCTTCTTATGTTAAAGGAAATTATGACTTTTATGATGTGGAACAAATTGAAGAATTTATTGCTTTCAAGGGTGCATTTGAACTCGCTAGTTTGCTTGAAAATACTGATGATGCACCTTATAAATATGAGGTTTATGATATACTAAAATTTTGCTTTGACAATTACAAGGAAGAAAATGGCTATATTCTTGAATATATTAATAGATGCTTTCCACAAACGGAAGACACTAATGCAATGCAGGAGCCTATGGAAGACGAAATTGCTGAACCTAAAAGCTCATTAGATGAAAAAGAGGAGGAGAGTGATGATCAAGAGGAGGAGGAATGGATCTACCCATGCCTGCCTTCTAATGAGAGTAACTCTTTACCTCTTACATTATTTGATTGTCCCCTATGCTTACCAAAGGAGGATAATTGTTATGTTCCTGTGGATTCTTTTGAAATATTTTCTATGGGTAAAACTTGTGATAATAGTTATGCTCTTGTTATCTATGATAATCCTATATTTGTGCCTAACTTCGAAAAGCATGGTGCTAAAGAGTTTTGCTTAGAAAATATTTATGATAAAGCTCTAGATGATGGTCCTATATTGAATGATCGGTCACCTTATTATAAAATTGTTAAAAGTGGGTTTGAAGGTTTTAGTCCCACTATTTTTGAGCTTGATAAAAATTATCTACTTGAAGATCATGAAAAGCATACTTTATGTGATAGTTATTTTGTTGAGTTTATTCATGAGGCTACTAAAAATTATTATGAGAGAGTAAAATATGGTTGTAGAAGTTTTCATGGTGCTGAAACGCCTCTCTATGTTCTGAAAGTTTTGAAGTTGCTCTTGTTTTATCTACCCATTCTGGTTACTATGTGCTTCTTTGATTTATTTTCTTACAAGATTCCTATGCATAGGAAGTGGGTTAGACTTAAATGTGTTTTGAATTTGCTTCTTGATGCTCTCTTTTACTTCAATTCATATTTCTTATGTGAGCATCATCGAAATTATCATGCCTAACTTAAAGGCGTTAAAGAAAAGTACTTCTTGGGAGATAAAACAATAGTTTTCTTGAGTATTGGAAGTTATTACTCCTGTAATAACCTCTCCTTATCCTTTTTGTTTGATTTTTGTGCCAAGAATAACCTCTAATGAGAGGGAAGTAAGATTTGGGGAGTTGCTGACCCGAAATAGATTTTTGTGCTCCACCGTAAAACTTTGTGTAAAATCTCTGTAAGTTGGATTGAGCTATAATTTTCTTAATAAATCCCCTAGGTTGTTAGCTAACTTTTTTTAGTTCAACACTTTTTTATTTGAGCAACAGACGGTCTTCGAAAAAATCAATTTCTACCTGCTGGTCTGTTTTGACATATTTCTGCCATTATTTGCATTTGCTTCTTTATTGATTCCTTTTTGGGTTCTTTTTGGGAAATTGAACTGTTTGAAGGAATTGCTACAGTAGCTTATATCTTTAGTGAAAGTTTTTCTGTATTAAAACTAAACCCAAAGGTCTATTAACTTTTTGAATACACTAATGTTGCTAATGAAGATTGTGTGAAGTTTTGTATGAAGAAAAATTTTCAAGTGTAAGGAAAGAATGATGTAATGATATGAAGAATGGACAAAAGCTCAAGCTTGGAGATGCCACCCCGTGTCACCCCAAGAAAGATCCAAGAGGTACAAGCGTCAAAGCTTGCGGATGCCCAAGGCATCCCCTTCTTCATGATTAAAAATCTCAGGTCTTTCTAGAAACTTCGTTTTTATTGTTTCATGCACTGTTGTGTTGTTCTTCGAGCGTCTTAGTTTTCTTTTTTGGTTTTTGTTTGATTATTTTTCTTTAATAAAGTAGTTGTACCCCCGCTTTCGCTGTGTTGTTTCAAATAAGTTGATTGGTGTTGGAAAGGAGTAGAAAGTTCTTGCTTTAGTAGTACAAGAGGAGGTTGCTTTGAATGTGACTTAGACTTTATCATTTCATGCTAGAAGTTGTTTTGACCTTATGCTTAGTGATTATTGCTGTAGCATGACTTTTTCCAAACAATTAGGATTGCTTAATGTGCCTTGGAAGAATCATGCATTGTTTTAGCATACAAAAGCATAGTATTGTGGTATTCTCCTTTGATGCTTTGTTTGGGTTGACTTGGCACATGCTCACACCATGTTATGACTATGAAAAAGTCACCTTAGCCTCTATGATTATTTAGTTTTTGACTTGTGGTACCACTTTATGCTTTGATTAGTAATGTTTTGTTGCTCTGCATGATTATGGCCATTATTGCTCTCTTAGTTGGTTACTCCCAGTCTTTTGCTAGCCTCCACTTGTATTGAGTAAGCTCTAATCATGCATCCAACTCCCAAGAAACTAAGTTATTCCAAAGTTTCCACTATAAATTCCTATGCATGGTGTGTTATAACATTCCAAGTATATTCTTGTTTTATCTACCTTCCAATTAAAAAGTCACTTTGTTATGTGAAAAATTAGTGATTAAAGCTCTCACAAACTTGATGGCACGCTTTATTTTTCTTGCCCCTAATAAACTTTCATCTATGTTGTATATGCTTGCACTTATATGTTGAAATTAGCAGAACCATGTTTTCATGGGGAACACTTTCAACATTGCACCTGTACATTGTACCCAGTTGATATCATGCTCTTTTGTTTATGGATGTCGTCGGTGTGAAATAAAAGGGGATCTTGTAAGTCCATGGAGTTATGTATGTGTGTTAGAGAAATGTCTGGGTCGCTATCCTAAGCCATGCCTAATCATGGTGGAAACTTGCAGCATCACCATAGTGAGCAATCTATGAAGCTTTCTTCTTATAAAAAAAGAGACATATTGAAAAGAGGAAAGAGAGAGAAAATTACCATTTTCCCATGGTAAATAAGAAGATTGCTGAGATGCTCATTGTCTGCTTGCATTGTCATTTTGATATGGTATAGCTCCTGTGTCATGTGCAAGGGGTACCCCGTTGGCGGTTCTCTATGATACACATTTACTTACTATGACAAGAACTTACCGGTGACTAAAGTTGAGTAGCATGAGGAGCGGCCCTTGTACTCAAGGGACATGAGATTGCCAACTTATACTTTGTAAAGCATATACTCCATAGTTTGTTCACTTTAAACTTAATCACTTCAAGATGCTTATGATAGGGGCAATGAGAGCTGAAAGCTAACAAGTACCATAATTTTTGGAAGCTCTTTATAAAACTTCAAATCCCTGCTTCCCCTTATGAAGGGCCTTTCTTCTACTATTATATTGAGTCTTCACCTTCTATCCTTAGGCACCAATTAATAGAGCATAGTTGCCATTCTTAGTTCTATGGGCATTGTCCCAAAACTTATTGATTGATTCATATTGTTGATATTGCTTGTTCTTGAACTATTTGTATCTAGTCACCCTTATGAACTTTGAAGGTGTCATATGCATTTATGTTTTGCTACTCCATGAGGGACAAGCTGATTGCCACTATGCTATGTTTTCTATATGTGAAACAAACAAACATATTTCAATGCATTGTTATTCATGAATCTTTGTTTGTATCCTTTCATGTTGCATGCATAGTTACTTTGTCCTATTGTTAGAACTTCATATTCATGATCATGTTTAGAGTACTTTGATCCTAGATTTCAATGCTTGCAAATGGTTTGATCTTGATTGTGATGGTGCATGTCACCTCAAAAATTATTCTTTTTATCACTTACCTACTCGAGGACGAGCAGGAGTTAAGCTTGGGGATGCTTGATACGTCGTAAACGTATCTATAATTTTTTATGTTCCATGCTTGTTTAGTATCAACTTTGGTTTGCTTTGTCTAGACTTTGAGGTGTTTTTATATGTTTTCTGGAACTAACCTATTAACAAGATGCCACAGTGCCAGTTGCCTATTTTCTATTGTTTTTGGTTCCAGAAAAGCCAGAAATGAATATTCTCGGAATTGGACGGGACAAAAGCCAAAGTCAATATTTCACCGAGGGGAACACGAAGCCAGAAGACGAGACGGAGAAGGGCCGCGAGGGGACCACACCCTGGCCGCGTGGCCAGGCCGGACCCGCGCCTGGGGGGGGGGGTGCAGCCGCCTCAGGCACCCCTTCGGCCTCCCTCTTTGCCTATAAGAAGCCCCCGATACCTAAACCCTAAGTACCCGATCAATCTTCCACAAAACAGTCCGTAGTCGCCGCCACCATCGTCCCTAGATCGGGGGGATCTGAAGCTCTTCCCGGCACCCTCCAGGAGGGGAGAGATCATCCCGGAGGCCTTCTTCATTACCATGCCAGCCTCCGGTATGATGCGTGAGTAGTTCCACCTTATACTATGGGTCCATACAGTAGCTAGATGGTTGTTTATCCTCTTTGTGCTTCCATGTTTAGATCTTGTGAGCTCCGTTCATGATCAAGATCATCTATTTGTAATCATGCATGTTGTGTTTGCAGGGATCCGATGGGTATTGAGGTTACTATGTCAGATTGATTAATGGTTTTGTCTTATTAATTCTATCATTTTTGGGTTGTTTGAGATCTTGCATGCTCTCCGTTTCTAGTAGCTATCTTAGCCAAGTAGATTCTAGTGACTCCAAGAGGGGGTATTTATGCTCGATAGTGGGTTCATGCCTCTATTTAATCTGGGAAGTGACATAAATCTCTAAGGAGAAAACAACGATCTTTAGTTCATGGAACAATTGTATTGTTTACTTTACACACTTTGCTTAAAGCAGTTATCTGTTGCTTGCAACTTAATACTAGAGGGGGTTCGGATGATAACTTGAAGGTGGATTACTAGTCATAGATGGAGTTGGATGGCGGTCTATGTATATTGTTGTAATGCCCAATCGAATATCATAGGATCATGAATGTCTAGTATTGCATTACGCCTTGCTCAGTCCTGTCAACCCACTGTAATTTTTTTACCCAGCATGTCATGTTGTTTATCTTAAGGAGAATACCTCTAGTGAACTGTGGACCCCGGTCTAATATTTACCATTGATACATCTTTCGCTGTTATTGTTTACTTTTTGCAAGCCACCATTACTTTCCACACCATACGGTTAATCCTTTGTTTTCAGCAAACCGGTGAGATTGACAACCTCACTGTTCGTTGGCGCAAAGTCTTGAGTTTGTGTTGTGCAGGTTTCCAAGTTTCTAGCAACACCTTTGAGTCGTTTCCTTCCTCCTACTGGTTCGATAACCTTGGTTTCTTACCGAGGGAAAAACTTGCTGCTGTACTCATCATACCTTCCTCTTGGGGTTTCCCAACGAAGCTCTACGGTGATCGGAGCCGCATCACCGCCAATTACTTCCCTCAGGCGGCTAGAAATTACAAATGTCTCAAATTTTAAAAGGACTAATTCAAATTTCATTTCCTATGGGAAACTTTGTTTGTTTGAATTATAGGTTATATTTACACAAATGAAGTAATTAAATGAGGGAAGAGGCCCATTAAGATCGATATGTATATCTTTGTTGACATGATATACTTACCATAAGGCGCCTCTCGACATCTGTCTTCATCAAGCGGGTGACAAATGGCACCCCAATGATGGAATTACTTGGAGGGATGATTCATTGGAGGTGATCTTTCTCACCGTCGGTAAGAATGCATCTCTGGGAGATACTTGGAGATAACTGGTCTATATGCGGTTCCTCATCTTCTTCGCCATCTTCTTCCTCTTCGCCAACATTGTTTAGATAGATGACAATTATCCTCGGTTTGTCTCCTTGCAAGGAAAAGCACACCAACTGACCATCTCCGTTGAGATGGTTATCAGCAATGAAACGACTCCACCCTTCACCTCCCAATCGAATCCTAGATGGCCCCCTTTTGCACTTCAACTGTGTATATCCGCCCACAAGCTCGGAATTGCACCGTATCTCCTGTGAGTTCATTGAAATGTGCCCTTGCATTGCATGAGACAGCCTGTGCACCAAAAGCACACATTAAATTAACGATTTTAATATTTTTACAAGTATGGGATGAATTTAAATTGTACGAATGTTAGAGAATATACCATTGATTTATCGAGATGAGCACTGAACAGTGAGCCAGTTGACAGGATTCTTTCCTTGCAATGAGTCTTGCAAATATGGCACGTTGCCATATATCTTGTCACGGGGGAGGGGGTTCGGCGTCGTTGATGCGGGCGTCATCGAGCCAGTCAGCATCGATGCGTGGCAGCGGCCTTGTTCTAGACTTAGAGCGGTGGGAGGGGGAGCGCTGGATCTGGAAGAGAGGAAGCCGCATGTGGGGTATTTCTCGATATTAAATGGAATGGGGGATTCTGTAGGAGGCGGCCATAAAAATAAGCGTCTCTACCTTAACAATATATTCGGGTACTCTGCATATATTCAGACCCTCCATATTTTGGTGATCCTAATATTTGAGAATTATTCAGAATAAAAAGGCAAACGAAGGTGGTTATACATGAGTACTAGTGTTAAATTAAGTACTAAGACTGAATTAGGTTCATGCATTTAAGAAAATATATGGTGCGGTACAAACCTTGAATCATATACTGAAAGGTATGACAACTCCAAGTATTCATGCGCTTGCTGCATAGCAATAAGGTGCAAGTGTCTAGAACTTGAATAATTCCAATGTCTAATCACGTTGTGAGATAATTTGGTTACTCAAATATGAATTTATCGTCAATTTAAACTTTTTTGCATGAATTCCATGTAGTCGGAACTCCAGATATATTCGGGCACTCCAGATTTTGATAATCCTAAAACTTGTGAATTATATTCAGGACCAAAAGGAAAGGGAGGTGAATATATTACAAACATAGTTGTTCACAACATCAAATACTTCAAACATAGTTGTTCACAACATCGAATACTTCAAACATAGTTCCTACGTTAGATCTATCTAAACAAAATAACAATGTAGGGTCTTCCTTGGAGGGTTCAGCAAATTTTTGTCACGAACAAGCCAATGTAGTGTTCCCTCATTTCCACCCTCACAGAAACTAGTGAACCACCTTGAAGTTGGTTCATGTTACAGAAGAGGTTCCAACCATTATAGAACACTATCAGGTTCAATCTGCCATGCAAGATAGTGTACTAAACAGTAACTGTGTCATCCATGCCATAACCATGAAACAAAGTTGTGCCATTCTTTGGGATGCTGTAACCAAGTGCAAAGCTTGATGGCATGACCTGAAATGATGAAATAATTAAAACACATTAGTAATTGTAAACACACAAGTAAAATTTAAACCATGTTCTTATTAGGTACAATAACTCACAAAGGTGTTGTTAGCTAGATTAAGTGCACTGAGACTTGTAACATAGTATTGCATGTCACAGAGATGATGGAAAAAATCATGCTCATCATGCAGCCGACATATTCTGCTTACATCCTTTAGCATCACAAAAGTAATGTCATACATGTCTTCCACAGTAATTGCATATATATATGTGTGAAAACACTCATGTAGAAAACATCTATAATGATATGATCCACAAATGGCACCCTAAATCCTGTAAAATTCAATTACAATTAAAAGATAAATAATGTAGGGATCAAAAAATGACAATATTAATATACATACATTTGATGAAGAAAAGACACATACCATAAATATTCTGGTATCCCTTAATGTCACCATTAGGGGCATATACTTCCATACTAAACATAGACTGATCATCTCCTTCCTCTTCACTTCCTTCCTCTTCATCTCCTTCATCATCATCTTCTGTGATTAAGCTAAAGGTCACTACATCATGGATAGCAACATTGTCTGTCCTCAAGAAAGATAACCAGAATGACCCTCTTATGGATGTAGCTTCTTACCTTTTCTGCAGGAAAATCTGAAACATGCGCCCTTCAGCCAAAGATGGTAAGCACTTATCCACAAACTGGTTGAGTTTTTCCTTGAAGTGAAAAGGAACAACCTGAGAAAAATCAAATAAATATGTGATGTTGATCATAGATATAACTGTAGGAAGAATTTACTACTAACTAAGAAAGTATTACTCCTAAAATAATTAGAAAACTACTAATAATATATATATATATAACACTAGGAAAAACAAAAATGCATTTATCATGTGTGGCTTATCACAGAGATGCATATATGGCCAAAACAGACCGTACCATTGATTGATGTTTCTAATTGCTCAAACCAAAATATTTCCACTACTCCTAGACTATTTAAATTGTATTTATAACATACAGATGGTACAATTATTTTCCAGTAGGAAAAAATAATACTAACCAAATAAATATGATGATGTTGGATTTATAACAGTAGGAAGATTCACTACACCCTATATAAAAAACATAAATGCATGTACTCATGTGTGGCTTCTCATATCCAAACATAGATGCATATATGGTAAAAACAGAAAACAATTGATTGATGTTTCTCTAACAAATTCCGAAGGAAACAGAGATGCATATATGGCTTATCACTCCTAAAATCCGAAGGAAACTTTCCAAGATATGCCCATTGATGCTTCTAATTCCTCAAACAACAAAAACTCAAATTCCTAGCTACCAAGCACCGAAACAATAATTTTAGTTCACACATAGGCATGATAATTAACTGATAGTGAAGGACTTTGTAGATAGTTTGAGGCTAAAATTACTATCATGGCTTCCCGAAAGGTAGGCTGGTTCAGGACGATGGTGAAGGACTCTGAAGTCCTGTTGGAATATGCCTTTGATGGCTACATACACGACATATTTCCATCACTGCAGCTTAATTCTACACACTGAAAAAAATAAAAGATTGAAAAAGATTCAGAACAAACTGAAAACTCCATTTTTATAGTACAGAGTGGGGGAAAAATAGAGCAAGAAAATTTTATTTGTACAGATCTGGAGAAGCGTCTGAACAATCTGCGCACCTCGAGCTCTGTTTATGAACAAGCGCCTGCATATTGTTAGACTAAATCCAATGAAAGAAATAAAATAGAAAGAAGAGTAGAGAGAAAGGAGAACCTGCAGGCAGGAGTTCCTCCGTACTCTTCCTCTAGAACTGACCGTTGAGTACGTGCGCAAATTTATTTTGCCCCAAGTATAGATCTAGGAGGCTGCACAAAACCCTAACCGCTTCTCCTGACCACTGTTAGAGGCAGCTCTTATTACCATCCATTTGAGGTGCGCTCGCAGGGGTGCACGTGACCGGATGTCATAACTGCACGTGTCAGGCAACCAAATAGAGGTGTCTTGTAATAATAACCAGCTCACCGCTCCGAGTATTAGAGACGATTGACTTTTCTGACCTCCTAAGGTCATATACCGAGATTTGTGTTTATTATTCGGCTCCTAGAGGGGCATTTTTTGAGTTTGCTACTTTAAACAACAGATTCGAAGACCAGTAGAGACGATCATCTTGTAACAACCGGCTGAGGGTGACAAACAGAGGCGGGTTTTTTTCATACTTGGGGAAAACCGTCTGAGAGCACTGTCTCTAAGTAACGAGTTTATACTAGTATGCACTCCCGCGCAGGAATTTTTCATATCCAACCAACGAGAGAGGTAGGTTCAAGAAGACTCGTCGTTTTCCTGTACACACCGCTGTATGTCACTGACAGTGCAGGGACGTTTGTACGTGCCCTCGAAATTCTTTGTGAACGCTTCATGCATGTATAACCAATTGCATATGGATTCCTCTAGCAAGTCGTCGATTCATTGGCGGGGGGTGCCAGTCAAAATAAATGGGAGGTACTTGACGGCGATGTTGGGGTTACCCCCTACAATTTCCACCGCTTCGCTGTAGTCCTACAACCATGTGGCTAGCCTAGCAATTTTGTGATAGGGCTTCATAGTCTTGTCAATACGGAAACCCTTGGGGTAAGTTGTGGCACATATGACTGGGCCGAAACAACATGGTCCTAGGTAATTTTCTTCCCGGGCTTCGTAGATATTGTCAAGGCGTAAACACGCACCATACGGATCCGGGTTCCTTTTGTGCTTGTCGCCGTCATGATGGGGAGAGTTATGCGATCTACGCGGTCATCCTACGCCATGGTGGCTACTGGCGGCGACAATGGAGGGTTAGCCTTCTTGCTGTTGGCCTCCTCCGAATCCTCACACCTACTCTAGGTGGAGGCATGGTTGCTTGCCGGGCGCGGAGGATCATGGTGCGACCTACTCCTATACCCATTGTTGCCATTGCACTCTCCGTCATGCCGAGCCTGCTCCATATTATCGCGAATGATGATGCCGCCCTAGGGGCGTCTAGGTGGAGGCATGCTCGTGTGATGGCGAGCCTTTGGTTCTTCGTGATGACGGGAATGCCAGGGAGGTGGGGGCGAGTGTCGGGGGCTGGTCTTTACCTCCGTGGTTGGAGGATATGGGGATAACATTAGTCCTGTTGCGTGCATCTCTCCGTCTTCATTCTGATGAACCCATGCGATATCTGAAGTCGTGAGCAGATATTGCCCTGTACTGGTTATGGGCACTAGACTGACAATATGACGGGTCAAACTCAAGCCTCTAAGAGGTTTCCTTTTCCTGCTGTTTGATAGCCTTGGTGACGAGGTCGTAGACCTGATCCAGTGCCATGGGCGACCCATCCTGCTCAAGTAGAGTCTTGGCGACGACCATGTTGAGGCGGGCATTGGCATGACTTGCTTTCCATCTTTGTCAATGTATGGCTTAGAGTGTGATGGGTTCGTCGAAGCCCACCCTAAGTTACGCTGGACGCCGGGATCATGGACGACGTGAGCTAGAGCCTTCTTGGTCTTCTGCTGCTTGAGCATATTCTTTTACTCCATCTCCATGTCTTTAGCCGCCTCGATCGATTTTTGCGCCCTGGATAGATCTCTATCTAGCTTTGCGCCTTGCTCTGCAATGTTTTGTGCATCCTCTAGGAGTTGCTGGCACTTCTCATCGAGCTAGACGACATACCAGATATGGGCCACGGTCATGGGTTCGACGAGTAGGTTGTTATACATCACTCTATCTGCAGGAGTAACATGGCCATTACCAATCGCTGATGTAGATGGCGCTGGTGGATTTGCCTGATTGGCAATGCTGGGTCCGGTGGAAAGTTCCTGTGGCTATTGCACGAGGATAGTCGGAGGAGGCATGGTCTTTGCTAGATCCGAGGGATCAACAACATTCTTGGCTAATGCATAGCATTGCCTGCTTTAGATGGAGCTCCTCCGGTTTGCTGATCTTCTTCAATCACGCTCCCAATGGTGACCAGTACCTGATGAGAGGTGACGACCTTGTCGGCACGCTCCTCACGCTCGATCACCTCTTTAGTCTCCTTCATGGCAGTGTCGAGTTCTTCCGAGTTGGCCTCAAGCTCCTCCGAGTCCATGCTGATGTCAGTGTATAGCGCATCTAGGACTGAGTCAGAAGGAGTGTCAGGTTCTCGATGATGGAGGCGGATTCTAAGGCAACTGGGCCAATAGGCGGTGGTTGAGGTTTTTAGGCTGCGGTGGCGAATTGTTGACAGTTTCGACCATCCGGGGGAGAGTGGGGTTTCTAGTAGCCTGCTACCTCCTGAGCGTATGCCGGATAAGTGTGACGATCGTGAGCCCTTCGACGAAGTGGTAGATTGCATCATTGATAGGATAACCTCCAAGTCGGCCCTCAGCCTGAGCCATCTGGCGAGGTATTCTCAGAGGTTTTCACCATCTCTTTGAATGCAATGAACCAGATCGAAGATGGTTATAATGCCGACAAAGTGCAACCTTTGATTTTCTGACACGTGGGATAACCCATCGACTTGCATCTGTCTTACACCATTATATCCTTCACAATGGCGGTTTGGTTGGGCCTTGAATTTTTTCGATCTAAGCCGCTAAACTCCAAAGAGAGATCAAGGTTCGATCCTTCCACGAACGTATCCTGCCCGAAGGCGGTCCATGCGGGCCTTGACGTGTGTCCGACTTCCTAGGAACTAGATCCCGAGCCGGTTTTGCCGATGAAGAGGTGTATGTCCCCGATTGGAACTATGGAGCAGCGGGTGGGGTTCGAGTTCACCGGGATACAGAACTCGTCGAGTGGGATGATCGGAAAGCTGCTGGAGACGCGCCCAATGGCTACGGTGTCACCGATTCCCGCGAAGAGATTGGACCTCGTCCGATGTAGAGATCGAAGCGCCTCTTGCCCTATGATGGGAGCCAACTGCCATGGTATATCCGACAAGTACACCATGGAGGGGTCCCCATAGAGCGTGTTTAGAGAGGTAGGGGAAGGTGGCGAGTTTGCGGGTACGAGGTAACACATCTTACCTAGGTTTAGATTCCACAATGGTGGCAGAATCCTACTCCTTCTGTAAATCACTACAATGGCAATACTCTAAGTTACAAAGATAGGTTCGGTATGCGAGGTGTGAATCGATGACCTAAAGGCTCCCAGAGGTCCGACTTATAAAGGCACCAGAACCTAGGGTTACAGGGAAAATTCCTAGCCGGACAGGTTACAGAGTCCTACACTAAAACTAACCAGTATTTCGTGTCTTGCACTCCAAGGCTCCAGGTTGGTTCATGACTGCACCGTAGCCTTCCTTTAGCCTACATGGGACACCCTTCTAGATCCGTCTAACTGGGCCACCCAGCAGGCCATGGGCCTTGATACCAATTGTGTGCCACATGGGTTATCTGGATTAGAGACATGAAATGGTGATACCCATTTAGCATATCCCCAACACAACATCAAGCACACCAGCCAGCCATGCATATTATGCACATATATAAGAAATAAATCATCTTCCTAGATAAGAGTTACTAGGAATCGATAATATAGTAGTATTTCCTTATCAAGTTGATAGATGTTCTTTTACTAAATTATCATAGAAGCTGAATGCAAACATAGTGTTTAAATTGTAAGGAGATATACACCAGCTTAACTAGTGGACACATTAGTACTATGAACACAAGATACCTAAGAAGGTAGAAAATATGTAAAGTTTACTATCATATTGATAGTAACAAGTTCAGGAACCTAAACATTAGAGTACCACCATAAATTACTAGGTAGAAGTCAACAAGGTATGAAGTACTATGTAAAATATCGCCGTTCAAAAATTCGTCCGAATCAACGATTAATAGGCCGATTAAGCGCTACTAGGGATCTGACCGTGTCGATTACCACTAATCGTTTGTGTTAATCGTTTAGCCCGATTAATAGTTTTGACACTCTGATTACTAGATATGTTCCCGATTAACTACTACACTTGGTTACAAAAATTGCAAAATTATCAATAGGGAACAAGTGGGTTGAAATCAATAGATTCTTCAAGATAAGATTCAGACAGAGAGATAGTAGAGTATGATGAAAATGTTGCTAAGTAATTCATAATCATCCAGGACAATCAACATCAACTAAGAAAATTTAAATATACAGAACCCCAACAATAATAGATCATCACAATCAAACCACAAGCTAGGCATTTCTCTATTAATACAATTAAAGAATCACAATACTAACGAAGATGAAATTGGACAATTACAACCTAACAAGACTAATTCTAACTATGAGAAGCTTACCGTGAGCTTTAGGCTAGATTAGTACATGGGGAACCCTAGATTAATTGTACCACATAGAGAAATTGAGAAGAAATGAGAGAAAGAGAGAAAGTAAAGAAGAATAACCTACCTGAGGCGAGTCTTAGCTCGTTAGAGAGGAAGAAGGAGCAGTGATGGTAGTAGCGGCAGAGCACAATGCAGCGACATGGTGGCACATGGAGCACCACAACGCTCAACCCGCGCCAAGCCACACCGCAACACCGCGACCACCACATCATCAGAGTAGCCAAGTGAGAGGAAGAGAACACCACCGGCATGCAGCAACACCAAATCGCCAAACCCTAATCTCTAGAGGAGGGTCGGCACGGCCAGGAGAGAGAGCACCCAACTAATCGAACTAGACCAATTGACACAATGTCGTATGATGCATCGATTACGACCGACGACGGCGACCAGAGTGGGCGGTGCTCATCAAAGTCAGAGGAGAGCGTGGTGGCGCAATCGAATCACCAAAGAGGGGGATAAGAACAAGTCGTGGTCATGCACGTGAAGGAGGAGGTAGGCCAATACACAGCCATCGAATCACCAAAGAGGGGTAGGGTTGAAACCAACCTAGTGGGCTAGGTGGGCCTTGTGGGCCAGATTGGGCTAGCCCATGGGTCAAGCCCATTTAAAAAGAAATAATATGCAAATAAAAATTATAAAATTTCAAAAATACCCTTGTGCATATTTAAGCAATAGAAAAATAAATAAAAATCATAAAAATACATATGGTATCTCTAAATGTTCACAAAAATATAACCCATCCAAGACAAATATTAAGGTTTCCTTATTAGTTAATAAACAAGGACGGAGTATTTAGAAGCATAAATTCCTTTATTGAATTATATAAAACTGGGAATAAATATTAAAAGTAAATAAAAAATCTTTTTTAAGATCCTTAATAAATATATTCCACTAGAAAAATATTACATTTATTATTTCATAAGGTTTTAGGATTTTTAAAGAACTAAGTAAAAGAATTTAAAAATCTTATCCTTTATCAAAATAAAAGGTATGTATTTTATTATATTTATATATCAAAATAGGTTTTTACTTTGTTATACATAACATGTTCAAGATTATTCTAAGAATATATATATATATAAGGCATAGTTTGGCAATGAAGTTTTCTTGAACCTGAAGTATTCCAAAACTACAGTATCTAAGTGGCTAGGCTAGCAATACTTCAGTTTCAGAAAAAGAGGCCTGAAGTTGTTTTTTCAATACTTCAAAAATAGCATGTTTTGAGAGATATTGAAGTATTAATACTACATTTTTTAGTTATAGCTAAACACGTCAAAATATTTAAAACTGTGGTATTTTGAGAAACTATAGTATTGTTGAAATACTTCAAAATACTTTGCTACCAAACACAACTTAACCTTATAAACAAATTTAACATATTAAAGGATTTTTTTAAAACTAAATAATGTGGGTAAAACACACGAAGAAGGGCATTAAACTAAAAGTTAAGTATTGCATGACATTACTATGTATAAATGCATTATTTGCTTCTTTAAATATTGTCCTTACCGGACAATAACGGTATTTTGTAGAAATAGGAGCACAAGGTCAAGTCAAAGCATCTGACTATATTACCTTCGAGTCACAAGGCAAGTTCATAACTTGCTCATGTCCTTTGATGTGTTTACAAAATATTTGAAACTGTTATGATATCACCTATGTTCGAAAAGGAGTCAGAAAAGATTATTTTCATAATAATATAAAGTATCGGTTATCAACCAAGTTGGTGCTAATATATTATTTTTAGCAGTGTAACCTAGAGTTCCATATGCTTATAAGTATGTCAGATAGGACTTAATAACCAAAATGTCATCGGTGATTCTAGTGTTGTATATTTCACGTTATAATGATCTTGCTAGGAACCTAAGACTTATAGTCCGAGGTGTAGATAGTGCATCAAACTTCCTACCTTGCATATAATGAGATTGATGGGCAACATTGTTACTCACTCTTTCCACTAATCCCCTGCTTAGACTCTGAAGATCAAGAAGAAACTCCAATATATGCTACCGATTGCCAAGATGATACTCTCTACAAAGATCCAGATCTTTTTGGTGGAGTTGAAGGAGTGGATTATAAAATCCGCTACGGAATTGAAGGCAATGAGTCAGAGTAGTTAGTATGATAGAAGTAGTATTAAGGTTGAGTTGAGCAGCCTAAAACTCTATAAAATAAGTTGTTGGGCTCTAGTCTTGTTAATTGGTAAGTGCTAGTTGTTGTAAGTTGGTGAGTTCCATAATATTATTTTGGTATTGTAATAATAAGTTTGTATGTATGGTGGACCCGCAATGTTTCTGTTGCCATGATGAGTCCAACATTGGAGCATTTTTTACTTCTTGTTTTTGCATAAGTAGAGTAGGGTTTTTAGTATTTTACCCCATTTGCATGCACCTTTTGTCCTTGTTTCAATAGGATCCCGATTTACCAAGTATCCTATGAACATATCAATTGAGAATATCATATTATACCATAATATAATCTTTTTAAGTGATCAAAGTCATTCAATTGATTTATCTTTGCACCCGGAGGAATTGCTTGCGCTGAGGAGATCACAGGGCGCTTAATGAACAGTGGTATGGGCGGGACCTGCCCGTATCATCCGCCTGTACAACATGGCATTGTGACCGCCTCGTCAAATAATTCCACCTCGCAAAGAAGGATCTGAGATCCGACATTGACAGAAACATCCAGCCACGAAAAACCACACCAGAGAGGGATCTGAAGGAGGAACTCGGGGAAGGGAAAATCCTTGCTGCTCCACGGATCATTAGAAGACAACTTAGCATCCCCTTCATCATCAACCGCTGCATCACCATCACCATCTCTACCCCCATCTTCCATTCATTAGATCTTGTTGTAATTCTAGATTCAATTGTGGTTTGCACTAGATTCATTCCAGTACCTTTATCCATCCATTTGATTATGATGTTGTTGTTGATTTCTTCCATGTGTGAGTAGCTTCCTTCGTTCTTGGGGATATGGAGAATCCCTAGCATTAATATGAAATAAAACAAAGATGATTTATTACTTGTGTATATGATCCATTGATTTATGATGTGTGTTTGATCTCTCCCTTTAGATGGTATGTGTAGTCGGCCACCTATCATTTGCCTCCGGGTCTAAATAAGAGGATAAAACCATTTGGACATGTTTGGAAGCGTGCCCGAAGCTATTGTGACTAGAAGCGCGGCTAGCAACCTGCATGGTCGAAGGGGGAACAAAGAGAGATTCACTAAGCTAATTACGATATCCACGGGGATACCCTTAATTACGGTGGTCTGTATGGGTGACTGCTCTCAGAAATCGCGGTGTTTATTTAGAGATGACCTCATTCTTGGCTCAACAAAGTGACTGCCTACGAGCCTTGTAGTGAAAATCTTATTACAGAACTCTCTCCACACATGTTATGACATAAGAAATAGGTTGTCCTAATTATGATTAATTACAACATGCTAGTGGTGTATCCTACATCCCTGAGAACGGTTTAGCCCTATTTAGTTCAACCACCTTACCAAACACTTTTGTTACTTACTTTCTCTTTACTTGTTTTATTTACTTTTCTGCATTCAACCCAAAAACCTTTCAAACACCCTTTACTTGAAAACAAAGGCAACTTACAAGTTTCCTTTGGTAGATAGTGACGAGGGGTATAAAGACCTTAACCAAATAGCTCTCTATGGGTTCTATTTTGAAACTAGCTACAATCGATATGTGCACTGGCAGTCATCAAGCTATTTTATGGCTTTGTTGCCAGGGAGCTAAGTTTTGGTCTTTGTTCTTAGTTGCTAATTCTATTATTTGTTTTACTAAAGTTGCTTACTATTTTTAGGTAAACACCATGGCTATGCTCGGGCTAATGAATCAGCTCGATGTGGCTGAACACCTAGGGAAATTTAATAGAGGACTTGTCGAAGAATTCCCGAGTGGGGCCAAACCTAAATATGAGGTTAACCCTCGTTTTATTGCTATTATTAAAGATAAAACTTTTGCAGGAGATGATCCATGAGGACCCCTACACTCATCTAATGCATTTTACCGAGTTATGTTGGACACTAAAATTGAGAGTCTAGTCTAATGATGAGTTGAAACTTAAATTGTTTACCCAATCTTTAACCAACACTGCTTTAGCTTGGTATAGAATTTTCCCTATAGAGAAAGTTGACACCTAGGAAAATCTCAAAGGAGAATTGGTATTTCGATTCTTTCCCATGGTAAAGACTTCTGAGGTAAGGAGGGTGATTACGAACTTCAAGAACTACCTAGGTGAAGGCTTGGTAAGGGACTTCAAAAGGTTTAAATATATCCCTAATAAATGTCCCCACCATGATTTACCTGAGTGGTATGTTTTACATATTTTCTATGGGGGACTTAATCAAGAAATTAAACATGGTCTTGATACAAATTCTGGAGCTAACTATAACTAAAGCTTGGGAACTCCTACAATGTATACGCCGAAATAGAAAAACTTGAGGATTCGATTTAGGCAGCGAACGAGGAGTAGAAATTGAATATGATTGTCTCAATGCTTATAAGGAATCCAGTAATATAAATAAACCGCTAATGATCTTCAATTTGATGATGATATTATTATGCAAATCCTTTAGTTGTTTACAGAACACATTGAAGCTCCCAAGAAAGACTGGCTCCAATATACTCCCTCGCCTGAGCCAGTCAAACATGTTGATGTAATAACTACAACTCACATAGAGTCATCGCGGGAGATACCCCTGTATGTTGAACCCCTTCCTTTTCAAAGTACAACGAGAAAACATATGATGGTTCAGCAACTCGAAGATCAACATCAATAAGAAAAAATTTCCTTAAAATGCTAGAAGAAGAAGCACAAGCGAGAAAAACTAATGAGGTAAGTAAAGAGGAGACCGGGGAACCAACAAAAGAAGATATCTTAACCACGTTTGCACATTGCAATGTGATAGAGCTAGATACCGAAGCTTCGCAATTTGTTGAAGGAAAGATAAAAGCTAAAGAAGTTGGTAAACCTATTCTCCCTTGCACTTCACTTTTGGTGGATCTTCTTATTATGGCCTATGTGACATAGGAACAACTGTTAATATAATTCCCTATAACTTTTATCTAAAAATCCAAAACGAACTAGCCCTAGCCGAATTAGAGGATACTAATATGACAATAATGCTTGCAGACAAAACACCCAGAGTTCCTATGGGTATAATTAGAGATGTCCCAATCTATATTAGACCTTACATGTACCCCATTGATTTTGTTTTTCTTGACATGCGTACTGATGTTTATTGTCCAATTATTTTTTGGAAGAACTTTCCTGAACACTGCTAGGGCAAACATTGATTGCAAGAAAGAAACTGTATCTCTCAAGTTCGGTGAAGATAAAATGGAATTTCATTTTTCAAAATTCCAACATAAACCAGCTATTGAGGATTTAGACGAATATGAGTATGGGCAAGAAGAAGAAGGTAATATAATTAATCTTGCCTCTATAGTCATTGAAACTCTCGATGATGATTTAACGAGGAGTTTTGTTGTTAATGATAGTATGCCTCAATATATAGATAAAATTGAAATGGATGATTATCTTGACTCCACACCTGAGGTGGATCCCAGGATGAATCAAAATTATGAAGAACCTATAAGAAAAGGGGGCGAGGAACCTCCAGCCCTTACACTCAAAACCTTACCCAAGGAATTAAAATTTAGGTTTCTTGATGAAACTAATAATTTCCCTGTTATTATAAGTTCTAACCTTGCAGAAAGAGAAGAGGAAAATTTTATGATGGTTCTTAGGATGCATCAGAATGCTCTTGGGTATTCGATGAGTGACTTGAAGGGGATTAGTCCCACGATAGCAACTCATAGAATATTTATGGAAGAAGGAGCTCAACCAGTTGCAGATTTCTATAGATGATTAAAACCTCACATGAAAGAAGAGGTGAGGAAGGAAGTAATACGTCTATTAGATACAGGAATCATCTTTCATGTGGAGGAGAGTGAATGAATAAGTTCTGTTCATTGTGTTCCTAAGAAAGGTGTTTTTACTGTTGTTCAAAATGAACACAATGAGTTGGTACCAACTAGAACTGTTATTGGTCATAGGATGTGCATTAATTATAGAAAACTTAATAAGAAAACTAGAAAGGATCACTACCCTTTACCATTTATAGATCAAACTCTAGAGAGGCTTCCAGTGCATTTTCATTTTTGCTATCTAGATGGTTACTCCAGGTTTTCTCAAACTGCTGTCCACCTGATGATCAACTAATGACGACCTTCACTTATTCTTATGGGTTATATGCTTATAGACATATGCGTTTTGGTCTTTGCAATGCCCCGACCACCTTCAAAAGATGCATGACTGCTATATTTGCTGATTACGTTGAAAGTATTATGGAAGTATTCATGGACGATTTTTTTGTTTATGGAACTTCATTTAATCATTGCCTTCATAACCTTCATAAAGTGTTGCAACGATGTGAAGATACTAACCTAGTCTTGAATTGGGAAAATGTCACTTCATGGTTCAAGAAGGTATAGTACTTGGTCACGAAATTTTAGGTAAAGGTATAGAAAGTTGATAAAGCAAAAATTGAAGCAATAGAGAGGCTTGCCCCTCCTCGATATGTAAAAGGTATTAGGAGTTTCTTAGTCCATGCTAGATTTATAGAAGATTCATTAAGAATTTCTCGAAAACTGCTAGACCTCTAACTAACCTTCTATAGAAGGACATTGCTTTTAATTTTGACGAAAGTTGTCTGACTGCTTTCAACGTATTAAAGCAACCTCTTCTTGAAGCTCCTGTTATAAAACCACCTATTTGGAAGAAACCCTTTGATCTTTTCTGTGAGGCTAGCGACGAAACCGTTGGAGCAATTCTTTGCTAGTATGATGGTGATGAAGTTAATATCATTCATCATGCTAGCCGCACCTTAAATGGTGCCCGAAATAATTACCCCATGGCAGAGAAAGAATTTTTTGCTGTGGTTTTGTCTTGTGACAATTTTAGATCTTATATCATTGACTCTAAAGTAGGGGTGCATACATATCGTATTGGCTTAAAAGAAATTCTTGAAAGAACTGACATTAAGCCAAGGATGATCTATTGGACTCTAATTTTGCAAGAATTTGATTTGAAGATCCTTCAAAGAAAAGAAGAACCAGAGGACGTGCCCATGGACATTAAGGAAATCGAACCACTATTTCATCTTTTTATTGTAATTCAAAAAGCATTAGAAATACGCATCATCGATGTGAAAAGCCATTTACCAAAGAAGTGTCATCCATATGCATACCCTTTTGGACTTTAATTTCTAAAAGAAAATTTACAATTTCTCTTCGCAATGGTATTAGCAATTTATTGCAACCAACCTTGTTTAAAAGAAAAAAGAAAAAGTTGATTCAAGAATTAAAAGGAGACGAAGGTACTCATGTAAACTTATTCTATGTAGATAAATAATATGATAGAAGTATCGATTCATCTTTGTTTTGGATGCTATTTTTCTTTTTATATTTGCATTTTTGCTTTCCCTGTGTTTTCTTAAGGATACCACCAGTCTTGCGAGACTGGTACGGGCGAATGATACGATCGGACATGCGCGTACTAGTGCTCGTTAAGCTGCCAGTAGTCTCGATGTATTTTCAAGGGTATTGGTATGACCATGTCGCACGGGCACATCTACCCATAAAACAGGTCGTTATGTTCCCTGCGTTCTCTCGTTCGCTTGGTTTTCACTTGTATCTACAAGAAGAGAGAGAAGGCGGTAACCGCCAGTACGACCGGGCCGTATGGGCGGGTCTCATCCATACCACTTGGTCGGTTGACTTCTTACTGACTTTAGAAGGACGAGTTTTGGGACAGATACCTGGTACATGCGCGCCGTCCGCCCGTACCAGTGATCGTTATGGCTTCTTTTTCTTCCTTTTTTCTCCTTTTTTCTTCCTTTTTGTTGGGATTATTTTCTTGTACGCCCCTTTTTCTTCTAGTACGAGTTTTACTTTGTTCCTAACCCTTCTTAAGCCTACCTATAGGCCTTCCTCCCTCTTATATCAACAAATCCAATCTTCTTGTTCCAGTTTCAGGCAAAGACAAACCTCTTGGCCTCATGGATCCTTCGTGTGATAGCTTCCAGATTTCCTTCATTGAAGCCGCTGATCAAGAAGCTCAAGGCCTAAGCCCAAAGAACAAGAGGTATGCTTATGACTCCGGTGATGAGGATAATGGTAAGGAATTTGAGATCTTCATGGAGCAAACAAAGAGAGGGTGGAAGTAGCCAGAATATCTGGCTATGGTGAGGCCTGAAGGTGAAGAATAAGCAAATAAACCCCAAGGGGTGCACAAAGTCTCAAGTTCATCTCCACCAACTACACTTTACCCAATCGTAAGAAAGCTAACCGAGCTGATGTAGGAACTTATCAGGAGACCATGGCACACACTTCTACAATAAAGAATATTACCATGAATGTGCACATGAGTGTGAAGCCCCAAGAAGATTGGGAGTTCAAACTTATGGATGTGCCCATCCTCCCGCATGTTCCAAAAACATAACAACATCTTCGCAAGATTGAGAAGGATCGTAAGGAAGAACTCATGCATCGAGAGATTGTGCGCAAGCATCTCTTAGATCTTGAAAGCAAGAAGGAACTCATTGACGTACTAAATAGGGTCATAGAAGGGATGTTATGCTTGTGTTGAGATCTACAAAAGAGTCTTCATCGCATATCTTCACTAGAGGAAACAAACAAAAAACTTCGTGCGGCTGTCTCCAACAACACTCCTTCTCCTTGAAGAACGCCATGGTATCGAATAATCGCAAGGGATTATTTGATCCCACCGTCTTGATGCCAAGATTGGGGGAGATCTATAACACCTTGTAATCTGTCTTCCAGTTGTATCATTTTTACTTTACTTCATGCATGTTAGGATTTTAATTCAAGAGCTTTGCATTAGTTGCTTCATCTTCAAGTTCCCCTTTGTTCAAGAGAAGAATTATATCCGTTGATTTTCAAGACTATATGATATTTGAAGTTATCCTTTTATTCATGATTATTATATTAGATGATTGAATTAGGTTGAGTCTTATGATACTTGTACAACTGTTATGATTTTAGGGTCTTCCACACCAATAAAAGTATTGATTAAATTATCATAATTAAAATCTTGGTAGCATATTATAGTCACAAGTTTGGGTTATAAAATCCATAAAAAGTGAGAATGATCACACTGCTGTGCTATTTAAAAAAAGAGAATGAAGAGAATAAATAAGAACAAGAAAAAAAATTAGATATCAAGAAAAAATTCAAGGCAAAAGATAAAAGTACAAGCTTGAAAAGAACGAGAAAAATAAAAAATAGAAAAATAAAAAGAAAAAGAGATGATCATGAATCTTTATTACTGAAATCAAGTGATCAACCATTTTAACTTTATGATTATATAATATGTTCAATCACTAATAGCTTCTTATAATTACATTGATGCAAAAAGGTGTGGAAGCCTCTAAGTCATGTGATGTGTAAAGGTGTGCTAAAGCTCCCGATGTAACTCTATATCCGATATTGTACTCTTGTTTTAATTTTTGCATCATTTATTGTAACGACTTGTGCCTCATAAACATGATTATCTTGTTCATAAGCCACCATCTTGCTCGGGGAAGAGCAAGAGTCTAGCTTGGGGAGTTCATGAGTCCAAAATTGGAGCATTTTTACTTCTTGTTTTTGCATAAGTAGAGTAGGGTTTTTAGTATTTTCCCTTGTTTGCGTGCACCTTTTGTCCTTGTTTCAATAGGATCCGAATTTACTAAGTCTATTCTGAACATATCAATTGATACTATCATATTATAATGTAATATGATATTTTTAAGTGATAAAAGTCATTTAATTGATTTATCTTTGCATCCGGAGGAATTCATTGCACTGAGGTGATCACAGGTCGCTTAACAACTAGTGGTACGGGCAGACCCGCCCGTACTGTCCTCCCATACGACATGGAATTGTGATTGCCTCGTCAAATACTTCCACCTCGCAAAGACGGATCTGAGATTCGACATTCATATAAACCTCCAGCCATGAAAAACCGCACCAGAAAGGGATCTGAAGGAGGAACTTGGAGAAGGGAAAATCCTTGTTGCTCCACGGATCATTGGAAGACAACTCATCATCCCCTTCATCATCAACCACTGCATCACCATCACCATCTCTACCCCCATCTTCCATTCATTAGATGTTGTTGTAATTCCAGATTCAATTGTGGTTTGCACTAGATTCATTCCGGTACCTTTATCCATCCATTTGATTATGACGATGTTGTTGATTTCTTCCATGTATGAGTAGCTTCCTTCGTTCTCGGGGAGATGGAGAAATCCTAGCATTATTATGAAATAAAATAAAGATGATATATTACTTGTGTCTATGATCCATTGATCTATGATGTGTGTCTGATCTCTCCCTTTAGACGGTATGTGTAGTCGGCCACCTATCATTTGCCTTTGGGTCTAAAGAAGAGGGTAAAACCATTTGGACATGTTTGGAAGCGTGCCCGAAGCTATTGTGACTAGAAGCGTGGCTAGCAACCTACATGGTCGAAGGGGGAACAAAGAGAGATTCACTAAGCTAATTACGATATCCACAGGGAGAACCTTAATTCCGGTGATCTGTATGGGTGACTGCTCTCAGACATCACGGTGGTTATTTAGAGATGACCTCATTATTGGCTCAACAAAGTGACTGCCTGCGACCTTGTAGTGAACATCTTATTACTGAACTCTCTCCACACATATCATGACATAAGAAATAGGTTATACTAATTATGATTAATTACAACATGCGCTAGTTGTGTATCCTACATCCTCGAGAATGTTTTATCCCTATTGATTTCAACCACATTTCCAAACACTTTTGTTACTTGCGTTCTTTTTACTTGTTTTATTTACTTTTCTGCATTCAACCCAAAAACCTTTCAAACACCCTTTACTTGGCAGCTTACAAGTATCATTTGGTAGATGGTGACAAGAGGCATAAAGACCTTAACCAAATAGCTCTCTGTGGGTTCAATACTCTTCTTTTGAAACTAGCTTGTAGTGTCTCTCCAACGCGGACATCGGGGATGCTTGGCACCCCCTATTTGTTCGGTAGTGGGCACGAAGGTGTTCTGGCCTCAACATCAATGCAGAAACCTGCTGATATGGGCACAAAGCACACACAATCATTTTTTACCCAGGTTTGGGCCGGCCTTCGGCTAACAACCCTATGTCCTGATTTGGTGTTTTATATGGGGTGGATAGATGTAAAAGGCGATGATCTCAGTGGTGCCGGGGATCCACTTTCTCTCTAGCTTCTACACCCCCAGACTTGCTCTCTTTCACTTCCCTTCACCTTCTCTGGCATGGAGAGGGGTCTCAGCTCTCTCCTTTTCTCTCTCAAATACTCACGGTGCGTATGTATTTATCCAGCTAGGTGGTTGTCCAAAACCCCCCTCTCTCTAGGGCTAAGTGCCTCCTTTGATACTACAAGGGGTCACTACAAGAGCTGGTGTGGAGAACTATCCCGGGGAGTTCCTGGGCTCAATCGTGGTGCGCCACGTGGTCTTCAAGCAGATGGGCAATGCCCGTGGCCAATGGATGGCCATGGGCGGTTGGCAGGTGCACTTTATGTCCCCAAAGCTGTGCCCGACGTGCCTTGTCAGGCTTGGTTGACTTCTGCTCCTGGGCCACGCCTGAATCTGGTGGGGTGGTCTTCTGGTCCTTCTAGGGTCTAGTCGAGGCTTCTCCTCAGCTCTGCTATCCCCCACTTGCGCCCTTGTCCTCCTTCCGAGGTAGCCCCCGGAAGGAGGGCTTGGACTACACCTCGCACGTCCTTGTCCTTTTATCCTCGTCCAAGCCTGGCTGCCGGGTCGTGGCTTGTCTTGCAGTGTTCGTCGTATCTCGTAGGCACCTACACCATAGCCGACACTTAGTATCCATAGGCTCATCATATCAGACCCATACCTGCGTGGAGCGCATGGTGCCCGCGTTCCCGTGACGCTCCCATCGTTTTAGTATTGAGAGTGCTAAGCCACTGACCGGTGTGTCCTGGCCCACACGCTACGACGCAATGTGAGGTTCCCTTGATCCCATCGTGCCGACAAAAGCCCCTGGGCATGGGCTGAAAATTGTTGATGATGCCTCTGAAGCTTGCAGCGACTTGACGAGGAGGTCGTTGCCGGGCTTCGCCCTAACATCGTGTGGGCCCAATCCATGCTGCGGGTCACGCGATATGACTGGACGCCATGCCTCCATACTTCGCAAAATTGGCATGTGCACTCATGCACTCGAGTGATTGCGGGACTGTCGGGTCATGCCTCGGTTTTCACGACAACCTTCATTGACTGCATCTGCTTCGGTACCTGCAACATAATGTAACAGAGGGGCACGATACTTTCCCTCCCACGAACCAGAAAGGTGGGCATCAATCGCTCCCCTTACTTTTGTTATAAAAGGGAGGGCTGGTGCGAGGCTGTGGCTCATTCTCCACATCTCCCGCAACCTTCCCCTTCCAACTGCTTGCTCGGTCGCGAAGGCGATGGCGTCAGGCAACTCCGGTAGTCGCTACCGTGACGATGATCCTCCTTCCCCTAGCGGCGAGATGGCTTCGGTTCCTCCCAAAGGTTCGCGGCGCGGGCGCAGGCGCCGGCATCGGGGCTGTCGTGGCGCCTCCGCAGCTGGCATAGATCTTCTGCAGCAGAACGCTAGGGCCCCACTCCGCCAGGACCGTCGGGGAGGCGGCGGCGGAAGGGGAGGTTCCCCTGTGTGTCATTCTCCATCCCCTGCCCCAAGGCACGGACGCGGCCGACCTCGCCGGGGCCGCTACAGATGACGGGATCCTGATAGGTACTCTCCTCCCCCGTTGCTCCATAGCGGGGAAAGTGATGATTACACGACGGGCCTCATCGGCTTCGAGTTCCTTGTCTTCCTCTCGGTGAACTTCAAGTGGTGGTTGCGCCTGCCAGATTTTTTCGTTGAGGAGCTCCGAGATAACCCCTCATGCGAGCTCTGGATGCACGAGGCCAGCGGTGACTAACCCATCTGGGAGTTGCAGAAGTGGGTGGATGGCATCGATAATCTATACTTGTGCGACGGGTGGCAGGACTTCATGGCCCGCTACAAGCTGAAGGTTGGCGACACCCTGGATTTCCGCTATCGCAGTGGGGGCCGCTTGTTGATGAAGATATTCGACAACACCCTCTGCCGCCGCAGCTACTATCCGCTACTCGTTTATGACTCTGATCTCAGAGACGCCTGAAGGTGGCTAGGCGACGCATGGAGCAGGTGATGTAGTCACGCACGAGGTGGAGGGACGCTGTGGGCTCCCCCCTCGCGTGAGCGACTTACCTTCCTCTCCTTCCACCCGGAGTCTTCCCCAAGCCAGTTGGTGCATTATACGTTTCACAAGTGTAATGTCGATTGAACATTGTGAATGAAGTTTATCGTTGCCTTCGTGTCATTTTCCTCTTTTGCCTTGTCGCATTTATATGTGCCCTTGGTTCGTGCATCCCTTAGTGTCTTGGCGCCACCATGGGGTACGTGGGGCGTCGTTCATCTCCTCCGGCGCTTCGCTCCCGCTCTTCAAGTTTCAGCCTTGCGGTCGACCCTCGCCTTGCTTGCGGGGCCGTCCGTCCTCGAGATTCGTGTGATCTTGCTGCTCCCATCTGCTGGTGTGTTTACTTCCTTGGCCCTGCTAGGACCCTGGATTGGTCCTCTTTCTTTGCTTATCCAACCTTTTCTTATCCTAAAACACAAATGAACACACATTACGACATCTTACCCATGCCTTAGGTTTAAAACAGGGTGTCGTGCGCTTGATCAGGGCGCACGGTGTTGCCAACTCGGGGGCCTAACATGGGAGGTGTGTCTTCGTGATTTAGTGCTCATCTCCAATGCCTTGAGCACACCACTCATACCTCAGAGCGAGTCATGAGAGTACAGTGTTTCCTGGCCTGGCAGTCTCGTTACCCATTTTAGGCCAGGCGTGAGGGGTGTGTCTATGCAATTTAGTGCTCGTTGACAACACATAGAGCACAATGCTCATACCTCAGAGCAGGTCATGAGGATACGACGTTTCTTGCGTTGACATGCTTCGTTACTCACACCCACTATCGAGAAAGATCCAAAGGAATGAAAAATCTTGAAAAAGGCTTGAAAAATGAAAACAGGTGAAAAAAATGAGAACAACGGGTTCTCATTCCAAGACGGGGCAACCCCCAAGTTACAAGCGGTTTACGCATAGGAGGGCCATGCCATATACACTAGTATTCAACACAGTTGTTGGGAGCACTATGCTCACTCCCGGGCTTTCATTTTCCAGGGGAACCTCCACTCACACTCGGGCTTTTGGTTGCCGGGAGCACTACTCACTCCTAGGCTTTTGGTTGTCGGGAGCACTACTAACTCTCGAGCTTTTGTTTGTCAGGAGCACTACTCACTCTTGGGCTTTCATTTGCCGAGGAACCTCCACTCACACCCGGGATTTTGGTCGCCGAGAGCACTAATCACTCCCGGGCTTTCAATTGGTAGGGTGGATGCGAGAAGTTTTCAACTTACTCGGAGCGCCACCAGTACAAGAGTTGTCATTGTAAATAGGTTCCGGAAAGGGTCGCATCCTTTTCTTGGGCGATCCGGAAATATGGGCGGAAGGTTGGTCCGAATCAAAAAGAGAGTCGGTGGTAGTTACGGGAAAAGCGGTGGTTGCTGGTTTGAATAGCTGTTCAGAGCAAAGCACATCGTCCCTCACATCACCTTTGATGGTCAAGGTCCCCCACGAGGAGGGAAGCTTGAGAGAGTTATAGGCATTGCGGGAGACCACCATGAATTTTGCTAAGGTAGGGTGCCCCTATGATGCCGTTATACGACAGGGCAATGTCCGCAACATCAAAGATGATGTTTTCAGTGTTGTAGTTGTCTTTTGTGCCGAATTTGACTGACAGTTCATCTTACCCCACAACTGAGTAGCTCCCGGGTTTACACCCAGGAAAAACCCAGCAGGGGATAATTGATCCTCCATGATCGGGAGCTTGTCTAGCAATTTTGCTTATAGGATGTTGAGGCAAGCCCCTCCATCCACCAGCATCTTGGTGAATTTGACGTTCTTTATGATGGAGAGACCACTAGGGGTAGCATACCGACCCCGGCGATGCGGTCCGAGTGATCTCCCACATCAAAAGTAATCGGCATGTGAGACCATTGAAGTGGCCGCTTTGCCTTCGGTCTGGGCTATGCGGCACATAGTTCATGGAATAAACTCTTAAACTCCCAAGGGAAGTTATGGCGTAAGCCCCCCCGTGCGCGCATGCGCAGTACTAGGCATGTGGGTACTGTTCGCACCCGTAGTCATCATCGTCCTGATCGACTGCTGGGTTGTTGCCGCGTGGTTAAGGGTCTGTGTTGCCCCGGCCCCCTCCACACTCTGCTCTTGATTCAGATCCGCCGCCTCCATCTCCCCCTCGTGTTGTGCCCATGTTGCCCCCACGTCCTCCTGCGGGGGCGCATGGGCTAGGCGGGACTGGGAAGTCCTTTGCATGATGGTTGGCTTTGTTACAGCGGTAACAGTTCCCAAAGGTACTGTTAGCTCCTTTCTCAGCGATGCACCTCTTCTGTCCCTCTATATATCCGAGGATGGAGTGGCAGTTCTGAGCATCGTGTTTGTCGGATTCGTGCACAGGATACCACTTCCCCGTGGCGGGCTTGGAAGCCGCCACTTGTTCCTCTGGTCTGGTCTTCTTCTCAGACCCGGCAGGAGCACTAGGCTCTACAGCCAAAGCCTGAAGAAGGCCCCTCTTATGGAGACATTCTTCTTCAGCTACGCTTCCTGGGTCCGCCACTCCTACGGCTTCTCGAGAAGCGTCCTCGGGCGCAAGGCGTCCTTCCTCCGTTAGTGAGCTGTCCACAACTCATGGGTGTTCTTGACAAGATGCATGTTGAGTTCTTTGCGCATCTTGTTTTCATGCACATTCATGGTGAATGCGCCAATAATGGCAGCGTTCTTCGCCTCCGGGATGGTGTGTGTGATCTATGAGAATCGCAACATGAAATCTTGCAGCTGCTCGCCCTTCCCCTGGACCACTTTGTGGAGCTGAATGAGCATTCTAGAGTGCTTGAAGCCTCCCTGGAACACACTCACGAAGCGAGTACACAACTCAGACAAGGAGCGAATGGACTCCATAGGTAGGTGCATGAGCCAGGACAAGGAGCAAATTGACTCCTTCAGGGCCATCAGAAACCAATTGGTCATGAACTTCTCATCAGCACCTGCTTCCACCATTGTAGTGGAGTAGATGGCAAGGAACTCCTTTGGGTTCGTGTTTCCTTCAAAATTGACGGGGACGATGGGGTAGAACTTTGGCGACCACGCCACCTACCGAAGGGCAGCAGAGAAGGCGGGATAGCCGCTTCCATATCCCAAAGCCATATTTCCCGCCTCAGCCGTGCCCCGCAGGGTAGGGATGAACGCACCCACAGCTTGCTGGTGCAGCTGCAATAGGTAATCTCGAACTAGCACCTCGTTCGCCATGGCAGAATTGCCCCGGCATCCTTCGGTGTGCATGTGTGCGGGGTCAGCAGATGACCCCACAGAAACGTGGTCTTGCTCCGTAGGCCTCGGGGATCCAGCCCCCAAGTGTCCTACAGCATGGTCGCTGATTCTCCTTCCACGGTCACGAGGTCCGGCAGCCCCGGCATCGGGGCAACATTTCGGGAACACAACCTCAGGATAGGGTTTTGCATGGGCCTTGCGGTGGTGGCGGGAGCGCTCTCCAAGGTCCTAGGTTGGACTGGGAACAAGCGCAGGCAGACTCCTGGTGTAGCCTGATAAACTCTAGCTGCACATCTAGGTCATCCCTCCATGTCGCATACTCTGCCATCCCAGGAGTCGGTGGGTGCCAAGCTATTGCGCGGGTAGCAACGACTACTTCCCCCAAGGTTCGGTTCCTAGATAGGTGATATTGGGGTTGGCGGCTAGTACTTGGTGTGGTGCGATGAGTCTCGGCGGGAGCCGGGGCCGCCGCACGGTGGGCTGACGCTCGATGCTTCGGCTCAGGGTCGGCTCCTTCGGCCCCAGCCGGTGCATCCCCTTTTGGAAAATTCCCCCACCGGCGGCGTCTCCTACGCCACCGGAGATATCAACTTGTAACATCCCAAAAATCATGATTTCAAAGTTTTCATATCATTCATGCATTCATAATCATTTTAGGATCATTTTCATATAAGATTTCAAAAACAGAAGCATTTGAGGTCTATTATTTTATGTAGATAACGCAGTGGCTTTATTTCTACTCTTTAAAATTGAGTACACTTGTTTAAACCAGAAAGGATTTGAACATAGGTTTGATTTATATTTCCAAAGCTTGGTCAAAAAATTTCAAAACAAAATATGATTTTAAAACCATTCATAAGCCTAATATAAATAAATGATTAAAGCATGATTTATTTCTAAAATCCGTTGGGCCAAGGTATTTTTGAGTGAACAACATTGTTCTATAGTTAAATATGTGAAAGGACCACTTTACAAAAAATCAGAAAGGATTTGAGTTCAAACACATTTAAAATCATTTGAAAAAGATTCCTGGAAAATCAATCAGAAAAGGAAAAAGGGAAAAGAAATGAAAAAGGGCCGGCGCCACTTATTCGGCCCAGTAAGAGATGCAGCCCACCCGGGTTTTCCCCTCTCCTCCTGTTTCTCACCTCTCCCGCACTCACCCCCTCGATGAGCAACCGGCCCCGCAACCACGTCATCTCGTCGTTCGCAATCACCGCGCGACGACCCTCTCCGCTGTTACCTCCCCGCAGTGGCGCCGCGATTAAACTCGGCTTAAATTCCATTGATGCAGCGCGTGATCCTCGCCCCTGCTCCGGCTACTTAACCCTCACCCCTCTGTGACCATTTCCCCTCACTCAGCACCCCCACTCCGCCACCAGGCTGCCCATATTTCGCAGAACTCCGCCACAGTACCGACGATCTCCGGCGGTGAATTCCGGTGAGCACTCGCCGCCCCTTGCCTTCTAGTCTTGCTAGTATGATCACTGCAACATTGTGCATCCTTTAACACCACTGGTGTGTGCTGGGACCACCCAGAACCTCGCCAATGTCGACGACTGCGCGTGTCCGACAAAGCCATCAACTCCGACGAGCTCCCCTGGTTAGTACTGACCGCGCCTTTCCCTCTCGTTGACACTCGCGTGACCAGCATCATCTTGCGCATCTGACCCACTTCTTCTCTTGCCTTGGCATGACCTGTACCCCCGCCAGCGACAACGAACAGAAGCGGCCGTCGCCAGAAGGAACTACGACGAGCAATCCCCGTCGACCTTGAGCGCCCCTTCGCCAACCAAGCACACTTTGAGCATCAGCGACGCACGGCGAACTCGGTGAGCTATTTCTCTCTCTCCCACGCTTCCTATATCGTTGGCACCGTCCTCGTCTGACCGCGCCGCCGCCAGCCACCGTCGCGCGCCACCCATCTTTGGCCAAACGCCTGTGCGCCGTTAGATCTAGATCCAACGCATTTGATAGATGACTTAAGCGAAGCGGTATGTTTAGATCTGAGTCGTGCGATGCACTTTTAATCTAACGATCCATAGATCCTGATCCGCGTGAACCGGTACCGTCCAATCAGGAGCTGCCGCGTGGCTAGGGTTTAGATTTAAAATCTGAAATTAGATTTATTAGATGTTCAAACTTGCAAAATTCATAACTTTTGATCCACACGTCCAAATTTTGCAAATTTTATAGCAATGGAATCAGGAAAAAGAATTCTATCCAACCATGTACTTTTTTTAATGAATTGCTTATGTAAACTTAGTTGTTTTTGCAGAGACATTTGTAAGCTTATTTTGTGTATAAAAATTAGTTGGAAAATGTTTTAATGGACAAATAAAGTTTATTTGATGTGTAAATGTTTAGTTTATTGATCAGTACTATTTTACTTGTCTTGTGGGGTTTAGAAAATCATCACATGTCATTTGAATGCATTCATATATTTTTTCTTGTTTATTTTGATGTGTGAAATTGGTGCTATCATTTTATGTGTAGATTTTGGTGCTAGTGGTGATTGTGACTGCGAGGATTGTTGTTACTCCCCCAACTACCAAGGAAAGTGGTACTTAATACTTTTGTCCCAATATTTTGACTTTGCATTAGAAATATTTCGTATAGGGCTTGCATGATAATTTTTGCTAAGTATCTATATGCTATGCTTGGGAAATCCTAGTAGTTGTAGAATTGTTAGAATTTTATCTAAGTTAAGATACTTACTACTGCCATGCTTAGCCTAGCTAGTAGCAACCAAGGGTGGATTATATACACATGCTATGGAAAATATTTCTAAGTCTTTGACTTATGTTTTGCTTAATAAAACAACTAAGTTTATGAAACACCTGGGTGGAATGGTGGATTGGTTTATGTTGAGTGGTTACACAAGGCCAGGGGACTGGTGAACCTTGTGTATCTCACTTGTGGAATGCCACCCAAGAAAAAAGGGATTTGAGATGCCATATGTTAAGAAGCTTCTAGTGCAGCCACATGGCATTATGGGCTCTGCCTGGATCATATAGGTTGCAATAACTTAGCCATTTGTACAGTTGGTGGTAGTGGGTGATAGGTTGGAACACGTCCATTTGGTCTAAGGGAAGGCTTCTGAAAGGTCCTGTCTTGGTGAAAATCAAGTCTTGTGGGGAAAGTGCACCACCTCTGCAGAAGTAAGAAACTAAGTACTTAGCCGTGTCCCCGGTAATGGACAATTTGAGAATCAAGACATGGAAGCTATCAAGAATCTCCTCATCCCAATTTTCTAAGTTAAAACTTGTGGTTGAACAAGGGTGAAGGTTCACAAATTTCTATTAGTGGTTCCTTGGGAGTTTTTGCCAAACAAAAACTTAGTGTTTTCAACTGATAGGTAAAACCTATTTTGAGCAAAGCAAGCCTAAGATACACTTAGCCAAACTCATGTAGAAGTTAGATACTATTGTTATACTAAGGTATCACTTGCCAATAGTATTCCAATGTATTGACCCACTATGGCTGTAACTTGTAATGTTGCAGGTTACTCTGATGAGGATTAGGGTTATGAGTCTAGACTCAACATGCTTGCCTATGGCACATGAAGATGAAGACTTTATTTATATTGTTATGATAAACTTTTGTACTAGCCTATGGCTATGGAGTTGTAAAAGACTATGTTATCTCTGGAATGACGTTGTAATAATGACCTTTGTTTCTGTGTACTTCATCTTAAACTATGGATGCTAGCATTTGATCCAGGGACTAGCATTGCAATCACAGGGACCTTTACCTTTATAAAGGTGGGGTCTTACACAACTCCACCGACGGCGCCTCTTGCATCGCCGAGAAATAGGTACGTGTGCGACACCTCCTAAGTCACCTGGCGGGGGTACTTCTTGTGCAGCTGCGGCTCCGACGGCATGCTCGCCTCCTTCAACCACGGGATGTGGTTGGGTCACGGTGGTGCAGCTGTGCTTAGCCCTGGACGCGGGTTAGGTTGATACATCGTAAACGTATCTATAATTTTTGATGCTCCATGCTTGTTTAGTATCAACTTTGTTATGTTTTGTCTACACTTTGAGGTATTTTTATACATTTTCTGGGACTAACCTATTAACAAGATGCCACAGTGCCAGTTGCCTGTTTTCTGTTGTTTTTGGTTTTAGAAAGCTAGTAAGGAAATATTCTCGGAATTTGACGCGACAAAAGCCAAAGTCAATATTTTACCGGAGCAAAGACGGAGTCAAAAGGGCAGTCGAAGGGGGGCCATGAGGTGGCCATACCCTAGGGCCGCGCGTCCCAGGGGGCGCCACAAGGTGTGGGGCCCTCGGGCGCCCACCGACCTTGTCCCTTCGCCTATAAAGTCACCCTGATGCATAAACCCTAACGACCCGATCAAATCTACACAAAACAGTCCGGAGCCGCCGCCACCATCGTCCCTAGATCGGGGGGATTTGAGGCTCTTCCCGGTACCCTGCTGGAGGGGAGATATCATCCCGAAGGCCTTCTTCATCACCATGCCATCCTCCCGAGTGATGCGTGAGTAGTTCACCCTTGGACTATGGGTCCATATAGTAGCTAGATGGTTGTTTCTCCTCCTTTGTGCTATCATTTTTAGATCTTGTGAGCTCCGTTCATGATCAAGATCATGTATTTGTAATCATACATGTTGTGTTTGTGGGGATCCGATGGATATTGAGATACTATGTCATATTGATTATTGATTCTATTATGTCTATGTTATTTGTGATCTTGCATGCTCTCCATTGTTAGTAGCTTTCTTGGCCAAGTGGATGCTTGCAACTCCAAGAGGGAGTATTTATGCTCGATAGTAGGTTCATGCCTCTAGTAATCTGGGGAAGAGATAGAAATCTGTAAGGTTGTAGATGTGTTGTTGCTACTAGGGAGAAAACAACAATACTTTGTTCATGGAACAATCGTATTGTTTACTTTACACACATTTCTTAATGCAATTATTTGTTGCTTAGTTAATATTGACTCCCTATCATTTTGATAGACTGTCAATGTGCGAACATATGGATGTGATCTTGGGGTTCAGATGATAACCTGAAGGTGGATTATTAGTCATAGTTGCAGTTGGATTACGTTCTATGTATTTTGTTGTAATGCCCAATCAAATCTCGTAGGATTCAAGATGTCTAGTATATGCATTGTTATGCTTTCTCAATCTGTCAATTGCCCCGCTATAATTTCTTCACCCAACATGGTACCTATCTTAAGGAGAACACCTCTAGTGAACTGTGGACCCCTGTCCAATCTTTATCATTGATACATCATCTATTGTTATTGTTTACTTTCTTCAAGCAATCACTATCTTCCACACTATATGCTTAATCCTTTTTTTTAGCAAACCAGTGAGATTAGCAACCTCACTGTAAGTTGGGGAAAAGTATTGAGTTTGTGTTGTGAAGGTTCCAAGTTGTTAGCAACACCTTGGAGTTGTTCCTTGCTCCTATTGGTTCGATAACCTTGGTTTCATAACTGAGGGAAAACTTGTTGCTGTGTTCATCACACCTTGCTCTTTGGGTTTCCGAATGAGGCTCTACAGTCAACTGAGCCACATCAGGCGTCTACGATGGTGTTCGTGCGTCGTGCATGAGGCTTGGCATCCAAGCCCCCAATTGTGGGAAGGGCGTGGGAGCGAGTCCGTGCAGCATGCGAGTCCACCATTGCAGGGACGGTCCCGGTGCCAGATCCTCTCCGCGGATCCATGGATGGTGATGGGATAGTCGATGTCGATGCTAGAGACATATATGAAACAGACGTTGCTAATGACGTCGATGATGATGCGAATGTCGATGACGAAGCTCACGAAGCTGTTGACGCTGAAGCTGATTGTCAAAACTGAAAACACGAGAACCTCCTACCTGGTGCTCCATATGTCGTGTTTCGCTAACACGGACATCGAGGATGCTTGGCACCCCCTATTTGTTCGGTAGTGGACACGAAGGAGTTCCGGCCTCAACGTCGATGCAGAAACCTGCTGACGGGCACAAAGCACACATGATCATTTTTTACCCAGGTTCAGGCCGCCCTTTGTCCTACTTTGGTGGATTATCTGGGGTGGATAGATGTACAAGGAGATGATCTCAGTGGTGCTGGGGAGCTACTTTTTCTCTAGCACCCCCTAGACTTCCTCTCTTTCACTTCTCTTCTCCTTCTCCGGCATGGAGAGGGATCTCAACTCTATCCTTTTCTCTCTCAGATACTCACGGTGCGTATGTATGTCTCCGGCTAGGTGATCATCATCCAACCCCCCTCTCTCTAGGGCTAAGTGCGTCCTTTTAGACTACGAGGGGTTACTACAAGAGTTGGCATGGAGCACTATCCCGGGGCATTCCCGGACTCAATCGCGGTGCGCCACGCGGTCTTCAAGTAGATGGGCGGTGCCCATGGCCAATGGATGGCCATGGGCAAAGCGCAGGCACACTTGATGGCCGCGTGACGGCCCTGACCTGTCACACCTCCCTGCGGCGCGACAACTCCATGATCATGTCCAACGGAACTGGCGCGTCACATGTTCCCAAAGTTGTTCCCGACACACCTTGTCAGGCTTGGTTGACTTCTACTCCCGAGTCGTGCCTGGCCCAGGTGGGGTGGTCTTCTGGTCCTTCTAGAGTCCAGTCAAGGCCACTCCTCGGTCCCGCTGTCACCCACTTGGGCCCTTGTCCTCCTTCCGGGCAGTCCCCGGAAGGAGGGCACGGACTGCACCTCGCACGTCCTTGTCCTTTTCTCCTCTTCCAAGCCAGGCTAGCGGGTCGTGGATTGTCTTGCAGTGTTCGTCATATATCATAGGCACCTACACCATAGCCGACACTTAGTATCCATAGTCTCATCATATCAGACCCATACATGCATGGAGAGCACGGTGCCCGTGTTCCCGTGGCGCTCCCGTCGGTTTAGTCTTGAGAGTACCGAGCCACTGACCGGTGGGTCTTGGCCCACGTGCTATGGCACAATGTGAGGGTTCATCGATCCCATTACTCTGACATATCTACAATCAATCTATGCACTTGCAGTCATCATACCACTCTAAGGGATGTGATATTGTGGGGTGGGTCTTCCGGTATATCATGTCAACGACTTGCGTACTACAACATGCAATGCTATGTTGGGTAACCACAACCTCGAACCACAAATTGGTAATTACCCTTAGAGAACAGTGTGACAATGAGCTAATTCTTCTTAATCAACGTGAAATTCACACACATGCGTGTATGCCAAACTTGAAGTGTTAGGTAAGTGTTTCTACCGACAGATTCTTCCCACTTAAGTACTTGGTTAGAAAACACTAGAAGCAGGGACCTATGGTTCTTCATCTAGATCAAGCTCAGCAACCACATCATTTTCCATATTAACTTTATCAGTTAGGATATCCTCTTCATTTGCACCAAACCCTTATGAAAGGGCATTTCTCTCTATAATTGTGTTTTGATGATTGATAACAACACAAAGATTTTCTAACCATGTGTTAAGATGATTTCAGTTAAAATATGGTGAAAAGCACAAGACAGTGTTTGTTCCATCAAGAGCCGAAAAGATCGTTGAAGCGTAGTCTTAGGGCCCCTTAGCTTTATTTACTAGTTTATTAGGGACCCCAAACTATCAAGGAGGGTTACTCAATGGAAGGTGTGTGGGTTTACCATTCTTTCCATAGCCCAAATTATTTCTCCATAGCCTTCCTATTTCCGCAGCAGTGGAATCCTCCCAAGGATGTGCTCCTGATGTCCTAAGACCGGAGACTCCGGGGTTTGACCCCGGAGATTCCGGGGTGCACACCACGGACACTCTAGAGTGTAGCTCTGGCTCAGTCTCCGGCCTGGTTTAACAGAGGCCTTCCCGGGCAAACCGGAGACTTTCCCGAAGACTCCGAGGTCTGCACCCTAGAGACTCTATGGCTCGTCTTCTGCCCAGTCTCTGGCCTAGATTAACAAAGGCTCTCCTGGGCACACTAGAGACTGTCTCGGAGATTCCAGCCACCCCGGAGACTCCGAGATGCGCACCCCGGAGACTCTGGCCAAGGTGGACTCCAATGGCTATTTCTTGGGAGCACCTAATATACCTGTCTTCTACCTCCAGCTAGGTTGACGACTTCCACTCTCTCTCCACCATTCTGCTGAGCTCCAAATCACCTAGATCTCCTTCCCTAGACAATATAACTTGATGCCCTTTGGGGAATCAAGGTAGGAGGCCTATATATGCACTTCCACCGAAGGGATTCGAAATCCCCCACTTTCCATTGAGTTACTTGTTACTCTTGGGTTGAGAAACCCTAGTCGTAAGAAGAAGTCGTCCCCAAGCTCATCCTTGTGTGTAAGAGCTTGTGGTCGAGTTGGGAGCCTCCAACTCAGTTGTGGAGAAGTGCCCTAAGGTGTTGTAAAGGTTTCGGTCATTGCCTTCAAGGCCACCATATAGTGGATCATGTGCTTTCCTTGTGGCGGGTGAGCGGGAGAATAGGGTGAGGCCTTTTGTGGCGCTGGTGGTCTTAGTACCACCCACCCCTCCAACAGAGATGTACTTCCCCTAAAAAGGAACTAACTTCCGGAAAACATCTCTGTGTCTACCTTCGGTGATTTCTATCATTTACTCTCTATTATTGTTGCTTGCTTTATTGTTTGTCATATAGGTTCTCTCACCTAGTTTCATATCTAGAGAACTTACTTTGCGCCAAGCCTTAGTTTGAAAAGAAGTCAAAAATTGAGTAGAGCCTATTCACCCCCCCCTCTAGTCTCTTATACCGATATTTCAATTGGTATCCGAGCCTCAGCTCTTACTTTGTCTTAACCGCTAAGATAAGTATGAGCGGCGAGAGTAAGGGGGTTGAAACCCCTCGTAAAGACTCTTCCATCTCTAAGAAAGAGCTTACCGAATCTATATATGGTCCGACAAGATATGAGATCCATGTTTGAGTTATATCTTGGTAAAAAAACATGGTGTTGTTGCCGATGCCACTGATATCTAATCAAGTGGTGTCAAACCGATGGATGATTCCCACAAGGACCTTTCCACCGGTGAGGGTACCAACAAGGATAAACATAAACCTAATGGAAATGTGCTACCTCCACCTAGTTACAATTATGCTCCCCTTCCTACACCTCATATTAAACATCGTGGTCCTCCTCCTAAGCTTGATGAATCTAACTTTGCCAATTGTAAATATCTTATGCATTCTCACTTCAAAAGTTCAAGTGTTCATCTTTGGAAGGTTGTGGAGTATGGATTCAATCCGCATAATCCCTACAACATGACGGCCATAGAAGAGATCAACTATCAACTCAATGCCACCGCCTTGGCCATTCTCCAAGATTCCTTGACCCATGAGCAAATGACCCACATCCGTTCCTATGAGACAACCAAGGAAGCTTGTAATTCCCTTAAACATGTCTACCTTGGCAACAAGAGCATACAAAGCTCCAAGTTTTAAGAAATGCACTATGAATATGATGCCTTGGTTGTAAAGGAAGATGAGACTACCAAAGAGCTCTATCCAAGGGTCACCACCCTCTCTATTAGGATGATTGATAATAGGAGTAAGGATGTGGATGACAAGTGAAGTGCAAGTTCATGCAAGCCATCTTTCCCTTCCGAAGATATTTCACCAACAATATTCGCTCAAGCAAGGATTTCTATGCCATGACTTCAAATGAAGTGTTAAGTGAGTTTGTGTCTCTTGGAATCATCAATAAGACCGCCGATGATGCTCTTTCTCGTGCTCGGAGAATGGATTCTCCTAACTTCGCTTTGAAGGCCAAGGATCAAGTCTACGAAGAGGAAGATGATGGCTTGGATATGATAGTAGGTGATGCCGAGATATAAAGTGTGCCTTGCATGAGCATCTAGATCTAGCCTCAAGGACTTTTTGGAGGAACCAAGGAAAGGGAAATGCCTCAAGAATCAACACAAGCAACTCAAGGCCCAAATTGAGATCATGCTACAATTTTCAAGAAACAAGCTACTTTGTTGTTGAATGCCCGTATGAGAAGAGAGAAGACCATGGGGGAAGGCTTGTTTTTTAGTCCAAGTACAAGCCCACTCCAAACAAGAACTTTGTCAAGAAAATCCAAAACAAGAACTTCGGCAACAAGAACTTCCCAAACAAGAAGGAACCCCAAAAATATGTTTTGATGGTTCGTGAAGAATACGAAGAAATTAATGAGGATGAGAGTGATTATGAAGATGGATAGATCGTGGGAGTGACCACCATTGCCACAATTGATACCGCTTCCGCTACCCCAACCGCTTCATCTTCTACCGTAACAACTTCACTGACATCTCTCTTTGACTCTCCCAATGAGAACAAGCTTGTCACCAAGCCCACATGCCTCATGGCTAAAGCCTCCTTGGTAACTCCTAAACCCTCAACTCCTTCTCTTGATGCATCTTCATGTGATGATGATATGAGTCTCAAGATTAAGAAGGAAGTGGTGGAGTCCACTAGCTTCTTAACCAACTTGGAAGGTGATGTCAAGATTTGTGTTGAGTCCCTCATGAGCCTACTAGGTGAAGCACACTATATCATTAATGAAAGACATGATACCATATCGGAGATGTTTGGGCATGCTCGTGAGTCCTCCATGGAGATAGCCGCCTTATCAAATGCTCTTGAGGAAGAGCAAAGTAAAATAGTCATTCTTGAATATACCAATATTTCTCGTGAAGAATCCTATAACTTGAATGTCTTAAAACTTACTAAAGAACATGGCCATGCTCTAGCTTGAAGTAAAGTTCTTAAAAATGGAATGCTTGAGTTTGGGGTTGGTCAAACTAGACTAAATGAAGAGTTTGAGAAAATCAAGAAGGACCATGAGGCCCTATTGAGAAATTTCTCTCATCTTTCGAAGTCACATGAACAACTTCAAACTCAAGTGACAAAAGAAAGTACAATTGCGTCAACTAGTGTTGCTTCATGTTCTACTAACCCTTTTTGTGAGCATGGAGATCTTGTTGAGGGGAACAATAGGTTGACAGCCACGATTGTTAAAGGTCTTGTCTCATGCATACAAGGTGAGAAAGGTATAAATTCCCTTTTGAGAAATTAAAGGGACAATGTGACCAAGGAAGGACTTGGATTTGCACCCAAGACCAAGAAGAAGAATAAGGCTAAGAACAACAAGAAGAATGTGCCTACTCCCCTTCCAAATTTGTTACCTTTGTGAAGGAGGGGAGAAGGCAAAAGAGAAGAAATCATGTGTCATAAAGGATGGCGATGAGCCATCTCACAATGAATTTTCGGGAAAATATAATCCATCCTATGTCCTTATGAAATCTTATGATGGTCAAGTATATGCTAGATATGTAGGCACATCTTATGGTGATGACTACCATCGGGCCATTTGGGTTCCTAAGATACTTGTGACTAACAAAAGAGGACCCATCCAACAATGGGTACCTAAGACCAAGCATTGATTTCTTGTAGGACTATGCTTCCGGTGGAAGAAAATGGGTGGTTGATAGTGGTGCCACTAGTCATATGACCGGAAGCAAAGAGATGCTCGATGAGACTAATACAAATTCTCTTCCAACATGTGTGTCACATATGGACATGGATCAGCTTCTAAGGTATTGGGTTTGGGTAAGGTAGTGGTCACACCGGATATTTCCATTGTGGACATTATGCTTGTCAAAAACCTTTCATATAATTTACTTTCCGGTTCATCAACTTACACTCATGGGTTTTTTTGTCTACTTAAACTCCAAGGTTGTGGTTCTCATGTGGAGCAAGACTCTCTCTATAGCCTTTGCTGGGCATGTCGAGAACAATTTGTATGTTGTATATTTCAATAAGAAACTCACAACTACCGCGGCTTGCCTAATGGCTAAAGGTGATGCGGGATGGCTTTGGCATCGTCGTCTTGCCCACGTCAACATGAGGTCTTTGCCAAGTCTCCATACGGCAGGTCACATCCTTAGACTAAAATATATCATTTGTTTTATCAAAGATCGTGTTACTAGTAAAAGCATGTTACTTAGAGACGTTAATTTCCCATAGGCCTCAGACGGTTTATTGTTCCGGCTAAAGCGCATAGCTTCTAAGAGCACATCACCTGGGCCGGTTTTTATTTACGGCTCTAAGATATGCGACCTCATACGGTGCAAAAAGGAAAACGCCTATAACATGTACGATCTGGAGACGGCCAATATTTTTGACCGCTTGCATGAACTCCTCAATCTCAGACGACCTATACTAGGGACCGTCTCCAATAGTCAGGCGACCCGAGTCGCATTCTAACAAAGATCGTCTCCAGAACTAGTGTGCCTTGAAGCGGCTTTTTAAAGTGACCGTCTCTAGTGTGTCTATACTTTAAATAGAAGCATGCTAATTCGAACTCGATCATAGATGACATAAAATATAATCATGATTCAGCAACCAAATAGACAGATTAACTCAAGAACTTATATATAGCTGCTCGATCACGGTAACAATTAGCCATATAGTTTGGGAAATCCATACAAATTTAGCCATTACACATTATGGTAATACATACAAAGTGCATTTCATAAATCAATCAGCTATATCATAATCAGTACTCTCTAACAAACCATCATTGCATTTATAATGGGACGCCTGGTGGAAGTTGCTGAACTATAATATGTACCTCTCCATTATATTTTTTATCAAAGCAAAAAAGGACAATGCTATCCCGCTTTAGGTTGAAGCTTCTCGCAACCTTCTCTCATCTAGTCGCCAAGCATTTGACCCATCTCCCATCTTCCTCCTAACCATCTTTGGCTTTTTTCTCTTCATTTACCAAACATGGACATCAATAGGTTCATAAAGGAGATTCTTTAGGCATTTTCTTGTGAACTCGGCTCCGAATGTCTGGGCAAACACAGAGAATTGAATAATTAGCATGCTTGTGATTACTGGAAGTATTTAAATATCACATGGTAGCTTGTTGATAACATGATCAAGAATATATCATCTTACCATCTTGCACTTCTTTTTCATGACAGATGAATAGGGCAGCTTGTAGATGTAGTACTTGATTCTTGGTGGAAATTCGGGTTCACACCAGTCTAAGAGGAAGTCTACATGAAGTTATTCTAGATACATGTTATTTCCAAAAAAGCTCTGCTTATCAAAATTAGTTTCCCTCTTGTATTGAGGCCCTGATGCAATAACACATGCAAATTTCAATGTGGTGCAATATTAATTTCTACCGTCTAAACGCATACCAAACAGATGACTACAATTTTGATGTTCTATTGATACCTATAAACTCAATCCTCTCAGTGGGCTCCTCATCTAATGACTGGAATTCAAAACCACCAAAGTTAATGCGAAAACTTTTCTCACTAGAGAGCATTATTGCATCATCATTTTAGGTTCCCATATGTTAAATAGATACAGAAAAAGAGCATCTTAATACAACCAAGATGCAAGCAGACTAATGAAGTGACAATTTAAATATATACATAGACCAATGAAGTGACAATTAAATCTCTATTGCTATAAGTGACAATTTCAGATTTTGAGATTTATACAAGGGGAAAAGAGTTGGGACAAATGCAGGCCGGCTGGGGGAGGTTCTCCCGATGGCACCGTCGGGTCTTTGGAGCTCGGTAACCCTGAACCTTAAATTCGAGAAGCAAAATGGCAAATTCCATGGCAAACTTCCTAAATCGAAGCTGCAGATTTAGGTTTTGGGGGGTTTGGTTTTCACACGTACCTACGTGGATGACAAAGGGGTCTTCAGAGGCGAGGGAGAGCATCCGCACCGTAGGGGACTGGAGGCGGTGGTGGTGGAGAGGCAGGAGACCGAAGGCGGTGGTGGCGGAGGGTGGCGGCGGTGGACGGTGGTCTGGGCGGGCGGGGAAGAACAAAAGTGGCACAGATCTGAAATATTTGTCCAAATATTTTTAGATACTTGCCGCCAAGTACTAGCCTCGGAAAGCTGCAAGTGGAAAACGTCTCTAAGAACATCCTTTCTCCGAATATTTCATATTTTTCCGCCAAGTACTTCCCTAGCTAAGACGACTAGTAATTTGAAAAGAGCTAATATTCGGAACTCCAGATCGAAACTCTGGCGTTTGATTATCCTAAAATTTGAGAATTATTCATAATTTAAATACAAATAAAGGTGTGTATACATGCTTTCTAGAGTCAAACGGAGTCCCCTAATACTAAATGAGGTTCATAATTTGAAGAAAATAATTGGCGTAGTACAAACCTTGATTCTTTATGCTGAAAGGCATGATGACTAGTGTTCATACGACTTGCTGCAGATCAATAAGGTGCAAGCGTTATGGATTTGACTAATCCAAATGTTTAATCACGAAGTGAGACCGTTTGGTTAATTAATTATGTATTTTCACCAATATAACCTTTTTTATGTATTCTTTGAAGGAAATCTCGTTGAGTAAATATTCGGACATCCAGATATATTCAGAACTCCAGATTTTTTTAATCTTAAATTTTGGGAATAATTCATAATTTAAATGCAAAGGAAGGTGTGTTGGGGTTCTAGTTCAGAAAACAAAAAATTCCTACGACGGATCGCCCTAATGCCCAAGATCTATCTATTAGTAATGCAGTAACAGTTGAAGGTTTCAGATACAACCCTTGTAGTCCGAAAGTGGTTAAAGTTCCGAGGGGAACGTGGTTGAATTAGTTGTGCTCGTAGCTGACCTCAAGGTCGTGAAGCTCCTCGCAGGTCACCCCTTGCTCCATCATCATGTAGTCGTCCGTCTCATGACATCCAAGGTGCCTTAAGTGTGGCCCCTCGTGGTTTCATACACATACGGTGTATGAAGATGACCTTTGGATTTCCTATCTCATCGGGAGTGCAGAAGTAGATCTCCGTCTTGGAATCCCCTTAGCGCAATGGCGTGCTGCTAGTCTGTCATCTCTTGCGCGAGCAGTCCTATCATGGGACAATACTAGCGCAAGGATATAACTAGAGAAGAGAGGAGAGGAGAGGGAGGAGGCGCATAGAGGAGGGAGGAGGGCTCCCAACTCGTGGCCTTGGTGTGTGCTCCTCCTCTAGGGGGGCTCTTTATATAGGGTGTATGTGTGTGTGTGTGGGGGGGGGGGGTAGGCTTGCTCCTACCCCAAGGCACCAAGTCACGACCAAGGGAGGAAGGAGAAGCCCTAGGGCGCCCCAAACCCTAACAAAAACCGCCGGCCAATGGGGGCAACCCTAGGCGCCCCAAACCCTAGGCGCATGGCCCTCCCACTTGTGGTTTCCCTCATGGGCCCTTTTCCCCTAAGTTTGGCCCATTAGTGGAATACCCTTTCAAATTATATTTTAATATTATAATTAATATTATTACATTAATTAATATGTGAATACATATTACAAAATCCGATTTGACTCAAAACACCTTTCGGTTCCCCTTCGATTCCCCCCAAATGACTTTGGAACTTTCCGGAATGATTCCGGTTCTCTCACAGAACATTTATGGTTTCCTTTTCTTTCTCCAAACAACTTCGGATCTCTCTCCGCGAAGCAATTCTGGCTTTCTCTTTTTCTATAGTGATTCCAACTTACAGATGATCTCTAGCTCATCGTACCCTTAAGTGTATCTCCCCACGGCTCTGGAATGACATAGACATGATCTCCATCAATGATCAACGGCGGGACCGGGATGCCCATATTGACCGATGTACATTCCACGATGATGATGTCATTTGAACCGTAAACGTCGAGTCCAATTCCCTTTGTTTCTTTGGTACGACTTGTCCAAGATCCAATCATTTGGTATCACATACCTTGTCCAATCTCGTTACCGATAAGTACTATTTCACTTGTTACCTCAATATTACATCCATGTGACCAAGGCACATGTTTCAAGATATAGATGTAATCTCACCAAGTCGGCCTTATGTATCTTACCTATCACTGGATGAACAAATCCTGGTCTTGACTCATATGCCTCAACCTGTTCCTCTGGAATACCCAACATACACCTTTATAATCACCATTTCACCTAGTGACATTTGATGCAGTCCAAGCAGCCTCGAGAGACAGTGATTAATATGATTTCACGGTATAAGGAGAATAAGACTTCTTTCATAACTAATGCAACGATGAACCTCATGACTTGATCATGTCGCAATCTTTTGGGTAGTGTCCATCACATCATTCACCAATGATATGACCTCGTTGTCAACTGACACTATCACCCATCATCATGAAAATTTTATCATCGATTACCCAACAAACTAGTATGAATAGAGGCTACTAGGGACTTCTATTTCATATCAAACCTATAGAAATGTTCCACTTGATCCAGTTATAGCACAATATGAAACTATTACAAACATTATTGAAATATGAAAATAATAACCATTTATTATTTGCCTCTAGGGCATATTTCCTTCAGTCTCCCACTTGCACTAGATTACAAATAATCTAGCTCGCATTTACTAATCATAAACCATATCACATATGCATCTATTGATCATGCGCTCACATGAGAAATGTCATGTCCCTATTCTGTTTTACCAGATCAGTATGTCTTTTGCAAATCATTAATGTCTTCCTAATTTTGACATTCACTCCATTATCTCATAATGTTTGAAGAATTCATTTGGCAACAAAGTGAGACTTTGTTTCTATTGTTTACAATGGCGGTCGATTCGTCAATTTAACTTTCACTTTTGTCATGTAAACTCCAGAAACACACTTAGCAGAAGTCGAACTTCTTTAGCCAAAACTATACTTCGATATCTATGTAGATCCTAGTGCATAAAATGTAACTATGTGCCTAACTTTGGTTCTTTCCATTTAAGAACAAACTTAAATCTGGTTCAGTGATTTAACTCAGGAATCACCTCAAGGCATGTTCTTCCAACCAGATCCTTGGGTCACATTACGTCGAGTATACAACATGGTTGTATGGAAGAACCTATGAATGAGGCATAGGAGATGCAACACATCTCTTTCTTTGTTTTAACCATAGTTGTAATACTAAGACTAACTCAATGCTTCATACAAGTAAGAACTTCTTTATTAACCTTGTTTCATTCTGAACTACTTCAGAATCTTATCTTATCTAGGACATTCTGAACATCTTCAGAATCAAGTCTAGGAAGCATTCGACAATAATATTTAATATTTATTAAACTCACCAATCTATCTCGATAGATTTCATTGTTTAATAACTTGTTCATCTTCATCCATATTTACTAACTTAAATATTATTAATACCAATAACATTATTCAGTATATGTATTTCACATATTTCAGAATGATGATACGCTCCCACTCAAATATGGCATCCATATATGAGATTAGGGATTTCACTTAGCTCCCACTCAAAATATGTCTCTTATATATTAATATTTAGCCAAGCTGCTTAGCTCCCACTCAAAATATGTCTCTTACATATTAAGATTTAGCCAAGCCAATTTGCTCCTGCTCAAATGCAAGCCCTATCAATAATCTTGGACATTCAAAAATTCTTTGATCATCATCAAATTAGGAATTCTAGCTGCAAGTTCACAATATCCATTTATATTGCTAGTACAAATCCAATAGACTCAAGCATCGCTATATTTTTAGTCAAATCCTTGAATTTTTCAAAACTTACTTTGTGACAAATCGAGCTTTATGTCCTCCATTAAGTTTCATTTCTTTATTATGAATTTGTAGTCATTTAGAAATATCAAGTAAACATCTTTACTTAATAAGATCAAGTAACATCTTACTTTTCAATCTTAAAGGTAACTTAATATATGTAGGATTTTATGACTCCTAGTCATTTCTCGCACTTAGGTCCATCATGCTTCTTTGTATTTTGTAGGTATGTCTTGTTCAAATAACATGACAAATGAATCAAAATATAATTCCACAAACTTGTAGAATATATCGTTGAATCCTACTTTCTTTAGTAAAAGTATTTGCTAAAACTATATGATCATTATCATTAGTTTCTCCTCTACTATTTATAGAGTTTGGTTTCACGAAACAAATTTCGCTGCACCACTCAACAATTAGGAGGTAAGGTCAAATACCTTGTTTCGATCTTTTACTTCCTTCAACCCGTATCTTAATCAAGACACATCAACTTAGGACAACAACAGGTTTGCCCTTTGTGGAACATGTATTCATAGTTGCATAAGAATATGCTACAAAGACTTGTTTATTCGCCATGATTTTAAAGTATTAAAACCTCTAGAAACTCGAACATGCCATAACTCTTATGGTGTTGTTTCCATGAATCTTTTAGATGTTCCTTTGTATTTCAAATGAGTGTTTGCTTATATGATCTCTAACTCTAAACGATAACTATAACCCTAATAACAGATAATGTTAGACCATATGTATCTAATATAAATGATTATGATGTTTAGACATATCAACTCCTTAAAGTTGTCCAATTATCATAATTTGTGAAACATCTTTCACAAGTCCTTTTATGCCAAAAATTAACTTAAGTACTTTAGTCATGTCGATCAAATCGAAAATACTTTGTATTCTCGTTAATTCAATATCCCACTTTGTTTTGAAATCATTTGAACAATTCAAATCGTTTCAAACTTGTGTTTCATTAAGTAAATACACCTATTCACTTAATTCCATAATGGAATAATGATTTCCACTATTTGTTGAAAATACGATGCATCACTGTGTATAAAATTCAACATTTCTTCGCATACCACTGTTTTACGAGAATGTGGAGTTTTAGTCATTTTGCCCAATGAGGCATGGTTTTGCAAAGTCTCTGGATCAAATATCTAAGACCCCGATTTTCATCTAGAATGAAAAACATATAATAACCACCTTGACTTAAACAATAGTGTGATGTCATCATTAAACTTTGGATATCTTTTAGCATTCCAATCCTTTATAAATGCTTACACTTTTATCATTAACATAGTGATGAGAATAACTCATTTATAATCTTAATCTGACCATAAAAGTATTATTCATAAGAGCAGTACAACTGGCTTGTAACTTATTCATATGGATAATCGTCTTTCCTAAACCAAGACACGCAAACAAGGATTACAAAATTTCATTCAAGCCCACTAATCCAAATGATAAACTTTGAGGGAAGGAGTGATGTTGGCCATCAACTAGTTTTCTTACCGTCATCAATCCATATTGCATCAATTCCAGCAATTCTGAAGCAGACCATCCCATTTTCAAAAAAGGGACAAGTATCCAATACTTTGTAAACTACAATGAGTTTTGCAAGAATTAAACTTATAACTTTTTATATCTAACATATACCCCTTTCATCCATGACCTCCATTGCAATCAAGCCCTTCTAGGAGTTCTCAACTCTAATGCAAGATTGCTAATTAACTCTCCAAATATTCTGTTTTCATCCATCGTGGAGGAAAACTCATCCAACGGCTCATACTTTATGTGCCTAAGTTTGCAGAATACACAATTGTAGCCCAACTGTCCATCTAATGGACAATGGCTTCTTGGATGATTATGTATAAAACACAAACGTTGCAGACTCATCAGACTATCTTCTAATGGTTTTTATCAAGAATAGAAGATCATATTATTACGAGGATACCCCTCGGGGATGGGTATTAATCTATGAAGTTGAACCCTTCTGCTAAGTTCCATTTCAAGCAAGAAATTTCCCACGGTCGCAAAGGACCTCAATGTGATAGGCCATGATCTACTAAGAAATTTGCAAACAGACATCTACACTAAGTTCATCATTTGAGTTCAATTCATAATTGAGTTCCCACTAAAATAGTCACCCCTGGACGATTTTAGCAATCACACGGTCCCAATTCACTATGCAACCCCCGATCATCACAACCGGCAACATAGCTTCAAAGGTAGACATTCTCCAATGTCAATCAGATCATCCGTGTGACTCATGCTCGATCTTTTGATCTCCCGTGTTCCGAGGCCATGCCTGTACATGCTAGGCTCGCCAATTAAACTTCATGTGTATCGTAGTGCAACATGTCTTACACCGACCGTATGCTAACGCAATTATGTCTAACATCTGATCTTCACGGCATGCCTCATAATGGAGAACTTTCTTAGTGGTGCACACCCAAAGGGGAACACTTTCATTGGTATTATTAGGGATCATCCTATATAGTATGCTACCATTGCGTATCTAATACAAGCACACAAAAGGATGTAAAACAGGTATCCACATGTATATTGTGATATGATATGGTCCTTCTTGCACCTTAATCTCCATCGAGCGCTCCGGCACGATATCCATCTTGTCACTGATTTGACGCCAAGTAGGTCGTCCATTAGAATGATGACTATTACTACACAACTTAGTAACATAAAAGTAAACTACTTTACCTTCGTAATGACCAAGACCATATCAAATCACATGCCCTCCTGCAAAATAAAGTTATATAACTGTACTTTATAGTTTTGCAACTTTTATGTGGTTGTTAGGGCTTTTGTAATAGAACCATTTCTATCTACGAACTTTCCAACCACAACATGGATCCATACAGTTGTCTCTACTACACCCCTTCTTGGGCCCTCGGTTGTAAATTCTATATAAACTATTGAATGAGAGACAGATACCCGCTAGCCACTTATACGGAACAAGCCGTATGTCGAGCGTGGAACAAGTCTCGCATATGGATATGCGTATGGTTTGTCTGGGCCGCTTCATCAAACAATACTGCAATATAAACAAGTACACGTTAGAGTGTTGGGGATATACTTTCCTGGTATACCCACAGGACTCGCTGACCAGGGTGGACCACCAATGGGTTAGAGCTTTGCTTCACGGGCGGCCCAGTCAGAGAAAGAGGAGGAGCCAGTTCCGTCTATGACAAGGCCCAGAAGAGTTACCGAATTAGGCCTGTAGTATTACTTGTAGTCCAAGTTGTATCTAGTTAGCGACTCTGTAACATAGCCGGATAGGTCTCTCATGTAACGCTAGGCCCTGGTATCTATGTAAACCAGCCCTATGGGAGCCTTTAGGGCACAACACGTACACCAACCACAATCACAACTCGCACAGGAGAACATCTCTTGTAATCCATTGTAACATCCGGCTTATGCTAATATATTACTTGGTTCCTAGCAGGAGTAGGATCCGATCACCGCAGTCGGATATGAACCTGGGTAAACTTGTGCTCACCGCTCCTGGACATCCGAAGTCTCACACCCCATCTTTCCAACGCCACTAGGACCCCCTATGGCATACTTGTCGACAATTCGACGACAGTTGGCGCCCACCGTGGGGCAGGTGACCTTTGGAGCATCGTTCCAGGCAGAATCTGCGCGTGTAGGAATCGGCAAAACTATCGCCATGGGCCGCGTGGTCTACGCCAATGATGTCCCTCTCGTCCTTCTCGACGAGACATGGATTCCGGCTTCGAAGCCAGTGACGACCTACATGATCATGTCTATCGGCGAGATTGATATTTATATCGGTTCGCTGAGCCTGCCGAACCCACCATTGAGGTGATGACCATGGCGGAAGAAAAATCCGGATCTACTTTGTCCGCAGAGGCGGAAGAGTTCAAGATTTTGGAGAAAATAAAACCCACCCAGCCCACTCCTGTAGTGGAAGAAGAGGTGGAAGAAGAATCTGGATCTGACACGGATGAGGAGTACATCCGCTATGGATCCGGCTCTGCCGATGTTGAGGCGGAAACCAAGTTATACCACTACCTCAAGAATATAAACAAGAAGAAACACTATTTCGTGTACCACATAAGCTCTGGATCCGACTCTGTCGATGCTGGAGCCGGCAGCGATTCAGTACTAGACGCAATCGAAGAAAACACCGACTTACCTGGCTCCCCTCAAGAGTCAATAACGTCGCAGGAACTTTGAGACTTCGATAAGGAGATGGAGGAGTACGAGCAAGAACACGCCTCCAAGCCAACGCAAGGTGAGCCAGAAAATCCTCCTAGTCCATATGATAGCATGGATGAAAGCTACACCTCGCAGGATGATATGGATACTGGAGATTCCTTCGAGGTCCACAAGCCAACCACGAAGGAAAGTACCGACGGAAGTTTATCCCTCGGTACCGGGCCAAAAGCCGTCTTTGCCACTGGTACGCACGTTAAGGCTACTGGGCGTTCAAAGAAGAAGAAAAACAAGAATCCGACACCGTCAGAGCCGGACATCGAGGAAACCAACAAAGAAAAAATCGATGAAGAGAACGAGATGGAGAATTAGGATGGATATCCGATTAATACCACGCCGATCGACCCTCCTGTCGATGGACACATTGTCACCAAGGGTGAACGTGAAATTTACAGAGATGCTCTCACGATTCCAACCCCAACGGCATCGGATCTTATGCCGGAGGCACTGGAGAAAAGGGCTAAGGACCTAGAAAAGCACCGCATGTTTCTGCTCGAAGAGGCCGCGTGCATCGTCGAGCTTAGACAGCAGTTAGACAGTGATCCTGCCAAATATCAGTCAGATTTCAAGCGACACCCAAACAAGACAAGGGGAGGTCCGTTTCTTGCCAACAAGAACCCGGACATCCACAAAGATCTATTCGACGAAAAGGACGGAGAGAAGATCCGAGTCTACAGCACGCCATTGGAAAACACTGATGCAGCTCGAGCCATCCTCGCCAACAATCCGTCTCCACAGCAAGTCCAGTAGTGCGTCGCATTGATCGACAAAGGATTAAAGCAGCAGAAAATGGTTGCATCATTTAGTGGCAAGCTGGCCTCAAAGTCCGAGTTTTGCCACACTGGCGCTAACCAAAGCGCTGATGGAAGGCTCCGCAGGGATACGAATCAACGCTATCATCCTCGTGGAGAATAAGAAGAGAATTCAAGAACCATCTAAAACAACCACTCTCTTCGGCCGGCGCGTGACTGGCAAGAGTTATTCCGGCTGCGTCCGAAGATGCCATCATCGTAATGGTCCCTCATCGGCAAAACAATCGCTATAGAGAAGACCCGGAAACATGTCGCCAGCAAGAAGAGCAAGATCGGCTAAGGATGCCACCACCGAGCTGTCCGGCTGGCAATGCCGGACGAAGAGATGATCCAGACCGTCCTGAATCAAGTAGGGACGGCACCGGAAGAAATACGCATCGGAGCCAGCATAATGAGGCTCCACTGCCACCACCGCGTAACCCAGCCGAAAATAATCCACCAGGGCCACCATCACCTCCTGGCAGCGACCATGAAGGATCCTGACGTAGCCATGGAAGCCGCATGGGCGGAGGAGGCAATGGTGAAAGGAGAACCAGAAATCCGACTCCGCTGCGCAGAATCCGTGAGCCTCCAAAGTGCAGATCTCTCTTGCCAAATGACGCTCGCCATCGCATTGAATCAAACATAAAGGCGTGGAGGTACGAGGAAGAGGACGTGTACGTGGGACCAAAGTGCTTTGGCCCACGCATACACTGGACCAAATTTCCGGTTGATTTTGGTATCGCCAAACACATTTAGCCCTACGACGGTGCGGCTCGGACAGATACCTGGCTCCAGGATTTTTTCCAGGCCTGCTGCATCGCCAAAGGAGGAAACAGCCTAGTTGCAGTATGATATCTCCCACTTATGCTGAGGAAGACGGCTCGATCGTGGCTCAATGAACTGCCAGAGAATTCAATTCATAACTGGTATGATATGCAAAGTGCGTTCTTTTAAAACTTCGAGGGAACATACAGGAGGCCCTGCATAGTTGGAGACTTGCAGCGTTGCACACATACCCGGAGAAACCTGCCGGGATTACCTCGGATGTTGGATTGACATGAAGAACTCATGTGAGGGAGTAAATGAACAAACTGCGATAGAAGCTTTTATTGCAGGACTCCTAGTCGGACTTTTGCGTCAAAGACTAAAGCGTGACCATGTCACAGATTTGGGAGATATGATAGAAACGACAAGCAAATATACTGATGCCGATGATGATTTAGAAGGGCTGCTAAATATTCTGGCCAATCCCAATGCGGCCAAACAGCCAAAACAAGCTCAGAAGCGCAAAAACACCTCATTCGCAACTGTCAATGCAACATTCGGATCCGAAGGATGAGGAGGGCGTGGAGGCGGCCGGGGTAGAGGCCGTGGAACTTCCTGAATCGAGGGTCTACCCACACAATAATCCCTGTGTCCACTACTTGGATAGTAACAGAGGATCTACCCACACAAATGTCGAGTGTCGTTTCAATGAAGATATCAAGAAAGTCGAATCCGCTGACTATAGAGCCAAGCGACGAAAAGGAAAGAAAAATTCCAAGAAAGGAAAGGAGCCCAAGGAAGATTCCGACATGGAAGAAGCGGATACCACCGCAGAGCCCAAGTCGGATGGAAAGAAGACTTTTCTGACTAAGAAAGACGCATATGTCTGCTTCCTTGGATCCCAACCTGCCAAAGAAAAGAAGGCAGTTCTCCGTGAGCTCAATGCCACGGTTTCGGCTGTTCCACAATTTCTGGATTGGTCGCATGTAACCATCACCTTTGATTGCTCAGATCAACCGAGGAAAACACATCGTCGGGGAAAGTACCCTCTGGTCGTCAATCCTCTTATTGATGGCTATGAGTTTTATAAAACACTCATGGACGATGGACGCAGCATTAACATTCTCTACATTGAAACGCTCCATCGCATGAAGCTACACGAGAGCCAGTTGAGTTACAGCAGTGTAACTTTCCATGGCATCGTACCAGGGAGACAGGCGGATTCTCTAGGTGAGATTACTCTGGACATGACATTCGAAACCCGAGACAATTACCGGACGGAGCCACTCTCTTTCGAGGTGGTATCGTTCAAAAGTGCTTACCATGCCATCTTCGGACGTTCGGCTTATTGGGCGTTCATGGCTCATCCCTGTTACATCTACAACATGATTAAACTTCCAGGTCCAAAGGGCGTAATCACCGTACGGCGAAATCCGAGGAAGGCGCGAGAGTGCGACAAAGGATCTGCTGCCTTCGCCGAATCCGTGTTGCACGGCCAGGAGTACCAGGAGATCAAGAAGACCATCAATCCGTCCGAGATGCCCGCTACAAAGAACGAGGTGCTGAAGCCAAGTTTGCAGTTCAAGGCATCGGAAGAGACGAAGAAAATGTCGCTGGAAGATGATCCCTCCAAGACGACGAACATAGGGGTAGGCTCAGACCACGCATAGGAAGGCGCGCTTGTCGAGTTCCTCAAATCTAATAGTGATATCTTCACATGGAAGCCTTCTGACATGACCGGAGTACCTAGGGAACGTGCCGAGCACTCTCTTAATGTGTACCCTGACGCTAAACCCGTCAAACAGTCCTTACAACGGTTTGGTGATGAACAGCGCAAAGCAATAGCCAAGGAATTAGCCCGACTAGAATTAGCGGATTTTATAACAGAGGTCATCCATACAGATTGGGTGGCAAATCCTGTACTCGTCCCTAAAAAGGACACCATTGATTTAAGGATGTGTGTTGATTATACCGCTTTGAACAAGGGCATGCCCAAAAGATCCGTTTCCTTTGCCACGAATCGATCAAGTTATCGACTCAACGGCATGGTCGGAACTACTCTGTTTTCTCGACGCATATTCCGGATATTAACAAATACCGATGAAAGAGTCGGATCAAATTAAGACGTCTTTCGTCACTCCTTTTGGAACCTTCTGCTACAAAACTATACCTTTAGGCTTAAAGAACGCAGGAGCAACGTATCAACATACTATACAACGTTGTCTCAACGACCAAATCGGATGCAACATCCATGTATACGTAGTCGACATAGCAATTATGTCCAAAAAGAAGGAAACTTTAATTTTTGACTTGGATGAAACCTTTGCTAGTCTACGAAAGTTTAATATGATGCTAAATCCAAAGAAGTGTTTCTTTGGAATTCCAGCTGGAAAATTGTTAGGTTTCATCGTCTCTGAGCGAGGCATAGAGGTGAACCGGGACAAAATCAAGGCTATACTAAACATTACCAGGCCAACTAGCCTGAAGGACGTGCAACGTCTTACTAGTTGCATTGCGGTAGTGAGTCGGTTCGTCAGCCGGCTAGGCGAAAGAGCCACACCTTTTTACAAACTCTTGAAGAAAACTGACAAATTTGTCTAGACCCAGGAAGCCGAAACTTCCCTGCAAAGTTTGAAAGACCTACTTTCAAACCCACCACCAGTTCTCACAGCACCAGAACCTCAGGAGCCTATGTTACTCTACATTGCAGCGACCAATAAAGTCATAAGTGTGGTAACAGTAGTGGAGCGGGAGGAAGAAGGCCACGAGCATAAGGTGCAACATCCAAGTTATTACCTGAGTGAGGTCCTGAAAGAATCGAAACAACGGTACCCACATCATCAAAAGCTAGCCTATGGAGTGTTCTTTGCATTCAGAAAGCTACGCCACTATTTTCAAGAGCACAAGATCACAGTGGTGAGCACCACTCCCTTGCGAGATATAATCAATAACTGTGACACCGCAGGACGTGTCGCAAAGTGGGGAATAGAGCTTGTAGCTTTCGACATTGAGTATAAACCGCGTACAGCAATCAAGTCCCAAATACATGTCGACTTTGTTGTTGATTGGACAGAGACGGCAGAAAACACAAGTCCTCCAGACTCGGAATTTTGGACCCTTCACTTTGACGGATCAAAGGCACGAGGAGGCTCGGGGGCTGGCGTGGTGCTCAAATCACCCCAAGGAGATAAGTTGTTCTATGTGTTGCAAATATACTTTATGGCAATAAACAATATTGCCGAGTATGAAGCATTTCTACATGGAATACGCATGGCCAAAAACATTGGCATAACAAGACTCATGTGTTACGGAGACTCGGGTTTAGTTGCTCAGCAAGTATCCGATATCTGCAACGTAAACAAGCACATGGCAGCATACAAAGCTATTGTGGATGAACTATCTAAATTGTTCGAGAGTTTTGAGGTTCAACACATCCCTCGAACAGAAAATGAGGAAGCCGATGCTTTATCAAGGATAGGCTCTGCGCGGAAAAAAGTACCGGATGGCGTTTTCTTAGAGCATTTAAGGGTCCCCTCCATAATCGGAGTTGACGAGGACTATCCGACGAAATTCGACAAACCTTTAATAGCAGTTCTGGCTGTAATTCCCAGCTGGACAAAACCCTATCTAGACTTCCTGATAGATGGAAAATTACCCGAAGACGAAGTCTTGAGCCGGCAGATTGTCCGACGAGCAAAAGCCTATACTATAATAAATGGTGAGCTCTATAAGTGGAGTGTTTCTGGCAGGTTTTAGCGATGTATTTCTTCGGAAGGAGTGGAAATCTTAAGATAAATCCATGAAGGCTAGAGTGGTCATCATGTTGTGGACAAATCATTAATGGCAAAAGCTTTTCGACACGGATTCTTTTGGCTTACAGCTAAGGCAGATGCCGATAAACTGGTCAAAACATGTAGAGGCTGCCAAAAGTACACCCATCAGGCACACGTTCCGGCTAAATAGTTGTGAATAATCCCTATTACATGGCCATTTGCGGTCTGGGGGCTTGATATGGTAGGGCCGTTTCGCACGACAAAATGTGGATTTACTCACCTACTAGTGATGGTGGATAAATTTACAAAGTGGATTGAGGCTAAAACCCGTAACAAGTTGTGATGGAGCCACAGCCAGAAAGTTCGTTGAGGATGTAATCATCCGATTTGGATATTCACACAGTATAATGACTGACAATGGGAGTAATTTTTCCATGGGGGAACTTGCTGAATTCTGCGAAGAACAAGGGATCCGACTCGATATTGCATCAGTCGCACATCCACAAGCTAATGGAAAAGTCGAAAGAATTAATGGCCTTATTTTTCAAGGACTCCGACCTCGTCTTGAGGCACCGCTTCATTGGGCCGCGGGGGCTTGGGCGGAAGATTACCATCTGTGATATGGAGCTTACGTACAACACCTAACAAGTCAACTGGCTATACTCATTTCTTCTTGGTCTATGTTGCAGAAGCAGTTCTTCCAAGCGATCTAATCCATCAGTCTCCACGAGTCAAAGCGTGTATCAAAGAAGATGTAGAAGTTTCTCGACAAGATGGTATCGATATAATCGAAGAAGTACGCGTCGTTGCTGAGCAGAGATCTACAGCCTATCAGCAGAAGTTGCGCAAGTATCATAGTCAGAGAGTGCAAAACCGTTCTTTTAGAAAAGGCGATTTGGTTCTCCGACTTGTGCAAAAGAGAAAGCACAAACTTTCCCCAATTTGGGAAGGACCTTTTATGATTAGCAGAGTTCTGCATAATGGGTCGTATTATTTAACCGATATGAGACCAATCAAGGAAAGACCGGATACTCGGAAGAGAAAAAGAGCTGGCGGTAGCATAGACCCATATGAAATAGACCGTCCATGGAATATTACACAGCTACGTCCCTTCTATTCTTAGTTATATTTCCTGTAATCATATATGTACATGTTCAAAGTGAAATAATGTATTGGTTTCCTCATATGTTATCTTTGAGAAGTTTTTGCCATCTAATTTCCAAAAGAGCATGTCATTTTCAAAAATCCCGGAATGCTTGAAAGTACTTTATACTCATGTTCGTTCTGGTTACGATTTTTGAATATCTGAAAAGTATTACCTTAGGGTAAAAAATTCAATATATTGTCTATACGTTGGTTATTTTTATCTCATTGCTTAGACGCGGGTATTTTCCAAGTAATGAGTTCTTGGTACTGGAAGCCGGCTTTGTTTCCGAGTTTAAACTGGTTTAGCAATTGCGCTCTGTTGCTCGGTAAAGTTTCCGTGCTAAAGGTTGGACGGCCCATGAAAGGGGTGAGGCAGAGAGCCAGATAAAACGACAAGTATAGACATAAAACAAAAAGTGCTTCAGAAATTTTCAAAGCACACGCATACAAAATATAAACATAAGTGATACAATAGTAAAAGCATTAGTTTTTCACAAACCCGCACAACCAAAATAATTGTTTCCATCATTAGATTGCCAGAAGTTCAGAATAATGCATAAAAACTGTTTATGCTGCAGAGCCAGACGGTGGTGATGAAGAAGGTGGAGCGCTATAGTCGACAACATAGTTGCCCTGGATCTCAGACTTGGAAGCTGCAAAGCTGTCTTCTGGATCTTGAGGCGAGGGAGGCACGGCGACGGATTCGAAGAACATCGTCGTATAGTTACTCATCTCCACAACATGATAAGCATAACCTGCACAGGAATCTTGGATTGCCTTGATGTCCTGTGGGTTGCCCTCATCGTCCTCATCGGCGATACCTTTGGTGACATGCCGTATTTCCATCTCGCCGTGGTGGCTCATCACCATGGTAAGCGCAGTCTAAGCAGCAGTCCGAGCGTAGGAGATCTTCCAATCCACGATAAGCTTTAGAATCTCCTTGGCCTTGTCCCTCACCTCTTGCACTGATATTATGTGCAAGTCGGAAAGCTTGACCGACTCACCAACCTCTTCAAGAGTCTGGCGGAACTCGTACAAGATATCTTCGACGAGCTTGATATGCTCGAGGCGAGGTTCAGAGGTAGGAGAGTCGGAAAGATTCAGGGGGGCTGGGAAAGAACCAAAAAGTCAAAATTCGACTAAAAATAAAGTCGAAAGATCAACAAAAAATAAAGTTCGAAAATCTTACCTAGCACAGAACGATTCCACTAAGCATGCTCCTCGCGAAGGCTGTTCAGTTCACTCGTTGCGTCCTGGGCTAGATCCTTCTGACTATCAAGGTCCTTCCGAAGATCATCCACTTGTTTATCTCGGAGGGCCAGCAGCTTCTCGAGCCTCACAGTCTCATGGTTGCTTGACTCTAGGACAGCAGCTACAGATTTCTTCGACTCAATTGTGAGCTTCTGAAGTTTGTCCCGAAGTTCAACATTTTCCAGTTCTAAGACCTTGAAATTCTCGGATTGATCCACCGTCTAGCTGGACTCGCACAACACTTCTGCAAAGAAAAATATCAGTCGGACAAAACAAGTTTGACTATGACAATAGCTAATTGACAAAAAGGAAGCAGGAAAAAATTACCTTCTGCTTCATTTTTCTCAACTTGCAACTTTGAATTCTCAAGGCGCAAGTCTTTGATCTCCTTGCATTTCTTACAGATGTTCTTGAGTAATTCCTGGTTGGAAGATGCAATTTTCTGTAAGTTTAGAAGATGGAATACCGTAAGACGGCTACTAACACTCGGGCTACAAATTTAACTAAGTAAAAGTACAGCATGAGCCTTGGGGGCTACACTACATTGTTGTTTTGCAACCTAAAAGCATCAACTTGGATCCAACGATGTTTATCCGACTTTATGCTTGGGGGCTAGAGGATATGATAATAAATGCAAATAAGAATCGGAAACTTACAATACTATGTTCCAAGTGCAACTTCTCAAATCCGAGCTTGGTGTTGTGAAACACCTTCTCGGCAAAGGATAGGGAGGGAACATCTATCGCTGGGAGTTCACCAGACTCTATCTTAGCATCCCGGACCAGAATTTGGTCCAGGAGGCTGACCAGCTTGACGTCCTCCTGCTCCTAGCTCGCTGCCTCTGCGGTTAAGGTTTGCTTCTCAAGGCTGGACTGAGCCAACCTAAGGATCTCTTCCTTCTTTTTCCTCTTCAGGACAGAGACAGTAGAGCCGGCCACTTTATCCAATGTTCTTGTACATATTACCATCGGATCATTACCCTTAACGGGTTCACCCTTGTTAGTTGCTTGGCCACCAAAGGTGACCAAGGCTTTCGAGACGTTGCCAGCATCAAGAGAGGCAGAAGCCTCTGGTGCTGATGGAGTACTGGATGGAGTCGGTGGCGGCATGGCAGGAGAAATAACAAGCTTCTGCTGACGTAGTGGCTTGACTGGCTTGTTGTCCGGCTTGGTCTTACTCTTCAATACTGCTTTAGCTCTGGAACACGAAAAATCCAAATATTAGGTGTGTTCTAGAGAGAAAGAAAGGTACAAAGTACTGAAAACAAAAGACATGGTGCTTACTGTTTAACTACTGGCAGCACTTGGCTACCAGCAGTAACAACAACTTCTTTCGCCTTACGCTTCTTGGAGGTGGGGGCGACAACTTCTTGCACCTCATCATCCTCCGCCGCCTCTAGCTCGTCTGAGAGATAGCCCTCTAGTGGAGCTAGCTTAGACTCGGAGAGTTTCTCGAGCTAATAAAGTCGAAAAGCATCGATGAAAATAGAGTCGGAGAAAGAACATAAAAGAACGACGAAACGCAAAAACAGAGTCAAAATATTTACCAGAGTCAGAGGACGGTTGGACATAAACATATTCATGGAGACTTCTGGAACTTTCCGTTCCACTCTTTCCTTGATCAAATATTGCATAAGGGTGTTGTACTCCTTCGCCAGAATCCAGTTCGAACTGACCCGCATCTTGTCCTTATTGTCGCTGGTGATCTGGTACATGAGGCGATCTCCATGGTGCTGGAGAGGTTGAATCCGACGCTCCAACCAGCAGTGGATCAAGTCGGATCCACGAAGGCCCTCATGCTTCATCAGAAACTCAATCCGCCTTTTGGCGAGGATCAAGATATCCGACAGCTCCGGCGCCTCCGTGACCCATGACCTTTGTTGGGGAGCGGCGCCGTCGGCGAACGCCGGAAGACCTTCCGCCTTTCCAGGAGCCGGAATATCCTTGTGATAAAAGAATGTTCCGTCCCAGCGTTTGACGGATTCACTAGCATTAATCCTAGGGTAAACTCGGTTTCTCCTAAGGACTAAGCTAAGAGTGTCGGTGGTGTAAGGCACACCGACGCTGATAGAGTTCTTCCGAGTACCATAGTAGTACCAGAAATGGGTGAGACTTGGTCTAATGCCAAGAAACCCCTCGCACAAAGATGCGTGGGTGCTAAGCTTGAGCATAGAGTTGGGAGGGATATTATGGAGTTGCACACCGTAGTAGTTGAGGACCTCGACGAGGAAGTCCGACTGTGGCAAGTTGAGGCCACGGTCGACATGTGTGCCGAACAACACCCTCTCTCCGTCGCGCGGGGCAGGAATGGTGTGCCCTAAGGTGCTCCGCCACGCGCCGACGACAATGAATCCTTCGTCCTCCATGACCTGGAGTTCGGCGTCATCCATGACGATGGGAACCCAGAGGCCCCGCATCTTCTTCTCGTCCGTCGCCGACAAACCCGCCACCGCTCCTGAGCCCAAGGTTGACGCCATTGATCCTGGAGGAAAAGGACTGGTGGGGGAGAGAGATTTTTTGAGATGTGTAGATGGGAATGGCTGCGGAGAGCTCGAGGAGTATGAGGAGGCAATGAATGAATCGGTGGAGAGATAAATCTGAGAGAAGGGTTTTCACCTCTCTTTTATTTACCTCTGCGCCAAGATTCGTGCGTTAATACGCACGATTAGCGCCACACGTATAGGATAGAGGGAGGTAGGTTCCTCGCGACTCTTCCGCCCCCTTGATTTTCGCGTCAGCATTGAAACGACGTTCTGTTCCGTAAGGAATGGACCCACCAATGGTCGTGTTGATGGGACTCCTGTCAGTGACAGGACCTGGTCTAAAAAGTTGTCAGCCCACACGCCGCGGTGAAATCCGGCTCATGTTTCAAACTAAGCAAGGAAAAGACTCAAGTCAGAATAAAACATATTCGACTCAATTGACTCAGAATCCTACACTACTAGAAGAAGTTTTCGGGAACACTTCAAGATTCTCAAGATGAAGAAACCATCAAGCTAGACGATTTATACGACTTTGGATCTTGGAGACTTCCGGGGGCGACAGTTGGGGATATACTTTCTGGGTATACCCACAAGACTCGCTGACCAGGGTAGCCCACCAACGGGTTAGAGCTTTGCTTCACGGGCGGCCCATACAGAGAAAGAGGAGGAGCCAGTTCCGGCTATGACAAGGCCCAGAAGAGTTACCGACTTAGACTTGTAGTATTACTTGTAGTCCAAGATGTATCTAGTTACCGACTCTGTAACATAGCCGAATAGGTCTCTCCTGTAATCTTAGGCCCTGGTATCTATATAAACTATCCCTATGGGAGCCTTTAGGACACAACACGTACAAAAACCATAATCACAACTCGCGCAGGAGAACCTCTCTTGTAATCCATTGTAACATCCGGCTTACGTAGATATATTACTGGGTTGCTAGCAGGAGTAGGATCCGATCACCGCAGTTGGATCTGAACCTGGGTAAACTTGTGCTCACCGCTCCTGAAACATCCGACGTCTCACACCCCATCTTTCCAACGCCAATAGGACCCCCTATGGCGTACTTGTCGACAATCCGACGACATAGAGGGTAACAACTATAGGATCAATGCCCGCACAATCTAGGTGCATACTAGTCGTACATCATCACTACGCATATATCGGCTCTGATGCCACTGTTGGGGTTCCGGTGCAAAAAACAAAAATTCCTATGATGGATCGCCCTAATGTCCAAGATCTATATATTAGTAATGCAGTAACGGTCGAAGGTTTCGGATACATACCCTCATAGTCTGAAAGTGGTTAACGTTCCGAGGGGAACATGGATGAAGTAGTCGTGCTCATAGACGACCTCAAGGTCGCGAAGCTCCTCGCAGGTCACCCCTTGATCCATCATCATGCAGCCGTCCGGCTCATGACATCCAAGGTACCCCAAGTGTGGGCCCTCATGGTTTCGTACACATACGATGTATGATGAATACCTCCAGCTCCCCGATCCAGTTGGGAGTGTGGAAGTAGACCTCCATCTTAGAATCCCCGCAGTGCAACAACGTGTTGCTAGTCCATTGTCTCCTGAGCGAGTTGTCCTATCATGGGACCATATTAGCACAAGGTTATAAATAGAGAGAGATAGGAGAGAGGAAGGGGGCACATAGAGGAGGGAGGAGGGATCGCAACTCGTGGCCTTGGTGTGTGCTCCTCATCCAAGAGGGTCCTCTTTATATAGGGGGTGGGGGTAGGATTGCCCCTCCCCCAAGGCACCAAGAAGCGGACAAGGGGGGAGGAAGAAGCCCTAAGGCGCCCCAAACCCTAACCCTATCCGCCGACCAAAGGGGGAAGCCCTAGGCGCATGTCCCTCCCACTTGTAGTTTCCCTCATGGTCCCTTTTTCCCTAGGAAGTTTGTCCCATTAGCGGAGTACCCTTTAAATTAGAATTTAATATTATATTAAATATTAATTAATACGTGAATACATATTACAAAATCCGATTTGACCCAAAACACCTTTCGGTTCCCCTTCGATTCCCCCCGAACGACTTCAAAACTTCCCGGAACAATTCCGGTTCTCTCATGAAACCTTTCCGGTTTCCTTTTCTTTCTCCCAACAACTTCGGGTCTATCTCCGCTGAACAATTCCAGCTTCTCTTTCTCTACTGTGATTCCAACTTACAAATGATCTCTAGCTCATCATACCCTTAAGTGTATCTCCCCACGGTTCGGGAATGGCATAGACATGATCTCCATTAATGATCAATAGCGGGACCGAGATTAGCATATTGACCCCTGTACATTCCACGATCATGATGTCATTTGAACCGTAAACATCGAGTCCAATTCCCTTTGTTTTTTTGGTACAACTTGTCTGAGATCCAATCATTTGGTATCACATACCTTGTGCAATCTCGTTACCGACAAGTACTATTTCACTTGTTATCACGATATTACATCCCCATAACCTAGTCACATGTTGCAACATTATAGAGGTAATCTCACCAAGTCGATCTTATGTATCTTACCCTTCACTGCATGAATAAATCCCAGTCTTGGTTCATAGGCCTCAACCTGTTCCTCCGGAATACCCAACATACACCTTTATAATCACAATTTCACTGAGTGTCGTTTGATGTAGTCCAAGCAGCCTCGGGAGACAGTGATTAATATGATCTCACGGTCTAATGAGAAGGAGACTTTCTAACTATTGCAATGATGAACCTCGTGAGTTGATTATGTCACAATATTTTGGGTAATGTCCATCACATCATTCACCAATGATATGTCCTTGTTGTTGTTTTTTTGAAAGGAATGCAGTAGGGGAAGCCCCTTAAAACAATTGTTTTTGAAATAATAAGAACCCAAATATGCATCCGTGAGGACGTGAACCTGGGTGGCTGGGTTGTACATCCACTTCCCTAACCAAGTGAGCTAGGATCACTTCTTTATGACCTTGTTGTCAACTGGCACTATCACCCATGATCATGAAACCTTGATCATCGATTGCCCAACGAACTAGTATGAATAGAGGCTACTAGGGACTTTTGTTTCATATCACACCTATAGCAATGTTTCCATTTGATGAAGTTATAGCACACTATGAAACTATTATGAACCTTATTGAAATATGACAATGATAACCATTTATTATTTGCCTCTAGGGCATATTTACTTCAAGGTGTTTACACATGATTGCTAGAGTCCTAAGAGCAAATGAGGTTCATACATCGAAGAAAATATATGGCGTAGTACATAAATATATACCTTGAAGAGTGAAATTGAGTCCTAAGATAAAATGAGGTATATACATCAAAGAAAATATATGGCGTTGTACATATATACATTAAAGAGATTGAGTCCTAAGAGAAAATGAGGTTCATGCGCTTGCTGCAGAGCAATAAGGCGCAACTATTTTCAATTTGACTAATTCAAATGTTTAATGCCAATGTGAGATCATTTAGTTACTGCAACATGAATTTTCCACCAATTTAAAATCTACTTGATGTATTCCTTGACAAATATAATATAATCGAGCACTATAAATATTTGGTAGTCTGAATGAGCATGATCTGTAATATAATTGAACACTAGAAATTTTAAGGAACTCCATATATAAAGGAATAGATTAATATATATATATAGAGAGAGATGAGTTAATAGTTCAGCAACCACGACTAGAGACACCACGTACGGAAGAGTGAAATTGTCTTATATGCAACTAGGTAATAACTAACTTATACAAAATAAGCAAGGGCAACAGTAGGAGGAACACGGAGATGCCTTAGTAGGGGCAGAAAAATGAGCATGTAGCAGCCTATTCCAGGGGAAACATGCCAGTCCGGACATATTCACAGAGGAATTTTCCATAGGTTGCATGCCACGCCAAGTTCTTCGGCTGGTGCTCTCTTTCTAGGCTTTTGACAACATTCATCGCATGCTCGATCATGTTTTCAATGTCCGAGTCGATGACTCTGCCACATAATGGGCTAAACAATCTCCCCTAAGGTGGAAACATATCTACCCACACTGTAACTTCCTCAGCATGCAACGGCTCTTATTGTCCCTGGAGTACTTGCTAGAGTCCACATCATCAGAATCCTCATGTTGATTTTTAAGAACATAACTTAGAACTCATACATATGATTGACAATATATGTAAGACAATATTAAATTAATATCAAAGAGAATGCATCTCAGCAATAGTTTGATCATTTTATATGATTTCATGTATCCAAACAAAATGACAATTAATTGGATCAGAGTTATATGTCAAACAAAGTCTACGGCCTCATAAGTTTCTTCAGGGATGGCGTAAGCAAACCAAGTAACAATTGCACAACCTATTGTTCTTGTACATTGCCCCGGGTTTGCTAACTCATCCCTGAAAAAATCTGACACCAATGTGTCTGCCTCTGTTTTGGGGCAAATTTGAATCAATATCCATAATAAGAAATTGAAATGTAATCCTACAAAACAATATTCAGGGATATACATATTCAGTTACAAAAACAATCCTAAATATTTTAATTATAAATAACAAAAAAACAATATTCAGATACATGTAGAAACAACTTATGATCAAAACCATGCATATACATATGCATCATACAAATCATTCAAAGATCATATAGCAGAAAAAATTCAAAGATCATATAGTTCCATATGAGAATAAATTAGGGGCCTCATAAGTTTTTCAGAGACGGTGTTAGCAAACCAAAGTACCAACATCACAACCTATATTGCTTGTGTATCTACATCGGGTTCACTAACTCGTCCCTAAAAAAGCCGACACCAACAAATGTGTGTCACCCTAGCAATTTTTTGGGGCAAATTTCAATTATCGGCCTCACTAAAAAACTAAAATTTAATTCTTAGACACTATGAATGCATGCAATAACAATTCAAAGATCATAGTTCATATGAATGTAGAATAAATCTGGGGGCCTCATAAGTTTTTTCAGAGACGGCGTGAGCGAACCAAAGTACAATAGCACAACTTATATTGTATTTTTGTACATTGCCTCAGGTTCACTTACCCGTCCCTAAAAACAGACACCAAAAAAATGTGTGTCACCCCTGCAATCTTTTGGGGCAAATTTTAGTCATCGGCTTAAGTGAAAAATTGAAATGTAATTCTTATACACTATAATGAATGCAATAAAAAAGTATGATCAAAATTTGTTGTGTGTGTATGTAGTAGAAGAAACAATTCAAAGATGATAGTTTATATATGTAGAATAAATCTGGGGCCTCATATTTTTTTAGAGATGGTGTTAGCGAAGCAAAGTACCAATTGCACAACTTATATTGTTGTACTTGTACATTGCCTTCAAGTTCACTAACACCATCCCTAAAAAAATCTAACACCATCATTTGTGTCTCCCGTTGCACTCTTTTGGGGCAAAATTGAATCATTGGCCTCAGTAAGAAATAGAAATGTATGTTATATGCATGTTGTGTATCAAAATCAACACTCAGCTAGCAATCCCTAAAACCCCTAAATCAAATGTTATAAATTGGTTAAATTTACAGCACAAGCCGTATGGACAACAACAAGCCGAGCAAATGTAAATTTACTAGATGGCAGATGAGCAGATCTAATGAAATCTCCAAAATAATCGACCGTTCAAACCATATATATTTCCGACATCAAGAGCAAAAGAATTTAAAGATGATTGAGCAAATCCAACATATGAATAGTGAAATATGCTGCTGCGACTAGAGAAGCTAGCAAAGTAGTACCTCGGACGCCTCATCGGAGACCTCCTTCTCGAACTCGTCGTTCTCTGTGATTGCATCAAGGATTTGTTTGTGGAGGATGGGGTCGTTGATGTAGAGCACCCGTCAGTTTCCTCCGCTTGTCGCCACATGCCCCTGTAGGGTTTCGTATCATGGAAAACAAAAAATTTCTACCGCATACAAACAAACAAGCCAATATCTATCTACTAGATTGTTGCAACGAGTCGATAGAATAACTTACCCTCGAAGATTCCAAAGTGTTTAACGAGAGCGGATTCTCGTGGGTGATGTAGTCGTACTCTTTCCGATCTCAAGATCGCGTAGACGATCCTTCCGGCGCTGTGTTCCGGCAGCGCTCCCGCAGTCGGTCACACATTTGGTACTCGACGAAGACCTTCCTCTCCCTTGTTCCAGCAGGCAGCGGAGGTTGTAGCAATCTCCTCGCGATTCCGGCAGCACAACGGCGTGGTACCGGAAGTAGAGGGGAGATCTCGCAAGGCTTCGCCTTAAGCCGGAGCGAGTATGGTGGAGTATGAGAGAGCTCCTCGGAGATATAGGGTTTAGACACACCAAGGAGGAGAGGCTAGAGCCGGCGGCTAGGGTTTGGGGCACCCCAAGTCAGCGGCTAGGGCAAAACCCTAGGGGGCGGCGGCAGCTATGGTAGTTGGCGCCAAGCTAGGGTTTGGAGGAGAGGTACTTGTGTGTTCTAGGAGGGAGCCCTGCCCCTCCTTATATAGGTGGAGGGGCCGGCGGCCAAGGGGAGGGAGTGGAGTCCATCCCCAACTCGGCTTGGGTGGTGCGCCGGCTTGGGGAGGAGGGACTCCCTCCCCAACTCGGTTTCACCTTCCTCCTCTTTTCCTCTTTCCAAATATAGCCGTTTGACTTTTCAATTTAGCTATTTGACTTTTCAAACTAGGATTTGAATTAATCCTTTATTTGGAACAGCGATGACACCTAGTACATGATGCAATCATTCCAACTTTCAATGACACATTCATGTACCCCTTCCCCTCCGGAGTGCCGGACATTCCGGAACCTTCTAGAACATTCCCGATGAAAACACCGGAAACATTTCACAACTCCGAAACGGGACTTTCCTTATATGAATCTTATTCTCCAGACCATTCCGGATCTCCTTGTGATATCCCGGATCCCATCCGAGACTCCGAACAACATTCGGTCTCTTTCTCATCATACCATAACTACTCAAACAACGTCGAATCCTTAAGTGTGTCTCCCTACGGTTCGTGAATTATGCGGACATGATCGAGACACTTCTCCGAACAATAACCAATAGAGGAATCTGGAAATTCATATGTCTCCCACATATTTCTACGATTACTTTGCGATCGAATGAACCACTTACATACGATACCAATTTCCCTTTGTCTCACGATAGTTTACTTATCCGAGGTTATGATCGTCGGTATCTCTGCATACCTAGTTCAACCTCGTTACCGATAAGTACTCTTTTATCGTTCCCATGATATGTGATCCCTTGTGAGCCAGTCACATCCTTGCAAGCTAATTGGATGACATTCCACCGAGAGGGCCCAGAGTATATCTATCCGTCATATGGATGGACAAATCCCACTTCTTGATCCATGTGTTTCAACCAATACTTTCCGAACACTCAATGCCACCTTTATAGCCACCCAGTTACGGTGTGGTGTTTGATGTCATCAAAGCATCCATCCGGTAAAGGTGATATGCATGATCTCATGGCCGAAGGAATTAGGTTACTATGTATCAGAAAGCATATAGCAATTGAACTATTGAAATGACTTGATCTTTATGCTACGCTTATCTATAGGAGTATGTCCACCATATCATTCTCCTAACGATATGATCTTTTTGTTAATAACATCTCAATGTTCATGATAGGGAAACCACAATCATCTATTAGCCAACAAGCTAGTATTATATAGAGGCTTTACTAGGGACTTCAAATTGAGTTTACAAATCACACAAGTATTAATGTTTCCTTGTTAATACTATTATAGCATGAATGTAAACATTTATCATAAACACAAAGATATAATAATAACTACATTTATTATTGCCTCTAGGGCATATCTCCAACAGTCTCCCACTTGCACTAGAGTCATCTAATCTAGATTACATGGTAATATACCGAACACCCATGGCAGTTTGGTGCTGGTCATGTTTTGCCCTCGGGAGAGGTTTAGTCAACGGATCCGCCACATTCAGATCTGTGTGTACTTTGCAAATCTTTATATCCCCATCCTGGATATGTTCTCGAATAGCGTGAAAACGTAGCTTGATATGCTTCAGCTTCTTGTGTGACCTTGGTTCTTGCGCATTGGCTATGGCGCCCATGTTATCATAGTAGATAGACATTGGGTCCAGCGCACTTGGAACCACACCCAGCTCTGCAATGAACTCTTTCATCCATATCGCTTCTTGTGAAGCCTCCGAAGCAGCCATGTATTCCGATTCAGTTGAAGATCTTGCCACAACGCTTTGCTTTGCACTCCTCCAGCTAACTGCTGCACCATTCAAAATAAATACGTATCCAGATTGTGATTTAGAATCATCCTGATCAGTGTTCCAACTAGCATCGGTGTAACCATTAACAACGAGCTGTTCATCACCTCCATAAGAAAGAACCATATCCTTAGTTCTTCTCAAGTACTTAAGGATGTTTTTGACCGCTGTCCAATGATCCACTCCTGGATCACTTTGATATTTGCTAGTCAAACTAACAGCATATGCAATGTCGGGTCTAGTACATAGCATGGCATACATTAGAGATCCTATGGCTGAGGCATAGGGAGTCTTACTCATCCTTTCTCTATCTTCTGCCGATGTCGGACTTTGAGTTTTACTCAAGGTCGTATTGGGCAACATGGGCAAGAACCCTTTCTTGCTTTCTTCCATTCCAAACCTCTTTAGAAATTTGTCCAAATATGTACTCTGTGACAATGATATTTGGCGTTTCGATCTATCTCTATAAATCTTTATGCCTAATATGTAAGCTGTTTCGCCAAGATCCTTCATTGAAAAACTATTATTCAAATATTCCTTGACACTATTAAGAAGGTCTAGATCATTCCCAATCAACAATATGTCATCTACATATAGTATTAAGAATGCTACAGAGCTCCCACTCACTTTCTTGTAAATACAAGATTCTCCATAAGTTTGTATAAAACCAAAACTTTTGATCACATTATCAAAACATTGATTCCAACTTCGGGATGCTTGCTTCAATCCATAGATGGACCGTTGAAGTTTGCATACCTTGTTAGCATCTTTAGGATCGACAAAACCTTTGGGTTGCATCATATACAACTCTTCATCAATGTCTCCATTGAGGAATGCTGTTTTGACATCCATCTGCCATATCTCATAATCGTAATATGCAGCGATTGCTAACATAATCCTCACAGACTTTAGCTTCGCTACCGGTGAGAAAGTCTCATCGTAGTCAACTCCTTGAATTTGTCGAAACCCTTTTGTGACAAGTCGAGCTTTATAGACAGTAACATTACCATCAGCATCTGTTTTCTTCTTGAAGATCCATTTGTTCTCGACAGCCTTCCGGCCATCCGGTAAGTCCACCAAAGTCCATACTTGGTTTTCGTACATGGATCCAATCTCGGATTTCATGGCTTCTTGCCATTTATTGGAATCTGGGCTCATCATTGCTTCCTCATATGTCTCAGGGTCGTCGGTGTTGTCCACCAACATGACACTTATAACGGGATCATACCAATCTGGAGTGGTACGAGTTCTCGTTGATCTCCGAGGCTCTGTAGCAACTTCAACCGAAGTTTCATGATCATCATCATTAGCTTCCTCTCTTATTGGTGCAGGCACCACAGGAACTTCTTCCGGCGCTGCGCTACTCGCAATTTCCAGAGAAGGTTCGACAACCTCGTCGAGTTCTACTTTCCTTCCAGTCACTTCTTTCGAGAGAAATTCCTTCTCTATTAAGGATCCATTCTTAGCAACGAATATTTTGCCTTCGGATCTGTGATAGAAGGTATACCCAATAGTTTCCTTCGGGTATCCTATGAAGACGCATTTCTCCGCTTTGGGTTCAAGCTTGTCCGGCTGTAACTTCTTTACATAGGCTTCGCAACCCCAAACTTTAAGGAACAACAATCTAGGTTTCTTCCCAAACCATAATTCATACGGTGTCGTTTCAACGGATTTAGATGGTGCCCTATTTAAAGTGAATGCGGCTGTTTCTAATGCATAACCCCAAAATGATAGCGGTAAATCTGTAAGTGACATCATAGAATGAACCATATCTAAGAGAGTTCGATTACGACGTTCGGACACACCATTACGTTGTGGTGTTCCCGGCGGTGTCAATTGTGAAAGTATTCCGCATTTCTTCAAATGCTCGCCAAACTCGTAACTTAGATATTCACCTCCACGATCAGAACACAGAAATTTAATCTTCTTGTTACGTTGATTCTCTACCTCACTTTGAAACTCCTTAAACTTCTCGAAAGTTTCAGACTTATGTTTCATGAAATAGATATACCCATATCTACTCAAGTCATCCGTGAAGGTAAGAACATAACGATAACCACCGCGCGATGCTACACTCATTGGACCACACACATCGGTATGTATGATTTCCAATAAGTCCGTAGCTCGCTCCATCATACCAGAAAATGGAGTCTTAGTCATTTTACCCATCAGACATGCTTCGCATCTTTCAAGTGATTCGAAATCAAGTGATTCAAGAAGTCCATCGGAATGGAGTTTCTTCATACGCTTCACTCCAATGTGACCAAGACGACAGTGCCACATATAGGTCGAGTTATCACTCGATTTCAAACGTTTAGCCTCAATGTTGTTGATATGTGTATATCCACTATCGAGATTCAACAAGAATAGACCATCTATCAAAGGTGCATGTGCATAAAACATATTACTCATATAAATCGAACAACCATTATTCTTGGACTTAAACAAGTAACCGTCTCGCAATAAACAAGATCCCGATATAATGTTCATGCTTAACGCAGGCACCAAATAACAATTATTTAAGTATAAAACTAATCCCGATGGTAGATGAAGGGGTAGCGTGCCGACCGCGATCACATCAACCTTTGATCCGTTTCCCACGCGCATCGTCACCTCGTTCTTCGCTAGCTTCCGTTTATTCTGCAGCACCTGTTTCGAGTTACAAATGTGAGCAACCGAACCAGTATCAAATACCCAGGCACTACTACGAGTACTAGTGAGATACACATCAATAACATGTATATCAGATATATCTTTCTTCTTGATGTTGCCATTCTTCAAATCCGCCAAGTACTTTGGGCAATTCCGCTTCCAGTGACCTTCTCCCTTGCAGTAAAAGCACTCAGTATCAGGCTTAGGTCCAGCCATGGTCTTCTTCGTTGGTGCGGTAACTTTCTTACCACCCTTCTTGAAGTGTCCCTTCTGCTTAGACTTGCCTTTCTTGAATTTGGTGGTCTTATTGACCAACAACACTTGGTGCTCTTTCTTGATCTCCACTTCTGCAGATTTCAACATGGCAAAGAGTTCTGGCAACGTCTTATTCATGTTTTGCATGTTGTAGTTCATCACAAAGTTCTTGTAACTTGGTGGTAGTGATTGGAGGACGCGGTAAATCCCCAAAGCATTAGGAATCACTATACCTAAGCTTTGAAGTTTGTTTGCGTGCCCAGACTTCTTAAGCACATGCTCACTGAAGGAGCTGCCCTCTTCCATCTTGCAGTTAAAGAACTTTTCAGAAGCCTCATTGCTTTCAATTGCCGCATGAGTCTCAAAGATCAATTTGAGATCCTCGACAATATCATATGGGTCTGAATTCTCAAACCTTTTCTGAAGCTCCGATTCTAAACCATACAAGATAGCACACTGAACTGTGGAGTACTGAGTCTTCCGAGCGAGGTAACCATTCTTTACTTCATCGGCAGCATCAGCTGCAGGTGGATCACCCAGCGGTGCATCCAGCACATAGGTCAAATTACCAGCTATGAGGACAATCCTCAAATTGCGAAACCAATCCGCGAAGTTGCTTCCATTGTTTTTCAACTTTTCTTTCTCTAGGAACGCATTAAAATTGATGCTAGGGGCTGCCATTGATCTACAACATATTTGCAATAGTTTAGACTAAGTTTATGACAAATTGAGTTCAAATTAATAATAAAGTTAATCTAGGTGAACTCCCACTCAAAACAATATCCCTCACATTGTTTTAGTGATCACATGAACCAAATCCACCACATCAACACCGATCATCACGAGAGAAGTTGATATAGTTTCAATGGCGAACAATCGTCATGTTCATCATATCTACTATATGATTCATGCTTTACCTTTCGGAGATCCGTGTTCCGAGACCATGTCTGTACATGCTAGGATCGTCAAGATCAAACCTTAGTTTCCTCATGAGCAAATCTGGCTTGCTCACGTTGTATACACTTGCAGAATCTAACACACCCGATCATCACGTGGTGCTTCGAAACAACAAGCTTTAGCAACGGTGCTAACTAAGGGTGAACACTTTATGACTTGAAATTCATGTGCATGAGGGATCATCTTATAATGCTACCGTCGTCTACTAAGCAATACAAGATGCATAAAGGATTAACATCACATGCAATTCATAATATGTGATATGATATGGACTTTCTTCTTTGTGCTTCCGATCTCCATCTTCTAGCACGAGCATGATCTCCATCATCACCGGCATTGCATCAAGGTCAATGACGCTTCTCCATGGTTGTCGTCCACCGGCTTCAACTATTACAACTACTTTGAATAGACACGCGGGTCTTAACATAAATTAAAGACAACCATATGGCTCCTGCCGGTTGCCAACTTACAATAAGGAACATTGCATACATCAAATATAATCACAATCATGGCCATATCACATCACTGCACACCCCTGCAAAACAAAGTTAGACGCCTCTACTTTCTTTGCATGTTTTACGTGGTTTGGGGCTTTCAATAAGTGTCGTTCTAACTTACGAACATGAACCACAACATTGATACTAGTATTGTTAATCACCCGTTGTAAATTGGATCTTAACTATGCTAGGAGAAACATGCACCCACAAAGCCACTTATGCAATACAAGTTGCATGTAAAGCTTGGAGCAAGTCTCATGAACGATGTCATGTAAGGTTAGCCCGGGCCGCTTCATCCCAACATACCGCAAGATGCAAAGTACACAAGAAGCAATCGACAATAAAAGCATCAACGCCCACAATGACCATTGTGTTCTACTCGTGCAACAGATCTACATATAGACACGGCTCTGATACCACTGTAGGGTTTCGTATCATGGAAAACAAAAAATTTCTACCGCATACAAACAAACAAGCCAATATCTATCTACTAGATTGTTGCAACGAGTCGATAGAATAACTTACCCTCGAAGATTCCAAAGTGTTTAACGAGAGCGGATTCTCGTGGGTGATGTAGTCGTACTCTTTCCGATCTCAAGATCGCGTAGACGATCCTTCCGGCGCTGCGTTCCGGCAGCGCTCCCGCAGTCGGTCACACATTTGGTACTCGACGAAGACCTTCCTCTCCCTTGTTCCAGCAGGAAGCGGAGGTTGTAGCACTCTCCTCGCGATTCCGGCAGCACAACGGCGTGGTACCGGAAGTAGAGGGGAGATCTCGCTGGGCTTCGCCTTAAGCCGGAGCGAGTATGGTGGAGTATGAGAGAGCTCCTCGGCGATCTAGGGTTTAGACACACCAAGGAGGAGAGGCTAGAGCCGGCGGCTAGGGTTTGGGGCACCCCAAGTCGGCGGCTAGGGCAAAACCCTAGGGGGCGGCGGCAGCTATGGTGGTTGGCGCCAAGCTAGGGTTTGGAGGAGAGGTACTTGTGTGTTCTAGGAGGGAGCCCTGCCCCTCCTTATATAGGTGGAGGGGCCGGTGGCCAAGGGGAGGGAGTTGGAGTCCCTCCCCAACTCGGCTTGGGTGGTGCGCCGGCTTGGGGACGAGGGACTCCCTCCCCAACTCGGTTTCACCTTCCTCCTCTTTTCCTCTTTCCAAATTTAGCCGTTTGACTTTTCAATTTAGCTATTTGACTTTTCAAACTAGGATTTGAATTAATCCTTTATTTGTAACAGCGATGACACTTAGTACATGATGCAATCATTCCAACTTGCAATGACACATTCATGTACCCCTTCCCCTCCGGAGTGCCGGACATTCCGGAACCTTCTAGAACATTCCCGATGAAAACACCGGAAACATTTCACAACTTCGAAACGGGACTTTCCTTATATGAATCTTATTCTCTGGACCATTACGGATCTCCTCATGATATCCCGGATCCCATCCGAGACTCCGAACAACATTCGGTCTCTTTCTCATCATACCATAACTACTCAAACAACGTTGAATCCTTAAGTGTGTCTCCCTACGGTTCGTGAATTATGCGAACATGATCGAGACACTTCTCCGAACAATAACCAATAGAGGAATCAGGAAATTCATATGGCTCCCACATATTTCTACGATTACTTTGCGATCGAATGAACCACTTACATACGATACCAATTTCCCTTTGTCTCACGATAGTTTACTTATCCGAGGTTATGATCGTCGGTATCTCTGCATACCTAGTTCAGCCTCGTTACCGATAAGTACTCTTTTCTCGTTCCCGTGATATGTGATCCCTTGTGAGCCAGTCACATGCTTGCAAGCTAATTGGATGACATTCCACCGAGAGGGCCCAGAGTATATCTATCCGTCATATGGATGGACAAATCCCACTTCTTGATCCATGTGTTTCAACCAATACTTTCCGAACACTCAATGCCACCTTTATAGCCACCCAGTTACGGTGTGGTGTTTGATGTCATCAAAGCATCCATCCGGTAAAGGTGATATGCATGATCTCATGGTCGAAGGAATTAGGTTACTATGTATCAGAAAGCATATAGCAATTGAACTATTGAAATGACTTGATCTTTATGCTACGCTTATCTATAGGAGTATGTCCACCATATCATTCTCCTAACGATATGATCTTGTTGTTAATAACATCTCAATGTTCATGATAGGGAAACCACAATCATCTATTAACCAACAAGCTAGTATTATATAGAGGCTTTACTAGGGACTTCAAATTGAGTTTACAAATCACACAAGTATTAATGTTTCCTTGTTAATACTATTATAGCATGAATGTAAACATTTATCATAAACACAAAGATATAATAATAACTACATTTATTATTGCCTCTAGGGCATATCTCCAACAGCCCCTCCTCCATATTTGCCGCTGGCACCACGATATTGTCAGCCACCTACTGCTCAACGGCGATGGCAACAACTGGCTGCATGGAGCCCAAATCCTCGACGGCGCGGCGACGAGCGGCGTGCGTGCCCGGAGACTCCTCCGCCTGCTTGGTAACGACCGAGCCATCTGCTGTTGCGCCTCTAACTGGCTTCACCTCCGGCTCGTCTCCACGCGTACGCTTCATGGCGCATCTAGGGAGGGCGGTGGTGCAAGGGAAGGAGCTTCGGCACGCGCAGAAAGTGAAGATTTGGGTTTTCTCAATAGATAGATTGGGGGAAAATGACACGATCTCGTGGAAGAAGAAGGCCGAGCGGGTTTATATACGTGGGTCCGTTCGTAGTCCTCGAGTGGACAGGTGTGGGTGTGGACTCATGTGGGTGGGGGATAGTGCATGATCTCCATTTTATAATTGCATTAACAACACGCTCACGCTACCTCGGGAATATGCATGACGCCAATTTTCGAGAAGGGCAGCATAATGGTCTGCCTCAGTAGACCCCTAGAGGCGATTAATATTTATGACCGGCTGTGGTTGAGTGATCTAGGGAGATGGACAATAATTTCTGTCATCTTAGGTTCCATTTAGAGGCGTTTTATTTTAAAGAGCTGCTGAGGGGGAAGTCGTACTATAGACAGTCTAGATTACCAACCGTCTGAGGTTAAAGTTAGAGGCGGTCAAACAATTACTACCAACTGAGGGTGATGAACACACCCGGTGGATTATGTTTTTGGGGTAAACTAGCTCTAGGCACAATCTCTAAGTAATGAGTTTGTACTAGTGTGTGTAGGGCTTGTATTGAAGGAAAGCTCCATGACACGGCTCATCCTCCCATAACAACCATCTATTCCAATGGGATCTTAGAGGTTCTTCACATGGACCTCTTTGTTCCTCCGTCCTTTGGTAGTCTTGGGAGGAAGAAGTATTGCTTGGTTATTGTCGATGACTACTCAAGATATACTTGGGTATATTTTTTCAAGAAGAAGAGTGAGACTTACCAAACTGTCATCGACTTTGCCAATGAAGTTGAACATCAACATAACAAGAAGATCTTGGACATTAGAAGTGACAATGGTACCGAGTTCAAGAACTACACCTTGGATGAGTTCCTTAGTGATGAAGGGATCAGGCATCAATATTTCGCACCATATACCCCTCAACAAAATGGTGTGGCAGAAAGGAAGAACCGAACACTTTTGGATATGTCAAGAACCATCATTGCGGAGTTCAAGTCTCCATATAACTTTTGGGCCGAAGCTATCTCAATCGCATGTCATATTTCCAACCGTGATTATCTCCGCAAGTATTTCTACATGACTCCATATGAGATCCTCACTGGCAATAAGTCAAGCATTCATTATCTTCGTGTGTTTGGGTGTAGATGCTTCATTCTCAAGAAAGGTAATCGGTTATCTAAATTTGAGTCTCGTGCTATTGAAGGTATATTTGTTGGCTATGCATTGGATTATCACGCTTATAGAGTGTATAACAAGTCCACCGGGCATGTTATAGTCTCTTGTAACGTGAGGTTTGACGAGCATCAAGGATCCCAAATGGGGCAAATTGATCTTGGTGATGTAGGTGATGAAATTCCTCCTCGTGACATAAGAAGAATGGGTGTGGGATTTTTCCGCCCTGTTGACGAAACCTTGTGGTGGAAGGATAAGGACAATTCTCTACTCATGTGGAGCCCTCACCTACTCAAGATCTTCATCAATCACATAGCCATCAAAATACTCTGGTTGAAGAGATAGCTCATGATCAAGGTCAAGCTCAAGTGAATGATGGGTGTGTATCACCCCATATGGACCAAGGTCAAGATCATGAAGATTGACAAAGTCAAAACATCGAGCAAGCTCAAGAAGAGGATCAAGCTCAATTTTAAGGTCAAGACAAGGATCAAAATAGTGGTGATTACCAAGTAGCTTCTCAAGAATCCATTGAGGAAGCTCAAGCTCATCGTGAACAAGGAGGATTGCCAAGCTTGTTCGAGAAGGACTTACCCTTGAAAATGTTGTTGGTGTTCTTGAAAGGGGCATTACTACTCATAATCAAGTGGCTAACTTTGTTGGCCACAATAGTTTCATTTCATGTGTAGAGCCCCAAAAGGTGTATGAAGAACCTGAAGACCCGGATTGGCTTGAAGCCATTCATGAAGACCTTTAGAACTTTGAGTGCAACAAAGTGTGGTCATTAGTGTGAGAGACCCAAAGAGTGCCATAATGTCATTGGAACAAAGTGTATCTTTAAGAACAAGCAAGATGCAAGCGGGATGGTCATTCGCAACAAGGCAAGATTGGTGGCTCAAGCTTATCCCAAGTCTTGGGTGTCGAGTACGGTGAAACTTTGCCCCCATTTCTTGTCATGAGTCTATATGTATCTTGCTTGCATATGCATCTCATCATAACTTCAAGTTGAAACAAATGGATGTTGAGAGTGCATTTCTTAATGGTCCCTTAAATGAGTTGGTGTATGTCAATCAACCTCTGGGTTTTGAAGATCCCAAGTTTCCAAACCACAACTACAAATTAACTTGATAAGGTTTCGAAGTTGTTGGTGGGCTTAAGCAAGCCCTCGTGCATGGTACGAGCACCTTAGAAAGTTGTTGGTGGACCATGGTTTTGAAGTTGGGCTAATCGACCCCACTCTTTTTACTAAGAGAGTTGGAGGAAACTTGTTCATATGCCAAATATATGTTGATAATATTATCTTTGGTTCTCCTAACAAAGCTTTCAATGATGTCTTTGCTAAGCTAATGACCGATGAGTTTGAGATGTCTATGATGGGCGAATTGCAATCCTTTCTTGGATTTGAAGTGAAGCAATTGATTGGAGGTATCTTGATTAATCAAGCCAAATACATTCAAGATATGCTCAAGAGGTTCACGTTGACCGATTGTAGCACCTCGGGAAAACCACTACTAGAAAATCACTTGTCTTTATCTGAGTGCATCATCATAACATCATCATGCATGTTTTGCCTAAAACTATTTTCCCTAAAATCCTACCTCTATTTTCTAAATATCTCCTTCTTTAATTTCAAATTAAAAAATCCTGGTGTTTCCGAATATTTTGTTTGTCTAAAACTATTTACGAAAGGTTTTACAAAAATAAAAATAAAATGTTTGTACCGGGGGAGGTAGCCTAGTCCGTAGGCCAAGCCACCTACCACCCCGGCAGGCCCGGACCAAAACCCACCTAGCCATATAAACCCTAATCCCCACCACAATACAAACCCTAACCCTAATACCAACGCACCCCACACCTACCCTCACCATTTGCCGCCGCCTACACCCAGCCGCCCACCATGCCACATCTCGGCAGCCCCACATCCCACCTACGTGATACACACCCGGTCACCAACCGCCTGGGCCCCACACACATACCACCACGGCCCCACGCATACACGCGCATGCATGCGGTATTGGCCCAACCCCGTCTTCCTTCGATCCCCATCCCACTGCCGCTGCTCAAGCTCCTCCTCCCCACCACCAGGAGAACGCCCTGCTATTGTCCCCACTGCTCGCAACCCCTATTTGATCTTCGATCGTTGCGCCGCGACCGGTCTCTCTCCGGCCGCCCTGCCCGTCTGGCCTCCACCGCGCCTCCACCCTTGCCAGCTTCACCGCCCCTCCTCTCTTCCTAGTCGTCTCGCCGCCACCAGTGAACGCCTCCTCCGACCGTGTTGTCGCACGAGTCCCTCGCCGCCGAGCGTCATGGCCGCTCTCCTTCCTCTGACGTATTCCCCGATTCCTCCAACCTATGTTTTCGCCTCCATGTCGAGCTTCCCCTCCATCCTTGTTAGAGCCCCAGCGGCCTCCACCCTGACATCCTCCATCGTCCACCTCTCCTTGCATGTGGACATCACCGACGGCACCCCTCCCTCGCTCGGCATCTCCGTGTCTGGAAGCCGTCCTCGTATTTGGGTCTCGACCTCTTCGTCGGCCCCTCTGCCATATCATGTGTCGTCTTCGACTTCCCAAGCACGCCTCCCTGACGAGCTTAACCTCCATGCCACCTCTGCTCCGCTCAACCTCAAGCGAGCCTCATTTCGAGGACATCTAGAACCAGCCATGTTTTGGGCTTCAGGTCTTTTTCCCTTTTCATGCAGGTTGTTCTGTTGCTAAGAAAGGTGCCTGGTGACCTACTCCTGCAAAGTCGTTTTTCCTTTTTGTGCATGTCTGTGTGTTTTCCTCGCAGATAAGACCTGAAAGGAATATGCCCGAGAGGCAATAATAAAGTGGTTATTAGCTTATTCCATGTTTATGATAAATGTTTATTTATCATCCTATAATTGTGTCCAGAGGAAAATTAACACATGTGTGATTTATAAACAAAAATGGTTCCTAGTAAAGCCTCTCTTTATGCTAGATTTTTTATTAACAGATGATCAAAGGTCTCCTGATCATGAACATTGGAGAATGTTGTTAATAACAGGGTCATATCATTGGATAATTATATGATGAACAATCACATGCAGTAGATGTAGCAATATGATCATCTCATCAAGTTTAAATTGTTATCATATTAGTAGTAACTCAATGTCCCGAGACCATGAGATCACGTCAACCACTATCACCGAAAGAGTACTTTGATTACAGCAAACATCACACCATAACAGGGTGAGTATAAAGGTTTCGTCAGGTATTTGGAAAGTGTTAGTTGAGGCTCGTGGATCAAGAGTGGGATTTGTCCATCCGGATGATGGAGATATATACTCAGCGCCCTCTCGGTGATATCACATTGACATAGCATGCAAGCAAGTGATTTGATCACTAGAATGTCATATCATAGGAACGAGAAAAGGAGTACTTGTCAGGAACAAGATAAAACAAGGTATGGTTGATACCAAGTGATCAGATTTGGGACAAGTAAAATATCGTGAGACAAAAGGAATTTGATTACAGCGAAAGAGGTTCAGACGTTCATCTGATTTTCGTGGAACTAGTGGGAGTCATTATGGATCTCTAGGTCCCGCTAATGATTATTGATCGGAGAAAGTATCGATCATGTCTACATAGTTCTCGAACCCGTAGGGAGACACACTTAAGGTTAATCGAAGCATTTGAGCGGATAGGGAACACAAGGGAAGTCAATGGACATCGCAGGAAATTGTTCTACCAAATCTGCCGAAATAGTTTTGGGGTATCGAAACAAAGCAAGGGATCAAAATTTTAATGTGTTCATTAAATGAAGTGTTCATTAAATTAAGTACTTGTTAAATAAAGTTTTCATTAAATTGATTTGCATTAAAACAAGGGAATTAAAGTGCTTTAATGGAAAGACCTTTGATCTTTGAGTGGACAATAAATGGGAGAAAGTGGAATGGAGAATTATGTGAGTGGAAGGAGCACTCACATGAATGATAGGAGGGGAGGGGGATCCTCTCGGCCACCTTCCATGGGAGGGGTCCCCCCTATAAAAGGAGGTGGCCTCCTCCTCCTCTCCACACACTCTCCCATAAGCTCTTCTCATTGCCCTTTGGTTGGCATCTTCTCCCCCTTGCTTGCCTTGCCCATCGCCACTAGGAAAGGTGATTGGCGAAGCCCTTCTATAAACATTCCCCTCCACCACCTCTACCTTGGCGTAGGGCTGCTGGAGTTCCCGGGGATCTGCTACTTCCGATGCCCGGCTGGAGCGAGGGTTTAGGAGTCGTCAGCGCATCGTATGTGTGACCGATTACGGAGGCACTGCCCATTTGTGGCATTGATCGCCTGCACGTCCTCGAGGACGGTCATGTACATCTATATCAATCACATTTTTTTGCAGGAACGTTATCTCTCTTACGGTCTTCAAGGGCGAGTCCATCAGTAACCATTATAAAGTGTTGCCTAGATTCAATCCTAGCAGTTGCAACCGTAGGAATTTTTTGTTTTTTATGCAACGAACCCCATCAAGGCTGTCCCCTCGATTCGTTCCCATGTATCTCTATCGACAAGAACTACCTAATGGTGTCCTTATAGGAAGACTCATGTCGTTGATGTTGTAAGGTCAACACCATCGCGAGAAGACTAACTCGTGGAACGCATTGAGGCCAATGTCAAACCCAATGAACCAATGGTGCATGATCCAAGCGCGTCACCGACAATCAAAGATGGAACCCGTAGATCTCTGTCACGGATGCCAAGACCGCCCACATGGAAACTGAAGACCCCGATCCCAGATCCAAAGACTGTTTCCGTCGAACCCTGAGACCCCCGGTTTCGAACACCAATGTGTGACCCCTTTTTCCGATACCCCTATTTTATAAATGACATATACTTTTTGCATACAATTATTCATGCTAGCATACATATTGTGTGGTTTGGGGCATTAGGCCGATTCACCTCATAATTAAATATGGAGACTAGTTTTATATTGGCTCCATTTAAATTTGCATAGCGAACCGATACCATGTTTTGCCTTGTTAAGTCAACATATAAATTGTGGGGTACCTAAACAACATGAACCTCCTAATTAAATGTCAGGATCCCGATTCCGCTTAATATTTCCTAGTTGCATCGCATATTTTCCATGTCATACATCATACATGCATCATGCCCAATCTTCTTCCATAGTATTAAATAGTGCATCAGGTGTTTCTTTTAGTGCTTTGCTTCTTCACATAGTAAGCTGTTAATTTGATGCAAGTCTCGACAAGTCCTTCACATATTAGGCATTCTTTTCCAAGCGAGCATTCTCCCCCTTTATACCTATTTTTCATTTATAATAATTACTTCCTCTTGTTAATCTATTGCTATCTGTGTTGTGATGCTTTAGTTTCCATACCATTTATATTCCCTGCAGCCTATATTACCTTGGACACCCCCTATTTCCTATTGTTTGGTAGACATTTGGCCTTGCGAGTCATAGTTCCTTACTCAGGTGTTGCTTCGTGTCGTCGAGTTCCACCATTGTTGGGTGGTTGGCACATGCTTAATGGTGGAGATAATCATGGTTCTACTTATTACTTGATAATTCAATGTTGGTGGTGTAGGGATTCGTAGCATGGAAAACAAAAAATTTCTATCGCATACAAACAAACAAGCCAAGATATATCTACTAGATTGTAGCAACGAGTCGATGGAATAACTTACCCTCGAAGATTCCAAAGTGTTTAACGAGAGCGAATTCTCGTGGGTGATGTAGTCGTACTCTTGCCGATCTCAAGATCGCGTAGACGATCCTTCTGGCGCTGCGTTCCGGCAGCGCTCCCGCAGTCGGTCACACGTTTGGTACTCGACGAAGACCTTCCTCTCCCTTGTTCCAGCAGGAAGCGGAGGTTGTAGCACTCTCCTCGCGATTCCGGCAGCACAACGGCGTGGTACCGGAAGTAAAGGAGAGATCTCGCAGGGCTTCTCCTTAAGCCGGAGCGAGTATGGTGGAGTATGAGAGAGTCCCTCGACGATCTAGGGTTTAGACACGCCGAGGAGGGGCAAGCCGGCGGCTAGGGTTTAGCTAGGCGGCGGCGGCGGTTTGCCCTAGGGCCGGCGGCGGCTATGGAGGCGGCGGCGGCTTGGTACTAGGGTTTAGAGGTAGGAACTTGTGTGTCTAGGAGGGGAGCCCTGCCCCTCCTTATATAGGTAGAGGGGGCCGGCCAAGGGGAGGGGAGTCCCTCCCCAACTCGGCTTGGTGGTGCGCCGGCGGTGGGAGGAGGAACTCCTCCCCCAAGTCGGTTTCCACCTCCCTCTCCACTTCCCAAAACTAGCCGTTTGACTTTCAAACTTGGCGTTTGACTTTTCAAACTAGGATTTGATTAATCCCTCTATTTTGTTCAGCGATGACACCGAGTACATAATGCAATCATACCAACTTGATATAACACATTCATGTACCCTTCCCCTCCGGAGTGCCGGACATTTCGGAACCTTCTAGAACATTCCCGATGAAAACACCGGAACCATTCTCCAACTCCGAAACGGGACTTTCCATATATGAATCTTATTCTCCGGACCATTCCGGATCTCCTCGTGATATCCCGAATCCCATTCGAGACTCCGAACAACATTCGGTCTCTTTCTCATCATTCCATAACTACTCAAACAACGTCGAATCCTTAAGTGTGTCTCCCTACGGTTCGTGAATTATGCGGACATGATCGAGACACTTCTCCGAACAATAACCAATAGAGGAATATGGAAATTCATATGGCTCCCACATATTTCTACGATTACTTTGCGATCGAATGAACCACTTACATACGATATCAATTTCCTTTTGTGTCACGATAGTTTACTTATCCGAGGTTATGATTGTCGGTATCTCTGCATACCTAGTTCAACCTCGTTACTGATAAGTACTCTTTTCTCGTTCCCGTGATATGTGATCCCTTGTGAGCCAGTCACATGCTTGCAAGCTAATTGGATGACATTTCACCGAGAGGGCCCAGAGTATATCTATCCGTCATATGGATGGACAAATCCCACTCTTGATCCATGTGTCTCAACCAATACTTTCCGAATACTCAATGCCACCTTTATAGCCACCGAGTTAAGGTGTGGTGTTTAATGTCATCAAAGCATCCATCCAGTAAAGGTGATATGCATGATCTCATGGTCGAAGGAATTAGATTACTATGTATCAGAAAGCATATAGCAATTGAACTATTAAAATGACTTGATCTTTATGCTACGCTTATCTATAGGAGTATGTCCACCATATCATTCTCCTAATGATATGATCTTGTTGTTAATAACATCTCAATGTTCATGATAGGGAAACCACAATCATCTATTAACCAACAAGCTAGTATTATATAGAGGCTTTACTAGGGACTCTTATTTTAGTCTACAAATCACACAAGTATTAATGTTTCCTTGTTAATACTATTATAGCATGAATGTAAACATTTATCATAAACACAAAGATATAATAATAACTATATTTATTATTTCCTCTAGGGCATATCTCCAACAGGTGGTAGATATAACTAATGCAGAGGCACCGGTATGGTGGGTAATAGCTGCTATTTGATTTTTAACTGCCCACTTGTGTCCACCTAGGACTCAAGGTATTGACACCTATTCTGAGACCGAGCGGGCTAACCACATGTGGGATGTGTGGGCACCCCTATCGGCTTACTACCTTCTCTAAAAGTACTATGCTGGGGGCCACAACCTAGTTTGGGACGTTATTACTATTATATACTTATGTTATGCTTTACTGATTTATTTACTATTGTTGCTCGTGGAGAGCGTTTACTTACTATACAGTTTAGCAACCAATGCGGAATGTTTTTGTGGTATCGACAAGCCCAGTCACACTTTTGGGTTCCTAGTCGTTTACAGCCATTGACGCAAACCCTGGGTCCGTCTCAGAGCCGGACGACTTTGTTGCGGGTAGCTTAGTGGGGTGCCCCCCATGTAATTACTTTGGGTCTGGGAAATGTTGCATTTGAAGCCCCGCCGACATACCGTTGGGTGTATGTTTCATAATCTTGCACCTATCTTATCTGGCAACAAGGGTGGAAGTGCGTGTGGATACTTTGGTGCACCCCTGCAGGGTTAAATCTTTTTGAAAAGCGATGTCCGCGGTTATGGACGACTTGGAGCACAGTTTCTCGATCATAGACAACTTACACTAAAGCATTACTATTATAATTTGACTTGGATATTACATGACTAGTAAGTTGGATAACCACCATGGAAAGAATAAATAAAACTGCCAATTGTGTGATTTTCCTCAGAAGGACTTCCTCCTTTGGTCTTGAGGGTGATATACTAGGATGGGTATGTTTGGTGTTAGTATCAGGTTGGTTCCAAATAGGTCTTTGTTATCCCTCTCTGATAGCCAACAGTGGTACCTGTTATACTATTGGCACTGGGGTACCCCGTCCTGTCGAGGCATCGGACCCTCCAGACGCTCCACCCAGAGAACTCGCGGGGAGCACGGTCCTCGAGAGGAAAGGAGCCCCGTGACTTCAGCAGGTACCAAGATAGACCTCGCCACGGGCGGAGAGACCCTTGCTGATGCCTCGCAAGGGGAGGCGACCTCCATGACCAACGTGCTCCACAAGGGTAGCACCCCGGGTAAAACCACTACTATAATCGCATGTCTTTATGTTTGTGCATCATCATGACATCATCATGCATATCATTTCTGCTTAAAACTATGTTGCAAAAGACTATGTTGTTTTCTAAACTAGCCCTCCTTCAATTTCAAATCGAACCCTCGGTCCGACCGAATCTTTTATTTGTCTAAAAACAATTTACGAAAGTGTTTCTAAAAATAAAATAAAATAAATAATTTTGTGGGGAGGCAGCCAGATGACTAGGCCCAAGGCCCAGTCAAAGGCTACCTACAACCCACCTATAAACCCTAACCCTAATACCTAGACCAACCCCTGCCTCCACCACTCCCCACACCCGCCGCTACTCACCTCCCTGGAACACACACGCACTCACGCGGTACACACCAACCACGCGCAGAACCGCCTGGTCGATCCCATCCCTTCCTAATCAGAACCCCCGACCCCACCATGGCCCACCACTCCCGCATCGCTGCCTCATCCCGCGTGGGAGCGATGCGACCCTCTCGCCCTGTCCACGCCGCACCCTCGGCCCCCTCGATGCAGAGCTCGCCGGCCAAATTCATCCCCCGCGAGCGCCTCAATCGCCCGTCGTCCTCGGCTCCGTCCCGCGATCATGCCCGCCCTGCTCGACCCCCTTCGTCCCGCGGCCCCGCCCGCCGAGCCCTGCAGCACCTCCTCTCCGCGCACCTCACGCCGCCGCCCACCGGCCACGGGAGACCTCCTTTGCTCGAGCTCCTCTTCACCGCTGCCCCGCCATCGCCGGCCCCTAGCTCGCCTTCCTCGTCGCCGACTCCTTCTGAGCACCTCCTCGCCACCGCATTGCCGTATGGCCGCCGCCAGCGCCCTCCTCTGCTTCCCTGCGAGCCTCGCCCCGATGGTCGTCCTCTCCGCTGCAAGGTCCTGCCGCCCGCGAGGACCTCTGGCCACCCTTCTCCTCGTCGTTGCCGCCCGTGCGCGGCCACGCGGTCTCCTTGCCGCCTGCTCTCCGCCGCCACCTCTCTCGTTCGCGTCCAAGGCCGGCTGCCATGTTTCCTTGCAGGTCGTAGTAGTACTGTCGCAGACAGTCAACGCCTCCTGTTTCTTCTTGCAGGTGAGCACCCCGTCGTCCAACCTTGCTGCCAAGTATTTTTTTCCCAGCGCAGTCGTCTTCCTTCAATGCTGCTCCAGTTGCCTCTACAGGTCCACTTCGGTGCCTTGTTTGTCGCTTTGTTCAATGTTTCTCGGCCCATTTGTCGGGATATGCTGCGAGTAATGTTGTTGTCGTCCATGTTCCCTTTCGATGATAGAAGCTATCAGAAGTTCGACAAGTTCTACATGGTGATGTTGAGGAACTAAAGATGGTGTGGTGGTGTGGTGGCGATGTCAAGTGCTACCCTCCCAACGTCAAGATCTTCGATACCCGGCTTGCGAATCCAAAACCCGAAGGCCCCGTTCCCGGCGCCCGAAGACTGATCCTGTCGACCCCCAAAACCCCGACCAAACCCCCCAGAACCCAAGATCTTCGATTCGCCAATGTGTGACCCCTATCCGACCCATATTTTTTTATAATTGCCATCTATAAACTTGTTGCATATTAAATTATTCATGTCGCAATCATATTGTGTAGTTTGGGGGCATTATGCCGATTTACCTCACCATAATTAAATATGGAGTCCATATGCGGGCGAATCTAGTCTAATATTGGTCTCATTTAAATCTGTGCATCGAACCGGTGATATACTTTTGCCTTGTTAAGACAACATTTAAATTGCGGGGTAGCTAAACAACATGAACCACCTAATTAATTGTCGGTACCCCGGTTCCGTTTAATATTGCCTAATCGCATCACATCTTTGGCATGTCATACATCATACATGCATCATGCTCGATCTTCTGCCGTAGTATTAAATAGTGCATCCGGTGTTTCTTCTAGTGCTTTGCTTCTTCACGGGTTAGGCCGATGAGTTGATGCGAGTGTCGACCCGATCTTCGGATGAAACTTCGGCAATGTTTCAGGCGAGCAATCTCCCCCTTTCTACCTATCTTACTTTCATAGTATTTACTCCCTCCTGTTGATCTATTGCTATCTGTGTTGCGATGCTCTAGTTTCCGTACCCGTGATATCCCTTGCAGCCTCATTTTTCCTTGGACACATCCTATTACCTGTTGTTTGGTAGATAGTTGGACTTGCGTGTCGTAGTCGCTTGCTCAAGTGTTGTTGCGTGTCGTCAAGCACCACAGTTGTTGGAAGACTGCGATATGCTTTATATTGGAGATGATTATAACTTTAATTACAGTTTAATAACTAAAATTGAAGTAGGTAAATAATACAGAGGCACAGGTGGGCAATAGATGTTATTTGGTTTTTAACCGTCCACTTGTGTCCCGTAGGACCCCGAGTACTTGATACCTGTTCTTTGAATATTCGCACTATCCGCATGTGGGCCCATGAATCCCCTTAGCATGAGCTGGAGTCATATCTTATTTCTTGGGGCCACAAAGTAGTTTGGGGCTTTATTAATATCTTGTACTTATGCCATGCTTTACTGCTTTATTTATGATTGCGCGTGGAGCGCTTGTACTGTTTTGGAACCCCGTGCCACGTTTTCGCGGTATCGACAAGCCCAGTCACATTTTTGGGTTCCTAGTCGTTTACAGCCGTCGTCACAAACCTCTGGGTCCGTCTCGGAGCCGGCCAACTTCGTAGCGGGTAGCTTGGTGGGGTGGCCCCCTGAAATATTATATGAATCTTGCGATTTCTTTGTCGTGATGCCTCGTTGGGTTTTATTTGGTTTTTCCGAGGTTGATCGTGCGTGTGTTGCTATTTGTGCCCCCTGCAGGGTAAAACTTTCTGAAAGCCGTGTCCGCGGTTATGGACGACTTGGAGCACAGTATCTCGATCATAGACAACTATAACTAAAGTAGTGCTATAAATTTGACTTTATAATGACTAGTAATCAGCTTCACTATAATGGAATGGCTAAATAAAAGTGCCAACAATTGCTTGTTTGGGTTGTCACCTGTTACCATTGTATCTGACTAGTAAGTATTGCAACTACAACGGAATGGCTAAATAAAAGTACTAACAACTGCTGGGTTTGGGATATCTCATGCTTATTGTATTTGACTAGTAAGTGTTGCAACTACAACGGAATGGTTAACTAAACGTGCCCACTGCTTATTATATCAGGATGACTATCTATACCTGACTAGTAATTGCTGCAACGATAACTGAATAATTAAAACTGCCAACTGTGTGAGTTCCTCGGTTGACTTCCTCGTTTGGTATCAAGGGGGAAATACCAGGATGGGTATGTTTGGTGGTAGTATCAGGATGGTTTCGAATAGGTCTTTCTTATCTCTCTCTGATAGCCGATAGTTGTATCGAGTCTTTATAGGTTGTTTAGTGCATGCTGCGCTGCCGCTTCATTCCACCATACCTTTGTAGGCGAGGACCGCCGAATTCTAGTCTCGCCGTGTACTGGCCTCAGTACTGACCGCTCTCTCTTTTTCCTTTGCCCTTTGTCGGCACCCCTTTTGTTTAAGCAGGTTTGGAGATCGACGTCGTTAGCAGGGTTACCCTTCCGGCTTGGGCTCGGCAGGGTTATGGACGCCATTGGTTATTCTCTAGGGCTCTTAGCCCCATTTGCATCTTGTCCGTGGCTGGACGCTGTATCGTTTTCAAGGTGATTTGGATCTTTGTACTGTATATCTCTATTCTTGACTCATGGAGTCGTTGTTGTATATATATGTTTTGTGGGTTCCATCGAGGACTATTGTGTAATGATATTACTTCGTTTTCCACCCGCACGCAAGTGCCTGGTGGGCACCTTTGAATCGTTTCTATGCGGGTTTGGCGGGAAGCGCTAAAACTTGCATAGGGCCGATTCTGAGGGTGTTACAGAGTGGTATCAGAGCTCAGCAGTTACGATACCCCACTGGTCCAGCCTGTAGGATAACCTAGCTAACGAATGTTGTAGAGTGTCAAAACTATTTTGCAAAATCGGTTGAATAGATCTGATTAGGTCTGCTTTTACTCCTTACCCCTCTGCTATTCTCCTCTTATCTCTTCGTGTTTTGAATCTGCCATCTTATCTTTTCCCCGAGTCCAGGAATTCTCGTGGATGGGTTTCTTTCGTACCTTTAGGGTTTCGCTTCCATCCTTTCGTAACGGCGCTTCTACATCTGGTCTTCATGCTATCTGATGAATCTTTCATCTGTTGTACCTTTCAATGGACCGAAAAATCAATAAAAATTTTCTTTCTATCCTCCAGTGTTTTCCGATACGACGAAGTCATCTACATCAAATCTGATGAGAATCTCCATCCATCCTTTGTTTCCAAACCTCGCTTGTCGAGATCTTCAGTCTGAATCCCGAGAGTTGGTTGCATAAGTCTTCTATTCATGTACAGATTAATGCTTTGAGTGCGGGATGGAGTCGCGACCATAACACTACTCATACCATTCGCTTTTGTACATTGAATGGTGGATCGATGCAATTCTTACTCCTTCCATAGAAGTTAGAGGTGGCCTTACCTTTAACTTCGTCTGTTGTTTATCCGGAGTGTTCTCTCGACGAACGTGAACAATGATCCATTGTTAGTGGTGTCGCGAAGATCTATACGAAGAGAGAAGATTCAGGTCACCGGCCTTATTCCCCGTACCATGAGGCGGATCTCGAGGGCGATATCCATTGTTAGTGGTGTCGAATTGTAGCACCCCGGGTAAAACCACTACTACAATCGCATGTCTTTATCTTTGTGCATCATCATGGCATCATCATGCATATCATTTCTGCTTAAAACTATGTTGCAAATGACTATGTTGTTTTCTAAACTAGCCCTCCTTCAATTTCAAGTCGAACCCTCGGTCTGACCGAATCTTTTATTTGTCTAAAAACAATTTACGAAAGTGTTTTTAAAAATAAAATAAAATAAATAATTTTTTGGGGAGGCAGCCAGATGACTAGGCCCAAGGCCCAGTCAAAGGCTACCTACAACCCACCTATAAACCCTAACCCTAATACCTAGACCAACCCCTGCCTCCACCACTCCCCACACCCGCCGCCACTCACCTCCCTGGAACACACACGCACTCACGCGGTACACACCAACCACGCGTAGAACTGCCTGGTCGATCCCATCCCTTCCCAATTAGAACCCCCGACCCCACCATGGCCCACCACTCCCGCATCGCTGCCTCATCCCGCGTGGGAGCGATGCGACCCTCTCGCCCTGTCCGCGCCGCACCCTCGGCCCCCCCGATGCAGAGCTCGCCGGCCAAATTCATCCCCCGCGAGCGCCTCAATCGCCCGTCGTCCTCGGCTCCGTCCCGCGATCATGCCCGCCCTGCTCGACCCCCTTCGTCCCGTGGCCCCGCCCGCCGAGCCCTGCGGCACCTCCTCTCCGCGCACCTCACGTCGCCGCCCACCGGCCACGGGAGACCTCCTTTGCTCGACCTCCTCTTCACCGCTGCCCCGCCATCGCCGGCCCCTAGCTCGCCTTCCTCGTCGCCGACTCCTTCTGAGCACCTCCTCGCCACCGCATCACCGTCTGGCCGCCGCCAGCGCCCTCCTCCGCTTCCCTGCGAGCCTCGCCCCGATGGCCGTCCTCTCCGCTGCAAGGTCCTGCCGCCCGCGAGGACCTCTGGCCACCCTTCTCCTCGTCGCTGCCGCCCGTGCGCGGCCACGCGGTCTCCTCGCCGCCTGCTCTCCGCCGCCACCTCTCTCGTTCGCGTCCAAGGCCGGCTGCCATGTTTCCTTGCAGGTCGTAGTAGTACTGTTGCAGACAGTCAACGCCTCCTGTTTCTTCTTGCATGTGAGCACCCCGTCGTCCAACCTTGCTGCCAAGTTTTTTTTCCCAGCGTGGTCGTCTTCCTTCAATGCTGCTCCAGTTGCCTCTACAGGTCCACTTCGGTGCCTTGTTTGTCGCTTTGTTCAATGTTTCTCGGCCCATTTGTCGGGATATGCTGCGAGTAATGTTGTTGTCGTCCATGTTCCCTTTCGATGATAGAAGCTATCAGAAGTTCGACAAGTTCTACATGGTGATGTTGAGGAACTAAAGATGGTGTGGTGGTGTGGTGGCGATGTCAAGTGCTACCCTCCCAACGTCAAGATCTTCGATACCCGGCTTGCGAATCCAAAACCCGAAGGCCCCGTTCCCGGCGCCCGAAGACCGATCCTGTCGACCCCCAAAACCCCGACCAAACCCCCCGGAACCCAAGATCTTCGATTCGCCAATGTGTGACCCCTATCCGACCCATATTTTTTTATAATTGCCATCTATAAACTTGTTGCATATTAAATTATTCATGTCGCAATCATATTGTGTAGTTTGGGGGCATTATGCCGATTTACCTCACCATAATTAAATATGGAGTCCATATGCGGGCGAATCTAGTCTAATATTGGTCTCATTTAAATCTGTGCATCGAACCGGTGATATACTTTTGCCTTGTTAAGACAACATTTAAATTGCGGGGTAGCTAAACAACATGAACCACCTAATTAATTGTCGGTACCCCCGGTTCCGTTTAATATTGCCTAATCGCATCACATCTTTGGCATGTCATACATCATACATGCATCATGCTCGATCTTCTGCCGTAGTATTAAATAGTGCATCCGGTGTTTCTTCTAGTGCTTTGCTTCTTCACGGGTTAGGCCGATGAGTTGATGCGAGTGTCGACGTGATCTTCGGATGAAACTTCGGCAATGTTTCAGGCGAGCAATCTCCCCCTTTCTACCTATCTTACTTTCATAGTATTTACTCCCTCCTGTTGATCTATTGCTATCTATGTTGCGATGCTCTAGTTTCCGTACCCGTGATATCCCTTGCAGCCTCATTTTTCCTTGGACACATCCTATTACCTGTTGTTTGGTAGATAGTTGGACTTGCGTGTCGTAGTCGCTTGCTCAAGTGTTGTTGCGTGTCGTCAAGCACCACAGTTGTTGGAAGACTGCGATATGCTTTATATTGGAGATGATTATAACTTTAATTACAGTTTAATAACTAAAATTGAAGTAGGTAAATAATACAGAGGCATAGGTGGGCAATAAATGTTATTTGGTTTTTAACCGTCCACTTGTGTCCCGTAGGACCCCGAGTACTTGATACCTGTTCTTTGAATATTCGCACTATCCGCATGTGGGCCCATGAATCCCCTTAGCATGAGCTGGAGTCATATCTTATTTCTTGGGGCCACAAAGTAGTTTGGGGCTTTATTACTATCTTGTACTTATGCCATGCTTTACTGCTTTATTTATGATTACGCGTGGAGCGCTTGTACTGTTTTGGAACCCCGTGCCACGTTTTCGTGGTATCGACAAGCCCAGTCACATTTTTGGGTTCCCAGTCGTTTACAGCCATCGTCACAAACCTCTGGGTCCGTCTCGGAGCCGGCCAACTTCGTAGCGGGTAGCTTGGTGGGGTGGCCCCCTGAAATATTATATGAATCTTGCGATTTCTTTGTCGTGATGCCTCGTTGGGTTTTATTTGGTTTTTCCGAGGTTGATCGTGCGTGTGTTGCTATTTGTGCCCCCTGCAGGGTAAAACTTTCTGAAAGCCGTGTCCGCGGTTATGGACGACTTGGAGCACAGTATCTCGATCATAGACAACTATAACTAAAGTAGTGCTATAAATTTGACTTTATAATGACTAGTAATCAGCTTCACTATAATGGAATGGCTAAATAAAAGTGCCAACAATTGCTTGTTTGGGTTGTCACCTGTTACCATTGTATCTGACTAGTAAGTATTGCAACTACAACGGAATGGCTAAATAAAAGTACTAACAACTGCTGGGTTTGGGATATCTCATGCTTATTGTATCTGACTAGTAAGTGTTGCAACTACAACGGAATGGTTAACTAAAAGTGCCCACTGCTTATTATATCAGGATGACTATCTATACCTGACTAGTAATTGCTGCAACGATAACTGAATAATTAAAACTGCCAACTGTGTGAGTTCCTCGGTTGACTTCCTCGTTTGGTATCAAGGGGGAAATACCAGGATGGGTATGTTTGGTGGTAGTATCAGGATGGTTTCGAATAGGTCTTTCTTATCTCTCTCTGATAGCCGACAGTTGTATCGAGTCTTTATAGGTTGTTTAGTGCATGTTGCGCTGCCGCTTCAGTCCACCATACCTTTGTAGGCGAGGACCGCCGAATTCTAGTCTCGCCGTGTACTGGCCTCAGTACTGACCGCTCTCTCTTTTTCCTTTGCCCTTTGTCGGCACCCCTTTTGTTTAAGCAGGTTTTGAGATCAACGTCGTTAGCAGGGTTACCCTTCCGGCTTGGCCTCGGCAGGGTTATGGACGCCATTGGTTATTCTCTAGGGCTCTTAGCCCCATTTGCATCTTGTCTGTGGCCGGACGCTGTATCGTTTTCAAGGTGATTTGGATCTTTGTACTGTATATCTCTATTCTTGACTCATGGAGTCGTTGTTGTATATATATGTTTTGTGGGTTCCATCGAGGACTATTGTGTAATGATATTACTTCGTTTTCCACCCGCACGCAAGTGCCTGGTGGGCACCTTTGAATCGTTTCTATGCGGGTTTGGCGGGAAGCGCTAAAACTTGCATAGGGCCGATTCTGAGGGTGTTACAACAAGACAACGTGCCAATGGCCGGTCCAAGCAACGACCGTTCCACCTCGAGAAAGCAAGATGCTATCTGCTACCCATTGTGCAAAGGTGGAGAGGTGACGCATAGAGGCGGCAATGACTAACATTATGGCTTTGGTGCTAGGAGACCAGAGTGACGCAATGAAGCAGGAGGGTGGCCGTCCACTACTCCGTTGCTATAGCTGGCTGGCAGCCATATGAATACAAGCCGGACCGGAGTCCCTAGGGCGGGAATGTGGTGACCTTCCCACCTAAGATTGGGGGAAGAGGCCCGACGCCGCCCTATATATGGAGACCTCCTCATACCTTAGAATGGGTCGATCCCAGAGATCTAAAAACCCTGCATTGTACCCTCGCAAAGCACACGAGTAATACAAAAAAGGAGTAGGGGCTTTACCTCCTTAGGAGGGTCCTGAACCTGGGTAAATAAACCTGTGTCAACTCTCTGTCTTATGTTCACTCTGTCGTCACCACCGTCGCCGAGGATCCTTGGAACTGTGTGTTTAGCTCCCTCTCGAACCAAGGGATTGTTGGGCCCTAATTTCCTTCACGGGACAAATCTCCGACATTTGGCGCGCTGGGTAGGGGCTGAGATGCGATTCAGAGGATCTCGGCTAGTAGCACCAGCATGGTCACTCACAGCAAGCCTCGCGACAGCCGCTCCCGGCGCGAACAAGCAAGGAGGCTCAAGGGCTCGCGCCATGCTACCCCTGCTCCCTCATCCCGCTCCAGAACCCACGACAACTTCTCGCAGCACCCTTACACGAGGATGTGCGAGGAAAACTCTTCTTCTAGAACCTCACCAACCCGGGCACACTGCGCCCCGCTCACCCCGGAGACAACTCGTCTCATGGCGATGGAGCTTCTCCCCTAGTCGCCTTCCAAGGACGTGAGGGAGGAGTGGCAGGCGCGCCCCATGGCCCTAATGGATGTTGCCTAGGGCATCCCTATAGCGCTTGAGGCACAACCGGGCAATGTATCCCATAGGGAACCCCCTCCTCCTCCTCTCCATGTTAGGCCTGAGGGCTTAGGAGGCGGAGAACTTCCAACTGCGGCATACCACACGGAGATCCAGAGCCAGGACGAGGTTGCCCATTCGACGGAGGATGCATGGGTGACCCTGGCGAGGCATCGAGGATGCGAAACCCGGATCCTCTAGGCCATCTCGACTGGGCGTCTCCAAAACCGGGTGGCTCTTGCTAGCGATGTGGAGACCCGTAGCTCTAGCTGCCCCGCTCTTGCCGAGCACCTCCGCAGGGTGGTGTGGCCACCTAAGTTTAAGCCTGGGATGCCTCCATGATACGACGGCACCACCAACCCCATGGAGTTCTTACAACTCTACGCTACGGGAGTCGAGGCGACAAAAGGCGTTGACCGCGTCCTTGCCAACTGGTTTGCATGGGCGTCGGGGCGGAGGTGTGCACCTGGCAGCTGAACCTCCCTGAGGGATCCATCGTCTCATGGTCCAAGATCTACGGTCTCTTCATCGCCAAGTTCGGGGACGCGGACAGACCAGCGTACACATGCGAAGACCTCAGGAAGGTGCTCCAGGGGCCCGACGAGACACTGCGCAAATACCTATAGCGCTTCAACCAAAGCCTCGTCAGATTTGGCAGGGCCACCGATGCGGAGGTCATCGCGTCCTTTGCCGATGGTGTCACTGATGCCCACGTGCTCGATAAGATTGGTCACCATGGAGAGAACATGTCCATGTTGGTTGAGCTCCATGCTGTGGCCGATCGTTGTGCCTAGGCGGAGGCTAGGAACCTATATGCCCGCGGAAAGGCTATGCCATCAGATCAGAGGGAGGCTCCAGCCAGTGCGCGATGAAGGTCGCTAAGAAGCCCCCCCCCCTCCAAGGAAGGGAGTGGGCGGCACGAACGACCAACAACCATACGATGTCTTTCACTAGAGGCAAGGCCACGACACCAACGAGTGTGTCAAGCTTAGGGAGGCAAGGTAGGAGTACGACAACAAGAAGAAGCGCGAGCATAGCAACAAGCATAGCATGCCTCAAAGCCCTAGTGCCCTGGAACTATAGCTCCTCGAGGGGCCCGGGGGCTAGGGAGGGACGCGGTGATGGGACTGGCAGCTCGGCCGTGCGGGAGAGACCATGGAGTCAGCGACGCCCCCGCACCCCTAAGTCATGCAAACTGCGCCCTGGTTCAGCCCTCCTAAGGTGACTCTCAGCCCCCAGCCCTTTCCACCGGGCAATATTTTTCACCCCCTCAGGGGCAGGGTACTCGAGAAGGGGAACTACCACGACTATTGACACTTTCTATTTGCCTTTTTGTGAATTGATTCTTTCTTCCGGATGTTCCTTTCTTCCCATGTGCTCGTCGTGTTTTCGTGTATCCCTCATACGAGCGGGGCTGGGATGGTGCCCATCGCCAGACCACTCGCGTCAACGTCGAGGGCCTAAAGTGTTGAGCTCTGAACTTGCGGACTAGCTCTAGCGATAAGCCACCTCACCCATGGTTTTCGGTGCTTGAGACCCTCGCATGGTGTATAAATGAAACGAGTCAGCGCTAGAGACGCGACCTAGCCAGGACACGTTCGTCCTTAGTCAGAATCGCCAAAACATGCAATACCTACGATCCCCTCCTCGGGAGGATCACGGGCGAGAACGGGTCCCATGACACTCTCCTCGAGAGGCTTACAGGTGGCTCGTGAGGCACTTCCCTCTGGCGGTCCAAATTTCCAGGACCTAAAGTGTTGAGATCTGAACTTACGGCCTGTTCCTCGGCCGCAAGTCACCTCACCCACAGTTCCAGACGGCTCGTGAGGCACTTCCCTCCGGCGGTCCAAATTTCTAGGACCTAAATTATCGATCTCTGAACTTATGGCCCCTTCCTTGGCCGCAAGTCACCTCACCCATGGTTCTTGACGTCTCATGAGGCACTTCCCTCCAATGCCCCAAATTTCCAGGACCTAAAGTGTCGAGCTCTGAAATTACGGCCCATTCCTTGGTCACAAGTCACCTCACCCATGGTTCCTGGCGGGTCATGAGGCACTTCCCTCTGGCGGCCCAAATTTCCAGGACCTAAAGTGTCGAGCTCTGAACTTATAGCACGTTACTAGGCCGCAAGTCACCTCACCCACGGTTCCTGGAGGCTCGTGAGGCACTTACCTCCGGCGGCCCAAATTTATTTAGGACCTAAAGTGTCGAGCTCTAAACTTATGGCCCGTTCCTCGGCCGCAAGTCACCTCACCCATGGTTCCTGGCGGCTCGTCAGGCACTTTCCTCCGGTGGACCCAAATTTCTAGGACCTAAAGCGTTGAGATCTGAACTTATGGTCCGGTTTTGGCTGTAAGTTACCCCACCCACAGTTCCTGGCAATTAAAAAATCAAAAATCTTCATGATAGACCGACGACCTCCTCCTCGAGGGTCCAGCGGGACCAGCATTTTCCCTACGGCCTCCTCCTCGAGAGGCTTACGGGGTAGCTCATGAGGCACTTCCCCTCTAGCGGCCAGAAATATACAGGATCTAAAACTTCGAGATCTGAACTTACCGCCTGATGGCAGCAGTAGGTTACCTCACCCGCAATCCCTAACGCCTAGAACTTGCTACGTAAGTGCATTGCAGGGCCACACGGTCATCTCCTCGAGAGGCCTAAGGGAACGTCAAAGTGAATACATGCAATAAGGATACATAGAATATTTCAGGTCCATACATGGCCAGCACGCTAAGGATCGCCAAGTGGACTACAGCTGAAGGGGCCCCTCATGAAGACGGCTCTGAAGCGTTGTCTTTAGGGGATTGCTCATCACTCCTCTTGGCGTAAGGAGAAATGCCCCGGGAAGCACTGTCTTCACCTCCTTGGGCCTCCGTAGAATCGCCCTCTTTAGTCCGCTCGAACAGTAGCAGGAAGTCATCCACATTCTCCTCCACGAGTTATTGGAAGCAAACAATTTCGCTTGGAGATGTCCCCTCGGAATGCTCCACCCTCTACAGGAGTACCCACCAGGGGAAGTTGGAGTCATGCTAGTATAGGGTGGAAAAGACTTGGGTTGCAATAGCCCAAATCATCCTCCGACACTCGTACAAGTTTTATCCATAGTAGATCTCGACCCTCCCTTCCAGCGCCACCATGATCTGATCGAAGAGATCTAGGAAAGCACCATCCTTGTCGGCATCGTCAAGGTCCCCAGTGTAGAAGTCAGTCACTCCGAACGACTTGACAGTATCAGCTGCACGCTAGGCAAGCGCCCGGTACATCTTGCACCGCTCCTTCTCTAGCACTCTGAGGTCCCGCTCCACTTCATCATGAAGGGCCCATCACTTCTAGAGTTCCTGGTGAGCTGCCTACAACCCCTTCAGGGCGTCCAAGTCGACGATGGCCTAAGTGAAGCGTTCCTCTGCCCTGCAATGGGAGTGCACCAAGGCCTCTTTCTTCTCCAAGAAACGCACCTGCTGGGTCTTGGCCTTCTCCAGATACTCCTCGCAAAGAGCTAAGCGAAGCTACGGGAGCTCCTGCTCGTTAGCCTCCTTCAACTGCTTCCGCTCCTCGCCGAACTTTTCATAACAGTGACGGATGCACTTATCGATCTTCGCACTACGGCAATCAATGTCGAGTGTGCTCTCCTCAAGTTTCTGGCGAGTCGCCTCTAGCTCAGCATCCAGTGCTTCCATATGGCTCCTCTCTAGTTGGGCCTTGTCCTTGCAGAGCTAGACCGCCTCCTCGCGAAGGGCCACGTCCGCCTTCCTTTGGGCGACCCTCAGGCGGTCTTCCTCGGCCTCCTACTCAAAGAAGGAAAGTGCGCGATCACGCACAGAAAGATCCTCGACCACACGGCTCAGGTCCCTAGAGGAAGTCTGACCCCTCCGGAGTACAGGATCAGACTCCGGGTAGGCATTGAAGCCCTTGCCTCTCCGGAGCATTGTCGCCTCGCGAGGCACTCGCCTCGCTGTGGTCCCTCCACTTCTTCCAGGTGTCGTCAAAGTCAGCCCGTTTCAGGAGGAGCCCGCCAGACGATGCTCCTCCATGGCGATGTCCACGAGGAATCGATCAAGCCCGGTGTGAGCGTCCGCCACAACTCCATGCAGGTGCCCCGATCTACCAAGATAGGCCTATCCGGGTGACATCAGAGCCAGCGTGCCTAGGCCAGAACCCTCGGGAGCATGAGGGATCCCATCGGGAGAGTTCCTCCTGTCACCATGGAGTGGTGACGGGGTCAAACCTTGTGTGCCCATAGGGTCTTCAGGCGGCTTGACACCACCACCTCCGACATCCATCACCAGATCAGACCGGTCCACTTCAGGGGAGTGGCCTCTCGCTTCAGGGCTGGTGTCTGTGTCCCCCGGAGCTCCTTCGACCCGGGGCGACTTTCTCCTGACGAATCCTACCAGAGGATGTCCCCGGGCAGAGAGGAGACTGATGCTCCCCTTGGAATGCTCTGACGTTCTTGTAGAGCCGGATCTTGATGCCTTCTTCCTACGCTTCTTCTCGTGCCTGCACTAGAATAGCACGTTTATCAAGAAAGAAGGGGGAACACAAAAAGGGGAAGCCTCAATAGGTCGACTCACCTCTTAGCTCCTGCTCCCACCAGAAACCAGTTAGCTCTCCTCGCTCCCCGGGGGAGCAATGTGCCGCCCTCATCATGTATTGGATGCTTCCCGGCTACACGCGTCGCGATAGAAGCAACCGTTACCCCAGCTACGGCTCAGATTACGCGGTCTGAGTGGTCGATGGTAGCACGGACGTGGATCTCAGGAAGATCCACGACATCCTCCTCTAAAGATGACACACTATTGATCATCCTCCTGTGCCGGACTAGTCGAGAGGATTTGGAGTCCCTGCCCGGCACCTCATCTTCGCCATCCAGCTCAACCAAGCGGCATACGTCTCGAGCATCGAAGGTTGGAAGAACCATGCGAGCGGCGTGCCCGTCGCCCTCCAGGTACAAGGGACGCGCGCCGGGAGGAAGCTCTGTCGCTGTCTCCGCACCCAGAAGCATACGCATCAAGTTGACCACCGTGCCCTTAGCACGGAGCCCCTCTGCGAGCCTGACTGCATCCCGTCCAGGTGACATGGTCTAGACGGGCATCCGGTGCTCTTGAAGTGGAGCAATGTGCTGTCATAGACTCCCGAACTACCATCTCGCCAGTCAAGCCCTGGCCCCTCAAGTGCGCCACGCGCCTCACGAGGGGCCCGAGGCTCATGCAGGCAGCATCCACGCGAGCCCATCCTGGATTCTCCACCGCCGCCCCCGACAGGAGCTATGGCCATGATCGACTGATGGCTCAGATATGTAGAGCTCGTTGGGAACCCCAAGAGGAAGGTACGATGAGCACAACAACATGTTTCTCTCAGTTATGAAACCAAAGGTTATCAAACCAGTAGGAGTAAGGAAACAACTCCAAGGTGTTGCTAGCAACTAGGAACCTGCACAAGACAACCACAATACTTTGCCCCAACTTACAGTGAGGTTGTCAATCTCACCGGTTTTGCTGAAAACAAAGGATTAAATGTATAGTGTGGAAGATAGTAATTGCTTGTGATAATTGCAGAAAGTAAATAGTAAATGGTAAATAGTAGATGGTATATCAATGGTAAGGAAGGTCCATAGTTCACTAGAGGTGTTTCTCCATAAGATAAATAGAATGTTGGGTGAACAAATTACAGTTGGGCAATTAACAGATTGAAAATCCATAAATATGCATGTACATGTCATGATGATTTCTATGAGATTCATTTGGGCATTACAACATAATACATAGACCGTAATCGAACTGCATCTATGACTAATAATCCACCTTCAGGTTATCATCCGAACCCCTTCCAGTATTAAGTTGCAAGCAACAAATAACTGCATTAAGCAAAGTGTGTAAAGTAAACAATACAATTTCCCTTGGACAAAGGATTGTTGTTTTCTCCCTAGTAGCAACAACACATCTACAACCTTAGAGATTTCTGTCACTTCCCCAGATAACTAGAGGCATGAACCTACTATCGAGCATAAATACTCCCTCTTGGAGTTACAAGCATCTACTTGGCCAAAGCATCTACTAGCAATAGACAGCATGCAAGATCACAAATAACACAGATATGATAGAATCAATAATCAATCTTGACGTAGTACTCAATATTCATCGGATCCCAATAAACACAACATGTAGGATTACAAATATATGATCTTGACCATGAACAGAGCTCACAAGATCTAAACATGATAGAACAAAGGAGGAGAACCAACCATCTAGATACTGTATGGACCCATAGTCCAAGGGTGAACTACTCACGCATCACTTCGGAGGCTGGCATGGTGATGAAGAAGGCCTCCAGGATGATCTCTCCCCTCAGGCAGGGTGCCGGGAAGAGCTTTAGATCCCCCGATCTAGGGACGATGGTGGCGACGGCGACGGAATGTTTCATGGATTTTTGATCAGGTACTTAGGGTTTTTGCCTCGGGATGTTTATATAGGCAAAGGGGCAAGTTCGGTTGAGGGCCAGGGGGCCCACACCATGCCCTGGCACGGCCTAGCGTGGACCTGCGCCAGGGGTGGTGTGTCCGCCCCGTGGCGCCTCTTTGCCCCCCTGGAATCCGTCTTCGCTCCGGTAAAATATTGACTTCGGCTTTTGTTCCGTCCAATTTCGAGATTATTTTTTTACTAACTTTTCTGAAACCAAAAACAACAGAAAATAGTCAACTGACACTGTGGCATCTTGTCAATAGGTTAGTTCCATAAAATGTATAGAAATGCCTCAAAGTGTAGACAAAACATAAGATAGTTGGTATAAAATAAGCATGGAGCATCCAAATTATAGATACGTTTAGGATGTATCAAGCATCCCCAAGCTTAACTCCTACTCGTCCTCGAGTACATAAGTGATAAAAAGAATAATTTTTGAGGTGACATGCATTATCACAATCTTGATCAAGGTATTGCAAAGCATTGATAGCTAGGATCAAAGTACTCTAAACATGAGCATGAAAGATATATTTCTAAGAATAATACATAGAAACTATGTTGTAACATGAAAGGTAACACAAACAAAAGATCATGAATAACAATGCATTGAAAGACATCTGTTTGCTTCACATATAGAAAATATAGGAAAAGTGGTATTCAACTTGTCCTTCATGGTATAGCAAAACATAAATGCATAGGACACCTTCAAAGTTCATAATTGTGACTAGATACAAATAATTTTAGAACAAGCAATATCATAGTTATGAATCAATCAACAAGGTTTGGGACAATGCACATTGAACAAAGAATGACAACTATGCTCTCTTAATTGGTGCATAAAGATAGAAGATGGAGACTCAACATAAAAGTAAAAAAGAAAGGCCCTTCACAGAGGGAAGTAGGGATTTCAACTTTCATAAAGAGCTTCCAAAAATTATGGTACTTATTAGCTTTGAGCTATAATTGCCCCTATCATAAGCATCTTGAAGTGATTAAGGTTAAAGTGAGACAAATATGAGGTATATGCTTGACAGATCATAAGTTGAAAATTTCATGTCCCTTGAGTACGAGGGTCGTTCCTCATGCTACTCAACTTTAGTCACAAGAAAGTTCTTGTCATTGTAAGTATATGTGTATCATAGAGAACCGCTAATAGGGTACCCCTTGCCCCATGACACAGGATCTATCCCATATCAAAATGACAAGGCAACAGACAATGAGCATCTCGCAATCTTTTTATTTGCCATGAGCATGGTTCTTTTTTCCTTTTTTCTGAAGATGCTTCATAGATTGCTCACTATGGTTATGGTGCAAGTTTCCAACATGATTAGGCATGGATTAGGCTAGCCGCCCAGGCGTTTCTCTAACACATATACAATACTCCATGGACTTACAAGCTCCCCTTTTATTTCACACCTCCGACATCCATAAACAAAAGATCATGATATCAACTGAATAGATATGTACAAGTGTTGAAAGCGTTCCCCATGACAACATGGTTCTGCTAACTCCCAACTTATAATTTGCAAGCATATAAGCAACATAGATGGCACAATGGTTCAAGTTTATTAAGTGCAAGAAAATAAAGTGTGCCATCAAGTTCGTGAGAGCTTTAATCACTAATTTTCACATAACAAAAGTTTAATTTGGAAGGTAAATAAACACATGAATATAGTTGGAATGGTGTAAGACACCATGCATAGGAGTTTATAGTGGAATCTTTGGGATAACTTGGTTTTTGGAAGTTGGATGCACGAGTAGAGCTCATACTCAGTACAGGTGGAGGCTAGCAAAAGACTGGGAGCGACCAACTAACAGAGCAATAATGGCCATAATCATGCAAAGCGACAAAACATTATTAATTAAAGCATAAAGTGATATCACAAGTCAAAAACTAAATGATCATAGAGGCTAAGGTGACTGGTTTATAGTCTTAACATGGTGTAAGCATGTGCCAATTCAACCCAAATAAAGCATCAAAGGATAATACCACAATACTATGCTTTTGTATGCTAAAACAACGCATGATTCTTTCATGGCACATTAAGAAATCTCAATTGTTTGAAACAAGTCATGCTACAACAATAATAACTAAGCATATATTCAAAGCAACATATAACATGACATGATAAAGTATAAGTCCACAGTCAAAACAAGCTTCCTTTTGAACCACTATAAGCATGGAGCTTCCTACTCTCTTCCAACACCAGTCGACTTATTTGAAACAACTCACAAAGATAATAATCAATAAAGATCAGTGAGCTTGTCTCACAAATCTCAAAGAAGAACTAAAAATTTGTAAGCAAAGAAGAAGAAAACTAAAGCTAAACACAGTGCTAGCAAAAGAGAACACTCACAAAACAATAAGAGTGAAAACTAAAGTGTTCTAGACAATGAAGAACTTGGTATGACTTCTCCATAATAGGTGTGTTGGGGTACGGACAATTTATTGCAGCAAGCAAGCAAAATAAAACTAAAAACAAAAACAAAGACGCTCCAAGAACAACATATAGTGCATGAAGCAATAAAAATGAAGTGTCTTGAAAGAAAACCTGAGATTTTTATTGATGAAGAAGAGGATGCCTTGGGCATCTCCAAGCTTTGATGCTTGTACCTCTTGAATATTTCTTGGGGTGACACGGGTGGCATCCCCAAGCTTGAGCATTTGTCCATTCTTCATCTCATCACATTATTCTTCCCCTACACTTGAAACTTTCCTTCATACAAAACTTCACACAATTCTTCATTAGCAACATTAGTGTATTCAAGATAATAAGCCTTTGGGTTTAGTTTCAACTCAAGTAAAACTTCCATTAAAACACAATCTACTGTATCAATTCCTTTAAAAAGCTCAAGTGATCAAAGAGAACTCAAAAAGAAACCAATTAAGAGGAAAATGCAAATAATGACAGAAATCTATCAAAACAGACCATCAGGTAAAGACCGATTTTTTCAAAAATCTTCTGTTACTCAAATCGAAAAGTGCAAAACTAACGAAAGTTGGGTGAATAACAGGGGCATGCACACAAAACATTTCAGATCAATCCGACGTACTGGGACTTTTCACGATTGTTTACAGTGAAGCACATAAATCTGTTTCGGGACAGCAACTTCCCCAAATATTACTTCTCTCTCGTTAGATGTTATTATTGGCACAAAAACCACACAAAAGGGATAAGAAGAGGTTTTACAGAGGCAATAACTTCCAAGACTCAATAAAGTAAAAACTTACTGAAAATAAAATTGGGTTATCTCCCAAGAGTGCTTTTCTTTAACGCCTTTCAGCTAGGCATAGAAAGCAGGAATCAAGTATTTTCTAATGAAGAAGCATTAAGATCAATACCAGAAATATCTTCAACAAGGCAATGTATCTTATACAAATAAGTTTTAGAGTATCCTCTCTCAATACTCTTGGGTTCACTATTTTCATCAAAAGGGTTTTCACGAACAATCCAATCAATATTCTTTTCTAAGGCTTCATGCATTCCTACAAGTTTAAAAGGCATTGGTATTTTAATTTCCTCTCCATTTTTGGGTTTGGTTTTGTCCAAATTTTCTAGTGTACCAATAACATCTACACATGAACCTAGCATATTAAAACGATCAAAGACCTTTCTAGGATAAATAATCAAGGTTTCCAGGATAAAATCTATTTTTCAGTATATTTAATATCATTAAGTTTAAGAAACATGGCCTGCATCATGGGATTAAGGTTAACAAACCTAGCCTCAAACATGTGAACTAAAGAAGCTGCAGCAATTTCATAATTTGGAGCATGTTCTGCTAAACATCTATCCTCAATATCTTCATGCTTACTAACATGATTGAAGAATTCTTCAATATTATCTTTCCCAATTATATAGCCACTACCTATTGAAAGGTCTTTCAGGATGAACTTAGGGATCAACATAATGAGCTAAGAACAAGGTAACAACTAAGGAAAGAACTAATTTTTTTTGTGTTTTTGATAAAAGAAGTAAACCAACAGAAATATCAACTAAGGTAGGAACTACTTTTTTGTGTTTTTGATAAAAAGAGGCAAACCAAGGAAAACTAAAGAAACAAAGCAAAACAAAAACAAAGTAAAGAGATTGGTTGTGAGAGACTCCCCTTGCAAGAATATTCTTTCTCCTAGAAGAGTGTTTTGACATGGAGGAAGAGATTGAAGCTGTCCTTATCTCCCCGGCAATGGCGCCAGAAAAGTGGTTGATGGCTCAGATATGTAGAGCTCGTTGGGAACCCCAAGAGGAAGGTATGGTGAGCACGGCAGCAAGTTTCCCTCAGTTATGAAACCAAGGTTATCGAACCAATAGGAGTAAGGAAACAACTCTAAGGTGTTGCTAGCAATTTGGAACCTGCACAACACAACCACAATACTTTGCCCCAACTTACAATGAGGTTGTCAATCTCACCGGTTTTGCTGAAAACAAAGGATTAAACATATAGTGTGGAAGATAGTAATTTCTTGTGATCATTGCAGAAAGTAAATAGTAAACAGTAGATGGTATATCAATGGTAAGGAATGGACCGGGGTCCACAGTTCACTAGAGGTGTTTCTCCATAAGATAAATAGCATGTTGGGTGAACAAATTATAGTTGGGAATTTTGCAGATTGAAAATGCATAAATATGCATGTACATGTCATGATGATTTCTATGAGATTCGTTTGGGCATTACAACATAATACATAGACCATAATCCAACTGCATCTATGACTATAATTCACCTTTAGGTTATCATCTGAACCCCTTCTAGTATTAAGTTGCAAGCAACAGATAATTGCATTAAGCAAAGTGTGTAAACTAAACAATACAATTGCCCTTGGACAAAGGATTGTTGTCTTCTCCCTAGTAGCAACAACACATCTACAACCTTAGAGATTTAAATCACTTCCCCAGATTACTAGAGGCATGAACCTACTATCGAGCATAAATACTCCCTCTTGGAGTTACAAGCATCTACTTGGCCAAAGCATCTACTAGCAACAGAGAGCATGCAAGATCACAAATAACACATACATGATAGAATCAATAATCAATCTTGACGTAGTACTCAATATTCATCGGATCCCAATAAACACAACATGTAGGATTACAAATAGATGATCTTGACCATGAACAGAGCTCACAAGATCTAAACATGATAGAACAAAGGAGGAGAACCAACCATCTAGATATTGTATGGACCCATAGTCCAAGGGTGAACTACTCACGCATCACTCCGGAGGCTGGCAGGTGATGAAGAAGGCCTCCAGGATGATCTCTCCCCTCCGGTAGGGTGCCGGGAAGAGCTTTAGATCCCCCCGATCTAGGGATGATGGTGGCGGCGGCTACAGACTGTTTCGTGGATTTTTGATCGGGTGCTTAGGGTTTCTGCCTCAGGATGTTTATATAGGCGAAGGGGCAAGGTCGGTTGAGGGCCAGGGGTCCCACACCATGTTCTGACGCGGCCTAGGGTGGACCCGCGCCAGGGGGTGGTGTGGCTGCCCTATGGCGCCTCTTCGTCCCCCCTGGACTCTGTCTTCGCTCCGGTAAAATATTGACTTCGGCTTTTGTTCCGTCCAATTCCGGGAATATTTATTTACTAACTTTTCTAAAACCAAAAACAACAGAAAACAGGCAACTAACACCGTGGCATCTTGTCAATAGGTTAGTTCCAGAAAATGTATAAAAATGCCTCAAAGTGGAGACAAAACATAAGATAGTTGGTATAAAACAAGCATGCAACATAAAAAATTATAGATATGTTTACGACGTATCACCGACCAGCGTCCACCAACACCCACTCGTGGGGAAACTCGGACGCCACCCCATGGATAAAGATTAGAAGGAAATCCCCCACTTCCTCGGCAAAGAACCCGATGCGCCCCAAGGAAGTCCTCTGGTGAAAGAACGGTGGAGGCGGTAGAAATACCGGAATAGTGCCAGGGACGGCATCACTCCGACGAAGGACTCGCACCAGTAGACGAAAGCAACCGGGAGGGTCACACTACACGGGTGGAGGTGGAGCAGCTGGATCCAGTAGTACTCCAGGACAGCGATAAGGAAGGGGGAGAAAGGGGTAACAAGATCAGCGGCGATGGAGTGAGTGAAGACCAGGGTCGTGGAGGCGCTCCACCCGTCCCCTTCAACGCCAGCGTACCACACCTATGAAGTGCCCCACTCGTTCGAGCTAGAGGCCATCAACTTCCGGAAATTCTCCAACCCCTCCTCGTTGAGCACCGTCGCTCGTGGCAAGGTCCCGGTGCTTGGCATGGAGAAACACAGTGCGGTGAGGACGGCATAGGATTTCTTCGGGGGCCATCTTGAGTGCTACCAGGGAAGGGAGGGCACCGGAGCTGGGGCACATGTAGAGTGGCGGAGGGAGGAGATGAAGTATGGCGAGCCTTCCCGAGCTTAGGGTTTTATGGTAGGCACAGCCCCCAAAACCAAAGAGCGGAAGTGGCGGTTCCCGCATCGGATGGACACCACGCCCTATGTGGGCACGTGGAAGCTCCGGATGGCGTCTTCAGGGATTATGCACTGATGCGACCACCGGTGGGCCTGGCGCCAGTTGGTTCCTTGACTTCCACACCCCTTCATCAAAGGCGTGCAAAGCAAGCGACTATGGGCTACTGTCGGACTATTGGTACCGACGTTACCCCGTCCTGCCGAGGCGCCGGACCCGCCAGACGCTCCTCCTAGAGAACTCGCGAGGAGCATGATCCTCGAGAGGAAAGAAGGAGTCGCATGACTTTAGCGGGCACAAGATCGACATCACCATGGGTGGAGAGACCCTTGATGAGGCCTCTCGAGGGGAGGCTACCTCCACGACGGGCGTGCTCACAAGACGACGGGCCAACGGCCGGTCCAGGAAACGACCGGTCCACCTTGAGAAAGCAAGATGCTTCATGTCCCCTGCTATGCAAAGGTGGGGAGGTGACGCAGAGTGGCAGCAGCGACTAACATTACCGGTTTGGTGCTAGGAGACCAGGGTGACGCAACGAAGCAGGGGGTGGCCGTCCACTACTCCGTTGCTACAGCTGCCTGGCAACCATGTGAATTCAAGCCGGACCAGAGTCCCTAGGGCGGGAATGTGGTGACCCTTGCCTGGCGCCGCCTTATATAAGGAGCCCTCCTCCTACATTACAAGGGGTTGATACCAGAGATATAAAAACCCTAGACTTTCATCCTCCATTGTACCCTTGCGAATCATGTGATCAATACATCAAAGCAGGAGTAGGGCTTTACCTCCTCGTGAGGGTCCCGAACTTGGGTAAAAAAACCTGTGCCAACTCTTTGTCATGTGTTCGCTTCGCTGTCGCCACCGTCTAAAATAACATTTCATGATCTCCAGTGTTTTACGTGTTAGATAACAATATCAAGAATTATTTAATATGTGTTGAGTGCTACAGATAATTTCCCATTCAAACAGTATCCAAACAGAGTTTTGGGGGATAGATTATCCGCCCCTGCCAAGGACCGGATTATCCGCCCATGGCTCGATCAACAAAGGTGGACAAGGCGCGTCACGTGGTATGGGGGCGGAATTTCCCACGGATTATCCAGACAAGGCCGGAGTGTTTTCCCAGGCCGGATAATCCGCCCTCCTAGGAATTTTTCAAAGGCAGCCAAGACGCGTCACACGGTATAGGGGGTGGATTTTTCGGGAAAAATCCGATTCTGAGGTGGAGTTTTTCCCCGGCCGGATAATTCGGTCCCCACTTAGGTCGGATAATCCAGCCCCAAAATCTCCAACGGCTGAGTTTTGACAGGGGTATAAATATCCCAATTGTTCCTCCTATCAGATCTCTTGATTCAACAAAAAATTGCTATACTATTCATCAAGTCCCAACTCGAGATCTCCATCTTCATCCACCCGAAGGATCCGATATTCGGGGATTCGAAGGAGGAGACTTTGATCTTCGTCGACACCAATCAAGCGCTCCACTACCCCTCCATTAACTTGGAGAATTCTTGATCTAGTATTTCTTGCAAATATCTAGATCTCTAAGTGGGGGCCTAAGGGAGGACAAGGGAGGACACTCGTTGTTCGGGGTGGCCTAGGGGAGGACAAGGGAGGAAAAGGGAGGACGCGCGTTGTTCGGGCCGATGCAACCATTGCCTAAATTTGATGCACAGATGGGTCAATTCGTCCGAATCGGTCCATCTAGGTTGTCCCGCTGGATCGTGCTGCAGTTTTTTGTCCATCCGTGCTGACTGGTTCAAACGTTGCAAGGCCATTTGGGTCATTACGCTGGAGATTCATTAAAGCTCCCGCTTCTCCTTGTATTCCTTCTGATGTTGCCGGCCAAATTAAAAGATTCCATGTCCAACCGATCCATCATTCTCTCAAACCCTAAATCTAACTCCAATTTATTAATAATTTGATGACTCATAGTAACATGAATGATTAGGGGTGGCAGTGCACTACCACAAATATGGCCGCCAAACCCTAACCCTAAACAATTAGATATATGTGTTGAAGTATACTCCCTTCGTTCCTCTATAATCCATTCTACAAGCTACACTATAAATTAGCAGGTTAGTTAATGGTACTATTTAGAATAGTCATAGTGGAAGTAACTTAAGTGGTAACATATATGCCATCTAAGCATACAAGATGATGTAGCAAGTAATTAATAAAGAGAGAGGCACATGGAAATATGTTACCATCACATCACATTTCTCAATGCAAAATGAGTGTATAAAGTAATAAATGAGGCTTTCTATGTTACTTAAATTATGACACTACCCACTATAGAGGTAGTATTGGACTAGTAATAACATATGCATATTACTAATCTAAGTTACTATCCACTATGACTAGCCTTAGATGCAAACAACCAACCAAACTAAATTGAAATTAATGTCTAATATTGGACTAATAAAACCGCTTCATTTTCTATGTTGTTGTTAATTACCGAGAATGCAGATATTGTCCAAAAACTAAAATGTAGATTAGCGAAAGTACAATAAGCTTATGTAAGAAGGCTATAAGATTTTAAATAATACATTTAAGATGATGTGGAGGAGAGAGAAGTGGAGAGAGAAAATTAGTGGACTCTCATGCAAGAGTTAGCTATAGCACGTCCTCCTAGGTATTTTGTGTGAGTGTAAGGTGGGTCTTAGCCAAATAAAGTAGTACATAGTTTTAGCCAACTATCGTATATATTGACTATTAGATTGGCTATAGATGTTGTGGCGGTGGCTTATAGTTAACAGCGGGTTTTATTATTGAATTTTCTCTTAGTATGGAACAAAATTTTAGTTTAGAATGTCGATATTCTCTCTATTAGGTTGGACATTTGGTTCTACGGGTTGGTGTATGAAAACTTAATAATACCTTAAATTCTCGAAATAGGCTTTCACCCCGTTTTATAAATAAAGCCATGATGGACGAGCCGGTACAAGGTGGAGAGGAGAACCTCTTACAAAGCAGATCAAAGAAACAAAAGAAAACACACGAAACCAAACTTGCCACCGAAAACAAATGAGACGGGGAGGAATCGGGGCTTCCGTCGACGCCCCCAAGAGGGTAGCGACGTTGTGTTCCCCTTCCGTTGTGACCACAAAGGTCAAGGGTTTTCACCCGAAGCCGAAGCACGAGCAGGATAACCACAACGATGCCCCTAAGAGGGTTACGATACTTGGCAGGCATCGCTGCCATTGGCGCTGAGCTTCACCCAGAAAAATTCTCGCACCGTTCCTGCAAACTCAGTCACCCACTGTCCCCGAGTTAGGACTCCGAATCGCGATCTGGAGCTACCAAAGCCGAAGAGCCGCCAACATCAGGACCCTCCCCATCGTCCGGTCCACGCCATCCACATGACCGAAGAAGCGATACCACGAGTACCGCCATGTTGCTTGCCATAGAGTCGCACGCGCAGTCCACCTTCCGGGGCCGCCGCGCTGGCATCAGAGATCTTGCCCACGATGCGGCAGGCGCCAAAACTCAAGTCCACCAGAACGAACATGAGAGGTCCACGACAGCTAGCCAAGACTCGGACAACAGGGGTTCAACTAGCAGGACACACATCAGGTTAAACGCAGAACCCAAGACGGGGTTGCTAGACGGACACCACATCTAGGCCTCCTGCCCAGATCTTGTACCCCAACCACTCCATGGTTAGGGGATGGGCTCCCAGTCAAGCCGGGTGCCCCTAAAACCCACATAGGCAATAGAATGTGTCAACCCAGGTCGAGCCCGGATGGGCCTAGATCTTAGCCAAGGCAGGCTTTTCCCCATCGGGGCCAACTCCACCATCCATCGTCGTCTGCCTGTCTGTCGTCTCGGTCCTCTCCATCCCCGACTCTAGTAGAAGGAGCCCTGGACCCTGCTTGACCATCGAAGCAAGATCCCATGAAGATGTCGGCCTCCACTAACATCGCACACGCGAGGCAGACGAGAGCTCTGACACGCTACGCCGCCTCCACCACGAGAGGCATCCACCGTCGTGGCATGGCAACCTGCCGCGCAGGGGAAGATCCGGTGCAGTTCCCGCCGCCAGATCGGGGTTGTCCCCGTTGTCCTCCATTACGAGAGGAAACATGGGAGCTCCGCCGCCGCTGGCAATGAACGGGCTCTGCCCCATGGCATACGCCGACGACGGTGGCGTGGGAAGGGGAGAGGAGGGCGGGAGGCGGGGGAGCTAGGGTTTGCCCATGACTGGCCGTGGGGTGACCGAGGAGCGAGAGCCGAGTCGCGAGCTCAAAGTGCAAGAACCCGTTGAGTTCAGAAGAAACTTCAGAGAGAATATTCAATACCCTAACTCAATGACACAATTTTTTGAGGCATAAATCTTAGTCGATTTATGGAATGGAACGAAACGCAGATGAACCAAAAATAAGATCAAGCCCTTAATTCCATGGATCAAGAAACACCTACCGTAGGACCACAACACCTAGTAGTCGAAGAGGTACAAATGCAACCACTAACTTAACGCTATATAGACCTTGTGTAACAAACTCTAAATTACATTTGATACTGTACGTGCTACTGCATATTTGCATACTGAAATCGTGTCACGCACACATGAACCCCCTGAATCCATGGAGCAATCAACAGTGGCTATGTACTCTCCAAACCAAGTACTGTACTACGGACTATATATATTTACACATTTGTATGAATCTTGGTTTCATCTGCCAGTCCGAATGTCTTGATCAAATCAGGGACCTGCTGCTTCTTCAGCACACACACGTCGACTCTTTCTTCCTAGGAAAGCAGAGCGGAACCATGTCTTCTTTTCTTCCGCCTCCGCGACGCCGACGATCTGATCAACGAGGGACGTCACCGGGCAGCTGCAGCTTCTTCTTCTTCTTCTTCTTCTGACACACACGACTTGAGGCACTGTAGCCATTTCGCTGCGCTTAAATTACACCGGCTCGCGCGGGCGCGCCGCCCAGAGCGTGCTGAGCGCGCGGAGCCGCTCGGAGTAGTCCCCGAGGGCGAGGAGCCCCACTGCCGCCTGCCGCCCAGTGAGGATCCTGTACATGTTCCGCAGCGTCTGCTGCCGGAGATGGTCCGCCTGCTCCACGAACCCGGCCAGCTCCTTGAGCCTGCCCATCGCGCTCGCCATCCGCCGCCCCACGTACCGGGCGCCGTCGTATCCTTCTTCTTCCCCTGCCGCCGCCGTCGAAAGGAGCAGGGAGTCGGCGAGCGACTGCTGCAGCTTCTCCATGCCCTGCGACAGCGCATCCTCCGCCTGCCGCGCCGTCTGCTGCAGGCGGCCCACCGCCGCCTGCTGGTCGTCCGTGAGCGGCTCCAGCTGCGGCGCCAGGACCTTGAGGAGGTCGGAGGGCCGGAAGCCGGCGATCCAGAGGAAGAAGCGCTCGGCCGCGGGCCGCCACACGCCGGACATGACGAAGAAGACGTCCGAGCTGGCGGCGGCGGACTTGGCCAGGAACAGGCGGTCGTAGTGCGCGAGCCCTGCCTCGGCGAGCGCGCTCAGCCGGCGCTCCGGCGCGTCCGGCTGCTGCAGCGCCGCCCTAAGCTCCCTCGTCTGCCTGGTTTGCTCCTCCACCCACTGCGCGTACTCGATCTCGAACGCCGCGACACCTGCCGCAGCATTCGTAAAAGGAATTCAGGATCGTCATTGCAAACTCTGTAGTAGGATGCAAGATTCAGTTGGCCGCGTGATGTTCTGACCTGGATCGTAGGATGATGCTGGCGGTAGACCAACAACATGGCTGCTGCTGCTGCTGGTCGCGCCGGCGTAGAGCACCTGCTGCCTTGCCCGGGTGAGCTCCTGCTCCATGCGCGCCAGCTTCATCCGGCTCGTCTCCAGGTTCTGGATGTAGGCCTGGCAAGCAACCGGCAAAAAGCAAATTAAGATGAAATTTTTTTGAGGGAGCCGGCCGGCCGGGGTTTGACAAATGGCAAGTCAGAAACTGAGAATGAGATCGAAATTTGAGCATCGGGAGGCTATTGGGCTGCGTAGTACCTTCTTGCGTAGCCTGCTCTTTCGAGCGGCCTCTCTGTTCTGCGCGAGCCTTCTCTGGATCTAGTAGTTGACCAAAAACAGAGTGAGTTTGGTTACGACTTAGTACGAGAGTTCGTCGCGAAGCCAAGATTTGTTTGAAGCTGTAATAAGCGAGTTGAGTAGCGTACCTTGTGTCCTGGCCTTGCGGGCTCCTGGTCTGAGCTGTCCGGCGAGTGCGGCAGGTGAGGTTCCTGCAGCGCGAGGGCGTGGACGTCCTGCTGTACCATGGGATGCAGAGCCGGCGGCTCGAACTTGGGGTCGGCCAGCTCCATGGCGTGCGCCGCGGGGATGTCGCTGCTGCTGCAGCCTGGTTCGGAGGCCATGTACCTGAACGGTTCGGCCCAGACGCCGGCGCCTCCTCCTCCCCCTCCGGTGCCGGCTTCGGCGAGCGGATGGTGGCGGCGCTCGTAGATCCCCATGGGCGCCGCCGCCGCCGCCGCCGCCGATGGCATGTAGCCGCCGCCGGGAGCCGCGGATCCTCTGCTGGGTCGTCGCGTCGCCAAAACAGAATCCAGCACGGCACAGATGGATGAGTTTTACATCAAGTCGAGAGAGAGAGAAGAAAAAAAAAAGAATAAAGAAACGCAGGAACGACGAACGAAGTATAGTGGACATATAGGGTGTTGCGCGCGACAGACAACCTCGATGATGATGACGACGACGATGAATGGTGAGTGATGAGGAGGAGGTGCCGAGTGGAACTCCACTCCCTGTCTGTCTCTCGGATCTTTCCTTCTCTCCCTACTACGTGCGTGCGTGCGTGCCTTCTGCTCTGCTACTCGTGGTATGGTAGATTGTTCAGTTGGGTGTCTTGGCTTGGATTTGGACGCAAGCTAGGCTGGGATGGGATGGGATGTGGCCTCGTTCCAGCGCGACAAAAATCTCGCTGTACTGCTCCTTGTCCTCGCGCGCTCTCATCCCATGATGAGTAGGTCGTTATGGCGTGGGGCCTCCCTGTCAGCGGCGGTGCGTGTGCACACTAGCGCTGCGCTGGACCGTAACCCCCGGGCCCAAGTGTCGAGGACACGTCCTGCTGGTTGGTCCACGCAGTTTTAATCCGACGTCAGCTTGAAACGGACGGGCGGACGGCCGGCCACCGAGCGTGATGAGAACGCAGTACTACTACTATGTACCATCTTCAACGTGCTGCGCGCCTAGTTGAATAGCTTATCTCGAGGGCGGGCGCGTAGACTTAGGGTGTGTTCGGTTCTAGAACCGGAGGGGATGGAACGGAATGGTTCTGTTCCGACATCACGGGACGGTTTCGACCCCATGTTCGGTTTAGAAATAATCGAAGAACGAAATGGTTTTATTTTTTGTTTGGTTGGTGGAACCAAAGAGCAGAACACAAGACAAAAAAATGCTAAATATTCTATTGATTTGAGCTAAACTTAATCCTCTCGCAAAATATAATTAATCTGAGCCAAAATTGCATGTCAAAATCGGAGCAAATCGGAATCAATTGCGTCCGCACGTCAAAATCAGAGACAAATCGGGAGTATGCTCGCGTGCTGGCGTGAATCGGGAATCAGAGGCAAATTAGGAATCAATTGCTCGTGTGCAAATCGGGAATCAATCGCCGTCGCTCGCGTGCTAGCCAGCCGCCGTTGCCTTGCGCGTGCTTGGCCGCTGCCGCACGTGCTTCGCCGCCGCTCGCGTGTTGGCCAGTCGCCGCTGTGCCGCGCGCCGCCCATGCTTCGCCACCGCTTGCGTGCTGGCCAGCCGCCGCTGTGCTGCCGTCTGCCTTCCGCCGCGCGTGCCTAATTTCTGGCCGCCGCGCATGCCTAATTTCCGACGATGGGAGGAAAGAAGTTGGTTTAGTCTAGCCTAATTATTTTCCTGCTGAGGCTATGCGTGGGTTAGCGAGGCGTTCCTTCCCATCCGGCCGAATCGGTCGGACGAGTGCGTTCCGAATATTAGAGGAATATTCCGTTCCGAGGAACTACTAGGTTTCATCCCGCGCGTCAAACCGAACACAAGAATGGGTGCTAGGTACGGAACGGACCCATTCCGTTCCAGCAGATTCCAGAACCGAACACACCCTTAACGAGCGGGTGGACAAGGACACACACCGGTGGGGTTACGTACGTCACCTGTGGCGTCACCACGCATCAGCGTAATTACTACAGTACTCCCTCTGTTAGGATTTACAAGGCCTTTCACAATGGAGTGTCTCTTAGCTCGTTATTCTAGATAGTGGTGTATCTTAAGAAACAACTACTAGTACAATGGTTTGTATCTTAAGAGTTGTATCTACATTTAATGATTTTGGATACATGCATGCATGTGATTGCGCTAACCATGTATTTTGCCTATGATACCGTGTCAGGTTTGTAGCTAAGCTAAGATACAACCTCACATTCTCTCTTCATTAAGTATAGTGCCACATAAGCTATTTGCTTATGATACCGTGCTAAGAAACACCCATTGGAAAATGCCTAAGGCCTAAGAACTTTTTTAAAATGTTAGGAATTATAAGCCCTCTCTTATTTATTAGTCTCTCTCCTCCAATGCATGTTCTCTTTTTTCTCTATCTTCTCTTATGCATGTGTAACTATTGGTGCATGTAGTAATCAAGAGGGTGAGTTATTGATTTTCTTAATCCTATCAAAGTAGTCCATAGACCTTATAATCCCTAACAGAGGGAGTATTGCCTAACATTGAATTAATTACTGTCCACCATGCATGCATTTACTTTGCTTCGGCTCGGATTCCTCATTCGTGGGCAATCCATTTAAAACAAAAAAATTACTCCCTTCGATCCATATTACTTGTCGTTGAAATGGATATATCGAGCACTAAAACATGTTTAGATACATCCATTTTAGCGAGAAGTAATATGGATCAGAGGGAGTAGTACTTATAGTAAGTTTAACAGTACCCTTATTCGTCTGGTCCGTAAAACTCGAGTAAGGTCGCCTGTACCTTGTTTCTGTTTCACGGGTTGTAATAAGGACGCCGATCTCTGTCGGCGCATTTCAGCCTGTAAAAACAGGGATTCTAGCACAAATGCAAGTTGAAAACATTTCATGCATAGTTTCAACATCAAATCAACAACATAGTTCGCACCAAATCCATACGCAGAACAGTTCACGGCAAATCCAAATGCATAGTTCATAGGTCAACCGAAGCACCTCTGGTTCCACTTTGACGAAGGAGTCTTCTTCTCTCTGTGATCTCCGCAGTGGTCTCTTTCCGCCACTCCAATTGTTGCTCATTAATGTCCTTCGTGTTTATCATCATGATCTCCCTCTCCTCGGCTAGGAGTGCCTTCATTGCCTTCTCCTTCTTCACTTTGATCTTCATCTCCTCCAACTCGGCCTTGTGCATTGCTTCTTCTCGTGTGGCTTCCACCTTTGCAAGCTTCACCTCTCTCTTCTTCTCGGTGATAGCAAGCTTTGCCTCCAATGTCTTCATTGTCATAGACTCCTTGGTCTTCATCATTTGATCAAACTTGTCCCTTAGCAATGATGACTCAGGCTCCATCTTAATCCTCTCCTTGGCCTTCTTGCACCCCTCCGGCTTGTCCCACCTTCTTCCTTCCTTATCATCATCACTATCATCCATTTTACCCATCGCCCCTGTTCATGGCTCTCTTCTTCGTCTTCTTCACCGCGCCCGTCTCGACCTCGGTCACCTCTACCATCTCCTCGTCATACATCTCATCGTCGTCGGTCGGCTCATCGGCATCAATGTCACCCAAACTCTACTCTTGTTCACCGCCGAAAGGAGCGAGAGGTGGATCGAAGGTGTCGACAGTGGTGCCGTTCAACATCTCCATGAACGAACCATGCGCAGGGGTGCTAAAATTGAAGAAATTGGCATAAATTATGCTAGGTGAGACGGAGGGACTCGGGGAAAAATTGGCATACCTTTTGGGCAATGGGTCGAATGGTTGTGGGCGGGGAAGACGGCGGGAGGCGGAGATGGAGTGACGGAGGGGGAAATAGCGGGAGGCGGAGATGGAGTGACGGAGGGGGAAATAGCGGGAGGCCCTTGGGAAAGATTTTTTTATTGGGCTTGTGGGCAACGCTCGACTTCAAGTGGCCAGTCCCCGATATTGATCGATTCATCGATCGTCCCGTTCGCTTCCCAAGTCCCAGGAAACTGCTCGCTAGCACACGGGCGTTTTCTAGTACGGTTTCGCTAAAGAAAATAGGTAGTGGGCTGAGCTAGTTTAGAGCATATAACTTCGGGTGTTGTCAGACTATCGATCCCTTCATCCATTCGAAAATGTATCGGCATACAGATTAGAGACATACCAGACGGGTTATTTTCAACACATCAACGCATGTCTTTTTCCTTTATTTTTTTATTTTTCTTACATAAGTTCCATTACGTATTTTCTTTCTATTACATTCCTTTTCATCATTTTTTCTGTTTTTCTTTGGTATATTTCTTTCACGACTTTTCCTTTCAATTTTATTTTTTCTTTACCTTTTATCATGTTTAAATTAGATATATATATATATATATTTTTTTTTTGTGAACAGATATATATTTTTTATGACTTGGTGCCTCATGTCTCTGAACATTGTTTCTGCTTATTCTAAATTTTTTATCTCTTGCAATTTTTCTTCTAGACTAAAATTCTGTTTCAGCAGCAATCGTGATTGTTTTCTTATGTTTCTGAACTTTTCCCGTTTAAGTTTCATTGTAATTTTCGGACTTTGCTTCTAGAAATTTTCGGAGGAAATTTTAAGATATCATGTAAACATTGATATTTCTATATGAATATTATAGTTGGAGTATACTTATAATATTTATTTTTCATCATCTCACATATGCAAAAAAAATATATTAAGGACCCTAAAATTTTAGTTTCGTCCCGGACCCTGAATTCTCAGAACCGGCCCTGACTGAAAATTTAATGAGTTGCAACTAGGTTGTAACTGAGAATTAGTATAAATCTTATGAGTTGCAACCTAGGTGTAACTGAGAATTAGCATAAATATTAGGATGACGTTAACGACTTAGACCTAAAAAGTTCTCAGACTATCTAGGCACTCCCAATTGAAAAAGACCACGAAGAATACTACCCAAAAAGGAGCTTCCACACGTTGCGTTGGCCAGCCAGTCGAGCTGGAGTAGTTGGCGATGATGCTGCGTCCATCACCGCAAAGTTGGAATCTCACTAGCCACCATGGAATCAGGATCTCACTAGGCCTAGCTAGTGCTTCCCCACTATCTCGGCCAAGCCCGGCCGGTTATTATAGATTCTGGTTTCTGAGGCTCCAGTTCCACGTACGCAGGCCTAACAAGGATCTGATGCCTATAGCTTATCCTATCACAGGGATCCGCATCCTCTGCGCTGCCGGTGCATTTTTAGGGCGCGCGTCGACCGTCTAACGGGACATCTATGTAGTATTCGAGAGAAGAACGATGCTGTGTCTGCTTCCGTGTTGCTTGCGACCTCTACTCTACGTGTGGCCATTGGGTGCGTTCACTGTGCGTACCCTCTTCAGCTTATATATCTTTTCAATTAATTTCCCTATTTTTTTTCCTTCCATCTGCTGAGAAACACAACACCAAATTTTTAGGGTACTAGTAGTATTTTTTTAGCTCATTTTTCTTCTTCTGAGAAACAAACCCAACTGGGTTTCATAGACCAGGTGATCGTATCGAATCTACTCTACTACAAATTCAGCACGATATTATTAAATAATTTATGTGCCCTCCCATGCAACCATATGGATATTCCAAAAGCAGACCACAGCCCCAGGACTTTGGACCTCACCACCTCACTTTGCTTTGCTTTGGTGCCGGCCGTACTTACAGACTAGACTACAGTAGTGCAACATCCCACTTGCTGCGCTAAGCAAACTGTTATTTAGCGCTAGCTTCATGATTAAGCATCCCCTCTGCTTTCACACCTCTAATTGTTTTATCTAATCATACACACGGCTTTTCCTTCTTCCTAACTTTTATTGTTCCTACCTTTTTGCAAGAACCATGTTGCTGTAAAAGCTAGCTACCTAGATGGAACAGCTGATGGGGATTGGTTTTACCTGAGCTTGAGGATGCTGAAATGGTCGTCAAGGTATCCAGGGTAAAGCTCCATAGCCGATCACCTTGTAAACAATCAAATGAAAGATGATGAGACTGCATAGTAATCATATATATGTTCATTTGAGTTCTTAGACAACGGAACAGTGGACTCTTCTTTCTCATCTCTCTGCTAAGAATATTGCTAGTACGTGCTTTCTAATGGTCTATACTCCAGATTACTCTTAGGATTCATTTTATGTGGAGCGCTAGCAATTTTTATGGACTGTGAAATCTTCACAATTTTAAAATTTAGCATAGATCGATCACGGTCCCTCTTTTTAAAGGAACAAAGAGGAAGTGCAGAATCTTTGCCCCTCTCTTATGTAGTATGACATAGGAAGAGAAAAAAGTCGATGCGTCAGCTTGCGACCAATCAACCAAGGGCGTGTGTGGTGATATGAAAGAGCATGGTGGAAGATATGCTCTTACAATATTAACCTACAAGAAGATGTGCTCCCGAAAAGAACTCTACATGTTCTATCTGCTCAACACTTTATTCTATCTAGCCATGCATAGACCCTCATATGAGATGGGACAGTGGAGGAACTTGAATGAAATTGTGCATGATTAACACTCACAAACTTATTCTCGACTGTCACATAAAAAGCAAACACTAATTGTATTGAACAATTTTTGTTCATTTAAAATGAGCAAATGAGCCTGAACCCACCCTAGCCTTTTCACTTGTATGTATAGAAACTCAGATGAGAGATCAAATAAATCTCTACAAGGAAGATTGGCACCCCCAGATTACCATTAGTTGTGTTTTCAATCTTCTCCACGCATGGAACTGAAGTGTGTGCAGTGTCCCAGTGTTTTCTACAAGGCAAAAGAATGCTACTTCATGTATATGTGGAATGGAATTTTTTTGCTAATATCTAACCAAATGAGCACCTGGCTTATAAAGTAACAAGGCACTTTACTTGTGAGTAAACTAACTAATTAAGATGCACAAAATTAGTACAAGATGCATAAACTGAATGAATCAAAGAAGAACAGAATCAGATTAGTTTAGTAAGTACCTTGGGGGGAAAATACCGGCAATGAAACAACAAAAAATTAAGTGCTCAAGATCATACTGGACATATATATGTGTGTGTGCTCTCGCTTAAGAACCAAGGAACACCACTTGCAGGCCCAAATGAAGTCATGTCCAAGGTTTATATACAAGGGGCACCTGCTTTTTGCTAAGAAAGGGATAGCCAATTTGCAGAGCTGCTTTTTGCTAACTAATGTTATCGCCAAGACCTCATGCTAGCTTAGGATGCACTAATACTTCTTTTAGTACATTAATCAGCTGCATTTGTGTAAAGCTGTAGGTAAAACACCTAAGTAGTTAGGAGGTAGAAAAGGTGGATCAAGACTCACATGTACCAAAAACTAAACTAAGATGGTAACTTAATTTGAGGAGTAAAAGTAGAATAAAGATGCCTTCAAGTGCCATTTGCTATCATGCAACCAAAGTAACTTTATTTTAGCCATTAATTCAGCTACTTGCAACTGATAAGTAGTATTTTTCTAAGTAAAGTCTATCTTGAAGTCAAGTAGTTTTGTGTACACAAGCTAGATAAGCTAATAGATCCCAAATTTTCCTTAAATCTTGTCACCTCTAAGGAATTACAAACACTACTTGTAACCCTAGTTCTAGACTTCTAGTTAGGAATGGAAATTTTAGATATTCATGTTCTCAGATAGGATTAGGCACACAAGTTCATATGATGAGCAAGGAAAACTCCTCAAAGTTTACTAATCATTTCCCTTAACCTAATCATCAAAGTGTCTAAGTGCAATTAAGAACTCCTACAGAGAATCCTTGCGGTCATTACTGAAGTAAAGTTAGAGAAGCTGCAGTTCTCTAACTTTCCTTCTTAAGAAACATACAATTTTGGTTTTATAATTCAAACTATTTTGTATGGTATAAATCTACTCTACATATACAGTCATTACTTGCAACAAAAATTATGATTCAAAAATTAAGTTTAGGCAATTTATTCTATAGTAATCACACGTACATTAGGTGATAATCAGTCTCTGCTACTAAACCCTGACTTCCCTTTAGCATTTTACAGTACCCTGCTATTGTAGCTATGTGACTTCACTTCAGTAAGTTAAAGGAGCCGGTTTCCCGTTACAAGGGTCTAGAATTTTAGTAAGCAATCCATCTTATCCCTTAATCATTTCAAGATGTTTGGATTAGTACACCTTTTTTAAAGTTCTTGAAGACATATTCAAGGGTGAGAAATGAGAGAGGATTAGTATACTATATGATGGGATCTCATGCATGTTACTAGATTCCTTGCCTTCATGATGCAGTTTAGTAGATGTCGTGGAATTAGGGATCAACTTGAGCTTTCCATTTTTCCAGTCTGTCGTCCTCTTTAGATCATTTGTTTGCCTTACCATGGTATAGCCACGAAAACATTATTAGAACTAGTCGACTGAATTTCTTTTATTAATTATGCTAGCCCTGCTAATTTAATAATCATCGCAGCTGCATAGCCCATGCATGGCGTAGCTTATAAACTCATCGATCCAAAAATAATAGTCCTTTTAGCATTTCATTTTCATGTATAAATGTGCACTCCTTATTTTCAAGATATTAACGTAGATACAATGCATGTGAGCATGTCTATTATCTTTATTGTTCACATTTTGGTTTTATGCCCATTATCTCCATGTTTGATCAAAATCTGTTGTTATACAAATTATTCTTTTGATGCTATTCAATAGATTTTGGACGTTAGAAAATATAGTTAACAAAAATCACGATATTCATGTTTGATTAAAATTTGCCTTACAGAATACAGAGGGAGTAAAATAAATGTCCTACAAAATCATCCCAATACAATTTTGGTTAACAATATTGTATGTATACGAGTGCGGCACGAATATATATATGAGAACAAAAGATAACACGATTTTGATGTTAATTGGCTGGTTGTACATTCACTTCAGCTATCAAAGATAAATCTCAGATTTTATGTCTTGTTTATATTCAACCGTGCACATCGTACCCTCTAATAAGGATGGAGAAGCAAGACAAGTTCTTCAAGTGGGTTCTCAATTTTACGTCTCTGTACTAACTAGATTATGTGGGACAGGTGGGATAAAGTCATAAATCTCACTTGTGACATATCCCACTAGTCCCAATAAGGCCTTGTTTACTTTTAGGGTATTTGAAAGGATGGGACGGGATTATTTTGTATCCCGGAATTTCCCCGATAGGTTGTTTACTAGACCGGGTTTAGAGGGGATAATCCCGGAATATCCTCACAAATCCCCTCCACACTAGTGTATTTTTGGCTAGATTAAAAACTCTCCATCATGGTAGAGTATTTTTGGGGAAAGGTATTTGCGGGGAATAGAGAGTATTGGGTGGACACCAAATTCCTGCATATCCCCACATCTTTTGGGAATAAAAATACCGAAGAAGTAAGCAGGCCCTAAGTCTAGAGCTAGTATAGAGATATAAAAATGGCACAATATGATAATACACTACTCCCATGCAGCAAATAAAAAGCATGATAATGCACTCGGGTAGCAAAAAGGTATGCATGGCAAGTACTACCTCTGTTCCGTAATATAAGTTTTTCTACTAGTTTAAATTAAACTACTAATAAAAAAACTTACATTTTGAAACAGGGGTAGTACTAGTTAAGCATATCGCTTAGATCCTAAGATTATGCTGGGTATCTCCTTTGTAGTGCTACCTGAGAATGGAATTTGGCTGCTGCCTTGCTCCATGAGACGATTCCTCAGTTGGCTGGCTGCGCCTAGGAAGCCACCGTGTGGTCCGTGTCTGGCATCTTCTTCTCTTCATCCTTTCTGTTTTTTCCCTTTAAAGTCGAGAAACTTTACACATTCGACGGTATGCAGCTAGTTTCTGTTCATGGTTTTTTCTCGGATTATGAAGTGTCATTGTTCCCTTGATTATTTGCATTTTCCCATCTTGCACGGTTAACCTCTGTTAGCTTACTCCGAGTCTCCGACCAACCGGTTGTTCTTAACACACATCCGTACCTTCATTTGCCGCAGGTCAGGTACTTAATTAACGATTCGAAAGTCGTCGTACTGATTGGCGTCTCATCTGCAAAGCTTCAATGATCGATGGAGAGGGCATTACGTGCACTCAACCTTATTATACTATAACACCTAATCTTGATAACATGCATGAGCAACGAGGGCACTTGCACATTATGTGTCTATGAAGCGTGGGCCGGACAACTCCATGGAGAATTTTTAAAAAAAATCAAATTTAAAGATTTAAAAGTTTCAGTAAATATATCAGGATATAGATAACGATTTATAATACACGCCTATAAAATTTTATGTGAAAATACTTTGTATTCTGGTCTCCTAAAAAAGAAATAAATTCACATCAATGCAATTTGAATGGGTCTCTTTTTTCAAAATCTGTCATATTTGTCTCTTTTGTTGCGTACGAAATATAAGGTATTTTCCTTTTTTTTGCAGACGTGTATTTCATACTGTTGGCTACATGTAGGTGTTTTTCTAAAATATTTGATGAATTTAAAAAAAATTTAAAAACAGGCTCTATGGAGCCCGTGCTCTAAAGCAATTTTTCATAGAGTTGACCCTCTCTATTCGTCTTCCTCAAGAGCTCTGGGCTAGGGTTTCCGGGTGCTGCCTATGATTCTCCGACTGTTACCATACTAAGCCCGCTCAGCAACAACTCATTTAGGCTGCCTCCCTCAGCCTCATCTTGACCACCGCGCGACCATGTGCGAGGAGGGGTGCACAGAATCGTTGCTCTATGCGGAGGTGTCGCGCAGGAGGACGAGCTGCACGGTGTGATGAGGCACTGGTCAGACGAGGGGCTTGGAGACGCATTTCGAGGCAGGGTCTTTGGCGTGGAATTGAGTCTGCAGAGGAGGCGTGGGGATGTCGACTCTAGGGCAGCACTGCGTGGGAGAGGAAGGCGCCTGGCCGTGTCACTCCGCCTAAACCTTTCCCGCCCGTCTCTGCCTAGAGACAAGGAAAGGCACTTCCTTCTTAGGCTGTCCACCCCTCTCATCTGCTCCTCTCCTCCACTCTCAGCTCTCTCTTCTCCTTTTAACTTGTAAGCAGCAAGCAAACGTTACGAGTAGACGTTGTTGTGAATATAGTGAGTATAGAATCCATCCCCGGGTTGAGCTGTCATTTCCTTCTCCTCAACTTTTTCTTCTTCTTCTTCTTAATTTGCAAAATTTACTATAGATGAGCATAATTATTTTTGAATTTTGTATCACCGATCCTTCATATGTTAATTTATTGGTTAGAGAAATCATATGCTTAGAGGAAGAAAATAAACATTTATTTATTTTTAACCTGAAAATTTCTATTTATATTCTAATAATAAGATTGGGCTTAAGTGCTAACAACACTCCACAAATTAATCATTTACTTAGTATATTGAAAGAACTGGATATAAAAGAGAGATAAGGGTGAGATTGAAAACTCGCGTACTCGCTCGCGATATCTAACGCGATATAGGCGGCGAGGCGAAGCTCGCACATACATCTAGTAACCCAAACTTTTGACTACACTAGTAAAAGGCACGTGCCATGCACGTTTTTGGCCTTGTGCATCTAAAGCAACATCGTAAATTGAAGATTATAATTCCAGGAAGTAAATCAATATAATAGATAATTACCTTTAATAAAGAGCAAAATATGTGTTATCTAAGATATCATCTTTTTGACGCATTTGTTAAAAGAACATGATGAAGAATATTTGTGCTTCTCATGTTTGGAAAATATAGAGTTATCTCAGAAGTATAAGCTTGAACTTATTGCGCTAATCAGATAATACAAACAAACTACCAAAAGAGAAAATAGAGTTTTTACAAATTCCAATGTACATAATCTTGAATTTTCTTTCTGCTCTGATTAGTCTAGGCTTTCTTCTGAAGATGGGATTTTTCTATAAAACTAACACCTCATGTTCCTTAAATACATGGCCTACCAACCCATTTTCTATCGCATTCACTTATATGCACATCATTAGCTTTTAACATATTTTAGAACAGGCTTCATCGGGTCTCTGTTTTTGTGAAATGTGCAAAACCCCGGTCCTCTGTGTCAATTGATGCATACAATTTTTTATTGTATTATTGTAATTTGTATTACACGTTATTACGAATCATCGGCTCTGTATACATATCTACAGATTTGTATGGCACTTAGGTCACTATTTGTACTTCTGATGATCATAAACACAATATAAATGGAAAATTTACAACATTAGAACTAACAATGACCAATATATACATGCATGATTACCTACCCGATCAACTTCTTATTTTTGTTTTGCAAGTATTAATATAAATATATATTATTATCATCACATAATCATCTACTATGAAGATGATATATATATTTTATTAACACAACACATGGTACCTTCTATCATTGTAGAATATTCAGTTGGCAAGTGAATGTTGCAATTTGTACTCGTACTGCTATCTCATTTCATTGATTGTCCATTTCTACTAATTGTATCGGCACCTCTCTCTTCATCCATTTTTACTCTCTATTCATTTGCGGATAAATTTCTCGTTGTTGTAGTGTCATCTGCATGTACTTAACCCAATCATGATAATGTTTACACTAAGAAGAATATGGTGATGTTGCACCGCTTAGTTAAACTAAGTGACGATTCAGCTCTTCAATGTCAACAGTTGAAACACAATAAATTAGAACAACATTAATCGCTTGTGTAGTAAAAAAATTACCACATTGACAGACATACTATAGTTTCCTATTTATGAAAAACAACACAAAAATATGAACGCCGTGGAAGTTAAAAGGTAGGTTCCCTGAGTTATTATGGCAAAGATGCTGAACCGTTAATTTTTCATCATATGGTTAGTATTTAGGGAGTGACTTAAAGCTTACCAATAATCACTTTTTTTATCAACGGTTAAAAATTATAATGTCATTGTTCCAGTTAAATATCCATCGACGATGAGTATCTATGTTGAAAGATGTCATAAGGTGAACAATAATGATGAGTAATCCTATAAAGAGGCCACAAAGATGAACCAAAATAAGGAGCGCACGTCTTCTAAAGAGGCCTCAAAGATGAACAATAATCGTATTTCCTTCTTGTAAAATAAATATATAAATGTGAACAAATAATATAACAAAATCATAATTAAAAATAATTCAAGAAATAAATCAAATCACTTGTCATGACACACTTATCCCAATACGTAGTGTCTTTTTAAGTTTACCTCACGTATCTATCTATAACTGACACTGGACTGGACTGGCAAAAAGATAAACACCTTGTGTACAACAAAAAATAACGGAGGTAACAACACACAAAGAATAACCAACTAATTCCACGGGAAGGATTAACAAGAAGCATCATATGTGCAGCAATCTGATGTAAATGAAGAAAGGAAGGGAGCGAGTCACATGTAGTTTCCTCTGAGCAAAAAACGCTTCACTTCGTGTCGCTCCCCCGTGGGCGACCGAAGCGGCGACAGAACCTCCCTCCCGCCGCCCTCCCACCCTCTCTCCCTCCCGCCGCCGCCGGCGTGAGCCGCCGGGCAAAGCTCGCGCGGTGCCGGCGGCGGCGGCCTTCCCTTACCCGGCGTGAGGAGATCAAGGGCGAGGCGGCATGAACCTCAGCGCGTGGTGCTGTTCGTCGGGATTCGGCGAGGCCTGGCATGGCGACGGCTGGAGAGCGGCGCGGGGAGCGGCTCCCTGCATCTAGAGGCAGCGGCTGGTGCTGGGGCTCTCGGTTGTTGCGACCAAAGGCGCAGGAGCCTGAGATTGCACCGGCCAGCAGATCTCGAGCGGCGGCGGCGGTTTGAAGCTTCCCAGGGCCCTCCTCGACGAACGGGTGGTGCAAGGATGGACCGGAACGGGCGGAGCTAGCCAGGACGGCATCGCCCTTGCCTTGGCCCAGATCGGGGGCCATACGGGCCTAATTAGGGCTGGGCGGGCCCTACTGTCCAATGGTTTCAAGGGCTCCGAACAGATCTTGGAGCCCACCCCTTGGTCCTAGTGGAATGAGGTGCTAGATCCGGGCTGATAGGCCTAGATCCGTTGACCGTCTGGCAGCTCACCTCGAGCTACGGAGCTGACTTGCAGGGCTCGTCATTCTGATCTGTCTATGGCCGGTCTGGTTGGATTGTCCTAGTACGCATGTTCTGAGGGAGGTGTCATGGTGGTTTCTGCCACGTGGATTGTCCTAGTACGCATGTTCTGAGGGAGGTGTCATGGTGGTTTCTAACGAAAGCCTATTTCAAAACATGTAGTTTCCTCTTGTGGCGTTGGCCTTTTACACCAGCAATGTGTCTTGTTGAAAGGGCAAATAGCCCTTCTCTAGTATTTTGGTTAACTATGACATCGTAGCTAGAGGATGGACTAACGTTTCTATTAGCTTCTCTACAGGTGAGAATCCACAGGTTGTTGGTGATAGGTGATGGGTGATGTTGGAATTATGCCCTAGAGGCAATAATAAAGATGTTATTATTATAATTCTTGTTCATGATAAAGTTTATATTCCATGCTAGAATTGTATTAAGCGGAAACATTAATACTTGTGTGGTTTGTGAACAACACCGTGTCCCTGGTACGCCTCTAAGGACTAGCTCATTGATCAATGATGGTTAAGGTTTCCTAACCATAGACATGAGTTGTCAATTGATAATGAGATCATATCATTGGAGAATGATATGATGGACAGACCCAAACTAAGCGAAGCAATTAGATCGTTTCATCGTGTTCATCTTTGCGAAGCTTTTCCTATGTCAAATATTGTATTCCTTAGACCATGAGATAATACAACTCCCTGGTATCGGAAGAAAGCTTTGAGGTCATCAAACGTCATCCTATGAGAGGGTGATCATAAAGGTGTCTCTCAGGTGATCGGAAAGTATCTGTTGGGTTGTATGTATCGAGATGGAATTTGTCCCTCCCAAGTCGGAGAGATATACTTCGGGCCCACTCGGTAATCGATATCAACATTGCTTGCAAGCATGTGGTTAAGGAGTTAATCACAAAGTGATATCGGATTACGGAACGAGTAAAGTACTTGCTGTGAACGAGATTGAACTAGGTATGACGGTACCGACGATCGAATCTCGGGCAAGTAAAATATCGCGAGACGAAGGGAATATATATATGGGATTGTTTGAATCCTGACATCGTGGTTCATCCGATATGATCATCGATGAATGTGTGGGAGTCAATATGGGTGCCCAGACCCCGCTGTTGATTATTGATAGAAGATCATGTCTGCATATTCTCGAACCCGCAGGGTCACACACTTAACGTATCTCGACGCTAGGATAGATTGGATAATTGGTTTATGAATTTTTGTTCGGAGTCTCGGATGGGATCCGAGATATCACGAGAGGTTCCGGAATGGTCCGGAGAATAAGATTCATATAAGGCAATGCAGTTTTTGGAGTTCGGAATTGTTCCGGGTTAATCGGTATTGTACCGGAAGCTTCTAGAACCTTCCGGAAGGGGACCAACGTGGCCCCACCTTCCGGGAGGGGGCATGGGCCTATGAGGGAGTGTCCTGGCCGCATTGGGCCAGGGGCACAAGGCCCCATAGGGCCCAGCCGATCCTAGAGAGTTTAAATCGTTTAAACTAGAGATAGGGTTTCTAGAAGAGGGGAGAGTCCATGCCCCCCACTCCTTATCCTTTGGGCTTGGGGGAGGGGCTAGGGCTGCGCCCCCCCTCTATATAAATAGGGGTGGGGGCGCACCAACCCCACACACCTTCCCTTCCAACCCTAGCCGCCCTGCTGCCCTTCTCTCTCCCTCCCGACTGCTTGTAGGCGAAGCCCTGCTGCAGAAATTCTCCACCAATTGCACCGCGCCGTCGCGTTGTAGATCCAACCCATCTCTCCACCATACTTGCTGGACCAAGGAAGGAGGAGACGTCGAGGTGCTGCACGTGTGCATCTCACGGAGGCACCGCCACTTGTGGTGCTAGATCGGATCAGATCGCGAGGAGGAGAAGCGAGTACGACTACATCACCCACGTTCCGACGAACGTTCCGCTGTGCGAATCTTTAAGGGTATGAAGATCTAATCCAATCTCTCTCGTTGTTTGCATCTCCTAGATTAGATCTTGGCTTTCCCTCTGTTCGCATCCGTAGAAAATTTTGATTTACTATGCCGCGAAACCCATCAGTGGTATCAGAGCTAGATCTATGCGTAGATGTGTTTCACGAGTAGAACGCAACATGGTTGTTGCAGGCGTTGATGTTTTCTGTTGCAAGCCTCTTGTTTGTGTTCTTCTTATGACGCGGGATAGTGAGATTGAAGCGGTCCAGGCCAACCTTACGCGACGTCGTTCGCGAGACCGGCTCCGCACTTGACGTGTGGCTTGTTCCACACATGCGGCTGGTGGATGTCAGTTTCTCTCACTATAGTTGTCATGGGATTAACACCGGAGTTTGGCAACCATAATATCACCGTTGTGGCTTTCCGTAGGTAAGAATCGTTCTTAGCATCTACTCCCATAAGCCACGTAAAACATGCAACAACAAAGTAGAGGCGTCTAACTTGTTTTTGCAGGGAGTGTTTTCTGTGATATGGTATGGCCCAAGATGTGATGTGTATATTGTATGCGATGATCATGTTTTGTAATGTTTCACGACTTGCATGTCGATGAGTACACAACCGGCAGGAGCCATATGGTTGTCTTTATAATTGTGTATGACCTGCGAGTCAACTTCTTATACGCCATGTAATAGCTTTACTTTATCGCTAAGTAGTTAACAATAGTTGTAGTTGCTATTCGTGGTGGAGGCAATCATGGTGGAGTGATGGAGATCATGCCGGAACGCACAAGATGGAGATCATTGCGCGAGGATTGGCTATACCATGTCACATAAAGTTATATGCATGTGATGTTTATCCCTTTATGTATCTTATTATGCTTAGATCGCGACGGTAGCATTATAAGATGATTCCTCACTTAAAGATCAAGATAAAAACTGTGTTCTCCCCAAGTATGCACCGTTGCGAAAGTTCGTCGTTTCCAAGCATCACGTGATGATCGGGTGCTATAGACTCTACGCTCACATACAACGGGTGCAAGCCAGTTTTGCACACGCGGAAATACTTGGGTCTAACTTGACGAGCCTAGCATGTACAGACATGGCCTCGGAACACAAGAACCGAAAGGTTAAGCATGAGTCATATGAATGATATGATCGACACTTCGTTGTCCACCATTGAAACCACATATCTTCTCGTGATGATCGGATTTGGTGTGGTGAATTTGGATCGTGTTCACTAAACAACTTGAGGGATGTTGAATTTAGTGGGAGTTCATCTAGTAATTTGATTAAGTTGAACTATTTATCATGAACATAGTCTAAATTGTACTTGCAAATACTGTATATCACATGGCCAAGTCCAACTTCAACTTCAACGTTTTTGCTGAGAAGGAAAAGCTTAGAAACAATGGGTCTAACTTCACCAATTGGTTCCGCAATCTAAGAATCATTCTGTCTGGCGGAAAAAAGGACTATGTCCTTGGGAAAGCGTTAGGTGACCCCCCTGCTGCAACTGCGCCGGCTGATGAGAAAGCTGTCTATCAGTCGCGCAAAGATGATTATGGTGTGATTAAGAGCACCATGTTGTTTGCTATGGAACCGGAGCTTCAAAATCGTTTTGAAGAGTATCCCGGGCCCTTCGAGATTCTCGAGGAGCTGAAAACCATGTTTCAGACTCAGGCCCGTTCTGAGAGATATGAGATCTCCGAGAAGTTCTTTAACTGCAAGATGGAGGAAGTGAGTTCCGTTAGTGAGCACGCCATAAAGATGACGGGCTACACTCAACGCCTTGAGCAACTGGAATGCACGATTCCAGAGGAGCTCAAGATTGACAGGGTTCTGCAATCACTCCCTCCCAGCTACAAAAGTTTTGTAGTGACTCATAATCATATTGGCTCCACTGATACGATCACCGAGCTCTTCGCAAAGCTGAAGGCTGCGGAGGTGGACATCAAGAAGGATAATCATGTGTTGATGGTCAACAAGCCCTCCTTTAAGAAAGGTAAGGGAGCAAAGAAGCCCTTCAAGAAGGGCGGCGGCAAGCGCAATGCCCCTGCTGAGAAGAAGCTCAAGTCTGGTCCTAAGCCGGACACTGAGTGCTTCTATTGCAAGGACAAGGGTCACTGGAAGCGCAACTGTCCGAAGTACTTAGCGGACAAGAAGGCTGGCACCATCAAAGGTATATTTGATATACATGTTATTGATGTTTTCCTTACTAGCCCTCGTTGTAGTGCCTGGGTATTTGATACCGGTTCAGTTGCTAATATTTGTAACTCGAAACAGGAGCTACGGAATAGACGGCGGCTTGCGAGGGATGAGGTGACGATGCGCGTTGGCAACAGATCAAGAGTTGATGCGATGGCCGTCGGCACGCTCTCCTTAGTTTTACCTTCGGGATTAGTTTTAAACCTTAATAAGTGTTATTATGTGCCTGCGTTGAGCATGAACATTATTTCTGGATCGTGTTTATTGCAAGACGGTTATTCATTTAAATCGGAGAATAATGGTTGTTCTATTTATATGAGTAACATCTTTTATGGTCATGCACCTCTTGTGAATGGTTTATTTCTTCTAAATCTCGAAAGGGATGAAACACACATCCATAACATTGAGGCTAAGATATGCAAAGTAGATAGTGATAATACTACTTATTTGTGGCACTGTCGTCTAGGTCATATTGGTGTAAAGCGCATGAAGAAACTCCATTCTAATGGACTTTTGGAGTCTCTTGATTTTGAATCATTTGACACATGCGAACCATGCCTCATGGGCAAGATGATCAAAACCCCGTTCTCCGGTATGATGGAGCGAGCAACGGACTTGTTGGAAATCATACATACCGATGTATGCGGACCGATGAGTGTTTCGACGCGCGGTGGATATCGCTATTTTCTCACTTTTACCGATGACTTAAGTAGATATGGGTATATCTATTTAATGAAACATAAATCTGAAACGTTTGAAAAGTTCAAAGAATTTCAGAATGAAGTGGAGAACCATCGTAACAGAAAGATTAAGTTTCTACGATCCGATCGTGGAGGTGAATATTTGAGTTATGATTTTCTCACGCATCTTAAAGCAAGCGGAATCGTTTCACAACTCACGCCACCCGGAACACCACAGCGCAATGGTGTGTCTGAACGCCGGAATCGAACCCTATTAGATATGGTTCGATCAATGATATCTCTTACTGATTTGCCGTTATCATTTTGGGGTTATGCATTAGAAACCGCTGCATTCACTTTAAATAGGGCTCCATCTAAATCCGTTGAGACAACACCGTATGAACTCTGGTTTGGTGCTAAACCTAAGTTGTCGTTTCTTAAAGTTTGGGGATGCGAAGCTTACGTCAAGAAGTTGATGCCGGACAAGCTCGAACCCAAAGCGGAGAAACGCGTCTTCATAGGATACCCTAAGGAAACTATTGGGTATACCTTCTATCAAAGAACCGAAGGCAAAGTGTTTGTCGCAAAGAATGGTTCCTTTCTTGAGAAGGAGTTTCTCTCGAAAGAAGTGAGTGGGAGGAAAGTAGAGCTTGACGAGGTTATTGAACCTTCTCTTGAATTGGAGAGTAGCGCAGCACCTGAAATTGTTCCAGTGCCGCCTGCACCAACAATAGAGGAAGCTAATGACAAGGATCATGAAGCTTCGGACGATGCTGCTACTGAACGTCGTAGGTCGACAAGGTCGCGTGCCCCTCCTGAGTGGTACGGCAACCCTATCTTGACTGTCTTGTTAGTAGAAGACAGTGAACCTACGAACTATGAGGAAGCGATGATGAGCCCAGACTCTGAGAAATGGCTAGAAGCCATGAAATCCGAATTGGGATCCATGAGCGAAAACCAAGTATGGACTTTGGTGGACCCTCCTAGCGACCGAAAGGCCGTTGAGTGCAAATGGATATTCAAGAAGAAAACGGACGCGGATGGTAATGTTACCGTCTATAAAGCACGGCTTGTCGCGAAAGGTTTTCGACAAGTTCAAGGTGTTGACTACGATGAGACTTTCTCTCCCGTAGCGATGTTTAAGTCCATTCGGATTTTATTAGCAATTGCTGCGTTTCATGATTATGAAATATGGCAGATGGATGTCAAGACTGCTTTCCTCAATGGGAACATTGATGAAGAGTTGTATATGATGCAACCCGAAGGTTTTGTCGATCCTAAGGATGCTAGTAAAGTATGCAAACTTCAGCATTCCATTTATGGACTGAAGCAAGCATCTCGGAGTTGGAACCTTCGTTTTGATCAAGTGATCAAGAGTTTTGGATTTGTTCCAAATTGCTACGAAGCTTGTATCTACAAGAAAGTGAGTGGGAGCTCGGTGACGTTTCTGGTACTGTATGTGGATGACATATTGATTATCGAAAATGACATCAACATGCTTAACAATGTGAAGAGTTATTTGAACAAGTGTTTTTCAATGAAAGACCTAGGTGAAGCTGCTTATATATTGGGCATCAAAATCTATAGAGATAGACAAAGACGCCTGATAGCTTTAAGCCAGAGTACATACCTAGACAAAGTTCTGAAAAGGTTCAGAATGGATAAGGCAAAGAAAGGTTCAGTGCCCATGTTGTCAGGTAAGATATTGAGCAAGGCTCAGTGTCCAGCTACGGTAAATGATAGGGAAGCTATGAGCAAAGTGCCTTATGCCTCAGCCATAGGTTCCATCATGTATGCCATGCTGTGTACTAGACCGGATGTGTCCAATGCTCTTAGTTTGACGAGCAGATATCAAAGTGATCCAGGAGTGGAACACTGGACATCCGTGAAGAACATCCTAAAGTACCTAAATAGAACTAAAGAAATGTTCTTAGTCTATGGGGGTGATGAACAGCTTGTCGTAAAAGGTTACGTCGATGCTAGTTTTGACACCGACAAGGATGATTCTAAATCTCAGACAGGATACGTTTATATTTTGAATGGAGGAGCTGTGAGCTGGAGAAGCTGCAAGCAAAGCGTGATCGCGGGATCTACAATAGAAGCGGAATACATGGCTGCTGCAGAAGCGTCAAGTGAAGGAGTTTGGATCAGAAACTTCATCACTGAGCTTGGTGTGGTTCCAAGTGCATTGGACCCACTGGAGATATCGTGTGACAACACTGGCGCCATAGCACTCGCTAAAGAACCAAGATATCATCCAAAGACCAAGCATATCAACCTCAAGTTTCATATAATCCGAGATTATATAGCAGATGGAGATCTAAAGATTAGCAAAGTACATACGGATCTGAATGTCGCAGATCCATTGACTAAACCTCTTCCACGTGTAAAACATGATCAACACCTCAGTGCCATGGGTGTGAGATTGTTGCCAGATGTAAACTAGATTATTGACTCTAGTGCAAGTGGGAGACTGTTGGAATTATGCCCTAGAGGCAATAATAAAGATGTTATTATTATAATTCTTGTTCATGATAAAGTTTATATTCCATGCTAGAATTGTATTAAGCGGAAACATTAATACTTGTGTGGTTTGTGAACAACACCGTGTCCCTGGTACGCCTCTAAGGACTAGCTCATTGATCAATGATGGTTAAGGTTTCCTAACCATAGACATGAGTTGTCAATTGATAATGAGATCATATCATTGGAGAATGATATGATGGACAGACCCAAACTAAGCGAAGCAATTAGATCGTTTCATCGTGTTCATCTTTGCGAAGCTTTTCCTATGTCAAATATTGTATTCCTTAGACCATGAGATAATACAACTCCCTGGTATCGGAAGAAAGCTTTGAGGTCATCAAACGTCATCCTATGAGAGGGTGATCATAAAGGTGTCTCTCAGGTGATCGGAAAGTATCTGTTGGGTTGTATGTATCGAGATGGAATTTGTCCCTCCCAAGTCGGAGAGATATACTTCGGGCCCACTCGGTAATCGATATCAACATTGCTTGCAAGCATGTGGTTAAGGAGTTAATCACAAAGTGATATCGGATTACGGAACGAGTAAAGTACTTGCTGTGAACGAGATTGAACTAGGTATGACGGTACCGACGATCGAATCTCGGGCAAGTAAAATATCGCGAGACGAAGGGAATATATATATGGGATTGTTTGAATCTTGACATCGTGGTTCATCCGATATGATCATCGATGAATGTGTGGGAGTCAATATGGGTGCCCAGACCCCGCTGTTGATTATTGATAGAAGATCATGTCTGCATATTCTCGAACCCGCAGGGTCACACACTTAACGTATCTCGACGCTAGGATAGATTGGATAATTGGTTTATGAATTTTTGTTCGGAGTCTCGGATGGGATCCGGGATATCACGAGAGGTTCCGGAATGGTCCGGAGAATAAGATTCATATAAGGCAATGCAGTTTTTGGAGTTCGGAATTGTTCCGGGTTAATCGGTATTGTACCGGAAGCTTCTAGAACCTTCCGGAAGGGGACCAACGTGGCCCCACCTTCCGGGAGGGGGCATGGGACTATGAGGGAGTGTCCTGGCCGCATTGGGCCAGGGGCACAAGGCCCCATAGGGCCCAGCCGATCCTAGAGAGTTTAAATCGTTTAAACTAGAGATAGGGTTTCTAGAAGAGGGGAGAGTCCATGCCCCCCACTCCTTATCCTTTGGGCTTGGGGGAGGGGATAGGGCTGCGCCCCCCCTCTATATAAAGAGGGGTGGGGGCGCACCAACCCCACACACCTTCCCCTCCAACCCTAGCCGCCCTGCTGCCCTTCTCTCTCCCTCCCGACTGCTTGTAGGCGAAGCCCTGCTGCAGAAATTCTCCACCAATTGCACCGCGCCGTCGCGTTGTAGATCCAACCCATCTCTCCACCATACTTGCTGGACCAAGGAAGGAGGAGACGTCGAGGTGTTGCACGTGTGCATCTCACGGAGGCACCGCCACTTGTGGTGCTAGATCGGATCGGATCGCGAGGAGGAGAAGCGAGTACGACTACATCACCCACGTTCCGACGAACGTTCCGCTGTGCGAATCTTCAAGGGTATGAAGATCTAATCCAATCTCTCTCGTTGTTTGCATCTCCTAGATTAGATCTTGGCTTTCCCTCTGTTCGCATCCGTAGAAAATTTTGATTTACTATGCCGCGAAACCCATCAGGTGACCCCCCATTCGTTTCTTTATGAAGAGCTGGTGGCAGTTTTTATTATTCTCTCTTATTTACTCTTGAGTCAAATAGGAAACACCGCACTATTAAGAGGGGTGATCTCGATGTGCTCTTTGGGGATGTTCTACACCATATATACCTCTCATCATCCACCCACACACACCCGTTCGAAGAAAGAGAGAAAACAGCCTTGGAAAATGAGTCAAAAGAGGTTTCTGCGAAATCGGCAAAAGCGGCGCCTCTTGCTATGGAGAAATGCACATGGTATACCTCTTGCTATGTTGCACGAATTGCCTCATTAAAAACCTCATGTGAGAAACTTCATAAAAACTCACTAAGGGAAAAAGAGTACAATTCACTTAACTATAAAGTTAAGCACTCAATCATCGGGATCAAGATTTCAACGATGAGTCTGTGAAGATTCTCCCCCTGAACCTTGCATCTCCCTAAGTCTCATCATGCCTATCCCACGGACACATCTCTCGAAAGAAGATGCTGGCAATGATTTAGTGAACAAATCAGCGAGATTTTCACACGACTTAGTATGCAAGACTTTCACTTCGTTCAACTTTTGCAGCTCATGTGCATAGAAGAACTTGGGGTTTATGAGATTACTCTTCACGTAACCCGTCTGAACTTTTGCAACACAAGCAGCATTATCTTCATAGATAATCGTTGGGGTTTGTACGGTGTTCAGTCCACACGACATCTGGATGTGGCTGACTACTCGTCGAAGCCATACACATTCTCGTGATGCTTCATATAATGCTATGATTTCCGAGTGGTTCGTCGAAGTTGACACAAGAGTTTGCTTAGACAATTTCCAGGAAATCGCTGTTCCACCACAAAGGAAAACATATCCAGTCTACAACTTAGATGTGTGCGGGTCCGAAAGGTACCCAGCATCTGCATAGCTTACAACAGATAGGTCTTGATTATTTTGGTAAAACAAGCCAAGGGCCTTGGTCCCTTGTATGTACCTAAAGATGTCCTTAACGCCTTTCCAATGCCTCTTGGTAGGCTCAGAACTATACCTAGCAAGCAGATTAACGGTGAATGCAATATCCGGCCGTGTACAATTTGCGAGGTACATAAGTGCGCCAACTGCACTTAAGTAGGGGAATTCCGGTCCCAGAATTTCCTCCCCCTCTTCTTTAGGCCTGAACGGGTCCTTGTCTTGCTGCAAAGATCTTCCGACCATCGGGGTCTTAGAAGGATATGCCTTCAAACCCAAATCGTTCCAACACCTTCTGGGTGTAGGCCGACTGGTGAACTAAAATCCCAGCAGGGGAATGCTCAAGTTGCAGACCCAGGCAGAACTTGGTTTTGCCTAAGTCTTTCATCTTGAATTACGACATCAGGTAGGAACTCGCTTCCTCAATATCGTCAGGTGTACCGATTATATTCAAATCGTCCACGTACACCGAGATAATACAGAAACCATCCTGGGGATCTCCGTATAAAAACACATGGGCAATCTTCATTGCTCGCGTAGCCCTTCTGATGAAGAAAATTGCTTAAACGATTATACCACATCCTCCCTGACTATTTTAGTCCATACAATGACTTCTTAAGTTGAACACTGTATAAGCTCTTGTTTGCTCTATCCTGGTTCGGGACAGGGATACATTCTGGTACTTTCATGTATATGTCCGAATCCAAGTTACCATATAGGTAAGCGGTGACAACATCCATCAGTTTTATTTTTAAGTCCATATTTACTGCCATTGAGATCAAGTATCTAAAGGTAATTCCATCCATGACCGGGGAGTAAGTTTCCTCAAAGTCGACACCTGGTCGCTGAGTGAAACCTTGAGCAAAGAGCCTTGCTTTGTACCTTACTACTTCATTATTCTCATTTCTCTTTCGAACAAAAACCCACTTGTGGCTAACAGGGCGAATGTGGGGAGGAGTTAGACAAACAGGTCCAAAAACCTCTCTTTTGTTTAATGATAATAATTCAGCAGTGATTGCCTTCTGCCAATCTTTCCAATCCGACCTATTCTTGCAATCAGCGAGCGTGTTAGGCTTAGGGTCAAGATCTATGATTGAGGCAATTTTCTTAGCAAAATTAACGTCGACATTTGCCATGGCTCGGTTGTATGACTCGCCCGAATTAACATAGTTAATGGCCATTTCGTCATGGAGTGCATCAGGCACATCCTCTTGCTCCACCGGATTTCCCAATCCAGGGGCTAGGTCCTTTAGCTTTCCCGCTCCGATGTGTGCGCACACAACTTCTCTGGGTATTTCCGATATAGGAAAATTCAAGTCCGGGATTTCGTGCACTGAAATATCCGTACTTGTGCCAGGTCTTAACTGGCTCCCCTCAACAGGGGCAGACTGTAAGAAATCTCTCTTATCCTTTTTCTTCGGGCGTCCCCGGGTACTTGGGATTTGAGAAACCGGATTCCGCGTCCTCTTAGGCCTTGGAACGGGAGCGGGTATACCATCATTTTCTTCGGTATTTCAACCCTTTTCGGTGCATTGCGTGCATGCACATGCGATTTTGTCACGGTATTTAAATCACTAAAATGATCAGGCAGTTGATTCGCTAGGGAGTGCAAATCTAGTATCTTTTGGACTTATCTATTAGTCTCAACAGTGCGCGGGTCATGAGCATGGATCCCCGCGGCTTTCCACGTGATTTCTCGACTTTTGTCATCCAGGGGTTGATTACCTCCCCCCAAAGTCGAAAAAATATCCTCGTCAAAAATGCAGTCAGCAAAACGGGTCGTGTGACAGTCACCTGTCAAGGGGTCCAAGAACCTGATTATGGACACGGTCTCATAACCAACGTATATCCCCGACTTACGGAGCGGTCCCATTGCTGATCGCTGGGGTGGTGGTATAGGTACATATACCTGGCAGCCGAACCTACGTAGGTGGTAAATTTTCGGTGCCGACCCTTGCGCAAGTTAAATAGGAGAGTGGATATTGTAGGCCGATGGTCGAAAGTTGATGAGATTAGCGGCGTGTAACACCACATGTCCCCAACATGTAGTTGGTAAATTACAACCCTGAAGGAGTGGTCTAGCAATGAATTTAATCCTTTTAATCAATGCCTCCGCAAGTCCATTTTGAGTGTGGACATGCGGTCAGAGTGCTCAAGTTTGATTCCTGTTGCCATGCAATAATTATCGAATGCCTTTGAAGTAAATTCTCCGGCATTGTCCATTCGAATAGACTTTAAACGATAATCAGGGAATTTATTCCTTATTTGTATGATCTGAGAGATCAACTTTGCAAAAGCATGGTTCCTTGTTGACAACAGGCAAACATTGGACCATTTAGAGGAAGCATCGAGACCATGAAGTACCGAAACGGCCCTAAGAGGGGCTGAATTGGACCACATATATCCCATTGTATACGTTCCAAGAACGCGGGGAGTTCATCCTTTACCTTTAGGGGGGCGGTCTAATGATCAATTTCCCCGTAGCGCATGCGAAGCACATGAAATCATCGGGATTCGGGAAATTTTTCACATTAACATTATGACCATTCGAGTTGTTAATTATATTTCTCATCATCCTAAGACCGGGGTGGCCTAACCTATCATGCCAAAGGCAGAATAGTTCAGAGCTTCTAAAGACAATCTTAAGGGTAGTGTAAATAGGTGGCGCTACTATCTTAGTGTAGTACAACCCAGTAGCTAATGAAGGGAGTCTTTCGACAACATGTTTACCATTTTCGTCGCGCTTGGTGATGAGTAGGAACTCCTTTCCATTCTCATCATCATATGTTTCTACATGGAACCCATTTGCGTGGATGTCTCTAAAACTCAAGAGAGTACGAGTCGACTCCGGATACAACAATGCCTCTTCAATGATAGAGTTGTTCCATTTGGGAGTATGATAGTTGCTCTTCCGGAGCCAACTACATTCGGACCGCAGCCGGCGATCGTCATTATGTTACCGGAGTTTTTGGTAATAGACTCAAAGTACTTTGTTTCTCTCAAGATGGTATTCGTGGTGCCGCTATCAGCAAGGCACGTTTCCTCCATTTGGGCGCCACACGCATTCTAAAATATAGTGCCTAATTAATATAATGGAGCGAGGAAGTTGCTACATCAAGTAAGTAAAACACATAAACATTTCAGAACATCACACAACCAAATAATGGAATAAATGAATGAAATAAATGTCATCCAATCACCGAAAACAAATAAATGTTATGCTCTCATAGAGCTTACAACCATATCAAAGAATTGTATCAGATTATTTGCGGAAAAGAATCATGACAACAAAAATGAGCTCAGGTGGATTCTGCAAAGAAACCATCAATCTCAGCCTGTATCTCAAGGTCGTTGAGCTTCTCTTCGTTGGCTATCATCATCGAGGCAGCAAAAATGTCTAGCTGGGGCGAGGGGGGGCACGACGTGCTCAACCTCCATGGGCACAGTGGCGTTCGTGGGAACCGCCGAAGGTGCTGCCACTTGTGCTACGTCCTGCGCCACTACGGGCGCGACGTTGTGCACGGGCGCCGCTCCGGGCGCCAGTGGTGCCTCAACCTGGACGAGGTGCGCCTCGCGCGCCTTCTTGTTGGCCTTGAACGCGTCCACGACGTGCTTAGGGGCCAAACACTGCCTGGAGAAGTGAGTCTTGGAGCCACAACGGAAGCAGTCCTGGGGCCTTGCCTCCCCCTTGCCCGCCTTGCGTTGCTTGGCCGGGTTGGAGGAGTTGGGGCCCTTCTTGCCCTTCTTGCCTCGCTTCTTGTGGATGTGCTTGCGCACCTTGTAGGCACCGGCATTAGCCTCATGACTTGGGACCCCCGCGAAGGGTTGCACGGAGAAGTTCTTTTTCAGAACATTATCCTGCTCCTCGGCCACATGGAGAGCATCAATAAGCATTGCATATTCCGTGAATCCTTCCTGGCGAAAGTTTCGCGAGGACTGGATGTTGTCCGGATGGAATGTGGAGAGAGTTTTGTCTATCTTCTGCAGATCTGTGGTACTGGTCCCACACAGCTAAAGAATGGTACAAATCCGGTGTAACCTGAAGTTGTACTCTCCCACGGTCTTGAAGTCTGCAAACCTCAGACGAATTCAATTTGCCTCCGCCTGTGGCTAAATGGTGTACTTTAGCCTAGAGAACCGCTTGTTGAGGGCGGTCCAAAGGGCAGAAGCACTCCGTTCTGCCATGTACTCGTTCTTGAGAGTCTCACACATGTGATGGCGGAGGAAATGCAGGGCTTTGGTGTTGTCCGCCGGGATGGTGGTGCTGGGGGCGTCGGGGTCCCCGCAATCAGCGCATCCTTGATGCATCGGCCCTTGAGGACGATCTCAACGTCCAAGGCCCAAGTCAGGTAGTTAAGCCCATCCTGGGTCAACTCCGGGAACTCGCGGCTGACGATTCCGGTCATCTGCAATTTATGCAAAGTGTGTAAGATTACAGCAGGTAATCGGTTGCATAAATGCGATAATCGATACAATAATTCAAATATGACGGCGTTCCAAAATTAAATTAAAAATGGTACAAGCTAACTATGAGATACAAAGTATTAAAATCGTGCGATAATTAATAACCGGAGTGAAACATAGTACAAAAGCTTGTGCAAAAACATGCCGAAAACAGGAAAAAAACGGGCCAACAGCCTAGTAACTGCGCGTGCATAGGGCGTCCACCCCCTTTTTTGTGTGTGTACCGCCTGGGCCGAAAAACGGCCCAACTGGACCGGCCCACCCAGACTGTCCCAACCCGGCTAGTGTGTGGGGGGGGGAGACGGAGCTTGGTGCTCCCGACTGGGGTAGGGTGGCGGCGGCAGCAGGCCGCACCAGCGACGGCGGGCAGGTGGCGGGTGGAGGGGGAAGGTATCCGCGGTCAGCGGGCGCAGCAGCGCGCGGCGACAGCGGCCCGTGGGCATGCAGCACGAGCAGCAGCGCGCGGGGGGGCGCAACAGCGGCGGCGGCCAGCAGGCGGCGAGCACACGCAGCAGCGGCGGCGGCCATGTGCGTGCGCGTGACGGCGCGTGGTCGGCGGGGCGCAGCAGCGCGCGGCGGCCAGCAGGTGGCGAGCACGCGCAGCAGCAGTGGCCAGCGCACGCGGAGGCGGCGTGCATGGCCAGCAGGGCACGACGCGGCAGGTGGCGCGCGGCTCGCGGCCGGCGGCGCGGCGGCGGCCAGCGAGGCCCGCAGTGAGGCACAGCTGGGCGACACCGGTGCGGCGCAAGGCAGCTGCAGTCAGCGCGCGGCGCGTGCACGCGGCGGCGGGCGCGTCGCATGTACGCGGACGGCCAGCGCGACGGCGGGCGAGACACATGTACGCGGACGGCCAGCGCGGCGGCGGCGGGCGCGGCGCATGTACGCGGCCGGCCAGCGCGGCGGCGGCCAGCGAGGCCAGCACGCGGCGGCGGGCACGGCGCAGGCGTGTGGCCAGCAGGGTCACGCAGCGTCGGCTGCCAATGCTGTTGCAAGTGCGTGTGCATGTAAAGTGCAAAGAAAGAAATCGGTGGATCCGAACTCGTGTGTATGCACAGTACAAAATAAAAATTGTAGATCAATCGGATCTAAAAAAGAATAGATCGGCACAGCTGGTGCATGGTATAGTCAACAAGTTCTTGATCCAAGAGTGATTAAATCGACATTGGTTGGCGACAGCAGGTCAGCTCGACTCCCGGGAGGAAAACCCGTACCATAGATGAGATCCGATCTACGAATTAAACGCAAAAATTGAAGGAAGTCGAACAACGAATCCATTTTTGCGATCAATTTTGGATTACCTTCAACGAAAGCCTGTGTGATGCAGGCTCGACGGTGGCTTGATGGAGGCCCGACGGAGAGACACATGCTGATAACGTGTTGAACAACCCCTGCCGGCTGGCCGGTTCCGAGGCTGCTCCACACCCGAGGAAGAAGACTAGAGTCGAAGGCACACAAGATTACACAAGAATTTGACACAGGGAACAGAGAAAAGTTTTATTGATATGTCTCTGGTAATGACGAGGTTTGATCTCATCAATGCCCATTGTTATGGACTTGGGTTTTGGAGAAGATGGGGATGCTGGAGATCACGGAACGGTTAGCAAACAAGCAATACGGGACACGAGGTTTACCCAGGTTCAGGCCCCCAGAGGGAAAACCCTACTCCTGCTTGTCTGCTCTTTGATTACGGCGGAACCGGTGATTACAGGGGTGCGCAGATGCGATCTGGCGTGAAGGTGCGTATGCGGAAGTATGAGAGAGCCTCCTCGTCGTGCCCTCCTGGCCTTTATATAGAGGCACACAGGTCCCAGGCACAGATCGAGTCGGTTACAGGTTTTAGGGTTTACCCCTTTGAATTTTCTATCTACTCTAGTCTTGTTGTCCAAGGATCCGAAGGCGTCATGGGCCTTGACCACCCGAAAGTCTTCATGGGCCGGCATGTATTTGCCATGGGCCTTCCTTGGGCTGGACTAGGTATGCTGAGATCGTGTACCCGCGGGGTATAACCATGTCAGTATCCCTAGAGTGTTCAGTCGAATCGAAGATTCGGCTGAGGACTCTTCAATCCTTCGGGTGCAACTCTGTCTTTCAAGAGAATGTGTAGGGATTATTGATGTGTGTGCCTAACTCTCCCGACGGATCAGGGTCAGTTAACTGTCTTAGGACAAAACAACACGATCTTCTTCAGGTTCGAGTTCCTCGACTCGAACCCGGAACATATGCTGGCGTAATTCGACTCAGGCCGTGGAGGTCTTACAGGAGTGGAATTCCAGTGAATTTAATTGATGTACCCAACGCATCCGTCGGGATTTTTCATCGCGTCTGTTAGCACGGGTTTATACTAGCAGAGCGCAGTCATGTGCGTTACCAGGTCATCAGATGATATCTATAGGTCTTATCTTTGCGTCGCAGACACAGCATCCGAAGTTTATCACCGCGGAGGTGTTTCGGGTAGCCAAGGAGAATGCTACCCACTTAGCGTTTAGTTGGGGCAGAGTTGCCGTAAAGTTTTTGTATCCTGATCCGAAGGATCGCAGACGAAATTTTATAGGGTGCGCGACCAGCGCTCCCTATGGGAGTAGCCCCCGAGTGTCTTTTCGAGTCGTAGACTCGAGCGGAGACTTTAATTCAGCCGTTGTTCAGTGTCAGGTCCGTAGGACACAATTTTTTTTCGGATGCTGAAATCCATCCTCCCTATGGGAGTAGCCCCCGAGTCCGTAGTGGAGTCGTAGACTCAACGTAGGAATCGAAGAAATAGTTCAGTGTTGTAACGTGTTGTTCTTTTTTCGGGTGCGCGGCCAGCGCTCCTGATAGGAGTAGCCCCCGAGTAATTGGTGAAATCGTAGATTCGAGTGAGTACTCTTAGCTTTGAAGCCAAAGAAATTGTAGTTGTTGCTAGTGTAGCTTTTGCTGACGTCAGTGCTGACGATCGATGACCTCAAGCGTCTGCTGCGCCAGAGATGACTTGACTGGACGAACATGGGTCCCACTTTCTGACCTTGAATTGACCGGTCACGCGCGGCGTGGAGATAATTACGGCGTCGCCTCGATTTTTGCGCGTAGTGGACGGCGTGTTAGCAACGGTTCATTGGGATGCTGACACGTGTATGGCTAGATCCTGCCGTTGGCGTTAGGTCTTCTCGATGGACGGTTGTCGTGCATCGTCTTTGTCTTTATAATCATTGGGGAAAACTTTAGTTTGTTTTCACCGCAGCTATTCTCATTTCACTGCTTCCTTGTTCTCTGAGAGTTCTTGCTGCGTGCTGGAATATCCTTTCACATTTCCTTCTTCCATCCTGCGCTCTCGCCGCCAGCGCCGCCGTACCGCGATGGGGAAGTCGAAGAAGTCTTCTTCTGCGGTTGGTACCAGCACTGCTAGAGGGAAGAAGAGCTCCGCCGCTACCCGTGTCACCGATGGTGGCTGGCGGCGATCGGAGACGCGGGAGAGTGATCTCCGCAAGCTTCGTGAGCGGGGCTTGATCCCGCAGGATAGGGAGGCCGTAAAACTCCCAGGCAACAAGGTAATCCCCCGTCCCCCCGCTGGGTTTCGGGTTATGTTCCTCGCCTTCGTTATTCGCGGATTTTCCTTCCCAGTCCACGACTTCCTTCGTGGAATGCTTTTTCTGTATGGTGTCCAATTGCATCATCTTTCCCCCAATTCTCTTCTTCACATTGCTTGTTTCATCACTTTCTGCGAGTGCTGGCTTGGTATCGAGCCGCACTTTGGCCTCTTCCGTAAACTCTATTCCGTGAAGAGGCAATCTGGTTCGGATGGTGTGTATCCCATTGGGGGTTGCATCATCTCCCTCAAACCCAATCTGCTTTTCTTTTCTTTTTCCATGTCCAAATCTGTCCAGTACTGGTGGAGGCGATGGTTTTATATTCGCGACTCCACAGTGGCTAGGCAGCATTTTGGTCTTGCTCCTTTCGACCCCTCCCAAATAATCAAGCCAAAGAGGTCCTGGAAAAACCAGATCTTGGATGGCGAGGTAGCGGAGATAGAGGCCTCTATCGTTGAGTCGAGGATCTCCAGTTGATTCCAGAGAAGGAAGTGAACGGTGTGGATATTATCCGCACATTTCTTAAGCGTCGGGTGCAGCCGCTCCAGGCTAGGGTGCACCCGATGTTCCTTTATGCTGGGCGCCGTGATCCGACGAGGGTTTCGGCTGAGAAATTCTCCCAAGGAGATCTCGACAGGGCCCTTCGTTCGCTGCTGAAGTTCAAGGCTGGAGAGGATATCCCGGGGAAGTCGCTGACTCCTCCGTTTTCTTCTTCGCTTCCTGTTCCACAGGTGTAGATCCGTGCGCGTAGCGCTATTTTCGACTGCATTGTATTTGCATTTGTTTGCTAACAAGTTTTCTTCTCTTGTGTAGAGCTTCAAAGTGCTGGGCATGTTGCCTCCATTACCCGAAGTATTTTCGGATGCTCCAGATAATGATGTGGTGGATTCCATGTCCGAGCTGCCATCGGCGCGGTCTCCGGCTGAAGAGGCCAACGAGTCGAGCGAGGACCACACTCGCAAACGATCATGGAGCTCCAGTGAGTCTTCGGATGCATCGACTCCTCTGACTCCTAGGAACCCGCTGTGTCTTGAACATCACAGTGATGGGCATGGAGGCTCTTCCTCTCCGATTCCTGCTGTTCCCGTGCGGGCTGTAGCGCCGCATCCACCGGTGAAGCGGAAGAAGGAAGATAAGAAGGAAGAGAAGAAGGAAGAGAAGAAGGAAGAGAAGAAAGAGGAGAAGAAAGTCCGGAGGACCCCTCCTGTCTTCAACCTGAGCGAGCTTGACTCGTAAGTTTCCTTTGTCCTGCACTACTTTTTCTTGCCTGTTTACTTTGTACTTGTGCTAATTTGTCCTTGGGCAGGCACTCTTCCAATGACTCCTCCAACGATGGTGCTCGGGAGATGATGGGGGAGTCGAAAGTCGTGTCTCCTCCTCCTTAGACGGTGGCTACCTCTGAAGGTGCTGCTCCAGACCCTTCTCCGCGGGAGGTTCAGGTGGTTGCGCCTCAGAAGGCTGCAAGTGGACCTTCGGAGTCGCCATCGGATCATGTGAGTAGTTCTGCCTCCTGCCACGGGGGAAGCCCCCGAGCATTTGTAAAAGAGTTTTGTTGTTCGTTCCTCCTTCGAGTCTCGGAGGGAGCCCCCGAGCGTTTTCGTGTGTGTAGTTTGCTTCTGTTCTTTTCTGTTGGGCGTAGCCCCCGAGTCCTTTTCCTGACTAGTAGGTCTTTTTCTTGCAGCCTTTTGTGCAGGATGCCAAACGACTGGTGCAACAGCACCTGGCACTGGAGGCCAGCCTCAAACAGCTTCAAGGTACATTTTATGCCTTTGGTCTTTGCCTCTTCTTGTATTCTTGTTCTGTTATCCGACGTTTGCATTATGTGAACGCAGAGGAGCACAACACCTCCCTCCGTGAGATTGATGCTCTCAAAAAGAGCCTCGGTCAAGCGGAGAAGAAGGCCAAGGTCGCCGTGGATGCGAAAGAGCGCCTCGAGCTGGAGCTGGCTACTGCGGCCGAGGCTAAGGAGCGCCTGCAGCGGGAGGCCACGGACCGCGAGGAGCAGCTTTCCACTGCTGTGACTACGCGTGAAAGAGAGGTGGCTGGCAAGCTTATGGCGGCTGCCAAGGCTGTTTCGGGTGAGTATCTTCACCTTCGTATTTTTGGTTTTCTTGTCTTTCTTCTGCGGTGCTTTCGTTCATTCCTCGTCTTTATTGTCTCAGATGCCACGGGCATCGAGTTTGACCGCGGTGCTCTGGAGCACGAGAGTGCTCTGGATGATGCTACTGCAGCGGTCGAAGATCGCTGCAGCACCACCGTCAGCTCGCTCGCCAAGGCCAAGGAGGTCCTTGGGCGCTTCTACAAGGAGCTTGTCCCTAAGGGCGCGGCCCTTGATGATGTTGACGCTCTAGCGGAGGCACTGTCAGCCGAAGCACCTGCGGCGTACAAGCGCAAGCAGAAGGGCATCGGCGCATCCGTCGGGCTGGCGATGGCTTTGGCGGCTGGAGCGGAGCTGGACCTTCCCCAGGTCACTTCCCGGATGCCGACGACTGCTGATGGATCCGAGGTAGCCTTCGCTACCTATTCTGCTCGCTGTAAGCGTTATGGGCCGAAGCTGATTGATCTGCTGGTCGAGTACGCGCTACGACAGCAGGGGGAAGCCAAGGCGAGGCAATCTGGCTCTGAGGCTACTCAGGGTGCCACGTCTTAGGCGCTGTAGCTGTAGGATAGTTGTAGTCTCTTTTGTTGTAATTATTTTGATGAACAAATCCTTGTGCCATGTAGTGTCTTTTGATGCACTTAATGAATTTGTTGAGTTATGTGCTCCTTCGTCTGCATGTTCATGTCTTTGCCTTTCTGCTGATCTAGGGTCCTTTGGGTGCTGATCCCGTTGACACCTCGCCTGTAGCGCGGCTGCGGCCATCCTTGGATGATTCGTCGCATCTTGCTTTACTTTGAGACCGTGTTCGTAGTCTCGAGAAAGAGTTGATTGGGGTGCGTGGCCATGCCGACGTTTGGAAGTCCAAGGCGGATCGCGGTGCCGCCAGAGAGGAGTACTTGATGGCGGAATTGCTTCGATGATCCGAGCAGCTTTAGTGTGAGTTTTTCGAGCTGTTGCCCTTTTCTTCGGATGCGCCTGCTGGCATTGCATCTTACTTTTGTGCAAGTATTGCAGGTGCTAACCTTGCTCCAAGGGAGGAGAAGGAGCGTGTTGCTTTTCGGGTCAATTGTTTGACTCAGCAGGACATGGAAGCCGGCGGGTTCTTCTGGATGGATCGTGACCGTGCTATGGTCCTTGCGACGGTGCAGGATCGCGTTCACCAAGTATCGCGGGTGCTTCGTCAGGTGCAGACTTCACTCGTGTTGGTTCCGCATGTAATGTTTCCGCTGGATGCTGCGCCTTCAACCCTCTCTGATCTTCTATCAAAGTTTCGGAACGTGCATCATGTCAAGGAATTGGTGAGGCAGCAGCTCGTCACAGGGGTGAATGCTGCGCTGTCCCTTGTTAGGCTGCACCATCCTGATGTAGATCTGTCTGTTGTAGCGGCTGGGCCACCCCCTCGACCAGATGGTGGTGTGTGGGATATGCGTCCGCATTACGCGGCTGTAAGTCAGTATGCCGAAGAGATCATAGATCTATTTGAGCATCGCACTAAGGTTTTTTGTTCAGAATAGGTAGTACCTGTAAAAGAGATAGATGTAAAATCTGTATATATTTGACTGGGCGTGTTTTGCCCTTTGTTAGAAAGGTTTGGTTGTTGTTTGAGCACGTAGTGCTTTGTTTGCATACATGTCCTTTTCGTTAGCCTGACGTGGTCAGCTACTCAGGTGTACACGTGTTATCCTCATTCGATGAAATCATGAGGTGGGGAAAGCCCCCGAGTGCATTTGTAGCATGAAGTAAAGGTGCGAATAGCAAAACAAAATTTTGGGGCAAGACACTTAGCTTTATTTATATCGTAATGGAGGAAGTACATTGTTCGGCTGGGTAGCCTTGGCTGAATAGCCTTATTGAAAGTAAAGGGGTAGGTAGCTATGGGTAGAATCGTCGCAGCTGTGCAACGTTCCATGGGTTGGAGTATGCGAATCCAGACTCCGCGTGCTTGAGGCGATAGGCGCCACCTGGGATGACTTCGGTGACAATGTAGGGTCCTTCCCATGGTGACTCGAATTTCTTCGGTCGCTCTTGCTTGAGTCGCAAGACGAGGTCTTCTTCGACGAAGGACCTTGGGCGCAGCCGTCGGCTGTGGTAGTTGCGGAGACTCTGCTGGTACACCGCTGATCGAGCTGCTGCTATGTCTCTTGCCTCGTCGAGTGTGTCGACGGCGTCTTCGAGTGCAGCCGTGGATTCGGCTTCGCCGTAAGCGACGACCCGGGGGGCCTGATGGCGTACTTCGGATGGTAGCACGGCTTCGGCTTCGTGCACCATGAAGAACGGCGTGTAGCCGGTGGAGCTGTTTGGCGTGGTACGCAAGTTCCATAGGAAGGATGGTAGCTCTTTTGTCCAGGCTCCGGCGAGTCGCTCGAGTGGGCTCATGAGGCGCTTCTTGATGCCAGCGCCGATTAGGCCATTGGCCTTTTCCACCTGCCCGTTCGTTTGCGGGTGCGCCAAAGAGGCGTATGTGATGTTGATTCCGAGGCCTTCACAGAAGTCTTGGAATTCTTTGGAGATGAAGTTCGATCCATTGTCGGTGATGATACTATGCGGTATGCCGAACCTGTAGACAATGGATTCAAAGAACTTGTCGGCAGTTTTGCCCTTTTGGTTAGTGACCGACATTGCTTCGATCCACTTGGTGAATTTGTCGAATGCGACCAGGAGGTAGACGTGCCCCCCTTTCGAGGACCTTGGCAGTTTGTCGATCATGTCGAGGCCCCATTGGGCGAAGGGCCAGGCCAAAGGTATGGGCCTGATCTCTGACCCGGGTGCATGTGGTTTGTCGGCGAACCTTTGGCACCCTTTGCATCTTCGGACGATGTCCTTTGCATCGTTCATGGCCGTTGGCCAATAGAATCCAGCTCGTAGAGCTTTGGCAACAAGGGAGCGGCTGCCTGCGTGATGGCCGCAGATGCCCACGTGGATGTCTTGGAGGATGGTTTTCCCGTCACCGATGGTGACGCACCGTTGTAGTACACCTGAAATGCTGCGCTTGTACAGCTCGCCATTGATGATGGTGAAGGCTTTTGACCGGCAAGATATGCGCCGGGCATCCGTCGGGCTGTCAGGCAGTTCTCCGTCTATTAAGTACTGGAGGTACGGTCGTGTCCAGGTTTCTTAGACTGCCATGACCTGCATCAGGTTGACCATAGCGACCTCTGTGTCCAGTTTTTCGTGTCCTTCATGACCTTCGGGTAGCGTAGTCCCCGAGTGTTCTGCTTCTTCGGGTGATCCCTTGGGGAATTTACGCTTGATGGATGGCACGCAGATCTGTTCGAGGAACACACCTGGTGGCACCCTTGCGCAGGTGGAGCCGATGTTGGCGAGTCTGTCGGCCTCCTCGTTGATTTCTCTTCCAACGTGTCGAAGCTCGCAGCCGTCGAATTCTCCTTCGAGTGCGTTGTAGAGTGCGCGGTACGCGATCATGTTTTCGGCGTGTGCGTCGCACTCATTCATCGTATGTTGGACAACGAGGTTGGAGTCACCATAGATGACCAGGAGCGTTGCGCCGCAGATCTTTGCCATCCTCATGCCGTGGATGAGGGCTTCGTATTCGGCATCGAGGTTGGAAGCTCGGAATTTCATCCGAAGGACGTACTTCATCTTATCTCCCTACGGGGAGGTTAGTATGACCCCGACTCCTGCTCCAGCTTCGCTCTTGGAGCCGTCGAAATGCATCGTCCATGACTGCGACATGTCTGGGGTGTCTGGCAGCTGCAGCTCCATCCAGTGTATAAGGAAGTCCGGGAGGACCTGATATTTGATTGCGAGTCGCTTCTCGTAGACGATGTCTAGGGGTGACAGCTCGATGCCCCACAGGGCCACGCGTCTTGTGGCCTTCGGGTTGTTTAGGATGCTGTTCAGGGGTGCCTCATTGACGACCATCACCTGGTGCTCCTGGAAGTAATGGCTCAACCGAAGAGCTCTCATGAACACGCCGTAGGCGAGTTTTTGGTAGTGAGGGTACCTCTGTTTTGTTGGCGTCAATACCTCGCTGAGGTAGTAAATTGGGCGTTAGACCCCATGGGTCTTGCCTTCTTCGGGTCGCTCGACCACTAGCACGGTGCTGAACACCTGGTGTGTGGCTGCTATGTACAGCAGCAGGGGCTCGCGCTCCTTTGGCGTGACCAAAATGGGTGAGGTGGAGAGCAGTCGCTTGAGATCTTCGAATGTGTCGTCCGCTTCGGGCGTCCACTCGAATTTATCTGCCTTGCGTAGCAGCTGGTAGAATGGCAGGGCTTCTCGCCCATGCGGCTGATGAATCTGCTCAATGCCGCTATTCGCCCTGCGATCTGCTAGACACCCTTGAGATTCTTCGGCTTCTCCATCGCCATGATGGCCCGGATTTTCTTCGGGTTCGCCTCGATCCCCCGCTGGGAGATGAAGTAGCCAAGGAGCTGTCCTGATGGGACGCCAAAGGCGCACTTTTCGGGATTGAGTTTGATCCTGTAGCGGTCGAGATTATCGAACGTCTCGCGGAGATCGTCGATGAGCGTTATGGCCTCCCTGGTTTTGATGATTATGTCGTCAACATAGACTTGGACGTTGCGACTGATCTGGTCCTTCAGGCATGCCTGCATGCATCGTTGGTACGTGGCACCTGCGTTCTTTAGCTCGAAGGGCATTGTGTTATAGCAGAACACTCCGAACGGTGTGATAAACGCCGTTTTCTCTTGATCTTCGACCTTGAGTCGAATCTGGTTATAGCCTGAGTAGGCGTCGAGGAAGGAGAGTTTCTCGCATCCTGCAGTCGAATCGATGATCTGGTCGATTCGAGGAAGAGGGAAGTGGTCCTTTGCGCAGTGCTTGTTCAGCGACGTGAAGTCCACGCACATCCGCAGGATGTCCGTGTCCTTCTTGGGGACCATCACTGTATTTGCGAGCCCCTCGCTTTCTTTGATCTCCCTGATGAAGTCTGCAGCGAGTAGTCTGTTGATTTCCATCCCGATGGCTTCGACCCGTGGCTCGGACAGTCTCCGGATGGATTGCTTGACGGGCTTGGTGTCTGGAAGGACGTTGAGTGCGTGTTCCCTGGGAACTCCTGGCATGTCCGTAGGACACCAGGCGAAGATTTCCCAGTGCTCACGGAGGAATTCGACGAGCGCGCTTTCCTATGCGGGGATGAGGTCGTTGGCGATCAGCGTCGTCTTGGAGGCATCCGTCGGGTTGACCTGCACCTTTTTTGTGTTGACGGTGGAGTCGAAGGACATGTCAGGTGCGTTTTGTCGAGCAACTGGGGGTGCCCCAAGTCCGTCACCTCGCGGAGCCTTACGAGCTCATCCTGCATGCCGAATGACTGGGAGATTCTATTGAAGTCCCTGTCGCAGTGGTCCGATCGGGTGAAGCTCCTGTGGACCGTGATGACGCCCCTGGATCCTGGCATTTTGAGTAGCAGGTATGCGTAATGTGGGACAGCCAAGAACCTTGCGAATGCTACACGCCCGAGGATGGCGTGGTATTGTGATGGCCAGTCCACCACTTCGAATTAGAGCCGCTCACATAGGAAGTTGTCCGACTTGCCGAAGATGACGTCGAGCCATATTTTGCCTAGGGGGAATATGCCCTTTCCTGGGACGATGCCGTGGAACATTGTGTCTGACTGTTCTAGGCTGCATAGCGGGATCCTCATTGCTGCTAGAGTACTTGCGAACATCAGGTTGATGCCGCTGCCGCCGTCCATGAAGACGCGGCTCATCTCGAAACCTCCGATCTGGGCCTCCAGCACCAGGGAAGCATGACCTGGGCGAGTGATCTGGCAAGGATGATCCGAACGACTGGACGTGATGCAGGACTCTGATCCGCTGAGGTACTCAGGGATGGCGGGTGGAGTTGTCACGGCCAGGTTGATCTGACGGGTGATTTTCTTCTGCACCCTATTCGTGGGGTGCCCCTTCTGGATCATCAGTGCTCCTTTTGGCGGGGGATACCCGTGCCCAGCGTTGTTCTGTGCTGGTGCGACTGGTTGGTTCGGGCCTCCTACAGGTGGTGGTGGAGGAGCTCCATGCGCTATCTCACCTGGTGCGGGTGCGTTCCCGAATCCAGGAGGTGGAGCTTGCTGCCTCATCTGGACCATGCTTTCGCTCAGCTTCTGGAACTCGCGGCAATTCTTGAGCATGTGGCTTGCCTTCTTCTTGCCATCCTGCTTGTCGATGTAGAAGTGGATGGTGCATGGACCCGAAAGTTTTCGTATGCTGAGGGTCCGTTATCGTGATCGCGGCGCTGCCACGACTGTGCTGGGCATCCTCCATCACGGAAGTTGCCTCCGCGGTATCCGCTACTGTTGCGGTTGGCGTCGTTGCGGCGATCGGCATAGCCGGCCGCGACCATGTCGGGTCCATCGCGATCGTCGTAGACGCGCGATCTCCTCTTGCTACGACGCTCTCGTCGTCGGCCGTAGTCGTCCTCTTCCTCCGAGTGCGCCCGGTGGACGGAATCTTCGCCGTCAGCCCACTTGTTGGCGATGTCCATGAGGTGGTCGAGTGTCTTGGGCTTGATGCGCCCAAGTTCCTCCTTGAAGTCCTGGCGCTTGACGCCGTCCTTGAAGGCGTCGATGGCCCTTTCTTCGGAGATGTGCGCCGTGGAGTTCTTGGTGTTGGACCAGCGTAGTATGTACGAGCGAATGGATTCGCCCGTTCATTGAGTGCAGGATCGCAACTCCTCGATCGAGGCGGGCCTCTTGCTAGTGCATTTGAAGTTTCGGATGAAACTGTAAGCCAGCTTCTCCCAGCTTCGGATGGACCCTGAAGATAGGCTGCTAAGCCAGATTCGAGTTGCGCCTGTCAGCTGCAGCTGAAGGCATTGCATGGCGGTTTCCTTGTTTCCGCCGTGCAGCTTGACGGACGACAGGTGGTCGATGAGCCATGCCTTTGGGTCTTGTGTGCCGTCAAACTTTGGAGTATCCGAAGGAAGCTTGAAATTTCGTGGCATCCGTGTTCGTCGAACAGATCTGCTGAAGCATCGGGCTCCGTAGAGTTCTCCTTCGTCTTCGTCCATCTCGGATTCAGACGAGCATGCGCGTTTGGCTCGCGCTTTGTCGATTTTGCACTGTGTGAGCGCGTCTCTGGCATCGTAATCGCGGTTGCGATGGCGCGAGCTCTTGTGCCTTCGGGGAAGGTCATGGTCCTCTTCTTCGGATGAAGGAGTGGGGCTGCGGTCGAACCTGACCGGGGGTTTCTTCTTCGGCTCCGTAGGAGCTTCCTGATGGAGCGCCGCTCCGACGAGTCCGAGTCCTGTAAGTGTGGACTTGTGCATGGATCTTTTCGGGTCCCCCTCCGGAGGTGGGTGGGACGCTAGATACGTGGTGGCTGCCATGATCGCAGCCTGCGGCGTTTTCGGGATGACGTTGCCATCGGCATCCATCTCCATGAAGGATGCGTGGAGGGTTCGGGTCACCTCACAACGCTCCTTGGGATCCATGTTCTCCATCCGAGAGCGGTGCTTGTTGCCTTGGTTGCCGTTCGAGCTGGAGCCGATGCCCATGGCGGAGAGCGCAGCTCGTCGCGCGCTGGACTCTAAGGCTGCTTGCTTGCGTTTGTCAAGCACCTCTTGCATCTTGATCTGCTTCTTGTGCTCCTCGATCAGGAGCAAATGGTATGCCATGAGCAGGTCCTGTGAGGCGTCTGCAGGCAGGACCGTGCTGCCTGCCACGGCGGCGCGTGCCTGGGCCCATCCTTCTTTGCTAAGGCGGATGACATGGCCGGTGTTATCCCCTTCGAGTGGGGGGGGGGGGGACTAGCTTTTTCTGTTCCCGCCGCTTCTGTCCTGCGGGTTAGGTGGCGGGTTGGGCGGCGGGTTGGGCGCTTCCTGATCCATGTCGCTCTGGATGACTACGGCGCATTGGTAGCGCTCATAGATTGGTCCGCTGCTGCCGCAGCTTTTGGATCCGGAACCGTAGGTCCCTTCATCCGATGGCGGATCGCACATATCGGAGTTGCAGCTGCTGCTGTCGTAGGACTCATCTGTTGATGATGATGTGCGTAGCACAAGGTGTGGGGCCCATGAAGGGGGCCTGATTGATGGTAGGGGCACCCGCTCAGGGAGGCGGAGGGTGCCGGTTTGCCCCACCTGGAAGCAGAAGCTCCCGAACAGGATCTCGAGTCCGTCGCCTATGGGTTCGAAGTCCTTCATGGTGACCGATGAGTGGGCGGTGAAGTTGAAAGCGCCGAAGAGGAGGTGACTCTCCGTCGCCGCGGAGTTGTAGATCGCTCGGGTTGGGACCGTCACGATCGCACAATCAGCGTCCCCAGTTTCCACAGACGACGCCAATTGACGAGGTTTGATCTCATCAATGCCCATTGTTATGGACTTGGGTTTTGGAGAAGATGGGGATGCTGGAGATCGCGGAACAGTTAGCAAACAAGCAATACGGGACACAAGGTTTACCTAGGTTCAGGACTCCGGAGGGAAAACCCTACTCCTGCTTGTCTGCTCTTTGATTACGGCGGAACCGGTGATTACAGGGGTGCGCAGATGCGATCTGGCGTGAAGGTGCGTATGCGGAAGTATGAGAGAGCCTCTTCGTCGTGCCCTCCTGGCCTTTATATAGAGGCAGACAGGTCCCAGGCACAGATCGAGTCGGTTACAGGTTTGAGGATTTACCCCTTTGATTTTTCTATCTACTCTAGTCTTGCTCTCCAAGGATCCGAAGGCGTCATGGGCCTTGACCACCCAAAAGTCTTCATGGACCGGCATGTATTTGTCATGGGTCTTTCTTGGACTGGACTAGGTATGCTGAGATCGTGTACCCGCGAGGTATAACCATGTCAGGTAAAGTCACATACAATGATTGCTCCTCTATTTATAGATTAAGAGGAATAAGATACCCATATGGGCTAACCCTAGCCTGGTAGAGCGCTACACCGAATGGGCCTGTACCGGCCCAGTTTTCCAACATATCACGCGCGGCAAGCGCCATGGGATGGGAGCGATGGCCAGTCTGCTCGGTGTACGTGACCGGTTTTGTAGCTCGCTCAGCTAGCTACTTTCATGGATCAGTTTGGATCAAGATAAATAAGAAGAAACATAAAGGTCGCATTGAGTGCGCAACGCAAAATCTCGCTCGTTGTTTCCTGCACCTAGTTTCCATCCCACTCATCCTGCAACAACAATATGACCACTTTTAGTTCACAAAAAAAAAAAAACAATATGACCACTTTTGCTCGTTGTATGGGACGCAACCGTCAGGAAGCAGGGTGAACTTTCCTGACGACCCAAAGAATAACTATCCTCCCTCTTGGCTTCTCCTTGCTCACCTGATGCTTCATTCTGCAGCTCATGGCTTCGTCTTGTCCCACCCCTACTGCTTCCTGTGCGAATGAAGCTGTCCCCCGAGAGAAATGGCATCTCTGATGCTTCGATCGTATGCCATTAATTGGAGGCTATATATCTTATCTAGCTGCTGCACAACAAGCAGGAGACTGGCTTCGCTAGCTTATGAGAGTTAGTTTTACAGGTGTTAAGTGGTTCAGACTTGCGAATGCATCAGTTGGGTATTTGTAGGAGGAAGAACTGTCTAACTGGCTTGGCAGTCAAGGTAGCAGAATGTTTGAGAGCTGGAGTCAAAGGTAAAGGACTCAAGCTGTCCATTGAGGAACTTTGTTATATTTTGAAATTGAGATAGATAAACATATATGGCATAATGTCAATGCGATATGGGTTGATCTAAAAAAAGTAAGGGTAATAAGTAATGTACCGCCATCCATTAATCAACGGACGTTGATGGCATGTCGGCGGGTTTCCGAGCCAGGCAAGCAGCGTCGACGTGCAGCCCATCAGCCATCCACTTTCCAGGATACCCCTCCGTCGCGCATGCATGAGTTCGTTACCTCATTTCAGGATCATGAATTAATCAGCTGGTGTTCATCCATGCACGATGACCATTTCTGCGATACACCACTCTATGTTAAACTGTTGATATCTCATCCTGGGCCTTCTTCTATATACTCTGATGATATATATAGTACTAGTATGTCGTATGTACTATCCATCTGTAGGTCAACCCTGCAGATTCTGCTCATGGAGTTACCAACTTTCCATCTCATCTCCTCCTGTCAAAAGTAAAATTTTGGCATTACAATCACATGGCTGCAATAAGCTGCACTAATTACAAAATGGGTGTGCGTGATCGGTGGCAATTGCATCTGGACTTTAATTTGTACACGGCAGATGTTTCTCGTCCACCATAAACAAGATTTGGAACGTCCTTTGATGGAGCTTTGCCTAGCTAGGTCAAAGATACTCCTTGTCCTGCATGCATGGTGGAGCACTAACCCTTGCTGCTGTTGCTGCTGCTCCATGAATACATTATTACTACTACAACTCATCTTGAGGTGATCGTTGCCTGGAGATCTGAGATGCATACGAGAATCTCATTAATTGCCATCTTGCATCACGTTGACTTTACTCATCTGGACGGTCTGTTTGTTTGCTTGCGCTGGAGAGGCTAAAGTTACATTACCTCGAAAACCGTCAGTTTTACACCCCTCGCGGACTGTCATCCACGAAAACAAGTATTTCTCGCAACCGTCCGATGCACGATAGACGGCCCACAGCCTGTGCAATCTCTACATGGGAAATCAGCATCCAACTTCCAACAGTTTACTTCTTCCCTGCAGTCATCAGTTCTCCAGTTAAGTGTAAGTCAATGGCATGCACATCTCTTATTAATTAATCCCATCACTCAAAGAAGAGAATGGCAGGTAGTACTTCAATGTCATGTGCATTATTAGCATAAGAGTCCTACCATCGTCTCTAAAGTCCTACCCTTTCCAAAACCCGAGCACAAGACTAGAAAAATAACCTGTACTCCTTGCAGCTCCATTGATTCGTCCACATTGCAGCACCAAGCAAGATCCTGCAAGAGAGCAAGTGCGTTGTGCACTTGGTGAGGAAGGAGCAGGCCATGGATGGGAGCAAGTACAGACCAAAAGTCTATGGGATGGCCGGCGCCGGTAAGAGGCTCCCCTACGTGCTGCTGCTTATGGTGTTCCTCACCGCCGCAGCGCTGAGCGTTGTGGTCATGCACAAGGTGAGGGAGCAGCGCATCTTTGCTGTGCTTCTCCAGGAACGTGACGGGCAGGTCATCTCCCTTCGGGTCCTCCTTCAGGTATGGACATGGTTCATGTCTTGTACTAGTTCCTTTTTTTCCTTTTCGTTTTTAGACCATGGAAACAAGGTGTGTGCAAGAACAATGATTCACCTCCATCTTTTAAGAAGAAAACTGCATCTTTTATTAGAATGTAAAACCCAACAAGTGTTAGAGCAACTGGTTAGTTCAGAAGCTTATCTGCGCTGACCTGCTAGTAAGAAACCCTTTCCTTTCCAGTGTAATACGGATGCACCTCTCAAAATGCAAAATCTTGCTCATTGTTTCCAATCTTGTGTGCACCATTTGACATCCCATAAACAATTCTGTACTGCACAGTAACATTTTTAGAAAATGTAAAAGGTGAGCAAGCAAAATATTGGAATCTGAATGTCTAACACATTTATGAACTCTCTCTCTCCCTCATGTGAAGAATCACATATTGGCGAAATTTATGCAAGAAAAACGCTGTACTCTGATTCTCTAATATCCATAACAAGCTAATACCCCCTCCGCTCCAAAATTATAAGTTCTAGTTTTGTCCCAAGTCAAACTACTTTAAGTTTTACCACACGTCTAGAACATCAATTTAGTTTTACTAGATTCATCATACGATATAGTTTCATACTATATAGATTGGACGTTGTATGTATTGCCAATTTTTCCTTTAAATCCAGTCAAACTTTGAGAAATTTGACTTAGGACAAAACTACAACTTCAATTATTTGGGAGTAGTTATCAAAACTGGCCAATTTTTTATCGGTTATAACAAATGAATAGAATTTCCCAGTTCCAAACATCTGGTCTATTTACTTCTGAAGTTGTACCTATTTTCTATGCATTGTAAGTTGTATTTGGTATTAGTATGGAGTTTCGATTGGCCTATTTTTTAAGTTTACTATGCACTAAGAATCTTATTTCTGTACCAGGTAATATACATGAAAATTCAAGAAATCTAATTAACCAAACATTGTACCATTATTCTTACCAGAAAGAGAAGGCATACAGCAAAGAGACGAAGAGGAAGGTGGAGGAACTGAAGGCCACAATATCTTCCCTAAGAACTCAAAAGACAGACCTGAAAACAAAGCTCAAGGGGCTGGAAGCCACAGCCACAGATCTTAAGACCACGCAGAAAGAACTCGAAGCATCTCTCAAAGAGAAACACAGCCGCATCAGCCAACTGGAAGCGAGAGCAACAAATCTTCACAACACCCGGAAAGAACTTGAAGCATCTCTCAAGGAACGAGACAGGCGCATCAAACAAATGGAAGAGGAAGCCACAAATCTTCAGAAAACTCAGAAAGAACATGAAGTATCTCTCAAAGAGAGAGACATCCGCATCAACCTACTGGAGGAGAAAGCCGCCGCGGAGTCAAAGAATGACCAGATGGCAGATCTCATGGAAATCCTGCAGAGAAAGGAAGCCGAGCTCGAAGAGATCAAGACTAGATTCCAGGACAGAAGGGTTGCAAGTAGTAAGAGAACTCCAGAACAGGCAAACAATGCGAACGCAACAGCTGCCGTTGCAGTAGCAGGAAATCTCACAAAATCCAGCAATACTACTATAACTGCTCCATTAGAAGATAAGAGAGCTGGCAACACCACAGTTACAGAAATCAAACACCAGAAACAAAAGGCTAGATCTTTAGAAGAAAAGCAGGTGAAGCTTGCGAGCGGTATAGAAGTTGATGACCTGCAAGATACAACAAGTGATGATTTTTCAGATATAGATGATATTTATGGAGACAGCCGTTCCAGGAAGTCCGAATTTCCTCGGCGGAACAACAATGATTTGATGAACAGTCACGTCGACAACCAAAAGTCACGGCACTCCCTGAACCAGGACAGTGCCAAATCTAACAAGCTGGTGAAGAAGGAAAACAGCAAAGCAGAAGAAACCAAGAAGAAGAATAGTACTGTTGGGCACTTGGAAAAGATCTCCAAAGACAGCTTAAGCGATGCCAGCCTAAACAGACCGAAAAATGGGGCAGAAGAGATAGCGGGTGCTGCCGATGTGAAGCCCAAGGTGCCTGCAAATGATGATGCAACACAACAGAAAAACAAGAGGCAGAAGAACAAAAAGTCCAAATCCAAGAAGACAAAGATGATTGATAATCCAGTTATTATTGGTGATGGAGAAGTTACAAAAGAGAGGTAACAAGAGACCACCATGACCCCAGAGCGAGTTTCTTGGCCTGAAGTGATATAGTGATAGTATGGCTTAAGAGAAGCTCCTGATATTAATACGGGAACAGAAATGCCATTTTCATATGTTAAAATATAATGCATAACAGAAGGCAGAGAGTACCTGAGCAAATTTATTGATCTATTTGTAGCTCATAGGAGCACATAACTTAATTTTCCACAGTACCACATTTCATTTTTGCTTCGAAGCTACACTTTATCTTCTGCTGACAAAGCAATTTTGCACGTAGTATACCACAAGGTTTGGGCAATACTTGACTGCATTTTCTTTCTGAATACTAATCATTCTGTGTTATTTAATTCTCATAATCAAGAATGTGTGCCAAGTGCATGAGCTGACCCATCTGTAGCTCAAAAATACAAACATATTACTTCCTTCGATCCATAATAAGTGTCGGTGATTTAGTACTGTTTCAGTACAAATTTTGTATTATATCTCCGACACATACTTTGGATCGGAGGGAGTACAAGAATAACTTGTAACACAGCAAGTCAGCAAGTTACAGTGTCGGAACAAGATTGATATAAGATGCCTTCACAGCCGACACAGGAGACCGTGGATAGGGTTTTTTTTTCTTCTTTTTGGGCCTTTTTTCCCTTTTCGTTTTCTTTGGTTTAGGCCAAACTCTCGCGAGGTAAACTTGCTTCCTCTCTAACTGAATGGCAAATAGGCATGAATGTTCGACGAATTACAGATAAACCTCGCAATGAAAGAAATGTCACCACGAAGTCCGATCAGCAATTGATTGAGACCAGGAACAGGGCCAACTAGGACGGTCACACTCGATGCATGTGAGTTGCCAAAACATGGCAAAATAAAACAAGGGGAGAAATTGTTTTTTGTTGCAGAGATGAGCTAGTCGGAAGAATGCAAGACTAAGAGCATCTCCACTCGTTCGTCGAACCCAGGACCATTTTTGACCGGACGGAACTAGTTTTCGGCTTGGGTACGCCCATTTTCCCACTCGCGTATCCAGGCCGAGTCCTCAAATTCGGCTAAAATTCATTAAAGATGGACGAATTTCATTAAGTTGAGCAAATATAGACGGATTACATCAAATTTAAACTAAACAACTACATAATAAACTTAAAATAAAAGGCCCGTTGTGGCCTCCACCGATGAATTTGCCATTCTATAGGCCGAAGTTTCTGTAGAACGCCGTGTATCCAGGGTCGGCGCGGCCGTTATCCTCGTCGTCGTCATCGTCGTTGTCGCTCGGCGGCTGGTTCTGGCGGGAGCTCCCTTGGCCTGGGTCGCCGAACCTCCAGGGCTGATTGGACGGGACTTCGTCCTCGTCGTCGTCGAGGACGTAGAGTGGGGCGCCCTGGTAGGCGAGCTCACGCCCGGCCAACGCCCGCCGCCGGGCGGCCTGCTGTTGCAGGCGAGGATGCGCTGCCGCTCCGCCTTCTCCCAGTCCTTCCTAGACCATTCTAGGATGTCCGGCGAGGAGGGCTCCACTGGCTTCAGATGCGGCGCCGTATCGCGGAGCGACTGCTCCAGCCTCAAGGCGCCGTCTTTGGGCGCCGGCGAGTCTTCTGTCTTGGGGCGGCGGAGACACATGCGGCCAGTTGGCGACGCCGTCGTCCGCGACTCGCCGATGACGATGCCGCGCGAGCGCGTCCGCGGCGGCGAGCGCACAGGCGACTCTGCCTCGCGCTTGACTGCCGTCGGTGTGCGCAGCGGCGCCGAGACGGAGGAGTGGGATGCTGGCGCGGAGGAGGACGAGCTCATGCTCGCCATCCTCCTCGGCATCCAGTTCGGCGGAGGGCGCCGGCCCGACCTGGCCGCCGGCTTCGGTGTGCGCGGAAAGCTGATCCACGTCGTGTTCCCGCGGTTGATGTGCTCCATCAACGCCGCGAGCGTCCGGCCTGACGCGCTCCACCACCGTCGGCGGCCAGCCGAGTTGTTGCGCTTCGGCGGCGACTCGTTCGGCGGCCCCTCGTGGCGGGCGAGCTCCTGTTCGTGCCGGTCCGGGAAGAACTGCTCCCAGTACAGGAGGTTTTCGGCTCTCTCGGCTTCGGAGGGGTCGTCCATGCCGCCGATGTATTCTTGGACATTGTACGGCAGCTCCTCCGGCGTCGGCGCCGGCGGGATAGGGATGCCGCCGGCGCTCAGCTTCCACCCCGAAGGCATCCGCGTGTCCAGCGGCGCCATATAGCCGGCGTCGTACAGCATGCACGCCTCCCAGGCCTGGAGGGTGCGCCGGCTGAAGCCGTTCGCTGCAGCGCTATCGCCGGGGTACCGTTCGGCCATGGCTGGGAAGGGGAAACGGTGAGAGAGGGTTCGCCGGAGTTTGGGCTTGTGGGTGGGGGAGCTGTTAGAGAGTGTGAATATCTTCGGTGAGGGGTACGGCTTATAAAAGCCAAGGTGGGCAGCGAGGGCGGGAGGGGTGTAGCGGCGAGGGCGGGAAAAGGGGAAACGGCGGGAAGTTAGTGTCCGCCGTTCCGTCGCGGGAGCCGAGGCGACGACGGTGGCGCCGTAAATCAGCGACGCGTGGTCGACGCGACGGGCAGTTAATGTCCGGCAGTCGCCGCGTGGTTCCGAGGATGATGATGACTCGGCTTCCGTCACTGACTCGGCGGATCCACACGTTGCTTCGTTTTTTTTCTCCGAATTCGCTTAGTCCGACGTTCCCAGGGCGTACCCGGAAACCTGAGTTCAGCCTAGGTAGTCCGGACCAAAATTGGCCTAAATCCGACCGAAAAAAGGTCTTTGGATACGTGACTGGACCAATTTTCGGCGTCTGGACCAAAATTCGACATTCAAATTGGCCTCCGGATAGGCGAGTGGAGATGCTCTAAGTCTACGGGCTATATGAAGGCAACGCGCTCCTCTTAGCTGAGTACACCAACTACCATTACCGTAACCAATTAGCCCTAAACGGAGGAATAATAGTACTGTAGCAAAACCTGGGGAGTTAAAAAATATTCCACGGTTCCAAATCATCCCGCTTCCCGCCTGATTCTTCTAGATCGCCGCGGCACCGACGACGAGAGCCCTGCTGAGTTCGGGCCGCCCGCGAGAGCCGTCCTCCTCTTCAATCTGAGCTGCGCCGAGCCGTACATGGAGGAACTGACCCGGTCAAAGATGGGGACCATATTTTAATGAAAGAAGTCCATATAACCCCTATCTAACCCCCTTATGTTTAATCTGGGTTAAATAACCCCTCTAAGTATTCAAAACCGGACAAATTACCCCCAAACCCGTGTAGGTTGTTCTAATCGGTGGTTTTGCGCACGTGGAGTCTGGTTTAGGACACGGTGGAGAAGTTGCTAAAACAAAGGGCACGGTGGACAATGGTCAGACCAAATTCCCACCATACCTCTCTCCCTCGCAATCGTGGTCGAAGGACGCCGCCACCCACGCCTCTTCGCCGGCCCGGTCCGAATACTCCCGCCCGCCCCAGCCCCTCGCCGCTGGATCCCAGTACCAGCCGACGCGGTGGTCGACGAACGCCGACGCCCCTGCCCGCTCCTCGCCGTGGGCTCTCTCTGTCGGCCGACGCTGCCGTCCCTGACCGCCCTCGCCTCCTTGTCACCGGAGCAGTTTCGGCGTATCTCGCGCTACCACCGCCGCTACAAAGTCACCCTCTGGCTGCCGCTGCTGCATGCCCCTGGACTCGCAGCTGCGCAAGAAAAGGGCAGATTTTCTTCAGACAATAAAAGATAACAAAGAGATGTATGTGAAACATGGATGTGGTTTGTATGCAAAGACAACAAGCAGTATACGTTTGAATGCAATTCATAACTGATGATTGAAGCAACATACTGTTCCAGAAATTTACTGAATTTTCGAACATTCTTAAAGCCTCTCAGACGTGGTGCTCTGGATTGACATTGGTTTCTAATTGGTAATTGCTTATCAACTGATTTTCTGTAGGCTTCCCTGCTACTCATTGAAGCTCAGGCATGTCGACGGTGCTGAGGTCAAGGCAACAACGAACTGCAGTAGGTGGTCTAATTGAAACAATGAACTGCCCTCCTTGGTATTCAGACTTGCAAAGTTGGGTTTGTATTGAAAATTCCTCGAAATTGATCTGTGTGTTTCCTCAGTATCCTCTCTTTGACACGAGGCCATGCTTTGCAGACTGCGCTTCTGCTACACCCATGGCTGCTGACTAGACCAAGAGATGATCCAGGGCTAACAATTTTTTTTCTTAAATTCTAAAGAACCTCTCTTTGACAGTACAAGGTACCCAGCGGCATGATTCAGCTGCAGAACTTGTGTTCGGGGAGCTGACCTGCTCGTCGACGCCACACTCCAATCAACGGACCACGTCGCCGATCGTCCGCCGCCGCCAAGAGGAATCGTCGCTGCGGCTGCGTTGAAGGGTAGGGACGGCGAAGAAGTGAAGAACTGGTTCGTGGTTCGGTCTAACCAGGTCGCTCTCGTGGGGTTTTTTGTTTGGACCTAGCCGGGCTCACTTTGCCACCGTGGCAACTGTCTAGTTTCCACATGCCCAAAACCATCTACCAAAACAGCCTACACAGGCTAAGGGGGCTCTCTGTCCGGTTTTACAAACATAGGGGGGTTAATTGGCCCAAAGTAAACATAAGGAGGGTTAGCGACTCAAACCAGATACTTAGGGGGGTTATTTGAACTTCTTTCTATTTTAATAGGATATGAGGTAAGGGTCCTTGAAGCACTTTGGTCACCCTAGTTTTGGAAATGCTCTTTCCCATAGACGGACACCGTTACTGACGAACCAACATTGTATTTGTCAGTTTTGGAACCCACATGTCAGGATACATCAACGGCAAAGGCAGAGCTGGCAGAAATTTGCCAACTCCCCCTCCCCCACCTCGAAGAATCTAACCATTCCAGATCTTTTCCACCTTCACTACAACTCCGTTCACCCCGAGGAGGAGAGAGGGAGGAAGCGGCGCGACACTCCGACGTACTTTAGTTGCAGCCGTCAACGTGCTGGTGGAAAGAGGCGACGTGGAGCAGCTCCGGTGGTTAGGGGAGGCGGCGATGTCTCCTCGTCAGCGGACGGAAGTGGCTCCAGCTCCCAAATATGCTAAGCCGCCAAATTCCACTTAATCTAGTCCCAATCTCATGATTGTGAAAGTCATGTGAAATGCCAAGTTTAGACCCTTTAGTTGAGTGGCAAAGTTCCCAGGTTTAGGTCATTTTGATTACCGGCAACCGGCAACGCAAATAATACTAGGTTTTAGCACTTATAAACTTATGTCTTTTACTATTAATTGTCAGGTTTATGTTCATATGTTTGAGCATGCTTAATTATTTGGTTTCCATTCTTTTGTCTATGCATTTTTTTCTCGATTACTACATTGGAAACATAGTTCGTACATAAAAAACTGCATATATTAGAGTGAGCTTTACACTTCATTTTAGAAGCAACAATCAATTTATTTCTCTACACTTCTTACGATAAATCAGTGTATTTCTTACACGAAGTTCGAAGACTAGCATAGATCATTACATATCAGAGAGTAGCATATAGCATATTCAGAACAACTTTTCTCAAATTGGAGACCACACACCAAACAAAATCGACCAACTTCAATCTAAGAAACAAGACTTCTCTCGTCGCCACGGTGTTTGGGGCATGGCATGTTGTGTTGTCTGCTGGTAGCGGCGTTGGGCACTAAAAAAATGCGACTTGGAGGGTAGCCGGGGCCCTCCAAGCAGTTTAATAATAGATTTTTTTGGTGTGTACGGCGAAAGAGCGGACGCTAGCACTCGAACTTAGGACCTCGCGGGTAGAACATATATCAGCACCAGCCAACCATCCGGGATATGCCTCGGTTCACGGTGTTGGGCACTCAATGCGGCATTCATCGGAGAGAAGTCCTCACCGAGGTGCGCGCACCGCCCTCTGATTTGTTCAAACGGTTCAAGTTCTCCGAGGACTCCGACAACGTCCTCCACACTTGGCGACCGCTCAAGTGCAGCGATGCGACCACTATCTTCACGCATTGGCATCGGGCATACGTTGTTATTCTGTCTCAGATCTTGGTTACCTATGTGCGCTAAGCTTCGACGGCCTCCCTATCAATGCCAGGAAGCCGGAGGACCCAAACCGTCAACGACCAAGTACCATGTTCCAGTGTACCAGCTGACCCACAGGACAAGAAGGCGAGGCCCACAAGGAAGACTCGACAACTGGGCTGGCTTGCAGGCCACGAATTGGGCCGGAAATAGGCATTGTAATATGTCCTATATGTATTCTCTGACCGACTAGCATGGAACTCAGCGAGAATTAGGAAGAACATGACGGCTGTTTCCGTGGATAAACGAACTAGCTCGGGGGTAGAAGGGAGGATCGGGCTAAACCCCAAACAAATTCGACTCTAGAATTGTGATCTAAGAGTTCATAGTCAGGAATCTTACAAGTAGTATCAGAGCCACACGATCCCCCAAATCTGGAAATTCCCAAGCACTCCCACCACACCCGCTACAGATCATGGCATCGACTAGCAATCATGGAAGATTGGTCACCGGAGTACGAGGCCCTCTACGAGATCCTGACGACGGAGACGCGGGAGGCCTACGAGATTCATTCCTCGACCATAAGAAGGAGGTTCTCATGTGGTGCGGATCTTCGTCGACGACACCAGCACACAACTTAGGAACATCAACGACTCGATCAACTCCATCCACGCTACCATGGGAAACGAGTTCGAGGCAGTCAAGGCCGCCATTGGCGTTGGTCTGGAGTCTGTCAAGGGCAAGCAAAGCGCGGAAATATCACAACTTGCTTCCTCCATGGACCGCACTATCCGGTTGATTCCGAACTCTTCATTGGGCGGATCTTTAGATCGAGGCGCTAGCCCAGTTGGGCATCACGATGATCATACTACACGGGGGTTGGCTTGCGTGAATCACCAGCCACCTCCGGCAGCAGGTACGAATTATGCCCAAAAATTTCCTTCTCTGATGAATTTGGGGAACAGTTCATCAGTCACTGACCCATCTGCTTCGGCTCCCCGCGTCGAATTACCCCAACTTGAGGGAGTCAGCTCAAGGCTATGGTAGCGGCACTGTGAAGATTATTTTCAGCATTGGAACACACCAGCGACTTATTGGGTTTCATACAGTTCCTCGCAGTTTATTGACCCTGCTGCTACTTGGCTTGAAGCATTCCTAACGAAGCACCCGCAAGAGGATTGGTCTGAGTTTGTGCAGGATGTTTATGTGATATTCATGTGCAACCATCTGCATGTTTTACTCACGCGATTGTTCCACATTGCACAAACTAGCACAATAGCTGATTACGTGCAACGTTTTTCTGATTTGGTTGATCAATTAGCATCTTATGATTCCCAACCTGAGCCGGTTCACTATCTTACTCGGTTCCTGGATGGTTTGTCCCTAGTTGTGCGTGTCTTAGTTTCTATACAGCAGTCTGCGAATTTGGATACAGCTTTTACAATGGCGTTGCCGTTTGAAGAATTGGGTGAGTGCGGCAATCCTTTTAGCAGTCGCCCTAGTACTGCCTTTTCCGCTAGGAGTCTGCCCCCTCTACCACCGCCACCACCACAACCTCCTGCAAAGTGGATTTCTAAAACAGTTGAGGAGAAGAAACAAATGGAAGTGGCTCTTCCTGGCTCTGATTATAGGTGGACTAGTTTAAAAGCTTACTGTCGAGCTAGAGGGTTGTGTTATGTTTGTGCTGAGAAATGGGGTAAAGACCACCAGTGTAAGAATGTAGTTCCTCTCAATATGGTACAAGAATTGATCAACTGCATGCAATCTAAATAATCTGAGTTAGGGGATGAAGAAGACGCTCCTTTACCTACCCAGCAATTGATGATGCTCGCTCTGGCAGCTGTAAATGTAGCAAGTCCTGGCCCTTAAACGATGCAACTTCTTTTTATGATTCAAGGACAACCTCTGTTGTTCTTAGTGGATTTAGGGAGTTCCTCTTGTTTCATCGACCTACACAAGGCTTCCTTAATCAGTGGTGGCAGGGAACAGTTGCAGAAACCTATACGTGTGAAGGTAGCTGGAGGGGGTATTCTCCAATCTATTGAATATTTTCCTTCTCTCACATGGACTGCAGTTGGGAATGACTTTGTTGACCCATTCAGAATTCTGGCTCTCAACAGTTATGATGGGATTATTGGCCATGATTGGCTAGTTAAGCATAGCCCTATGCTCACACACTGGTCTCAGCAATGGTTAGTTATTGAGAAAGAGGGAAATTTAGTTGTGTTGCATGGAGAGACAACTGCAGAGTCCACTTACGCACTCATAGAATTGCATCTAGTTCAGGATTCTGACAACATTGAAAACCAGTCGTACAGTCCTGAACTTCAGTCCATTCTGGATAAGTTTGCTATGGTCTTTGCCACTCCAAAAGGTTTGCCTTCCCACAGGCAATATGATCCGTTGGAGATATGACCAAGAGGCAATAATAAAGTGGTTATTATTATATCATTGTGTTTATAATAAATGTTTGTATCCCATGCTATAATTCTATTAACCGGAAACATTAATACTTGTGTATTTTGTAAACATGAAAGAGTCCCTAGTAAGCCTCTTGTTAAACTAGCTTGTTAATTAATAGACGATCATGGTTTCCTGGTCATGGAAATTGGATGTTATTAATAACAAGGTCATATCATTAGGAGAATGATGTGATGGTCACACACCCATAGTAGGCATAGCATAAGATCAATTCATTAAGTTCGTTTTGCTACAAGCTTTCAAATACATATTAACCTAATCCTTCGACCATGAGATCATGTTAATCACCATCACCGGATGAGTGATTTTATGACATCAAACGCCACTTCCGTAACTGGGTGGTTATAAAGGTGGCATTGGGTATTCTGAAAGTATGTGTTGAAGCGCATGGATCAAGAGTGGGATTTGTCCATCCATATGACAGATAGATATACTCTTTGCCCTCTCGGTGGAGTGTCATCTAGTTGGCTTGCAAGCATGTGACATGGTCACAAGGGATATCATATCACAGTACGAGTAAAGAGTACTAATCGGTAACTAGGTTGAACTAGGTATGGAGATACCGATGATCAAACATCGGATAATTAAAGTATTGCGTGACAAAGGGAATCAGTATCGTATGTTAAATGGTTCATTTGATCACAAAGTCATCGTTGAAATATGTGGGATCCATATGGATTTCCAGATCCCTCTATTGGTAATTGACCGGAGAGGTGACTCGATCATGTCTGCATAGTTCACGAACCGTAGGGAGACAAACTTAAGGAATTGATGTTGTTTAAGTAGATATGGAATATGAGTTGGATACTGAATGTTGTTTGGAGTCTCGGATTGGATCCAGGACAACACGAGGAGATCCGGAATGGTCCGGAGAATAAGATTCATATAAGGAAAGTGGTTTTCCGGGGTTCGGAAAAGTTTTCGGTATTTTGAACGGAACTTCTAGAATGTTCTAGAAGGACCACAAGTGGGTCAACCACCCTGGGAGGGTCCATTTGGGCTGAGGCATGTCGTGGGGGTACCCTAGGTCCAGCCGCACCAAAGCCAAGTGGGAAAATTTGACTTCCAAAGAAATTAGGGTCAAACCCTAGTTTTAAGAAGGGGACAAACTCTAGTTTGAAAAGGTGGGGAGAGTTCCCACCTCTTGTCACATCCCAAAATTTTCCAAATTTTGAAATGTGAAAAATAAATAAACAAAAGAAATAAATGTTGAAATTTAGGGTGAAAAGAAACTTTTTGTTTCTAAATGGAAACATCAAAACCCTCCTTGAACAAACTTTGAATGAAAATGGAACCCAACAAAATTTCAATCAAGTGAAACGCATTCATCAATGAATGTATCTCTGAATTTAAACACTTGGGAAAATAAACCAAAACCCTAAAATATTAATGAAAGAAATCATTTCCAAGATCTCTCTAAGACTATGAATTTGATCCATATAAAAAAATCTATCAACAAACATTTATAAATGATAAAAAATGATAAAAAAAATATATTATAAAAACATAGAAATTGGTTTTATTTAATTTGGAGCCATAAATAAAAACTTATGAATTTAATAAGATAAAGAAAATAAATTCCAAAGTTAATAAAACTCATATCTAAAATCCATACCAAATTGAGAGCAAAGTGATCCCAAAAGGATTTAAAAGGATAAAAATATTAAATAAAATTATACAAATTGGAATCACCAATTTTGGATATATAAATAAAAAGATATGGATTTTATAAGATAAAGAAATAAATAAATAATTAAGGAATGTTTAAAAGCCAAATTAAATCTTGCCCAAAACCATAAAACAATGAAAGTTTATTGAATAATGAAAAGGACTAAAGGATTATTTAAATAAAATCATAAGGATTGAACAATATCCAATTTTATTTAAATAAAGACAAATTGCCTAAACTAAATAATAATAAAATTATTTAGAAGACAATTTAAACCTTGAATTAAATCCATAAGCAAATGAATAAAGATAATCCAAATCCAAATAAAATAAAGGGATAAAGAATATTAAATAAAAGTATATGGGACTAAACCATATTCAAATTATTTAAATGAAGACAAAATCCCTAATAAAAATGATTAAATAAATCATGGAAAAAATAAATGAAATTACCAAAGTGGATTAAAAAGTTATCTAATTGACTTAAAAAGAATAAAAGAATTATGGATTGGAACCATATTTGGATCTTATTTAACTTAAGACAAAATGTATATTTAAAATAAATAATAAACCCTAAGGGAATAAAAGAAATTATTCTAAAATGGACTTTAGAATATATTAATAAACAGTATTAAAAGATTACTGAAAAGTTTGGAAAAGATTTGAAATAAAAGAGGGTTTGAAATCATTTGAATAAATTCAATACAGAAATCAGAAATAGAAAAATAAAACAGAAGAAAAAATGGAAAAGGACCCAGCCCATCTAACCCTAGCCCAACAGGCCCAGCGCAGCCCACTCTCACTCTCTCCCCCGAACCGTTATTCACTCGCAAAAAAACCCTCTTAGCTCACTGACCCGTGGACCCATGCCACATCAACGTCATCTTTTCCACCCCGCAGACCTGTTCTTCCCCAAACACCGTCGCTGTTTCTGCTTTGATTTCGTGATGTAAATTCCCGTTGAATGCGCTCGTAAATCGCCCCGTAACCTCGCCCATTTAAGTGCCCATGTCTCCTCTCCCTTTTCCCCCAGTCATCACCCCACCGGAGGCACCAGGCTGCTCTGATTTTGCTGGAAACCTACACTGCCTCCGACGAGCTCCCCGTCAAATTCCGGCGACGTCGACCCTCCCCAGTGCCCCTAACCTCCACGGGAACACTCCCCACCCTCTTGCGCATCTTCCAGTACCCCTAGCTAGCCCGCGCATTCCCTAGAGGCTCGACAACGTCAACGACTGAGCGCCACCGACGACCGCGTCCACTCCGGCGACCTTTCCTCGTAAGCCCCGTCCTCCCCTCTCCCTCTCGTTGATACACGTGTGATCACCGACCCCGTGCGCATCTAACGCAACCTTTCTCTTTCCTTGGCATGACCGGTAACCTTGCCTCCTTCGACGAACAGAAATGCCCGACGCCGTCGTGAACTCCAGCGAGGAATCGCCAGTGACTTCGTGCGCCCCTGTCCCTGCAACGACCACCTCGAGCTCCAGCACGCCACGACGAGTCTGGTAAGCCCCTTCTCCCTCTCCTGCGCATCCTAGTTTCACCGGAACACTTCTGCCCGAGCGTGCCGCCGCCGTCCGCCGTCGCAGCGCCGCCCACCTATGGTCAAAAACGATACGGCCCGTTAGATCTTGATCGAATGAGTGAGGTTAGAACTTAACCGAAGCGGTATGTTTTGATCTGTGCCGTGCGTTGTTAGTTAGATCTGACGGTCAGTATTGCTCGATCCGCATGAACCACCAACCAATAGGAAGCAGTCATGTAGCCCAGACTCTGTCTTTAAAACAGAAACATTTCTATTAGATGATTGAATTTGAAAAATTCATAACTTTAGATCTACATGTCCAAATTTTACAAATTTTATATCATTGGAATCAGAAAAAAGAAACCTTTGCAACCTTGTCTTTAGTTTAGCATTTTGGTTCTGGAAAATTGGTTATTTTTATAGAAACATTTCTAGGCTTATTTAGAGTATAAAAACTATTCTAGAAATGATTTTTGAGTAAAATCTTTTGCAAATGATTTGTTTTGAACCTAATGACCATAAAAACCAACTTTTGGATTAAAAAATATATTTTGTGACACTAAGGAATTATTCCTTTGAATAAAAAGCTTTTCTAGTTAAATAAAAATGGTGCTTTGATTTAAAAATGGTTTTTGAGTTAAACCTTTTGAAAGTGGATTTGTTTTAAAAACACTTTGACCCTAAATATTAATATTTGTGTATAAAAACATTTTGGCTAACACTAGAAATTATTACTTTGATTTAAATCATTTCTAGCAAAACAAAAATGATTTAAATGGCCCATTTTCATTAACTTGATTTTAAATAGTTTTGCCACTTTTATAAATGACCAATAGGTGTTTTAAAATGTTTATAACCTTATTAGAAACCACTTTTCCAATAAAACATTATTTTGCATGCTTGCATGCATTGTTTTGTTTTTACTATTTTATGTGATGAATTGTTTGAATGCTAGTTTGAATATGTGCTTGTTTGGTTGAATTGTAGTGAACTTTGAAGAGTGACAATTGCAAGATCAAGGAGTGAATCTATATTGTATACTAAAAAGGAAAGTGGTGCTTCATACTTTTTGTCCTAATATTTTCACTATGCATTAGTAATATTTTGAGTAGGACTTGCATGGAATTTTCTAAGTATAAGCTACGCCTTGGGGAATCCTAGTAGATGATGCCTTAGAAGAATTTTCCTAAGTTAAGATCCCTACTACTATCATGCTTAGCTTAGCTAGTAGAAAACAAGGGTGGATTATATTCATGCTATGAAATGTTTCTAAGTCAAAGACTTGTGTTTTGTTTAATAAAACAACTATGTGAATGAAACACCTGGGTGGAATGGTGTGAATGGATTTATGTTGAGTGGTTACACAGGGCTAGTAAACTGGCGAATACTTGTGTATCACACTTGTGGAAAGCCACCCAGGAACAAAGAGATTTGAGATGTCAAATGTTGAGAAGCTTCAAGTGCAGCCACATGGCAATATGGGCTCTGCCTGGATCATATAGGTTGCAATAACTTAGCCAGATGGACTGTTGGTGGTAGGGGGTGATAGGTTTGGATCACGCCCATTTTGTCTAAGGGAAGGCTTCTGAAAGATCTTGTCTCGATGCATGTCGAGTATTGTGGGGAAAGTGCACCACCTCTCGAGAGAGTAAAATCTAAGTACTTAGTCGTGTCCCCGGCAATGGACAATTTGAGCATCAAGACATGGAAGCTATCAAGGATCTCCTCATCCCAATTTCTAAGTTAAAAGCTTGTGGTTAAACAAGGGTAAAGGATCACCAATTTTATTGGTAGATGCCTTGGGTGATTTTGACAAACAAAAACTTAGTGTTTTCAAATGATAAGGAAAATCTATTTTGAGAAAAGCAAGCCTAAGCTCTAATTAGTCAAATGCATATAGATGATAGATGCCACTATTCTACCATAGTATCACTTGCCAATACAATTCAAATGTATTGACCCTTGTGGCTGTAAATTATTATGATGCAGGTTTGTTTGATGTTAGTGAAGTGTGTTGAATAGGATTACAAGACTACAACCAACATGATTGCCTGTGGCACTTTGAAGATGAAGGACTCCATGCTATATAGATATTCGGCTGCATTGTAATGTGATAGCCAAATGAGCTATGTAAGATGTAATGAATTATTTTATTCCTGGTTATAAAGTTGTATTACGACCTTTGTTTCTTGATATTACATCTTAAGATGTGGATGCTAGCTATTGATCTAGGGACTAGCATTGTAAACACATGGATCTCTACCTTATCAGGTTGGGACCTCTACACCTCTTCCCTTGGCCGAGTTGGGGGGAACTCAGCTTGGGCTGGGAACTCCTTGGTTGTCGTCCCCTCTATATAAAGAGGGGTGGGAGCACACCACCCAAGCCCCAAGTCCCTTGACCCTCTAAACCCTAGGCGCCACCTAACCCTAGGCGCCTCCCTGCTCCATCACCCTTCTCCGTCTTTAGGCAAAGCCTGATACCTTTGATCCAGATTATGGATGTAGTATAACTCTTTTTTTCTAGTATACCTAGGTTAGCGAATCCTCGGGAAGTAAAAAGCGTGGTGAAGTTACTTAATTGGACCTTCGGGAGTTTTAGAATTCTTTTAGTGTTTTACCGGACCAAGAGTTTGTGATCTTTTATTGTCGACGATGATGGAGAGAGAGTGCCTGGGGCATTCGGTTTCACCTGTAGTTCTGCAAAACATCTAATGGGAATAAAAGATAATAATAAAGTACACATGTAATTGTTAGATCAAGATAATTATATGTGGGTAGTGCATCCATAACTGCTATTGCGTTTGCAACCACTTATAGCAATAACCTATTAGTCTCATCCATAGAAGAAAGAGAACTAATGATATGCAAAGTGACATCATCATTAATCCCAAGTAAATCCCTCGCATATAGCCGTACTACCCTTTCTGTCACTGGGGTTCCCATCCTGCAGATTAGTCATTACTCATACTCCCTATACCTGGATCAATCCTCGGGGTCTTGGGGTACCTGACAAGTCCTTAGATTGAGGCAAGAGAGGATACAATAATCATCATGTCATACAAACTAATACACGATCCCATATATGATAAATAACATGCACAAACTACATGGCTAGGCCGAAGCCCTTAGCCCAAGGAGAATTACTCACACATAGAGATGAGATGAACAATCATAAACATTGTATTGGAAATCATGAGATTGATAATATTAGTCTTACAATGTCGCCAATTGGAGATGAGATCTACTATTACAAGTGGTGGACTATGGCTATGTTGGTGGAGAAGGGTTTGGAGATTGGATCTAGATCTATTCCTCCGACAGCTCTTCGGTGTTGTGGTTTTGTGTCGTCTGGCTCTCTCGGGGGCCTTTTCTCGTTATGAGAGGTCTCTTTATATAGGGTCCCTTCATGAAAGTTGTTCTATTTGACCTAGAAGTGCTGGTGGAAACTATATAGCTGGAATTTTTATTCCCGCTGTATAGTTGGTCGTTAAACCTTCTGGTTCCTCTTCACGACCCCTGGTTTCTTTGGTTTGTTGGAAATCTTGTATCTTTGAATTGAATGTTATGATTCCAATCATCAAACGTCATTTCCTACGCAGGTAAAAATAGAAAGACAAGATTGCATACCCCTTTGATCATTAGGCATTAGTGGCAGGGTTTAGAGAGATATTTCATCAAAAGTATGAATATTTCACAGCCATCAACCTCCCCAACTTAAACTTGATCGTCCTCGAGCAACAAAACCAAAGTCAAAAAGGAACTCAACATTTAAACTGAAATAACAAGATGATGATCTTACTCATGATGGGTAGTATCATGTTTCCTCCACTTTATTAATCTGAAAAACTCATCATAGGTAGAGTAATGACAAGCATATCATACAGGTTTTAATGAATCCTTATAGTGTAGCAATATTATTGTTAGCATCAATGATTCAAATGAGTAAACTCTATTCCATGTCATGTAATCAACTCATAAGCTTGCCTTTGAACAATAAAGTATAATCATGTAAAATTGAGAGTGTGAGAGTTTGTCATGAAAAGCATATACACTAAAGTATCTAAATTCTCCCACATCAATAAGTCAAGACTTTTCAAGCACTACTTTTCTATTCATTGTCCTTCAAGAATTTCAGTTCTTAAGTGATTGAGAGCATGCCAAAATTTTAATTAGTTTATCGGGCTATGATGGACACTCGTGGCATTACCAAGGTTTTTGTTCCCTTTGCATAATGATTACTCATATCATCCAGAGGAGTGGTTCCATCATGAACACAGCTACACGAGGGTGCCAAGAATCTTACCCATTATAGCATTGCTGCTACAAATATTTAATCAACTCATAGCCGAAATATAGGAGTTTCCCCCATGAAGATCGTTCGTAGGCTAGCGGATTTTTTGGCATCCCCCATGAAGTTTGACACGCATAAAGCTATATCATTTTTATGATTCACAAGTCAAACTTTGGCATGCTCACGAAAACCGCTAAACATTAATTCCATTGAACAAATCCTTTCAAAGAGAGCTATCAAGTCAATCATCATTTTCTATGGTGTTGCGTATCTCTAGAAATAAGCTTTCAAGACTAAACACTATAACACCCAAGCCTTCAATTGTGAGACTTTTTCTTATTACAATTGTTTAGCAAATTTTTAGGCAAGGCTTGGTTAACTAAAAGAGCTGGAACAAAATATACTCAACTAAATACCCATGCAAGCAAAATTTTACTCCAATATAAAGACTCACTCGACCAATATAATATCTTAACATTTACTACTAACTAGCATGGCTTTCTCAAACTTCAAAAGTGGTGACTCATAAGGCATACCTCTCATGATTGGTTCCACTTCTCTCTTCCCTTTTGATTCATTTCTTGGAAACTTGAAGCCAATCACTCTCCTGCAAATATGAGAGAACCACGAGGAGAATAGAAATAGGAAGAGGGAAAATAAAGATAAATGGAAAAAATCTTTTTGTTGTTTTTAAGAGAGGGAGTTAAAGAATAGAAAAATGGCGGCAAAGCTCGGCTAGAAAATCTTGAAAACAAATAAAATGACTAAAGAAAAAGTATTGGGGAAACCAACATGAGTGCTTATAAACTCAAACTAAAAGCATAAACTCAAAATATAAAAAATAACAAATGCCAAATAAAGATAATGGTTAGACTTCCCCAAGCTTAGGATTTTGCAAGACCTTCAAATCATTGTGGTAGTGGGAAAAGTTTGTGGCTCCAGTTCGTAAATTGAGTTGATAAATTACTAGTGGTTTCTTAGAGGTTCAGGGCAATATTATGCATCCCCTCCACAGTTCCTCCAAGTTCTTGGAAATATTGATATGTAGCAAACCGGTTGAGTGGTTGCTCCTCTTGATCAGGAACTTCTTGCTCCTCTTCTTGGTCTTCATCCTCATCCGGAATCTCCTCCTTAGGTTGGTGTTGTTCAAACTACAAATCATATAGAAAACACCCTTTCTTGATAGATAAAAGAACATTAGGCAAAGGAGCGGGGTAGATATGCCCATCTCTAGCAATATGCAAGTAATAACTACCACCTCTCCTAGTGAGCATTCTACAAGATTTTAAAGTAGAGAAAGCAATACGTCGCTCACCTAGAAATGGTTGCAACTCACCTAGGTCGACGCCCAAGGCAATGGCAAGCACGGTGATAACGCCTCCACATATGATTGGCCCTTGGCTTTGGGAGGATTGGTGATCCAAGTAGCGCACAAGAATTGCGCCCAAGTTGAGTGACAAGTTGTTGTCGATAGCAGATTTTGCGAGGATCAAAATGTCCTCCTCATTGAGTCTTGTAAACTCATTTCGTGCCTGCAAGGTGTTAGCAATAACATAGAACAAATAGAGAATAGCAGGATGTTGAATACTCTTCCCCTTGTTGACTCTAGAAGTAAAACTCATTCTATTATAATAATGATCCAGGGAAGGGTGAAAGATGCGCATAAAGCATTAACATAATTGTTTGGTGAATCAAAACAATTGCACCATTCATAAAGTGATAATGTATAATTTTTGTTGATAAGTTGGAAAGAAATCATGTCCTCTCCATGCCATGCTTTAACGGTGCTTTTCAAATAACTTAAAAATTCAAGAGTTAACCAGCGATAAGTAGGCGCATCATGATATACAAAATTTTGTAGGATTGCAAAGTAAATTGAAGTCATTAGAAATACCGAGTTGATTCAATATAATGGGACAAGCCCACTTGGTTGTCTTCACTTCTCGGTTCTTGATCCTATCGAAGCGATCACGTTGGAGCTTATTCTTAAACCGTATCCCCATGCGGTTCTGAGCTGCAGCGGCAACCTGAGAAGAACTCGCAGCGGCATGAGCACGCGTTTGGCTCCTTTTGTTCATCATCTAAAATAATAAGAAAGACAAAAAATAAAACTTTTTAATCCAATAGTAATAAGCATAACATATTCCTCATCATAGCACACTAAAGAATCTCCTCAAAATAATAATCTAGGCAAGAGAAACATGGCAATTAGTTCATAGTAGGTCTCACCCTAGATTGATAATGACAACAGATCCGAGATGATTTTTGCAAAAAGTAATTGGAGGATCGGAGGAGAAACATACCGTAGATCACTTATGTGCGAGGAAATCGAACGAAATTGAGTAGAGATAAAGATTTCTTGAGGTTTTGAGAGAGTTTGGAGGTAGAAGAGGGAAAAAAGGATTGAAGTTTTGGTGTTAGGGGTACCTTCCCATGGAGTTTTTGTGGTCGCATGAACTATACGTCCAAAACTATACAACCGGAATGTGTATTCCCGCTGTATAGTTGGTTCGACGACAATATTTTAGGGTTTATTCCTAGCGACGCAAGCTATACGGCCGGAACTATATGGTTGAAATTTTTATTCCCACCGTATAGTTGGTCGTTTAACCTTCTGTATCCTTTGAATGAAATTTGACAGAGGCATCAATAACTATATGACCGGAACTATACGGCCGAAATTTTTATTCCCTCGTATAGTTGGTCGTTAAACCTTCTGGAGCCCCAAAATTTACCTATTTCTTCAAAAAATATTTCTTAAACTGAAACTTAGCGAAACACCATGTTTTGACAGAAAAATGACAGACTAAATTGTTGACCAACAACAGCATGTATAAGACAGGATTTCAGTACCACCGAGCTTCTACTTCTCAACTGGAGTTTTCTAGCACTTTTTATTCAACATGAAACTTAAACTAAAACTTAAAAACTTTACTCAAACCTTTATTTTACATGGGTTGCCTCCCATGAAGCGTTCTTTTATGGACAATAGCTTGACCATGATGTTGCTCACTTAGGCCAAATGAATGGAACACCCACTCCAAAATAGTTGTCCTTCAAAGTGATGGCCTCCTTCTCATCATGCCTGGCTTTCTTCTTCTTGAGGAAATGAACAACAAAAGGATACCGCGAAGGAAATTGAGGGTTCACGTTCCCTTCATGTTGATTAATCAAAGCCTTAATAGTTTTTAAGAATGGATGGCCTAATATGATAGGAGCAGTAAATTTTTTAGAAATGTCAACAATAACAAAATTAATAAGGGCAGGACAATCTTTAATGTATACTAAAGTATTCTCCTTAATCCATACAGCTTGTTTGTAGATAGAATCTGCTAAATGTTATTTTAATTCTGTAATTTCAAAAGAGCCAAGATTTAGCTTATCAAAAAGACTTTTTTGAATCGTTGAAACACTTGCACCTAGATCACAAAGTGCAACGATCTCATTAGTCCCAATTTTAATTTTAATAATAGGATTAAATATATCATCTATCTTAACAGGTAGTTTTTCAGCAATTTTCTTATATTCATCTTCAAGCTCATGTACCTTTATTGCTACCTGATTAACGAAATGTTGATACATAGCTTCATCATTTCCTTCACTTATTGGAATCTAAATATTGATCCTCATAAGATCTTCAACCATGTAATTTGGTGAAAGGGCATTGCTACAATCAAGTTCTTCAGGCTCCTCCCTTTGGATTCTTATCATCTTGAGGTCTTCAACCGGATTGGGCTCAACTTTACCTACAAACTTAGCTAGAATGTGAGTTTGACTCTCAGTTATCTTACCTAGTTGTGCCTCAACAATCCTTGTTCTTTCTTGGAGGGTCTGCAAATCATTCTTCAAACTCACAGATTGGTTAGACAATTTTCCAAGCATATTATCATGGTTCTTCGTTATCTTAACAAGGATATTATTTTGCTCATTTTGCAAGTCCATAAAGGACTTAAGTGATTCTTGGAGACTACCATTACTTGATCCAATAGTATTATTAGATTTACCTACAGGGCTAGAATAATATTTTTGGAAATTTGGAATATAGTTCTTCTTCCAAGCAGGGTTATAATCATTACGAGCTATGAAGTCTATTTCTTCAATATTTGATTCTGGGATGGATCTTACCTGGGTTTCCTTACCCTTGACGGCTAATATGAGCTTATCCAGTTTAGTAGTGAGTTCTTCATTTTCCTCTGGTGTGACGGTGTTCACCTTCTTTGTGTTTGATCTTTCCACATGCCATTGGGCATGGTTGTCTTGCATATTTTCTAGCAGCTGCTTTGCTTCGGCAATTTGTTTTTCCATAAATATTCCTCCAGCTGTAGTATCAAGCATAGACTTAGACCCAGGATTAAGAGCATTATAAAATAAATGGAGAATTAACCAATCTTCCATCCCATGGCTAGGACAATTTCTCATGCGTTCTTTCATTCTCTCCCATGCAAATGCTTGTGGCTCACACTCTTCCTGTCTAAAGCCAATAATATTAGATCTTAGTTGCATAGTCTTTGCATGTGGGAAAATTTTAGCCATGAATAAAGAAGTACATTCCACCCATGATGCAATAGTATTTTGGGCAAAGATAGCAACCATTCTTTTGCTCTTCCTCTAAGAGAGAAAGGAAATAAGCGCAGCTTGACCGCATGGGGGTTAACATCTTTAATGCGCATCACATATTTCAGTGAAAGTGTTCAAGTACATACCTGCGTCCTCAACAGCAGAGCCTCCAAATTGATTCTATTGAACCAAACTTAAATAGTGGGGCTTAATTTCATAATCCTCAGCAGTAATTGCTGGCTAGGTAATAGGAGTACAAAATAATCATCATGGAGAGTTGCAAACTCCCCAAGTTTCTTTTCAAACATAGTACCTATGTTTTTGGATTTTCTAAACAAAACTTATGATAGTAAAAACAACAATTTAAAGGATAACTATTTTTTTGGTTTTTCAAATAAAGATTGAAAGCAAACTAACAAAATTAAAAACAAGAAATAAAACCAACAAGGTTCCTAATAACCTTACCTGGGTAGCTATTGCTTCCCCGGCAACGGCGCTAGGAAATTGGTTGATACCTTCGATCCGGATTATGGAGGTAGTATAGCTCTTTTTACCTAGTAGACCTAAGTTATCGAATCCTCGGGAAGCAGAAAGCATGGTGAAGTTACTTTAACGGACCTTCGGGAGTTTTAGAATTCTTTTAGTGTTTTATCGGACCAAGAGTTTGCGAGATATTGTTGTTGTTGATGGTGGAGAGAGAGGGCCTGGGCCATTCGGTTTCACCTGTAGTTGTGCAAAACATCTGATGGGAATAAAAGATAATAATAAAGTATGCATATAATTGTTAGAGCAAGATAATTATATGTGGACAGTGCATCCATAACTGCTAGTGCGTCTGTAACCACTTATAGCAATAACCTATTAGTCTCATCCATAGAAGAAAGGGAACTAATGGTATGCATGATGGCGTTGCGTCAACATGGGAGCGCTTCATCGGGAAACCCCAAGAGCAAGGTGTGATGCAACACAACAGCAAGTCTTCCCTCAGTAAGAAACCAAGGTTATCGAACTAGTAGGAGGAAGGAAACGTCTCAAAGGTGTTGCAAGCAACATGGAAACCTGCACAACAAAAACTCAAGACTTTGCCCCAACTAACAGTGAGGTTGTCAATCTCACCGGTTGCTGGAACAAAGGATTAATTGTATGGTGTGGAAGGTGATGATGGTTTGAAGCAAGTAAACAGTAACAATGGAAGATGTATCAATGGTAAAGATTGGACCGGGGCCCATAGTTTACTAGAGGTGTTCTCCTTAGATAAACAAACATGGCATGTTGGGTAAACAAATTATAGCAGGGCAAATTCATAGGACTGAAGGGCATAACAATGCAATACTAGACATAAAGATCCTATGAGATTCGATTGGGCAATACAACAAGATACATAGACCTCCATCCAACTGCATCTATGACTAGAAGTCCACCTTTGGGTTATCATCCGAACCCCCTCCGGTATTAAGTTGCAAGTAGCAAACAACTGCTTTAAGAAAAGTGTGTAAGGTAAACAATCCACTTGTTCCATGAACAAGAGACCCTTATTTTCTCCCTAGTGGCAACAGAACACCTACAACCTTCGAGATTTCTGTCACTTCCCTTGATTAAATAGAGGCATGAACCCACTATCGAGCATAAATACCCCCTCTTGGAGTCACTAGCAACTACTCGGACAAGATAGCTACTAACAACGGAGAGCATGCAAGATCACAAACAACATAGACATGATAGAATCATAAAGACAAAACCATTAATCAAACCAACATAATAATCTCAATATCCATCGGATTCCCGCAAACACAACATGCATGATTACAAATAGATTAGATCTTGATCATGAACGGAGCTCACAAGATATATACATGAAAGCACAAATGAGGAGATACAACCATCTAGCTACTACATGGACCCATAGTCCAAGATGGAACTACTCACGCATCACACTGGAGAGAAGGCCTCCGGGATGATCTCCCCTCCGGCAGGGTGCCGGGAAGAACTTCAGATCCCCCCGATCTAGGGACGATGGTGGCGGCGGCTATAGACAGTTTCGCGGAGATTTGATCGGGTGCTTAGGGTTTCTGCATCGGGAGCTTCTTATAGGCGAAGGGGGAGACCGAGGCGGCGGCCAGGGTGGCCAAACCCTAGCCAGGCGTGGGGTGGGGCCCACCCGCACCTGGGGTGGGTCTGGCCCTCCTGGCTGGCCCCTTTGGCTCTCCTATGTACTTCTTGTTCCCCACGGAAAGTAATTGACTTTGATGTTTGTCCCGTCCAATTCCTAGAATATTTCTTTACTAACTTTTCTGAAACCCAAAACAGCAGAAAACAGGCATCTGGCACTGTTGCAACTTGTTAATAGGTTAGTACCAGAAAACATGTAAAAAGCACCTCAAAGTGTGGACAAGTAAAGCAAAGTAGATACTAAACAAGCATGGAGCATAAAAAATTATAGATACGTTTCCAACGTATCAGCATCCCCAAGATTAACTCCTGCTCGTCCTCGAGTAGGTAAGTGATAAAAAGAATAATTTTTGAGGTGACATGCACCCTCACAATAAAGATCCAACCATTTGCAAGCATTGAAAGCTAGGATCAAAGAACTCTAAACATGTGCATGAAAGATGGAGTTCTAACAATAGGACATAGTAACTATGCATGCAACATGACAAGCTACAAACAAAGATCATGAATAACATGCATTGAAAAACTTTTGTTTGTTTCACATGCAGAAAACATAGCATAGTGGAAATCAGCTTGTCCCTCATAGAGTAGAAAATAGATGCATAGGACACCTGCAAAGTTCACAAGGGTAACTAGAAACAAGTAGCACAAGAACAAGTAATATCACAATATGCATCATTTAATAAGATTTGGAACACTGCACACAGAATGATAACTATGATCTCTTAATGGTGCCTAAAGGTAGAAGGTGGAGACTCAATAGTGGTGGAATAAAGGCCTTTTTTTTGTAAAGGAAGCAGGGATTACAAGTTTCAAAAAGAGCTTCCAAAAATTATGGTACTAGTTAGCTTTCAGCCCTCATTGCCCCTATCATAAGCATCTTGAAGTGGTATAGGTTAAAGTGGCAAAGCTGGAGTATATGCTTGATGAAGTATAAGTTGGCAATCTCAAGTCCCTTGAATACGAGGGCCACACCTCATGCATACTCAACTTTGGGTCCAGGTAAGTTCTTGTCACTGTAAGTATTTGCATATCATTGAGAACCGCCAACAGGGTACCCCTTGCACATGGTACATGAGCTTTCCCATAACCAAAATGACAAGGCAAGCAGACAATGAGCATCTCGGCAATCTTTTTATTTACCATATGCATAGCTTTTTATTGAGGATGCTTCATAGATAGCTCATTATGGTGATGCTGCAAGTTTCCACCATGATTAGGCATGGCTTAGGCTAGTGGCCCAGACATTTCTCTAACACAGGATACAAACTCCATGGACTTACAAGTTCCCTCTTTATTTCACACCAGTGACATGCATAGACAAAAGAACATGATATCAACTGAGTACAAAGTACAAGTGCAATGTTGAAAACATTCCCCGTGACATCACGATTCTGCTAATTCCAACTTATAAGTGCAAGCATATACAACAAAGTTGTCACAATGGTTCAAGTTTATTAGGGGCAATAATAAAGTGTGCCATCAAGTTCGTGAGGGCTTTAATCACTAAGTTTTCACATAACAAAATAGTTTTTAATTGGAAGATAGATGAAAACAAGAATATACTTGGAATGGTGTAACACACCATGCATAGGAGTTTATAGTGGACACTTTGGAATAACTTGGTTTCTTGGGAGTTGGAGGCATGAGTAGAACTTACTCACACAAGTGGAGGCTAGCAAAAGACTGGGAGCAACCAACTAAGAGAGCAATAATGGCCAAAATCATGCAATGCAACAAAGCATACTAATAAAAGCAAAGAGTGGTACTACAAGTCAAGGACTAAATGATCATAGAGGCTAAAGTGACTTGTGAGAGTCATAACATGGTGTGAGCATGTGCCAAGTCAACCCAAGCAAAGCATCAAAGGAGAATACCACAATACTATGATTTTGCATGCTAAAACAACGCATAATTTCTTCGAAGAACACTAAGCAATCCCAATTGTTTGGAACAAGACATGCTACAGAAATAATCACCAAGCATAATGCTAAAAAAACACCTAGCATGTCATGCTAAAGTCTAAGTCACAGTCAATGCAAGCTCCTCTTGCACTTCAAGCAAGAACTTACTACTCCTTTCCAACACCAAGCAACTTATTTGCAAAACAACACAGCGAGAACAGGGTGCAAATTACTTTATTCAAGCAAACTAAACAACCTAAGAAAAGCAAATGAAAACTATGACGCTCCAAGAACAACACAACTATGCATGAAACAATAAAAACGAAGTGTCTAGACAGACCTGAGCTTTTTATTGATGAAGATGGGGATGCCTTGGGCATCCCCAAGCTTTGACGCTTGTACCTCTTGTATATTTATTGGGGTGACACCATGGTGGCATCCCCAAGATTTAACTTTTGTCCATTATTCATCTCATTGCATCATTCTCTCTCTACACCTGAAATTTTTCCTTCATACAAAACTTCACACAATATTCATTAGCAACATTAGTGTATTCAAAAGATATTAGACCCCTGGCAAAGCTTTGGAATATCAAGGATTTTCACTAAAAACACAAGCTACTATAGTAACTCCTTCAAAAAGCTCAATTCACCTAAAGAGAACTCAAAAAGGAATCAATAAGAAGCAAATGCAAATAATGGCAAAAATATGTCAAAACAGACCAGCAGGTAGAAATAGATTTTTTCGAACATCTTCTGTTGCTAAAATCAAAAAGTGTTGAACTAACGAAAGTTAGCTAAAATACTGGGGGATTTATTCGTAGATGTTGAGCTCAATCCGGATTACAGAGCCGCCTCACGAATGTTTTTGGTGGAGGACAGAAATCTGTTTCAGGACAGCAACTCCCCAAATCCTATTTCCCTCTCAGTAGAGGTTATTCTTGGCACAAAAAGCAAACACAAAGGATAAGGAGAGGTCATTACTGAAGTAATAACTTCCAAGACTCAAGGAAACTCTTGGGTTATCTCCCAACAAGTTCTTTTCTTTAACGCCTTTAAGTTAGGCACAAGAAGCAAGAAGAATCAAGTATTTTCAAATGAAGAATTTATATCCATACTTGCAAAGTCTTCAACTATGAAAGGTATCTCATCCAAATGGGTTTTGGAGGATCCCTTCTCATATCTCTTGGGTCTACTACTTTTATCAAAAATATTTTCAGGAGCAATCCAATCAAAGTTCTTTTCAAAGGCTTCATGCATTCCAACAAGCTTAAAGGGTATGGGTATCTTCTTCTCTAGGCTTAGTTTTATCAGAAATACCCACAACATCTACACTTGAGCCTATCATATTGAAACGCTCAAAGACCTTTCTGGCTTCCCTAGCAACATCATGGAATTATTTTGATAAAGTTTCAAGGATGAATTCCCTCTTTTCAACATTCTTCTCTTCTTTTAGTTTTTGGAACAAAAATTGTATGAAGGGGTTAAGGCTAACAAACCTAGCCTCCAACATATGAACTAAAGAAGCTGCAACAATCTCACAATTAGGAGCAAGCTCTGCTATAGATTTATCCTCAGTATCCTCATGCTTACTAACATAATTAAAGAATTCTTCAATATTATCTTTCCCAATTATGGAGCCACTACCTATTGCAAGATCTTTCGAGGCAAACTTGGGGAGCAACACGGTGAGCTAGAGAAAGGTGGCAACTAGAGCAGGAACTAATTTTTTTGGTGTTTTTGAAAAAAGCAAGCAAACCAAACTAGACTAATTTTTTTTTGGGTTTTTTGGAAAGAGGCAAACAAAACCAAACAAAAGAAACAAAGGAAACTAAAAACAAAGTAAAGAGAAAGGAAGTGAAGGACTCCCCTAGTGAAGACGTCCTTGGCCTCCCCGGCAATGGCACTAGAAAAGCTTGATGCAGCGCTAGTCCAAGTGGGAGCGCTTCATCGGGAACACCAAGAGCAAGGTGTGAAGCAGCACAGCAGCAAGTTTTCCCTCAGTAAGAAACTGAGGTTATCGGACCAGTAGGAGGAAGGAAACGTCACACAGGTGTTTCAAGCAATGCGGAGACCTGCACAACACAAACTCAAGACTTTGCCCCAACGAATCAATGAGGTTGTCAAGCTCACTAGTTTGCTGTAAAAAAGGATTAAATGTATGGTGTGGAAGGTAATGGTTTGCAACAAGTAAACAAGTAACAGTGGAAGATGTATCAATGGTAAAGATTGGACTGGGGTCCATAGTTCACTAGAGGTGCTCTCCTTAGATAAACAACATGTCATGAAGGGTAAACAAATTACAGCAGAGCAATTGACAGGAACTGAGCAAGGCATAACAATGCAATTACTAGTCAGAAAGATCCTATGAGATTCGATTTGGCAATACAACAAGATACATAGACCGCCATCCAACTGCATCTATGACTATAAGTCTACCTTCAGGTTATCATACGAACCCCCTCCAGTATTAAGTTGCAAGCAACAGACAACTGCTTTAAGCAAAGTGTGTAAGGTAAATAGTCCACATGTTCCATGAACAAGAGACCATTGTTTTCTCCCTAGTGGCAACAACACATCTACAACCGAAGAGATTTCTATCACTTCCCTTGGAAACTAGAGGCATGAACCCACTATCGAGCATAAATACCCTCTCTTGGAGTCACTAGCAACTACTTGGCCAAGATAGCTACTAAAAACGGAGAGCATGCAAGATCACAAACAACACAGACATGATAGAATTATAAAGATAAAACCATTAATCAAACCAACATAATAATCTCAATATCCATCGGATCCCCGCAAACACAACATGCATGATTACAAATAGATTAGATCTTGATCATGAACAGAGCTCACAAGATCTATACATGAAAGCACAAAGGAGGAGATACAACCATCTAGCTACTACATGGACCCATAGTCCAAGGTGGAACTACTCACGCATCATACCAGAGAGAAGGACTCCGGGATGATCTCCCCTCCGGCAGGGTGCCGGGAAGAACTTCAGATCCCCCCGATCTAGGGGCGATGGTGCGGCGGCTACAGACGGTTTCGTGGAGATTTGATTGGGTTCTTAGGGTTTATGCATCAGGGGATTCTTATAGGTGAAGGGGGAGACCGAGGCGGCGGCCAGGGTGGCCAAACCCTAGCCAGGCGTGAGGTAGGGCCCACCCGCGCCTGGGGTGGGTCTGGCCCTCCTGGCTGGCCCCTTCGGCTCTCCTCTGAACTTCTTGTTCCCAGCGGAAAGTAATTGACTTTGACGTTTGTCCCGTCCAATTCCGAGAATATTTCTTTACTAACTTTTCTGATACCAAAAACAACAGAAAACAGGCATCTGACACTATTGCAACTTGTTAATAGGTTAGTACCATAAAACATGTAAAAAACACCTCAAAGTGTGGACAAGTAAAGAAAAGTAGATACTAAACAAGCATGAAGCATAAAAAATTATAGATACGTTTCCAACGTATCAGCCTACGCCTGGGGGGGGGGGGGGGTGCGACCGCCCTGTGGCTCCCCTCTGTCTCTCCTCTGGACTCCGTGTTCTCCTCGGTGGAATATTGACTTTGGCTTTTGTCCCGTCCAATTCCGAGAATATTTCCTTACTAGCTTTTCTGGTACCAAAAACAGCAGAAAACAGGCAACTGACATTGTGGTAACTTGTTAATAGGTTCGTACTAGAAAACATATAAAAAGCACCTCAAAGTATGGACAAAGCAAAGCAAAGTAGATACTAAACAAGCATGGAACATAAAAAATTATAGATACATTTCCGACGTATCAATGCACAGTGACATCACCGTTAATCCCAAGTAAATCCCTCACATACAGTCGTACTATCCTTTCTGTCACTGGGGTTCACATCCTGCAGATTATTCATTATTCATACTCCCTATACCTGGCTAAATCCTCGGGGTCTCGGGTACGTGACAAGTCCTTAGATTGAGGAAAGATAGGATACAATAATCATCATGTCATGCAAACTAATACACGATCCCATATATGATAAATTACATGCACAAACTACATGGCTATGCCGAAGCTCTTAGCCCAAGGATAATTACTCACACAAAGAGATGAGATAAACAATCATAAACATTGTATTGGAAATCATGAGATTGATAGTAGTAGTCTTACAATCTCGCCAATTGGAGATGAGATCTACTATTACAAGTGGTGGACTATGGCTATGGTGGTGGAGAAGGGTTTGGAGATTGGATCTAGATCTATTCCTCCGGTGGCTCTTCGGTGTTGTGGTTTTGTGTCGTCTGGCTCTCTCGGGTGCCTTTTCTCGTCACAAGAGGTCTCTTTATATAGGAGTCCCTTCACGGAAGTTGTTCTATTTGACCTATCAGCGTTGGTGGAAACTATATAGCCGGAATTTTAATTGTCGCCGTATAGTTTGTTGTTAAACTTTCTGGTTCCTCTTCATGACCCCTGGTTTCTTTGGTTTGTTGGAAATCTCGTATCTTTGAATTGAATGTTGTGATTCCCATCATCAAACGTCATTTTCTATGCAGGAAAAATAGAAAGACATGATTGCATACCCCTTTGATCATTAGGCATTAGTGGCAGGGTTTAGAGAGATATTTCATCAAAAGTATGAATGATATCTAGTTTAAATGTGGATGTGGATGGCTATATTTCACAGCCATCAAAGCCTTGTAGAAGCTACCGGAACTCTGCGGAAGCTGCCGGAACATGGCGCCGGAAGAATGGTCTACACGATCTTGAGATCGGCAAGTGATTGACTACATCAAACACAAGAATACGATCTTGTTAAGCGCTTTGGATCTATGAGGGTTAGTTCTCTACAATCTCATTGCACCAATATCATAGATTATATCTTGTCTTTTCTATAGATTGGACCTTGGTTTTATGCGTTCTTGCGGTAGATTTTTTTGTTTTACATGCAACAAACCCTAAAGTGGTATCAGAGCCGAATCTATGCGTTGATATGTTGCACGAGTAGAACACAATGGTTTTATGGGCGTTGATGCTTTTGTTGTCGCTTGCATTTCGTGTACTTTGCATTTTGCGGTATGGTGGGATGAAGCGGCCCGGGCTAACCTTACATGTCGTCTCACATGAGACTTGCTCCACACTCAATGTGCAGCTGGCATTGCACAAGTGGCTTTGTGTAACATCCCAAAAATACTAAACTTGGATCATCAAACTCTAATCATAAAATTTAGGGTTAACAAAAACTTTGCTAAATAAAAATATGAATGCATGCATGTGAATATGCATTTCATTTTGAATCCTTTTGAACCAACTTGTTTGTGTGTTCCTTTGCTTGTAAATGGATGCTTAGGTGAAATAAACATCATCTAAACAATTCCCAAACTTTTCTCAAAGACAAGTAAATCAAAACTTTCAGAACTTAACAGAAACTTTTCTCATTTTGACCAATTTAACTCCCATGCCTACTTTGGCTGTCTCAAACTTTCAGAACTTAACAAAAACTTTTCTGGATCTTTGCACCCCTTGATTATACTCATAACAAAGTATCAAGGCCCACTTTGTGATCATCCAGAAACATTCAAATGCATAGTTTAAAGGACAGTTCAAAATTGAATCTTTATCATATGGGAAGATCCCACTTTTTCAAAAACCACTCAAACAAGCTCAACTTTCAAAACCCAAGCATCTGCAGACTCACCAACACCAACCTAGCACACCCACCAAAAATCTTTTCAAAATTCAAAACTTGAATTCTTGCGGCCATTTCATCAAACACATTGCAGACACAAATCATCAAAATCTTAAACACTATTGTGAGCAGTGATTGAAGCCTAACTTGTCCCCTCTCTAGCTCACAACCATCTCAGTAGATCATCTAGCAAGTTAAACCAAGCACTAGCCTCACTGTAAGCTGGGGAATGACATCAATGGTGAACAGCCAAAGCTCACCATGCCACCCCAGTGGAGACAGCAAGCTAGGAGGAGATTTAGACGTGCCAACCTTGTCTAGGAGGCAGCCCACCGTCCACCGCCACTCCCTGTCCCAGCCGCGAGCGTTGCCAAACCCTGGACCACACGCATGAACCGCGCCCAGCTCGCCAGCAACCATGCCGAGCATGCGCCAGAGCGCCACACTCGACCGACGCCCACAGACCGCGCGCAGCCCTCGCCGCATGCATACATGATCGCCACTGACCCAGGAGACCGCCAGACATCACCGTTCGCCGCCCCATGACGCACAGCCACCGCTCACCGTCGAAGACGCCGCCTCTGCCGCGCAGAGCGTCGCGCGTTCCAGACCAAAACGCACCGCCCCTACATGCGCATTAAAGCCGTAGAGCATTACCAGGAGACCACCAAGCGATCGCCACCGTCGGCCATGCCTCTAGCCGCCCGTAGCCATGTCGCCACCGTCGTGTGCCCATCCCGTTCGGTCTCATCGTCGCGACTATAAATAGAGGCCACCCCCAGCCGAATTGAGCACACCATCTCACTCCCCTCTCCTCACTGATCGTGCCACCCCGTTCCCGGAGCAAGGCGAGCAGCACTTCGCCGGAATTTCATCGGAGTCTGCCGCTGCTGGAGAAGAAGGGGGCCAGCGATTGGAGCCGCCCCAGGAGAAGCTGCCGTTACCAGGAGGTTCGCCGTCGTCGACTTCGTCGTTCGCCCGCCTCGCCGACCCTCGCCTGAACCCCGGTGAGCCCCCAACGACCCCCACTGGCCGCGCTAGGTTTCTGTCTCGCCGGCGTTGCCCAACGTCGACGATGACCCTCAGTCGTTGGATTAGAACCAGATCGAACGCCCCACATCGCCCCATACCGCTTCGCACCCCCTCGTCTCACTGACGCGTGGGGACAGCCACTTAACCAGCCCGCGTAAGCGCTGTGCTTAGCAGGCCGGCCCAGTATCGCTTTCCGTGCAGCCCAGTCATTTGAAATTAACCTTTTCCATTTTATTTCAAACACACTTCTGCACCTAGATTAAAAAATCAACCCAGATCGATTCAGTGAACCAAATTGAATGAAACCAATTTTTTTACAAAGGTCTGGGAATGCTGAATCCAAGCCCGTTGGATTCAAGTCATTTGGATCTGTAGATCATCCTTGGTAAAAATAACAGGCAGAAGCTTTTCTGCATTCATACATTTTTTAAATTAAAACCATAATAGCTTTTGAGTTGATTCCAACTCTCAAAAATCACATTTAACCATACCTTTCAGAATATATAAAAATATATAGGTTTACTTACAGAAATAATGTTCAAGTAATAAAAGAATGCTACATAGGCATTTCTAGTCACTTTATTTAATTAAAAATAAAAGGGGTAAAACCTTATTAAATTGTGACACCACTCTAAATCACATTCCCATGGACTAAAATATGTGGTGATGACATGTGTCAACATGATCCCATGTTTGGTTTGGAGAATATTAAATCTTAAGTAGTTTTTCAATGAGTAGAAATTACTTTTCTAAAAATAAAAGGAATTAAACCAAGCTTTAATCTTGTAATGTTAGTGATGATGCTAGATCATCTGTAGGACCCTTTGGTGTGATGATTGCAAGTAGTTAAGTATTGTTTGGTGATTGTGTACCTCGTATTTATTCATAGACGCTAGTACCGACCAAGGATACGAGGAGGAAGGAGGATGCTACGAAGAAGAATCCGAGGAGAACTTCAACCACTGCTCTGCACAAGGCAAGCTAACACTTGCAAGATACTCTACTTTAGCAAGCCTTACTATACAAGTTAACTTTGCAAGACTAATACTACTAGTTGATTGAGAAAGCTAACACTTGCAATTTAGCAAGCTTATACTGATGCAAGCCAATACTTGCTTGTCACCATGCCAACTATATGCCTTAAACATAGATGATCCTACGCACTTGATAAACCAATCCTAGTTTTTACTTACAAGCTTATCACTTTATTTCTTTATCAAAGCTATTACCTAGAGTTTACTTCGGTGAATTGTAGATACTAGACAGATATTTGAAGGTTGCATAAAGAGCATAAAATTTGGCCTAAGCTAGATAATCCTGATGTCATCCTAAGACATGAGATTGAACTTAGTTGAAACTCCACTTGTTTACCACCCCTCATTAGTACTTACCCCCACTTGTAGATGCTAGTGCTAAGCATAAAACTTGATCAACTTTAGATGGGAATACTTGGTGGAAAAATGGTTATGAAAACCTTGGAATGATGGATCATTCTATTGAAATGTTTTGGACATGTGTTTCCGAACACCAGATGATTTATGGTGATGAAAATGTTGAGGCATGAGCCTTAGCCCTTTATAAAACTGATGGTTGTCTGGATGCGATATCATTCCAATTTTATCATACAACCACAATACCCGAGAATTGGGTAGGGCTTGACTGGAAACTTATATACCTTAGTATTAGTTCCCTCACGGCCAAGGTCTGAGCTGAGGCTACCTTGTGAATATTGTCCACCTGTGCAGTACCCAAGATGACAGTTGTTCATGGTTGGGAGGCCAAAATCACAGGATTGGTGCTTATACTAGGGCGTGTAATTGAAAGGTTTGGATTGATTATCCGCATACTGAGTATGGTGAATTCAGGATTTGTTCCTGACGGATGTATCGAATGTTGTGGTGAAATTGTACAATCTCTGCAGAGTGTCAAACTATTTGAATAGCCGCGTCCGCGGTTATGGACAGTTGGAGTGGCCATACTATTCCCCCGTCAGACTTTTCAAAATGATTTGTGAAAGGAAGTGAGACTTTGACTTAACCACAACAGAGTTGTGACATGAGATACAAGTTCCCACTTAGGTGTTATAAAACTTCAACTAGCATTCGTTGCTTCTAAACTTAGTAGATGTAAATCTGGCTTCTTGCAGAACAACCCTAGAGCCAAGTGTCCTATTATCAAAAACCCCTTCCACTTGTTAGTATTAGTTTGCGAGTACTTAAAGAGTAATCATGGCTTTGTCCCTGGCTATTCCCGTGGCCAGACTATGATGAGGAGTACCTGGAGGATGGACCCCAGGAAGGTTACGACAACTAGGATCAACTCCCATCGTCAGCATTTCCTGTGACCCCGAAGATGGAGCTCCGCCTACGTTACCGTTATTATTACGTATTCCACTGCTTGAAGTTGTATTAAGAACTGGATCATGAGATCCCTATTTGTGTAAGAACTTATGTATGGTTTGTAATGGATGATGTACTATGGTATCCAATTCTGTTATGTCTCGCAAAAATGGTAATCCTGGGATTGCGATGTATGGCATAACAGGCATCTGGGATTAAAAATCCGGGTGTTAACCCTTTGCGGGTGTCTGTCTCTCCCACCATAGTTAAGATTCAACTTAGAATCTGCACTTGACAACACTTGTATTCATGTTGTGGTTCTAGTTCGTAGGTAAGAACAGTTCTTATGTGTAAGCCCCAAGCCACATAAAACATGCAAAGAAAATTAGAGGCGTCTAACTTGTTTTTGCAAGGGCATGTGATGTGATATGGCCATGATGTGATTGTGATTATATTTGATGTATGCATTGATCCTTATTGTAATATGGCAACCGACAGGATCCTGATGGTTGTCTTTAAATTCGTTAAGACATGCGTGTCTATTCATCATGTAATAGCTTTATTCCAATTAGTTGTAATAGTTGTTGTTGCTGATGGACAACCACGAAGTGATGCCATTGACGCCATGCTGGTGATGATGGAGATCATGTTCGTGCTTTGGAGATGGATATCAAAGGCATAAGAAGAAAGACCATATCATATCACATATTATGAATTGCATGTGATGTTAATCATTTTTATGCATCTTGTATTGCTTAGATCACAACAGTAGCATTATAAGATGGTCCCTCTCACTAAATATCAAGTAATAAAGTGTCCGTCCTTAGTAGGCACTATTGCTAAGACTCGTCATTTTGAAGCATCACATGATGATCGGGTGTGATATATTCTACGTGTGCATACAACCGGTGCAAGCCAGATTTGCATATGTGGATACTAAGGTTAACCTTGACGAGCCTAGCATGTACAGACATGGTCTCGGAACACGGAATACCGAATGGTAAAGCATGAGTCATATGGATGATATGATGAACATGTTGATGGTCGCCTTTGAAACTACATTTTCTCTCATGATGATTAGACTTGGTGTAGTGGATTTGGTTCGTGTAATCACTAAGGTAACATGAGGGATGTTGTTTTGAGTGGGATTCAAAAATAATATGATTAAAGTTGAACACAATTTATCATAAATTAAATCAAAGTGAATTTGCATAATTGTTGTAGTCATTGGAATCCGTTTACCACCTTAGGTTTATTTTTAATTGAGATAACAGAACTATAGAATTCTGGATAGTTACTTTATGAATCGGTATCGTATTGTTTTGAGTGTCAATCTAAAGTTTTAAAAGTCCTATTGCAAACTTTCAGCAAACTCCGTTTACTCCATGAAGTTTAATAATTAGTATTAAATCAAGAGTAAAAATTTCAGCGTTAGTATATAAGTATCATGTTTGCCTCCATAATCCTTGATATTCAAAAGTTTGATTTAGTATCAAGGTTATCTAGGAGCTGAAAGAAATATTTTAGAAACCATCATGTGTGGAAGATATTGTGATATCTGAAAAAATGTTTTGGTTGAAACATGATAGAGTATAATTTGGCAAAATTTATGTTCTCATATTTGTTGAGAATTTGCGAAGGTTGGAGATGCTAGATGTCCTAATCCTCCAAAAGTTTTTTGAAAGAAACATTATACTCGCGATTCGCCGTTATAAGCTAAAGTAGCTTGATCATGAAAATTGTCATGATAAGGACGAATAGAAGATGTAGGTGAAATGTTTTCTACACTAAAATATTACTAAAGAATGGATTTTGAAAGAACACCAAACATTTGATGATGGTGACCTACTTCAAAGTGCAAGTCCAAAGGTATTACTATTTGACTATACACGCTTTGGATTATGTGTCATGTGTATGTCGCCACTGTTGATGTTGATAGATTCTTTTAAAAAGGAAAGGAAATGCTGAAAGATAATCTCAAAAATATTTGGCAGAAAAAGAAAAGATTGGAAATGTCCAGCTTAGGTATATAGATGATATACATGTTATGGTTGTATCTTTTCTTATTAAACAGTGCGGTTCTTGGGTATTGAATACCGAATTTGTTGGTGTGAAGTGTCATACAAAACAATAGAATTTATGAATTGCAGTGGCCTAAATAACTAGCAAGAGAATATGTGATGATGTTAATCGAAAACAAATAAAGTGTTGTTGTGTTTCTCGTTGACATAAAAGCTTTCCTTCAAGATTTGTTTTGATAATTGTTATTTTGATCAGGTGTTATGAGAACAAAAGGTTGTTCAAATAATTACCATATTCCATAAAATATGGATGATATACATGTCTAGTTGGATAAATCACATCCATAAAAATAATGCTAAAATCTCGAAAGACAAATGATTGAAAGATCACTTACAAAGTGACATCGCCGTTTAAATTATATTGGAAATAAAACATGAAGAAACTCCATGTTGATGAAAATGTAGAGTCTTTTGATTTTTGATCAAATGACACTTGTGAGACTTTCCTAGTGATAATTGTAACTCTGTTGATAGGCCAAAGGAACGGATGGCTAACTTATTGGAATTTGTACATATTGATGTATGTAGTCCCTTATGTGTAGTCATGAGCAATAGATTTCAACTTCATATGCTTTCTCCAAAAATTTGAGTGAATATATGTGTATATTTACTTAATGAGGAAGAAGTATGAAACATTTGAAAATGTTCAAAGACTTTCAAGATGAAGTGGAAAATCATTGACAATAAAATAAAGAGTTTATGATTGGATCATAAAGGAAGATATTTGAGTTACAAGTTTAGCATAACACCTAAGATTTGAGGAATCGTTCCATGGATTTGCATTTCCCGAAACACCATAGGAGTATGGAGTGTTCGAGATATGTAATGAAACCTTGTTTGACATGTTGACATCAAAGGTGTGAGTTATAAAACTGGCATTGTATTTAAAGGTTAAACCTTTAGTGACTACCTCTTTTACACTAAAAAGAGAACCATCGTGATCCGTTGAAATGACACCATATGAGTTATGGTCTGGGATAAAACCCAAGTTGTCCTTTCTTAAATTTTGGTATGCTAGGCATAAGTCAAATATTTACAACCAAAGTCAGATGAGCATGTCTTTGTATGATATTTCGAATAACCGTTGGTTAGTCCTCCATAACATACAAGACAAAAGTGTTTGTCACTTAGAATGTCGAGTTTCTTGAGAAGGAATTTTTCGTAAAAAGTTAAGTGGTAGGACAATAGAACTTTGATAAGGTTATTGAACCTTAGCTATATGTGCTGAGTTGCGTAGCACCAAAAAGTGTCCTAGAGGCAACAATAATTCTCATTGAACACGTGCTTCAAAAGTTGTGGTCATGGAGGTCTAAGTTCCAATTGAACCAAGAAGGTCAGGTAAACAATCAAATACCAATATTTGAGAATTAAATCATTATTTTTTGACAATGATGAATCAACTACAAGCAAAGAAGCAATGATGGGACCTGACTCTGTCAAATGGCTTGAAGCCACAAAATCCGTGATAGTTCCATACACGAGAAATCAAGCTTTGAACTTGGAAGACCCACCGGAAAGGTGTAAAACCTATCGGTCGTATTTGGGTCTATAAATAGACATGGATGTTTCACATCTATGAAATTGTCGACATGTCAGTAAAGAGTTTACGACAATGTTCAAGAAGTTGACTATGACAAGATTTGATCTTTCATAGCGATATTTAGTATGAACAGATTAATGTAGCAACCACTACATATAATTTTGTTATATGGGTAGTTGAACAAACAAAACAAAGTTCTTATAATAGAATAGTTACCTAGGACAATGTACATGACACGATCTAAAGGGTTTTGTTAATTCAAACGATGCTAAAAGGGCATGCAAACTTCAATGGTTGAAGTAAGCATAGAGGAGTTGGAATCTTCACCGTGATGAAACTGTCAAAAGAGTTTAATTTCATCGGAGACGATGAAGATACTTGTATTCGCAAGAAATTATGTGGGAGCGCTGAGTTATATTTCTAATACATTATGCGAAAGACATATTGTTGATTGGAAATGATGTATCTTTTATTGACACGGGTTAAGAATTTCATTTTAATGAAACACTTAGGCATAATCCAAATATTAGGTGTCATCGGATTATAGACAAGTACGCCATAGGGGGTCCTAACGGCGTTGATAAGATGGGTGTGAGACGTCGGATGTTTCGGGAACGGTGAGCACAAGTTTTCCCAGGTTCAGATCCGATTGTGGTGATCGGATCCTACTCCTTCTAGCAACCCAGTAATATATCGACGAGAGCCGAATGTTGCAATGGATTACAAGAGAGGTTCGCCTGTGAGAGTAGGTTGTGGTTGATCTATGATCTGGTCCCCTAAAGGCTCCCATAGGGCCGGTTTATATAGTCACTGGGACCTAGGGTTACAGGAGAGACCTATCCGGCTATGTTACAGAGTCGGTAACTAGATATAGCTTGGACTACAAGTAATACTACAGGCCTAAGTCGGTAACTCTTCTAGGCCTAGTCATAGCCGGAAGTGGCTCCTCCTCTTTCTCTGACTGGGCTGCCCGTGAAGCAAAGCTCTAACCCGTTGGTGGGCCATCCTGGTCAATGAGTCCCGTGGGTATACCCGGAAAGTATATCCCCAACAGTAGCCCCAGAAGTCTCTAAGATCCAAAGTCGGATAAATCGTGTTTCTTGATGGTTTCTTCATATTGAGAATCTTGAAGCGTTCCCGAAAACTTCTTTCAACAAAGTAGGATTCTAATTCATCCGAGTCAGATATGTTTTTTTCTTTGACCTCAGTCTTTTCCTTGCTCAGTTTAAAACATGAACTGGATTTTAAACAGCGGCGTGCTGTCTGACAACTTTTCAGACCAGGTCTTGTCACTGACAAGAGTCCCATCAGCATGACCGTTGGTGGCTCCGTTCCCTATGGAACAGAGCACCGTTTCAATGCTTGTGCAAGAATCGAGGGGGTGGAGTAGTCGCGAGAAAGCTACCTCCCTCTCTCCTATACGCGTGGCGCAAATCGCGCGGTTTGAACGCGAATCTTAGCGCAGAGGCAAATAAGAGAGGGAGAAAATCCTTCTTTCCCAGATTAATCTCTCCACCATTTCATTCATTGCCTCCTCGTACTCCTTGATCCCTCCGCAGCCATTCTCATCTGCACACCAAAAATCCCCAAACACCACCAATCTTCAATCTTCCCCAGCAAGATGGATGCGCCATCCAGCTCTAGAGCAGCGGCGACGGGCACGACGGTGGATGAGAAGATGCGGGGCCTCTGGGTCCCGAGCGTCATGGACAACGCCGAGCTCCAGGTCATGGAGGACGAGGGCTACCTCGTCACCAGCACATGGCGGAGCGTCGCTGGAGATGCCAGTCCCGCACCGCGCGAGAGCTAGTGCTTTTCGGCACGCACATCGACCATGGCCTCAGTCTCTCACCGTCGGACTTCTTCATCGAGGTACTTCAATACTATGGTGTGCAACTCCACAATCTTCCCCCAACTCCTTGCTTGAGCTTAGTGCTCATGCAACTTTGAGCGAGGGGTTTCTTGCCATTAGGCCAAGTCTCACCCTTTTTCGGTACTACTATGGTACCTAGAAGAATTCGACCAGTGCCGATGTTCCTTACACCACCGGTACTCTTAGCTTAGTCCTTGGGAGAAATTGATACATCATAGGATTAACGCTAGTGAGTCAGTTAAACGTTGGGTCGGAACCTTCTTTTACAATAAGGATATTCCGGCTCCTGAAAAGGCGGAAGGTTTTCTGGCCTTCGTTGACGGTGCCGCTCCCCACAAGGAATCATGGGACATGGAGGCGCCGGAACTTTCGGATGTCTTAATCCTTGCAAAAAGGTGGATTCAGTTCCTGATGAAGCACAAGGGCCTCCGTGGATCCGACTTGATCCACTGCTGGCTAGATCGCCAGATCCAGCCTCTGCAGTATCATGGAGATCGCCTCATGCACATGGTCACCGGAGACAAGAAGGACATCCTGAGGGTTAGCCCACATCATATTCCGATGAAGGAATACAAGACCCGAATGCAGTTTTTGATTAAAGAGAGAGTGGAAAGAAAAGTTCTAGACGTCTCCCTGAAGACGTTTACAGCTGACCGTCCTCTAATTCCGGTAAATATTTCGACTATGCGTTTGCATTTTGTCATTATTTTCTGTCTTTTCCTCCGCCTCTATTTTTACTGATGCTTTTCTACTTTATCAGCTCGAGAAGCTCCCCGAGTGTGAGTTAGCTCCACTAGAGGGCTATCTTTCAGATGATCTAGAGGCGACGGAGGATGATGAGGTGCAAGAAGTTCCTACCTCTACTTCCAAGAAGCGCAAGGCTAAGGAGGTTGTTGTCACTACTGGCACCCAAGTGTTGCCAGTAGTTAAAAGGTAAGCACCTTGTCAATATAGTAGTACTTTGTACATTTCTTTCTTTCCGAAGGACACCTGATGTTTGGATTTATGTGTTTCAGAGAAAAAATGGTTTTGAAGAGCAAGTTGAAGCCATATAGCAAGCCGGGCAAGCAGCTGCTCCAGTAGAAGCTTGTCATTTCCCCAGTCATGCCTCCTCCAACTCCAAGCAGTGCCCAGACGTCAGCACTAGAGGTTTCTGCCTCTCCTGATGCTGGCTCTGCCATTCCCGATGCCAGCACCACCTCGAAAGCCCTGGTTACCGTTGGTAGCCAGGCAACTAACAAGGGTGAACCCGTCAAGGGTAATGATCCCATGGTAATATCAACATGGGAGATGGATAAAGTGGCCGACTCTGCTACCTTCGGCCTGAAGCGTAAGAAAAGGGAGGATATTCTCAAGCTGGCTTAGTCCAGTCTCGAGAAACAAACCCTCACTCCGGCGGCAGCAAGCTAGGAAACGGAGGACGTGAAGCTGGTTAATCTCCTGGACCAAATTCTGGTCCGGGATGCAAAAATTGAGTTTGGAGAGCTCCCAGAGACAGACGTTCCCTCCCTATCCCTTGCCGAGAAAGTGTTTCACAACACTAAACTCGGATCTGAGAAGCTGCATCTGGAACATATTGTAAGTTTTCTGAATCTTTTTTGCAGTGTTTATTGTCATATCCTCTAGCCCCAAGAATAAAGTCGGATAAACATCATAGCATTGAATCCGAGTTGATGCTTATAGGACACAAAAGAACGATCTAGTGTAGACCCCAAGGCTCGTGCTGTATTTTTACCTTGTTAAATCTGCAACCCGAATCTTAGTAGCTGTCTGACGGTATTCCATCTCTAAACTTACAAAAAATTGCATCTTCCAACTAGGAATTACTCAAGAATATCTGCTGCAACAAGCGCAAAGAGATTAAGACTCGCGTCTCAAAAATTCCAAGTTAAAAGTAGAGAAAGATGAGGCGGAAGGTAATCTTTCCAACTCCTTTTTTCATTAGTGTTTGCCATAGTCGAACTTTTCAACCAACTGATAATTTTTCCTTTGTAGAATTGCTTGGCGAATCCATCAAGATGGTGGAGCAAGCCGGGAACTTCAAGGTCTTGTAGATGGAAAATGCTGAGCTCCGGGATAAGCTCGAGAAGGTAAAGGATGAATCAGAGAAATCCATAAACTCCATCCTGGAGTCAAGCAACATGGAGACCAAGAGGCTCGAGAGGCTTCTAACCCTTCGATATAAAAAAATAGATGATCTCAAGAAGAACTTAGAGAGCCAGAAAGATCTAGCCCAGGCCACAGAAGCAGAACTGAAGAGTCTCCGAGAGGAGCATTCTCAGTGGAACCACTACGTGCTAGGTAAGTTTTCCGACTTTCACTCTTCCTTAGATTTTCGACTTTCTTTTAGTCAGTTTTGATTTTTGGTTCTTTCCCAGATCCTCTTCATCTTTCGGACTCTCCTTCCTCCGAACCTCGCCTCGAGCGCATAAAGCTCGTAGGAGATATTCTTTTCGACTTTTGCCAGACTCTTGAAAAGGCTCGCGAGTCGGTCAGACTTTCTGATTTGCACAAAATTCCAGTGCTCGAGGTGAGTGATAGAGCCAAGGATATTTCGAAGATCATCGAAGACTGGAAGATCTCCTATTCTCGGACCGCTGCATAGACCGCCCTCACTATGGTGATGAGACACCATAGAGATATGTAGACCTGGCATGCCACCAAGGGCATCGCCGACGAGGACGATGAGGGTAACCCGCAGAACATCAAGGATATCCAAGAATCATGCATGGGTTTCGCTTGTCGCCTGGCGGAGATGACGAACTACATGACGCCATTCTTCCAATCCGTCGATGTGCCTCCTTCACCACAAGAGCCGGAAGATAGCCTAATTGAAGGATCTTCCGAGTCTCAGGATCAAGGTGATGACGTTGTCGACTCTAGCGCTCCAAGATCTTCATCACCACTGCCTGAATCTGCAGCATAAATATCTTTGATGCATTATTCTAAACTTTGTCATTTGGCTTGTAATGATGGAAACAATATTTTGTTTAAGTATGTGCTGGTCTATAAGAACTGATGATTTTACTATCTTAGCACTTGTTTATATATATTTTTATGCTTGTGCCCGAAAATTTCTTAAGCACGGTTTTTTGTGTGTGTTTATACTTGTCGTTTTATCTGGCTCTCTGCCTTGTCCCTTTCATGAGCCGGCCAACTTTTAGCACGGAAACTTTGCCGAGAAACAGAGCTCAATTGCTAAACCTGTTTAAAATTGGAAACAAAGTCGTCTTCTAGTACCAACAATTCATTACTCGTAAGATACCCGCATCTAAGCAATAAGATAAAAAACCAAAGTATAAACGACAAATTGATTTTTTTACCCTAAGGTAACATTTTTTAGATGCTCAAAAATCATAACCAGAACAAACATGAGCATAAAGTACTTTCAAGCATTCTGGTATTTTTGAAAATGACATGCTCTTTTGGATATAAAATGGTAAAAAACTTCTCAAGAATAACATATGAGTAAACCAATACTTTATTTCACTTTGAACATGTACATATATGATTACAAGGAAATATAACTAAAAATAGAAGGGACGTAGCTGTGCCATATTCCATGGACGGTCTATCTCATCCGGGTCTGTACTACCGCCAGTTCTCTTTCTCTTCTGAGTATCCAATTTTTCCTTGATTGGTCTCATATCGTTTAAATAATATGACCCGTTATGCAGAACTTTGTTGATCATAAAAGGTCCTTCCCAAATCGGGGAAAGTTTGTGCTTTCTTTTTTGCACAGGTCGGAGAACCAAATCGCCTTTCCTGAAAGAACGGTTTTGTACTCTCTGACTATGATACTTGCGTAACTTCTGCTGATAAGCTGTAGATCTCTGCTCAGCAACGACACGAACTTCTTTGATTATATCGAGATAATCTTGTCGAGAAACCTGCATCTTCTTCAATACATGCTTTGACTTAAGGAGACTGGTGAATTAAATCACTTGGAAGAACTGCTTCTGCATCATAGACCAAGAAGAAAGGAGTGTATCCGGTTGATCTATTAGGAGTTATACATAAGCTCCATATCACATATGGTAATTCTTTCGCCCAAGCCCTCACGGCACGACGAAGTGGTGCCTTGAGACGAGGTTGGAGTCCTTATAAAATGAGACCGTTAGCTCTTTCAACTTGTCCATTATCCTCTGGATGTGCAACTGATGCAATATCAAGTCAGATCCCTTGCTCCTCACAGAATTCGGCAAGTTCCCCCATGGAAAAGTTGCTCCCATTGTCAGTAATTATACTATGCGGATATCCGAATCTGATGATCACGTCCTAGATGAACTTTCTGGCTGTGGCTCCATCGCAACTTGTTATTGACATGGTTATACCCTATGGGTACAAGACATTAGTATACCTGGTCCAGCCCAAGGACGCCCCATGAGAACATACGCGGCCTGTGGAGATTTTCGGGTGGCCCAAGCCCATGGCATCTTCGGATCCTTGGAGAGCAAGACTAGAACAGATAGCATATTCAAAGGGGGCAAACCCTAAACTTGTAACCGACTCGATCTGTGTCCGAGACCTGCCTAACTCTATATAAAGGCTAGGAGGGCACGGCGAGGAGGCCAATACTTTTCCACCGCATACACACCTCCACGCCAGATTGCATCTGCGCACCCCTGTAACTTTCGATTCCGCCGTAATCAAGAACAGACAAGCAGGAGTAGGGTTTTCCCTCCGGGGGCCTGAACCTGGGTAAATATCGTGTCCCCTGGTTGCTTGTCTGTTAACCGTTCCGCGATCTCCAGCACCCCCATCTTCTCCAAAACCCAAGCTCATAACAATGGGCATTGACGAGTCGAAACCTCGTCAATTGGCACCGTCTGTCGGAATCGGGGGCGCTGATTGTGCGATCATGATGGTCCTAACCAAAGCAATCTACAACTCCTTGGCGATGGAGAGCCATCTTCTCTTCGGCGCTTTCGACTTCACCGCCCACTTGCCAGCCACCATGAAGAACTTCGAGCCCATAGGCAACGGACTTGAGATCCTGTTCGGGAGGTTCTGCTTCCAGGTGGGACAAACCGACACTCTCCGCCTCTAAGAGTGGGTGCCACTGCCATTTATCAGGCCCGCTTCATGGGCCCCGCATCCCAGTGTGCTACGCACGACAACGTCGACAGATGAGTCATACGATAGCAGCAGCTGCAACTCAGATCTATGCGACCCCTCGTCAGATGAAGGAACCTACGGTTTCGGATCCGAAAGCTGCGGCAGCAGCGATCCAATCTGTGAGCGCTACCAGTGCGCCGTGGTCATCCAAAGCGACGTGGAACAACCACCAGGTTCGGGTGCCCACGTGCTACCACCAAACCCACAGGGTAGAAACGGAGAAAACAGGAGGCAACCACCCCCTGCCCAACAAGGACGACCCCGATACCAATCGAATAATCCACCTCAACAAGGAAGGATGGAACCAGGCACTCATCCGAACAATGTACCTCTTTATTACGATATGAATAAAGCTAAGTGTCTCGCCCGAAAATTTATCTTTCCCTCACATTACTTTATGTTACAACACACTCGGGGGATTCACCCCACCTCACGACTTGTCGACTGAGTATAACGCATGTAAACCTGAGTAGCTAACCACGTCAGGCTAACGAAAAGGGCATGCATACAGCAAAGCACCACGTGCTAATACAAATAACCTTTACAACAAAGGGCATAACAAGCCCACTCGAAACATATACAAGTTTTACATCTATCTTTTCTTTACAGGGCCTACCTATTCTGAAGGATAACATGCGCCCGATGCTCAAAAAGATCCACAATCTCTTCGGCATACTGCCTAACAACCGCGTAGTGTGGGCGCATGTCCCACAGGCCACCATTTGGTCGAGGGGGTGGCCCAGTCGCCACCGCAGCAAGATCAACATCCGGGCAGTGCAGCCGAACAAGGGAAAGGGCGGCCTTCACCCCCGCAACCAGCTAGTGCCGCACCAATTCCCTGACATGACCTACATCTCGAAACTTCGCCAGCAAACCCCATAGAGTCGAAGGCGCCTCATCAAGGGGGAACATGACATGCAGAATTGACGCCAGAGAAGTCTTCACCTGCCGCAACACCCGTGAAACCTGGTGAGCGTGATCCTGCACAGTCGCAAGGACCGTGGCCCGGTCGCGATCCATCTAGAAAAACCCTCCGGCTTCCTTGTCCTGTTGGGTCAACTAGTTGATCCGAACTGCAATGCGCTCCTTCTCCTCCCTCGGAACAAGGTTGGCACCTGCAGAAAATACAGAGTAAGATGACACGCACAACAGGCGCATCCGAAAACTAGGAGCAGCTCAAGGAAAATTACACTGCAGCTGCACGTCCAACTGCCGCAGCTCCCCCATCAGATACTCCTCTCTGGTGGTAGCTCGCTCCGCCTTCGATTTCCACACATCTGCATGGCCTTTGGATGCCAAGTATCTCCTTATCAAGACTACGGACACGGTCACGAAGAAAAACAAGTTGCGACGCATCATCCAATGATGGTCGCGGCTGCAGAGCAGATGAAGTATCGACGGGATCCTCACCCGAAGGTCCCAAAAGGAAAACAAGCAAGAGTATGAACAACACACGACTGAGCAACAGCTCGAAGCATCATATGTATACAACAAAAGGCCACTGTGTGGCACAAGGAAACTATTCGACAAATATTACAGCAAAAGAATAAGACAACTATCCTAACGCTACAACGACAAAGCCTACGCAGTCGCGTCTAGAGTGGCCTCGGATCCAAAGTGCCTGCTCTTGACCTCCTCCTGCTGCCTTGCCGCATACTCCGCTAGAAGGTCAATGAGCTTCGGCCCATAGCGCTTACATCGATAAGCATAGAGAGCGAAGGCTACCTCGGAACCGTCAGGAGCCGTTGTCATCTGGGAGGTGACCTGATGAAGATCTATCTCTACCACGGACGCCATGGACATAGCCAGCCCCATGGAGGCGCCGATGCCCTTCTGCTTGCGCTTGTAGGCCGCAGACGCACCCGCTGACAGCACATCCGCCAAAGAATCGACATCCTCAAGGGCAGCGCCCTTGGGAACGATCTCCTTATAGAAACGCCCGAGGATCTCCTTGGCCTTGGCAAGGGAGCCAGCGGCAGTACTGCAGCGGTCTTCGACCGCCGCGGCGGCATCATCCAGAGCGCTCCCATGCTCCAAGGCACTACGACTGAACTCAATGCCTGAGGCATCTGGGGCAAAAAATAAAGCATAAATCAAATAAGGGCATGGAGACTGAGCAGCCGAAAAAGCAAAGACAGGGAAAAGCACTCACCGGAAACGGCCTTGGCAGCAGCCATCAGTTTCTCGGCCACCTCCTTCTCGCGCGTAGCCGCAGCGGTTGCGAGTTTCTCCTCGCGATCTGAAGCCTCTCACTGCAGGCGCTCCTTGGCCGCTGTGGCATCAGCCAGCTCCTGCTGCAGGCGCTCCTTCGCCCCAATGGCATCCTCAGCCTTTTTCTCCACTCGCCCAAGGCTCTTTTTGAGAGCGTCAAGCTCGCGAAGGGCAGTGTTATTTTCATCTACAAAATCACCAAGAACATACATAAGCAACACAAGCTACAGACAAGCGAGCAGCCGAAAAAGAACAAGATCAATTCAGCAAGTACCTTGAAGTTGCCGCATGATGGCCTCCAGCGCCAGATGCTGCTGCACAAGGAGGTTTGCACTGTGCACAAAGGGCTACAAAATGAAGCAAAAGAAAACAATCAAAGAAAGAATCAAGAAAAGGGATCGGGGGCTGCGCCCCACAACAAGCACAACGTCGAGCAAAAACGACCCAACAAATGCTCGGGGGCTCCCCCCGGACAATAGGGGAAAATCACTGTAGAGGTCCCAACCTTTAATAAGATAGATATCCCTGTGTTTACAATGCTAGTCCCTGGATCAATAGCTAGCATCCACAGTTAAGAGGTAATATCAAGAAAACAAAGGTTATAATACAACTTTATAACCAGGAATAAAATAATACATTACATCTTACATAGCTCATTTGGCTATCGTATTACAATGCAGCAGAAATAACTATATAGCATGGAGTCCTTCATCTTCAAAGTGCCACAGGCAATCATGTTGGTTGTAGACTTGTAATCCTAATCAACACACTTCACTAACATCAAACAAACCTGCAACATAATAAGTTACAGCCACAAGGGTCAATACATTTGATTTGTATTGACAAGTGATACTATGGTAGAATAATGGTATCTATCATCTATATGCATTTGGCTAAGTGGAGCTTAGGCTTGCTTTGCTCAAAATAGGATTTCCTTATCATTTGAAAACACTAAGTTTTTGTTTGTCAAATCACCCAAAGCATCTACCAATAGACATTGGTTATCCTTTACCCTTGTTCAACCACAAGTTTTTAACTTAGAAATTGGGATGAGGAGATTCTTGATAGCTTCCATGTCTTGATTCTCAAATTGTCCATTGCCGGGGACACGACTAAGTACTTAGATTTTACTCTCTCGCGAGGTGGTGCACTTTCCCCACGAGACTCGACATGCATCGAGACAAGATCTTTCAGAAGACTTCCTTTAGACCAAAATGGACGCGTTCCAAAACCTATCATCCCCTACCACCAACTGTCCATCTGGCTAAGTTATTGCAACCTATATGATCTAGGCAAAGCCCATAATGCCAAGTGGCTGCACTTGAAGCCTCTCAACATTTGACATCTCAAATATCTTTGTTCCTGGGTGGCATTCCACAAGTATGATACACAAGGTTCACCAGTCCCCTGGCCTTGTGTAACCACTCAACATAAATCCATCCTTTCCATTCCACCCAGGTGATTCATTCACATAGTTGTTTTATTAAATAAAACACAAGTCATAGACTTAGAAATATTCCATAGCATGAATATAATCCTCCCTTGTTTTCTACTAGCTAGGCTAAGCATGATAGTAGTAGGAATCTTAACTTAGGAAAATTCTACTAAGGCATCATCTACTAGGATTTCCCATGGCATAGCATACTTAGTAAAAATTCCATGCAAGTCCCACTTAGAAATATCACTAATGCATAGTGAAAATAATGGGACAAAATTATGAAGCACCACTTGCCTTATTGGTAGAGAGTGTAAGTTCACTCCTTGATCTTTTCAATAGTCACACTCTTCAAATTTCACTACAATTCAATCAAGGCACAAATTCAATCTAGCATTCAAACAATTCAACACACATAATAATAAAAACAAAGCAATGCATGCAAGCATGTCAAAGATTGTTTTATTTTGTAAAAGTGGTTTCTAATAGGTTATAAACATTTTAACTCAACTATTGGTCATTTATAAAAGTGGCAAAACATTTGATAACAAGTTAGTGAAAACGGCCACTTTAAATCCCTTTTGTTTTGCTAGAATTGATTTTATTCAAAGAATAATTTCTAGTGTTAGACAAATATATTTTTAAACACAAATGTTAGTGTTTTATGGCCAAGTGTTTATTATTAAAACCATTTGCAAAAGGTTTTACCTATAAACCATTTTTAAATCAAACAACATTTTATTTCATTAGAAATTCCTTTAAACAAAGTAATAATTTTCTAGGGTTCACAAAATATATTTTTAAATCCTAAAACTTTGTGTTTAGGGTCAGAGAGTTTAATTCAAATCATTTTCCAAAGGTTTTACTCAAAAATAATTTTTAAAACATAAACAACATTTTTATTTAACTAGGAATGCTTTTATTCAAATATTTATTCCTTAGCCTCACAAAATATGTTTTTAAATCCAAAAGTTGGTTTCTATGGTCAGTAGGTTCAAAACAATCCATTTAAAAAAGATTTTACCCGTAAATCATTTTTAGAATAAATTTTATACACAAAATAGGCCTAGACAAGTTTCTGAAAAAACAATCAATTTTACAGAAGCAAAATACTAAAAGTGCATGGTTGGAAAGTTCACATTTTTCTGAATCCAGTGATATAAATTTTTTTAAATTTGGACGTGTGGATTAAAAGTTATGAATTTTGCAAGTTCTAACATCTAATAGTAATGTTTCTGTTTTTAAAACAAAACTCGGGCCACGTGGCGGAATCAACGCGAAATGGTCGCAGCATCAATGCGAAATTGAAGCCGTCTTCAAATGCCTGTAACGGTGAGGAGGAAAGAGGGGGCAGGTTTCACGCGAGGAAGACGATGCCAGCGTGGCGCGGGTCCAGGGTGTCAGCGAGATGAGTGGGTTGGTTCGCGCGTGAGGAAAGGAATAGCTAGAGAGAGGGGAGGTGCCAAGTGGGTTGGCTGCTGGGCTTAGTGGTCTAGGCTGGTTCTGGGCTGGGTTGTTTCCCCTTTTTTTATTCTGTTTCCTTTTCTTTTTCTGATTTCTTTTTTGTTTTGAATTTATTCAAATGATTTCAAATACTTGTTTGAACTCAAACTCTTCACAACTTTCAGTAGGTTTTATACTGGTTTATTATTGTATTTTTAGGACCATTTTAGAAAAGTTATTTTATTCATTTATGGTTTAATATTTATTTAAAATAGACACTTGCCTTTAATCAAATAAGATTTTAATTATATTTTCAAACTCTTATTTGAATTCTAATTTTCACCAAACCTTTTTCAGTAGGTTTTATTTATTCATTAGTGCTAATAATTCACTTTGAATTATTTAAAGTATTTTAATATGATTTATTAATCATTTAAATTGGGCATTTGTCTTTATTCAAATAAAATCTAATATGGTTTTAAATCCATATATATTTTATTCAAATAATTCTTTTAAGTTGATTTGATAACTTTTTAATCCACTTTGATAAATTCCCATTTATTATCTTCTCATGATTTATTTAATCATTTATCTCAGGGATTTTGTCTTTGTTTAAATAAAATTGGATATTGTTCAATCCTTATGATTTTATTTAAATAATCTTTTAATCCTTTTTATTATTCAATAACTTCCATTTGTTTATGGATTTGGCCAATATTTAATTTGGCTTTTAAATATCCTTTTGTATCCTTTTAGGATTAATTGCTCACAATTTGGTATGGATTTTAGATAGGAGCTTTATTAGCTTTGGAAATTATTTCCTTTCATCTTATTAAATTCATAAGTTTTTATCTACGGTTCCGAATTAAGTGAAACCAATTTATAGGGTTTTATAATATTTTTGTTTATCATTTTTGATCATTTATAAATGTTTGTTGACCAATTTTTATATGGATCAAATCCATAGTCTTTGAGATATCTTGGAAATGATTTTCTTCCATTAAGGTTTTGGCTTTTGGTTTATTTTCCAAGTGTTTAAATTTCAAGACACATTAATTGATGAATGCATTTCACTTGATTGAAATTTGTTGGGTTCCCTTTTCATTCAAAGTTTGTTCAAGTTGGGTTTTGATGTTTTCATTTGTAATCCAAAAAGATTCTTTTCACCCTAAATTTCAACAATTATTTATTTTGTTTATTTATTTATTTTTCACATTTCAAAATTTGGAAAATTTTGGGATGTGAAATCACTTACATGATCAGACGGAGACTCCGAAGGTCCCGGTGTAGCCTTCTAGGATACGATCACTCGAGCCTCCTGCGGAGAAGGCTTCGGAACATCTCCCCCAGAGGTGGCCACCATTTGAGAGGGAGGGGGCGTCAGTTTCGACTCCCCTACTGCCTCCTGAGTGGCCTCACTAAAACAACCCTTAGAGGAGTGGCTGCAAGGAAAACACCAATCAAAAGCAAGAGGACAAAGAAGACAACAAAGTAACGAATAGTATCCGAAGGTACTTACGAATCCATGTCGCTCAAGTCAAAAAAAGGCATCACCCTCTTCTCATTCTTCTCTACCTTCTTCCTCTTGGTCGGCGGTTGCTGTTGGGGATATGCTATATGGGTATCCTCATAGCATGTCTCCTATCCGGATAACCAGGGTGGCCCACAGTTGGTAGCATGGCTCATGGCCTGCTGGGCGGCCCAGTTAGATGGATCCAGAAGGGAGGCCCATGCCGGATAAAGGAAGGCTACGGTTGGAGTCACTGATGTACCCGGAGCCTTGGAGTGAAATATACACAAGACTAGTAATAGACGGTGTAGGACTCTGTAACCTGTCCGGCTAGGACTTTTCCCTGTAACCCTAGGACCTGGCGACTATATAAGTCGGGCCTATGGGAGCCTTTAGAGCACGATCTCAGACAATCAAGTAGCGATTAGCACACACCTCGCACAGCGAACCTATCTCAGTAACTCGGCGTATTGCCCTTATAGTGATTTATAGCAGGAGTAGGATTCCGCCACCGTCGTGGGATCTGAACTTGGGTAAGCTGTGTTACCTCGTACCCATCAACCGTCCGCCTTCCCCCACGTCTCTATACACGCACTGTGAGGACCCCTCCATGGCGTACTCGTTGGCAATACCACGACAGTTGGCGCCCACCATGGGGCAAGAGGCGCTTCAGGCTCTTCAGCGGGCGAGGACCAAGATCTTCGCGGGAATCGGCGAAACCGTAGCCATCGGTCACGTTCTCTTCTCCGGCAACGTTCCGATCATCCCTCCCGACAAGTTCTGGACCCCGACGAAGATGAACCCTACACGGTGCTCGATCGTTCCTATCGGAGACATCCACCTCTTCATTGGCGAAACCGACTCGGGCACTAGTTCCCTGGGAGTCGGAGGAGCATCAAGGCCCGCATGGACCGCCTAAGGGCAGGATACGTTCGCGGAAGGATCGATGTTGGATCTCTCTTTGGAGTTTGTCGGCAAAGATAGGAAAAATTCAAGCCCCACCCAAACCGCCCCTGTGCAGGATATAAAGGTGGAAGATCGCTGCAAGTCCGCCGGCTTCGCCCGTGCGTCTGGACAGCAGAGATCCAAGTTTGTCGGCGTGGTTACCATCTAGGATCTGGCGCATTGCATTCAGAGAGAGGGCGAAAACCCCCGCGATTACCTGGCCAGGTGGCTTCGCATACGAGCCGATCTGGCCCACTACCCCAATGGTGATGCTATGTATCACTTTGTGGAAGGACTAGACCATGGCATGCTTCTCTGACATTCTCTAAGACGGCAGCAGGCGTCAGGACGCCTTACGTTTGAAGGCATGGTGAACACCGTCAACAACTACGTGGAGGCTGAAGCGATAGCTCAGACAGCGCTTTCTCTCATTGATGGAGCCCCTCCGATTCAGCCACCGCCTCCGGCCGCCATCATCGTAGCTGCGCTGCCACCTCCAGTCATCGTCGCTGTTGTTGCACCTCCATCGGCCGTCATTGAGGAAGTCCTGGCACCCTCCGACTCTGTTATTGACGCGCTTTATGCTGATTTTAGTGCAGATTCAGAGGAGATAGATTTCAGTCCAGAGGAACTAGACTCCGCCATGCAGGAGATGGAGGAGGAGTACACGCGCGACGAGCAAGCCAACAATGCTGTCACGTCTCGAGAGGTGTTCGTCACCATTGGGACAGGGATGGATGAAGATCAACTCGGACGAGCTCCACCTATAGCGCTGGAAAAGGGGAAGGGGCCACTTATTGCTGTTGACGATGATCGTGCAAAAGTCATGCCTCCTCCGCCTAACCCAGTGCAGCAGCCGCAGAAACTCGGCACCGGCCCGAACAACAACAACACCGCAAACTTGTCGCCTCCGGAATCTACGTCTGCAGCTGCCCAAGTTACTTCAGCTAATAGAGTGATGTACGGAAATCTCCTCGTTGAGCCACTGACCGTAGCTCATATCCGGAACGTGACTCAGCTTGACGAGAAGCACCAGCAGCTGCTGGAGGAAGCGCATGCCATCGCGGAGCAAGGCGCTAAGCTAGATCGAGATCTGGTCAACGCACAGAAGTCCATAGAAAAAGCTAGAGCAATGGAGGCCGAGTACAAGACTCTGCAGCAGCAGAAGGCCAAAAAAGCTCCGGCTCACGTCAACAACGATCCTGGTGTACGGCGAAACCTAGGATGGGTTCCCTCAAAGCCGGCACAGGCCAAGCCATACATTGACAGTGAAGGCAAACAGGTGATGCCCACCCCACTCCTTAACCTCGCCGTCGCCAAGACCCTTCTGGAGCAGGATAGATCGCCCGAGGCAGTGGAACATGTCTATGACCTAGTGGCCAAGGCGGTAAAGCAGCAGTAAAAGGCCACCTCTCAAAGGCTTGAGTCCGACGCAGCGCTTTTCCAGTCTAGCCAGCATAAGCCACCAAGGGACAGATCTCCTCTTGATGTCGGGTCCCAGACGGGTTCATCAGAACAAAGACGGAGGGACGCGCGCAACAGGAAGGATGCTATTCCCATATCCTCCGACCATGGAGAAAAGGCCCGACCTCGTCGCCCATCGCCACCACCCCGATCCCCCCGACATCGCGAAGACCCCAAGGCTCACCATCGTACGGATATGCCCCCGCCAAGGCAGTGCGGCATCGTCATCCGCGACAACACGGAGCAGACCCGTCATGACGGAGAGCGCAACCAATGACACAAGAGCAGGTCATGCCATGACCCTCCGCGTCCGACAAGCAACCGTGATAGGCGTGAGGCTCCGCAGGAGGGTAGCAGCAAGAAGGCTAACCCACCGTCACCTCTGCCTCCGTCACCACCTAGCAGTTACCATGGTGTAGGAGGCCCACGTCATTCATGCAGCCCATCCCCTGTTGACAAGAAGAAGAAGAACCCGGAGCCATACGACGCACGTTCATGGATAGATAAGATCCACGAGGCCCGGGAAGGACCATACTTGGGACCACGTTGTTTTGGACCTGCAATATGGTCCGCAACTTACCCCAAAGGTTTCCAAATTGAAAAGACCATCAAGACCTATGACGGCACCGCCAAGCCAGCCACATGGTTGCAGGACTACGGCAACACGGTGGAGATTGCCGGAGGCAACCCCAACATCGCTGTCAAGTACCTCCCGTTAATGTTGGCGGGCACGGCCCATCAATGGATCGATGACTTACCGGAGAAATCAATCTGCAATTGGTTGGACATGCAAGAAGCGTTCACCAAGAACTTTGAGGGTACGTACAAGCGTCCATGCACTGTTGGCGATCTACAGCGGTGCGTGCAGGAGAAAGACGAGACATCCTGCGCCTACCTCTGCCGCTGGCTGGACATGAAGAATTCCTGCGCAGGAGTGCACGCTCAGACCGCCATGGCCTCCTTCATCAATGGGTTGGAAAGGGGCACGTTGCTCCGACATAAGTTGAAGCGCTTGCAGGACAATCACCAGCTTGACTTGAACCAGATGATTCAGTTGGCTAGTGAGTTCGCAGCTGCCGACGATGATGCTCGCAGCTCCTTGCCGGCAACGGCCGTTCCAACTTAGGCTCGGAGGAACAGCAGTACAAAGTGGAAAACCGTTCCAGAAGAAAAGCAATCTACCGACATGGTCGCTATGACTTTTGCAGGACGAGGTGATGGCGGACAACGTGGCCGAGGAAGGGGAGCTGGTCGTGGGCAGCAACGAGGAAGTGAAACTACCTCGGCACCACTCCGCGTTCCCCAAACCTACGAGGAGTACCGCGATATGTCGTGCCTCGTACACCTCGATGTCAACGGCAAGGCCACCCATACCAATCAACACTGCAAGTTCGTCAAGGACCTCAAGGAAGACCCGGAATCCGGCTACAAGTGAAGTCGGTAGAACAGACCGCGAGGCAAGGGCAAGGGGAATGTCAACACCTGGATTTTTCAATCCTTGATGCCTCTTATGCCATACATCGCAATCCCAGGATTACCATTTTTGCGAGACATAACAGAATTGGATACCATAGTACATCATCCATTACAAACCGTACATAAGTTCTTACACAAATAGGGATCTCATGATCCAGTCCTTAATACAACATCAAGCAGCGAAACACGTAATAATAATGGTAGCGTAGGCGAAGCTCCATCTTCGGGGTCACAGGCAATGCTGACGATGGGAGATGATCCTAGTTGTCGTAACCTTCCTGGGGTCCATCCTCCAGATACTCCTCTTCATAGTCTGGCCATGGGAATAGCCAGGGACAAAGCCATGAGTACTCTTTAAGTACTCGCAAACTACTACTAACAGGTAAAAGGGGTTTTTGATAATAGGACACTAGGCTCTAGGGTTGTTTTGCAAAAGCCAGATTTATCTCTACTAGGTTCCAAAGCTAGTCACAATTTTATAACTCCTAAGTGGGAGCTTGTATTTCATATCACAACTCTGTTGTGGTCAAGTCAAAGTCTGACGGGGGAACAGTATGGCCACTCCAACTGTCCATAACCGCGGACGCGGCTATTCGAATAGTTTGACACTCTGCAGAGATTGTACACTTTCACCACAACATTCGATACATCCGTCAGGAACAAATCCTAAATTCACCATACTCAGTATGCGGATAATCAATCCTAACCTTTCAATTACACGCCCTAGTATAAGCACCTCTCCTGTGAGTTTGGCCTCCCAACCATGACCAACTGTCATCTTGGGTACTGCACAGGTGGACAATCTTCACAAGGTAGCCTCAGCTCAGACCTTGGCCATGAGGGAACTAATACTAAGGTATATAAGTTTCAAGTCAAGCCCTACCCAATCTTCGGGTATTGTGGTTGTACGATAAAATTGGAATGGTATCGCATCCAGACAACCATCAGTTTTATAAAGGGCTAAGGCTCATGCCTCAACATTTTCATCACCAAAATCATCAGGTGTTCGGAAACACATGTCCAAAACATTTCAATAGAATGATCCATCATTCCAAGGTTTTCATAACCATTTTCCCACCAAGTATTCCCATCTAAAGTTGATCAAGTTTTATGCTTAGCACTAGCATCAACAAGTGGGGGTGAGTACTAATGAGGGGTGGTAAACTGGGGGAGTTTCAACTAAGTACACCTTATATCTTAGGATGATATCAAGGTTTCTCACTTAGGCCAAATTTTATGCTCTTTATGCAACCTTCACATATCTTTCTAGTATCTACCAAACTCTTAAGTAAACTCAAGTAAGAGCTTTGATAAAGAAATAAAGTAAGAATCTTGCAAGTAAAACTAGGATTGATTTATCAAGTGGGTATGATCACATATGCTCAAGGCATATAGTTGGCATGGTAACAACTAGTGGTTTGTTGCATCAGTAGAGTATCTTGCAAGGGTTAGCTTGCACATTCACTAGTAGTATTAGGCTTGCACAATATCAGTATAAGCTTGCTAAATTGCAAGTGTTAGCTTGCAATGTTAATAGATTGCCTTGTGCAGAGCAGTGGTTGAAGTTCTCCTCGGCTTCTTCTTCGTAGAATCCTCCTTCCTCCTCGTATCCTTGGTCGGTACTAGCGTCTATAAATAAATACGGGGTACACAATCACCAAACAATACTTAACTACTTGCAATCATCACACACAAGGGTCCTATAGATGATCTAGCATCATCACTAATATTACAAGGTTAAAGCTTGGTTTAATTCCTTTTATTTTTAGAAAAGTAATTTCTACTCATTGAAAAACTACTTAAGATTTACTCTTCTCCAAACCAAACATGGGATCATGTTGACACATGTCATCACCACATATTTTAGTTCATGGGAATGTGATTTAAAGTGGTGTCACAATTTAATAAGGTTTTACCCTTTTATTTTAATTAATTAAAGTGACTAGAAATGCCTATGGGGCATTCTTTTATTACTTGAACATTATTTCTGCAAGTAAACCTATATATTTTTATATATTCTGAAAGGTAGGGTTAAATGTGATTTTTGAGAGTTGGAATCAACTCAAAAGCTATTATGGTTTAAATTTGAAAAATGCTTGAATGCAGAAAAGGTTCTGCCTTGTTATTTTTACCATGAGTGATCTATAGATCCAAATGACTTGAATCCAACGGGCTTGGATTCAACATTCACAGACCTTTCTAACAGAATTGGTTTCATTCAATTTAATGCACTGAATCGATCTGGGTTGATTTTTGAAGTTGAGTACAGAAGTGAGTTTGAAACAAAAATGAAAAAGGTTTAATTCAAATCACTGGGCTGCGCGGGAAGAGTTAACGGGCCGGACTGCTAAGCGCAGTTCTCCCACGGGCTGCTTAAGTGGGTGTCCCCACTCGTCAGTGAGACTGGGAGGGGCGAAGCGGTACGGGGCAATGTGGGTCATTCGATCTGATTCTAATCCAACGGCTGGGAGTCATCGTCGATGCGAGGCAACGCCGGCGAGAAAGAAACCTAGCACGGCCAGTGAGGGGTGCTGGGGGCTCACCGGGGTGCAGGCGAGGGTCGGTGAGGCGGGCGAACGACGAAGTCGACGACGGCGAACTCAGGGGTGGTCGCGGCAGCTCCTGGGGTGGACGAAATCGATGGCGCCCTTCTTCTCTAGAGGCGGCGGGCTCCGGTGAAATTCCTGCGAGGTGGTGCTCGCCTTGCTCCGGGAACGGTGTGGAACGATCAGTGATGAGAGGGGAGTAGAATGGTGTGAAGAAATCGAGCGGGGGAGTCCTCTATTTATAGTCGAGCGAGGGGACCGACGGGGCGCACTGTGAGCTCGTCGGGGGCGATGTTACAGGCAGCTATTTGCATGGGCGACGGTAGGGGACGGTGCGGTGTTCCCTGGCGATGCTCAACGACATGGTTATGAGGCGTGGGGCGGTGTGGCTTGGTCTGGAACATGCGACGCTCTGGGCGGCAGAGGCGGCCTCTTCGACGGCGAGCGGTGGCTATGCAGCATGGGGCGGCGAACGAGGATGTCTGACAGTCTCTATAACATCCCTAAAATCATGTTTCAAACTTATGCATATCATACATGCATCCATGATCATATGTTTTTCATTTCAAACAAATCACTTCAAAAACAGGAGCATATGAGCTCATTATTTTATGTGAGCAAACATAAATCAAATGACTATCCTCAATTGAGAGCATAAGTGTTTTAAACCAAGTTTTGTTTGCTTCCTTGTTGATTGGATTGAATGTGGAGTTTGGACAAAAATTCACAGAACAAATATGGTTTCAAAACCATTTTCAAAACATTTCCAAATCAAGTGCTGTAGCACTGTTCATTTTGTTTATTCAAAAGAACCAAGCTTGAACAGAGAGACCACATGTTTTTATGCCCAGAAATATAAATGTTGCACCCTACAAAAATCCTGAAAAGGTTTTGAATTCAAATAGCTTTTGAAACCATTTGAAAATGATTTCTGAAAATGCAAACAGAAATAGAAAAGGAAAAGGGTCGGCGCTGCTATTCTAGCCCAACAAAGAAACCAGCCCATTTAGCCCACCCAGGTTCCCCCTCTCTCCTTCTCACTCGCAGACGAACCCGCAGAGAGACTGACGCCAGGACCCCACCGCCTCTCTGTTTTATTCGCTGACAGGTAGACCCACTGCCACGTCAGGCTCGTCGTCAATCTCGCGCTGAAGACCTGCTCGCCGTGTCCGTTTCTTCCCCGACGCAAATGCGCTTAATTGGCGTTGATTGCTCGCGAGATTCTCGCCCCTGCTCCGCCTACTTAACCCCCACCTCTCTGCGACCATTTCCCCTCAGTTAGCACCACCTCTCCGCCACCAGGCTGCCCGCAATCAACCTCACACCACCGCAGACAGAGCTCACTCCGGCGATCGATTCCGGTGAGCCCCTTGTGCCCCTTCCCCTCTGGTTCATACGAGCCGCTTCGCAGCTTCTTTGCGCACCTCCTGACCCCACTGGTTCGTCCTGTACTGCCCCAGGTCGTCGATTCCGTTCAACACCGCAAGCTCCCGACGACAACCTCGACTCCAGCGACCAAATTCCGTAAGCCCTTTGCGCCCCTTCACCTCTGACCCACACGAAGTTGTTCGCCACTGTCTTGTGCATCATCTGGTGCCGTTTGTTTGTGCTAGGGAGACCAGGAGCATCGCCAATGTCGTCGTCTACGCGAACCCGACGCCGCCCGCAACTCCGACGAGCTCCAGCAGCCCACTTCGTGCGCCCCTTGCCAAGTCGCCGCCAGGTTGAGCATCAGCACGTCGCCACGGTTCTGGTAAGCCCCTCCGACGACCCTAGGACGACCTGTAGCGCCGCGTCGCCGTAGGCAGAGCTCGCCGCCGCCAGTAGCCGCCGCTAGCGCCGCTCAGTTTAGGTCGATTGATTCGTAGCCGTCAGATCTAGATCCAGCGCGTAGGATTAGTTCACTTAACGAACCGTTACGAATAGATCTGAGACGTGAGGGTTAAGTAGATCCAACGGCCCAGAAGCGTGATCCAACGCGAAACGGTATGGGCCAATTAGAAACAGACGCGTGGCTGGAGTTTAGATTTAAAACAGGATTTGAATCTGATTGTAATTCAAATTTGATTGGGCTATAACTTTTGATCCCCATGTTAGAATTTGACAAATTTTATACCATTGGAATCAAGAGAGCAAGCTATTTCTGATTATGCAATGTGTTTAATGTTTTGCTATTGTTAAAAGGGTTTTAATTGCAGAAACTTGTGTAGGACTAATTAGAGTTTATGAAATGTTTAGGAAATGATTTAGGGTTTAAATAATTGTTGTTTGGCAAGTTTTTGACTTGTTTATGAATCGGTACTGAATACTTGCTTTGTTGATTTTTTTTTAAAAAAACCATCACATATCATTTTACATGCATGCATATATTTTTGATTGTATATGTTTGGTATGTGATTGTGGCTATGATGCTTTGTGTAGATTTTGGTGCTAGTGATTGTGATTGTGAGGAGTGCTACTCTCCAAACTACCAAGACAAGTGGTACTTCATGAATATTATCATTCCTATGTTTTCTAATAAGCATTAGAAATATTTGTTAGACTTGCATGCTATATTTTTGCTTATATGCCTTGTTGGGAAATCCTAGTAGTTGTAGAATTGCTAGGAATCTCTAAGTTAAGTTACTATCTATGCCATGCTTAGCCTAGCTAGTAGCAAACAAGGGTTGGTGGAATATACATGCTATGATAAAAATATTTCTAAGTCTTTGGACTTGTGTTTTTCCTAATAAAACAACTAAGTTAATGAAACACCTGGGTGGAATGGAAGGATTGGTTTATGTTGAGTGGTTATACAAGGCCCATTTCTATGGTTTACCTTGTGTATCTCACCTGTGGTAAGCCACCCAGGAACAAAGAGATTTTAGAGGCCAAGTGTTAAGAAGGTTCTAGTGCAGCCACTTGGCAATATGGGATCTACCAGGATCACATAGGTTGCTAGAACTTAGCCATTTGGGCAGTTGGTGGTAGTGGGATGATAGGTTGGAACACGTCCATTTGGTCTAAGGGAAGGCTTCTGAAAGGTCCTGTCTTGGTGAAAATCAAGGCTTGTGGGGAAAGTGCACCACCTCTGCAGATGGAAAATCTAAGTACTTAGCCAAGTCCATGGTAATGGACAACTTGAGTATCAAGACATGGAAGCTATCAAGAATCTCCTCATCCCAATTTCCAATGTATTGACCCACTGTGGCTGTAACTTGTGATGTTGCAGGTTACTCTGATGAGGATTAGGTGTCATGAGTCTACACTCAACATGTTTGCCTGTGGCACATGAAGATGAAGACTTTTATTTATTTGCTTATTCAAACACTTGTATTAGGCCTGTGGCCTTGGAGTTGTAAAGAATATGTTTATCTCTGGAGTGGCTGTAATAAATGACCTTTGTATCTGTGTACTTCATCTTAAACTGTGGATGCTAGCATTGATCCAGGGACTAGCATTGCAATCACAGGGATCCTTTTCCTTTATAAAGGAGGGATCTTACAGTCTCCTGGGTTGGTGGGGATTGTGTATGCACGCGGCGAGGGCGGCGCGCGGTCTGTGGGCTTCGGTTGAGGGTGGCGCTCTGGCGCATGCTCGGGATGGTCGCTGGCGGTCTGGGCGTGGTCCGTGCGTGTGGTCCAGGGCTTGGCAACGCTCGCGGCTAGGAAAGTGAGTGGCGGTGGACGGTGGGCTGCCTCCCAGACATGCTGGCTAGGCTTGCTTCTCTTCCTAGCTTGCTATCGACATGGGGGTGACAAGGTTGGCTTCGGCTGTTCACCATTGATGGTAATGCCAAGCTCACAGTGGTTCTAGTGTTTAGTTAATCTTGCTAGATGATCTACTGAGCTGGTTGTGAGCTAGAGAGGGGACAAGTTAGGCTCAAATCACTTCTCCAAATAGTGTTTAGATTTTGTATGATTTGTGTCTGCAACCTGTTTGATGAAATGGCCGCATGAAATCAAGTTTTGAATTTTGAAAAGATTTTTGGTGGGTGTTCTAGATTGGTGCTGGTGAGTCTGCAGATGCTTGGGTTTTAAAAGTTGAGCTTGTTTGAGTGGTTTTTGAAAAAGTGGGATCTTCACATATGATAAAGATTCAATTTTGAAATGTCATTTAAACTATGTATTTGAAAGTTTCTAGATGATCACAAAGTGGGCCTTGATACTTTGTTATGAGTATATTCAAGGGGTGCAAAGATCCAGAAAAGTTTCTGTTAGGTTCTGAAAGCTTGAGGCAGCCAAAGTAGGCATGGGAGTTAAATTGGTCAAAATGACCATTCCTTTATTTTAGTTGTTTTGATTTACTTGTCTTTAGGACCTCATGGTTGCATTAGAGATACAAGGTGCAGCTGTGTACAAAGGTTTTCCTGTGATGGATGAAGGAGTGGAATACTGGTGGGTGCAACTACACTTGTATAAAAACAAGGAAGACAACCACCAGGAAAAAGGATTCTGCATGTTCACCAATTCAGTGGTGCACACTACATTCTTTGAATCAGCAAGGGATGCAACTTGGAAGACCATCACAGAACTTGGTGATAGAGTCAAGTGCAGAATGCTCAACCTCCAAAATGATCTAAAGGAAGAGAAGAAACATACCCAAGAGTTGGAAGCTACCAACCAAACCTTAAGCGGAGACATTATAGACTTAGTGATGGAGTCATGTGAGAAAGATAGGCTGATTGCTTCTAGAAACATTGTGTTAGCCAACAGATCCAGTGAGATAGGATTGTAAGTGTACTTCGTTAGTTGGACCACCACTTATCACCTTATTTTCCAAATGTTGCTTTAAAATAAGATTGAACCTTGGTTGTTGTAATGGTTTCATGTATGCATGACTTGTGTGTTTTGCGTTCCAAGGATATGTATGTGATGTTTTGCCTTATGTTGTAACTTAAATTGTGTTGTTCTAACTTTTCTATCTTATAAATAGATGCCTACTATTACCATCAGCACTGTTGAGGAGTTCCAGGTTACCCGCTTTGGTCCTCGTATTGTTGAGCTTACTACTTTACTCAATCTCCCTCTTCCTACCATCATGGTGCTTCCCCTCACCAAGTTTGAGAGGAAAGACCTTTGGGGCTTCAAGGTCAACCAGCCCGGACGCCAGACAGAGCCTACCACGGAGGCCATCGTCTTCAAGCTCATGCATGATGACAAGGAGAGAGGCCTTGAGGTAGTTATGCAGGATCTGATAGGACGTCTGCTAGGGAGACACTCCTGATAGGTTAGAGGTACTCACTTCCACGTCTTCGGTAGACGTGATGAGGATGGAGAGTCCATCGACTTCGAGGACGACTCGAGGGACACAGCAGAGCCGATTCGTCTATACCTCTAGGACTTAGAATCTCTCATTAGGCACGTGGACACTAATAGGACCAATGTCATGCTCAACAATGACGAACTCCAGGTGCAGCTTCGCGAGAAGGACAAGCTCTTCGCAGAGCAAGATGAGATAGTCAAGGAGATGGAGGCGAAGTTCGAGAGCCAGGACAGGAAGTTCAAGAGTCAGGAGAAGCGAGTCCAGGATAGGAACAAGAAGATCCGGGACATGACTGAAGAACTGCAGGCCAAGGACTTCGAGCTCGAGCATCAGCAGACGGTGATTGAGAGGCTTCGTTCCTAGAAGAGGGCTCTCAAAGCCAAGATAGAGACCTTGACCACTAGTGTCGAGGAATACAAGACCGCGATGGAGAACGCAGGTCTTACCTTTGTCGAGGAGGAGGTTGATGCCGAGGAGTAGATTTGACTACTCATTTATCATTTATTATCATACTTGTTGCTCGAGAACTTGTTATTTGACCATCCGACATGTGGATGGCTTGCTACTTGTGTGTTTTACTTTGCGAACTTGTTATCTTGTTGTTGAACCTTTATCATTATGTTGCATGTGTTTGTTTATGTGATGTAATGTGCATAAAAGCATCTATGGGTATCTCATTCTTATCTCTATTGAACAAACCACAGATGCCTCCCCGTCGTGCAAACCCCAACCCCAACAACAACAACATCACTCCAGAAATGCAGCAAATGATGACCGCTCAAACTCAGCTGATGCAGATGATGACGACGTTCATCCAGAACCAAAACAACAACAATAACAACCACAACAATAACAACAACAACAACCCACCGGGTTTTGACATGCTTACTAGGTTCTTGAGATTGAGGCCAGCAAAGTTCTCAGGAACAACTGATCCCATGGTGGCCAATGATTGGCTACGCTCCGTGAATAAGGACTTGGTAACTGTGGGCTGTACTGATGCTGAAAAAGTCAGATTTGCAGCACATTTGCTGGAAGGACCAGCCGCCACTTGGTGGGATAACTTCCAGATCACCACTCCCATAGAATATGTGACATGGGCTATCTTTGAGGATGGCTTTCGTACTGCTCATATCTCATCTAGAGTGATGAGTCTGAAAAATAAGGAGTTTCATAACCTGAAGCAGCACCACCGCAGCGTGGCTGAATATATAGAGGAGTTCAAAAATCTGGCGCGATATGCACCAGATGAAGTTGACACTCATGCTAAGAGGAAAGAAAAGTTCCTCGAAGGGTTGAATGATGAGCTGAATCTGCAGTTGGCTATGGCCTATGTTCCCACTTATCAGTCTCTCTATGACAAGGCTGCTATTTTGGAGAACAAAATAGAGCAAGTTGAAAGCAGGAAGAGGAAGCACTCTGACAAGCACAGCTCGGGATCGTCACACAAACGATCCCATTATGATGATAGTGGAAGCTCAGGATCCCACAAGCATGGGAAATTCAACAAGCACCACAACCACAACCGTCATGACAACAAGCATCACCGTAGTCATGACAATGACAAGTACAAGAACCACAAGGGTGGATACAAGGGCCACCACAGTGGTAATGGAAGTGGAAGTGGAAATCAGCCTGTCAAGAAGGACATTAGTCAGGTTGAATGCTTCAAGTGCAAGAAGATGGGGCATTATGCAAATGAATGCCCAGAAAAGAAAGTTGAAGGACCCAACAAGCCCAACCCTTTTCAGAAGGGACAGGTGAACCACATCAATGTGGAGGAAATCTATGAGGAGCCTGATGCTGTTGCTGGTAAGTTCAAACTCAATTCTGTTCCAGCATTTGTTCTCTTTGATACTGGTGCATCTCATTCATTCATATCAAGAGCATTTGTTGAAAGAAATGAACTGCCGGTAGAAACTATTGGGTGTCCTATAAAAGTAAGTTCTCCTGGTGGAGAAATGATAGTGAATTCAGGATGTCATGATCTAGTCATAGAGTTTGGGAAGTATAAGTTTCCCGTTAACTTGATAATTCTAAACTCCCAAGGATTGGATGTCATTTTGGGAATGGACTGGATGACTAAGCACAAGGGAGTGATAGACTGTGCCAACCATACTGTCTCACTCACAACTCCAGAAAATAAAAGGATCAGATTCAAGACCAACTTTGAAGCAAGAAAGAGTATGCTAAATTCTCTTAAGGGGGTTAGCATAGACAGTGTGCCAATTGTGAGTGAGTATCCGGATGTGTTTTCGGAAGAATTGCCGGGAATGCCACCAGATAGAGATGTGGAGTTTCTTATAGATTTGGTACCAGGGTCTGGACCAATAGCAAAGAGACCATACAAGATGTCAGTGGATGAACTGAAAGAACTCAAGAAACAACTTGGAGAACAGCTGCAGAAAGGATTTATTCAACCAAGTTCTTCATCTTGGGGAGCCCCAGTTTTGTTCGTGGAGAAGAAAGATAGAAGTCAAAGGTTATGCATAGATTACCGTTCACTCAATGAGGTGACTATTAAGAACAAATACCCTTTGCCTAGAATTAATGACTTGTTTGATCAGCTAGAAGGAGCTTGTGTGTTCTCAAAGATTGATCTCCGGTCAGGTTATTTTCAACTCAAGATAAGATAACAAGACATACCTAAGACAACTTTCACCACAAGGTATGGATTATATGAGTATACCGTGATGCATTTGGTTTGACCAATGCTCCAGCATACTTCATGAATATGATGAACAAGGTGTTCATGGAATTCCTTGACAAGTTTGTTGTCGTTTTCATCGATGACATTTTAGTCTACTCCAAGAGCAAATAAGAGCATGAAGGACATTTGCGTTTGATACTTGAGAAGTTAAGAGAACATAAACTTTATGCCAAATTCAGCAAGTGTGAATTCTGGTTGAATGAAGTTGGATTTCTTGGACATGTTATGACAAAGGATGGTGTAGCAGTTGATCCTGCTAAAGTTTCAGCTGTAACTGAATGGGAATCTCCCAAGTCCGTGAAAGAAGTTCGTAGTTTCCTTGTCTTAGCAGGTTACTACAGAAGGTTCATTGAGAATTTCTCTAAGGTTGCTAAGCCTATGACTGAATTGCTAAAGAAAGATAAGAAGTTTGCTTGGTCTGAAGGTTGTGAACTCAGCGTTCAGGAATTGAAGAAGAGACTTGTGACAGCACCAGTCTTGTGTCTGCCGGATTTGGAAAAAGATTTCCAAGTATATTGTGATGCATCTCATCAGGGTTTGGGTGCAGTACTTATGCAAGACGGTAAAGTTGTGGCTTATGCCTCGAGACAACTCAAAACTCATGAAGTGAACTATCCTACTCATGATTTAGAGTTAGCCTCTGTTGTCCATGCGCTCAAAACATGGAGGCACTATCTTTTGGGAAAACGTTGTGAAGTGTTCACAGATCACAAGAGTTTGAAGTATATCTTCACCCAGAAGGAAATTAATATGAGACAAAGAAGATGGCTAGAACTTATGAAGGACTATGACTTAAGTTTGCAATACCACCCCGGTAAAGAAAATGTTGTAGAAGATGCTCTAAGTCGTAAGGTTTTTGTGAATGGCCTTACCAAAGGAGAATTGCCAGATGATTTGTGTGCCCAATTTAGAAAACTCAGATTGGAGATAGTGCCTGAAGGACATCTCATGACTTTGGATGTTCAACCCACTTTATTGAACAAGATCAAAGAAGCCCAGAAGATTGATAAGGAAATCAAAGAGATTAAAGAAAAGATTGGCAAAGGAAAAGCCAAAGGGTTCCATGAAGACGAACAGGGTACTTTATGGCATGGGAAACGTATCTGTGTTCCACAAGATCCGGAGCTTCGGAAACTGATTTTGCAAGAAGCACACAACTCACCATATTCCATTCATCCGGGTAACACCAAAATGTACATGGACATGAAGGAAATATTTTGGTGGAATAATCTCAAGAAGGACATCGCCGAACATATTGCTTTGTGTGATGTGTGTAGTAGAGTGAAGGCGGAACATCAGAAACCAGCAGGTTTGCTTCAACCACTACCTATTCCTGATTGGAAGTGGGACAAGATTGGTATGGACTTCATTACCGGATTACCAAGAACCAGATCAGGATATGATTCTATTTGGGTAGTAGTGGATCGCCTAACTAAAGTGCCTCGTTTCATACCCGTGAAGACAACCAATACAAGTGCTAAGTTGGCTAAGATCTATATGAGTAGAATTGTATGTCTACATGGAGTGCCCAAGAGTATTGTGTCTGATAGGGGAACTCAATTCACTTCCCATTTTTGGAGACAGTTACATGAGTCATTGGGAACGAGGTTGGAATTCAGTACTGCTTTTCATCCTCAAACTGCTGGACAAACAGAAAGGACTAATCAGATTCTTGAAGACATGTTGAGGGCATGTGCCCTAGACTATGCAGCCAGTTGGGATGAAAGTCTGCCTTACGCAGAATTTTCTTATAACAACAGCTATCAAGCCAGCATTGAGATGGCACCATTTGAATTTCTCTACGGAAGAAAGTGTACCACCCCATTGTTATGGAGTGGTGTGGGAGAAAGAAGTTTATTCGGGCCAGATCTTATCAAAGAAGCCGAAGAGAAGGTCAAGTTGGTTAAGGACAGGTTGAAGATAGCACAGTCCCGACAGAAAAGCTACGCAGATCCTAAGCGTAAAGAAGTCACCTACGAAGTTGGTGATAGAGCTTATCTTAGAGTGTCACCACTTCGTGGAGTGAATAGGTTCGGAGTCAAAGGAAAATTGGCACCAAGATATGTTGGACCATTCAAGATTCTGAGTCGTAAAGGAGAAGTTGCCTATGAAATTGAATTGCGGGAATCTCTGTCAGCTGTCCATAATGTGTTTCATGTGAGTCAACTTAAGAAATGTCATCGAGAAATGGAAGAAACATCTTTGAAGGATACTATACCTTTGGAGGAGGTTCAGTTGGAGAGTGATCTCACTTATGAAGAGAAGTCTGTTAAGATTCTTGAGACTGCAGAAAGAATCACACGGACCAAGACTATCAAGTTTTGTAAAGTCCAGTGGAACCATCATTCCGAAGAAGAAGCAACATGGGAAAGAGAAGATGATCTTCGGAAAGACCACCCTCACCTATTTGCTAGCCAATCCGAATCTCGAGGGCGAGATTCACCTTATGGGGGTTAGATTTGTAACATCCCTAAAATCATGTTTCAAACTTATGCATATCATCCATGCATCCATGATCATATGTTTTTCATTTCAAACAAATCACTTCAAAAACAGGAGCATATGAGCTCATTATTTTATGTGAGCAAACATAAATCAAATGACTATCCTCAATTGAGAGCATAAGTGTTTTAAACCAAGTTTTGTTTGCTTCCTTGTTGATTGGATTGAATGTGGAGTTTGGACAAAAATTCACAGAACAAATATGGTTTCAAAACCATTTTCAAAACATTTCCAAATTAAGTGCTATAGCACTGTTTATTTTGTTTATTCAAAAGAACCAAGCTTGAACAGAGAGACCACATGTTTTTATGCCCAGAAATATGAATGTTGCACCCTACAAAAATCCTGAAAAGGTTTTGAATTCAAATAGCTTTTGAAACCATTTGAAAATGATTTCTGAAAATGCAAACAGAAATAGAAAAGGAATAAAGAAAAGGAAAAGGGTCGGCGCTGCTATTCTAGCCCAACAAAGAAACCAGCCCATTTAGCCCACCTGGGTTCCCCCTCTCTCCTTCTCACTCGCAGACGAACCCGCAGAGAGACTGACGCCAGGACCCCACCCCTCTCTGTTTTATTCGCTGACAGGTAGACCCACTGCCACGTCAGGCTCGTCGTCAATCTCACACTGAAGACCTGCTCGCCGTGGCCGTTTCTTCCCCGACGCAAATGCGCTTAATTGGCGTTGATTGCTCGCGAGATTCTCGCCCCTGCTCCGCCTACTTAACCCCCACCTCTCTGTGACCATTTCCCCTCACTTAGCACCACCTCTCCGCCACCAGGCTGCCCGCAATCAACCTCACACCGCCGCAGATAGAGCTCACTCCGGCGATCGATTCCGGTGAGCCCCGTGCGCCCCTTCACCTCTGGTTCATACGAGCCGCTTCGCAGCTTCTTTGCGCACCTCCTGACCCCACTGGTTCTTCCTGTACTGCCCCAGGTCGTTGATTCCGTTGAACACCGCAAGCTCCCGACGACAACCTCGACTCCGGCGACCAAATTCCGTAAGCCCGTTGCGCCCCTTCACCTCTGACCCACATGAAGTTGTTCGCCGCTGTCTTGTGCATCATCTGGTGCCGTTTGTTTGTGCTAGGGAGACCAGGAGCGTCGCCAATGTCGCTGTCTACGCGAACCCGACGCCGCCCGCAACTCCGACGAGCTCCAGCAGCCCACTCCGTGCGCCCCTTGCCAAGTCGCCGCCAGGTTGAGCATCAGCACGTCGCCACGGTTTTGGTAAGCCCCTCCGACGACCCTAGGACGACCTGTAGTGCCGCGCCGCCGTAGGCAGAGCTCGCCGCCGCCAGTAGCCGCCGCTAGCGCCGCTCAGTTTAGGTCGATTGATTCGTAGCCGTCAGATCTAGATCCAGCGCGTAGGATTAGTTCACTTAACGAACCGTTACGAATAGATCTGAGCCGTGCGGGTTAAGTAGATCCAACGGCCCAGAAGCGCGATCCAACGCGAAACGGTATGGGACAATTAGAAACAGACGCGTGGCTGGAGTTTAGATTTAAAACTGGATTTGAATCTGATTGTAATTCAAATTTGATTGGGCTATAACTTTTGATCCCCACGTTAGAATTTGACAAATTTTATACCATTGGAATCAGGAGAGCAAGCTCTTTCTGATTATGTAATGTGTTTAATGTTTTGCTACTGTTAAAAGGGTTTTAATTGCAGAAACTTGTGTAGGACTAATTAGAGTTTATGAAATGTTTAGGAAATGATTTAAGGTTTAAATAATTGGTGTTTGGCAAGTTTTTGACTTGTTTATGAATCGGTAGTGAATACTTGCTTTGTTGATTTTTTAATTGTATATGTTTGGTATGTATATATTTTCCATTTTCCATGCATGCATATATTTTTGATTGTATATGTTTGGTATGTGATTGTGGCTATGATGCTTTGTGTAGATTTTGGTGCTAGTGATTGTGATTGTGAGGAGTGCTACTCTCCAAACTACCAAGGCAAGTGGTACTTCATGAATATTATCATTCCTATGTTTTCTAATAAGCATTAGAAATATTTGTTAGACTTGCATGCTATATTTTTGCTTATATGCCTTGTTGGGAAATCCTAGTAGTTGTAGAATTGCTAGGAATATCTAAGTTAAGTTACTATCTATGCCATGCTTAGCCTAGCTAGTAGCAAACAAGGGTTGGTGGAATGTACATGCTATGATAAAAATATTTCTAAGTCTTTGGACTTGTGTTTTGCCTAATAAAACAACTAAGTTAATGAAACACCTGGGTGGAATGGAAGGATTGGTTTATGTTGAGTGGTTATACAAGGCCCATTTCTATGGTTTACCTTGTGTATCTCACCTGTGGTAAGCCACCCAGGAACAAAGAGATTTTAGAGGCCAAGTGTTAAGAAGCTTCTAGTGCAGCCACTTGGCAATATGGGCTCTGCCAGGATCACATAGGTTGCTAGAACTTAGCCATTTGGACAGTTGGTGGTAGTGGGATGATAGGTTGGAACGCGTCCATTTGGTCTAAGGGAAGGCTTCTGAAAGGTCCTGTCTTGGTGAAAATCAAGGCTTGTGGGGAAAGTGCACCACCTCTGCAGATGGAAAATCTAAGTACTTAGCCAAGTCCATGGTAATGGACAACTTGAGCATCAAGACATGGAAGCTATCAAGAATCTCCTCATCCCAATTTCTAAGTAAAAACTTGTGGGAGAACAAGGGTGAAGGACCTCAATGTCTATTGGTGGTTCCTTGGGAAAAGTTTTGACAAAGAAAAACTTAGTGATTTCAACTAATAGGCAAAACCTATTTTGAGCAAAGCAAGCCAAGCTACACTTAGCCAAATTGCATTTAGTAATATAGTCCACCTAAATTATACTAGGGTATCACTTGCCAATACTATTCCAATGTATTGACCCACTGTGGCTGTAACTTGTGATGTTGCAGGTTACTCTGATGAGGATTAGGTGTCATGAGTCTACACTCAACATGTTTGCCTATGGCACATGAAGATGAAGACTTTTATTTATTTGCTTATTCAAACTCTCGTATTAGGCCTGTGGCCTTGGAGTTGTAAAGACTATGTTTATCTCTGGAATGGCTGTAATAAATGACCTTTGTATCTGTGTACTTCATCTTAAACTGTGGATGCTAGCATTGGTCCAGGGACTAGTATTGCAATCAGAGGGATCCTTTTCCTTTATAAAGGAGGGATCTTACAGTCTCCTGGGTCGGTGGGGATTGTGTATGCACGCGGCGAGGGCGGCGCGCGGTCTGTGGGCTTCGGTCGAGGGTGGCGCTCTGGCGCACGCTCGGCATGGTCGCTGGCAGTCTGGGCGTGGTCCGTGCGTGTGGTCCAGGGCTTGGCAACGCTCGCGGCTGGGAAAGTGAGTGGCGGTGGACGGTGGGCTGCCTCCTAGACATGCTGGCTAGGCTTGCTTCTCTTCCTAGCTTGCTGTCGACATGGGGGTGACAAGGTTGGCTTCGGCTGTTCACCATTGATGGTAATGCCAAGCTCACAGTGGTGCTAGTGTTTACTTAATCTTGCTAGATGATCTACTGAGCTGGTTGTGAGCTAGAGAGGGGACAAGTTAGGCTCAAATCACTGCTCCAAATAGTGTTTAGATTTTGTATGATTTGTGTCTGCAACCTGTTTGATGAAATGGCCGCATGAAATCAAGTTTTGTATTTTGAAAAGATTTTTGGTGGGTGTTCTAGATTGGTGCTGATGAGTCTGCAGATGCTTGGGTTTTAAAAGTTGAGCTTGTTTGAGTGGTTTTTGAAAAAGTGGGATCTTCTCATATGATAAAGATTCAATTTTGATATGTCATTTAAACTATGTATTTGAAAGTTTCTGGATGATCACAAAGTGGGCCTTGATACTTTGTTATGAGTATATTCAAGGGGTGCAAAGATCCAGAAAAGTTTCTGTTAGGTTCTGAAAGCTTGAGGCAGCCAAAGTAGGCATGGGAGTTAAATTGGTCAAAATGACCATTCCTTTATTTTATTTGTTTTGATTTACTTGTCTTTAGGAAAAGTGTGGGAAATGTTTTAGATGATATTTATTTCACCTAAGAAACATTTTACAAGCAAGGAAACACACAAACAAGGTGGTTCAAAAGAATTTCAAGTTTAATGCATACTCATATGCATGCATTCATAATTTTATTTAACAAAGTTTTTGTTAACCCTAATTTTGATGATTAGAAAATGGATGATACAAGTTTAGTATTTTTGGGATGTTACAAACCTTCCCCCCTTAAACAAAATCTCGTCCCGAGATTTGAAAAAGGACGAAAAGATTACCTAGGATTTGAAGAGATCGGGAAACTCCGTCCTGATGTGATCTTCACGCTCCCAGGTAGCTTCCTCTTCGGTGTGGTTGCTCCACTGAATCTTGAGAAACTTGATGCTTCGGGTTCGGGTAGTTCGAAAAGCTTATTCCAAAATACGGATGGGTACTTCGGGATAGGTCAGGTCATCGTTGATCTCTATAGTCCAGTGATCGATATTCTTGAACACTTCGGTCTTCTCGGGGACTTCGAGACACTTGCGAAGTAACGAGATATGGAACACATTGTGCATGGCTGACATCTCTTCGGGTAGTTCCAGTTGATACGATACTTCTCCTCGATGGTTTAGAATCTTGAAAGGTCTGATATATCTGGGGGCTAACTTTCCTTTGAGTTGGAAACGCTGCATTCCCTTCAATGGCGACACTTTCAGATAAACAAAATCTCCTATGTTGAAGGCGAGGTCGACGTCTCTTGTCGGTGTAACTCTTCTGTCTGGATTGGGCGGTCTTGAGGTGCTCACGAATCTTGTGAACCTTCTCTTCTGCTTCTCGTAGGATGTCGGGTCCAAAAATCTGACTCTCTCCTACTTCCGACCAGTTCAAAGGGGTGCAACACTTCCTTTCGTACATGAATTCAAATGGGTCCATTTGCAAACTAGCTTGATAACTTTTGTTGTATGAAAATTCTGCAAACGGTAGACAGTCTTCCCACTTGGATCCATATTCTAACACACATGCTCTCAGAATATCTTCGAGTATTTGGTTTACTCGCTCCGTTTGTCCATCGGTCTGAGGGTGATACGCGGTACTGAAATCTAAGCGGGTTCCTAAACCTTCTTGGACTTTCTTCCAGAATCTCGAGGTAAACTGAGTTCCTCGATCCGATACAATGTTCTTGGGGACTCCATGCAAACTAACGATTCTAGCGATGTACAACTCTGCTAGCTTCGAACTCTGATATGTGGTCTTGACGGGTAAGAAATGGGCGACTTTGGACAATCTATCCACTATGACCCAGATAAAGTCATTTCCCCTACTAGAAGTAGGTAGTCCAGTGATAAAGTCCATTCCTACAGAATCCCATTTCCATTCCGGAATCTGCAATGGTTGCAACAATCCAGCGGGTCTTTGATGTCCTGCCTTGACTCACTGAAAAATATCACACTTGGCGATACTCTTCATCTTATGCCACCAAAATTGCTCTTTCAAATCTTGATATATCTTAGTTCCTCCGGGATGGATGGAATAAAGAGTATCATGATCCTCCTTCAAAATAACTTCTTTCAACTCAGAATCTGATGGTACACAAAGGCGTCCTTTGTACCACAAAACTCCTTCTTAGTCTTCGGTGAATCCAGGTAATTTTCCTGTACCGATACGACGCTTGATTCCTTCAATACTAGCATTTTCCTTCTGCGCCTCTTTAATCTGACTGATCAAAGTGGGCTGAAGTTCTATGCTAGCCAAAAATCCTTCACTTACCAATTCTATTCGAAAATCTTCCATCTCTTTGTGCAAACTTGGTTGCTCCTTCAAAATCATGGAGTTCAAGCGGCACGGCAATCTGCTAAGGGCATCGGCTACTACGTTGGCTTTACCAGGGTGATAGTGAATGTCCAGGTCGTAATCCTTGATTAGCTCAATCCATCTCCTTTGTCTCATATTCAACTCCTTCTGAGTGAATATATACTTTAGGCTCTTGTGATCCGAATAAATTTCACAACGGTTTCCCATCAGGTAATGTCTCCATGTTTTCAGGGCTAGAACTACGGCTGCGAGTTCGAGGTCATGGGTTGGGTAATTTTGCTCGTGTTGCTTCAATTGTCGAGATAGATAAGATATAACTTTTCCTTCTTGCATTAGCACACATTCGAGACCAATCTTGGATGCGTCACAATACACATCGAAGGGCTTCGTGATATCTGGCATGATCAAGATTGGGGCTGAAATAAATCTCCTCTTGAGTTCTTGAAAACTCGCTTCACATTTGGCGGTCCATTCAAACTTCTTGTCCTTCTTCAGCAATTGGGTCATGGGTCTGGCGATACTCGAGAATCCTTCTACGAATTTGCGGTAATATCCCGCCAATCCGAGAAATGCACGAACTTGGGTTTGAGTGGTTGGGGCTTGCCAATCTTCTACATCTTTCACCTTGGCAGGGTCAACGGCAATTCCTTCGGCTGATACAATGTGACCGAGGAATCCTACCTCCTGTAACCAGAATTCAAATTTGCTAAATTTTGCATACAACTGATGCTCTCTAAGGGTTCCAAGAATGGTCCTTAGGTGTAGCTCATGTTCTTCTTATGATTTGGAATAAATCATAATGTCATCGATGAAAACAACGACAAACTTATCCAGGAAGTCCATAAAAATCTTATTCATGAGGTTAATGAAATAAGCGGGGGCATTGGTTAGTCTGAAATACATGACTGTATACTCATACAATCCATATCTGGTGGTAAAGGCAGTCTTTGGAATATCCTCTGCACGAATTTTGAGTTGATGATAGCCAGTTCTAAGGTCAATCTTAGAAAACACTTTGGCACCGGTCAACTGATCAAACAAATCTTCTATCTTGGGCAAGGGGTACTTGTTCTTGATGGTGACATCATTCAATTTCCGATAATCCGTACACAAATGGTTACCTCCATCCTTCTTGTCCACAAACAAGACAGGTGATCTCCAAGGTGACGCACTTGGTGGAATCAATCCAATTTCTAGCATGGCATCCAGTTGCTTCTTCAGTTCTGCTAGCTCAGACAGGTTCATACTATAGGGTATCTGGGCTATGGGTCCAGTTCCGGGGATTAGTTCGATGATGAACTCGATATCCCGATCTGGGGGCATACCGGGCAAAACATCTGGAAATACATCGGAGTATTCACAGACTATCCGGACTTGGTCAATGGTAGGTTTGGGCTATACTCTTATTGCATTTGAATTGGCGAGGTAAGGTTTCAGATATATGCTCGACTGATATTTCGGCGGTACTGGTCATAGTTATGGCTTTCTTGGCACTGTCAATTAATCCTTTATGTTTGGATATCCAATCCATTCCTAGTACTACTTCCAAACCTTTAGTTCCGAGTACTATCAGATTTTCATAAAAATCTATGCCATGGATTCGGATAGGGACGGCTTTGCAAATTTGCCTAGCCTTGGTGGTTGATCCGGGAATTTGAACAATCATGACATGCTTCAGTTTGGTTGGTTGAATTTTACTAGTGCATGCAAATTCTTCGGTGACAAATGAATGCGATGCACCAGAATAAAACAACACTCTTGCAAGTACTAAATTAACAGAAAACATACCCAGCACGACGTCTGGCGCTTCCTGAGCTTCTTCAACATGCATGAGAAAAAGACGGCCATTGCGGTTGAGCGAATTCCCTGGGGAAATTCTTCTTCCTGGCTGAACACGACGCTGCTACTGAGCTGGGACATTGGCATTGGGGGCTGTAGCATTCTTCTTGTCACTCGTTGGAATAGTGGCCTTTATTTCCACAGTCATAACAGGTCACTTGCGACTTGTCCTTGGTTGCGACAGACACAGCATTACTTCCAGTCCTCGGGGCAGTGTTGGTGTTGGCGGTAGCATTGTTGTTGTTGAACTTGGGTGGGGCACGATTGAAATTGCTAGAGTTGCCGGAGTTGTTGTGATTTCCTCCGGGTCTAGGGTTGTAGTGGGCAAGTTGGGCTATCTGCTGGAGTGTGGCTAGGTTGGCTTGACGTTCCGCTCTTTCAGCTTCACGGTCAGAAGTCAACATTTGCAGAATCTGCAACATCGGGTCCGGGGATGAACCACTTCCTCCGCGTGGCATCTGAAGATTGAGATAGATCATGAGAAAAGAGGGAAATTTCTAAGGTTTTGGGTCTTTGAAAAGTTTTTAAAGTTTGACTCAGATTTTTCAAGCAACTTGCTTTTTCATTCATTCATTCATTCACTCAGTACAACACACACCACAACCAAGAAAAACAGATGGTTTTAAGAACCATTCTGAAAACTACGATACAGTGGGACCGAATACTACTCACTACGCTAGTGCTCAAGTGCTACTACTCCTCGGAATCTGTGGCTTCATCATCTTCATCATCATCGATGAAGGCGAAATCATCTTCATCGGTGAAGAAGTCCATGGCCTGGTCCTCCAGAAAATCATCGTCATCGCTGAGATAGGAGTAGGGGTCTCCACGAAGATCCTCTCCGGCATTCTCCCTTTCCTCCAACTGCATGTCTCTTTCGTGTATGGTCTCTTCCAAAGATAAGATGTGTTGGCGAAGACGGGAAATAATGCGCTCCTTCTTGTCATGCTGACGGCGGCGAGACTTGCGATCCTTTGCTAGCATGGCGATGGTTTGGTCCTTCGTCTTGATGATGGCAGACTTGTGGTTGCAGTAGTCACGGCAGTTGTCCAACTTCTGCTGACGATCGTACATCATGACGCTAAGGTGGTCCAATTGGGTCTTCAACTTAGGGTGGTATGGGGCTTCCCGCGGTTGTCCATTAGCATCACGCCTTGGGCAAAACTCAAAGCGAGTACCCTTGATCTGATTGATGCTCTGCCCACACAGACGGGAATGAGCTTCCTGCATGGCCCTGGCAAGTCCATCGAGCCAGTTTTTCTCTCTCAAGGTAAACTAAATTCCTTCCGCAGTGGGAGGTTCAATTTTTCCTCGGAGACTTGCAACAATTAGCCACTACAGATCTTCTCCTCCTTGATCATTGAGCTGAGCTCCGAAGAACTCGGGGTGCGGACGCTCCAGAAGTTCCGAAAGCTGGTCCAAATCCCTCTCAAAGATAAGGTCTCCTCCATTCCCCAACTGATAAAACTTGCTGTACTTCACGTCCATCTATAAGAATAGAGGATGAGTAGGTTAGCAGAGTGATCAAGTGTGTCAAAATTTTATGTATTTTTGCAAGAGTTTTTGAGGAACATGAATTTTCATGAAAGAATCAAAGGGATAAGAATGAGAATAAGTTTTTGTAAATATTTGTTTTCTTTGGTTTTGGAACTAAGTTTTTGATTCAAACGTACAATCTAACTAGGGTCTCCTATGGTCAACCTGGCTCTGATACCAACTTGTCAACACCCGGATTTTTCAATCCTAGATGCCTGTTATGCCATACATCGCAATCCCAGGATTACCATTTTTGCGAGACATAACAGAACTGGATACCATAGTACATCATCCATTACAAACCGTACATAAGTTCTTACACAAATAGGGATCTCATGATCCAGTCCTTAATACAACATCAAGCAGCAGAACACGTAATAATAACGGTAGCGTAGGCGAAGCTCCATCTTCGGGGTCACAAGCAATGTTGACGATGGGAGATGATCCTAGTTGTCGTAACCTTCCTGGGGTCCATCCTCCAGATACTCCTCTTCATAGTCTGGCCATGGGAATATCCAGGGACAAAGCCATGAGTACTCTTTAAGTACTCGCAAACTACTACTAACAGGTAAAAGGGGTTTTTGGATAATAGGACACTAGGCTCTAGGGTTGTTTTGCAAAAGCCAAATTTATCTCTACTAGGTTCCAAAGCTAGTCACAATTTTATAACTCCTAAGTGGGAACTTGTATTTCATATCACAACTCTGTTGTGGTCAAGTCAAAGTTTCAAATCATTTCACAAGTCATTTTGAAAGTCTGACGGGGGAACAGTATGGCCACTCCAACTGTCCATAACCGCGGACGCGGCTATTCGAATAGTTTGACACTCTGCAGAGATTGTACACTTTCACCACAACATTCGATACATCCGTCAGGAACAAATCCTAAATTCACCATACTCAGTATGCGGATAATCAATCCTAACCTTTCAATTACACGCCCTAGTATAAGCACCTCTCCTGTGAGTTTGGCCTCCCAACCATGACCAACTGTCATCTTGGGTACTGCACAGGTGGACAATCTTCACAAGGTAGCCTCAGCTCAGACCTTGGCCGTGAGGGAACTAATACTAAGGTATATAAGTTTCCAGTCAAGCCCTACCCAATCTTCGGGTATTGTGGTTGTACGATAAAATTGGAATGGTATCACATCCAGACAACCATCAGTTTTATAAAGGGCTAAGGCTCATGCCTCAACATTTTCATCACCAAAATCATCAGGTGTTCGGAAACACATGTCCAAAACATTTCAATAGAATGATCCATCATTCCAAGGTTTTCATAACCATTTTTCCACCAAGTATTCCCATCTAAAGTTGATCAAGTTTTATGCTTAGCACTAACATCTACAAGTGGGGGTGAGTACTAATGAGGGGTGGTAAACTAGGGGAGTTTCAACTTAGTACACCTTATATCTTAGGATTATATCAAGGTTTCGCACTTAGGCCAAATTTTATGCTCTTTATGCAACCTTCACATATCTTTCTAGTATCTACCAAACTCTTAAGTAAACTCTAAGTATGAGCTTTGATAAAGAAATAAAGTAAGAAGCTTGCAAGTAAAACTAGGATTGGTTTATCAAGTGGGTATGATCACATATGCTTAAGGCATATAGTTGGCATGGTAACAACTAGTGATTTGTTGCATCAGTAGAGTATCTTGCAAGGGTTAGCTTGCACATTCATTAGTAGTATTAGGCTTGCACAATATCAGTATAAGCTTGCTAAATTGCAAGTGTTAGCTTGCAATGTTAATAGATTGCCTTGTGCAGAGCAGTGGTTGAAGTTCTCCTCGGCTTCTTCTTCGTAGAATCCTCCTTCCTCCTCGTATCCTTGGTCGGTACTAGCGTCTATAAATAAATACGGGGTACACAATCACCAAACAATACTTAACTACTTGTAATCATCACACACAAGGGTCCTATAGATTATCTAGCATCATCACTAATATTACAAGGTTAAAGCTTGGTTTAATTCCTTTTATTTTTAGAAAAGTAATTTCTACTCATTGAAAAACTACTTAAGATTTACTCTTCTCCAAACCAAACATGGGATCATGTTGATCATGTCATCACCACATATTTTAGTTCATGGGAATGTGATTTAAAGTGGTGTCACAATTTAATAAGGTTTTACCCTTTTATTTTAATTAATTAAAGTGACTAGAAATGCCTATGGGGCATTCTTTTATTACTTGAACATTATTTCTGCAAGTAAACCTATATATTTTTATATATTCTGAAATGTAGGGTTAAATGTGATTTTTGAGAGTTGGAATCAACTCAAAAGCTATTATGGTTTAAATTTGAAAAATGCTTGAATGCAGAAAAGCTTCCGCCTTGTTATTTTTACCATGAGTGATCTATAGATCCAAATGACTTGAATCCAACGGACTTGGATTCAGCATTCACAGACCTTTCTAACAGAATTGGTTTCATTCAATTTGATGAACTGAATTGATCTGGGTCGATTTTTGAAGTTGAGTACAGAAGTGAGTTTGAAACAAAAATGAAAAAGGTTTAATTCAAATCACTGGGCTGCGCGAGAAGAGTTAACGGGCCAGACTGCTAAGCGCAGTTCTCCCGTGGGCTGCTTAAGTGGGTGTCCCCACTCAGTGAGACTGGGAGGGGCGAAGCGGTACGGGGCAATGTGGGTCATTCGATCTGATTCTAATCCAACGGCTGGGAGTCATCGTCGATGCGAGGCAACACCGGCGAGAAAGAAACCTAGCGCGGCCAGTGAGGGGTGCTGGGGGCTCACCGGCGTGCAGGCGAGGGTCGGTGAGGCGGGCGAACGACGAAGTCGACGACGGCGAACTCAGGGGTGGTCGCGGCAGCTCCTGGGGTGGACGAAATCGATGGCGCCCTTCTTCTCCAGAGGCGGCGGGCTCCGGTGAAATTCCGGCGAGGTGGTGCTCGCCTTGCTCCGGGAACGGTGTGGCACGATCAGTGATGAGAGGGGAGTAGAATGGTGTGAAGAATTCGAGCGGGGGAGTCCTGTATTTATAGTCGAGCGAGGGGACCGACGGGGCGCACGGTGAGCTCGTCGGGGGCGATGTTACAGGCGGCTATTGGCATGGGCGACGGTAGGGGACGGTGCGGTGTTCCCTGGCGATGCTCAACGACATGGTTTTGAGGCGTGGGGCGGTGTGGCTTGGTCTGGAACATGCTACGCTCTGCGCGGCAGAGGCAGCGTCTTCGACGGCGAGCGATGGCTGTGCGGGACGGGGCGGCTAACGAGGATGTCTGGCGGTCTCCTGGGTCGGTGGGGATTGTGTATGCACGCGGCGAGGGCAGCGCGCGGTCTGTGGGCTTCGGTCGAGGGTGGCGCTCTGGCGCACGCTCGGCATGGTCGCTGGCGGTCTGGGCGCGGTCCATGCGTGTGGTCCAGGGCTTGGCAACGCTCGCGGCTGGGACAGTGAGTGGCGGTGGACGGTGGGCTGCCTCCTAGACATGCTGGCTAGGCTTGCTTCTCTTCCTAGATTGCTGTCGACATGGGGGTGACAAGGTTGGCTTCGGCTGTTCACCATTGATGGTAATGCCAAGCTCACAGTGGTGCTAGTGTTTAGTTAATCTTGTTAGATGATCTACTGAGCTGGTTGTGAGCTAGAGAGGGGACAAGTTAGGCTCAAATCACTGCTCCAAATAGTGTTTAGATTTTGTATGATTTGTGTCTGCAACCTGTTTGATGAAATGGCCGCATGAAATCAAGTTTTGAATTTTGAAAAGATTTTTGGTGGGTGTGCTAGATTGGTGCTGGTGAGTCTGCAGATGCTTGGGTTTTGAAAGTTGAGCTTGTTTGAGTGGTTTTTGAAAAAGTGGGATCTTCTCATATGATAAAGATTCAATTTTGAAATGTCATTTAAAATATGTATTTGAAAGTTTATGGATGATCACAAAGTGGGCCTTGATACTTTGTTATGAGTAAATTCAAGGGGTGCAAAGATCTAGAAAAGTTTCTGTTAGGTTCTGAAAGTTTGAGGCAGCCAAAGTAGGCATGGGAGTTAAATTGGTCAAAATGACCATTCCTTTATTTTATTTGTTTCGATTTAATTGTCTTTAGGAAAAGTGTGGGAAATGTTTTAGATGATGTTTATTTCACCTAAGAAACATTTTACAAGCAAGGAAACACACAAACAAGGTGGTTCAAAAGAATTTCAAGTTTAATGCATACTCATATGCATGCATTCATAATTTTATTTAACAAAGTTTTTGTTAACCCTAATTTTGATGATTAGAAAATGGATGATCCAAGTTTAGTATTTTTGGGATGTTACAGGGAACAAGAAGGAGGAGGAGTCCAAGGATTCAAGTGACATGGACGAGGATGTTGACCCCAAGCACACCGCCAAGAGCGACGACAAGGGCAAGAACCCCTTCGTGAATAAGGCACCAGTCTACCACACTTTCCTTGGCACCCCCACCGTCCGACAACAGAAGACCTCTCTGAGGATCCTGATGGCTACTCTGCCCCCAGTTCCCCAGTACCTGCGCTGGTCGGAGGTTCCAATTACTTGGGACAGGACGGACCACCTAGACCTTATTCCTATGGAGAACCAATACGCCATGGTCATCAATCCCTTGATTGACGGCGTAGAGTTCACCAAGTTTATGGTGGATAGTGGAAGCAACATCAACATCATGTACCTGGATACACTGTAGAATATGAACTTGATGGAGGCAAACCTAAGGCGGACCAACACCATCTTCCACGGCGTAGTTCTTGGTCGAGAGGCTCGGTCCCTTGGGTGCATTACACTTCAGGTTGCCTTTGGTGATGTTAATAATTACCGCCAAGAGCGCATGACCTTTGAGGTGGTCCCCTTCAAGAGTGTGTACCACGTCATATTCGGCCGTGACATATTCCACATGTTCATGGCCAAACCATGCTTCGTCTACAACAAACTCAAGATACCCGGACCAAACGATGTCATCACCATATCTGGAAGCTTTACCAAGGCAAGGGACTGTGAGATCAACGAAGCAGCCTTCGTGGAAGTTGTCCTCTACAGTGAAGAATTCAAAGAGATCCAGAGCAAGGTCGATGACTCAGAGATGCCCGCGTCGAAGAAGCAGATCTCCGACTCCGCCCCTGCATTCAAGGCTGCCATCGAGACCAAGCCGGTGGAACTTGTGGTAGGCGATGCCTCCAAGGTCACCACCATTGGCACGAACCTGGATCCCAAACAGGAAAGCGCTCTTGTCGAGTTCCTCCGTGATAATAGGGACATCTTTGCCTGGCAACTTGCCAACTTGAAAGGTGTACCTAGGGAAATTGCCGAGCACAGCTTAAACATTGATCCAAAATGCAAACCAGTGAAACAACCTCTACGACGCTTCGGTGACGAGAAGAGACGCGCCATTGGCAAAGAGATAGCTAGGCTACTTAAGGCTAGATTTATCCGAGAAGTCCTTCACACCCAATGGGTGGCCAATCCTGTACTTGTCCCCAAAAAGGGAACCAAAGAATTAAGAATGTGCTTTGATTACACCGGAATGAACAACGCGTGTCCCAAAGATCCGTTTGCTTTGCCTCGCATTGACCAAGTCATTGACTCAACGGCTGGCTCGGAACTTTTGTGTTTTCTCGATGCATACTTAGGATACCACCAGATCAAGATGAGGAAGTCGGACCAATTGGCAACTTCGTTCACTACCCCATACAGCACGTTTTGCTATGTCATGATGACCTTTGGGCTGAAAAACGCAGGTGCTACGTACCAGCGGACAATGCAACATTGCCTGCACGACCAAATTGGTCGGAACGTCCACGCCTATATGGACGATATCGCGGTGATGTCTAAAAAGTCAAATGACTTAATCTTCGACTTAAAAGAAACCTTTGATAATCTCCGGAAATACAACATGATGCTTAACCCTAAGAAGTGCGTCTTCGGGGTTCCAGCCGGCAAATTGTTGGGTTTCATCATTTCCCAGCGCGGAATCGAGGTCAACCCGGAGAAATCAAGGCCATCTTAAACATAAACCGTCCGAAATGCCTAAAGGACATTCGACGACTAACAGGTTGTGTTGCAGTAGTTAGTCGGTTCGTCAGCCGACTTGGAGAGAAGGCTCTGCCGCTGTACAAGTTGCTGAAGAAGGCGGACAAATTTACGTGGATGGACGAAGCAGATGCAGCATTGAAGCAGCTCAAGGAGATTCTTTCCTCAGCGCCCATCCTTGCAGCGCCCGAGCCTGGAGAGCCCCTGTTAATCTACATGGCGGCAACCAACCGGGTAATCAGCATCGTCGTCATGGTAGAGCGGAAGGAACCAGGCTATGAGCACAGAGTTCAACGACCATCTTAATATGTGAGCGAGGTCTTGACTGAGTCCAAGCACCGCTACCCGCACTACCAGAAGATAGCTTATGGAGTATTCCTTGCTTCTCAAAAGCTGAGGCATTACTTTCAGGAGTACCCAATCACAGTGGTGATCAAGACTCCACTGTACAACATTATCAACAACAGCGATGCTACGAGAAGGGTCGCGAAGTGGGGCATTGAACTTGCCTCCTTCGAGATCAGCTACAAGAGACACGACGCTATCAAATCACAAGCCTTGGCGGATTTTGTTGCAGATTGGACGGATATGCCAGATGCAACTCCGTTGCCGGAACAAGAGTACTGGGTGATGCACTTTGACGGATCAAAGTTGCTCAACGGCTCGGGGGCTGGTGTATTGCTACAGTCACCAACAGGAGACAAGTTACACTATGTTCTACAGATCCACTTCGAGGCTACAAACAATATGGCGGAGTATGAAGCACTCATTCACGGACTACGTGTAGCCAAAGATATTGGCATCAAGCGCATAGTTTGTTGTGGAGATTCCGACTTGGTTGCTCAGCAGGTGGCTGGCACCTAGAATGCGCAGAACCCTATGATGGCGGCATATCGAGACGAAGTGGATGAGATAGCCAAGAGCTTCTTGGGCTACGAAGTCAAGTATGTACCTAGGGAGCAAAACGAGGCAGCTGATCTGCCATCTAAGCTTGGATCAGGGCGCAAACGAATTCCGCCAGGAGTTTTCCTAGAGCATCTGCGCACGCCATCCGTGAAGGGAGCCGACATCGACAACCCGGATAGAGCTGACTCTTTCGTCAACATGGTGACAAAGGTTCCTCCGGCTTGGACAAAATCGTTCATAGAATATCTCGAACGCGGAACTTTGCCCGATGACGAGGTCGAAAGACGGAAAATAGTACGACGAGCAAAGGGTTATACCATCATCAATGGACAACTCTACAAAAGGAGCACTACTGGTGAATACCTAAAGTGTGTTTCCCAGTTAGAAGGTATGGAAATCCTACGCGAAATCCATCTCGGAGATTGCGGGCATCGCGCCGCTCCTCGATCGTTGGTCACGAAAGCCTTCTGGCAAGGATTCTACTGGCTGGCCGCGAAGGAGGACGCCGATAAACTGGTTGAGACGTGCATGGGATGCCAGTATTATGCCCGACAACCACATGTTCCTGCTAAAGAATTGCGAACAATACCAATAACTTGTCCGTTTGCAGTCTGGGGGCTAGACATGGTGGGACCATTACAGACGGCACCATGTGGGTTTATGCATCTGCTAGTAGCAGTTGATAAATTCACTAAATGGATAGAAGCTAAACCCATTAGAAAGCTTGATGGGGCATGTGCCCTCAGGTTTGTCCGGGATCTAGTGGTGAGATTTGGTCTCCCACATAGCATTATCACCGACAACGGCAGAAACTTGTCACTTGGAGAAGTGGAGGCTTATTGTTGGGAGAAGGGCATCCGACTTGATATTGCATCTGTGGCGCATCCACAATCCAATGGTCAGGTTGAGAGAGCCAATGGATTAATTCTGCAGGGAATCAAGCCACGTCTTGAGGCACCGCTACATAGAGCAGCTGGAGCCTGGGCGGAAGAATTGCCATCTGTGTTGTGGAGTTTACGAACTACACCCAACAGGTCTACCGGCAACACCCCTTACTTCATGGTATATGGAGCAGAAGACATCCTGCCTTTCGACATACTTCACGATGCACCAAGAGTTGCCGCCTACGACGAAGATGACGCTGAAGAATCCAGACGCCTAGATGTGGACCTTCTCGAGGAGGAGCGCGTTTTGGCATGCCAAAGATCCGCCATCTACCAGCAGAAGCTACGCAGCTACCATAGTCACCGCGTTCGGCATCGCTCGTTTAAAGAGGGGGATTTAGTGCTCCGACTTAAGCAGAAGAAGTCACACAAATTATCTCCGCCATGGGAAGGACCGTTCATCATAATCAAGGCGCTACTCAATGGGTCTTACTACCTCGTTGACAATCGTGAACTGAAGGATAGACCCAACGAGGATCATAAGCATAAGCGACATGACCCGGATGATGACTACCCGGAGCTTGATCGGCCATGGAACATAGCACAGCTATGTCCTTTTTACACTTAGTATTGTTTATCTAGTTGTGTACCTCTTATATGATCAATGAAATTAAAGCTCTTTGGTTCACTCATATTTCTAAGTCTTTTACCTCCTTTAGTGTTCATTTTTGGATCATGTAAAACCTTTATGCACAAGTTTTGCGATTGCACTTGTGAAAATTCCGCCTACGGGCGTTAGCTTAAGTTTTCTGGTTTACACGTTCTTTGTCGTTTTTATGTGGATTCTGGAGTAGTGACTTTCGGCACTTGTTGTCGGCGATTTTGTGCTTAGGTTTTTTACGGTGCCATTGGGCATCATCACCTGAGCGCATGGTTCCGACAACGAGTCTTCCGACTCAAGAAAAGTTAAGCATAAGAACCATAGTAATGGATAAGCCAGCACTTTCTTAAAAATATATATACATGCTGGAAGCTGGTTCTTAAGTAGCAGGACATACAACATTGTTTTCCGCCTTAAGATTAAATACATAGTTTTTTCTGCATACGCAACAAAGATGAAACAAATATTACAAGATTGTTTTTCATTGCTTTGGCGCAGGCAACTTGGAAGCAGCGTCATCAGCAGCAGCAGGAGAACCGCCCTCGAAGTCGGCGGTGTGAAGAGACTCGGAGGAGCTTTGGTTGCCGCCATCAATGGTGTTCATTGGCACGAAGACTTTGACATCGACTAACTCGGCAACTCTAGTGTCATAGCCCGCGAGTGACGACAAGATGGATTCGTGATTAATCTCTTTGCCATCGTCATCTACGTCGGGAATACCAGAGGTCACCATGTCGATGTCGGCATCTTCGTAGTGTTCCTTCATCATTGACAATGCCATCCTTGCGCCAGCCCGTGCACATGAAGCTTTCCAGCTTGTGATACGCTCGGGGGCTCGGCGTAAGATCTCCGAGTACTTCACCATAGAGTCTGATGCCTTGATGTTAATCTGGAGGGTCTTGGCGATCTCTTTGGCTTGCGTGATGGCGGTGTTGATGAATTTGCCGGCAAGAACCATGCATTTTTTGGCTGGAGGAGGCGACCGGGTTAAGCCCATAGGAGCTGCAAATTCCTACAAGGAACACATGAGTTCAAAAATTCAGAGTATCTAGACTACAGAAATCCAAGACAGAGAATCACTTACTGAAGATGCTGGCCTCAGCCTGCCAGAGGGTGTCCACCAAGGAGTCACGTTCTTGTTGGAGGAGTTTATACGCCTCATGATGGCGTTGATTCTGCTCGTCGGCAGCTTTTTTCTGATCTCTCAAGATCGAGATCTCCTCCTTCAAGCGGTTGATCTCCTCGGAGGCGGAGTCCTGAGGGAATTTCATGGATTCCTCGTGCATCTTCAGCATGTCCTTCCTCTCCTGCTTAAGGATCTTGTTCTCGCTATCCAGCTCTTGAATATGCTTGAATTGCTCAACAATGTCCTTGGCTTTGGCAATGGTTTTTGCAAGTCGGAGAAAGCAAGGTACACAGTGAGTACTCGGAGAATGTGGGCACAAAACCAAGTCGGAATGCGAAAAAGAAAACAGATGCTTGCTCTTGGTGATCTGTTCCTTCAAGAAGGCAGTTTTACCCTTTTCAGCTTCCAAGTCTGCATGCATCTTCTGATACTTGTCGTTGGTCATGCCCCTCCGAGCTTTCTCGTTTTGTGGAAAAAAAGAACAAATTAAAACGTTGTTTGGTCTACTTGGAGCATCTAGCCAGAAATTTTCCACCTAGACGCTCGGGGGCTACAACGAGAGTTTTTAACTTGGCAATATGCTTAGCTTTTCTGTAAGCATCTAGTCGAAACTAATTCAGTTTTCGATGAGAAGCTTGGGGGCTACAGTATAAAGTTTTTAACTCGGATATATGCTTAGCTTTTCTTTAAGCATCTAGTCGGAACTAATTCAGTTACAACTAGAAGCTTGGGGCTACATTATTGAAATTTATAAACACTGCGTATGCTACTCTTAAAGCATCTAGTCGGAATAATTCATTCCACCTATATGCTTGGGGGCTACAGTGAGAAGTTTTCTACCTTAGTCACTCTTAGAGCATCTAGACGCAAAGACTTATGGTTTTCTGTCTACATCCTCGGGGCCTACAGTGGGATACTCATATGAAATTCAAAAGGCAAATAAAACTTACAAGTGCAATGATCTTGAGGTTGGTGGCACTCTCGGCCAGCAGCTTGCCAAAGGATGAGCTATTTCCTTGCAAGATCTCTGCTTGTCGGAGGAGCTCCTCTAGACCACATGTTAGAGATGTTGGCGCTGCACCAGGGACCAGAGCAGTACTACCCGGTGTAAGTACCAGATATACTCTCTTTGGATAAGCTATGGTTTTCTTTGGTGCAGGGGCGCCGCCTACGGCAGAAGTACCATCTTCCACCACCGCCTTACCACTACCGATGGCATCCTTAGCCGGAGCTTCAGCCATTGGGTGTACAGTACTCTCCTGCATCGCCTGCTCGCTGACAACAGCGACCTCGGTAGAGGCACCTGAGTCCACTTCTATGGCGGAAGGGCCAGGTGCCTCCTTAGCTTATGAGCTTGTCGGGGCAGACAAAGTCTTGACGGAAGGAGTGACAGGGGCGATGGCGGGAGATGAGTCGCGATGCAGCATGTCCTTAATGGTTCTATAAGCCCCCAATATTTTGGAGGTCTTCTTCAAGTTGGTCGTGGCTTTCTTCCTGAAACGTGCAAAATGCATAAGTACAGGAGCAAGACAGATAAATAGACAATGTCTTAGAGAAAGAAGCTTACACAAGTGGGGATGCTTTGGCAAAGGGGGTCCCGGTAACTTTTCTCTTCTCCGCCTCCAGGACAGCGGTAGTCTTCTTGGAGGCTCCACCCTCCGTCTTCTTCTTCTTGCCTCCGTCGGCAGCGTCAGAGGTGGAGCTTTTCCGCTTTCACGCCAATGGAGCATCATCGTCGGACACGATGGTGACTTCCTTCATCTTTGGATCATATATTTGAGGAGCCATGCTATCCTCATCTATGTCGCTAAGCTTTAAGGTGAAGAATCACCGTGTTAGACGTGATGATATTTGCTAGACGGAAGAACTGGAGTATATGTCATACACGGAAAATAAACAACTACCTTTGGGCAGTTGCCGTCTACGAACATATAGTAGGTGATGGTGAAGCCACGTCTTTTGTCCTTCACCTTGACGATGTCCTTAAGGCGGAGCTTGACGGAGTCGCTCGAGAAGTTATCCATGGATATGCGGAGGCTATCCCTTCTGTCGCTAGTATACTCGTGCATTAGCTTCGCGCGGTGCTGCAGAGGTTGGATTCGCCTGATGAACCAGCACATGGCTAGGTCCAAGCCGGTCAAACCCGTCTCTACGAGCCACTCTATCCGCCTTATGGCGCGGGAAGCATCGAGGTCGGAGGTAAGGGAGGCCATGGATCTTCATGACGAGGCTTCAGCGGCGGATCCATCGACGAAGTCCGGGTACGTTACTTCTCGGCCGGCCAGAGGGATATCTGGGTTGTAGAAGTAAGTATGTCGCCAGTTCTTGCAGGACTCGTGGTTGACGATGTCGGGGAACCGCCGGCCAGGACGGATCTTGAAGCTTATGGTGCCACAATTTCTAAGTTCGTCCTTATTGGCTCCGGCTTCACGTTTGACGGTGAAGAAATACACGAAGAGGTCTAGCCTAGGCCTAAATCCCTAGATAACCCTCGCAGAGTGCCGCGTAATTGCTAAGCGCTAGGATGCTATTGGGAGAGAGGTTTTGGGGCTAGACTCTATAGTGATTCAAGACGAAAAGTAAAAAGTTAGAGATGGGCAGGGAGACGTCGCGTACCAATTAGGATTTGGGGTACACCTTTTCTCCGGCTTGGGGAGAAGGTGTCACCTCGCCGGTCGGCGCCGCCCACCAGGCGAGGTAGCCTTCAGCGATCAGTTCCTTGATGTCGCGGTCTATGATGTCTGAACCACGCCAATCGCCTTTGTGCGAGTCCAGCTCCTCCTCCAGCGGCTCCAGTGTCGCTGGATTATGGTCGCCGCCGGTGGACTGAACCACCGCCGAGACGGGGATGACCAGGCCCTCTGGGGGCACGACGATGGAGCTCGCCGGCTTCGCTGCGACTTCGCCCGACGCTACCATGGAGGGGGTAGAGCTGCTACTGGCCATTGTGTGGGATTGGAAGTGATTGGCGAGGATTGGAGCTAGGTGTAACACCCTCGGAATCGGCCCTATGCAAGTCTTAGCGATTCCCGCCAAACCCGCATAGAAACGATTCAAGGTGCCCACCAGGCACTTTTGTGCGGGTGGAAAACGAAGTAATATCATTACACAATTGTCCTCGATGGGACCCACAAAACATATATACAACAGCGACTCAAAGATTCAAGAATACAGATACACAATACAAAGATCCAAATCACCTTTAAAACGATACAACGTCCGAGTACGGACAAGATGCAAATTGAGCTAAGAGCCCTGAAGAATAACCAATGGCGTCCATAACCCTGCCCAGGCCAAGCCGGAAGGGTAACCCTGCTAACGGTGTCGATCTCAAAACCTGCTTAACAAAAGGTGTGCCGACAAAGGGCGAAGGAAAAAGAGAGCGGTCAGTACTGAGGCCAGTACATGGCGAGACTAGAATTCAGCGGTCCTCGCCTACATAGGTATGGTGGACTGAAGCGGCAGCGCAGCATGCACTAAACAACCTATAGAGACTCAATACAACTGGCGGCTATCAGATAGGGATAAGAAATACCTATTCGGATCCAACCTGAAACTATCACCAAGCATACCCATCCTGGAATTTCCCCCTCGAGACCCAAACGAGGAAGTCAACCGAGAAACTCACACAGTTGGCAGTTTTATTCATTCAGTTATAGTTGCAGCAATTACTAGTCAGATATAGATAGTGTGAGTCATCCTGATATAATAAGCAGTGGGCAGCTTTAGTTAACCATTCCGTTGTAGTTGTGGTACTTACTAGTCAGATACATATAGCATGAGGCATCCCAAAACCCAGCAGTTGTTGGTACTTTTATTTAGCCATTCCGTTATAGTTGCAATACTTACTAGTCAGATATCATGGTAACAGGTGACAACCCAAACCAGCAATTGTTGGCACTTTTATTTAGCCATTACATTATAGTGAAGTTGATTACTAGTCATTATAAAGTCAAATTTATAGCACTACTTTAGTTATAGTTGTCTATGATCGAGATACTGTGCTCCAAGTCATCCATAACCGCGGACACGGCTTTTAGAAAGTTTTACCCTGCAGGGGGGCACAAATAGCAACACACGCACGATCAACCTCGGGAAAAACCAAATAAAAACCCAACAAGGCATCACGACAGAACATTCGCAAGATTCATATTTGATTTTAGGGGGCCACCCCACTAAGCTACCCGCGACGAAGTTGGTCGGCTCCGAGATGGACCCAGAGGTTTGTGATAATGGCTGTAAACGACTGGGAACCCGAAAGTGTGACTGGGCTTATCGATACCGCAAAAACATTCCATGTTGGTTCCAAAACAGTACAGGCACTCCACGCGCAATCGTAATAAAGCAGTAAAGCATGGCATAAGTACAGGATAGTAATAAAGCCCCAAACTACTTGTGGCCCCAAGGAATTAAATATGACTCAAGCTAGGGTTAGGGGGATTCATGGTCCCATACATGCGGATAGTGCGAATATTCAAAGAACAGGTATCAAGTACTCGGGGTCCTACGGGACACAAGTGGACGGTTAAAAACCAAATCACATCTATTGCCCACCTGTGCCTCTGCATTATTTACCTACTTCAATTTTACTTATTAAACAGTAATTAAAGCCATGATCATCTCCAACATTAAACATGCGGCAATCTTCCAACAACTGTGGTATTTGATGAGACGCAACTGCACTTGAGCAAGCGACTACGACACGCAAGTCCAACTATCTACCAAACAATAGGTAATAGGATGTGTCCAAGGCAATATAAGGCTGCAAGGGATATCACGGATACGAAAACTAGAGCATCGCAACACAGATAGCAATAGATCAACAGGAGGAAATAAAGACTATAAAAGTAAAATAGGTAGAAAAGGGGAGAATGCTCGCCTGGAAAACATTGTCGAAGATTCATCCAAAGATCGGGTCGACACTCGCATCAACTCATTGGTCTAATCCGTGAAGAAGCAAAGCACTAGAAGAAACACCGGATGCACTATTTAATACTCTGGCAAAAGATCGAGCATGATGCATGTATGATGTATGACATGGCAAGGATGCGATGCAATTAGGCCATATTAAGCGGAACCGGGGTCCCGACAATTAATTATTAAGTTCATGTTGTTTAGATACCCCGTAATTTAAACGTTGTCTTAACATGGCAAAACATAGCATCGGTTCGCTACACAAATTTAAATGGAGCCATTATTAGACTAGATTTGCCCGCATATAGACTCCATATTTAATTTAGGTGAAGAGTCGAAACACCCCCCAAACACCCACAATATGTATGCAAGCATGAAAAATTAATTATGCAACAAGATAGATGTTATGTTATAAAAATAGAGGTCTTGGATAGAGGTCACACATCTTGACTCCGAAGGTCTTGGGGGTCCGAGGGTTCGACAGGGTTTGGGTTTGGGCTTCGGATAGCGGCCTTTGGTCTCCGTGAAGAAGATCTTGGCACGCCAGGGTTCGGTCTTCGAATCCGTGAGGAAGGTCTTGGGATTCCGAAGTCGCCAGATCCGGGTAGGAGAACTTGGTGTGCCCGTGATGGAGAGCTTCGAATTCGGCGGCATCTTCTTCTGGTTCCTCGTGTTTTTGGCTTCGCACGTCCAGGATCGAAGTTCTTGGCGTCAAGAGTGTAGCACTCCACACCACCTCAACACCACCACACCATCTGATATTCCACAACATCCTCAAGGGCCGAGCAATGTTCAGATAACAAGATTACACAGAGCTACAGCGCAAACAAAGGTGTCTGTGTAGCAGCGCACTTCAGAGGGACAAACGGAGCAGTGGCATGGTAGACACGCCAGGACCTGAGGTCGAAGTCACTGCATGGAGCCAACACGGACACACCTGTCCAGAAACGGGCGGCGGCCTTAACGTGCTTGCGGAGAAACGGGAAGACAGCGGACGGCGCGGTCGTAAAGGGCGGCGAGGCACCGACGCGACAAGCAGCGAGATGCAGGGCGACGGGGGACCTAGCGACGCGCGCGGAGAGGACGGTGGCGTCCCTGGCAGCGGGGCGCTGCAGGGCCGAGAGGAGAGGCGACGGGGAGGGTCGGGCCTGGCGCGGAGGCGGTCGGGCCTGCAGCGGCTCGGAAGATGGACGAACCGCGGGGCTCGGCAGGCCAGAAACGGAGGGGGCGCGCTTGCAGAGCTTGCCGACAAGGCGGTTGGGGAAGGGCGGCGGCCTGGCTCGTGGCCGGAGGAGGGCGGAGACGGCAACCGAGGGCATGGGACGCTCGGGAGGCGGCCGGTGCAGGGAGATGAGGGCGGCCTATGGCCGGAAGAGCTTCGTGGGCGGCGGGGTCGCCGTTCTCATAGGGGTGTCGTTGGGTTCGAAGGAGCTTGAAGCCGCTGTTCGAGGGACCGGAGGAGAGGCCGTCGGTGGTGGGAAAACGAGCGAGCCGGCAGAGGGACGAGGAGGAGGTGAGGACGCATGCAGGAGTGCGGGAGCTCGCGGAGGGAAGGGAGCATCTGGCTCGGGGGCGAGGAGAGGAAGGCGCCGGAGGCGGCGGCGCTCGGGAAGGGAGAAGCTTGGGGGAGAGGAAGGGGATCGCGGGCACTGCGGGGTGGGTCTCGCGGCCAGGTGGGCCAGGGGTCGCGGGCTTTGACCAGGTGGAGGGAGCGTGCGTGCGGGATCAGGGGCGCGCTAGCGTGCTATGCGCCAGAGTGGTGGCGGCGGCGGGTGGGTGGATCGGTGTGTGGTTTGAGGCTAGGGTTAGGGTTAGGTCTAGTCTAGGTTTAGGGTTTAGTTGGTCCGGGTGGTAGGTGGTCTGGTCTGATTGGGCCTCTGGCCTGACTGGCTAGACTGCCTCCCCGGATCAAAAAAGAGTTTTATTATTATTTTTATTTAGTTTTAAATATCCTTTTGTAAAATAGTTTAGGCAAATAAAAGATCTAGCCAGACCGAGGGTTTTATATTTGAAATGGAGAGGGGGCTATTTGTAAAAGAACATAGGGCTTTGCGAAAATAGTTTTAGACAAATAGATGCATGATGATGTCATGATGATGCACATAATAAAAATAATAGCGATTTTCTAGTAGTGGATTTACCCGGGGTGCTACACTAGGGTTTTTCGCGAAAATTGTGCGGAGAGCTCGAGGGGACGCTCGCTGGAGGAAGAAGATGATGCGAGGAGAGAATGAGGTGAAAAGTTAAAATTCTACCCCAGTTACTATTTATGATCTCCAGCATCAAGATTCGTGCAGCTTGATCGAACGGTTTCCGCGTAGATGACGTGTGTGTGCGAACGTGCGTGGAAATTTCGCCACGTCCCAACCGTCACCGCCAACGGTTCGTATCGCTCGCGCGGAAAAATCGGACATGATTGCGTTCTCTGCATATGTGAGTTACGAGGCATCGCTGACCTACGCCTACGTCGCCCTAGCTGACATAGGCAGATGAAGCATCACATCGGAAGATTCCGGCATGGACGGATCCAGTCCGGCTACGGAAGAGTACGATGGAAGATCCAGCATTTCTTCGACTTACATGTTGAAGACGAAGCAAAACCTTGCAGGGTTCTTTGGGAGGACTACAAGAAATTTCTTGACGATTTGCCGGCATCCATCTAGACAGAGCATTCAACTAGAAGAGGCAAGACGGAGCAAGATCTCGGAGTTCTCCGGGGGCTACTGTTGGGGATATGCTATATGGATATCCTCATAGCATGTCTCCTATCCGGATAACCCGGGTGGCCCACAGTTGGTAGCATGGCTCATGGCCTGATGGGCGGCCTAATTAGATGGATCTAGAAGGGAGGCCCATGCCGGATAAAGGAAGGCTACGGTTGGAGTCACTGACGTACCAGGAGCCTTGGAGTGCAAGATACACAAGACTAGTAATAGACGGTGTAGGACTCTATAACCTGTCTGGCTAGGACTTTTCCCTATAACCCTAGGACCTGGCGACTATATAAGTCGGGACTATGGGAGCCTTTAGGGCACGATCCCAGATAATCAAATAGCGATTAGCATACACCTCGCATAGCGAACCTATCTCTGTAACTCGGCGTATTGCCCTTATAGTGATTTATAGCAGGAGTAGGATTCCGCCACCGTCGTGGGATATGAACCTGGGTAAGCTGTGTTACCTCGTACCCGTCAACCGTCCGCCTTCCCCCACGTCTCTATACACGCACTGTGAGGACCCCTCCATGGCGTACTCGTCGGCAATACGACGATAGCTATGGCGCTATAGCCCGCACATGCACGACCGGGATAGGCGAGGAAGAAGTGCCGTCACCTCCACTATGGCGAAGAAGGAACGACGGGTCCCTCGATGTTGGTGGAGTCGAGGCATCCGAATATTCGCTCGAGCTCTATGCCCGCTGATGGGTCTGCCCCTCGCTCGCCTCGGGGGCTTCCTCAGTAGGCGACTGCGCCGGCGGAAGCTCGAACTCGGAGTCCACAACTTCGTTGTCCGGCGCATTCGGAAACCTTTCGGGTAGTGGAGGCACCATGCCAGCCACCTTGAGGTCCTACACATTGAAGACATCAATGGTCAGTACAAGTAATCATAAGGAAAATCACTCGAAAAAAGGCGCTACGCGCACGTCACAAATCTACACCTGCGGAACTGGTCGAGAGGCACTGAAAGGGGGCATCCGCAACTTCCCCGGAAGGCCCTCGTCGGATTTGTACTTCAGCAGTGGCCGAAGAACTCTGTCGAGGTCCCCCTTGGAGAGCTCCTCAGCCAAAACCCTCGTTGGATCATGGCGGCCAGAATAAAGGAACATCAGATGCGCCCTAGCCTGGAGTTCCTGCACCCGATGTTTGAGGAAGGTGCAGATGATGTCCACACCATTCACCTCCTTCTCCGCAACCACCTGGAGAGCCTCCACCCGACGGTAGAGCTCCTCTACCTCCTCCACCTTGCCCTCCAGGATATGATTGATCTCTTCTTCAAGATCTCCTGGGTGGGATCGAAAGGGGCAAGGCCGAATTTTTGCCCGTCCACTATGGAGTCGCGGATATAAAACCACTTTATCCGTCAGTATTGGACGGACTCAGACATAGATAAAGAGAAGAAAAGAACAGTAATGATGCAGCCGCCGATCGGATAAACTCTGTCGGAGCCGGACTGCCTCTTCACGGAATAGAGCTTCCGAAACAGGCCAAAGTGCAGCTCGATACCAAGCCAGTACTCGCAAAAAGCAATGAAGCAGGCGATGTGGAGAAGAGAATTTGGTGAGAGATGATGGAGCTGGATGATATAGAAGAACAACAGTCCACGAAGGAAATCGTGGACTGGGAACGAGAGGCCGCAAACAACGAAAGCGACAAACATCACCCTAAACCCTGTGGGTGGACGGAGAGTTACCTCATCACCGGGGATCTTGACGGCCCCCTTATCCCGCAGGATCAAACCCGCATCACGCAGCTTGCTCAGGTCGCCCTCGCGCGTCTCCGAGCGTCGCCACCCACCTCCGGTGACACGAGCGGCGACGGTGCCCTTATTGCCGCTGGCAGCAGCACTAGTGCCCGCGCTGGTGGAGGCCTTCTTCGACTTCCCCATCGTGGCGCATCGACGGCGATGATGTGCGTGCAAGAACGAGGAAGGGAACGATCGGAGAACGTCCAGCGCACAAAGGGAAAAACTCAAAAAAATGGAGGCAGTGGAAAGCAAATGGCTAGGTTGAAAACAAACTACAATTTTCTCCACAGTTATAAGGACGAAGACGATGAACAGGGACCGTTCATCTGGAAACCCTAACGCCAGGATCAGACCAACCGTCCACGTGTCAACACAACATCAAACCGTCGCTCGCATGCTGTCCACAATGCACGGAAACCGAGGAGACGCCATAGTTCTCGCCACGTCGCGCATGACCAGTCAACTCCAAGTCAGAAAGTGGGACCCACGTTCGTCCGGTCATGTCACCTCTGGCGCCACAGAGGGTTGAGGTCACCGATCGTCAGCAGTGACGTCATGAAACCACACTAGCAACGGTTAGAAATCTTCGGCTGACAGCTAAAAGTACTCACTCGAATCTACGATTCGAGCAACTACTCGGGGGCTACTCCTATCAGGAGCGCTGGTCGCGCACCTGAGGCATGATTAAGGTACTACACCAATGATCTATTCTTCGCGTCCTACGTCGAGTCTATGACTCCACTACGGACTCGGGGGCTACTCCCATAGGGAGGATTGATTCAAGCATCCGAAAAAATTGTGTCATATGGACCTGGAGCTAACAACGGCTGAATTAAAGTCTCTGCTCGAGTCTACGACTCGAACAGACACTCGATGGCTACTCCCATAGGGAGCGCTGGTCGCACACCCTATGAATTCTTTGATTGCGATCCTTCGGATCAAAACTTTTTGGCAACTTTGCCCCAACCAACGCTAAGTGAGTAACATCCTCCTTGGCCACCTGAAACACCTCCTCGGTGATAAACTTTCGGATGTTGTGTCTGCGACGGAAAGATAAGACCTACAGATACCATCTGATGGCCTAGTATCGCACCTGGCTGCACTCTACTAGTAAAAATCCGTGCCAACAGGCGTGATGAAAATCCCGAGAGACGCATTAGGTACATCATTCGAAAACTACTGGGATTCGACTCCTGTAAGACCTCAATGGCCTGAGTCGAATTACGCCAGCATCTGTTCCAGGTTCGAGTCTAGGGACTCGAGTCTAAAGAAGATCGTGTTGTTTTGTCCTAAGATAGTTAACTGACCCTGGTCCGTCAGGATAGTCAGGCACACGCATCAACAATCCCTACATGCTAAAATCATTCTTTTCCCTGATGAACAGAAATAGCTACACCCAAAATATTGAAGAGTCCTCAGCCGAATCTGTGATTCGACTGAACACTCCGGGGCTACTGACATGGTTATACCCTACGGGTACAAGACAGTAGTATACCTGGTCCATCCCAAAGGAGGCCCATGAGAACATACGCGGCCTATGGAGATTTTCAGGTGGCCCAAGCCCATGGCACCTTCGGATCCTTGGAGAGCAAGACTAGAACAGATAGAATATTTAAAGGGGGCAAACCCTAAACTTGTAACCGACTCGATCTGTGCCCGAGACCTGCCTAACTCTATATAAAGGCTAGGAGGGTGTGAGACCCTGGTGCATGGCTCAATAGGATTGATAGGAAACCCATACCAATAAGTTGCAACTCATTTTCCGAAAGCTCATTCGAAAAGAACTCTAAGGTTAAGCGTGCTTGGCCTAGAGCAATTCTAGGATGGGTGACCGACCGGGAAGTGGGTACCGGGTGCGCATGAGTGAGGACAAAGTGCGCAGAAAAGACTAGTGTTGGTCTGTGGGGTTAGTCTAGAGATCCTATTGAGCTGCCAGAAGTGACAGCCATCGGTCCGGAGTGACCAGGGGTGTTACAAGTGGTATCAGAGCTGACCCTCACAGTTACATGGGTGTGTGCGGGTCAGTGGCCGACATGTGGCGCAATGCGTGTGCGGCCCGGAGTGGACACGACATGGCACATGTGTCGGCACTAGACGCACAGACATGTGCTAAGAGGGGACGTTCCTGGCTTGTGGTTGATCGACGAGGAAGTCGATCTTCTAAGGGTGGGTGTATGTGAGACCCTGGTGCATGGCTCAATAGGATTGATAGGAAACCCATACCAACAAGTTGCAACTTCTTTTCCGAAAGCTCATTCGAAAAGAACTCTAAGATGGGTGACCGACCGGGAAGTGGGTACCGGGTGCGCATGAGTGAGGACAAAGTGCGCAGAAAGACTAGTGTTGGTCTGTGGGGTTAGTCTAGAGATCCTATTGAGTTGCCAGAAGTGACAGTCGTCGGTCCGGAGTGACCGGGGGTGTTACAGAGGGCACAGCGAGGAGTCTAATCCTTTTTCCACCACATACACACCTCCACGCCAGATTGCATCTGCACACCCCTATAACTTTCGGTTATGCCGTAATCAATAGCAGGCAAGCAGGAGTAGGGTTTTCCCTCCGGGGGCCTGAACCTGGGTAAATCTCGTGTCCCCTGGTTGCTTGTCTGTTAACTGTTCCGCAATCTCCAGCACCCCCATCTTCTCCAAAACCCAAGCTCATAACAATGGGCATTGACGAGTCGAAACCTCGTCAGTTACGGGTTTAGCCTCAATCCATTTTGTAAATTTATCCACCATCACTAGTAGGTGAGTAAATCCACATTTTTCCGTGTGAAACGGCCCTATCATATCAAGTCCCCAGACCGCAAATGTCCATGTAATAGGGATTATTCGCAGCTAATCAGCCAGAACATGTGCCTGACGGGCGTACTTTTGGAAGCCTTTGCACGCTTTGACCAGTTTATCGGCATCCGCCTTAGCTGTAAGACAAAAGAATCCATGTCTAAAAGCTTTTGCCACTAAATATTTGGCTGTAGCATGGTGACCACTGTCGCCTTCATGGATTTCTTGCAAGATTTCCATTCCTTCCAGAGAAATACATCGCTGAAAAACCCCAGGAACACTCCGCTTATAGAGCTCACCATTTATTATTGTATAGGCTTTTGCTCGTCTAACGATCTTTCGGCTCAGAACTTCGTCTTTGGGTAATTTTCCGTCTATCAGGAAATCTAGATAGGGTTTTGTCTAGCTGGGAATTACAGCCAGAACTGCTATTAAAGGTGAGTCGGATTTCGTCGGATAGTCCTCATCAACTCCAGTGATGGAGGGGACTTTTAAATGCTCTAAAAAGAGCAATTCAGGACTTGTTTCCGTGTAGATCCTATCCTTGATAAAGCATCTACTTCATTATTTTTCATCAAAATGAAGGGTCCAAAATTCCGAGTCTGGAGGACTTGTATTTTCTGCCATCTCTGTCCAATTAATGGAAAAATCAGCAAGTATTTTGGACATGATTGTTGTACGTGGATTGTACTCAATGTCGAAAGCTGCAAGCTCTATTCCCCACTTTGCAACACGTCCTGTCGCTTCACGATTGTTGATTATATCTCGCACGGGAGCAGTACTCACCACCGTGATTTTGTGCTCTTTAAAGTAGTGCCATAGCTTTCTGGAAGCAAAGAACCCTCCATAGGCTAGCTTTTTATGGTGTGGATACCGTTGTTTTGATTATGTCAAGACTTCGCTCAGGTAGTATGTTAGATGATGCACCTTATGCTCAAGACTTTGTTAGTCGCTGCAATGTAAAGTAACATAGGCTCCTCAGGCTCTGGTGCTGCGAGAACTGGTGGATTTGAAAGTAGGTCTTTTAAACTTTGTAGGGCAGCATCGGCTTCCTGGGTCCAGACAAATTTGTCAGTTTTATTCAAGAGTTTGTATAAAGGTGCGGCTCTTTCTCCGAGCCGGCTGACGAACTGACTCGCTGATGCGATGCATCCAGTGAGACGTTGCACGTCCTTCAGGCGAGTCGGCCTGGTAATGTTGAGTATAGCCTTAATTTTGTCCCGATTCACCTCTATACCTCTTTTAGACATGATGAAACCTAACAATTTTCCGGCTGGAATTCTAAAGAAACGCTTCTTCAGATTTAGCATCATATGAAATTTTAATAGGCTAGCAAATGTTTCCTCCAAGTCAGAAATTAAAGTTCCCTTCTTTTTGGACATAACTGCTATGTCATCTACGTATACATGGATGTTGCATCCGATTTGATCATTAAGACAATGGTGCATAGTACGTTGATATGTTGCTCATGCGTTCTTTAAGCCAAAAGGCATAGTTTTGTAGCAGAAGGTTCCGAAAGGAGTGGAGAAAGATGTCTTGATTTCATACGACTTTTTCATCGGTATTTCGTGATATCCAGAATATGCCTCGAGAAAACAGAGTAATTCCGACCCTGCAGTTGAGTCGATAAGTTGATTGATTCTTAGCAAAGGGAACGGGTCTTTTGGACAGGCTTTGTTCAAAGCGATATAATCAACACACATCCTTAATTCAATAGTGTCCTTTTTAGGGACGAGTACAGGATTTGCCACCCAATCTATGTGGATGGCCTCTGTTATGAATCCGGATAATTCTAGTCGGTCTAATTCCTTGGCTATTGCTTTGCGCTTTTTATCACCAACCCGTCATAAGGACTGTTTGATGGGTTTAGCGTCAGGGTACACATTAAGAGAGTGCTCGGCAAGTTCCCTAGGTACTCCGGTCATGTCAGAAGGCTGCCATGCTGCAGTGACCCAGCATACCACTCCATGTTGTAGTATACTATAGTCGTTGTCATAACACCAATGAAACACCGTTCACTAGTATTACATCCCTCAGAGTGGTACAACAAAAACACAGCAGGTCCAAGACATGACTATAGGTTACAACTCGACTCTTTACAAAATATCCAGAGAACACTCTAGGTTAAAGAGAGAGAAAGAAACTTCTTACAAAGAAGAATCAGGAATAATCAACTCATAACTAATATACTAATAGACTAGTATCTGAACTATTGGGTCTTGCATTGCTACTATTGCAACACTCTACAGAAGTAGGTTCTATGGCTAGAGATTATATTCTTATCTAATCAGCAACTTCGTCTTCACTTGAGTTGATATAAATGTTGACTTTCTTGACTTTATTGAAGGGCTTTAGCTTTTGATGATGATTCCTGGAGCATAAGTTGATGTAGACGTCGTCTATATTGGCTTCAGAATCTAGCAAGGATTAAGAAGATACGTTGAGTACGAGAGTATTTAGCAAGTTTACTAGAAAGGAGTGTTTGATGCACTATATCTACAGCCATAGACCATAGGTCATAGGCAATGCAGGTTTTCGAAAACATTTCTTCAAAGGTTGCTTTTATTCTAAAAAGCTATGTCCGTCAGCCTTCACAGGATTACCAGAACTTTCATGGAGTTCCTTTCCTGCCGCGTTCGTAGCTCCTTCTCGGAACAGGGAGTAACAAGTTATAGTTCTTATACTCTGCAGAGGTGCGTTACTTTACCCATGAGAGATCTTAGCTTTGTTGCACATCCGAGTTGCAGGCTCATTCACACTTCCTTGGTGTGAGGCCCAGACTAAGATCCAAGCCAATCACTGCCTTCTCTGCGACCCCGCATGTCACCTTGGTGTATGTCAGCCCCACATATTGAATTACAACAATTGGCAGTACATACTATTCAGATGCCGGAACTATCGTGGGACGTTGAGGATTCCCACCCATATGCTGCATATCCTCTACGAATTACCAATCAATGCACACTTCAAGGAAAACAGCCACGACCCGCACATCCGTCTCCATGCGAGAGGGAAAAGATACAGTTGACTTCTCTGTCCCATTCCAAATCTCATGGTCAACGTGTAATATACGGCGCAAGAATCACTGGCGACATTGGTTGTTAAGTCCTAGGTAATATGTTCCTTTACCACCGGAACTTTCATAATAGGTTATTACCTCATGGTAAATAACCTATCATCATATTATTATGAAAATAGTGTTTTCTAACCTCTTTGAAATGCAGGTGATGACAACACTGGATTTGCAAAATACTTTACAGAAAATAATCAAAGGACATGAGCAAGTGTGAACTTGCCTTTTGTGATTGCAAGATTATGCACTCACGGTCTTTGAGACAATATAAGATCCAATATCTAAAAACAACATCATTGGTCCGGTAAGAACAAATGTTTAAAGAAGCAAGATGTTATTGTGCATAGTAATGTAATGCAATTTGATAAACTCGAATCCTCGGAAAAAGCGTTGATCTACGGTTTGGATATTGGAAATGGTTTCTTTGTAATGTGTTGCTCTTTTAGAAAAGTATCACACTTGTGCTTCTTATTAAGGCTTGTGAATGTGTGTGAAACAATATGTAATTATAATATCATACAATAATAAGATACACAAATGTGGAATGCTACTTCAAGATTGCTTATGCAAGAATTGTTTTATCCTCAAATTTTACTTTACAAGTAATGGCATTTATATGGATTTTAAGTGTCAACAATCTTAAATATACAAGTAAGGTATAAAGTAATGTGATTATGATTAATTGTCATCTGTCGACTATGATAAAAGTCCTTGAGTTTAGTTGTTAAGAGTTAGATATATTATTATAAGATTTGTTTGTTTGAAGTGGCAAAAAGGATAACCTTCAAAGAAAATGTTTCTTTTATAAGGTTTAAACAATCTTGATGGTTAATAGAATATGGTTGATGTCTCTTAGTGTTTACTTGGTTAGTTTGGTCTTGAAATACACTAGGTCTTAATTGAAACAGACCAAAGTAAACTATAGAACACATAATAAAGTCTTTATCATGATATTTAAAGTATTGTAGACTAGAGTTAGCTTTAAGGCCATAGATGGTCTTAAGATGTAATGCTTATGGTATTTGTACTTTGTTCTTCTCATAATGTTTCTTTAAAGCTAACTAAGAGTGGTACTACTTTTATTTGAATAGTGGTTTCTCAATATTATAATGGAATAGAATCATTTATCTTTTTATAAATGAGTGGTGATGGTTTGTAAACAAAGAAATAATATTAGTTAACTACTTATGAATCCACTATAGTGTTTTGTTATGTTTATAAATTTGTAATTGAATTAAGGGAAAAGGTTTTATTTAGTCACAAATTATCCTTGAAGATTTTATATTTGATAAGGATCTTTTTAGAAAATAATATACACTTATGGTTGAATGATAATTCAATAAGATTATATTTGAAATGTGTTGAACCATTTTGACTTCATAATATCAATATTTAAGATTAATACTATTTATTATATATCAATTGGTTAATTCTTAGAAATATTATCAAATTTTATTTACCCTTATATGAATTATCAATTAAGGAATTATATTTAAATTCAAGTTATTAGAGTATTAAACTTTTACTTCAAAAGTGGAATGTTATATTTTTAACATGTAGGTATTATTTTTGTGATCATTTCGTATATTATATGTATTTTATGAATTTTAAATAATAATATATGATTTTTATAAAAAATTTTATTTTATAAACACTTAATAAATAATAGATATTTAATTAAGTGAAATAATAATACATGATTATGGTATTAAGTTATAGTTCTTATTTTTCTAAGAATTTTGGTATATTATTTATATTTTTAGCATTTACCATTATTAAATTATGAATTATCAAAGTATTATTACTTATAAAATCTTTATTAAATAATATTTATTTAAATAGTTAAAATAATAATGTTGGATATTAGTTTTAATTTGTAGATTTTATTTTTCTGAAATTTTTCATATATAAAACACATTTTTTTGAATTATAAAACAAAAGATATGAAATTTATAAGATTATTCATTTTCTAAATAATGGTGTAAATAGAGAATTACTTCTCATACCCAGACTAAATCTACCCTAGTCATAGACAGGTGGGGTAAAGCCACGTTGGCATGCCACCTGGGCGTGGACTGGTCAACTGGGTGGACCAGGTTAACGTGACGCATCCATGACGTCATCATGACGTCACACGAACTGCTACTCTCAGATCGAAGTTCGATCGATCGATTGGGAGAGCACGGGCACGCGAGAAAGGTTTCGTTGGACGCGGGCGAGCACGCTGAGCTCAATAGTGGTGGCGCCGCTCAGTTTTGGTCACCGGAGCTACTCCGGCGACCAACAACTTTGGTGGCCGATGGCGGTGTACGACGAAATCCTTAACTAGGAACCAAACGAGAAAAAGAGAAGTACTATCATGCTCGGAGCATTACCAGGAAGCTCATGGAGTGGTTGGCGAGACTGGAGGTTGTCGGAATCAACGGGAACGACGTCGACTAGCGGCGGAACACCGGAGACGGCAAACTCGATTTAGGGCAAGCGGCTCTGATTCCTCTAGGGAGACAAACAAGTCAAGCATGGCGAACTCACAGGCGAGCTCAGATGGCAGAGGGGTGGTCTCTAGTGGAGACGACAAGCATCTCCGGCGAGCTAGGGTTTCGGCCCCAAGGTAAAATCGGGAGACAGAGCTTCAGGGGAGGAGAATGGGGATAAGGATGAGGCAGGGTGTCGTGGTGGCCTTCTTATCCATCCCAGGGCAACGGCATCGAGTATCTTGACGCAGAGACGGCGGTGGACGGCCTCGGCATCACCACCGAGCTGCTTCCAGCTGGAGAAGGAAGACGACAACAGAATCTTGCAGATAACCCCCAGATATGTTTAAAGACTCAACCCGCATTCCCTCTGCTAGCCCAATCGTTAGCCAGAGAGATTTACTTAGAGCTGGCCTTGCTGGGCCGCTACTGGGCTTCTGAGGGCTGCGTGTGAGTAGCAGATAGGAAGAGAGAGGAACTGGGGCCCGGCTAGAAACTATTCTCTTTTTCTTATTATTTATTCTTTTCTATTTTTGTTTTGTTTCTAATTTTATATATACACATTTGTTTGCAATTTTCTTTATAGAAATTATGTGCTAAATACTTGCAGCAATAATAAAGTGTATTTAGGATCATTTTGTGAATTTTTATTATATAGTGTCATATTTATTTATTTTCTTTATATAGATCCATTTAATATTTTGTAAGGGCCTTTGTTATGAATTTGATTTACATATACACCATGAATTTATTTAAGGGTATAATTCTACTCATTGATAATATTTAATTCTAATTAACTTATAGTTTTTAAAGGAACTTTTATATAGTGATCCTTCATTATTATATGGTACATAAAGTTTTAAGGAATTAATATGGTTAATATTATTCCCATGAATCTAGGAAATACCAAGGTATATATTTTATTATAACTATCATAAGAGTTAGGGTTTGAATTGTAAATGTTTACCATAAGTTCTTAAGAGATTTAATATACTTGTATTATTTTATATATGTAAATGAATATTATGGTTGAAGACATATTGCCCTCATGTTTATGATCATGAATGATATCACCTTTTAAAATAGTAAGGTTATACTCTAGAATTACTTATGAGATGGAATTGCTCAAGATGGTTCCTAAGCACATGTGATTATGATAGTTGGAAGGACAAAGATGTGCCTAAGTGATTTGCTATAGGAAAATATTCCTATAAGCCATTGTGGAAATAATATGATTGATCATACAAATGAAATAGACATTAGTTTGATTATAGATTTAAGGTTGAGTGTTTATCAAGAATTCCTATTTTCCATGCTTTATAATTATTGTCTCTTACTTGGAATTCCTTTCCTAGAAATATACTACTCCTTCACATCCATCATCATGTGTTAGCATGATGATATTTACTACATATACTTTTACTAATCACTTCTCCCTCTAAATCCATTTGTAAATCCAATGAGCTTGACACTAATGCTCTAAATACTTTCCTCATATGAATATATCCCACTTCTGGAATGCTTCTAATAACTCCAAATCCATTTGAATGATTACTCTCTTACTTCATAAATTACTTTGTAATCTCACTTATAAATCTCAAATGCTTGTCACTAAATCTTTTCATAATCTTCTCACATATATAATTGGTTATATTAAACTACTCTAATAATGATAACCTCTAATCCATTAAGTAGTTACTTCTAACTCCATTTATACACTTCCTTTATCATCCATCGCTAATATTACTCCAATAGATTTATATATATCAAATCCTACTTCCTTTAAGTGTTTAGTATTCTCTAAGAGGAAAATTACTACTTCAATAACTTAATGCTACTCTAGCTTCAGTTTAGCCATACTATCTTATCTTTACTTGCCTCAGTAACTCATACTAACTAGAAGGTATTATTCATTGATTATACCTACTTGATCCAATAGGATTACTCCTGGTAACAATCTTCAGACTTCATCCTTATAATCTTCTTTGTTACCATATAAATATATATTCCAGATAACTCTTCTATCCATTCAGGAGTGAGTTAACTCCATCAATTATCATATTGATTTGATTCTCTTCAAACACTCCCATCCTATAGATGATATCTAAAACTAGAATTACCACTTACCTCTTCTTACTTCTTTCTCCAAAGGACTTAAGTGAATGCTATGATAAGGACAAGAGTTAATAGACCAAGAATTGATAGGTTAAGAATTGGTGAATAAATAGTTGATTACTCAACATTGATGAACAACAAATATTAGAATGTGGTTCAGTAGAGATGATAAGGATTGATATGGAAAGAAAGATATGTGGTGAATGGTCTTGACTTGATTTCCTTCCTACTCCATATAACTAAAGAGTTAGGGTGAATTATTACCATGATGCTCATGATAGAAATAGATAAGATTAAGATAGGTTAAGATTTAGCTATTACATTCTTATTACTTGAATTTTATTCATAGCTTGGTATTCATGTGTTATTGTAATGAATACTATGATATGATCTCTATAGGATCTGATATTAATCATCTAAGCAATGTATTATGGTTTAATTTTTATTACATTTGATCTACCCTTAGATCAAATGATGTTTACCCTAAATAAGTTTTAAGAAAAGGTCATATTGAAACTTATTGCAGTCAACTTGATGATCTACTTCAATTCCGTCAAGTTAAGATAAGCTTCAATCACTTTGACAAGTTTTATTCAAAAGTGCGAAAATTATTCAGATTTTCTATGCATGAATGCAATGCACAAATTTGTGTTCAGCTTATTTCTAAGCTCTAATGCTGGGATGTTACACATGCGAAGATATCACTATTAGCTTTGAGGAACTCAACGACCACGCTTTCCTATGCATGGTCTAGGCCTACCTCTATGTTCGTCATCTTGGACGGATCGTCTTCCTTCATCGACGTCTTCTTTGTCTCTTTCGACGCCTTGAAATGCATGCTTGGCTTCAACACCTCGTTCTTTATAGCGGGCATCTCGGATGGATCGATGGTCTTCTTGATCTCCTAGTACTCCTGGGCATGTAGCACGGCTTCGGCAAAGGCATCAAATCCTTCGTCGCACTCTCACGCCTTCTTCGGATTTCCTCGGATGGTGATGACACCCTTTCGACCTAAAAGTTTTATCATGTTGTATATGTAACATGGACAAGCCATGAACGCCAAGTAAGCTGGACGCCCGAAGATGGCTTGGTAAGCACTTTTGAATGGTACCACCTCGAAGGAGAGTCTCGGTCCGATAATTATCTCGGGTTCCGTATGTCATGTCTAGTGTGATATCACCCAGATAATCCACCTGTATCCCTTGTACAATGCCATGAAAACTTACACTACTGTAACTCAACTGGCTCTCGTGGATCTTCATGCGGTGGACCGGTTCAATGTAGAGGATGTTAATGCTGCTGCCACTGTCCATGAGAGTTTTATAGAACTCATAGCCATCAATAAGAGGATTGACGACCAGAGGGTACTTTCCCCGACGATGTGTTTTCCTCGGGTGGTCTGAGAGGTCAAAGGTGATGGTTACATCCGACCAATCTAGGAATTAGGGGACAAATGGAACCATGGCATTGAGCTCACGGAGAACCGCCTTCTTGACCTTAGCTGGTTGAGTCCCAAGGAAGCAGACGTATGTGTCTTTCTTTGTAGGATAATCCTTCTTTCCATCCGACTTGAGCTATCCGGCGTCCGCTTCCATGTCGGAATCTTCCTTGGGCTCCTTGCCTTTCTTAGAATTTTTCTTTCCTTTTCGTCGCTTGGCCCTGTAGCCAGCAGATTCGTCTTTTTTGATGTCGTCATTGAAACGACACTCGACATTTGTGTTGGTAGATCCTCCATTACTATCCAGGTGGTGGACACAGGGATTGTTGGCAATGTCGTCCCAGGTATAGGTTCTTCCGGGTTGCTGATCTCCTTTGCCCTGGATTTAGGAAGTTCCGCGGCCTCTTCCCCAGCCACCTCCGTGCCCTCCTCGTCCTTCAGATCCGAATGTTGCGTTAACTGCTGCGTTGTCCGGAGCCGGTTTATCTTCTGAGGTGTTCCTGCACTTCTGAGTTTGTTGCTTCTGCTGTTTGGCCACGTTTGGGTTGGCCAGAATATTCAACAATCCTTCTGAATCGTCATCGGTGTCAGCATATTTGCTCGTTGTTTTGATCATTTCTCCCAAATCTGTGGCGTGGTCACGCTTCAGCCTATGATGCAAAAGTCTGACTGGGAGTCCTGCAATGAAATCTTCAATCGCAGTTTGCTCATTTACTCCCTCGCAGGAATTTTTCGTGTCGATCCAGGGTACAAGGTATTCCCGGCAAGTTTCTCCGGGTCTTTGAGTACAACGCTGTAAGTTTCCGACTGCGCAGGGCCTCCTGTATGTTCCCTCGAAGTTTGAAAAGAACGCACTTTGCATATCATACCAATTATGAATTGAATTCTCCGACAGTTCATTGAGCCATGATCGAGCCGTCTTCCTCAGCATAAGCGGGAGATATCGGACTACAACCAGGTGATACGTTGAAAACGTATCTATAATTTTTGATGTTCCATGCTTGTTTAGTATCTACTTTGCTTTGCTTTGTCTTCACTTTGAGGTATTTTTATATGTTTTCTGGGACTAACCTACTAACAAGATGCCACAGTGCCAGTTGCCTGTTTTCTGTTGTTTTTGGTTCCAGAAAAGTCAGAAAATCAATATTCTCGGAACTGGACGGAACAAAAGCCAAACTCAATATTTTACCGTGGGGAACATGGAGCCAGAAGACGAGACGGAGAAGGCACGCGAGGGGGACACACCCCCTGGCCGCATGGCCTAGCCTTGGCCCGCGCCTGGGGGGTGCAGCCGCCTTGGGCACCCCCTCGGCCTCCCTCTTCGCCTATAAGAAGCCCCCGATACCAAAACCCTAAGTACCCAATCAATCTTCCATGAAACAGTATGTACCCGACGCCACCAGCGTCCCTAGATCAGGGGGATCTGAAGTTCTTCCCGGCACCCTGCCGAAGGGGAGAGGTCATCCCGGAGGCCTTCTTCATCACCATGCCAGCCTCCGGTATGATGCGTGAGTAGTTCCACCTTGGACTACGGGTCCATGTAATAGCTAGATGATTGTTTATCCTCCTTTGTGCTACCATGTTTAGATCTTGTGAGCTCCGTTAATGATCAAGATCATCTATTTGTAATCATGCATGTTGTGATCGCGGGGATCCGATGGATATTGAGATTAGTATGTCAGATTGGTCAATGATTCTATCTTATTGATTCTATCATGTCTATGTTGTTTGAGATCTTGCATGCTCTCCGTTTCTAGTAGCTATCTTGGCCATGTAGATGCTAGTGACTCCAAGAGGGAGTATTTATGCTCGATACTAGGTTCATGCCTCTATTTAATATGGGGAAGTGACATAAAACTCTAAGATTGTAGATGTGTTGTTGCTACTAGGGCGAAAACAACGATCTCTTGTTCATGGAACAAGTGGATTGTTTACCTTACACACTTTGCTTAAAGCATTTATCCGGTGCTTGCAACTTAATACTGGAGGGGGTTTGGATGATAACCTGAAGGTGGATTACTAGTCATAGATGCAGTTGGATGGCGGTCTATGTATCTTATTTTATTGCCCAATCAAATCTCATAGGATCATGAATGTCTTGTATTTCATTGTTATGCCTTGCTCTGTCCTGTCAATTGCCCCGCTGTAATTTGTTTACCTAGCATGTTATGTTGTTTATCTTAAGGAGAACACCTCTAGTGAACTATGGACGCCGGTCCAATCTTTACCATTGATACATCTTCCATTGTTCCTGTTTACTTTCTGCAAACCACTATTACCTTCCACACCATACAGTTAATCCTTTGTTTTTAGCAAACCGGTGAGATTGACAACCTCATTTTTCGTTAGGGCAAAGTCTTGAGTTTGTGTTGTGCAGGTTTCCAAGTTGCTAGCAACACCTTTGAGTCGTTTCCTTCCTCCTACTGGTTCGATAACCTTGGTTTCTTTCTGAGGGAAAACTTGTTGCTGTGCTCATCATACCTTCCTCTTGGGGTCTCCCAGCGAGGCTCTAAAGTGATCTGAGCGCATCAAGCTGTTTTCTGGCGCCGTTGCCAGGGAGGCTAAGGACGGCTTCACCAGGGGAGTCCTTCACAACCTTTCTCTTTACTTTGTTTTTGTTTTGCTTATTTTATTTTGCTTTGTTTTGTTTGCCTCTTTTTATCAAAAACTCCAAAAAGATTAGTTTCGTTTGGTTTGCTTTCTCTTATCAAAAACTCAAAAAATTTAGTTCCTGCTCTAGTTGTTGCTGCTGTTGGTTTGCTCCACCTTTGCAAAAATGAACTCTGCTGAGAATACCAAGTTATGTGACTTCACTAGCACAAACAACAATGATTTCCTAAGTAAACCTATTGCTCCACCTGCTCCTGATGCTACCTTTTATGAAATTAAGCCTACTTTGTTGAATCTTGTGATGAAAGAGCAATTTTCTGGTGCTAGTTCTGATGATGTTGCTGCCCACCTCAATAACTTTGTTGAACTTTGTGAGATGCAAAAATATAGGGATGTAGATGGAGATATTATTAAGCTCAAGTTGTTTCCTTTCTCCTTGAGAGGAAAAGCTAAAGAATGGTAGCTATCCTTGCCTAGAAATAGTATTGATTCTTGGATGCTTTTATTGGAAAATACTATCCTCCTGCTAAGATTATATCTATGAGAAGTGAAATAATGAAATTTAAACAACTTGATAATGAACATGTTGCTCAAGCTTGGGAAAGAATGAAATATTTGGTTAAGAATTGTCCCACTCATGGAATTACTGCTTGGATGATTATCTAGACTTTTTATGCAGGTTTAAGCTTATCTTCAAGAAATCTATTGGATTCAGCTGCTGGAGGTACCTTTATGACCATTACTTTGGGTGCTGCAACAAAGCTCCTTGATAATATGATGGTTAACTATTCTGAATGGCACACTGAGAGAGCTCCACATGGTAAGAAGGTAAATTCTGTTGAAGAAACCTCATCTTTGAGTGATAAGATTGATGTTATCATGGCTATGCTTGTTAATGGAAAGCTCCTATTGATCCAAATAATGTTCCCTTAGCCTCTTTGGTTGCTCAAGAAGAGCAAGTTGATGTGAACTTCATTAGAAACAGCAATTTCAACAACAATGCCTATAGGAATAATTTTGGTAGTAACAATAATTATAGGCCTTATCCTCCTAATAATGTCAATACCTATGGAAACTCCTACAACAATACTAGAAGTGCTCCCTCTGGACTAGAAGTCATGCTTAAAGACTTTATTAGTAAACAAACCACTTTCAACAAAACTGTGGAGGAAAAGCTTTTGAATGTTGAGAAAAATATTTCCTCTTTGTCTGAAGGACGGTCCTCTTTGATTAATAAAATGGCGGCTAAACCTAAAACTTTGGAAAGTACCTTTGCTGCTACTCATGCTATACAAGTTACTATTGATGAAAATGTTAGACTGTTAGATCAACTACATGCTAAGTGGGAGAGAGAAGCTGAAATTGCTAGAAACAATAGTGTGTGCACTATCACCACCACCAATATGGATGCCACTAAACCACAAGAAGTCCCTAATCCTTCTACCACAATGCCTAAACCCAATGAGTCTACTACCAGTGATGCTAAGTTTGATTTTCATCTTGATGGTTGCAATATTTCTGAAGTGATTTTGTTCCTACAAAAGCTTGCTAGAATCCATGATGCTAGTGATATGAACGTGGCTTTCACCAAACACATTACTGATGCTCTTATTAAAATTAAGGAAGAAAAGTTGAAACACAAAGCCTCAATTCCTAGGAGAGTAGAAGATAGTTGGGAACCCATCATTAATATGCAAGTGAAACTTTGATCTCAAAGCTTCATGTGACCTTGGTTCTAGTGTCTCTATTATGCCTAGAAAGATTTATGAAATGCTTGATTTGCCACCTTTCGAAGATTTCTATTTGGATGTCCCACTTGATGATAATGCTAAAAAAGAAACTCATGGGGAGTGTTAATGATGTTCTTATTATGGTTAACAATGGCTATGTCCCTATTGATTTCTATGTATTGGATGTTGAATACAATGCTTCTTGTCCTATTACTTTGGGAAGACCTTTTCTTAGAACTGTTGGTGCCGTCATTGATATGAAAGAAGGCACCATTAAATATCAATTACCTTTCAATAAAGGTATTGAACACTTCCCTATGAGGAGAGATAAGTTTCTTTTTGCTCCTCCTTTGAAAGCAAGGTTTGATGTTAATGCTTCCTCATTTGAAAATACTTGATTTCTTGCTTCTTGTGCCTAACTTAAAGGCGTTAAAGAAAAGTACTTCTTGGGAGATAACCCAATAGTTTTCTTGAGTATTGGAAGTTATTACTTCTGTAATTACCCCTCCTTATCCTTTTTATTTGATTTTTGTGCCAATAATAACCTCTAATGAGACGGAAGTAAGATTTGGGGAGTTGCTGTCCCGAAACAGATTTTTTGTGCTCCACCGTAAAAATTCGTGTAAAATCTCTATAAGTCGAATTGAGCTATAATTTTCTTAAAAATCCCCCGGGTTGTTAGCTAACTTTTCTTAGTTCAAACCCTTTTTATTTGAGAAAACAGAAGTTCTTCAAAAAAATCGGTTTCTACCTGCTGGTCTGTTTTGACAGATTTCTGCCATTATTTGCATTTGCTTCTTATTGATTCCTTTTTTGGTTCTTTTTGGGAAATTGAGATTTTTGAGGGAATTGCTTCAATAGATTATGTATTAAGTGAAAGTTTTGTTGTTTTAAAACTAAAACCCAAAGGTCTATTATCTTTTGATTGCACTAATGTTGCTAATGAAGATTGTGTGAAGTTTTGTATGAAGGAAAATTTGCAGGTGTAGAGGAAGAATGATGTAATGAGATGAAGAATGGACAAAAGCTCAAGCTTGGGGATTCCACCCCGTGTCACCCCAAGAAATATTCAAGAGGTATAAGCATAAAAGCTTGGGGATGCCTTGGGCATCCCCTTCTTCATCAATAAAAATCTCAGATCTTCCTAGACACTTCGTTTTTATTGTTTCATGCACAATTGTGTTGTTCTTGGAGCGTATTAGTTTTCATTTTTGGTTTTTGTTTGCTTAGTTTGCTTGAATAAAGTAGTTTGGACCCCCGTTATTGCTGTGTTGTTTCAAATAAGTTGATTGATCTTGGAAAGGAGTAGGAAGTTCTTGCTTAGTAGTACAAGAGGAGCTTGCTTTGACTGTGACTTAGACTTTATCATGTCATGCTAGATGTTGTTTTGACCTTCTGCTTAGTGATTATTGCTGTAGCATGACTTGTTCCAAACAATTAGGATTGCTTAATGTGCCTTGAAAGGATCATGCGTTGTTTTAGCATACAAAAGCATAGTATTGTGGTATTCTCCTTTGATACTTTGTTTGGGTTGACTTGGCACATGCTCACACCATGTTATGACTATGAACAAGTCACCTTAGCCTCTATGATCATTTAGTTTTTGACTTGTAGTACCACTTTACACTTTGATTAGTAATGTTTTGTTGCTCTACATGATTATGGCCATTATTGCTCTCTTAGTTGGTCGCTCTCAGTCTTTTGCTAGCCTCCACTTGTATGAGTAAGCTCTACTCATGCATCCAACTCCCAAGAAACCAAATTATTCCAAAGTTTCCACTATAAATTCCTATGCATGGGGTGTAACACCATTCCAAGTATGTTCTTTTTTTATCTACCTTCCAATTAAAAATTCACTTTGTTATGTGAAAACTTAGTGATTAAAGCTCTCACAAACTTGATGGCACACTTTATTTTTCTTGCCCCTAAATAAACTTGAACCATTGTTTCATCTATGTTGTATATGATTGCACTTATACGTTGGGATTAGCAGAACCATGTTGTCATGGGGAACACTTTAAACATTGCACTTGTACATTGTACCCAGTTGATATCATGCTCTTTTGTTTATGGATGTCGTTGGTGTGAAATGAATGGGGAGCTTGTAAGTCCATGGAGTTATGTATGTGTGTTAGAGAAACGCCTGGGCCTCTAGCCTAAGCCATGCCTAATCATGGTGGAAACTTGCAGCATCACCATAATGAGCAATCTATGAAGCATTCTTCTTATAAAAAAGAGATAGAGATTGAGAAAAAAAGAGATGAGAAAAAAGGAAAGAGAGAAAAAAGCACCATGTTCCCATGGTAAATAAGAAGATTGCTGAGATGCTCATTGTCTGCTTGCCTTGTCATTTTTATTATGGGATAGCTCCTGTATCATGTGCAAGGGGTACCCCATTGGCGGTTCTCTATGATACACATGTACTTACTATGACAAGAACTTACCGGTAACTAAACTTGAGTAGCATGAGGAGCGGCGCTCGATTTCAAGGGACATGAGATTGCCAACTTATACTTTGTCAAGCATATACTCCATAGTTTATTCCTTTAACCTTAATCACTTCAAGATCCTTATGATAGGGAAATGAGAGCTGAAAGCTAACAAGTACCACAATTCTTGGAAGCTCTTTATGAGACTTGAAATCCCTGCTTCCCTTTTATGAAGGGCATTTCTTCCACCATTATATTGAGTCTCCACCTTCTATCCTTAGGCACCAATTAATAGAGCATAGTTGCCATTCTAAGTTCTATGTGCATTGTCCCAAAACTTGTTGATTGATTTATAAGGTTGATATTGCTTGTTCTTGAACTATTTGTATCTAGTCACTCTTATGAACTTTGAAGGTGTCCTATGCATTTATTTGCTACTCCATGAGGGACAAGCTGAATGCCACTATGCCATGTTTTCTCTATGTGAAACAAACAAACTTCTTTCAATGCATTGTTATTCATGATCTTTGTTTGTAACCTTTCATGGTGCATGCATAGTTACTTTGTCTTATTGTTAGAACTTCTTCTTTCATGCTCATATTTAGATTACTTTGATCCCAGCTTTCAATGCTTGCAAATGATTTGATCTTGATTTCATGGTGCATGTCACCTCAAAAATTATTCTTTTTATCACTTACCTACTCGAGGACGAGCAGGAGTTAAGCTTGGGGATGCTTGATACGTCGAAAACATATCTATAATTTTTTATGTTCCATGCTTGTTTAGTATCTACTTTGCTTTGATTTTTCTTCACTTTGAGGTATTTTTATATGTTTTCTGGGAATAACCTATTAACAAGATGCCACAGTGCCAGTTGCCTATTTTCTGTTGTTTTTGGTTCTAGAAAAGTCAGAAAATCAATTTTCTCGGAATTGGACGGGACAAAAGCCAAAGTCAATATTTTACCATGGGGAACACGGAGCCAGAATACGAGACGGAGAAGGGACGCGAGGAGGCCACACCCCCTGGCCCGCGCCTGGGGGGTGCAGCCACCTCGGGCACCCCCCCCCCTCGGCCTCCCTCTTCGCCTATAAGAAGCCCTCGATACCAAAACCCTAAGTACCTAATCAATCTTCCATGAAACAGTGTGTACCCGCTGTCACCATCATCCCTAGATGGAGGGATCTGAAGCTCTTCCCAGCACCCTGCCGGAGGGGAGAGATCATCTCGGAGGTCTTCTTCATCACCATGCCAGCCTCCGGTATGATGCATGAGTAGTTCCACCTTGGACTACGGGTCCATGTAGTAGCTAGATGGTTGTTTCTCCTCCTTTGTGATACCATGTTTAGATTTATTGAGCTCCGTTCATGATCAAGATCATCTATTTGTAATCATGCATGTTGTGTTTGCGGAGATCCGATGGATATTGAGATTACTATGTCAAATTGGTTAATGATTCTATCTTATTGATTCTATCATGTCTGTGTTGTTTGAGATCTTGCATGCTCTCCATTTCTAGTAGCTACCTTAGCCAAGTAGATGCTAGTGACTCTAAGAGGGAGTATTTATGCTCGATAGTGGGTTCATGCCTCTATTTAATCTGGGGAAGTGACAGAAATCTCTAAGTTTATAGATGTGTTGTTGCTACTAGGGAGAAAACAACGATCTCTTGTTCATGGAACAAGTGGATTGTTTACCTTACACACTTTGCTTAAAGAAGTTATCTGTTGCTTGCAACTTAATACTAGAGGGGGTTCAGATGATAACCTGAAGGTGCATTACTAGTGATATATGCAGTTGGATGGCGATCTATGTATCTTGTTGTATTGCCCAATCAAATCTCATAGGATCATGAATGTCTAGTATTGCATTGTTATGCCTTGCACTGCCCTATCAATTGACCCGCTGTAATTTGTTTACCTAGCATGTTATGTTGTTTATCTTAAGTAGAACACCTCTAGTGAACTATGGACCCCGGTCCAATCTTTACCATTGATACATCTTCCACTGTTACTGTTACTGTTTACTTTCTGCAAACCACTATCACCTTCCACACCATATAATTAATCCTTTGTTACAGCAAGAAGTGAGATTGACAACCTCAATGTTCGTTGGGGCAAAGTCTTAAGTTTGTGTTGTGCAGGTTTCCAAGTTGCTAGCAACACCTTTAGGTCATTCCCTTCCTCCTACTGGTTCGATAACCTTGGTTTATTTCTGAGGGAAGACTTGCTGTTGTGCTCATCATACCTTCCTCTTGGGGTCTCGCAACGAAGCTCTACCGTGATCTGAGCACATCACCAGGCTATTTCCTCCTTTAGCAATGTAGCAAGCATGGAAAAATCTTGAAGCCAGGTATCTAGCCGAGCTGCGCCGTCATGGGGTTGGATGTGTTTGGCGATACCAAACTTAACCGGAAATTTGGTTCGACGGATGCGTGGGCCAAAGCACTTGGGTCCCACATACACGTATTCTTCCTCGTACCGCCACGCTTCTATGTTTGACTCAATGCGATGGAGAGCGTCGTTTGGTGAGAGAGATCTGCGCTTTGGAGGCTCGCGGCTTCTGCGCGGCGAAGTCGGATTTCTGCTTCTCCTCTCACCATTGCCGCCTCTGCCCTTGCAGCTTCCATGGCTGCGATGAAATCCCTCATGGTAGTTGTATGCAGGCGATAGTGGCCCTGGTGGATTGTTTACCACTGGGTTATGTGGTGGCGGTGGAGCCTCATTATGCCGGCTTCGAGGTTGGTTTCTTCGGGCTCCGCCCCGACTTGATTCAGGACAATCCGGATCATCTCTTCGTCCGGCGTTACCAGCCGGACGGCTTGGTGGTGGCATTCTTAGCCGATCATGTTCTCGCTAGTGACGCACTTCCGAGTCTTCTCTATGGCGATTGTTCTGCCGACAATGGCCCTGATGAGGCACCATTGCCTTGATGGCATCTTCGGACGCAACCAGAATAACTTTGGACTATGCGTGCGGGCATGCAATGATGACTGTTTGATCCGGTCCTTGAATTTTTGTTCTTCTCCCCGGGGACGATAGCGTTGATCTGTATCCCTGCGGGGTCTGTCATCAGCGCTTTGGTCGGTGCCAGTGTGGCAAAATTCTGACTTTGAGGCTAGCTTGCCACTGAATGACGCGGCCGTCTTCTGTTGTTTCAATCCTTTGTCCAGCAACGCAACACATTGTCAAAGTTTCTCTAGAGACAGATTATTGGCGAGGATAGCCTGAGCAGCCGCGGCGTTTTCTAACGGCGTGCTGTAGACACGGATCTTCTCTCCTGATTTTCCGTCGAATAAATCTCTATGGATATCCGGGTTCCTGTTAGCAAGAACCGGACCTCTCCGTGTCTTCTTTGGTAGTCGCTTGAAATCTGACTGGTATTTGGCAGGATAGCTGTCTAACTGCTGTTTGAGCTCAACGATGTGCGCAGTCTCCTCGAGTAAAAACAAGCGGTGCTTTTTCAGGTCCTCAGCCCTTTTCCCCCAATGCATCTGGAGTGAGACCCTAAGCAGTTGGGTTTGGTATTGTGAGAGCATCTCCGTAAATTTCACGTGCACCCTTGGTGACGAAATGTCCATCCACAGGAGGATCGATCGGTGTGGGATTAATTAGATCTCCATCCTAATTCTCCATCTCGATCTCTTCATCAACTTTTTCTTTGTTGGTTGGTGTTGGATTTTTGTTCTTCTTCTTCTTTGACCGCCAAGTAGCCCTTATATGCGTAACGGTGGCAAAGACGGCTTTCGGTCCGGTACTGGGAGATAAAATTCCATCAGTACTTTTCGTAGTAGTTGGCTTCTAGACCTCGGACAAGTCTTCGGTGTCCATGTCATCTTGCGAGGTGTAGTCTTTGTCCATGCTATCATGTGGACTCGGAGGGGTCTCTATCTCACCTTGCACTGGTTTGGAGGCGTATTCTTATTCATATGCCTCCATCTCCTTCTCGAAGTCTCGAAGTTCCTGCGACGTTATTGACTCCTGAGGGGAACTAGGTAAGTCGTCATTTTCTTTGATTGCGTCGAGAACAGAATCGTTTATGGCTCCAGCATCGACAGAGTCGGATCCAGAGCCCACGTGGTATACGAAGCAGTACTTCTTCTTGTTCATGTTCTGAAGGTAGTGGCACAGCTGGGTTTCCGCCTCTGCCATCTCAAAGGTTTCCTTGATATCGGTGATTGCTTCGTAATCGATGTAGCGGCGTTTCGTCATCTTCTTTATCATGTGCCTCAAGAGTGTTTTTTCTGCTCCGGCATCAGTAGGACCGGATCCGAAGCAGATATACTCCTCGTCCATGTATTCGATCTCAACAGGGAGATGAGATCCAGATTTTTCTTCCACCACTTCTTCCACTACAGGAGCGGGCTGGGTGGGTTCCGTTTTTTGGGATCTTGAACTCTTCCGCCTCTGCGGACAAAGTAGATCCAGATTTTTCTTCCGCCATGGTCATCACCTCAAGGGTGGGTTGGGCGGGTTCAGAGAAATTGAGGTAGATATCGATCTCGCCGGTAGGCATGATCGTGTAGGTTGTCACAGGCTTGCTAGCCGGAATCCAAGTCTCGTCGAGAAGAACAAGAGGGACATCACTGGCATAGACCACGCGACCCATAGCGATTGTTTCGCCGATTCCTGCACGCGCAAATTCTGGCTAGAACGAAGCTCCAAAAGTCACCCGCCCCACGGTGGGCGCCAACTGTCAGCTGATTGTCGACAAGTACGCCATAGGGGGTCCTGACGGCATTGAGAAGATGGGGTGTGAGACACCGGATGTTCCAGGAACGGTGAGCACAAGTTTACCCAGGTTTAGATCCAACTGCGGTGATCGGATCCTACTCCTGCTAGCAACCCAGTAATATATCGGCGAGAGTCGGATGTTACAATGGATTACAAGAGAGGTTCACCTGTGCGAGTAGGTTGTGGTTGATCTATGATCTGGTGCCCTAAAGTCTCCCATAGGGCCGGTTTACATAGTCACCGGGACCTAAGGTTACATGAGAGACCTATCCGGCTACGTTATAGAGTCGGTAACTAGATACAACTTGGACTACAAATAATACTACAGGCCTAAGTCGGTAACTCTTCTGGGCCTTGTTGTAGCCGAAAGTGGCTCCTCCTATTTCTCTGACTAGGCCGCCCGTGAAGTAGAGCTCTAACCCGTTGGTGGGCCACCTTGGTCAGTGAGTCCTGTGGGTATACCCGGAAAGTATATCCCCAACATTAGGCATCAATGTCTATATGGATAAATTGAGGCGCTAATATGATTGTGCCAAATGTACATAGATGAGATATTGAATGAGTTTAATATGGAAATGACAAGAAAGGTTCTTGCCACACAAAAAGGATTGAATCAAGATTCAAGTGTATTGACACTTGGCAAGTGAATCAAAATTCAAGTGTTTTGACACTTGGTGATTGAAATCACAATAATATTTTGATAAATCATATTGTGATATGTACACATCCGGATATGTCATATGCTCTAAATGTTATGAGCATATACCGGAATGACTCAAAAGTTATTTATGTAGAGGTGACAAATAGATAGATAGTTCATTGTAAAGTGTTACATTGATACTAGTTTTTTCACAAAATACAAATTAAGTTTATCTCAATTTAAACTATGGGTGGCACAATGTAATAGAAAGGAGATTCCATAACGAATTTGGATGAGTTCCAAAGTTAAGACATTGTGACAGATACTACAATGAAAGGCTAAGTATAGAAAGGCTAAGTATATGACTGCTATTGTAGCAGCAAAAGAGGGCATTTATGTCAAATAGTTTGTTATCAAACTAGGTGTGGTTTACAGCGGGCTAGTACTATGAAGATATATTGTACGCCAATTTTATCAACATGTTTTAACCCCAAAGAACTAAAGGTCTCACCAAAGGACCAAATTTATACAATGTCATCTCATTGAGAATGAGTGATGCATACAGACGCAAAGACATGCAAATACACATGGACCTGAAAGTGTCGGATCCGAATATTATGTTTACCACTAAAAATCGTGTGTATACAACACCAGAAAGCCATAGGTGTTGAGTGCATAAGTTTTTCTAAACTACATTATTGACTCTAGTGCAAGTGGGAGACTATTGGAGATATGCCTAAGAGGCAATAATAAAGTGGTTATATATTATTATATCGTTGTGTTTATGATAAATGTTTGCATCCCATGCTATAATTGTTTTAATCGTAAACATTAATACTTGTACGTTTTGTAAACATAAAAGAGTCCATAGTAAGCCTCTTGTTAAACTAGCTTGTTGATTAATAGATGATCATGGTTTCCTGATCATGGACATTGGATGTTATTAATAACAAGGTCATATCATTAGGAGAATGATGTGATGGAGAAACACACATAGTAGGCATAGCATAAGATCAAGTCATTAAGTTTGTTTTGCTACAAGCTTTCAAATACATAGTAACCTAATCCTTCGACCATGAGATCATGTTAATCACCATCACTGGATGAGTGCTTTGATGACATCAAATGCCACTTCCGTAACTGGGTGGTTATAAAGGTGGCATTGGGTATTCTGAAAATATTCGTTGAATCGCATGGATTAAGAGTGGGATTTTTCCATCCATATGACGGATAGATATACTCTGGGCCCTCACGGTGGAGTGTCATCCAATTGGCTTGCAAGCATGTTACAAGGTCACAAGGGATGTCACATCACAATACGAGTAAAGAGTACTTATCGGTAACGAGGATGAAATAGGTATGGAGATACCGATGATTGAACCTCGTATAAGTAAAGTATCGCGCAACAAAGGGAATCGGTATCATATGTTAAATGGTTCATTCGATCACAAAGTCATCGTTGAAATATGTGGGAGCCATATGGATTTCTAGATCCCTCTATTGGTTATTGACCGGAGAGGTCTCTCGATCATGTCTGCATAGTTCACGAACCGTAGAGAGACACACTTAAGGATCGATGTTGTTTAAGTAGATATGAAATATGAGTTGGAGACTTAATGTTGTTCGGAGTCTCGTATTGGATCCAGGACATCACGAGGAGATCCTGAATGGTCCGGAGAATAAGATTCATTTAAGGAAAGTGGTTTTCCGGGGTTCGGAAAAGTTTTCGGTATTTTGACCAGAAGCTTCTAGAATGTTCTAGAAGTACCACCAGTGGGTCCACCACCCCGGGAGGGGCACTTGGGATGAGGCATGTTGTGGGGGAACCCTAGGTCTAGTCACACCAAATCCAAGAGGGCGAATTCGACTACCAAAGGAATTAGGGTCAATCCCTAGTTTGAAGAAGGGGACAAACTCTAGTTTGAAAAGGTGGGGAGAGTTCCCACCTCTTCCCTTGGCCGAGTTGGGGGGACTCATCTTGGGCTAGGAACCCCTTGGTTGTCGCCCCCTCTATATAAAGAGGGGTGGGGCGCACAACCCAAGCCCCAAGGCCCTTGCCCCTCTAAACCCTAGGCGCCTTCCTCCTCCCTCCTTCATCGCCCTAATCCGGCTTAGGAGAAGCCCTGCATGGATTTCTCCTCCACCACCACAACACCGTAGTGATGTTGGGATTCCGAGGGGATCTATTACCTCTGATGCCCTACTGGAACTGGGAGAGGAAGGTCTTCATCGACTCCGTACGTGTGACTAATTGTAGATGCTGCCGGAACGCGGCGCCGGAAGGATCGTCTACAGGATCTTGAGATCGACAAGTAATTGACTACATCAAGCATGAGAATCCTATCTCATTAAACGCTTTGGATCTATGAGGGTTAGTTCTCTAAAATATCGTTGCACCGATCTCGTAGATTATATCTTGGATTTTTCATAGATTGGATCTTGGTTTTATGCATTCTTGTGGTAAATTTTTTGTTTTACATGCAACAAACCCTACATGATCATCATATTCCTTTAGTTTTAGGCGCTCGGACAGTGTCTATGCGCCCATACAGAGTTGCTCCAGAACTTAAGTCTGAACTAGAACGCCGGGTTTAGGAGATGCTGGACCTGGGTGTCATTACCAATAGCAACAGTATATTTCGTTGCCTATTATTCTTGTAAAAAGGGGAAATCACTGACAAGACGTGGAGGTTGGTAGTATATTACCAGCAGCTTAATTCACTTACAATCAAGGGAAAATATCCTCTTCCGATAATCGATGAACTCCTTGATGAGTTATCTGGCTCTCAATGGTTTTCCAAACTGGACTTGCACGCGGCCTATCATCAGATCCGACTTGCCCCTGGAGAGGAGCACAAGACGGCCTTTCAAACCCATAACGGTCACTATGAATTCCGTGTGATGGCCTTCGGATTGACTGGTGCCCCCGCAACATTCCAATTTGTAATGAATGTCGCTCTCGCACCAGTTCTGCGCAAGTTTGCGTTGGTATTATTTGACGATATCCTCATCTACAGTGCTAGCTATGAGGATCATTTGCAGCATATACAACATGTTCTCGAGATTCTGCAATGGGAGCAATGACAAGTTAAACTTTCTAAGTGTGCTTTTACCCAGCGGAAGATTGCTTACCTAGGGCACGCGATTTCAGTTGATGGTGTTGCCATGGATGAAACCAAGATTGATTCGGTTTGCTCTTCGCCCCGACCATATAATCTCAAAGAGTTACGAGGATTCCTTGGTCTCAGTGGTTACTATCGCAAATTCATCCGCCACTATGCGATTATCAGCAACCCCCTTACTTCCTTGATCAAAAAGGGGTTCGTTTGGACCGATGCATAGGAGACAGCCTTCCAGGTATTGAAGGAATCCTTGTACTCTGCTCTGGTACTCGCCCTACCATATTTTGCGCTACCTTCGTCGTTGAAATAGATACTTGCGACGTTGGAATTGGCGTCGTGCTCTCTCATAAGGGGCATCCTATTGCATTCGTGAGTCGGGCTTTGGGCCCTCGCAACAGGAGACTCTGTATATGAAAAATAGTACCTCGCCATCCTTCTAGCAGTACAACAATGGAGACCGTATTTGCAGTTGCTCGAATTCGTGATTAAGATAGATCACAAGAGTCTCACGCACTTGACTGAGATCAGCGTTTACACACTGACTGGAAGCAGAAGGATCTTACCTAACTCATGAGTTTACAGTATACAATGCAGTACAAAAATGAATTCACAATGGGGCAGCAGAGGCATTGTCTCGGAAGCCGGTGGAAGCTTCTCCTCTGATGTCAGTATCAACTTTGAAACCTGTGTGGTTGGAACGTGTCGCCGACAATTATACTCAGGATGTTTTTGTAAGATCCCTCCTTTATCAAGGAAAAGGATCCCTGTGATTGCAATGCTAGTCCCTGGATCAATGCTAGCATCCACAGTTTAAGATGAAGTACACAGAAATAAAGGTCATTATTACAGTCATTCCAGAGACAAACATAGTCTTTACAACTCCAAGGCCACAGGCCTAGTACAAGAGTTTAAATAAGTAAATAGATAAAAGTCTTCATCCTCATGTGCCACAGGCAAACATGTTGAGTGTAGACTCATGACTCCTAATCCTCATCAGAGTAACCTGCAACATCACAAGTTACAGCCACAGTGGGTCAATACATTGGAATAGTATTGGCAAGTGATACCTTAGTATAATTTTTAGTGGACTAGATACTATATGCAATTTGGCTTAGGCTTCCATGTCTTAGGCTTGCTTTGCTCAAAATAGGTTTTGCCTATTAGTTGAAAACACTAAGTTTTTCTTTTTCAAAACTTTTCCCAAGGAACCACCAATAGACATTGGGGTCCTTCACCCTTGTTCACCCTCAAGTTTTACTTAGAAATTTGGATGATGATATTCTTGATAGCTTCCATGTCTTGATGCTCAAGTTGTCCAATACCAGGGACATGGCTAAGTACTTAGATTCTTCCATCTGCAGAGGTTGTGCACTTTCCCCACAAGCCTTGATTTTCACCAAGACAGGACCTTTCAGAAGACTTCCCTTAGACCAAATGGACGCGTTCCATCCTATCATCCCACTACCACCAACTGTCCAAATGGCTAAGTTCTAGCAACCTATGTGATCCAGGCAGAGCCCATATTGCCAAGTGGCTGCACTAGAAGCTTCTTAACACTTGGCCTCTAAAATCTCTTTGTTCCTGGGTGGCTTCCCACAAGTGAGATACACAAGGTAAACCATAGATATGGGCCTTGTGTAACCACTCAACATAAACCATTCTTTCCATTCCACCCAGATGTTTCATTCACTTAGTTGTTTTATTAGGAAAAACACAAGTCCAAAGACTTAGAAATATTTTCATCATAGCATGTATATTTCACCACCCTTGGTTGCTACTAGCTAGGCTAAGCATGGCATAGATAAGCATCTTAGCTTAGAAATTTCCTAGCAATTCTACACTACTAGGATTTCCCAACATGGCATATAAGAAAAATATAACATGCAAGACTAGCAAAATATTTCTAATGCTTAGTAGAAAACATAGGGATAAAATATCATGAAGCACCACTTGCCTTGGTAGTTTGGAGAGTAGTTACACTCCTCACAATCACAATCACTATTGGCACCAAAATCTACACATAAAATCATAGCATCAAATCACATACAAAATATATATACAAACAAAAATATATGAATGCATGCAATATGATATGTGATGATTTTCTAAACTCAACAAGACAAGTGTACAGTACTGGTTCATAAACAAGTTCAAAACTTGCTAAACAACATTTATTTAAACACCAAAACATTTCTCAAATAATTTATATACACCAAATAGGCCTACACATGTTTCTCTAAATAAAATCATTTTAACAGAAGCAAAACATTAAACACATTGCATATTTAGAAAGGGCTTGTTCTCCTGATTCCATTGATATAAAATTTGTCAAATTTGAACGTGGTGATCAAAAGTTATAGATAAAACAATTTCAAACCACTAATAGATTCAAATCCTGTTTTTAAATTTAATCTCTAGCCACGCGTCACGCTCTGATTGGCGCGTACCGGTTCGCTCAGGATCACGCACACAAGCCGTTAGATCTACTTAATCTGCACGGCCCAGATCTACTCATACCGTTTCATTAAGTGATCTAATTACACGCGCTGGATCTAGATCCAACGGTCATCAACCATGCGACCACAGATGGGCAGCGCTGGCGGTGGCAACTGGCGGCGGCGGCTCTGTCTACGGTGGCGCGGCGGCTACAGGGGGTTCTAGGGTCGTCGGAGGTGCGTACCGGGCTCGTAGCGATGCACTGATGCTCAACCTGGCGACGGCTTGGCAAGGGGCGCACGGACACGGCTGCACGGGCTCGTCGGAGTTGCTGTCAGCGTCGGGCTCGGGTGGACGACGACGTTGGCGACGCTCCTGGTCACCCTAGCATGAACAAAAGGCATCAGGAGATGCGCAAGACTACGGCGGACACGTTCGTGTGAATCAGAGGCGAAGGAGAACAAGGGGATCACCGAATTTAATCGCCGGAGTTGGAGACGTCGTCGGGGACTTGCTGCGTTTGATGGAGATGACGACCTGGGGCAGTATAGGATGAACCAAATACATCAGGAGGAGCGCAAACAGGTTGTGAAGCTGTTCGCATGAACCAGAGGGGAAGGGGCGCACGAGGCTCACCGGGATTGGTCGCCGGAGTGAGCTTTGTCTTCGGTGGCGCGAGGGTGATTACGGGCAGCCTAGGGGCGCTCCGTGCTCGGAGTCTGGGGCGAAATGGAGAGGGGGCAGAGGGGGTTTAAGTAGGCAAGACGGGGGCGTGATTTACTCCTACAATCAACGCGAATTGACGAGCGAATCAAACCAGGAAACGCACGGCGTGAATTGGGAAAGAACATGTCGTCGGGGTGGAGACGATGACGCCGTGTGGGCCGCGGCTGTTAGCGAGAGAAACAGAGAGGGAGTGGGTCCCGTCTGTCAGTGACCTAGCGGGTGCGGGGGTGAGTAAAGAAAACGCTTCGCGCGGGGGGGGGGGGGGGTTGCTGGGCTTAGTTGGGCTAGTTGGGCCAGATTCGACTGAAAGCTTATTTTTTTTCTTCTTATTCCTTTTTCTTTTTCTGTTTGATTTTTCTGAAATGATTTTCAACTCCAAATCAAATGAGTTTGAATTCAAATCTTCTCTATGTTTTTATACTGCAAACCTTGCACTCAAATGTGTGTCAAACACTACTGTTTACTCAAAACACTTTGATCAATTGGAAATAAAAATAAAATCAAGCCTTTATGTGATATATACTATAGGCATAATGTTGGTTTTATTTACTCATTTTGTTTTGAAAACTTTGCTCAAGCTTTGGAAAGTGCCTAATTTTGAATTCAAACCTTACTGAACAAAACAAGTACTCTTCTCATGGAAAATAGCACTAAGGCTAGAGTAAACTTACATGAAATAATAATCATATATGCTTCTGTTTTGAAATGATTTGTTTGAAATGAAATCCTAAATGATCATGGATGTATGGATGATATGCATGAGTTTTGAATCATGATTTTAGGGATGTTACAGTTTTTTTCCAGGATAAATTACAACAACTAGCTATTGACGCTGCAGCTAACCCTCGTTACAATTTTATGGATGGATTGTTGCGTTATGATGGGCGAATTTGGATTGGATCTGATCCAGAATTGCAGGCTGTCATTGTGTCTGCCTTCCATGCTAGCCCAATTGGTGGCCATTCCGGGTTCCCTGTAACCTATCGTCGGCTGGTTTCATTATTCAAGTGGTCGGGTATGAAAAACATGATAAGGGACTTCGTTAAATCCTGTCAAGTTTGTCAGCAAGCCAAACCGGAGTGCACCTTGACAGCCGGGCTACTGCAACCTTTGCCTGTTCATTCTGAACCTTGTGAGATGGCTTCAATGGATTTCATCAATGGTCTACCTCCTTCTCGTCGATCCAATTGTATCGTGGTGGTGGTTGACAAACTGTCCAAGCATGCAGTATTCATTCCCTTGCGGTATCCCTATACTGCCACCATGATGGTAGAGGCATTTTTGGATCATGTCTATAAGGACCATGGCTTGCCATTGTCGCTGGTTTCAGACCGCGACCCGGTTTTTACCAGCCATTTCTGGCAGACGGTGTTTAAAGCTACGGGAACACAACTTAGGATGAGCACCGCGAATCATCCAAAGACGAACAGACAAACTGAACGGGTGAACCAATCTCTTGAATGTTTCCTTTGGTGTTTCATCAGTGCACACCCAGCTCATTGGTCCAAGTGGTTATCTCTTTGTCAGCTGTGGTGCAATTCTAATTGGCATTCTTCCCTGGGAAAGTCTCCATTTGAAGTGATTTATGGTAGGCAGCCTCGTTACTTTGGTATTACAGCTTCAGATAAGGTGGCTGTCAGTGATATTCAAGCATGGCTCAATTAATGCTCTCTGATTATTGCTTCTGTCAGACAGCACCTCCTGCGCATGCAGCAGCGCATGAAGTCCCAGGCTGACAAGCGTCGCTTTGAGCGGGTTTTCTTAGTTGGGGATCGGGTGTTTCTCAAATTACAACCATGCGTGCAACCTTCGGTGGTGCGATGCACTAATCATAAGTTGGCTTTCAAGTTCTTTGGTCAGTTCTCGGTGCTGGAGCGCATTGGCAAGGTTGAATACAGGCTGGAGTTGCCGATTACCAGTCGCATTTATCCCGTCTTCCATGTGTCACAATTGAAGCCTTGCATTGGACCAGGACACCAGGTGCTATCTAAGTTACCTTCCGCTGATACCTTGTTCCAGGTACCAGTCTGCATCCTCCAGCGACGAGTTCGACAGCAAGGCCTACGCACGGTGATTCAAGTTCTTGTGCAGTTGAGTGGTTGCACTGAAGAAATGGCGACCTGGGAAGATCTCGAGTTGTTGTGGCAACAGTTCCCGCGATCATCTGCTTGGGGACAAGCAGAATTTCAAGACGAGGGGATTGTCAACGACCAAGTACCATGTTCCAGTGTACCAGCTGACCCGGAGGACAAGAAGGCAAGGCCCACAAGAAAAACTTGACAATCGGGCTTGCTTGCAGGCCACAAATTGGGCCAGAAATAGGCTCTGTAATATCTCCTATATGTATTCTCTAACCGACTAGCATGAAACTCGACGAGGATTAGAAAGAACAGGACGGCTGTTGCCGTGGATAAACGAACTAGCTTGGGGGGTGAAAGGGAGGATCGGCCTAAACCCCAAACAATTTCGACTCTAGAATTGTAATATGAGAGTTCATAGTTAGGAATCTTACAATCCGATCATCACCAATCCACCAATAGCTGAATAGTATATGTCTATTACTAGGCGGGCACAAAATGTCTACATAAATTCAAACCGCTCACTGGCTGGGTCGACGACACCGAACGGTGAGCACATCTCTATCTCTACTACTTAAAAAGAACTTCGGGCTCCGTTTTCTGCCATGGAGCATTTCGCTCCGTCCTTCGTCGTCGTGCATCTTCGCGTGACAATTGACAGCGACCGTTTTGCGTTTTAATTAGGCGTTTCATTATCCCCTCATAAAGTGGGAAATTAACCACGATGTCTCCCCCCGGAACTTTCTCCTCTCACCTTCCCCTTGGTCCGCCGCTGCCGCCGCCGACGCATCACCCACAACCCTCCATACGGGATCCATCTTGCGCCAATGCAGGGAGTCGGCGCCTTCCCCGCACCCTCCAAGGACGCGCCGGTGGCCGTAGGTTTTGGTCTGCCCAAGGAGCTGGGCGGTGCTTCCGGCGGACCCATTTGAGAAGCTTGCTGAGGCCGCCTCAGCCACGCTCGTGACAAGAAGGCTGGCGTCCCGCGTTGGGCGCCATGATGGCTGAGGCCGCGGGGATGAACGCTCAGCTCCCCCAGCGCGAGGCCGCCGCCAAGGATCTCCGCGAATGTGTCGAGCAGCTCGACCCCGCGCTCGTGCTCGCATCCGCCGCCTCAGCCGCGCTGGCGACCAGGGGGCAAGTTTCTTTGCAGCAGATTGCTGTATCTAGTAGAGTCATTATTGATTTGGGAGTCAGCGGAGCCGACGAGTGGGTTGCAAGCCACAACAACCAGTCGTAGTTACCAGCCTTTGTTTGTACCGTGTCTTGCATAGCTGTTTGATCAATGATTCGGTGCGTATTGTCAGTTTGATATTTCTCTCTTTGTGGTGCAGAAGAAGCCTGATATTTCTCTCTTTGTGGTGCAGAAGAAGCCGCTGAAAGAGAACGCGACGCTGTCACCATCAAGAAGCTCAACGGAGACGTCAACAAGGCGAAGTGCCATATTGTTGCATTGCATTCTGGAATCATAAATCAAGAGATAAGTGTCTTCTTGAGGTCACCTATGCGGTGTTTATTCTTCATCCTTCCTCATTCTCAATCCTTCCTCTGTTAATGCCCTGGATTGCAAATTATATGCAAGTGAACCAACGCATTGGTATGAAAACATTTGTACGTCTGCCACCGTAGCATGAATAGAGTTTTTTCTTCGTTACTGTTACAGACCATAAAAACATGTGTTTTACTATCCTGCTCCTCTATGGTTACGCAGATGGAGGTTTTTAAGAAGCCGCTTATGCGGTAACCTGAGGAAGATGCTAGCAAACCTGTTATAATACTTGAGGAAGATGCTAGCAAACCTGTTAATGGTTTACTTTCTACAATCATGCTAAATCGATGACTCTGGATACTGGATAGAAAGTGATTTATTGTTTTTTATATAATACTCTGTTGTAGAACATTAAAAGATGCTGGTTGATCTTCCTTGAGGCCGTCGCTGACATCTACAGTAAGAGAAACCGACATATGCTTGCAATTATCTCGTCTCTTTGTTTTCTGTTTGGCAATTTGGAGTTCACAAAAACTTGCAATTATAGCCTGTGTTTACTTCGATTAGGAACATACAAGAATTTCACAAGGAGGCTTAAAGTCTGCACCCAATAACAGAAATGGAAAACAGTCAAATTTTTGCTCATGTCTTATGATTCAGTGAACAAACTTTAGAATTCTAGCTATCGAAAAGCATTCTTTTTAATAGACAACTTGAGATTAACATAATACAAAAATAAAATGAACATGTTGTATAATTTTTTTGTATCTTAGATCACTGAAGCATTGTTGTCCTATAGTCATATTTTATTTTGTAGTACAACTTGACTTATGTAGTAATGCTAAGTTCACCTCAATTTGTTGCTTGCAGGTTAGGAGTCCATTTTTGCCCCTTTTTAAGGAAAATATGGTATGTTTTGTTTACCCAACTTCGGTTCATCTGGCAATAATAAGCTGTCAGACACCAGTATTAAAATTCAACTCGAATTGGAATCATAATCTGGTAAGATACAGGGAATTTTGGATGAGGTTTCAGAGAAGCAAAAGATGAGAAGGAGAGAGGCGATAGTTGAGAATATTCAGACTTCTTTTCACAGATTATTAGCCTCTTTAGTAATACAACATGGTAAAAGTTAATTACAAATTATATATAATGTTAAAACTGACTGCTTGACCCATAGAATGCACTAGCGAAATATCACAGTACACATATCAAAGGTGCATACCATGTTTCGCCGGTCATGCTCCTATCGTCGAGGCCGGCAGTTCTGAGGTTGGTGTGGCACTACGTTTCAATCCAATCCAGGTTGCTTGCTCATCACGTCCTTTCCCGTGTATACTAATATTTTTTTACCAACCACATGTTCATGTTTCAGATTGTAAAGAACAATGACCTTGAAGAGCTCAAGAACTCGGTTCTGGAACGTTTGGAACTGTATATAATGGTAAATGGAGTGGCTCTTATGTTGCAGCAAAAAGAATCAACGAAAATTCATATTGTCAGTCTTGTGGTTATTGCAACTCCGACGAGGCCCTACGGAGGTATTCTGGTTGTGGCTTTACTTGGTACCTATAATTTTCCTATCTTTGAGCTCTTCACACCCCATTTTCACGATTGTGCCGCTTTTGGATATTTCAGTTCATTTGATGAGAAATCCGGGATGGAGATCTTCAGAAGAGCATTGGCAGGTCTGCACTTGTGCCTAATGAAATCCATCTGCTGAATCTGGTGATCTCAGTGAGAAGAAGATAAGAAAAACTACAATTCACTCTCCCCGCCTGGTGGGGAAAACTGCCTACAAGAGGATTAATTTATAGCCACCGGTTAACTTAGAGTCTATTTATCTAGCAGCTCATTATTTGCCTGAGTTATAGTGCAGTTTTTCCCCTACAGACTCGTATTGGATAAATCGTTTAAATATAGATACTAGAAGCATAGTTATGTAACAATTGTTTAGGAAAAACTTAAATGTTGGTCTGGGAAGGTGAAGAAAGAAATAGTTATTACAATAGTCTCATAGATTACATGCATCAGCGCCATGGCCTCCTAATTTAATTAATATTTTCATGGTGAATTAGGTAAACATGTCAGACAACTAAGACCCTTTCCGAAACAATCACAAGGATGATATTAATTTAGAAGCGTCTTATAAACTATACATTAGATGTTGTATTATATTTAGAGGGCAATGTATTTATTTGGTTCAGAACAATCATATGTTCAGTACATGGTGTTATTTTGCATGACAGTACTTTAAAACCTAAGGTATAAGCATATTCGGAGGGTTACTGAAAGTATCCATTAGCCCTGTTGATAAAGTGCTTCTTTTCTAACAGAGTTGATCAACGATCTCTGAAATAGGAGAGTACAGAAATATGATTGGGAGAGGGCTAGGTACAACATCCAATACACCATGTAAGTGTTTGTATTTTCATACGTGGAAGGTTCAGTACCAAATACAATCCCCAGACCTAGAAAATATGGCTAAGTTGCAAGCCACGGAGTTCAACTCCCTTCCTGTTTTTACTATAAGCACTTAACAAACATCTTGGCCAGCCTCTTGATTACTTTGTAGATTGTACAAATTGGTGAGAGGTTATTTGCATGATTATGTATTGCAGCGACTGATGCCTACCAGGCACTTTCGTTTGTAGGTTTCAAACATGGCAGAAAGTTGTACGTTTCAATCTTAGTTGCAGGATTCATGTAGTTTGATCATAGAAACTAGCTAGAGCACCTTCAAATTTTGTATCTATTCTAAACTGAATTCGATACGGAAGTTCAGTAATAAACCATCTACTCAGTTGCGGGGTTATGTATTACTCAATCGTTAGGCTCTGCTATTTCATCTAGACATGCATCCTATCTAATTCTATGTATTGCCCAGGTTACTCTTATGCTTTCTTAGCTGATGGTGATCAAGAGATGAGCTTTTTCAGGTTTCTATTTTTAAAAAGTTGCTACATGTGCTATGTGGGGGAATGGAAGTGCTGAAATGGTAAAATATTTGAGGGCAAGAGACCTTCATTTCAAACATGGAAGGCGATTTTCAAGGAAGATCTAAAGCACATAACTTATAGGGTTAGGCACATACATCACCACTCTCACCTGGTTAAACTCCTTTTACTCTGTTTTTTTTTTTGTCATTTCTTGTTCGTTGTAGCCCTTGTAAACAGCGTGTAATTTTTTTACAGTGGAATCCTTTTTTCTTCAAAGCTCTTAATATAAAAACATAACATAGGGGTTTCCCCAACGGTAGCATGGCCAAAAAAAGAAGTTTCAGAAATTGAAGCTGAGATGGCGTCCCGTGGCAGATATATGAGGGGAAATTAGAATGGGTAAAACTTACACAATATTTGCTTAAATGTGGTAAAATTTGATAAAACTTAATTGTGGTACTCCCTCCGACCCATGTTAGTTGACTTGGATTTTTCAAAATTTGGATGAACCTATATACTAAATAGTGTCTAGATTCATTCAAATCTAGACAAATCCAAGTCATCTAATATAGATCGGAGGGAGTAAGTTTTTTTTTGAGTAAACTTAATTGTGGTAAGTAGTATCACAAGAAACTTTTTATGTGGTAAAGTATGTCATTTAAATATGATCATAACAGACATTATCTTGCCGTATCAGTGAGGAATGGGGTTTTAAAGGATTTTTTGGATTTTGATTGCTTTCCAAACATAAGTGTCATATGAGAGATTTTGTGCCCATGTTTGTCTTTCCAAAAAAAAGAGCACTTGCCCAAAAACATATATTCCTGTCTATTTTGTTATGCATTATCCATGATTGAAAAGAGCACTTGCCCAAACAACATATATTCCTGTCTATTTTGTTATGCATTATCCATGATTGAAAAGAGCACTTGCCCAAAAAACATATATTCCTGTCTATTTTGTTATGCATTATCCCTGATTGAGTTGTAGAGAAACCAATGTACTCGAAAAGAAAATATGTTAGTCGCAGTTACAATGTGTCGATGTTATTCTTGTTTTGTTTACCTATCCTTATTTTTTAATTTTAAAAGAAGGATGTGAGCTCTGGTTCAGATGTGTTCACATATCTTGGACATCTCTGCAGTCTTTTACACATGTGACGATAAAATATATAATTCCCGTGGAAATCTTTTACACATGTGACGGTAAAGTATATAGTACCCGTGGCAACGCACGGACATTGAACTAGTCTTTGTTACAAGAGGGGCAGCGACCGTAAAGATGGACAAACAAAGAAGCATCAAAGACCTGTCGTTTGTGTTTTAATTCTTTGTTTTATCTAATAGCTAGCATCATGCTAGCGCGGCTGCAAATTATTAAAATAACGATCTTATTTTATTACTCCGACCATATTAATTAACTCAAATTTGTCTAAATTTAAATGAATTTAGACACTATTTACTATATAGATTCATCCAAATTTTAATAAATCAAAATCAATTAATATGGATCGGAAGAAGTATAGAAAAGCCCTCTAACCAATTATGGGTTAGAAATGCTCTTGTAACCCCTTCCCAAAAAAACAAAAACTGTACGGAGCCCGCAAATTCGTTTCTTCGACAAGGACCATTTACGGACAATTTGACAAAGGACACTGCTACACAGTGCGCGCGCTCGATTTGGTCTTACGCGGTGCCCCTTTTGTCTGAATTCTAAACTTTCCCAAAATAGAAAACGTGTGCCAGAGCCTTTCCCGATTGGCTTCTTGTGCTGCCATGGGCGTTTCGGGCTAGCTAAATCTATCGCTAGCCCACACCTCACCTTTTCCCCAACCCTACTTCTTTCTTCCCCTCCCCAACCCACCACCCCATATCGCAAAAAACAAGCAAGAAAACACACGGACATAGAAGAATTCTTGAGCGATATGTTTTCAGTGATTACAACCCACAATGATTTTGTTGTTCAACTTCAGACACGATTCTCTCTTGTCCCCGCCATGATTTAGATGTAAAAAAAGTTCCCCAAAGAGGAGGCACGACAAGCATGATCTAGTGATTTATTACACTAGATCCAGGTTCACAAAAAAGATTCAGGCTTGGGGCTGGAAACTTGGCACCATATCTTGAAATTGCATGTAACAAAGAGTCAAATCTGTAGTAGAACTAAATCATCTTGAACTTTGCAGTAGAACCATTTATGAACCAAGCAAAGATGGATGAGCATGTACAATTTATCCTCCAGAACAAAGAAGCTCCATAAGGTTCTTCATGTAATGGAGTCTGCAAAAAAACAGAACAAAAAAAGAGGAAATGGTAGCTGTTATGTACTGATTGAGAAAAGTAGATGTACAATTTTGTCCCTGTGATTACAAAAATTGTACCAATGGGAAATGACCATGAAGCCTGAATGTAAACTGCTAGTTAATTTTGTAACATCCTAGGTGTAATAAAACTGTAAAAGTTACAGTCTAGGTGGAACTTCCACAAAGTTTTAGTTACAGGCTATATCAAAAAATTACAGCACGCGTGATTTAAAATTAATAGCCTATGTATACTAAAACAGTAAAAGATACAGGCTAGGTGTAATAAAATTATAAAAGTTACAGGCTAGGTGGAACTTCCACAAAGTTTTAGTTACAGGCTATATCAAAAAGTTACACTACAGGAGACGGGAGATACGCCGAGGGCTGGAAGCCGTCGGCACAGCCAGGCAAAGCCGTCGGCACAGGCTGTGCCGACGGTAACCGTCGGCGTAGCCCCTCGGCGTATCTCCTGGTCGGCACAGTAAAACGGTCGTCGGCACATCGTATCCCCCTCGGCACAGCATCTCCCCGCGGGCCCCGCGTGTCAGCAACGGCCGTCCGCGCTAACGGCCGCGTCAGAGGGCTACGCCGACGGCTCGGCCATCGGCACAGGCGCAGCCCGTGAACCGCCGCAGCCCGCCACGTGCCCTCCTACGCCGACGGCCGAGCCCTCGGCACAGCCCTCCCTCGAGCTGACACGCCACCGGTCTGTGCCAACGGCCTGGCCGTCGGCACAGGCCATCCCTCATAGCGCCATGTTGCCCGCTACGCCGACGGCAATGCCGTCGGCACAGCCTTGCCAGATGTTGTGCAGTATCGAGCTGTGCCGACGGCTCGGCATAGCGTCTTCCATTTATTTTCTTTTTTATGTTTCCATTTCTAATTCAATTTGAGCATCCAAAATTCACGCAAAATAATTTAATTGCATTGCAATATCAGCAAAATAATTTGAGCATCCAAACAAATAACCATGCCATTGCAATATCCATCGTCATCCAAACAACAACATGATCATTCACAAAACATATTTGTTACACATACAAACTCATCACAAGACACAAGTGCATACACATAGAAGATATGACAAGTGCATCCACTAGCTCTAGCTCTAACCATGTCCATGCTCATGGTCCGAAACTCGCTGTATGTGTCGGTGTGTCAAGGAGCCCGAGGCTTCCCATTCCGAGCTCAGGAGACGCTTGCAGTTGTCGGGCCATCAGGGAAGTAGAACCACTAGCAGAACCGCCATCGGGCGCCATGATACGAAGTTGTGCATCAGCACGTGACGTACTAGGCGAGGCCGAGGCACGACCAAAGGGTCCAACATTCCTGGAGCATCCTGAGCCCTACATGTTTGAGAAAAAACTTAGCAACTTGCGAGGCATATGAAAGCGGTAACATGTGGTTTGGCAAATAATTTACCGGGGTCCCTCCGTAGTATGTGGCAGCGAAATCCTCCCTCGATATGCAGCGAGGTGGCATCCCAGGATCAGGTGGCTGGTCACCTTCCACCGAAACCCGCTGTCCAGTGATAAAGTAGTGATTCATCGCCTACAAGATAGTTATATGTCAGTCGTTGCAGGAACAAAGGTTCAAACTAGAGGAAGTGGGACTTATCATCATTTGCAAAAGTAAAGTTTGAAACTTACAGCCGTCACTTTCCTAGTGTACGCATCGCACTCTGCCCTCAGCGCAATCCATGCATCATACTCCTTGTTATAATCTGCCTGAAGGGCCTTGTAGGCATCATCAAAATGACACTACAATTGCAAAAATAACAGCTTAGCCATTTAGGATCAAATTGCGGAAATAAGATGGAAATGAGAAACACTCACATCGGCGTTGGAGGCAGCAGGCCGAGGACGAGGTGCGATAGAGGGGTGATCGGGGGTGAGGGTAGCCTTGACTCGTGTGAGGGTCATGGTAGGCTGGACCACCCCATCAAGAATGTTGAAACGGCCATGTGGCTTGCCGTGGCTCGCCATGATCAAGGCAGTCTCATCGACCTCATGGTGCATGGGCTCATCCACCTCCGGATGCAAACCCTTGAGCTTCTCGCAGTAGGTGTTGAGCTTCTCCTTGGCGTTACCGAAGTACTGGGGAAGCTGAGGCTGAGGCTGCTCTAGGTCGGGCTTCTTCGTCTTCATCTTCTCCCACACGACCAGGTCGGTAATAGGGCTATTAACCTCCCCCTCCATCTGCTCCTGCATCGGCAAAGAAATGTTAATTATGTGTGTCAACTAATAACATTATGGGAAATAAAATGAAGGTTGTTCCATGTATATATATACCAAGTGCTTCTTGAAGAGACCATGGTTGCGGCTTCCCGCGCTGTGTGTTCCCATGCTGCCGCGGTTTTTCTTGTTCCGCTTGCTCACGGCCTCAAAGTCAGGATCTTCCCCGATCCACCTACTAGCCAGCACCTCAAAAGCGTCTTCTTTGTGTTCACACCACATTGGCATAACCTGAAACCACAATACTCATTTCACTAACAGATAATGCAATACCAACTTAGCATCTATGGACCTTCTCATTGACAATTTACTTAACGTCATGAAATCAGCCACCGACATCTTTGGCTTGTGACCCCAAGCAATCTCATCCTTCCGTATCTTAAGGCCATGCTCAGCTTGAAAGTGATTGATCAACGTATTCTTGGTGTTGTACCATTGCTGTGTTGTCAACTTCCGACAAGCCTCAAGCAAAGTCGCATTCGCCGCCTCCTAATGCTCCGGTGTCACCTGATAGAAGACCTTCAATCATGCAAAAAATTATGGGAGTCATGAGATAGCACGATGATGAGCAAAAAAAATTATGGGAGTCACAAGCCAAAGTATGCCTTACCCAAAAGCTGCTAATCACAGCATCAGCAGCACTCTCGAAGCCCGGGCAATCGGTGGAGGCCTCATAGTCCGACCAAAACCAGGCTAGCTTCCTTCGGCCGTTGGGGACTGTAGTGTACAAGCCCGGCCAATACTTCCTGATCAAAGATCCAAGCACGCTATTAGGGTGGCGAACCCCCGCCGGTTTTAACCAGTTGCTGCACAATAAACAAACATTAGTACATGCCAAAATGTTATGACCAAAAACATGAGTTAGTCACTTACTATTTGCCGTAGGGCTCAATCGTAGGTCTCTCTTCCGGGCGAGGCTCCTTCTTAGGGACACGAGCCTCCCCACGAATCGACAACTTCTTCGGCGGCGCCTCACCCTCCGCTTCCCCATCCGACATCCCCCCAACTCCTCGTCTGACTCTGACTGTGAAGCCACGGTGCCAGAAGCAGAGGGTAAGTCAGACAAACGGGCAACACGCCGCGGGGGAGACGAGTCTGGATCCTCTGAATCGAGTCCTGCACCTGCATTGATAAATAGTAGCCAATTTAGCATGAAGACATAAAAAATATAAACGTAATTCATAAACAACGGGGGAGATGAGTATGTACCCGAGGCTGCACCTCCTCGTCCTCGTGCTGCACCTGGTCGTCCTCGTGCTGCACCTGGTCGTCCTCGTGGTGCACCTCCTCGTCCTCGTCCTCGTCCTCCTGCAGCGGGAAGTTCTCCCTGCGAGGGAGGTGGGTCCTCCAATCCCCTTCCTCGAGCTCCACCGTAGCGCGGGTTGGGACGAGGTACTCTTCTCCTTTGGGTAATCTTCTCTTGGGTCATCATATTTAGAAGGGAGGCCGGTGATTCCTTGCTCCCCCGAGGCATTGGTCAATCACCTGCATTATAGACATGTTGAAATTAATAAGCATAAAGACATAATGCAATTAAGAAGCATGTTAAGAAATAAATACTAAGCATAAAGACATAAAAGACCCTCACCTCTAGTCATCACTATCATAAAGTACTTGGTTGTGGTGCATCGCGTTCTCATTTTCACTATCACTATCACTATCACGTGAGTAGTAAGGCTCGTTGCACGGTGGAGGCTCATCATTGTTGAAATTCGCCTCATGAAACTTGTTGAGCATATCAACGTCCTTTAAATCCACCACTGTCTCACCACGAGTTTGTGCATCGTTCTCGAGGTCCTCGTGACCCACTTGTATGTCAAAACCCCCGAAGTTCTCTTCCTCTTGATAGAAAATTCCCTCGTATGTCACAGGGTCAATGTTGAGGTAATCGTTGGCGTTGGGCCTAGGTAGCTTACCATGTGGTGATACCTGGAAGACGACTTCCCAACCCAAAAGTTCCTCTTTCTTGCATGGGTAGGGCAAGTAATAAACTTGCTTGGCTTGGTGAGCCACTATATAGACATCGGCTCCGCAATAGGTGGTTGAAGGCCTAACTTCAACTAACCCAATGGAAGGGGTACTTCTCTGTCCATCGATGGGGTCGAACCAGCGGCATTTGAACACAACGAGCTTGAGTTTTATGTTCGTCTCAAACGTTAGCTCGTATACGTCCTCTAATATCCCGTAGTAATCAACTCCATCGGTTCCTCCGGTGAAGACCCCAGTATTTATAGTTTTTGCATTAGGCCGATTGTTCTGGTGAAACTCTGTATGGAAGCGGTACCCATTAACATCGTACTTCTGATACCTCATGACTCTACGGATACAACCCTGTGAAACACATCGAATCTCATTCGTCATCTCAACGTTGCGATCAGCTCCCTGCAAGTCATGGATTGCAAGGTAAGAGGGATATGTGTAATAATAGGGACAAGTCACGGATTGCAAGGTAAGAGGGAAATTACTTTGGCCCTGAACCAAGCCACAAAATTTTTCTTTCCGGGGGCACCATCTTTTAGAAGAGTGTCCAGCTCCGTGACACTGGGATCCCTCGTTTCCGACCACTGTTCATCCTTGAATTGGCTAAAAGGAGTAAACACGGATTAGACCAAAATCGAGTTACTAGTTGCAATAGGTAATTTGTTCATCAGTTTACCTCATGAAACCGATAAGTTCATGCTTCATGTTCATGAGCACATAGAACATTATGCCCTCCTTTTCTTCCGGCTTCAATATGTACTCTTTTCCAGCACCGGACTTGCCACCGGGAGATTGAAAGAGTGCGATCTTGGGGTCTTCCTCCAGCTTGTCGACATTGTACCGAGTGATCGGGTTATGCAGAGTGGGAACATCATCGGCATAGTACTTTGTCGTGACGTCTGCTATCTCCCCGATCAGAGTTGCCTCAGCTATGCATGCTTCAATCTTACTTTTGTTTCCACATTTCATTCGAATATACTTAAACTCTCTCTCAATACAGAACTGCCAACGAAACTGCACTGGTCCACCCAAAAGTACCTCGTTCGCGAGGTGCACGATGAGATGTGCCATCGGAGTAAAAAATACTGGCGGAAAGATCGTCTCCAACTTGCATAGCAACTCTGGCACTAGTTCCTGCAGCCTCTCAATCAGCTCGGGAGATACCTGCTTAGCACACAGAGTGCGAAAGAAATGTCTCAACTCCGCGAGCACTCGCCATACATGATCGGGGAGATACCCTCGAACCATCACCGGCATCAGCCGCTCAATCCATATATGATAGTCATGACTCTTTAGGCAGGTGACTTTTCCCGTCGCAAGATTGACTCCCTTACTCATATTTGAACAATAACCATCAGGGAACATCACGACGTACTTGAGCCACCTGAATGACTCCTTCTTTTGGTCACTATCAAGGCAGAAGATGGCATGCGGCTTGAACCAATTTCTTCGATTGCGGTCAGGAGGCTGCATGTGTTGTTTCTTCCTATCACATAGCTTCTCAACATCGACCCTAGCCTTGACATTATCCTTTGACTTTCCAGGGATGTTGCAAATTGTGTGAAAGAGGGACTCTCCTACATTCTTTTCAGTGTGCATCACATCGATGTTATGGGGAAGTTCGAGGTCCTTGTAATACTCGAGCTTCGTTATGGCTGCCTCGTGAGTCCAGTTGTGCGTTTTACCATATCCCTCAAATTGTGGGCCAGGAATCTCAGTACGCTTCAGAGCAAGTAGCTCGGCTTTAACAGCTACACCATCAAACATTGGTATCACTTTCTCTTCATTCATAACTACGCCCTTCATGAAGTTCTTTTTGTCTCGTCTGAACCGGTGCCCTCTTTTGAGGAAAGGTCGATTTTTGTCAAAGGCGACATACTTGCCACCCGCGCTTAGCCAAAAGAACTCAAGTTGGAGCCTGCAAACTGGGCAAGGCCACTTACCGGATGTACACCACCCACAAAATAGGGCGTAGCCGGGCATGTCATGCATGGAATACTGGTACCAAACTCTCATGAGGAAGTTTGTCTTAGATGCTCGGTCATATGTCAACGTCCCGTGGTGCCAAGAGTGGTTCAAATCATCAATAAGAGGCTGCATGTAGACACTCAAATTTTTCCCCGGGTATTCAGGCCCTGGAATTACAAGCGACAAGAATATGGTATTCCTTTGCATTAGGACTCCGGGAGGGAGATTGAGCGGAATAACAAACACAGGCCAGCAGCTGTAAGAGGCCGTCGACATACCATATGGATTGAATCCATCGGTTTCTATCGCAATTCTGACATTCCGAGCCTCACTTGCGAATGCCTCGTGTTTTGCATCGAAGTTCTTCCATGCCTTACCATCAGATGGATGTCCCATCATTTCATGTCCGTGCTCGTCATGGCATCTCTTCCCTGTCTTGTGCCACTTCATCTGTGTGGCAGTCTCCTCGGTCATGTAAAGCCGCTGGATTCTTTTTATGAATGGGAGATAACGAAGAATCTTCACGGCGACATTTGACTGTGTCATCTGACCATCATGTCCCTTTCTCTCATGATACCTAGAGGCCCCACACTTGCTGCAATACTTGTCATCCTCAAACTGTTTCCAAAACAAAAGACAGCCTGCTGGACAACAATCTTTCTTTACATAATCCATGGTGAGCACTTTCATGATTTTCCGGCATTCGTACATGCTTTTAGGTAGACAATGCCCTTCGGGCAACATGTTACCATACGTAAACAAATTACGTTCAAAACTTGCTCGGGTGGTGGCGTACTGGGACTTGTCGGCTAGTATTTGTGAGATGGCATCGAGTTGAGACACTTTCGCACCCGGATATAGAGCCCTCTTAGCCGAGGCCATCATATCAAGGAAGGCCTTCGCGGTTTCCTCCGGTTCCTCCGGTTCACCTGGTTCCTCCAGTTCACCTAGTTCCTCCGGTTCCTCCTGTGGAGGTGGCGAATCTGGCATGTCGGCATTGCGAAAATCCTCTAGCAAGTTTATAATCCCATCGTCCTCAATGCCATCAATCCGTTGTCGCATCACCTCAGCTCTATCACGTTCGTACTGAGAAAAGTCGACCAAAGGCTCGTAGTCAAGCATATACCCATACTGCCAAAGGTGTTTACTCATATCATCCTTTGTCTGACGACGAAGCCTCATGCAATGAGCGCAAGGACACCTTGGACGAACTACCTTTGAACCACGCGCTAACTCCTTCACCAGAAAATTGGTCTTCCATACCCACTCGTCTGTTCTTTCAAGCACCACTGTGCATCCAACCATTACCAGCCATCCTCTGCTTCATCGAGAGCCACAATACAAATTCAACATTTCATATTAATTAATGACATCAAACTAAATACACAAATTTTACGTTGTTATTCCATGCATACACCTAAAATGTCTAATAGGAAAAGATATGTCCTAATCCCACCCGAGAATGTGTAGATTGGATACGCTCTCCACGGTCAACCCCAAACCGAGACAAAATTTCGGCAGCACCTCCCCGTTGCTCTCCCGATACACGTCCCGCTAAAAATGCCGAGAGAATTGTGCATCCGGAGAACAACAGGGAGGCGCCGCCGAAATCCTGTCTCGGTTTGGGGTAGACCGTGGAGAGCGCACCCAATCTACACATCCTCCGGCTGTCCAAAAATTGTGGACAATCCAAAAGAGTTACATTTTTAAATATGCAATCGAATGCATATTTATTCGTGTAACCCTTTTGAACGGGAGACACCTAGGTTTCGCAACTGACTTGGTGATCTAGACACAAAATAAATACCTAGGTACATTACAAGATAGGCGCAAGATTTATACCCTCGAAGCGTGAGCGAATGGTGATCTCCAACGGCGACCTCCGGTCACGACCTCCGGGACGGCGACCTCTCCGAGGGGCCTGTCCACCTAAAAGTCTACAGATTGCAAGACATATAAATATGAGCACAGTGATTCCACCGAAACAAGATACTAATACTACTCATAATATTAGTCTGTTATCATTGGCATTATAGTTAATATTACTCACAATAATATGAACTCCGGGGAGGGCAGGGACGGGCGGGCAGGGACGGGCCGACGGTGGGGGAGGAGGGCAGGGGGGAGGAGGGGAGGGCAGGGGGGAGGAGGGCAGGGGGGAGGAGGGGATGGCAGGGGGAGGAGGGCAGGGGCCGGCAGGAGCGAGGAGGGCAGGGGGAAGGAGGAGGGGAGGAGGGAGGAGGGCAGGGGTGAGGAGGGCAGGGGCCGGCAGGGGGGAGGAGGGCAGGGGCCGGCAGGGGGAGGAGGAGTGGACGCTGGCGGCGGGGTCGGGGTCGGGCAGAGGCGGCTCAGGGTAGGCGGCGGCGCGGTGCAGGGGAGTGGGAGGCGGCAGCGCGGTGCTGGGGAAGGGACGGGACGGTGGCGGCGGGGTCGGGGTCAGGCATAGGCGGCTCAGGGAGGCGGCGACGCGGTGCAGGGGAGTGGGAGGGCGGCGGCACGGTGTTGGGGAGGAGGCGGCGTCACGGTGCAGGGGAGTGGGAGGGCGGCGGCGCGGTGCTGGGGGAGGGAGGCGGGGGATTTTTTCGGGTGAGCTGAGTGGCACGGGTGGGCCTCCGCGTAGCAAATAAGCGGATAGGGCTACGCCGACGGCCAGCTAGAGGGTTTTTTGGGCAGGGCGTACGCCGACGGTAGGGCTACGCCGACGGCCAGGCCGTCGGCGTAGCTACAGGATTTTTTCAGGCAGCCGACGTAATATAACAAATTTTAATATATTATTTTGTGCCTACTAATATAAAAAAAACCGAGGACCCTATATGCAAGTCCTTGAGGTATTCCGACGCCCCGGAGCGTGGTCTCCCGCAGAACCCTGATCTGTTGGCATCGGATCGTCTACCCCCCTAGACGTCCCTCTGACAGGGGTAGCCCGGAGTAGCACTCTCTTGTTTTGTGTTTGTTTAGGTCATATGATGATGTAAAACCATGGTGCTTCACAAGTGGAGGGCACTATCCTACCCGGTTTCACCTGAACGGGGAGTTTCCCCCCTTATATATAAGTCCAGAACCTTAGATTTAGGTTACACCTAGCGCACGCATGAGAAGGGGGACACATGCACCCGGGGACTAGGTTTTGCATGTTTCAACATAGCACCACACTTCCATGCATGTGCTAGGGCCACATGCAAGTCCTTGTGGTATTCCGACGACCCGGAGCGTGGTCTCCCGCGGAACCCTGATCTGTGGGCATCGGATCGTCTACCCCCCTAGACGTCCCTCTGACAGGGGTAGCCCGGAGTAGCACTCTCTTGTTTTGTGTTTGTTTAGGTCATATGATGATGTAAAACCATGGTGCTTCACAAGTGGAGGGCACTATCTTACCCGGTTTCACCCGAACGGGGAGTTTCCCCCCTTATATATAAGTCCAGAACCTTAGATTTAGGTTACACCTAGCGCACCCATGAGAAGGGGGACACATGCACCCGGGGACTAGGTTTTGCATGTTTCAACATAGCACCACACTTCCATGCATGTGCTAGGGCCACATGCAAGTCCTTGTGGTATTCCGACGCCCCGGAGCGTGGTCTCCCGCGGAACCCTGATCTGTGGGCATCAGATCGTCTACCCCCCTAGACGTCCCTCTGACAGGGGTAGCCCGGAGTAGCACTCTCTTGTTTTGTGTTTGTTTAGGTCATATGATGATGTAAAACCATGGTGCTTCACAAGTGGAGGGCACTATCCTACCCAGTTTCACCCGAACGGGGAGTTTCCCCCCTTATATATAAGTCCAGAACCTTAGATTTAGGTTACACCTAGCGCACGATGAGAAGGGGGACACATGCACCCGGGTACTAGGTTTTGCATGTTTCAACATAGCACCACACTTCCATGCATGTGCTAGGGCCACATGCAAGTCCTTGTGGTATTCCGACGACCCGGAGCGTGGTCTCCCGCGGAACCCTGATCTATGGGCATCGGATCGTCTACCCCCCTAGACGTCCCTCTGACAGGGGTAGCCCGGAGTAGCACTCTCTTGTTTTGTGTTTGTTTAGGTCATATGATGATGTAAAACCATGGTGCTTCACAAGTGGAGGGCACTATCCTACCCAGTTTCACCCGAACGGGGAGTTTCCCCCCTTATATAAGTCCAGAACCTTAGATTTAGGTTACACCTAGCGCACGCATGAGAAGGGGGACACATGCACCCGGGGACTAGGTTTTGCATGTTTCAACATAGCACCACACTTCCATGCATGTGCTAGGGCCATATGCAAGTCCTTGTGGTATTCCGACGACCCGGAGCGTGGTCTCCCGCGGAACCCTGATCTGCGGGCATCGGATCGTCTACCCCCCTAGACGTCCCTCTGACAGGGGTAGCCCGGAGTAGCACTCTCTTGTTTTGTGTTTGTTTAGGTCATATGATGATGTAAAACCATGGTGCTTCACAAGTGGAGGGCACTATCCTACCCGGTTTCACCCGAACGGGGAGTTTCCCCCTTATATATAAGTCCAGAACCTTAGATTTAGGTTACACCTAGCGCACGCATGAGAAGGGGGACACATGCACCCGGGGACTAGGTTTTGCATGTTTCAACATAGCACCACACTTCCATGCATGTGCTAGGGCCATATGCAAGTCCTTGTGGTATTCCGACGACCCGGAGCGTGGTCTCCCGCGGAACCCTGATCTGTGGGCATCGGATCGTCTACCCCCCTAGACGTCCCTCTGACAGGGGTAGCCCGGAGTAGCACTCTCTTGTTTTGTGTTTGTTTAGGTCATATGATGATGTAAAACCATGGTGCTTCACAAGTGGAGGGCACTATCCTACCCGGTTTCACCCGAACGGGGAGTTTCCCCCCTTATATATAAGTCCAGAACCTTAGATTTAGGTTACACCTAGCGCACGCATGAGAAGGGGGACACATGCACCCGGGGACTAGGTTTTGCATGTTTCAACATAGCATCACACTTCCATGCATGTGCTAGGGCCACATGCAAGTCCTTGTGGTATTCCGACGCCCCGGAGCGTGGTCTCCCGCGGAACCCTGATCTGTGGGCATCGGATCGTCTACCCCCCTAGGCGTCCCTCTGACAGGGGTAGCCCAGAGTAGCACTCTCTTGTTTTGTGTTTGTTTAGGTCATATGATGATGTAAAACCATGGTGCTTCACAAGTGGAGGGCACTATCCTACCCGGTTTCACCCGAACGGGGAGTTTCCCCCCTTATATATAAGTCCAGAACCTTAGATTTAGGTTACACCTAGCGCACACATGAGAAGGGGGACACATGCACCCGGGGACTAGGTTTTGCATGTTTCAACATAGCACCACACTTCCATGCATGTTCTAGGGCCACATGCAAGTCCTTGTGGTATTCCGACGACCCGGAGCGTGGTCTCCCGCGGAACCCTGATCTGTGGGCATCGGATCGTCTACCCCCCTAGACGTCCCTCTGACAGGGGTAGCCCGGAGTAGCACTCTCTTGTTTTGTGTTTGTTTAGGTCATATGATGATGTAAAACCATGGTGCTTCACAAGTGGAGGGCACTATCCTACCCGGTTTCACCCGAACGGGGAGTTTCCCCCCTTGTATATAAGTCCAGAACCTTAGATTTAGGTTACACCTAGCGCACGCATGAGAAGGGGGACACATGCACCCGGGGACTAGGTTTTGCATGTTTCAACATAGCACCACACTTCCATGCATGTGCTAGGGCCACATGCAAGTCCTTGTGGTATTCCGACGCCCCGAAGCGTGGTCTCCCGTGGAACCCTGATCTGTGGGCATCGGATCGTCTACCCCCCTAGACGTCCCTCTGACAGGGGTAGCCCGGAGTAGCACTCTCTTGTTTTGTGTTTGTTTAGGTCATATGATGATGTAAAACCATGGTGCTTCACAAGTGGAGGGCCATATCCTACCCGGTTTCACCCGAACGGGGAGTTTCCCCCCTTATATATAAGTCCAGAACCTTAGATTTAGGTTACACATAGCGCACGCATGAGAAGGGGGACACATGCACCCGGGGACTAGGTTTTGCATGTTTCAACATAGCACCACACGTCCATGCATGTGCTAGGGCCACATGCAAGTCCTTGTGGTATTCCGACGACCCGGAGCGTGGTCTCCCGCGGAACCCTGATCTGTGGGCATCGGATCGTCTACCCCCCTAGGCGTCCCTCTGACAGGGGTAGCCCGGAGTAGCACTCTCTTGTTTTGTGTTTGTTTAGGTCATATGATGATGTAAAACCATGGTGCTTCACAAGTGGAGGGCACTATCCTACCCGGTTTCACCCGAACGGGGAGTTTCCCCCCTTATATATAAGTCCAGAACCTTAGATTTAGGTTACACCTAGCGCACGCATGAGAAGAGGGACACATGCACCCGGGGACTAGGTTTTGCATGTTTCAACATAGCACCACACTTCCATGCATGTGCTAGGGCCACATGCAAGTCCTTGTGGTATTCCGACGACCCGGAGCGTGGTCTCCCGTGGAACCCTGATCTGTGGGCATCGGATCGTCTACCCCCCTAGACGTCCCTCTGACAGGGGTAGCCCGGAGTAGCACTCTCTTGTTTTGTGTTTGTTTAGGTCATATGATGATGTAAAACCATGGTGCTTCACAAGTGGAGGGCACTATCCTACCCGGTTTCACCCGAACGGTAAGTTTCCCCCCTTATATATAAGTCCAGAACCTTAGATTTAGGTTACACCTAGCGCACGCATGAGAAGGGGGACACATGCACCCGGGGACTAGGTTTTGCATGTTTCAACATAGCACCACACTTCCATGCATGTGCTATGGCCACATGCAAGTCCTTGTGGTATTCCGACGACCCGGAGCGTGGTCTCCCGCGGAACCCTGATCTGTGGGCATCGGATCGTCTACCCCCCTAGACGTCCCTCTGACAGGGGTAGCCCGGAGTAGCACTCTCTTGTTGTGTTTGTTTAGGTCATATGATGATGTAAAACCATGGTGCTTCACAAGTGGAGGGCACTATCCTATCCGGTTTCACCCGAACGGGGAGTTTCCCCCCTTATATATAAGTCTAGAACCTTAGATTTAGGTTACACCTAGCGCACGCATGAGAAGGGGGACACATGCACCCGGGGACTAGGTTTTGCATGTTTCAACATAGCACCACACTTCCATGCATGTGCTAGGGCCACATGCAAGTCCTTGTGGTATTGCGACGACCCAGAGCGTGGTCTCCCACGGAACCCTGATCTGTGGGCATCGGATCGTCTACCCCCCTAGACGTCCCTCTGACAGGGGTAGCCCGGAGTAGCACTCTCTTGTTTTGTGTTTGTTTAGGTCATATGATGATGTAAAACCATGGTGCTTCACAAGTGGAGGGCACTATCCTACCCGGTTTCACCCGAACGGGGAGTTTCCCCCCTTATATATAAGTCCAGAACCTTAGATTTAGGTTACACCTAGCGCACGCATGAGAAGGGGGACACATGCACCCGGGGACTAGGTTTTGCATGTTTCAACATAGCACCACACTTCCATGCATGTGCTAGGGCCACATGCAAGTCCTTGTGGTATTCCGACGACCCGGAGCGTGGTCTCCCGTGGAACCCTGATCTGTGGGCATCGGATCGTCTACCCCCCTAGACGTCCCTCTGACAGGGGTAGCCCGGAGTAGCACTCTCTTGTTTTGTGTTTGTTTAGGTCATATGATGATGTAAAACCATGGTGCTTCACAAGTGGAGGGCACTATCCTACCCGGTTTCACCCGAACGGGGAGTTTCCCCCCTTATATATAAGTCCAGAACCTTAGATTTAGGTTACACCTAGCGCACGCATGAGAAGGGGACACATGCACCCGGGGACTAGGTTTTGCATGTTTCAACATAGCACCACACTTGCATGCATGTGCTAGGGCCACATGCAAGTCCTTGTGGTATTCCGACGCCCCGAAGCGTGGTCTCCCGCGGAACCCTGATCTGTGGGCATCGGATCGTCTACCCCCCTAGACGTCCCTCTGACAGGGGTAGCCCGGAGTAGCACGCTCTTGTTTTGTGTTTGTTTAGGTCATATGATGATGTAAAACCATGGTACTTCACAAGTGGAGGGCACTATCCTACCCGGTTTCACCCGAACGGGGAGTTTCCCCCCTTATATATAAGTCCAGAACCTTAGATTTAGGTTACACCTAGCGCACGCATGAGAAGGGGGACACATGCACCCGGGGACTAGGTTTTGCATGTTTCAACATAGCACCACACTTCCATGCATGTGCTAGGGCCACATGCAAGTCCTTGTGGTATTCCGACGACCCGGAGCGTGGTCTCCCGCGGAACCTTGATCTGTGGGCATCGGATCGTCTACCCCCCTAGACGTCCCTCTGACAGGGGTAGCCCGGAGTAGCACTCTCTTGTTTTGTGTTTGTTTAGGTCATATGATGATGTAAAACCATGGTGCTTCACAAGTGGAGGGCACTATCCTACCCGGTTTCACCCGAACGGGGAGTTTCCCCCCTTATATATAAGTCCAGAACCTTAGATTTAGGTTACACCTAGTGCACGCATGAGAAGGGGGACACATGCACATGAGAAGGGGTAGCCCGGAGTAGCACTCTACCCGGTTTCACCCGAACGGGCAGTTTCCCCCCTTATATAAGTCCGTATGAAGGAGGATAGATGTATCCGGGGAAAGAGATGGAGACTGCTATCCGGGCGATACAAACAATATATATCAACATTAAATTATTGGGAGTAATTAATAAATTATTGGGAGTATAAAATATATGGCTAAAATTAAATGGGAAAAATAATTTGAAAAAATCTGAAGGGCTACGCCGACGGCTAAGCGGTCGGCACAGCTCTGGCTAGGCCCACCAAATTTAGGCGCGGGGGGGGGGGGGGGTGTGAGCACGTGGCAGGGCTACGCCGACGGCTAGGCCGTCGGCACAGCTTCGCCACCAAACAGCGTTTGCGGCGCTGTGTCTGAGTCGTGGCTACGCCGAGGGCAAAAGTTACGCCGAGGGTCACCGTCGGCACACTGTTCTCACCTACGCCGACGGCTTGTCTGTGCCGAGGGACCCCGTCGGCACATGTTGCTGTGCCGACGGCCCTTTCTACGCCGACGGCCTGGCGGGGGGGCTGGCCTGGGGAGGCAGCTACGCCGACGGCCCCGACCTTTGGCCGTCGGCGTAGCTTACCGGCCGTCGGCGCTTGCAACATTTCCTGTAGTGTTATAGCCCGCGTGCTTTAAAAGTAAGAGCATCTCTAAAGGAGCCCTTAAACGTCTAACCTGTAAATCGCGAGTACAGGGTTCTAGTTCATTGGCGTACATCAGAACTCGTGAAATCAACCCGTAAATTCGAATTTTAACAACTCCGGCGACAAATTTACGTGCGAACACACTAGTTCGTCGCATATACAACAAAATCCTAAAAAAACTTAATTAGGAGGAGGGAGCTCGCCAGGTACGCCGGCGCGTCCACGTGAGACCAAAACCAAGCTCTCTGTGCTCTCCGGAGCTCCGCGCCGGCCATCTAGTCGCCGAGGACAACAACCTCCACCTCCATCTCGTCTGCGCCCGCGGCCGCCTCGGCCTCCACCTCCTTGGTGCGTCGGGCCAAGGTCACCGCGCCAATGGCCGCCTCCACCTCCTCCCGCTCGCGACGGTCCCGCTCCTCTGCGTCCGCCTTGGACTGAGCGAGCGCGCGCAGCAGCGCCTCCATCTCCTCCTCGTCGCCGAGGCGGATCCGGTTCGGGCGCGATGAGGAGGATGAAGACGATGCCTCACCGGAAGGGGACAGGAGAGCTCGCGGCGCCTCCTCTTTGGACAGGCCGGCGACATAGGGCGCCAGCGAGGGGGTGGCCGTAGACCCCTGTTGGTCCAGCGGCGCGCCGCCCGACGCTTGGCCCTGATGGACCGCACTAGCTTCGCGGCCGCCTCATCAGAGTAGGGATGCGGGGACGACCACGGGAGCGGCCGCCGGCTATCACCTCCTCCTCGGCCGCTATGGCCTCCTCGCTGCCCGCATCCGTCGTGCAGCATTGACATGGCGAGGGCGCCGTCATCGATCTGCAACCGCCGTGGCCTGATTCTCTAGCCGGAGGGGGTTTGTTGTGCGGCGGTGGGCGGGTTGGAACCCATATCCGCCCGCCTGCACGCTATTTGTAGGGGATGCGGAGTGGTGTTCGCGGTGGCCCGGGGGAAACGAAAACAGGCCAGGGTCTTTACAGGCTCGGTTAGCTCGGCCTCTCGGCCCACGGCCCATATTCTCACCGGAATTTTACGGGTTTGTCCCTTTTAAGGGCTCCATTAGAAATGCTCTAACAGCCTAGGTGTAATAAATTGTAAAACGGAATATTACATGTAAAAACCTGACAAATATGCTATGAATTTAAAAAGGTATAGTGCATATTTCAAATATGAGTTACATGCTTGGTACAGAATGTTACATACCAGATATCAAAAGTAACAAGCTAGATATGAAAAGTTACAGGCTAGATATCAATAGTTACAAGCTAGATATTAATGTTACAGTGTGTGCACAGAAATTACATGCTAAAATCAAAAAAATGAATTAGTGCCCTTCATCTAAAAGTACCCATAATTAGTGCTAATTTGATCATGATAGTTACATCCTAGAAATGATTTAGTGTTAAATTTGGACATCGTAGTTGCATAATGTGACACAAAAAGACAAAAAGAAAATATTACAGCAGCACCATTCCCCCTCCCCCTTAGACACAAAAATTTTACTTTGATTTCAAGAGATCTACAACATGGTCCTTAAGGAAAAACTGAAGTGGACGAAGAAATTTCACTTTGATTTCGATTTCGAGGAATCAACATATCTAATGCCCCCGGCTGTACACGTGAACCAGCTAGAGGATGTGTATGAACGCTGAAAAGCACATATAAAACCACATCGCACAGCTAGGCTGCCTAGCTATGATAACGCCGACGCAAGCGAGGGTCGGTGGTGACAATAGAAAGGGATGGAGAACGAGGTACTCACTGCACGAGATCGAGGTGCCTACGCCGGAATCTGGGAAGGAGGACCTCGATGCTCCTTCGACGTCCTCTGCTCTCAGCTCGGCCGAATCGACTACATCACCCCTTCGGTGACGCCCTGATTCGCGGATGTCGACGCAGCCCTGCCCCGCCGGCGCAACTGCGACGCTCTCAGCTCGCTGCCCCTTCCCCGACCCCCCAGGGGGCATCCTACCGGACCACTCGCGGCCGGCGAGAGAGATTTAGAGGTGGAGATAGAGGAGGGCTGGATGCGAGCGAGAGCAGCAGAGGGGGGACGCGGAGAAGCTCATCTCCTGACGGTTGAACAGTCGAGGGGAAAAAAAAGAAAATAAAACGGGAATGGGACCTGTCCTTTATTTGTCCGGATGCGCCGCTGCGTCTTGAGCGCTCGATCGTGATCGTACGCACGCGAGCGAGCGTGAGCACCGTGGAAGACAGCCGCGTGCCCAGGCAGGAAATAGATATTGGGTTTGACAAATCCCTATGGCTCTATACATGCCTGGACCAGACCCCATCGTCCACGCACATAGTCAGCATCAAACCATACCTTGTCACAGACTTCACGTTCGCAAGTCTCGTACGTTTCTTAACCTGAAACCCTTCCCAAACGCTCTGATCAACCCCGCATCCTCACCTCTAACAGTACAAAAGCATCGCATCACATGCCTCTCTTCAGCATCATCATACCATCATTAGTTCATTACCATCGATCATCAGGACATATACTACACAGATGCTGCTAGGCAACACACAGAACAGCTAGCGACAGCAATGGCTGTCTGGAGAAGGAAGGAGACGACCGTAGCTGCCTCCCAGCACCCTTGCGTCCTCGCCAGCGCAGGCGACGGCGGGAGGATCCCGAAGGGCTACGTCCCGCTGGCGCTGGTGGGCGAGGATGGAGACGGCACGGAGAGGGTCCTGGTGCACGTCAGGGCGCTCGAGGAGCCGTGCATGGCGGCGCTGCTCGAGATGGCCGCGCAGCAGTTCGGGTACGGCCAGAAGGGTGTCCTCAGGATCCCCTGTGACGCACGGGAGTTCCACCAGATGGTTAGCATGATGTGCAGCAAGGCTAGATAGGTGAATATGATCTGCTTACGATCGAGCAAGCGCCACTGCATCCGTCCTCCATTTTGTACTAGCTGAATTGGTCCTTAGTTTCGATTTATTTGCTGGTCTTCTGTGCAGAGATTCTTCAGTTATGTATATATGTAGTCACCTTCAAGCTTTGCAGAATAGGACTCCACGTACCATAGATCAAATTTATGATTATCCAATTGAAACAAGTCGGCATCAAGCCCCGGCCCCAAAACAATAAGGTTAATTTTCTGATAAGAATAGAACGAGGCATACACCATCGTGCAGAATCGGTATCGATCATCAATGATCTAACCAAACGTCCGTACATTAGAGTTTCTGTAAATAATTGCACGAGCAGGCTTGACTCGAGCATATATCGTTGCAATCCGTCCCATCCCCGCCTTCCGGCCGGTCCAGCAGCTGATCTCACCTCACCGGTTCCTCCTTACAGCCCCGTACCTTCCGGCAACCTGCGGCATGCACGCAGTATATTAACCTTGAGAGAAATTAAGTTGAGCAACAATCACAGCTAGCTCACGAGCAGCAATGGAAAAGAGACAGGAAGTCACAGAGAGGCACGCACATGAGGAGACCTGCCTTTCTTGGCCCCGCCGCCGTCTTCTTCTTCCTTAGCCGGTGGGACCCGGCGGTAGGAAGCCAGGTCGGTCTTCCTCCTCCTGCAGCCGGAGGAAGCAGAAGAAGATGCAGAGCCAGCAGCAACCATAGTAAGGACCCGGCGCTTCCCTAGCCTTGCCAGCCGGTGGCACTCTCCATTGTCCTTGAGCACGTACGGAGAAGGACATAAGCAACAAGCTCAGACCATTAATTTGCAGCTGCTGATTGAACTGCAATTTGTTGCAGCACAAGAGAGGACGTACGTACCGACGATGTCTCGACGAGCTCATCATGGGAGTCTTCGCCGGTGTCTTGGTCGACCTGATCCGAGGAGCACTTCAGCTCCTCGAACGCGCTGAGCGCCATGCTGGATGGGAGGTTCTGCGACCTCGGTGTGCTTCCTGTTCCTCCCTTCGCTGATGCCTACAGTGCGGAAAAGATACACCACTAGTATATACTCCCTCTGTTTCAAATTACTCCGCGCGCACGCTTATCTAGGTGGCCTAGTATTCTCTCATTTTTCATCAAAATTTTTTTAGAATTTTTGATATACGTAGTACATATTTCATACTATCTATTTCAAAAATTCGAGGATTTTTTTGAATGAAAAATGAGGGAGTACTAGTTTACCTACATAAGCGCGCCGGCGGAGTAATTTGAAACAGAGGGAGTATTAGTACTAGTATTCTTTTTAATAATAACTAGTAGTACTACCTGTCTGATTTAGTTAGTTGGTAACTCAAGAGCAAAGAGATTTTTTCCACACCTGCATGCACCCATCCAATTCAACCACTATCTTTTCTTCGTCCTCAATTTTAAAATCGGAAGAGCCAGCCGTCAACTTGTTCTGCAAAATTAAAGGGCCTCTTCCATGCACATGATTCAGAAAATACAACAGTAATACGAAAATGCAGGATATATAACAGTGTCGTGGCAACTCAAAGCCCTACAAGATTTTCTTCACGCCAAAAATTATTTGATCACACCCATAGGAAAAATAAAGTAGTAATTATTTCCAAAGGGTTGGAGTGGATGGACAGAATAATCCTTATGAAAAATTTAAATCGATGCTACATATCAGTTAAATAAGCAACTTAGGAAAATTTAAGTGCTATAATCCTCCAAATTTCCTTGAAAAAACTACCAAGTAGCTCTAGGTGCAGAATTTTCATTTTATGGTTGGGGCAAGATTATTTGTTATATTTTTATTTGGTAATAAGATCATTTGCTATGTTAACTCTAACATATATAAACTGCGTAATTATACAATATATGCATAGTAGGTGGTTGTCCCTGTTATACCACCCTACATCCAGATTCCAGAGTTCATGAGTTGATTTTCTTATTCATTGTCTTCTTATTGTCACATTAGTTTCACATCTTAGTAAAAATATACTCTACAATGTCTAAGGGTCTGTTTGATTCACATCCACACTTTGCCAAGTCAAATTTTGGCAGCCACGGTTTAGTTGGCAAATGTTTGGTTTTTTGTTACACTTTAGCTTGTAACAATTTATTACCCGTATGGCCCAAATTTGTCATAGTTATTTATTTTTTTACCAAAGTTTGGCTTTAAAATTTTCAGCCATGCTTTTGTGGCTGGCCACACTCCGGCTTGCCAAAATGTGGCTTTGAACCAAAGATCCCCTAGGAGTTCTACACTGGATTAGCACATCATCTTTTATTCATTTCCAACTTCTAACAAACACATGATCAATGATTTGTATGACAAAAAATAGCCTGCTTATCACGGAGAGTACAATGTTGCGTAGTATAGAGACACAAAATATGCAAGTCTCAAAGCATGATCTGATAGTATATACTAAAGGGGTATAAATCATCGGGTCACACTCTACTATATACGGAATATAGCTGTGGTGTGAAGTGTCTCTTACTTTCGCCTCCTCGGTATTTTTCTGTAAGCATGAGTGAAATGCCATGTTATCATCCTTGTTGACAAAAACATGCAGGGCAGTATGCAGATCATTCACTTGAAGAATCTGTATTTTCTGTAAGAAAAGACAGTGCAATATTGTTTTGTTACCACCTATTTTCTACTGTACAAAGAGGCTTGCTTCGGTCCCCCACCCTAAGGAAAGTTTTGATGGGTTAGTTGGTGGACGGGTTGTGGGTGGGTTGTGGGCGGGACAAAGAGTCACATATTACCCACTTATATATTTGTATATTATACGCGGACTTTAGTGAAAAAAAGCAGATACATCAGCTGATATGTGTGCGTACGGGACATGAATTAAAAGGCAGATCGATCAGCTGATATATGTATATACGGGACATGAATTAAAAGGCAGATCGATTAGCTGATATATGTACGTACGGAACATGAATTAAAAGACAGATCGATCAGCTGACATGCGTATATACGGGATGCGAATTGGAAATAGGGAGCTAACTCGGACCTGGTACCAACCGATCATACATGAAGATGTGGTCGTTGGCGGCGGCGACTGTGTCGCCCGAGTAGCCGACCATGCGGTCGTCGGGCTTGTCGGTGCCGGAGGGCGGCCGTTCGCCGACGAGGAACTCGACGCATCGCGGGATATGGTGGCCCATCGCGAGATTGACGGCGTGGTAGGCGAGCTCGATGCGGGTGAAGGCCTCGGTCTAGGATCGCACCGCTCACGTCTCACTGTACAGACGGAGTACACGCGAATGTATTTGCAGATGAACAAACGAGTAATACGGGGGGTGGATCTGAGGCCACGCGGGAAAGGAGGTGGGCTTAAGGGCTAATTGCTAAGTGATAAATGGAGAGATAAGGCATCGATGGCACCGCGGGGGTGGGGTACCGAAGCAGAAGTGCTGTACAAAACAAATGAATAGGATATCATACCCAAAATACAGTATGGTAGGAATCCATCTTGAATAAAATCGTTTCGTCAATGTAAGTGCAGATTTGTTACACCTCAGGTGCTCGTGCAGTTTTGTGTCTCACAACATAAATAAACTAGTAATAAATAAGGGCACTTTTGATCTTATAAGTAATTGAGCCACGTGCATCACAGAATGAAGAGCTTAGGGATGCCTCTTTGTTTTCCAACAAAAATAAAATAAAAATAGAGTGGATGTACTTTATCAGGTTGTTAGACTATAGCTGTCCATACTGTACCGTACGCGTGTATTGTAAATCATACATTTGATACACCTATAAATATATATGATAGGCACCTCTAGAGGGTTAAGCCAGTCCCCCAAATCCTACGTCTCATGTGGTATCAGATTAGGTCAGCCGCCGCCTAGGGTTTTCACGCCTAGCCGCCGCACCTTAACCCGTAGCCGCCGCCTCACCTCACCACCTGGCCGCCGCCCCTGCCATCATCGGCCGCCGCCTCGGGTTCCCATCCACTGATCCTCTTCACGCTTCTGCCCTCCACCTCATGGGACGCCATGTCTAGCGCCGCCTCGTTTGGCTCCTCCACCGCCTGCCTCCTTCCGGCGTCCCTCGCCGCCCTTCTGTCGGTCCCAATTGACCGCGCTGCCATGATGGCACAGGGGATCGGCACCCTCAGCGTTGGGTCACTCTTCTCCAACCTGATGGCGGTCTTCCCGCTGGCCTCTCCCAGCGCTGCACTCCCGGTCGTCGCCGTTGCATCGGCGCCGCCCGTGCCCGTGGTCTTTGTCTCTCCTACCGCGATGTCGTTGCCCGCCTCTATGCCGGCGCCCCTGCACCACCGCCTCCTGCGCTGGCGGCCGCTGCTCCCGCGACCTACGCGCCCCCAGCGGCCTTCACACATGGCTCGCCCCAGCGTCGTTCCACTTCGGCCATCTCATCACCATCAAGCTGTCGTCGGATAATTATATTTTATGGCGTGCGCAGGTTCTTCCGCTCCTTGGGAGTCAGTACCTGCTCGGCTATGTGGATGGCACTCTCCCCAGCCCCCCCCCCCCCCCGCGCGTGCTCGTGGACAGCATGAACGGTTCGGTCTACAACCCGGCGCACCGTGTCTGGACGTGGCAGGACCAGGCCAATCTCTCGGCCATCCAGGGGTCGCTCACTCTGAAGGTTGTCGGGATGCTCGTCTTCATCAAGACCTCCCATGAGGCCTGGACCATTCTGGAGCGCTCTTTCGTGTCGCAGTCGCAGGCTCGCTCCAGCGCCCTTCATCGTCAGATTGGCGAGTGTGATAAAATCGACTCCACGGCGGCGGTGTTTTATAACAAGGTCAAGTCCCTCGCCGACACTCTGGCCTCTATTGGCCAGCCCCTCACTGACACCGATTTTAACTCCTACATCGTCAACGGCCTCGACGAGGAGTATGATGGCTTGGTAGAGATCGTCAATGAGCACGAGACTCCAATGATGGCGCACGAGCTCTACTCGTGCCTTCTGCTCACCGAGCAGCATGTGGAGGCGCGTCGTGCCAACCACATCTGCAGCACTTCCTCGGTGAATGCCGCCTACAAGGGGGGTCATGGCCCCTCTGGTGTCGCATAGTCCAGCTCAGGAAAGGGCCCTGCAGCATCGTCCTAGACACCGTCGGCTCCCCCTCCTACGTCGAGTCCTTTTGGGGGGCCGCTCATCTCGTGTGTGCCAGCTCTGCGGGCGCGAAGATCACTGGGCCTCCAAGTGCCATCACCGCTTCCATAAGAGCTTCCTCGGCCTCGGCAACAATGACAAGGACACGAGGAATAACGAGCGTCAAGCCGCCATGGCTGACCGCCCGCCCGCCGCTGAAGGAGAAGCAGGGACACACGCAGTCCTATTTCATCGACCTTCACTGGTACATGAACACTGGGGCCACAGATCATCTGACGAGTGAGCTGGGCAAGCTTCACTCCCTGAGGCCTATCATGGGTCCGACAAGGTCCACACCGCCAATAGAGAAGGTATGCACATCTCTCATACTGGTCAAGCATCTCTTCTCACTACTCATGTAAATAGGAGTCTTCAGCTTTGAAATGTCCTTCGAGTTCCATCTGTGACACATAATCTCCTCTTAGTTCTAAAACTCACTTATGATAATAATGTGTTTTGTGAATTTCACCCATTTGATATTTTTATTAAGGATTAGGCCACGAGGGACGTGCTCCTTAGTGGACATCGCTGCCATCGTCTCTATCGCTTGGAGCAGCCTGGAATCTCTCGGGTGTTTAGTGGAGTTCGTGTATCGTCACAGTGGCATGCTCGTCTTCATCATCCTTCCACTCCTATTGGCTGCCATGTTTTGCATCGTCATGATCTTCCTAGCATGCCTAGTAACAAAGATATAGTAGTGTGTGATGCTTGTCAGCAGGAGAATAGTCATCAACTTCCTTTTTAGAGTCTAGTCGTGAAGTTACACATCATCTTGAACTTGTGTTTTTATATGTATGGGGTCCTTCCCAGACTTCTGTCAGTGGTCATAATTATTATGTTAGTTTTATTGATGCTTACAGTCACTTTACTTGGCTTTATCTTATTAAGTGCAAATCTGATGTGTTTGATATTATTGTTCAGTTTCAAAAACATGTTGAACGTCTTCTCAAGCATAAAATTGTCTATGTTCAGTCTGATTGGGGTGGTGAGTATCGCAAACTCAACTCCTTCCAGTCGCTTGGGACCGCGCATTGTTTAGCATGTCCATATACACATCGGCAGAATGGCTCCGTTGAACATAAGCATCATCATATTGTCGAAATTGATCTCACTCTTTCGGCCCATGCACCTGTTCCTTTAGATTTTGGAGTGATGCCTTTACCACTACATGTTTTCTCACCAACCGTACTCCCACCTGTGTTCTAGACATGAATACTCTTATTGAACTTCTCCTTAATGAGTTTCCTGATTATACCTTTTTAAGGTGTTTGGGTGTGCTTGCTAGCCGCATCTACACCCCTACAACAAACTTAAGATGGAATTTAGATCCAAAAAGTGTGTCTTTCTTGGTTATAGTTCCCTTCATAAAGGTTACAAATGTCTTCGTGTTCCCACTAATCGTGTCTACATATCTCGGGATGTCGTGTTTGATGAGCATGTTTCCCTTTTACCAAACTTCATGTGTCCAACACTAAGTCACCACATATGCACTTATATCCATTACCACTGACCATTTTGAAGATGTTGCATATTTTCATGTGTTGTTACCTAACCATGGTGCAGGAACTGGACTTGGTTCCCGTCTAGAGCTGCTCGAGTTAGCTTCTCCTTTGTCACTATCGCCAGAGCATGTCGATCACGGTGCTCCTCTGCATGGCCTCGGTCTGCATGCTAGACATGAAGCACTGGTCACCTCTGCCCCTGTGGCCATCTCGCCGGCCTGCCCCTCGTGACCCATGATGCCGCCCTCGCCTGCATGGTCGGGAGACTGCGTGTCGCCCGCGCGTCTCCCACCTCGCCCTTGCCCTCGCCTATGCGGCAGGAGGTCAGCCTGTCACCCGCGCGGCTGGAGCTCAGCGCGTCGCCCAACCACTCGTCCGTTGGTCCGTCACAGCCTCCCAGTCCCTTTTTGACTGGGCCGCTCCTACTCGTTGTCGCCCAGCCCACCGTCGGCTACTTCCTAGACATTGACGGCCCCTGTGACTCTGCATCCACATACCCGCAGTCGCAGTGGAGTTTTTCGCCCTAAAGAGCGCATCGATGGTACTGTTGCCTGGTATGCTACCTGCATGGTGCTTCCCTTGCGGATCCGTCTTCTGAGTCACACACATACCAGGCTGCTATGAGTATTCCTCATTAGAGAGAGGCCATGGAGCAGTAGTATCACGCTCTTATTCGCAATGATACATGGACTCTTGTTCCTCCACCGCCTCGGGTCAACGTTATCGATTCTAAATGGGTTTTCAAGGTGAAGAAGCATTCTGATGGGTCTATTGAGCTCTACAAAGCACGTCTTGTTGCCAGAGGTTTTCGAAAGCGCTATGGTCTTGATTATGAAGACACTTTCAGTCTAATGGTCAAGCCTACAACTATCAGACTTCTTATCTCACTTGCAGTTACTCGAGGTTGGTCTCTTCGTCAGCTTAATGTGAAGAATGCATTCCTTCATGGCTTATTGGAAGATGAAGTTTATATGCGACAACCTCCTGGTTTTGCTGATCGTGGTCGTCCAGACTATATATGTCGTCTCACCAAAGCACTCTATGGTCTGAATCAAGATCCTCGTGCCTAGCATGCTCATATTGCAACAGCCCTTCATGCTCATGGTTTTGCACCGTCCACTGCTGATTCATCATTATTTCTTCTACAGAAGCCTGAGGTCACTATGTACTTGCTGGTCTATGTAGATGATATTATTCTTGTCAGCGAATCCGGTATTCCATGCCCGAACGAAACACATCGAAGTTGACTATCACTTTGTAAGGAAACGTGTCTCTTAGAAGCTACTACAGATCAAGTTCATCTCTTCAAAGGATCAACTTGCAGACATCTTTATCAAGCCATTGTCTCTACCACAGTTCGAGGCATGTAGGCGCAATCTTAACCCTCTAGATTCTTTAGGAAGTGGCTACTACTACCTGTATATACATCGGTAAAGGTTCTCCTAAGCCTAACCCTCTTCCGAGCCGCCCTCTCTCGAGCTACCCCCTGGTGACCTCAGCGGCTCCGGAGGGCCTCCTCTCTGTCCTGCCCTAAGAACCCTCCCAACCCTCACCGCGTTTGCCGCCGCTATTGTCGACTCCAGCGGTGGTGGCGGCGCCCCATCCATCAAAGATGGGGGCAGGAGAGGGGTCAATGGCGACGTTCACATGGGGGAGGTGCGGCGCCGGCTGTGGACTTGGTGCGGCGCGGCCGTCTTGGCCCGGGCCTGAGGTTATCCGATGGCCGATGAGGGGATGGAGGTACCGCCTCCGTCGGGAGGGTGAGGCTGTGGCCTAGACACACCGATCTCCTGCGATTGTTTCCCTCTCCTCTGTTGGTGCTGCACGGAGATGACGAGCGGCGTGGGGCCTGCTCGTCTGCTGAAAATATTGGTGTCGGTTCTAGGATCCCTCTCAAGCAAAGACGAGGATCTATTTGTTGCTTGCTTCTTTGATCTAGTCGGAGTGGCGAGTTCCAAAAGGATTCGCCGGCGAACTCCCATGGGGCGAATAATGCCTAGATATTGTCGGATTAGAGGGATCTGGTCATGCACACCATGTTTTACTCTGACCGTTTGGGTTTAGAGGGAGCGCTTCGAAGCTCTCTTGGCTATTAATATTATGGGGCATGTTCTTGTTCCATGGTGCTGAGGGAGAATGTCATGGAGACCGAGATCTGAGGACTAACAATGGTTGTTCGAGTCTGGGTGGTGATGAGAAATTGGCTTGATGACTCGTGACTTGGAGTAGTGGCATGCAAGTGGGGGCAACTATACAGAAGAGGTTCACAATCCTACCTTTCAGGGTAAAAACCCAGAGTCTGGTCTTAATTGGTTGTGTCTGGCAATGGTCTTGTTGAAGGTATTATTTTAAGAGCGTGGACTTTTTTTAGGTGAAAACCTAAGATCTATGATCGGCGATGACGATGTTTGTGCACTGTTTACTTGGAGGCATCGCTTTTGGAGAAACTGAACTTTTGGTGCTGTCTTGGTGGTGGTAGTACCGCTGTTCAACGAATGGATCACTGTAGTGGGATTTTTCCTTTTTTAATTCTTCTTTCTTTTTTTGGCTGTGTGCATCTTTATGACCGCTAGGGCAATGCATTGTTACAGAGGCCGGATGTAACTGGTATCTTGTGAAATTAATATATGTTCATTTCTAAAAAAATGGAAGTGGCTAAGATTGAGAAAGTGTGTTAGACTGTATAACTGTCCATATTGTACCATATGTGCGTATTGTAAACGTGCCTCTGGTCCCCCTATAAATATATATGATAGGCCAAGGGTTAAGCCAATTCACTAGGAACCTAATAATTTCAGGTCAAAATAAGTAAATCTGTATTCTCTAACCTTATTATTTTTAGGTTTAGAGTCCTCAAAATGATGTGCATCAGCTAAAGCTATAGACAGACAAACTGGCCAGAAGCACAATGTGCATCACTGATATACTCGTAATAATATAGGAGCAGATTCTCCAAATAAAAGTGAAGTTAAAGTACCACGTCACTCTCCGCAACCAGAGCTTCCACTGTGCGCTGATCAAGGTCGTTTGGATAAATTTGTTCAGAACCATCAGTGTTTCCTACAATATAAAAGAAGAGTCAGGGAATTATTTGTAATTTTGCATTTTTATTATATCAGTCACGTGAAGATACTGATAATGTCATATCTTATTAACACAAATATGTACCTTGCGTATTTTGACAACTTTTCGCTGATCTAGTGAAAACAATAACGTCTTGGGGATTAGCGACCTACAATGAAAAGTTGTATACTACGTCTTGGGGAGTATATTAATAGACAACGTCGGTAGTATTGACTAGGGTTATTATTAGAGAGCCCCATAAGGCCTTTTTTGGTACTAGAGTATTTGTGGGATTAGAGGGGATAATCCTCACTAAACCCTAAATCCCCACTTACTTCAAATAGTATGTTTGGTTCTAGAGTATTTGACTGATTCAATCCCCCCTAATCCCCACTAATCCCCAAGTTCTAGTGTATTTTTCTTCAAATCCAATACACTACTCCTACCTAGTGGATTGGTGGGGATTGAGATTTTGTGGGGATTAGAGAGGTTTAGATGTAGGTGGAGGTTTCACCCAATCCCCTTGGGGATTATCCCCGCTAATCCCTACTAAGACACTAGTACCAAACAAGGCCTAATAGTTCTTGGGTACCTTCCCAACACATTTTTGACCAAACCGCTGCGGGTTTATAGTTGAAAACCCAGAGTAGTCCACCTATAAAATAAGATGAAATCTTTCATTTCACAATCATGGAAATAAATTAGACATCAATATCTTTTTTTCAAAAATGAGGCAGAAACTCCGGCCTCTGATGCATATGGCCTTTTATTTTATTGCCTTATTACAGACATCATTATCTGAAGAGCACCTAATTTATTTACCTTTATCCTAACAAGTGGAAGTTCGGGCTCTGATCCACCGCTTATTTTTCTATTATTCTTCTCAATAAGATTGCCCACCTAAAATTAAGAAATTAGTGAGTAGCCAGTACACGTAGCTAGGGAGTAAAAACTAACTATAAACATCTGACAACTGAACCTGAACTGCAACCAACTCAAATAATCAATTTTTTGAATTTCAAATAATTAATATTGAGTTAATCACATGTGTGGTCTATCAAGTTGCCACGCATGTGCATATTGGTCACCAACCGGAAAATACAAACTATCCATCACGAAGTTGTGTGAATGTGTCATGTTAGTCATTCCGTCACGTTTGACGCTGACGTGGCTACATGTTTTTTCAAATACCTCTTTATAGTGTTATTTTCTCTAATTACTAGGTCTTTTTTTCCACTATCCTATGGTTAGGCTGTAAAAATAGATGTAGGGCCTACATGTCAGCCTCTTCACCACCAACTCTCTCGTAGAGACATTTTATCAATTACCTCCTGTGCACGTGTGCACGTAACAGGGAAGCCACCCATTGCGTAAGTCGGTTGCGAGCCAGCCAAGCAGCAGCAAGGCCACCCTCCCCGCCAGTACAGTTCTAGTTCGGAGCGCTTGTTTGCCGCCATGACGCGGTCAAGATCGACGAGATCAAGGGCGGCCAGGAGCTCTATGCGTGCACGTATCCGCTAAGGATACACCAGCAACATGTACTGCTTGTGAGCTTGGTAAAGTTATTGAGCTTCTTCAGAACGTGGAGCTTTTACTATCTATGGAGAGAACGGAGCAGGATTAACTACCTCTTGAGCCGAATCGTACATGTTCAAAAGAGGTGCATCAATGCAGCACTTAGGCTCGGGAGAATTCAGCTGCCGCACAAAGTTTAGCTTGTGGGGCAATTCCAGCTTTGGTACTACTATCTAGTGACACAACTATCCCATAAAATTGACGGGACTAGCACGAGCACGGCATGAGGGCCAACGAAGATTGGTCTATGCAGTTTAATGAAAAAGGGACCTAACAATTAGAAGAAACTAAATTTTAAGAAAATATTTGCAAAAAACAGATAGTTTGCATTTAACGGTGGACGTGACCGAGTGACTAACGTGGCACATCCACACAACTTCATGACCGATAGTTTGCATTTTCCCAGTTAGTGACTAATACGCTCATGGATGGCAACTTGATAGATCACTCAGGTGTTTAACTCATTAATATTTGGCCATGCATTTGAAGAAAATGGACAACGGTTTTAGACAACTTGTGGAATTGAAAACCTACAACTTTATCCAAATGTTCATGAACAGTAGCTTCGTCATTGGGGTCAACATCTTCTTGGTCCGCTAACACAACCTGAATGCATTCTCTTGATGAGTTTGACGCTGAAATAGTTGTGACAAAAGGAGTGACTCACGTACCTCTGCATATTCAAAAGGTCTAACAGTCTTCAAAGGTATATTAGTCGACCTGTATTTCATTCCCTATTGAGAAGAACATAGGAAAAATTAGACATGTTATGGTTCATACAGTATGTTGCAGCAATACTTACCCTTATTTCTAACAAAAGGACATGCTTCTGCTTTGCTTCAGCACTAGTCAGTGATGTGGCAATTGAAGATCCTGGTTGTGTGATGTGAAAACCCATATCTGGTACCTCCTATAAACAATAGATTGGAAGGGGAGATAAGTTAAATGAAAAAAAACTGCAAAGGAATGAAGAATATAAATAAAACAGAATTGTGAGTTTGCAATTATCAGCCATAGTTTTTCTTGCCTCACCTTTGGATCAACCAGGCATTCATGCTCGTGGCCCCATATAACCAGGTCTAGAGAATGCGGCAAAAGATGTTCGTTGATACCATTATCAAGGATCGCCTTTCTCCTGCAAAAATTCAAGAAAAAAATTTCTAGCAAGAGAGCACGATAGCAAAGGTTAAAGAAAACCCATTTAATTACACAATTATTGTCGATGACCATTCAATAGCTTCATTCATGCACCAGTTCTGATGAAGAATCATAATGTTGAACCAGTTAGGTGCTGGCATATCCTCTAAACTTCCATGGTTCATCCAATGTATTGCACCTGGTGTCTGAACAACAAAAATGTAATTTATTCAGCATGGAAAAGTTAATTAACCAGTCCAGCTGTGACATTTGACAATTTTTACAGTGAAATTAATACTTGAAACATCGTGCTCAATCTCGCCTCCCTAACATTCCCGAGACCATATAGTGCGACAGATGTTGCGCCCTGAAGTAGAAAAAGTTTCGGAACTAGTTAGCATCTTCGTATGCAATATATATAGTTGATCATACTTGGCATTGCACAGTGCACAGTGCACGTGCAAACAAGGAAATTGACCTTGGTGATAAGAATAGGATGAAGTGATATTTGACCAACACCAGAACTGCCAAGATCCACCTTCCCAAAATAATTCACAAAACCAGCAGCGGCAAGAACATCTATGGCGGATAAGTTATCCTGTAGAGAATAGAATGAAAAAAAAAGAGAGTAAAATTTCCTATCATGATCATGTTTTGTTCCCATACACAATCATGAGCATAAATAAAATCCATATGTAACCGGGGAGTGGGGATATGTGTACCACTCCTGTAGGATCGTCATGGTTACCATGGATGGTGAACACGGGCAAGCCGACGTTGATGTTTGGGTCTTTGTAATTCACTCGACCGAACCTGAAGCATGCAAGAGAAAATTGTAGATGTGGCACGGCTGCACCTACACACCCACTAACTTTTTGATATAAATTATAATAAAGAATCTAAGGAAAAACTTAAGTGCAGTACAATATTATACTATGTCAAAAAAAATTAGAGGGGAAACACATAGTACGTGGCCTATACAAAAGCAACAAGTGGTAGAAAATATATTTGAATTTAAAAAATCATTTAACTTTCTCCTTTTTGTTTCACTGAAATAGCACAACACATCATCTCAAACTTTACAGGTCACTACTACTTTTGTACTACAATGTCTAGGTTTTTTTTTTCAAATTGTGTACACCAAAAATTTCTAAAATAAGTGAGTGCATACATGCATGCACCAACTTGCTTAGTTTGAACGAGAGAGAAAGTAAAATATAACGTTCAAAATACGTGCTTCAGAGTTCAGAGATGGATTAAGAGCTTACAGGTTCTGAAGGCTTGCTGCCTCATCACTGACCACCTGGAACTGCACGGGACGGTCGTTGAGGCAGTGCCGCCTGAGGATCTCAATCGTCTTCACCAGCGTCGAGCGTGACGGCTTGTTCTCGTGGAACAGATTGCCACCGAGAAGCACGAAATCGACCTGCAAATTAACCATCGTCAAAACTAGTATCCATACATGCATGCTTATGTACAGGTGTATCATCGCAGATTCTGTACTTCATGCAAGATCGTTAATTAGTTTACCTTGTGTTTCTATGCCACTGAGAAGATCTCCTCGAAGGTGGCAAAGGAGTCGGACCGGCGTAGCTCGTCCTTCTCGAGGTAGCCGAGGTGGCAGTCGGTCGCCACCAGTATTCTCAGCGTGCTACCTCCTCCTCCTGCTGCTGCCGCCTCCCTGAATGAAGAACACCGGCGCCCCATGCATGCAAATTGGGTCAGTAAAGTAAGTTGCAGGTGCATGAATGCAATATTGGAGGAAAAAGATATGGCTGGTGTACAGATTCCTGCATATATCGGGGCACATAGGAGACCTGTAAGCTGTAACAACTTTTTTCAAGTAATCCAAAAGTTCAGGTGATTGGAAAAATTCTAGTACTAAGTTTTCTAATCACATGAATTCGTGGGTGTGCTACATACTCCCTCAGTCCTAAAAAAGATGTCTTAGTTATCTAAATTTTTATATATCTATACATTGAAACGCACCTAGATACAGACAAATATAGACAAATTTGCGACATTCTGTGGATGGAGAAAGTACAAAAAGTTCGAGCACCTGGACTCTGTATTCGGGATGAACATAGCTGAAAGCCTGAAACCATACAAGCCACACACACACACACGGGAAAGAAACCCGTCGATATAACAAATGGTCACTGGAGAAAACAAGGCAATAAAACATTCACAAAGAAGTGGGAAAACTCAATATGACATGATGAAAATTCTAGGCCGCCACCCATGTCGGATAAACAGGTCCATAACGACATTCTCCAACTGTGAATAATGTCCCATTCAACAGCCCGTGGTCCTCGTGCCACCAAAGTAGAGATACATGTGAGGACCCTACCAAAATCTCACTTAGAGTTCATTAGAAAGTTTCTAGTTCAAAATTTAAACCTACATTTTGAACTAAAAATCTCCAAATGAATTATAAGTGAGATTTTGATGGGACCCCATTTGACACCTTACACTAAAGAATACATCGGGTACAAAACTATTGTGTGTAGATGAGTATATAACCTACAAAAATAAGAATCGAAAACATCCATATAGAACATCAAACATCGCCAGCCAAGCTAGAACTATGGTGACTAGAGGTAGGGGGATCTCCAGCTATGCCCTAGAGGTTGTGAACTTGGCAGACATGTCAAAGGCCGTAGGCCCAACTATGTCGACTTGGAGGACCCTAACTTGGCGGCGGCACAAAAGAGGTTCCGGGCTTGGCACATGTGGCCAAACTAGGAAAGGGAGATAGGCATACAGGGAAAGGGAAGAAGAAGACAATGTGATGTCCCAAAGGGTGAGAGAGAGGCATACATGATTGTGAAATCTAGGGTGGAGTACTGTGGTGGTGGGGGGAGGGAGAGAGGGAGAGGCCTGTTGGCAGAGGACAAGCTCCAATAAGCTTTTTATTTTCAAAAAAACTGAAAAATCATACATAGAGATTTCTTGCACATGTAAAATCGAGTTGGGAAATACGTTTTATTTTGTGCTGCACAAAAATCACAGAAATATGGATCTAACTAGGCATTACAAAATGTTGATATATGTCTTCACATTCGGGCATGGAGTTTTGGGTCCTAGAAGCATATGCCCATGGATGTATACTAATTTCGAAATGAACAGAAAACAAATGCTTTTTGGATAATGTATGTACTTGTTTTTGTTAATACAGTCTATGTTCATGCATTTGCATGCAAACACCAATCAATATGTTTCTCCGATAAAAAGACAAAGCAATAAATTTGGCAGGGATTTTTTTCAACACGGGTCATAATATTCGTGTTTTCTTCATAAAATTCTAGACAACCAAGGAACATGAACATGTCTAAATTTTTTGTATCGTCCATATAATTATTTTTCACATGCAAAAGGCATATGCTCTTGGGAGCCAAATCATATATATATTTTGTGTTGATAAGAAATTAAAATATAATTTTAAAAAATCTTTACATGTACATATAAACATCCATAAGTACTTGTATATCAATTTTGGAAAAAAATTGAAGTGAAAAAATTGAATTTTTGAAACCAAACACATCCTCCATTTGGAGTTTTCCGCGGTGTTTTAAATCAAAGTGCGAGGCCTCCTAAGATGGATCAATAAGCCTAGCTGTTTGGGCCTCAATGATGTATAAATGTTGAAAACCCGCCACACGATGTCACTGTTAGATGTATATATCTGTATATTGTATTTCTCCCATATGTTAGGGGGCTTCCTGCATATTTTCCCTGTACCTGTACTATATATTGTGGCCTTTGGCCCCAGAGGAATACAAGTTGTCTATTCCTAACATGGTATCACAGCCACGTTAGACCCGTCCTCTTTTTCGCAACTTCATCGGCCGCCACCCTCCCTGTCGTCGCCGGTCTTACCATCGTCGTCGCCGCCGGTTGCCGCCAGTTTTGTCCCGTTTTCAGATCTGGATCGATTTGAGTTTATCTGACCGATCGAGATCCAAATCAAGATCTATTCACCACGAGAGCCGATCAGGACTCCAACTCTGCTGAATAACTGCGCTCGATTCCCGTCTTCACGAGCTGCCCCGTCTTCGTCGGTTGGACCGATCTTCACACCGCCGCACGCCACGTCTTCCCTGGACGTCACCTCGCGCCCCACGCGCGGGCCCTGCCTGCCCCGTCTTCAACGCCGCACGCCACCCCACGCGCGGGACGGACGCATGCTAGGGGACACCACCCCACGCGCAAACGCCAGGGGACGCCACCCCGGTCGCACGCCACCCCACGCGCGGGACCGATGGACGCCAGGCCCCCTGTCTGCTCTGCTCTGCCCGCATCCAATCGTGTTCCTGTCGTGTCTGCTCTGTCTGCCCGGCCTGTCTGCTCTGCGGCCTGCCTGCTCCGTCTGTCTACGGCTCGGCCCCGTCCTGCTGCCGCCCATTGGATCTGACAGTTGGTTTTCGTCGGTTCCCGATTGGATCTGAGAGTTGAAAAAAAAATGAGAGATGTCTTCTGCATCGGGCTATGTTGCGATTCCTCGCTGCCCGGTGATCTTCGATGGCGCGAATTATCCTGATTTCACTGCCTTCATGCGCGTTCACATGCGTGATCTTCGTCTTTGGGGTGTGCTCTCTGGCGAGGTCTCCTGTCCGCCGTGCCCCTGCTCCTGTGGCTCCTCTTCCGCCGACGCTGATTGTTCTCGGTGCTGATGCTTCTCAGGAGGCCAAGGATGCTGCTCAGAGTGCCGATGATAGTGTTGTTGCTGCTTATGACCTGAAGTTCAAACAGTACTCTGCTGATCTCGAGACCTATCGCCACGCTCTGACTGCCCACACTTAGTGGGTCGATGAGGATGCTCGTGCTGCTGCTGTTCTCACCTCCAGTGTTCTGCCCCAGTATGCTGCTGAGTTCATGAGTCTCCCTATTGTTGCTGCTCAGTGGGCACATCTTCGTCAGCGCTATCAGCCGTCTGGGGATGCTCTTTACCTGTTCGTGGTTTGCCAGGAGCATGCTCTTCAGCAGGGTGATTCCACTATTGATGAGTTCTATACTCAGAGTGCTGCTATCTGGCGTCAGCTTGATTCTCTCTGTACTGTTGTTTGTGGCACATGCTCGTGCTGCCAGATTGTACGCTCGGATTTGGAGTTTCACCACATCTATGAGTTTCTGTCTCAGCTTCGCCAGGAGTTTGAGCCCCGGCGTGCTCAGCTGAATGCTCGTGGTCGTGTTCCACTCTCTGATGTGTTGACTGAGCTTCGGGCTGAGGAGACCCGTCTCCGTGGTGCTGGTCTTCTTGCGGTTCCGTCTGTGCTTGCTACTCGTGGTGCTCCTTTGCCGTCTGCTCCCTCGACTCAGCCACGGTCCCCTGTGCCGCCGCCGCCGATATTACCCACTCCTCCAGGTCAGGGTCAGGGTCAGCTTCAGCACCAGCAGCCTCAGGGTCAGAGTCCGCACCAGCAGGCTCGTGTCAGGGTCGCCGTGGTTCTCTTCGTCACTGCTCTTACTGCAACATGAATGGCCACACTTGGGCCACCTGTTATACACGGGACCCCAGTTTACGTCAGCAGCACCAGGCTCGTGGACAGTCGGCTCCTTCCGGGTCTTCAGCAGTTGCTCTCTCTGATTAGGACATTATCAGGAGTCTTCGCGGTTTGCTTGCTGCTACAGGCTCTTCTTCGACGGGCACTACTGGTTCTGTGACTGATTCTTCAGGCACTGCGCGACCACCACCTTCTACACAGTCAGGTACGTCTCCGTGGTATCTGGATTCTGGAGCTTCCTTTCATATGACCTCTGAGTCTTCTTTTCTATCCGCTCTTCGTTCTCTCCCTTCTCCTGTCCGTGTTTTTACGGCTGATGGTACCTCTCTTCCTGTTTCTGGTCGGGGCACCCTTTCTACTTCTTCTTTTTCTGTTCCTGATATTTCTCTGTCCCACTTTTAAGATGAATCTGTTCTCTGCTAGCCAGCTTACTGACTCTGGTTGTCGCGTCATTCTTGATGTTGATTCTTGTGTTGTCCAGGACCGTCGCACACAGGCCCTGGTTGGAGCTGGCCCTCGCAGCCGTGACTCTTCAGGACTTTGGGAGTTAGACTGGCTTCGTGTTCCTTCCGCTGCCACTTCATCTGCCAGTTCTTCTCCGGTCGTCGCCTCTGCTACCAGCTCCTTTCAGCAGTGGCATCATCGTCTTGGTCAACTTTGTGACTCCCGCCTGTCGTCATTAGTTCATCGTGGCCTTCTGGGGTCTGTCTCAGGAGATGGGTCTTTACATTGTCAGGGCTGTAGGTTGGGTAAATAGATTCAGCTTCCCTATCCTACTAGCGCGTCTGTATCTCGGCGACCTTTTGATTTAGTTCATTCCGATGTTTGGGGTCCGGCTCCTTTCGCTTCGAAAGGGGGCCATCGCTACTATATTTTATTTATCGATGATTTTTTTCGGTACACTTGGTTGTATTTTATGCGCTCTTGCAGTGAAGTGCTCTCCATATATCAGCGTTTTACGGCCATGGTCTGTACTCAATATTCTACCCCCATTCGTGTGTTTCGTGCTGATTCTACTGGCGAGTATATCTCCCAGATGTTGCGAGGTGTTCTTGCTGAGCAGGGCACTCTTGCTTAGTTTTCTTGTCCTGGTGCACATGCCCAAAATGGCGTTGCTGAGCGTAAGCATCGCCATCTTCTCGATACCACTCGTGCCATGATGATTGCTTCTTCTCTTCCGTCGCATTTCCGGGCTGAGGCTGTCGCTACGTCGGCTTACCTCATCAATATTCAGCCTTCTGCCGCTCTGCAGGGTGGTATCCCTCTTGAGCGCCTATCTGGACAGTCTCCAGACTACTCCATGCTTCGCTTGTTTGGTTGTGTTTGCTATGTTCTTCTTGCTCCTCGCGAACGCACCAAACTGACCGCTCAGTCTATTGAGTGTGTTTTTCTTGGATACAGTGATGAGCATAAGGGCTATCGCTGTTGGGACCCCGATGGTCGTCGGATGCGTATCTCTCGTGATGTTACTTTTGATGAGACACGTCCTTTCTATCCTCGTCCCACCGCTGGTACCTATCCGGTGGAAGATATCTCTTTTCTTCTCTTTCCCGACACACCTTCTTCTACTCCTATTGTGTCTTCTTCAGGATCTCCTCCCCCTGATGTCTCTTCTTCGACACCGTCCTCCTCTGCTCCGTCTAGTTCTCCTCGTTCTCCAGAGTCTTCCTCTGCTATACCTTCTTCTTCATCGCTGTCTCCCGAGTCGTCTTCTTCTGATGAGCTTCCCTCTTCTCGTCCTGTTCGTCAGCGTCGTGCCCCCAATCGTTACTCTCCCAGTCAGTATGGTCTTTCTGTTGCCTCCGAGACGACTTCTTATCGGGATGCTAAGCATCATCCTGAATGGCAGCTGTGTTGGAGATATGCCCAAGAGGCAATAATAAAGTAGGTTATTATCATATCTTCATACTTATGATAAATGTTTACATACCATGCTATAATTGTATTAACAGGAAACATTAATACTTGTGTGATTTGTAAACTAAAATAAGAGTCCCTAGTAAAGCCTCTTGTTAAACTAGCTTGTTGGTTAATATATGATCATGGTTTCCTGATCATGAACATAGAGATGTTATTAACAACAGGGTCATATCATTAGGAGAATGATGTGATGGACATACTCCTATAGTTAAGCGTAGCATAAAGATCAAGTCATTTAATATAGTTCATTTGCTATAAGCTTTCTGATACATAGTAACCTAATTCCTTCGACCATGAGATCATGCATATCACCTTTTCCGGATGGATGCTTTGATGTCATCAAACACCACACCGTAACAGGGTGGCTATAAAGGTGGCATTGAGTGTTCAGAAAGTATTGGTTGAAACACATGGATCAAGAGTGGGATTTGTCCATCCATATGACGGATAGATATACTCTGGGCCCTCTCGGTGAAATGTCATCCAATTAGCTTGCAAGCATGTGACTGGCTCACAAGGGATCACATATCACGGGAACGAGAAAAGAGTACTTATCAGTAACGAGGTTGAACTAGGTATGCAGAGATACCGACGATCATAACCTCGGATAAGTAAACTATCGTGAGACAAAGGGAAATTGGTATCGTATGTAAGTGGTTCATTCGATCGCAAGGTAATCGTAGAAATATGTGGGAGCCATATGAATTTCCAGATTCCTCTATTGGTTATTGTTCGGAGAAGTGTCTCGATCATGTCCGCATAATTCACGAACCGCAGGGAGACACACTTAAGGATTCGACGTTGTTTGAGTAGTTATGGAATGATGAGAAGGAGACCGAATGTTGTTCGGAGTCTCGGATGGGATCCGGGATATCACGAGGAGATCCGGAATAGTCCGGAGAATAAGATTCATATAAGGAAAGTCCCATTTCGGAGTTGGGGAATGATTCCGGTGTTTTCATCGGGAACATTCTAGAAGGTTCCGGAATGTCCGGCACTCCGGGGGGGGAAGGGGTACATGAATGTGTTATATCAAGTTGGTATGATTGCATCATGTACTAAGTGTCATTGCTGTACCAAATAGAGGATTTAATCAAATCCTAGTTTGAAAAGTCAAACGGCTAGTTTGAAAGTCAAACGGCTAAAACAGGAAACTGTGGGAAACAAGCAAGAGGAGGTTGAAACCGACTTTGGGGAGGAGTCCCTCCTCTCCAAGCCGGCGCACCACCTAGGCCGAGTTGGGGAGGGACTCCCCTCCCTCCCCTTGGCCGCCGGCCCTCTCCACCCATAAAAGGAGGGGCAGGGCCTCCTTCTCTAGACACACAAGTTCCTATCCTCTAATCTAAACCCTAGCCAAAGCCTCCGGTTTAGAGCCGTTTTGGTTTAGAGCTTCTAATTGCACTAACCTTCGGTTTAGAGCCTTCTAATTGGTGTGTCTAAACCCTAGACCACTAATAGCTCTCTCATACTCCACCATACTCGCTCCGGCTTAAGGCGAAGCCCTGCGAGATCTCCCCTCTACTTCCGGTACCACGCCGTTGTGCTGCCGGAATCGCGAGGAGAGTGCTACAACCTCCGCTGCCTGCTGGAACAAGGGAGAGGAAGGTCTTCATCGAGTACCGAACGTGTGACCGACTGCGGGAGCGCTGCCGGAACGTGGCGCCGGAAGGATCGTCTACGCGATCTTGAGATCGGAAAGAGTACGACTACATCACCCACGAGAATCTGCTCTCGTTAACCGCTTTGGAATCTTCGAGGGTAAGTTATTCCATCGACTCGTTGCTACAATCTAGTAGATAGATCTTGGCTTGTTTGTTTGTATGCGATAGAAATTTTTTGTTTTCCATGCTACGAACCCCTACAGTGGTATCAGAGCCGTGTCTATATGTAGATCTGTTGCACGAGTAGAACACAATGGTCATTGTGGGCGTTGATGCTTTTATTGTCGATTGCTTCTTGTGTACTTTGCATCTTGCGGTATGTTGGGATGAAGCGGCCCGGGCTAACCTTACATGACATCGTTCATGAGACTTGCTCCACGCTTGACATGCAACTTGTATTGCATAAGTGGCTTTGCGGGTGCCTATTTCTCCTAGCATAGTTAAGATCCAATTTACAATGGGTGATTAACAATACTAGTATCAATGTTGTGGTTCTTGTTCGTAAGTTAGAACGACACTTATTGAAAGCCCCAAACCACGTAAAATATGCAAAGAAAGTAGAGGCGTCTAACTTTGTTTTGCAGGGGTGTGCAGTGATGTGATATGGCCATGATTGTGATTATATATGATGTATGCAATGTTCCTTATTGTAAGTTGGCAACCGGCAGGAGCCATATGGTTGTCTTTAATTTCTGTTTAGACCCGCGTGTCTATTCAAAGTAGTTGTAATAGTTGAAGCCAGTGGACGACAACCATGGAGAGGCGTCATTGACCTTGATGCAATGCCGGTGATGATGGAGATCATGTTCGTGCTAGAAGATGGAGATCGGAAGCACAAAGAAGAAAGGCCATATCATATCACATATTATGAATTGCATGTGATGTTAATCCTTTATGCATCTTGTATTGCTTAGTATACGACGGTAGCATTATAAGATGATCCCTCATGCACATGAATTTCAAGTCATAAAGTGTTCACCCTTAGTTAGCACCGTTGCTAAAGCTTGTTGTTTCGAAGCACCACGTGATGATCGGGTGTGTTAGATTCCGCAAGTGTATACAACGTGAGCAAGCCAGATTTGCTCATGCAGAAGCTAAGGTTTGATCTTGACGAGCCTAGCATGTACAGACATGGTCTCAGGAACACGGATCACCGAAAGGTAAAGCATGAGTTATATAGGAGATATGATGAACATGTTGATTGTTCGCCATTGAAGCTATGTCAACTCTCGTGATGATCGGTTTTGATGTGGTGGATTTGGTTCGTGTGATCACTAAAAAATGTGAGGGATATTGTTTTGAGTGGGAGTTCACCTAGATTAATTTAATTATTAATTAGAACTCAATTTATCATAAACTAAATCAAAGTGAATTTGCATAGTTGTTGTAGTCATTGGTATCCGTTTACCACCTTGCGCTTAGTTATAATTGAGATGATAGAACTATAGAATTCTGGTTAGTTACTTTACGAACTGGTATCGTATTGTTTTGAAGTGTTAATCTAAAGTATAAAAGTCCTATTGCAAACTTTCAGTAAGTTCCGGTTACTCCATGAAAGTTTAATAATTGGTATTAAAACAAGAGTGACAATTCCAGGAGTTAGTGTATGAGTATCATGTTTGTATCCATGATTCTTGATATTCAAAGGATTGTCTTAATATCAAGGTTATCTAGGATCTGAAAGAGTTGTTTCAGAAACCATGATGTGTGGAAGATATTGTGATATCTGAAACAAAGTGTTGGTTGCAACATGATAGAGTATAATATTGCAAAGTTCATGTTCTCATATTTTGATGAGAATTTGCAAAGGGTTGTAGACACTTGTTGTCCTAATCCTCCAAAAGGTTTTGGATAGCAACATTATACTCGTAATTCATCGTTATAAGCTAAAGGTAGTTTGATCATGGACGATTCCATGATAAGGATGAATATTTGATGTAGGTAAAATGTTTACTACACCAAGAGATTACTAAATAAAGGAATTTGAAAGAACACCAAACATTTGATGATGGTGATCTACTTCAAAGTGCAAGTCCAAAGACATTGGTATTTAACTATACATGTTTTGGACTATGTGTCATATGTATGACTCCACTATTGATGTTGATAGATTCTTTCAAACAGAAAAGGAAATATTGAAAGAAAATCTCATAAGTATATGGCAGAAAGGAAAAGACTAGAATTGTTCAGCTTAAGTATATAGATGATATACATGTTATGGCTATATTCTTTGCTTATTAAACAATGTGGTTCTCAAGTATTTGATACTGAATTTGTTGGTGTGAATCGTCATACGAAACAACACAATTCATGAACTACAATGGCCTAAATAACTATCAAAAGAATATTTGATGATGTTCATCGAGAACAAATAAAGGGTTATTATGTTGCTCGTTAAACATCAAAGCTTGCCTTCAAGATTTGTTTTATCAGGTATTATGAGAACAAAAGGGTTGTTCAAATAATTTCCGTAATTCATAAAAGATGGATGATTCACAAATCTCGTTGGAGAAATCACATCCATAAAACTAGTGCTAAAAATGTCGAAAGACAAATTGATTGAAATATCACTTAGGAAGTGATATCGCCGTTTAAATTATATTGGAAAGAAAACATGAAGAAACTCCATGTGGATGGAATTTTGGAGTCTTTTGATTTTGATCAAATAACGCTTGTGAAACTTTCCTAGAGATAATTAAAACTTCGTTCATAGGCCAAAAAGGGAACGAATGACTAGCTTATTGGAACTTGTACATATTGTTGTACGAAATCCATTATGTGTAGTCAAGAGCGATGGATTTCAACTTCATATGCTTTCTCCGAAGATTTGAGTGAATATATGAATATTTACTTAATAAGGATAAAGTATGAAACACTTGAAAAGTTCAAAGACTTTCAAGATGAAGTGCAAAATCATTGTAACAAGAATATGAATAGTGTATGATAAGATCATAAAGGAAGATATTTAAGTTACAAGTTTAGCATAATACCTAAGATTTAAGGAATCGTTCCGTGGATTTGCATTTCCGAAACACCATAAGAGTATGGAACGTTCGAGATATGTAATTAAACCTTGTTTGACATGGTTAGATTAAAGGTATAATTCATAAAACTGCCATTATATTTTAAAGATTAAAAGCTTTAGTGACTACCATTTTTTCCACTGAAAAGAGCTTCATCATAATCCGTTGAAATGACACCATATAAAGTTATGGTTTGGGATAAAACCCGAGTTGTCCTTTCTTAAAACATTGGTATGCTTTGCATAAGAAAGATGTTTGCAACCAAAGTCGGATGAACCTGTCTTTGTATAACTGTTAAGTATTCCTCCATAAACACCGGAGACAAAAGTGTTTGTTGCTTAGAACGTCAAGTTTCTTTGAGAAGGAATTTTTCGTGAAAAGTTAAGTGGGAGGACAATAGAACTTTGATAAGGTTAAAAGAACCTTAGCTATATGTGCAAAGTTGCGCAGCGCCGAAAAGTGTTCCGGAGGCAGCAACAATGCTCATGGCTCACGTGCCTCAAAGGTTGTGGTTACAAAGGTCAAAGTTTCTATTGAAACAAGTAGGTCGGGTAAACAATCAAACACCAAGATTTGAGAGTTAAATCATTATTTGGCAATAATGATCTGACTACATACAAAGAAGCGATGATGGGCCCTGACTCCGTCAAATGGCTTGAAGCCATAAAATCCGTGATAGTTTCATATGCGAGAGATCAAGCTTTGAACTTGAAAGACCCTCTGAAAAGGTACAAGACCTTACAGTCGTATTTGGATCTATAAAAGAAATAGACATGGATGTTTTACATCTATGAAATAGTCGACATGTTGGGAAAGAGTTCACAAAATGTTCAAAGGTTGACTATGACAAGATTTGATCTTTCATAGTGATATTTAGTCTGGACGGATTAATGTAGCAACCACTACATATAATTTGTTATATGGTAGTTGAATAAACAAAACAAGTTCTTCTAATAGAATCGTTACCTAGGACATGTGCATAACACGGTCCATAGGGTTTTGTTAATTCAAAGGATGCTAAAAGCATATGCAAACTTCAATGGTTAAAGTGAGCATCGCGGAGTTGGAATCTTCACTGTGATGAAACTGTTAAAGGAGTTTAAAAGTTCATTAGAGATGATGAAGATGCTTGCATTTGCAAGAAATTAAGTGGGAGCGCTAAGACATGTTTCTAATACATTATGTGGAAGACATATTGTTGATTGGAAATAATGTATCTTTTATTAACACATATTAAGAATTTCATCCCGATGAAAGACTTAGGCAAAACCCAAATATTTGGCATCAATAGATGCTAATATGGTTGTGCCAGAAGTACATAGACAAGATATTGAATGAGTTCAATATAGAAACTGCAAGAGAGGTTCTTGTCACACAGAAAGGATTGAATGAGTTCAATGTTGATGATATATTCAAATGTATTGACATTTGGTAAAGTGAAACAAATAATCAAGTATAGATTGATACTTGATGTATGAAATCACAAAGAGTATTTATATCAATCATACTGTGATATGTACAAATCCAGATATGTCCTATGCTCTAAATGTTATGAGCATATACCAGAATGATTCATAAGATGATCATTGGACAATAGTAAGGATATTCTTATGATCTTTTGGAAGAACTAAGAGTATATTATTTGTAGAAGTGACAAATAGATGATTAGTTAATTGTAAAAGTACTACATTGATACTAGTTTTGTCACAAAGTACAAATTAAGTTTATCTCAATCTAAACTAAGGGTGGCACAATATAATGGAAAGAAAGTTCCATAATGGATTTGGATGAGTTCCAAAGTTAAGACATTATGACAGATACTACAACAAAAGGCAAAGTGTATGACTGCTATTTTAGCAGCAAAAGAGGGCATTTGTGTCAAGTAGTTTGTTATCAAACTAGGTGTAGTTCACAGTGGGATAATACTATGAAGATATATTGTACGACAATATTATCAACATGTTTTTAACCCCAAAGAACTAAAGGTCACACCAAAGGACCAAATTTGTACGAAGCCATCTCATTAGAGAATGAGTGATGCATAGAGACGCAAAGACATGCAATTACACACGGACCTGGAAGTGTCAGATCCGGAGATTAGTTGACCACTAGCGATCGTGTACATACAACACCGGAAAGCCATAGGTGTTGAATACACAAATGTTTGAAACTAGATTATTGACTCTAGTGCAAGTGGGAGACTGTTGGAGATATGCCCAAGAGGCAATAATAAAGTAGGTTATTATCATATCTTCATACTTATGATAAATGTTTACATACCATGCTATAATTGTATTAACAGGAAACATTAATACTTGTGTGATTTGTAAACTAAAATAAGAGTCCCTAGTAAAGCCTCTTGTTAAACTAGCTTGTTGGTTAATATATGATCATGGTTTCCTGATCATGAACATAGAGATGTTATTAACAACAGGGTCATATCATTAGGAGAATGATGTGATGGACATACTCCTATAGTTAAGCGTAGCATAAAGATCAAGTCATTTAATATAGTTCATTTGCTATAAGCTTTCTGATACATAGTAACCTAATTCCTTCGACCATGAGATCATGCATATCACCTTTTCCGGATGGATGCTTTGATGTCATCAAACACCACACCGTAACAGGGTGGCTATAAAGGTGGCATTTAGTGTTCAGAAAGTATTGGTTGAAACACATGGACCAAGAGTGGGATTTGTCCATCCATATGACGGATAGATATACTCTGGGCCCTCTCGGTGAAATGTCATCCAATTAGCTTGCAAGCATGTGACTGGCTCACAAGGGATCACATATCACGGGAACGAGAAAAGAGTACTTATCAGTAACGAGGTTGAACTAGGTATGCAGAGATACCGACGATCATAACCTCGGATAAGTAAACTATCGTGAGACAAAGGGAAATTGGTATCGTATGTAAGTGGTTCATTCGATCGCAAAGTAATCGTAGAAATATGTGGGAGCCATATGAATTTCCAGATTCCTCTATTGGTTATTATTCGGAGAAGTGTCTCGATCATGTCCGCATAATTCACGAACCGCAGGGAGACACACTTAAGGATTCGACGTTGTTTGAGTAGTTATGGAATGATGAGAAGGAGACCGAATGTTGTTCGGAGTCTCAGATGGGATCCGGGATATCACGAGGAGATCCGGAATAGTCCGGAGAATAAAATTCATATAAGGAAAGTCCCATTTCGGAGTTGGGGAATGATTCCGGTGTTTTCATCGGGAACATTCTAGAAGGTTCCGGAATGTCCGGCACTCCGGGGGGGGGGGGGAAGGGGTACACGAATGTGTTATATCAAGTTGGTATGATTGCATCATGTACTAAGTGTCATTGCTGTACCAAATAGAGGATTTAATCAAATCCTAGTTTGAAAAGTCAAACGGCTAGTTTGAAAGTCAAACGGCTAAAATAGGAAACTGTGGGAAACAAGCAAGAGGAGGTTGAAACCGACTTTGGGGAGGAGTCCCTCCTCTCCAAGCCGGCGCACCACCTAGGCCGAGTTGGGGAGGGACTCCCCTCCCTCCCCTTGGCCGCCGGCCCTCTCCACCCATAAAAGGAGGGGCAGGGCCTCCTTCTCTAGACACACAAGTTCCTATCCTCTAATCTAAACCCTAGCCAAAGCCTCCGGTTTAGAGCCGTTTTGGTTTAGAGCTTCTAATTGCACTAACCTTCGGTTTAGAGCCTTCTAATTGGTGTGTCTAAACCCTAGACCACTAATAGCTCTCTCATACTCCACCATACTCGCTCCGGCTTAAGGCGAAGCCCTGCGAGATCTCCCCTCTACTTCCGGTACCACGCCGTTGTGCTGCCGGAATCGCGAGGAGAGTGCTACAACCTCCGCTGCCTGCTGGAACAAGGGAGAGGAAGGTCTTCGTCGAGTACCGAACGTGTGACCGACTGCGGGAGCGCTGCCGGAACGTGGCGCCGGAAGGATCGTCTACGCGATCTTGAGATCGGAAAGAGTACGACTACATCACCCACGAGAATCTGCTCTCGTTAACCGCTTTGGAATCTTCAAGGGTAAGTTATTCCATCGACTCGTTGCTACAATCTAGTAGATAGATCTTGGCTTGTTTGTTTGTATGCGATAGAAAATTTTTGTTTTCCATGCTACGAACCCCTACAAGCTGGCCATGGCTGAGGATATTGCTGCGCTTGAGCGCACTGGCACCTGGGATCTTGTTTCTCCCCTTCCCGGTGTTCTTCCTATCACGTGTAAGTGGGTCTATAAGATTAGGACCCGCTCTGATGGATCTCTTGAGCGCTATAAAGCGCGTCTTGTGGCTCGTGGTTTTCAGCAGGAGCATGGTCATGACTATGATGAGACCTTTGCTCATGTGGCTCATATGACCACTGTGCGTACTCTTCTTGCTGTTGCTTCTGTTCGTCACTGGTATGTGTCCCAGCTTGATGTTCAGAACGCCTTTCTTCATGGTGAGTTGCGTGAGGAGGTTTATATGCAGCCTCCTCCTGGGTATTCTGTTCCCGAGGGGATGGTTTGTCGTCTTAGACGTTCTCTTTATGGCCTCAAACAGGCCGCTCGTGCCTGGTTTGAGCGCTTTGCTTCTGTAGTGACTGCTGTTGGTTTCTCTCCTAGTGCTCATGATCCAGCGCTGTTTGTTCACACGTCTCCTCGTGGACGCACTCTTCTTCTCCTCTATGTTGATGACATGATCATTACTGGTGATGATTCTGAGTATATCGCCTTTGTTAAGGCTCGTCTTCGTGATCAGTTTCTTATGACTGATCTTGGTCCTCTTCGATACTTTCTTGGGATTGAGGTTTCCTCCACTTCTGATGGCTTTTATATCTCCCAGGAAAAGTATATTCAGGATCTTCTTGTTCGTGCTGCTCTTGGGGATGAGCGCACTGTTGAGACCCCTATGGAGCTTAATGTTAAGCTTCAACTTACTGATGGTGATCCTCTTCCTGATCCGACGCGTTATCGTCATCTTGTCAGGAGTCTTGTTTATCTTGCTGTCACTCGTCCTGACATTTCTTATCCTGTTCATATTTTGAGTCAGTTTGTTTCTGCTCCTACCACTGTCCACTATAGTCATCTTCTTCGTGTTCTTCGTTATCTTCGTGGTACGATCACTCGTCGCCTTTTCTTTCTGCGTTCCAGCTCCCTCCAGCTCCAGTGCTATTCGGATGCTACGTGGGCGAGTGATCCTTCAGATCGCCGTTCACTTTCTGCCTACTGTGTGTTTCTTGGTGGTTCGCTTATTGCTTGGAAGACGAAGAAACAAACAACGGTTTCCTGTTCGAGTGTCGAGGCTGAGTTGCGTGCTATGGCCTTGTTGACTGCTGAGGTGACCTGGTTATGGTGGTTACTTGCGGATTTTGGGGTCTCTCTTACCACACCCACTCTGGTTTTGTCTGACAGTACAGGTGCTATTAGTGTTGCACATGATCCGGTCAAGCATGAGTTTACCAACCATATTGGTGTTGATGCTTTCTATACACGTGCTCAGGTGCAGGCTCAGGTTGTTGCGCTTCAGTATGTGCCTTCAGATTTACAGTTGGCGGATTTCTTTACGAAGGCACAGACCAGAGCGCAGCATGATTTCTTACTCTCCAAACTCAGTGTTGTGGATCCACCATGAGTTTGAGGGGGGGGGGGTGTTAGATGTATATATCTGTATATTGTATTTCCCCATATGTTAGGGGGTTTCCTGCATATTTGCCCTGTACCCGTACTATATATTGTGGTCTTTGGCCCCCAGAGGAATACAAGTTGTCTATTCCTAACAGTCACAACTATGTGTGACGGTTTGAAAATTGAAGTCCCCAGCGATGTGGCATTTTCCCGTTTTGGTTCAAAAAATAGCTAGACTTGCATGGATAAATACTCTTTGTAAGGACATGTTTTTCACAACCGTCTCATATGTGATTTATTTATTTTGGACACCTGGAAAAAACAACGCACAAACCATAAGGCTTATATGGTGGTTAACTAAGCTGCTCGACGAAGCTTTAAGTAAATGTCAATCAACTTACATTACCAATTCAGAGGTTGTTTTTTTACAAATTGAGAGGCTAATACAAGTAAAATCAAGTGCAAAAGGACACCAAGTTTTAACATGAAAACTCCTCGGAGAAAGAAATATCATAGCAGCACAACAACAATCTTCACTATTCCCTCTGTCCTAAAATACCCTGCATTCTGGGTTTAGTCAAGGTCAAACTTTAAAGTTTGACCAAACATATTGAAAAATTTATGTACACATATAATACAACATAAGTACCATTAGAATCGTCATAAGATATATTTTTATAATATATACATTCAGTGCTATAGATATTTATAGTTTTTTCTATATATTCTATCAAACTCTATAAAGTTTGACTTTGACTAAACCTAGAATGCAGGGTAATTTAGGACAGAAGGGGTATATTAGAAAAACTATCAAATTAAAGTAGGCCATTAAGGATGAATCCTCTACTCCGTCTTAAAGAGGTATTTGGTGGCTTCAGGTGCGGACATTTAATCCAAACCTCTCACCATAAACCTATTATTGGTAGTATATTGTCAAAATAATAACCTGTTGCCTTCTTTTTTCCACATATGCTAGATTAAATTAAAATTACCAAATGGCAGAGTACCAGTAGGCAGTAGGGGGGACAGTTAATTGGTGGGCTAGATAAAGTTTGTATTGGTGGTAATTAGCTGTGACAGCATCTCAATGGAAGTTCTGGATCAAATTAGTTTGATATATATATTCTGTAAAAAAATAGTTTGGTATATGTGTAAATCATATGAAAGTGCACATGCAATAATGAGGGACCGAGACACAGCAGCAGTGCGAGAGCTTCTTCTCTCTTCCAATTTGGATCATTAATTGTACATACACAGATTGCACGCATATGTTACAGTGGAATGATTTCCTAATCAAACCAGTAGACCAAAAGGCGGAAGTGCAGAACCATCTTAACCACATGAATCCATTGTATTCCTAGACGTGCTACATGTATAACTGCATCTATCTTTTCACGCAGGCAGCTTTGGAAAGAACGTTTGTTTTCACAGCAACATTATTGGGTTTTTAGGCGAACTACGGGATGCCTCCCAACTGATGGATCACATCTATCTATAGTCTAATAGTAACTGATACTCGTATCTTCATAGTAAACTGAATTCATGCATGCGCATATTTATACGCTAAAACACGGAGTACTGTGATATACTCCACTACTACAAAAGAAGGCTACCTGAATTCGCCCGAAAACATTTTGTGGATCCGCTATGTTGAGCAAGAAGAGGGGTGACAGGAGGAGGAAGAAGAAGAACAAATTCGATCCGCTAGGGTGACTATACGAACTCACATTTGCAGATTTGCTTGATTGCTGCTCCGGTCCGCCGTACGTCCGTGCGGCTAGCTCATCCTCAGCTGATGGCTGTGGATCGACCGATCTGGGGGGTGAGGTAGTCCTGTCTATCTAACCAGTTACATAATTGAGGAGGCGGAGCAGCAGGGGGAGAGTGTAGTAGTGGCGTGAGAGTGGCTGGCGCTAGGGGATGGATCGATCCTCCGGCTCCGGGAGTCCGGGTATAGCGTCCTTCGGAAGGAAGAGAGAAGAGTGCACGGGAAGGAAGACACACGACATGGGCCGGGCGAACGCGGACCTCGGCCCAGTAAACAGACCCAAGACACTGCTGGAAAAACAAAACAGAGCGAAATAAGAAGGCGGAGGAAAAAAAATTCAGAGAGAACAGAACAGTAGTACACCGCAGCAGCACCCGCATCGGTGGCCGCCTCCCTTCCCTACCCCGGTGAGCCATCACCGTCGCCAACGCTTCCCTCTCCTGCGCGCGGCGATTTCTTGACGGTCCTCTGCTTTGGTCTCTTCCTTGAAGGTTTCGCTGGTTGATTGATTCGCGGTGGTTAGGTTGGGGCGGGCGAGAGCTGGTTCGGGATGGTGAGTAAAGCTCGGATCGAATCGGTCGCGATTCCCCTGCTAGTTTGCTGATGGAATTTTCGAATTTGGATCCATCTAATTCCAGTGAGTTTGTTTAACTGTTTATCTTGATTGTGCAGTCGGGGCGCAAGGAGACGGTGCTGGACCTGGCCAAGTTCGTCGACAAGGGCGTCCAGGTCAAGCTCACCGGCGGCAGGCAAGGTTCGTCGCTCTGTCTCTCGCCAGATTCGTTCCTGCTCGCGTCCAGCAAAATATCCCCGAATTGATTCATGCTATCTATGTCTCCCATCTATACTAGTTTTTGCTATTGTTTTGGCGGCGGGACCGTTGTTTATAGATCACTAATATAAATTGAGCTAGAGCTTATAGCCTACTTATTGCAATAAATAATGTTACATGGACAAAGAGAAACCAAGTTATTGACTCCTTAGCGAGATTCACTGCATGTCCCATCTTGTCGCTTGTTGGTGCATGTTCAGATGACCGATTGGGGGACTTGTGATGGCGTCCTTGTGTATTGTGTCTCTTCAACCTGTTCTCTTCCGAGATCATTTTAGGGGAAAATTGAATTTTAATCTGTTTAGGCATGATGAACGGTGACAAGGACTTGGTTTTAGTTGCATCATCTCCCGTGATTTGGTACTAGCGGTATGCATACCTTCTTATGTGAGTATTAGTTTCTATATATATGCTGTGTCTCTTGGTTGTTATCCAATATGCATTGTCCTATAATGAATCAAAAAAGGCTCAGAGGCAGAAACTATTCTTGTTATCCTCTAGTTTGTCGCAACAACACAGGCTCAAACTTTTGAATTAGTGTACCTGCAGCCCAAAACATTATTTATTGAATCATGCAGTCTGTCCAAACATAACACATGCTGACTTTGGCATTTGCACAACGGCAGTTACAGGAACTTTGAAGGGCTATGACCAGCTTCTGAACTTGGTGCTTGATGAAGCGATTGAGTTTGAGAGAGGTACTACTCGGACTGTTGCATAGTTTAATTTGATCTCATGTCCTACCCCAAAAGATATAAGGTTATGATTTAATCGGAGCTTGATCTCATTAAATTACCATAGTTTGTTCATCACCTTACTATGTTCTCCCTCCGTTTCAAAATATAAGATGTTTTAGGTTTGTGAAGAAAATGAATCTAGACTTCTTTTAGTGTGTAGATTCACTTTAAATCTGAGTGAACCTTCATACTAAAAGAAGTTTAGATACATTTGATTCACAAAGCTAAAACATCTTATATTTTGAAAATGAGGAAGTATATGACACTAATATACTGTTCGGTCATGCAAAGACTTACTACTAACGCGAGCGAACAAATGAGGCAACCAAATTACTGCTATCTGCATTTATTAACCTAAAAGTAACTAATCTCTAATTTGTAGTTCACTTGTAAAGACGAGGGCAACCATATCTTGTCGTTTTGCCAAGTCTTGAATCTCACGGTTCACCTGTCATCTTATTTTGTAGAGCAAGATGATCCGCTGAAACTGTCGGCGAAAACCAGACAGCTTGGTCTCATTGTAAGTTCACATAGCTCCTCTATCGGTTTGGCGATTGTAGTTCCAAGAATAGTGAATTTTGTCCTTCATAATTCATTTTCGGGGGACTGAAGTGTTGCCACTTTGCTTTGAAATGTATTTGTCAAGCATATCTGTAACATAACAGCAATTGAAACATCCTCTAACGATTGCTAATTGCAGGTCTGCAGGGGCACAGCGGTGATGCTCGTGTCACCTACCGAGGGAACGGAGGAGATCAAAAACCCCTTCCAAGAGGCTGATGGCGCACAAGCCTAAGATGCCCCTGTCCGTGCCTTGGTCGAAATCTACGCACCCCCTAAACATGGCCTCAGATGCTGGCTGGTTTCCAGGTGGACAGGCTTATGTTAACTCATGTAATTTTGTGTAGTAGTCGCTTTTGAGAGTTATGCCAATCTTTTATGTCTGTCGGTTCATACGTGTGCCAATATAACAATGAGGGCGTATATGCTGTGTTTGGCCCTTGTGCATGTTATGTGTCATTCAGCTGTCTCTGGTATACCGGCTTGTGTGCTCTGTGTGCTTGCAGTTTGTCTCTTTTTAAGACTAGTATGATATGCTGAGGATATGTGATAGCGTAAGAAATGTTCCTTCTTCCGCATGGAAAGGGTGCACAAGTCCAGAAAAATGGACTCAAAGTTAAGACAACATAGCAGAACTAATTTGCACTGGAAGATGCCAGTGTTAACACTGAAACTGCAAACTGCTATTACCGTGTAGAATTTACATGTTACCTGGAATTTTCCTGACGACACACTGAAACTAAAGATTAAACCATGAACACAAAAGGCAGAGCTAATAACATATGACTAGTACATTATTACTCATCAAATGGAACATCTGTAACTTTGTTTTTCCTTTCTCTTTTGCTTGTTGCACCTATACTATGAGGAAGCACCAAATCCTCGAAATAGGCTTTCGCCCCGCTTTATAAATAAAGCAAACGTCCACAGCAAGTTACAAGGTTCCAACCACAAATTCAACAAATGCTAGGGCCACAGCACAAGACGGCCCAACAAAGACGAAAAAAGCGACCAACTCGTCGCGCGAAGACATGCCGAAAAACAGAGAGGCTACGCCTGGCTATGGGGGGAGCCACAGCGTCGCCGCCAAGAGATGCTGGAGAGTCGCGTCAAGCCTCGCCTTGTCCCGCTGTCTACACAACGGGTACCAGAGCTGCAGGGAGGCCAAAAAGTGAAAAACTGAGTCAGAAGCACGCCGGGGAAGAATCTTCTCAATAACCATCTTATTCCGGATGTTCCATAGCGACCAAGACAGCGCAGCAAACACCAGCCAGAAAAGGCGGCGGCCCTTTCCAGCTTGGTTTGCTTGGGTTTCGAGGAATTCACCAAGATCCTGGGCCTGCCAGTCCGGGCCCAATGCATCCCTGATGAAGCTCCAGAGAAACCTAGCCGCAGGGCAGGTGAACATTATGTGGGCGCCCGTTTCCGGGACTCCACATAATGGGCACAGCCCGTCCCCTGGCCCATTTCGCTTGGACACCTCCACTCCCGAGGGGAGCCGATCGCGAAGCAGTTGCCACACAAAGATTTTCGTCTTCAGCGGGAGGGGAGCCTTCCAGAGGGGTTTGGCCCATGGGAGCGATGCGTGGCCAAACAGGGCTCGGTAGGCCGAGTTCACCGAGAAGGACCCGGACAGGGTGAGACTCCACGACATCCTGTCGGGCGCATCTTCCAAGGAGGCCGGGAGTTCTACTCTAAGTTCCCTCCAGGCTTCAGTTTCCTCCGGGCCGAAGGTGCGGCGGAATGAGATGTTCCATGCACCCCCGTAAGCCGCAGTGGATACCCGAACCGTAGGATCGGAACAGATAGCGAAGAGGTTCGGGTATACCTCCCGAAGGGGGCGTCCGCCGAGCCAAGCATCCATCCAGAACAGGGTCCCCTCCCCGTTCCCAACAGATGTCCTGGCCCCCAGCCGGATATCGTGCTTGATCTCCTGGACGGAGTGCCAAAACTGGGAGCCATCCCGCCGGTCGCAGTCTAGGAGGGGACGGGCCCGCAGGTATTTGGCCTTAATCAGCTTGAGCCAGAGGCCCCCATCATCGCGAAGGATCCGCCACACCCATCTAAGCATCAGTGCCTTATTGAACTGTCGAGAAGCGATGATACCTATGCCCCCAAAATCCTTGGGGGCGCAAACGTCAGCCCATTTAACCATGTGGTACTTCTGGCGCCCGACGGAGTCCTGCCAAAAGAACCGCGATAGCTCCTTGTCAAACGCCCCATGTATCTCCTCAGGCAGGAGGTACATGCCCATCATGTACATGGGAAGGCTAGATAGACAGGAGTCAATCAGGACGGTCTTGCTACCCTTCGACGTGAATCTCCCGCACTAAGGTTCGGACCGAGAGCGTACCCGGTTCACGAGCGGGTCCAGGTCCCTGATGAGGATCCTAGAGTCACGAACCGGCATCCCCAGATAGGTAATGGGGAACGAGGCAAGCCGACAATTAAAGTTGTCAGCTATCCTCTGCTGCTCGTCCGGGGGGAACCCTAGTGCGATGATCTCACTCTTGTCGAAGTTGATACGGAGCCCCGACATTTCCTGGAAGCAGAGAAGGAGGAACTTGAGGTTTGCAATATCCAGGGTTGAGCCTTCAATCATGATCATGGTATCGTCCGCGTATTGGAGCTGGGTGATTCCCCCTCCCGGGATGAGGTGGCCAACCACTCCGGAGATGTGGCCCGCACCCTTGGCTTTTTCAAGCATTTCCGCGAGGGCATCCACCGACGCGTTGAAGAGGAGGGGGATAGGGGATCCTCTTGCCTAACGCCACAGGAGGGTCGGAAATAAGGCCCGATCTCGCCGTTGATGTTAATTGAGTTGCTCCCGGACGTGAAAAATTGCATTAACCAAGTGATCAGGTGATCATCAAATCCTCGTCTAATGAGGACCTGACGAAGAAAGCGCCAATCCAGGCGGTCGTAGGCCTTCTGGAAGTCAAGCTTCAAGAAGATGCCTTTCAGCCTTCTGGATTTGATCTCGTGGATAATCTCATGGAGGGCCAGGATCCCATCGTGTATGAATCTGCCCTTGAGGAAGGCAAACTGATACTGGTGGGTGATGCGCTCCATGACCGGGGCAAGGCGTGCGGCGCAGACCTTCGCGAAGACCCTAAGAATCACATTGAGTACTGTGATGGGTCTGAACTGGCGGATGTCCGAGGCCCCTGTAACTTTAGGGATCAAGGTGATTACACCCAGGTTCAGGCGCCCCATCACCAGAGTCCCCATGTAGAATTCCTGGAACATAGGCATGATAACCGGCTGGAGTTCCTTCCAAAAGGCCTGGAAGAATGCTACCGGGAGGCCATCAGGGCCCGGGGCGGAGTTGGCCTTCAAGGCCTTCACCGCCCGCTCTACCTCATCCGTCAGGAATGGGAGGGTGAGCTCCACATTCTCGTTAGCTGAGACCCTGGCCCCAAGGGGCCAAAAGTCCTGTGCCAACGCGACCCCTGTGTGGGGTCCTGCCGAGAAGAGCTCCTTATAGAAGGAGTAAACATGGGAGGATAGTGCCCCCGCCTCCTCGATGAGGAGCCCATTATCCCAGAGACATGGGATCGAGCATTTCCTACGATGACCATTGGCCACCGCATGGAAATAGGCGGTGTTGGCGTCTCCCTCGAGGAGCCAGTTCTGGCAGCTGCGCTGCCGCTAGAAGAGCTCCTCCCCCTAGTAAATCTCCACGAGAGAGGTCTCTAGGGCATAAGGTGAGACCACTCGTCCAGTGAGAGGCCCACCGAGTCTGCCTCCTGATCGAGGGCTTGGATCTCCTCCAGAAGTGCGCCCTTCTAAAGCCTCGTCGCAGCGCCCAAGTTCGCCCACCAACCCTTCATGAATTGGCGGGAGACTTTAGCGCAGTGGTGCCAAACGTCCACCGCGTTGAATCGTCTAGGGGGAGTCGTCGCCGCCGCCAGCCATTTGGCCTTAACCGCTTCCACGAAACCTGGCTGGTGGAGCCAGAAGTTTTCGAAATGGAAGCGGTTCAGCCGTGGTGGGGAGCTCCCCCTGTCGATAGGAGCAGTGGAACATGGTCCGAGCCTACCCTTGTAAGGGCGCGGAGAGAGCAGAGAGGGAAGGCGACCTCCCATTCTACTGAAACCAATACTCGATCGAGGACGCTCCTGACGGGATAAGCACGGTTGTTTGTCCACGTGAACCGAGCTCCCACCCGTGTGATCTCTCTAAGAGCGATGTCAGCGATGCAGTCGTTAAACATCCGCATACGTGGGATGTCCACGATACTGGAGCTCTTATCCTCAGGGGAACGAATAAGGTTGAAGTCCCCTGCAACCACCACCGGCAGGGTGCAACGCTCCACTTTGTCCTTCAATTCCTCTAGGAAAGCTGGTGATCTACTATGGTCCGTGGGGCCATAAACGATGATGACCTCCCGCCGGAGGCTAGATCGTCTATGGGTGAGGGACATGCTCACAAATAATTCCCCGCGGTCCATATCCTCCACCTCAAAGGTTTCCTCCTTGACGCCAAGGAGGATACCTCCGGAGTGTCCCGATGCCGGGAGCCAGTTCCACACGAACTTGTGGCATGATAGGCCCTGGAGCTCCGAGATCTGGAAGTCTTGTTTGATCGTTTCTTGGAAGCCCACAATATCCACATTCTCCTGGTGCATATAGTCCTTTATTTGGCGTTTACGACCGTCATTCCCAAAACCCCGAATGTTCCAAATGAGTGATATGATTGCTGGCCAATTCATTGGATAACATTCTTGGGTTTGGTCCCCTTACAGGGGACGGATCGCGTCGTGGCGGGAGGAGAAGGCCTGGATCTCGGACCTGGCTGCCTCCCTGGAGACCCCCCCTGCTAGGAGGGTCTCCTGGGTGGCGGACGGGGGGCGCTGCCGCGAAGAGTCCACCGTCCTGGACCCGGGAGCAGATGTCCCAGTTCCTGGCGGTGTCGAGGAATCCCCCTGCTGCCGCATCGCCCGTGCACGCGCGGCTGCGAGGGATCCCTCGTAAATCTCCTTAGCTCTAATCGCCTCAATCTGTTCGAGTCTCGGGCCTCGTTCCCCGCGAAAGACCACGCCACTGTCAGCTGCCACTTGTGCGAGGTGATCAAGGGGAGTGTCGTCTAGAACCGAGAATCTGGAGCCCGAGGAAGGGGTATGGGACGGAGGGGGAGGGTAGGGAGACGGGGGAATCAACGTAGTACCTGAGTCAAGGTTGCGAGCTGCGGTCCTCTGGGAGGCCAGCTGGGACACCGTGGGAACCACACCCGGGCTCTCCGCCCTGACCCGTGCCAGACGAGCACTCTGGCGTGAGGGAGGAGGGAAGGGGCGGGGAGGGCGGGGCTGGAGCACCTTGTGGCCCGCCGTGGGGGTGATGAGGAAGACCGTTGCGGGCACGTCGGTGTGGAGAGCTGGGGTCGCAGGAACCGACGCCGGAGATCCCCTAGGCGAGGCTGGAGTGGAGCCCGGGGACAGAGAGTAGCAAAGGACCCCTGGGGAGCGGGGGGAGGAGGGTGCGGCGACCACCAACCCCACACTCTCGGAGTCTCTGTCAGCCACCTCCTGGACCACCAGTGGGGGCTCCTCAGGGCCCTCCCAGAGAGAGGATCCATGGCCATGTGACCGGTGAAACCCACAGACTGCCGGAAGTTGGAGCCGTACTACGCGATCTGGAGGGCGGAGGGGCCCTGGGACGGAGGCATCAAGGGCAGCTGGTGAGGGGCGGACGGTGCAGCGGAGGAAGTGCCCGTAGGAGGCGGCGCCAAGGGATAAGGCACCAGGCTCCGAGACTCCCCTCCCTGCTCGGCGTCGTCGGAGTCCTCATCCGAGGAGCTCCCCCCTCCTGTTGAGTGAGCACCAGAGGGAGGGTCTGCAGGGGGTGGGGGGTCGTCCGTAGCCTGGTCCTCGTCTAGCTCGACCGCCAGGATCCTACCCTCCATACCGAAGTAGAAGGGTGGGAGGGGGCCTGGGAGCAGAGCTGGGTCTAGGCAGAGCACCTGTATGCGAATCGGGCCGGAGCCGACACGAGACGCCTCGTCCACCACCACCAGCTTGCCCACCGCCTGGGATACGAGCTCGAGGATGGGCAGAGTACGCACCCTCGCTTCCTCAGGGAAGCCGAGGATCCGCACCCACACCGCAGAGAGAGTCGAGGTCGTCGCAGGGTGGGCTATCGATGGCGCAATGGAAATCTGGACCTTGCTGACCGGTAGGGTGATAGCAGTGCTGCAGGCGCTGATGGAGAGGATCTCGGCCGACGGAAAGGTCACGGCGAACTGGGACGACAAAATCTCCCGGGCGCTCCAGACATGGCCCGGCATCATCTGCCACAGCTCCTCCTGGATGAGCTCCACGGAGATCACCACCGACTCCGGGAGCTCCTGCCCTGCCACCACAGTGACCACCGCCAGGTTCTTGGGGACCGTCAGTGCCACGCCTCCGATGTCGATGTAGTAAAACCCCCCGGCAATGGAGTGGGCGAGGTACTCCAGCTGCTGGGCGGCCCGAGGCGGTAGGGAGGGAGCGGTGCTCGATCCGGGAGGCGGAACGGGCTTCTTCTTCTTCTTCTTCTTCTTCTTCTTGCTCTTCTTCTTTTTCTTCTTCGCTGGCTCAGCAGGATCTGGTGACTTGTCACGGCGAGGGGAACGAGGGCGGGTGGCCTCCCTGCCACGGCGCCACTCCGGAGCCGCTCGTCCCGCGGCGTCGCGAGGGCCAGGCCCCTGGAGCAGCTCCTGCCTGAGCTGGTGCTCGGTGCGGCGGCCACCGGGCGAGGGCTCCCTGCGAGCGCCACCCCGCCCCGAGCGGTCAGAGGCCTCCCTCACGCGCTGTGTCCCCTGCGGAGGTGACCTCCCCTGTCCCTGGGAGCGGATGGGGGACCGGGGGTATCGCGGGGACCGCTGGCGAGCCGGGGAGCGGCGTCCCGGCGGCCGGTAGGGCTGGGCCCGGGAGCGCGCCGGCGAGAGACGGCGGCCGGGGGACCTGCGCCGGTCAGGCGGAGGAGGGGAGCTGCGGGGGCGCTTGCGGTTGAGAGCCTCCGCGTACGTCATCCGGCCGGCGGCGCTCGGGGCCGGGAGGGGAGGGTGCAGCGGCGGGGAAGGGCCTGGCGGCGGGGCAGAGGGAGCGGGGGCGAGCAGGTTAGAGAGGGACGAAGGGGAATGAGAGAGATGGATGGCGGCGGCGTTTGGAAGACGGGACGTCGCGTGGACCCATGTCCAGGCTCGGACGGGGCCGGTTAGGGTTTGGCCCCGGCCAGCCGCGATTTGGGCCGCGCGGTCCGTTCCCAGCCCACCTAGGACGCGGATGTCCTGGCTACGCCAGGGACAGGTTGCCCACGGACCCAGAATTGTCCCACAGCCCACCGCTGGCCCATCGCGACCGCTGGGCGACCCACGCGTCTGGAGCCTCCCCCAGGAGGCGGCGCCGCCGCCGATGCCACGGCCTCCGCGGGCGACAGGAGGGCCGACGCAGGATTGGAGCTAGGCCAAGGGCCGTCTCCGCCACCCGCCTGGTCCATTCCCTGGCCGCAAGCAGCGCGGGGCATCCTCAGCAGACGCGGCGGCGCCGAGCTCCGAGCCAGAGAGCGAAGGGGAGGGGGACGCCGTCTGCGGGGGGAGGAGCTCTTGGAGCCGGTCACGGCCGCCCGGAGGAAGTCTGCCAGCGTCGCCGGCCCCGGAGGGGAGCACCGTCGCTCCAGTTCCGCCGCCACCTCCTCTGCTTCCTCCTCTTCGTCAGCCACGTCCGCCCAGAGCCGGCCCCGAAGGTCGCCTGAGCTCCTGGAAGATGCAGCCGGCGGCGAGGTGGTAGCATATGACGGAGGCCGGCAAGGAGGAGAGGCCAGGTGCAGCGTGGGAGGGCCACCGACTCCGCAATCCGGGCAGGGTGTCGTCGCAGGCCGGGCCAAAGGCATGGACTTTGGGGGAGCACGGGCCATCGAAGACGCCGACACCGGCAGGGGCATCGCGACGGAGGCGCGCTCCGGGCTCAAAGGCCGCCTGAACCACGTCGGAGAGGGGGGGGACCGCAGCAGGGTCACGGCAGGAAGAGCGAGCTCGCAGATCGCCATCCGGAAGCACCAAATCTACTCGTCCATCCTCATGACGCAGCGCAGTCCCTCCCCCTTTTGCATGAGGTCGATATGACGCAGCGCCGTGTTGATCTGTGAGAAGGGCACACTGTGTGTGATGAACTTCTCCAGCTCAAGCTCCTTCCTCATGTACATCTCGACGACCTCAGGGAGGTCGGTGCGTGGCTTGTAGTTGCCGAAGAAGGTGCCCTTGAGAGTCCTCTTGTTCAGGAAGTTCATCGGATGGGTCTTGAACACGGCCTCTTTGTGGGGGACACCAACCAGCACTGCCACGCCCCACCCCTGCATCCACCACATTTCAGGATATTCAATTTGGAGCAGAAAGAGACATATTGGGTACATGTTACTATCTGACTTGAGAATTACTATCATGTTGGGTCAACACCGCCATTGGTCATTTCCACAAGCACCTGGGGAACCATTGAACAGTGAACATTTCATACAAGTTGAGATATCAGATGTGTATTGAGGCAATGAAGTTAACATACCTATTTCACTGGCTTGGTGTAGTCCTTTGGGTTCACAAAGTCGGTGCATCCGAATTTCTTAGCTGAAAAATTAATGGACGTCGGGTTCAGTGAGCTATCCAAAAACATTTACTTGTAAGATGTCCTTTATGTTTCTGAAAGTGTAAGATGGTTAACCTAGAGGGGGGTGAATAGGTTTCTACAAAATTCTTTATAATCTTTTGCAAGTTTTAGGCTTTGCGGAATATAAGTGAGCCTAAATGCAAACTAGGTGAGGCAACCTAGATGATGTACAAGATACTTCAAGCTCGAAGGCTATCACAAGATAAGCAACACAAGTAAGAGACCGGTTAAGGAATAACCGAAGCACGCGGAGACGAAGATGTATTCCCGTGTTCACCACCTTTGGGAAGGGGGCTACGTCACGTTGGAGAGGTGTGAGGTTCCACGAAGGATTCCTCACGCGCCACGAAGGCTCACCTTCTTCTCCGAGCCTATCCCACGAAGGAATAGCTCACTTACTCGTGGTAGACTTTAGGGTAGTCTCCAAACCCTCACAAACTTTCCACGGGGCAAATCACAAGCGGAATGCCTCCGGGCGACCCTAGCCGCCTAGGGTTTCCCACAAACCCAAGAGTAACAAGCTAACTCGATGAACTCAAGGGGGAATGAACTTTGGCTTGGTGGAAACGTAGATCGGGACCTCCTCTTCCTTTCTACCAAAGGGATTTGGATTTGGTTCGGTAGAATGGGAGATCCTCAAGCTTTTGTGTTTCAACAATGGGGAGAGAGAGAGAGCTTCAAGAAATGATATAAACTGAATGCCCAACATACTCAAGCTGGAAGAAGGGATATTTATACTCAAGGAGAAAAACTAGCCGTTTTGAGCCAAAAACGCAAGGTCCGGTTTTAAGTTCGGTTGGTCCGGCCCACACACCGGACAGTCCTGTCCACAGCCCGGAAAACCGGACTGAAACCGAAACTGCTCTCAGTACCCAGACTCGGATAGACTCGGAGTGAGAAAACCGGAGAACCCGGTTTGAGTCCGGATTTCCGATCCTGACACCGGACGGTCCGGTCTAGGAGCCGGTCCAACCGGTCTGAAAACCGGATCTGCAGAAAAGGCTCAAGTGGATAGGATTTCTTCTCTTCTCTCTTTGGTGATGGATTAGGTAGGAGAGAGGGATGTGTATATGGCTTAGGTGATCATCCCCAACAAGCTCATCGAGAGAACCCCTCTTAATAGTGCGGAGCTCCTAACCGGACTCAAATTACATGAAAAGGGAAAACTCCGGTGCGAAGCTTCGTTATCAAAATGGGGGGAGGGGTCTCCGATAATATTTCATCACAGCATTGGACTAGAACCTGTGTAAGACACTAGAAATAGCATTAGTCCATTCTAACCATGGTGTCATTGTCAACCAAAAATAGCATAGGGTAAAATACCCTTTCAGTTTCCATGAGGTAGACTTACCTTGTTCGTATTTTACAGGGTTCAAGTCCACTCCAATGATCCTTGATGCCCCAGACATCTTAGCACCTTCCATGGCCTGAATCAAGTGAGAAACATGCAACAATTAGTCATGGTTACTGGGCGCAATTCTCATCAACCTGCAATAGTATATTTTGGAACTTATCATAGAAGTGTCACTTACAGCAAGGCCGACGGCTCCAAGACCGAAAATCGCCACTGCCGAAGCCTTTTTCGGTTTTGCGACATTGAGGGCCGCACCAAGTCCTGAAGAAAAACAAATTCAGTAACTAATTGAGGCAATATCCTAAACAGTGTTCCAGTTGGACACAATGAAATGAGGGGCCATCTCTTACCAGTTGAGATACCACAGCTGAGAACACAAACTTTGTCAACGGGCGCCTCAGGGTTGATCTTCGCTAGGCACCCGACATGAATCACGGTGTACTCACTGAAGGTGGAGGTCCCGACAAAGTGGAAAATCGGTTTCCCTTTAATGGTGAAGCGGGACTGCCCGTCACCTATCATCACGCCACGATCCACGTTGATCCTGAGGAGGTCAACACAGGTTGCTCTCCTCTGACTTGCAGTGTGCACACTCTTTACACTCTCCAGTAAAGACCGGCAGGACATGGTCACCTGGTACTATCTCGGTCACACCCTCTCCAACGCTCTCGACAATACTGTTAGGAAGAAGTAATTTGAGGAAAGGTGTTACTACTATAAAAGGTACTATGAAGATGAAACATAATATCCATTAAAATACAGAAAATAGTCCACTTCAATAGAATTTTTTAGAATTATTTTCTGATGGATTTCTATTTTGAGAATTGTTGATATGGTAAAGAAATAATTCGTAGAACATTAACAGAAAGAACATGGGAGTTACATGTAATTAAACCATATTATTCTACAAAGCACTTGATGTGAACTTGCTTCATGGATGACGATGCTGTCCCATGATTCTTCATATGTTTTTATCTCATGGCAATAAATATGACCACTTGCTGTATATAGTTATGAATCTAATGCCACTGAAAGTATCAGGATTCAGGATCTCTACTATATAATTTAGCTTGAGGTGGTTTTCGTTGCTCCTAGACTTTCGTCCGTCTCTTCATACTTTGCCCGTCCGCGAGGTGATCCGTGTCGTGCTCTGTACGTGCAGGAAACGTAACCGGGCAAACTTGGTAACCTTGATCGATCGATTACACGGATCATCGTCCGCCCGACTTCCGTATCGTGAACTTCCCAAGCTGAGTAGGATCATGACTCTCTTTTCCCTAACGGTGCAGGACTCAGAGCTCAACGCCTTGTACGTATAGATCGGATCACAGAAACTAGGAAGGTTGTGCACGTTGAGGCCACAAGGGAACAGAAGGCATCTTGGAGCATGGACAGACAGCGCGCGGACGAAGCAGGAGCGTAGCAGCAAGGCGAGGGGGGCGCATGAGGTAGAGGAGCTGGTGGCGTTCGTATCGAGGAACCGGACAGGCGTGAAGGAACTGGAAGATCTTGGAACGGCAACGGCCGAGGCAAGATGTTGGGCGAGGTTGTGCGTGCGAGCGTCCTAGCAGCAGAAGTCGAGCAGGCTCTCAGGGAGTTTGGCGGCGCGGAGTCGATGAAGCCGACGCGCGGACGGATCAAAGGCCGGTCGGAGAAGGGATACGGAAGCACCAGCGAGGAACCATGGCGGAGAAGGAAAGGGAGGAAGAGGCAGGCGTCCGTGGCAGCGTCGGGCGTCGGGCGAGGCAAGGAGGATGCAAGCCAGAGAAGGGGGAGGCGCCGGCCGCCGCCGCCGCCGCCGCCGCCGGCAGACGATGGTGTATGGGACACATTCGCGTCTGGCTGTAGAGTTGGCATCGGGTCCGTGGAAGCCAGGGTGGGCCTTGGGCCGTGGGGTCTGATAGGCTAGAGGTTTCTTTTCTTTTTAACTTTTTGTGCAACCCCCTTTTCATTTTGATTTTGCAGGAAAGTGATAGAAAAAGGGTCCTTTTTAGTAAAAATGGGGTCCGTCGAGCTGCACGTTTTTGCACACCCCGCTGCCTCGTCCATTGTCTCCTACATGTCTGTCGTCGTCGATATGTTCACTTCGTAACATGATCGGATTCGTTGGTAGATTCCAACGCGTTCACGAGCACAGCTCATATATACACTGTCCAACCCGGTATATTGACCCAGCGAAATCGGCACAATCATCGCCTCCGCGATCCCATCAATGAAATTGGCACACTCAACGCTGGTGGTCCGTGATCCTATCGACTTTTTATGAATTCTTCATCGAGGATACGCGCGAGATGAATTTTGGGCGGCCTACCTCCTAGCCGACCAGGCCACTAACACGCCTAGGCGAGGGAGACGCCCGCCACACATCGGCCTCCCGCCCTCGTCGTTCAGCCGCCAGTGAAGACGCGGCCACCCAACCCTTCCTCCCGGCCAGAATCCAGCGAGAAGGGAAACAATGACGCCTGGTTTGCGACTGTCAAGCGTGAGCTGCTGCTGGCATCTGATTTCTGACCGTCGAGCGCGAGCAGCTGGTGCTGGATATGCAGCCGGGAGGTTGTGCCTGGCATGTCTTGTGCTGCATTATTGTTGAATAATCAAACTTCAGTTTAGCAATCTGACTTACTCAATATACAGAGTTGTGCACACGTGTTATTCTCGAGGACAACCATGGAGCCCGTTGTAATCCTCACACATACGCCATCTTTTCAAGATATGGTACAAGACCAGGGATTGAAAAATACGGAGCGGAGACTGATACGGCTCTTGAGACAATGTGGCTTTTCTCTCTACATGATTTTTTTTGTTTATTGTGGTTGCAATTTATCTGGAAATAGGTATTCATCGGTCAACTGCTAATTGTTGTCACAACAATTTCTTTTGCACTTGCAGAAATCCTGAAGTTGGATGGTATAATTCTTTGTTTCAATGACTCCCAAGTAGTTATTCTTAGTTATTCTATAATGAATACTCTTTCCGTTTAGAAATATAAGATGTTTTAGGTTTATGAAGGAGATGTATCTAAACACCTTTTAGTATATAAGTTTAAATGAATCTAGACACTAAAATATGTCTAGATACATCTCCTTCACAAAGCTAAAACATCTTATATTTCTAAACGGATGGAGTACTTATTTTTGGGTTAAGTGGTCGTAATTCATCTAGAAATAGGTATATCAGTCAATGTTATTTGTGTCGAACCGTGACAACGCACGGACATTCAGTTAGTGACTATAATTAGAAGCCAACATGTGGGTCAAGATTCCACACGTAAATAAACAAAACAACAACGGAAGAAGACAGAGAGGCATACCCTCCAGCTTCGTGGCCTAAGATCCTAGGGAAAACAGGAGTTTGCCACTCCAAAAACAGTCCAAGCAGAACATCAATCACCATGTTAGAGCATCTTCACTCGCCTATTCAGGAGGCCGATCCAAACGCCGAATTTCGGTCCGAACGCCGAAAATTGGCTTTGTCGCGTATCTAAGGACATGTTTTCGTCCGGATTTCGGCGTGTTTTGGTCCAGCCTATCCAGGCCGAACCCAGGATCCTGGGTACGTCCTGGAAACGCCGGACGAAGCAAATTCGACGAGTGGACCCATCTAGCCAGCATATATTCGTCCTTATTTATCCAAAGTTCGCCCATATTCGTACAAATTTCGCCCGTATTCGCCCAAAGTTCGCCCAAATATACCATATTCGCCCAAAGTTCGTCCATATAGACCATATTCGCCCAAAGTTCGTCCATATAGATCATATTCGCCCAAAGTTCGCACAAAATTCTGGCATATTCGCCCAAAGTTGGTCCGTATCGACCATATTAGCCCAAATTTCGCCTATATAGACCAGATTCGCCAAAGTTCGTCCAAAATTCGGGCATATTCGCCCAAAGTTGGTCCGTATCGACCATATCCAAATTTCGCCCATATAGACCAAATTCCCCAAAATTCGTCCAAAATTCGGGCATATTGGCCCAAAATTGGCCCGTATCGACCACATTCGCCCAAATTTCGCCCATGTAGACCAGATTCGCTCAAAGTTCGCCCAAAATTCGGGCATATTTGCTCAAAGTTCGTCGGTATCGTCCAAAGTTCGCCCATAGTTCGTCCATATCGTCCATATTAGCCCAAAGTTTGCCCTATTCGTCTAAAACCGCGTATATTCGCCCAAAGTTCGCTCAAAATTTGCCGAAATTTGTTAAATTTTAACCAACGTAGAAACTCGTCTGGAGACGCGAGTAGAAAACTGGACGTGCAAAAAAGTCCAGATTTGGACCTGGGTTCGCCCAACGAGTGCTTTCCAGAAGTAGACGTCGGTGTGGCAGAGGGCGGTGTACAGGATCTTGACGCGCACCTCCATGGCCTGCGGCAGCGCCACCTCCACCTCCTTAATTGAAAGCGGCTTCCCGGCCTCCCATGCCACAGCCGCTGGAACCAACCAACAAACAGATTAGCCCTCCATTTCAGGCTGAAAGTGGGCACGCCCACGGCAGCCCACCCAGTGACCTCCTCTGTCCATTTAAATAAAATGGGACACCGCTGATTGCTCGAACGATATGATCTTGTTTACCGGTCGGCCACTTCCTCACTTATTTCCGCCATGTTCAGGCTGTATACTCGGTACCCTCTTCTAGCTAGCTCCATGCTAGCATATTCGGTACAAGAAAGAGCAGATGAGAAACTAGCTACTCCTATATTAAACGTGGCTACTTACATATTGAGAAAGAGAAATATATGTACAGACACCATCCGTTTCCAAAATAAAACGTACATGCACCATTCTTCTTCTCTTTCATACCTGCATCATTCAAGAAGACAGTAGTACACACTACACAAGTACAGAGCTTGAAGCCTGAAGCAACATTTAAATACTACCAGTAGTACATTGTATACAGGAATAAAAACATCAGAATTTATCTTGCAAAATCCTGTGTAGTTGCCAAGCATATAAGATTGATCTCTCACAGACTTATCACGATGGCAAGTAATGTTTGCAAGAATCATGATGTTAAAACTTCAAAGAATGGCATTACAAACTGATACAAGCATCATATAATGACAATAGAAGGAACCAATTAACTTTTAAAAAGTGCAACTCATCAACAATACCTGCAGATAGCGTCTTCAATGGTCCAACTCATCAACTGTCAAAAAACATGTGATGTGCTTCTTTCGGAAGAACATGCAAGAACTACAAGTTAATATATGCCACAAGAGCCATTTATGCAACAACTACGGGATCAAATAGGTACTTACTGTCAGGTTTAATCCAGTCTCCATAGCACATCAAAGCCTCAACCGTTTCAAGTGCTAGGCTACTCCTATGGTTTGTAATAACTCTACCACATGTGCTAAATGCAGATTTGGAGGCAACTGATGATGCCGAAATAGCCAACACATCACGGACAATTCTGCCAAGCGTTGGATATCTTGCAGAATTCACATCCCACCACTTAAGGATGTCAAATTCTGTTGTACGGGGATGGAAGTCGTCCTCTAGGTACCGCTGCAGCTCATTGCGGCTTCTTGCTTTCTTAAGCTTAACATTATCATCCCAGTCTGAAAGGTCATCCGCCAAAGCAACTCCCTCTTCATTCCTTTCTTCCTGTGATGCTAAATTGACATCATCTTCCAATTCAGTAGCATACTCTCTAAATAGGGCATTGATAGCAGTCTGAACTTCTTGGATATGCTTCGGCGCATCAACTCCAAAATATGTCTCCAATCGAAGCTCAACAAGTTCCATTTTGAATCTTGTATCGAGTATCACTGGTATGCAGTTTGTCAAGTATGACTCCACAAAGTACTTGTGAAACTTATTCTGCATTTCTTCCATCATGATTCTGATTATTGCTCTTTGCTTGTTTATCTAGGATAAATTTAACACCCCAAATTTCAAAGAAATATCGGTTTGATGTGGGGTAGTTTGATCCTAAATGACATTTGTGGCATGTCAGAATACCTTAAGAAGCTTATATATGTCTTCAACCATTTTCCACTCATCGTCTAAAGGATCAAATGTATAATTTGGTTCTTGTTGTTGTAAGGTCTCAAAGTCTTTCCGAAATGGCAATGTGGACTCGAGCATAAGGAATGTTGAGTTCTATCTTGAAGACACATCTGGTGTAGGTTGGTGTTTGCATTTTATTCCAGCCTGTGCAACCATCATGGAAAATTGTTCTTTGCTGTCCTGGGAACTCCTAATGTATTTTACACTCTCTAATATTGTCCACAACATGCTTTGCCGGTTTCAATCCATCTTGCACTATCAGGTTTAGCACATGACATGCATAGCGAACGTGTAAGAGTTTTCCTTCGTGATGGATCAGGCCTCGATCAACAAGGGTTTTTCTAAGATGACTAATCATTTTGGTGTTAACTTCTACATTTTCCATTGTGAAGCTAAAAATTTTATCCTCAATGTTTCAATCATTGAGGCACTTGAATATCACATCAAACATATTCCAAGCATCATGTGGTGTTTCAAATAGGCAAAACCTTATGATCTTATGCTTAATTCTCCAATTACTGTCAATCCAATGACATGTAATGCATAGGTAACTAGTTTCTGATTAGAGGTCCACATATCACCGGTTAGCGATACTCTATGATTGCAATTCATGAAGAAACTTTCATAACTGTATCTATAGCTATAGTAAGCCTCCATGCAATCATTTTGGATAGTAACTCTATTAACTGACTTGAACCAAGGATTCAATGATGCACAAAATTTCCTAAAACCAGCATACTCGACAAACAAAAACGGCAACCCATGCAACACAATTAACTTAAAAAGTTCAATCTTTGCTGCTTCTTGGTCAATTTCCAGTTAGGGTCTATTTCATCAGAGGTTCTAATTTGCTGAATTACCCCATCCATTGAACATTTGACCTCACATACCTTCAAGTGTCTAGCAAGTTGACTGCTACCGGAGACCTTAGATGCTGGAAACACAATGTTGCAATACTTGCATCGGGCTTGCATTTAGAAGTCCATCAATATATATTGGCGCAGCCTCGTGCCAAACGCTAGAGTTTAACTTCCGTGGTCTGCGTTTGGAGCCTACAAGTATGAAAGTTTTCAAATTATGTCATCTATAGTGGTATTAGTGGTCATACTTGAGAGCATGTGATAGAGGTTAGAACTTACCACTAGTAGCATGAGGTGATAGATCATGCAAATTAGCTGAACTACCATGTATAGGACTAGGTGAAAGATCATGCAAATTAAGAGACTTCAAAGTTTCAGCAGGATTTGGAGACCTTGCATGTAAGTGTAGGGGTTCGTAGCATGGAAAATAAAAAATTCTACCGCATGAACACACACAAGCCAAGATCTATCTACTAGACTATAGCAACGAGTCGATTAGAGTACTCGCCCTTGAAGATTCCAAAGCGGTTAACGAGAGCAGATTCTCGTGGGTGATGTAGTCATACACTTGCCGATCTCAAGATCGCGTAGACGATCCTTCCGACGCCGCGTTCTGGCAGCACTCCCGCAGTCGGTAACACGTTCGATACTCGATAAAGACCTTCCTCTCCCTTGTTCTAGCAGGCAACGGAGGTTTGTAGTTCTCTCCTCGCGATTTCGGCAGCACGACGGCGTGGTGTCGGAAGTAGAGGGAAGATCCCACAGGGCTTCGCCTTAAGCCAAAGAGGGTTATGGTGGAGTAGTAGGGTTCCTTGGCGTCTAGGGTTTAGAAGCCGGAGAGGAGGAGGTGGTCGGCGACAACTTGGTGCGGCAGCGACGGCGGCTTGGTGGGGTTGGGTTGGTTGTGGTCTTGGGGGGCACCCTCCCCTATATTTATGAGAGGGAGGGGCAGGTAGGGAGGGGAGTTTGAATCCTTCCCCAACTCCCTCTCCTCCTTGGCGCATGGTGGAGGGAGAGGAGGTTTTATCTCCTCCCTCCACCAGGAAACATTGTCCCAATTTGACTTTTCAAACTTGCCTTTTAACTTTCAATTTTGGAGTTTAATTTATTTCTTTTAAACACCCATCCAAGTGACCTATGACATGATACAATCATTCCACTTAGTCATGACACATTCATGTACCCTTCACCTTTTGGTCTGGCGAACCTTCTAGGCCCTTCTAGATCATTCCGGCAAAAACACCGGAATCATTCCCGAACTCCGGAATTGTACTTTCCTTATATTAATCTTATTCTCCGGACCATTCCGGATCTCCTCGTGATATCCCGGATCCCATCCGAGGATCCTAACAACATTCGGTCTCCCTACTTACATTCCATATCTACTAAACAACATCAAATCCTTAAATGTGTCTCCCTACGGTTCGTGAATTATGCAGTCATGACCGAGACTCTTCTCCGATCAATAAGCAATAGAGGAATATGGAAATTCATATGGTTCCCACATATTTATACGATTACTTTGCGATCGAATGAACCATTTACATACGATACCAATTTCCCTTTGTCTCGCGATATTTTACTTATCCGAGGTCTGATCGTCGGTATCTCTGCATACCTAGTTCAACCTCGTTACCGATAAGTACTCTTTACTCGTTCCTGTTATATGTGATCCCTTGTGAGTGTCAACACCCGGATTTTTAATTCCTGATGCCTGTTATGCCATACATCGCAATCCCAGGATTACCCTTTTTGCGAGACATAACAGATTGGTACCATAGTTCATCATCCATTACAAACCATAATAAAGGTCTTACAAATAAAGGATCTCATGATCCATTCTTAATACAATCAACTCAACGGAAATAATAATAAGGGTAGCGTGGTCGAAGCTCCATCTCCAGGGTCACATGCAATGCTGACGATGGAAGACGATCCTAGTTGTCATAGACTTCCTACTATCCATCATCCTGGTAGTCCTCCTCATAGTCTGGCCATAGGAATAGCCAGGGACAAAGCCATGAGTACTCTTTAATTACTCGCAAACTATCACTAACCAGTAAGTAGTTTAAATAGGAATCCTAAGCTCTAGGTTTATTTTCAAAAAACCAGGTTTATCTCTAACTGAGTTTATTAGTAAAGGAAACTAACATAATGTTTTACAACACCTAAGTGGGAACTTAGTTTTCATGTTCACAACCCTGTTGTGGTCAAGTCAAAGTCATAGTTCATTTCACAAGTTATTTTGAAAGCATCTGACGACGGAATAAAATGATGAGCCATTCTAATGAAATGTTTTGACATGTGTTATGAACACCAGATGATTTGATGATGAAAATGTTGAGGCATGAGCCTTAGCTCTTTTTAATACTGATGGTTGGGTTCGGATGCGATACCATTCCAATTTTTCCATACAACCACAATACCCGAATTTGACTAGGGCTTGACCGGAAATTTATATATCTTAGTATGGGTTCCCTTGCAGAAGAGGCTTGATCTGAGGCTACCTCGTGATGATTCTCCACCTATGTAGTTCCTAAGATGACATATGGTCATGGTTGGGAGGCCAAACTCATAGGGTAGGTGACTATACTAGGGTGTGTAATGGAAAGGTTAGGATTGATTATCCGCATACTGAGTATGGTGATTTCGGATTATTCCTGACGGATGTATCGAATGTTGTGGTGAAAGTGTACCACCTCTGCAGAGTGTTAAACTATTCAAATAGCCGCGTCCGCGGTTATGGACAGTTGGAGTGGCCATACTGTTCCGTCGTCAGATGTTTTCAAAATGACTTGTGAAATGAACTATGACTTTGACTTGACCACAACAGGGTTGTGAACATGAAAACTAAGTTTCCACTTAGGTGTTGTAAAACATTAGGTTAGTTTTCTTTACTTCTAAACTTAGTTAGAGATAAACCCGCCTTTTTGCAAATAAACCTAGAGCTTAGGATTCCTATTTAAACTACTTACTGGTTAGTGATAGTTTGTGAGTACTTAAAGAGTACTCATGGCTTTGTCCCTGGCTATTCCTATGGCCAAACTATGAGGAGGACTACTAGGATGATGGATAGCAGGAAGTATATGAAAACTAGGATCATCTCCCATCGTCAGCATTGCCTATGATCCTGAAGATAGAGCTTCGACCATGCTACCCTTATTATTATTTTTGCTGCGTTGATTGATTAAGACTGGATCATGAGATCCTTTATTTGTAAGAACTTTATTATGGTTTGTATTGGATGATGAACTATGGTACCAATCTGTTATGTCTTGCAAAAAATGGTAATCCTGGGATTGCGATGTATGGCATAACAGGCATCTGGGATTAAAAATCCGGGTGTTGACAAGTTGGTATCAGAGCCATCCTGACCATAGGAGACCCTAGTTAGAATGGCCGCTTGAATCAAAAACTTAGTTTCCAAAACAAAAGAACCGAGTATTTATGAAAACCTATTCTCATTCTTATCCCTAAGATTCTTTCAGGAAAATTCATGTTCCTCCAAAAATTCTTGCAAATCTTACATAAAAGTTGACACACTTGATCACTCTACTAACTTACTCATCCTAAATTTTTATAGATGGACGTGAAGTATAGCAAGTTCTACCAGTTGGGAAATGGAGGACAACTCATCTTTGAGCGCGATTTAGACCAACTCTCGGAACTTCTTGAGCACCCGCACCCCGAGTTCTTCGGAGCACATCTCAATGATCTGCAAGGAGGAGAATTACAATGGCTGATTGTTGCAAACCTCAGAGGCAAGATGGAGGCACCCACCTCAGAGGGGATCCAATTCAGCTTAAGAGAGAACAACTGGCTAGACAGACTCGCCAGGGCTATGCAGGAGGCTCTTGCCCGTCTGTGTGAGCAAAGCATCAATCAAATCAAGGGTACTCGCTTTGAGTACTATGCAAGGCGTCATGCTATGGGACAGCCATTGGAGGTGCCACAACATCCAGAGATGAAGCATCATGTGGATCATCTCAGCTTCATGTTGTATGACCGACATAAGGAGTTGGACAACGCCCGCACTTACGCCAACCACAACTATTCCATTGCAGTCAAGAAGGACCAGGCCCTCGCCATCCTTGTGAAGGAGTACAAGTCATTCCGCCGTCTGTGTGACAAGAAGGATCACATCATTGCTCGCCTTTGTCACAAAGTGTCAGACTTGGAGGAGACCATCCAGGGACATGCAACTTGAGGAGAGGGAGAATGCAGGGGAAGATATCCGTGGAGATCCCTACTCGTACCTCAGTGATGATGATTACTACCTGGAGGACCAATCCATGGACTTCCACACTGATGATGATGATTCCGCCTTCATTGATGATGACAAAGACACCGATTCTGATGAGTATTAGTACTTGAACACTATCGTAGGTGTGAGTTGTATCCGGTCCCATTGTAGCATAGCTTCACAGAATGGTTCCTAAAACCATCTGTTACCCTAGTGTGGTGTGTGTTTGTATTGTGTGCTATGAATGAATGAATGGAAATCAAGTTGCTAGTTGGAAAAACCAGAGTCAAACTCAAAGTTTAAAAGCTTTTCAAAAACAAATCCATGAACCTTATAAATTTCCCTCTTGTCTCATGATCTATCTCAATCTTCAGATGCCTCGTGGAGGGAGCAATTAGTCTCAGGACCCAATGCTGCAAATCTTTCAACTGTTGGTTGCTGACCGTGAAGCTGAAAGAGCTGAACGTCAAGCCAACTTAGCCACCCTTCAAAAGATAGCTCAGATGACCCAGAATAATCAAGGCCATGGAAACCAGGACAACCATAGATCCAAGCTCAAGGACTTTCAGAACACCAATCCACCCATTTTTAGTAAGTCTGAAGAGCCATTAGATGCTGATGACTGGCTACAGACCATGGAGAACAACTTATAAGTCACCGAAGTGGAGGCCAATGAGAAAGTACTGTTTGCCACCCATTATCTGGCAGGTGATGCAAGAGCTTGGTGGAATATCATTCGCACCATGAATGGAGGACAGATGATGGCTTGGGATGGATTCAAACTCAAGTTCAGCCAAACCCATGTGCCAGCGGGTTTGATTCTGCGAATGAGGGATGAATTCAAGAAGCTAAAGCAGGGAAGGATGACTATGGTAGAGTACTATGATAGATTTCTATCTCTATCTAGGTATGCCCCTGATGAGATTAGTACTGAATCTAAGAAGAAGGAGAGATTCTTGAATGGTCTGCATGATGAGATGCAGACAGTGCTGGTCAACATTCCCTTCACTGACCTTGAAGCCTTAGTGGATTCTGCAATCCAGATGGAAGGCAAGATCAACCAAGACAATGAGAATCGCAAGCGTCGAATGATGCATCAACCAGGAACCCACCATACCCCGAAGTATCGCCCCAACCCGTCTGCAGGATATGCCCCGAGAAACAATATACCCCCTATGTCCCGTCCGAACTATCCCAACCGTGGAGGAGGAAACCCAAGGCCCGGAGGAAACCACAACAACAACCCTGGCAATTCAAACAATTTCAACTGTGCACCGCCCAAGTTCAACAACAACAACACCAACAACACCAATACTTACCCAAGGACTGGAAGCAATGCTGTGCCTGTTGCAGGAAAAGACAAGTCTCAGGTTACTTGTTTTGAATGCAGAGTCAAGGGTCACTACTCCAATGAGTGCCCCAAGAAGCTTGCAACAACCACCAATGTGAATGCCCCAGCTCAGCAACAGCGCCGTGATCAGCCTGGAAGGAGATTTGCCCAAGGGAACTCACTCAACCGCAACGGCCGTCTGTTTCACATGAATGCTGAAGAAGATCAGGAAGCGCCAGATGTCGTGTTGGGTATGTTTTCTGTTAACTCAGTACTTGCAAGAGTGTTGCTTGATTCTGGAGCATCGCACTTGTTTGTTACAAAAGAATTTGCATGCACTAGTAACATTCAACCAACAAAATTGAAGCATGTTATGATAGTTCAAATACCCGGTTCAACCACCAAAGCTAGACAAATTTGCAAGGCCATACCTATCAGATTCCATGGAATAGATTTTTATGCTAATCTAATAGTACTTGGAACCAAAGGTTTGGAAGTAGTACTAGGAATGGATTGGATGTCAAAACATAAAGGATTAATCGACTGTGCCAAGAAAGCCATAACCATGACTAGTACCACAGGAGTATCAGTAGAGCATGTATCTGAAACCTTGCCCCGTCAATTCAAGTACAACAAGAGTCTAGCCCAACCAACCATTGACCAAGTCAGAGTAGTTTGTGAATACCCCAACGTATTCCTAGATGTATTGCCTGGTATGCCCCCGGATCGGGATATCGAGTTTATCATTGAACTAATACCTGGAACCGGACCCATAGCCCAGAGACCGTATAGTATGAACCCATCTGAATTAGTGGAGCCAAAGAAGCAACTGGATGCTATGCTGGAGATAGGACTGATTCAACCAAGTGCTTCGCCATGCAGATCACCTTAGTCTTTATGTCATGTGATGATTGTGATGATGCTAGATCAGTTAGTGTGAACCTTTGTGTGCCAAATAGAAGTAATTAAGTATTGTTTGGTGATTGTGTACCTCGTATTTATTTATAGACGCTAGTACCGACCAAGGATACAAGGAGGAAGGGGACTACGAGGAATAAGAGGAGAACTTCAATCACTGCACCAATCAAGGCAAGCTAACACTTGCATGATAACTATGCAAACTAGAGGCTTTAGGCATATTTGGTTATGCAACCTTTATTATACCAAATCCCAGTTTTACTTGCAAGCTTTATTCTTTTATTTATCAAAGTTCTTTATTACTTATAATTAGTGTTTTGTGAGTTTTGGAAATATATTTAAAGGTAGCATAAAGAGCATAAAACTTGTCCTAAGTTAGTTAGAACTAGATGTCATACTGAGGCATGCGATCTAGATTTGGATAGTCACACTTGATTAGCACCCCTCATTAGTGATTACCCTCAATTTTAGTGGCTAGTGATAATCATAAAAGTTGATCACTTTAGATGGGAATACTTGGTGAAAATGATTATGAAAACCTTAGAATGATGAGTAATCACTAGCCACTAAAATTGAGGGTAATCACTAACGAGGGGTGCTAATCAAGTGTGACTATCCAAATCTAGATCTCATGCCTCAGTAAGACATCTAGTTCTAACTAAGTTAGGCCAAGTTTTACGCTCTTTATGCTACCTTTAAATATCTTTCCAAAACTCACAAAACACTAACTATAAGTAATAAAGAACTTTGATAAAGAAATAAAAGAATAAAGCTTGCAAGTAAAACTGGGATTTGGTATAATCAAGGTTGCATAACCAAATATGCCTAAAGCCTCTAGTTTGCATAGTTCTCATGCAAGTGTTAGCTTGCCTTGATTGGTGTAGTGATTGAAGTTCTCTTCTTCTTCTTCTTCTTCTTCTTCTTCTTCTTCTTCTTCTTCTTCGTAGTCCCCTTCCTCCTCGTATCCTTGGTCGGTACTAGCGTCTATAAATAAATACGAGGTACACAATCACCAAACAATACTTAACTACTTCTATTTGGCACACAAAGGTTCGCACTAAATGATTTAGCATCATCACAATCATCACATGAAATAAAGACTTAGTCTTATTTATTTTATTTTAGAAAAGTAATTTCTACTCATTGAAAACTACTTAAGATTTAATATTCTCCAATTAAAATATGGGATCATGTTGACACATGTCATCACCACATATTTAAATACTTGGGAATGTGATTTAAAGTGGTGTCACAATTTAATAAGGTTTAACATTATTATTTTAAATAATTAAAGTGACTAGAAATGCCTATGGGGCATTCTTTTAATACTTGTCCAAGATCACTGCATGTAAACCCAAATATTTTTACATATTCAGATAGATCTGGTCAAATGTGATTTTTGAGAGTTGGAATCAACTCAAAATCATTAATGGTTGATTTTTGAAAAATGTTTGAATATAGAAAAGTCTCTGTCTTGTTATTTTTGGTATAGGTGATCTATAACTTCAAATGGTTTGAATCCAACGGGCTTGGATTGATAATTTCAATACCTTTTGAGAAAAATTGGTTTCATGCAATTTGGTTCAGTAAAACTCTTTGAATTTATTTTTGAATCTACTGATAGAACTAGGTTTGAACTAAATTGGAAAATCTCTGTTTGAATTACTAGGTTGAGCGCGGGAACTAAACTAGGCCGGCCTAACTGCACAGCGCCTCGCGCAGCGGGATGCTACCAGAGCGGTCCCACTCGTTAGCGTCTCTAGCTACGCGAAGTGGTATCTTTCAATCTGAGCCTTACGATTAGACTAGGATCTACATTTCACGTTCGTCGTCTCCGCCGAACAGCTCCGGCGAGACTAAACCCTAACGGAAACGGTGGGGGTACACAGCGGCTTACTAGGGCTCCAGCTAGGGTCGGCGATGGGGGCGAACGATGTTGTCGATGACAGCGGTTCGAACGGTGGTCATGGCGGCTCCTAGGGATGGTCGCAATCAACGGCTTCGCTCCTCCTCCATAGCAAAATCTGGCCAAATTCCGGCGATGCGGAGCTCGCCTTGCTCCGGGGAAGGGTTAGGGGTGTTCTGTGAGGAGTGGGGGGGTGAGGTGGTGTGGCGAATGAGGCTGGGGGTGACCTCCTTTTATAGCCGAGCGAGAGGGGAAGTGCGGCATGGGCAGAGCTCGTCGGGGACGACGATACAGTGAGCTAACGGCATGGAGGAGGGCGTAGACCGGTGCGCAGTCTCCTGGCGATCCTCAAGGGATTAATGGCGCAGCACGGGGCGGTCTAGGTTGGTCGGAACGGGTCGACGCTCTGTGTGGCACCGACGGTGTTTTCGATGACACACAGGTGCTAATGGTCGCGCGGCGGCGAACGGGCATGTCTATGGGGTAGCTGGTGTCGCGGTGAGTGCAGGCACGGGCGGTGAGGGCGAAGCACGGCATGTAAGCGCGTGTCGGCTTCGGCGCTCTGGCGCGCTCTCGGCTTGGCAGAGAAAAATGGGCACGGCGTTTTCTTTATGGTCCAGGGCCTAGCTGCGCTCGAGGGTTGGACATGGAGTGGCGGTGGACGGTGAGATGCCTCTTGAACATCGTGGACGGGCGCGACGTTTGCTTCTGCGGGCTAGCCATGGTCGGTTGGCAAGGGGGGTCTCCGGTGGCATGGCACTAGTGCAAGAGGGTAGAGGCTAGCTTGTTCAATGCGAGTGTGGTCACTGGGGGAGGCAAAGGGAGAGAATTGGGGACAATAATTGGACAATGCATGGATCAAGAAAAGTAGAAGTTAGGCAGTGATTACTGTGCTCACCATCTGTTTGATGAAATAGTCGCATGAAATTTAGTTTTGAATTTTTGGATGAATTTTGGTGAGTTCTCAGGTCACATGCTTGGTAGTATCTAGTTGCTTGGGTTTGTCAAGGTGAACTGGTTTGAATGGTTTTTGAGAAATGGTGATCTTAGTACCTACACTTGATTCAATTTTGAATTATCATTTGAATAGGTTTGGAAATTGTTTCTGTTGTTTTGCAAGGTCGGCTTGGGTTCACTTTTACTTGGTCTAGCTGATGGGTTTCGCAGCATAGTAAATCAAAATTTTCTATGGATGCAAACGGGAAAAGCAAAGATCTAATCTAGGAGATGCAAACAACGAGGGGAAATAGATGAGATCTTCATACCCTTGAATATTCGCATAGCGGAACGTTCAACGGAACGTGGGTGATGTAGTCGTACTCGCTTCTCCTCCTCGCGATCCGATCCGATCTAACACCGCAAGTGCCGATGCCTCCGAAAGATGCACACGTGCGGCACCTCGATGTCTCCTCCTTCCTCGGTCCAGCAAGTGGGGTGGAGAGATGGATTGGATCTACAACGCGACAGCGCGGTGGAGAGTTTCTGCAGCAGGGCTTCGCCTACGCGCAGTCGGGAGGGAGAGAGAGAGAGGAGGGGCAGCAGGGTGGCTAGGGTTGTGGAGGAGGTGTGGGGAGGGTGCGCCCCCAGCCCTCTTTATATAGAGGGGTGGGCGGCTGGCCCTTGCCCCTCCCCCAAGCCCTAGGCCGGTGGCCAAGGAGGGAGGAGTGGGGGGCAAGTTTCCCCCCCTTCTAGAAGCTCCCCTAGGGTTTCCCTAGGTGCTTGGCCGGCTGGGCCTATGGGGCCTTGTGCCCCTGGCCCAATGCGGCCAGGGCACTCCCCCGTAGGCCCACGCCCCCTCCCGACAGGTGGGGCCACGTTGGTCCCATTCCGGAAGGTTCTAGAAGCTTCTGGTACAATACCGAATAACCCGAAACAATTCTGAACTCCAAAAACTGCATTGCCTTATATGAATCTTATTCTCCGGACCATTCCAGAACCTCTCGTGATGTCCTGGATCTCATCCGAGACTCCGAACAAAAACTCATAAACCAATTATCCAATCTATCCTAGCGTCGAGACACGTTAAGTGTGTGACCCTTCGGGTTCGAGAATATGCAGACATGGTCTTCTATCAATAATCAACAGCGGGGTTTGGAAACCCATATTGACTCCCACACATTCATCGATGATCATATCGGATGAACCACGATGCCATGATTCAATCAATCCCATATATATATATTCCCTTCGTCGCGCGATATTTTACTTTCCCGAGATTCGATCGTCGGTACCGTCATACCTAGTTCAATCTCGTTCATAGCAAGTACTTTACTCGTTCCGTAATCCGATATCACTTTGTGATTAACTCCTTAACCACATGCTTGCAAGCGGTGTTGATATCGATTACCGAGTGGGCCCGAAGTATATCTCTCCGACTTGGGAGGGACAAATCCCATCTCGATACATACAACCCAACAGGTACTTTCCAATCACCTGAGAGACACCTTTATGATCACCCTCTCATAGGATGACGTTTGATGACCTCAAAGCTTTCTTCCGATACCAGGGAGTTGTATTATCTCATGGTCTAAGGAATACAATATTTGACATAAGAAAAGCTTCGCAAAGATGAACACGATGACACGATCTAATTGCTCCGCTTAGTTTGGGTCTGTCCATCATATCATTCTCCCAATGATATGATCTCATTATTAATCGACAACTCATGTCTATGGTTAGGAAACCTTAACCATCATTAATCAATGAGCTAGTCCATAGAGGCATACTAGGGACATGGTGTTGTTCACAAACCACACAAGTATTAAAGTTTCCGCTTAATACAATTCTAGCATGGAATATAAACTTTATCATGAACAAGAATTATAATAATAACATATTTATTATTGCCTCTAGGGCATAATTCCAACAGTCTCCCACTTGCACTAGAGTCAATAATCTAGTTTACATCTGGCAACAATCTAACACCCATGGCACTAAGGTGCTGATCATGTTTTGCTCGTGGAAGAGGTTTAGTCAATGGATCTGCGACATTCAGATCTGTATGTACTTTGCTGATCTTCAGATCTCCATCTGTTATATAATCTCAGATTATATGAAACTTGCGGTTGATATGCTTGGTCTTTGGATGATATCTTGGTTCCTTAGCCAGTGCTATGGCGCCAGTGTTGTCACACAATATCTCCAGTGGGTCCAAGGCACTTGGAACCACACCAAGCTCAGTGATGAAGTTCCTGATCCAAACTCCTTCACTTGACGCTTTTGCAGCAGCCATGTATTCCGCTTCTACTGTAGATCCCGCGATCACTCTTTGCTTGCAGCTTCTCCAGCTCACAGCTCCTCCATTCAAAATATAAACGTATCCTGTCTGAGATTTAGAATCATCCTTGTCGGTGTCGAAACTAGCGTCGACGTAACCCTTTACGACGAGCTGTTCATCACCTCCATAGACTAAGAACATTTCTTTAGTCCTATTTAAATACTTTAGGATGTTCTTCACGGCTGTCCAGTGTTCCACTCCTGGATCACTTTGGTACCTGCGTCAAGCTAAGAGCATTGGACACATCCGGTCTAGTACACAGCATGGCATACATGATAGAACCTATGGCCGAGGCATAAGGCACTTTGCTCATAGCTTCTCTATCATTTACCGTAGCTAGACACCGAGCCTTGATCAATATCTTACCTGACAACATAGGCACTAAACCTTTCTTTGCCTTATCCATTCTGAACCTTTTCAGAACTTTGTCTAGGTATGTACTCTGGCTTAAAGCTATCAGGCGTCTTTGTCTATCTCTATAGATTTTGATGCCCAATATATAAGCAGCTTCCCCTAGGTATTTCATTGAAAAACATTTGTTCAAATAACTCTTCACATCGTTAAGCATGCCAATGTCATTTCCAATAATCAATATGTCATCCACATATAGTACCAGAAATGTCACTGAGCTCCCACTCACTTTCTTGAAGATACAAGCTTCGTAGCAATTTGGAACAAATCCAAAGCTCTTGATCACTTGATCAAAACGAAGGTTCCAACTCCGAGATGCTTGCTTCAGTCCATAAATGGAACGCTGAAGTTTGCATACTTTATCAGCATCCTTAGGATTGACAAAACCTTCGGGTTGCATCATATACAACTCTTCATCAATGTTGCCATTGAGGAACACAGTCTTGACATCCATCTGCCATATTTCATAATCATGAAACACAATAATTGCTAATAAAATCCGAATGGACTTAAACATCGCTACGGGAGAGAAAGTCTCATCGTAGTCAACACCTTGAACTTGTCGAAAACCTTTCACGACAAGACGTGCTTTATAGACGGTAACATTACCATCCGCATCCGTTTTCCTTTTGAAAATCCATTTGCACTCAACGGCCTTTCGGTCGCTAGGAGGGTCCACCAAAGTCCATACTTGGTTTTCGCTCATGGATCCCAATTCGGATTTCATGGCCTCTAGCCATTTCTCAGAGTCTGGGCTCATCATCGCTTCCTCATAGTTCGCAGGTTCACTGTCGTCTACTAACAAGACATTTAACATAGGGTTGCCGTACGACTCAGGAGGGGCACGTGACCTTGTCGACCTGCGACATTCAGTAGTAGCATCGTACGAAGCTTCATGATCCTCGTCATTAGCTTCCTCTATTGTTGGTGCAGACGGCACTGGAACAATTTCAGGTGCTGCGCTACTCTCCAATTCAAGAGAAGGTTCAACAACCTCGTCTAGCTCTACTTTCCTCCCACTCACTTCTTTCGAGAGAAACTCCTTCTCAAGAAAGAATCCGTTCTTCGCGATAAACACTTTGCCTTCGGTTCTGTGATAGAAGGTATACCCAATAGTTTCCTTAGGGTATCCTATGAAGACGCATTTCTCCGCTTTGGGTTCGAGCTTGTCCAGCATCAACTTCTTGACGTAAGCTTCGCATCCCCAAACTTTAAGAAACGACAACTTAGGTTTAGCACCAAACCACAGTTCATACGGTGTCGTCTCAACAGATTTAGATGGTGCCCTATTTAAAGTGAATGCAGCGGTTTCTAATGCATAACCCCAAAATGATAACGGAAAATCAGTAAGAGACATCATTGATCGGACCATATCTAATAGAGTTCGATTCCGGCGTTCAGACACACCATTGCGCTATGGTGTTTCGGGTGGCGTGAGTTGCGAAATGATTCCGCTTGCTTTAAGATGCGTGAGAAAATCATAACTCAAATATTCACCTCCACGACCGGATCATAGAAACTTAATTTTTCTGTTACGATGGTTCTCCACTTTATTCTGAAATTCTTTGAACTTTTCAAATGTTTCATATTTATGTTTCATTAAATAGATATACCCATATCTACTTAAGTCATCGGTAAAAGTGAGAAAATAGCGATATCCACCGCGCGTCGAAACACTCATCGGTCCGCATACATCGGTATGTATGATTTCCAACAAGTCCGTTGCTCGCTCCATCATTTCGGAGAACGGGGTTTTGATCATCTTGCCCATGAGGCATGGTTCGCATGTGTCAAATGATTCAAAATCAAGAGAGTCTAAAAGTCCATCAGAATGGAGTTTCTTCATGCGTTTAACACCAATATGACCTAGACGGTAGTGCCACAAATAAGTAGTATTATCACTATCAACCTTGCATCTCTTAGCCTCAATGTTATGGATGTGTGTTTCATCCCTTTCGAGATTAAGAAGAAATAAACCATTCATAGCAGGTGCATGACCATAAAAGATGTTACTCATATAAATGGAACAACCATTATTCTCAGATTTAAATGAATAACCGTCTTGCAATAAAAACGATCCAGATATGATGTTCATGCTCAACGCAGGCACATAATAACATTTATTGAGGTTTAAAACTAATCCCGAAGGTAAAACTAAGGAGAGCGTGCCGACGGCCATCACATCAACTCTTGATCCGTTGCCAACGCGCATCGTCACCTCATCCCTCGCTAGCCGCCGTCTATTCCGTAGCTCCTGTTTCGAGTTACAAATATTAGCATTTGAACCAGTATCAAATACCCAGGCACTACAACGAGGGCTAGTAAGGAAAACATCAATAACATGTATATCAAATATACCTTTGATGGTGCCAGCCTTCTTGTCCGCTAAGTACTTCGAACAGTTGCGCTTCCAGTGACCCTTGTCCTTGCAATAGAAGCACTCAGTGTCTGTCTTAGGTCTAGACTTGAGCTTCTTCTCAGCAGGGGCAACGTGCTTGCCGCTGCCTTTCTTGAAGGGCTTCTTTGCACCCTTACCTTTCTTAAAGCTGGGGGGCTTATTGACCATCAACACATGATTATCCTTTTTGATGTCCACCTCCGCAGCTTTCAGCTTAGCAAAGAGCTCGGTGATCGTATTAGTGGAACCAATCTGATTATGAGTCACTACAAAACTTTTGTAGCTAGGAGGGAGTGATTTCAGAACCCTATCAATCTTGAGCTCCTCTGGAATCTTGCAGTCCAGTTGCTCAAGGCGTTAAGTGTAGCCCGACATCTTTATGGCGTGCTCACTAACAGAACTCCCTTCCTCCATCTTGCAGTTAAAGAATTTCTTAGAGATCTCATATCTCTCAGAACGGGCCTGAGTCTGAAACATAGTTTTCAGTTCCTCAAGAATCTCAAAGGGCCCGGGGTAATCTTCAAAACGATTTTGAAGGTCCGATTCCATAGCAAACAACATGGTGCTCTTAATCACACCATAATCATCTTTGCGCGACTGATAAACAACTTTCTCATCAGCGGCGCATCTACAGCAGGGGCGTCACCTAGCGCATTCTCAAGGACATAGTCCTTTTGTCCGCCAGCGAGAATGATTCTCAGATTGCGGAACCAGTTGGTGAAGTTAGACCCATTGTTTCTAAGCTTTTCTTTCTCAACAAAAACGTTGAAGTTGAAGTTGGACTTAGCCATTTGATCTACAAAATTTGCAAGTACAATTTAGACTATGTTCATGATAACTAGTTCAACTTAATCAAATTACTAGATGAACTCCCACTAAATTCAACATCCCTCAAGTTGTTTACTAAACATGATCCAAATTCACCACACCTAATCCGATCTTCACGAGAAGAGATGTGGTTTCAATGGTGGACAACGAAGTGTCGATCATATCATTCATATGACTCATGCTTAACCTTTTGGTTCGTGTGTTCCGAGGCCATGTCTGTACATGCTAGGCTCGTCAAGTCAAACCCAAGTATTTCCGCGTGTGCAAAACTGGCTTGCACCCGTTGTATGTGAACGTAGAGTTTATAGCACCCGATCATCACGTGATGCTTGAACACGACGAACTTTCGCAACGGTGCATACATGGGGAGAACACAGTTTTATCTTGATCTTTAAGTGGGGAATCATCTTATAATGCTACCGTCGCGATCTAAGCATAATAAGATACATAAAAGGATAAACATCACATGCATATAACTTTATGTGACATGGTATAGACAATCTTCGCGCAATGATCTCCGTCTTGTGCGTGCCGGCATGATCTCCATCACTCCACCATGATTTCCTCCACCACGAATAGCAACTACAACTATTGCTAACTACTTAGCGATAAAGTAAAGCTATTACATGGCGTATAAGAAGTTGACACACAGGTCATACACAATTATAAAGACAACCATATGGCTCCTGCCGGTTGTGTACTCATCGACATGCAAGTCGTGAAACATTGCAAAACATGATCATTGCATACAACATACACATCACATCTTGGGCCATACCATATCACAGAAAACACTCCCTGCAAAAACAAGTTAGACGCCTCTACTTTGTTGTTGCATGTTTTACGTGGCTTATGGGAGTAACAATCTAAGAACGATTCTTACCTACGGAAATCCACAACGGTGATATTATGGTTGCCAAACTCCGGTGTAAATCCCATGACAACTATAGTGAGAGAAACTGGCATCCACCAGCCGCATGTGTGGAACAAGCCACACGTCAAGTGCGGAGCCGGTCTCGCGAACGAGGTCGCGTAAGGTTGGCCTGGACCGCTTCGATCTCACTATCCCGCGTCATAAGAAGTACACAAACAAGAGGCTTGCAACAGAAAACATCAACGCCCGCAACAACCATGTTGCGTTCTACTCGTGAAACACATCTACGCATAAATCTAGCTCTGATACCACTGATGGGTTTCGCAGCATAGTAAATCAAAATTTTCTACGGATGCGAACGGGAATAGCCAAGATCTAATCTAGGAGATGCAAACAACGAGGGGGAATAGATGAGATCTTCATACCCTTGAAGATTCGCACAGCGGAACGTTCAACGGAACGTGGGTGATGTAGTCGTACTCGCTTCTCCTCCTCGCGATCCGATCCGATCTAACACCGCAAGTGGCGATGCCTCCGAGAGATGCACACGTGCGGCACCTCGACGTATCCTCCTTCCTTGGTCCAGCAAGTGAGGTGAAGAGATGGATTGGATCTACAACGCGACGGCGCGGTGCAAGCGGTGGAGAGTTTCTGCAGCAGGGCTTCGCCTACGCGCAGTCGGGAGGGAGAGAGAGAGGAGGGGCAGCAGGGTGGCTAGGGTTGTGGAGGAGGTGTGGGGAGGGTGCGCCCCCAGCCCTCTTTATATAGAGGGGTGGGCGGCTGGCCCTTGCCCCTCCCCCAAGCCCTAGGCCGGCGGCCAAGGAGGGAGGAGTGGGGGGCAAGTTTCCCCCCTTCTAGAAGCTCCCCTAGGGTTTCCCTAGGTGCTTGGCCGGCTGGGCCTATGGGGCCTTGTGCCCCTGGACCAATGCGGCCAGGGCACTCCCCCGTAGGCCCACGCCCCCTCCCGACAAGTGGGGCCACGTTGGTCCCACTCCGGAAGGTTCTAGAAGCTTCCGGCACAATACCGAATAACCCGAAACAATTCCGAACTCCAAAAACTGCATTGCCTTATATGAATCTTATTCTCCGGACCATTCCAACACTAGCAAGGGGTGAAAAGGATTGGATTTGTTTCTGTTAGAAAACTTGGACTAGAAACACTCAAAGTGGTCCAGTGGTTAACTTTGGTCAAAATGACCATTTGCTTATATTGCTTATTTTTTATTTTCTTCATTTGATTCTGCTTGAAAAAGATCTAGATGATATCGTTTTCATCTTCAAACCAATACTTGCCATTCATAGCAATCAAACATGGCATTGCAATCATTCATGCATTCATCACACACACATGCATTCACATTAGTTTTAAATAACAAAAGTTTTTTTGTTAACCCTAAACTTGGATGATTGGAACTTGATAATCTTGATTAATATTTTTGGGATGTTATAGTGAGCCAGTCACATGCTTGCAAGCTAATTGAATGACGTTCCACCTAGATGGCCCAGAGTATATCTATCCGTCATATGGATGGACAAATCCCACTCTTGATCCATGTGCCTCAACACATACTTTCTGAATACTCAATGCCACCTTTATAATCACCTAGTTACGAAGTGGTGTTTGATGTCATCAAAGCATCCTTCTGGTGATGGTGATTAGCATGATATCATGGTCGAAGGAATTAGGTTACTATGTATATGAAATCTTATAACAAACGAACTATTGAAATGACTTGATATTTATGCTATGCTTATCTATAGGAGTATGTCCATCATACCATTCTCCTAATGATATGATCTTATTGTTAATAACATCTCAATGTTCATGATCAGGAAACCATGATCATCTATCAACCAACAAGCTAGTATTATAAAGAGGATTTACTAGGGACACTAATTTTTTTACAAATCACACAAGTATTAATGTTTCCGGTTAATAAAATTATAGCATGAATGCAAACATTTATCATAAACACAAAGATATAATAATAACTACTTTTATTATTGCCTCTAGGGCATATCTCCAACAGTCTCCCACTTGCATTGGATGCAACTAATCTAGATTACATGGTAATATACTGAACACCCATGGCGGTTTGGTGCTGGTCATGTTTTGTCCTCGGGAGAGGTTTTGTCAACGGATCCGCCACATTCAGATCTGTGTGTACTTTGCAAATCTTTATGTCACCATCTTGGACATGCTCTTGAATAGCGTGAAAACGTAGCTTGATATGCTTTTGCTTCTTGTGTGACCTTGGTTCTTGCGCATTGGCTATGGCACCCATGTTATCACAGTAGATAGACATTGGGTCCAGCACACTGGGAACCACACCGAGCTCCATAATGAACTCCTTCATCCATATCGCCTCTTGTGAAGCCTCTGAAGCAGCTATGTATTCCGATTCAGTTGAAGATCTCACCACAACGCTTTGCTTTGCACTCCTCTAGCTCACTGCTGCACCATTCAAAGTAAATACGTATCCATATTGTGATTTAGAATCATTCGGATCGGTGTTTCAACTAGCATCGGTGTAACCATTAAGAACGAGTTGTTCATCACCTCCATAAGAAAGAACCATATCCTTAGTTCTTCTCAAGTACTTAAGGATGTTTTTGACCTCTGTCCAATGATCCACCCCTAGATCACTTTAATATATGCTAGTTCAACTAACAACATATGCAATGTCGGGTCTAGTACATAGCATGGCATACATGATAGATCCTATAGCTGAGGCATAGGGAGTCTTACTCATCCGTTCTCTATCTTCTGCCGTAGTAGGACTTTGAGTTTTACTCAAGGTCATATTGGGCAACATGGGCAAGAAATCTTTGTTGCTATATTCCATTCCAAACCTCTTTAGAACTTTGTCCAAATATGTACTCGGTGACAACGATACTAGGCGTCTCGATCTATCTCTATAAATCTTTATGCCTAATATGTAAGCAGCTTTGCCAAGATCCTTCATTGAAAAACTATTATTCAAATAATCTTTGACACTATTGAGAAGGTCTACATCATTCCCAATCAACAATATGTCGTCTACATGTAGTACTAGGAATGCTACAGAGCTCCCACTAACTTTCTTGTAAATACAAGCTTCTCCATAAGTTTGTATAAAACCAAAAGTTTTGATTACCTTATCAAAATGTTGATTCCAACTTTGGGATGCTTGCTTCAATCCATAAATGGACCTTTGAAGTTTGCATACCTTGTTAGCATCTTTAGGATCGAAAAAACCTTTGGGTTGTACCATATACAACTCTTCATCAATGTCTCCATTGAGGAACGCCGTTTTGACATCCATCTGCCATATCTCATAATCATAATATGCAGCGATTGCTAACAAAATCCTCACAGACTTTAGCTTTGCTACCAGTGCGAAAGTCTCATCGTAGTCAACACCTTGAATTTGTAAAAACCCTTTTGCGACAATTCTAGATTTATAGATGGTCACATTACTGTAAGCATCTGTTTTCTTCTTGAAAATCCATTTGTTCTCGACAGACTTCCGGCCATGCGGTAAGTCTACGAAAGTCCATACTTGGTTTTTGTACATGGATCCAATCTCGGATTTCATGGATTCTTGCCATTTATTGGAATATGGGCTCATCATCGCTTCCTCATATGTTGTAGGATCGTCGGTGTTGTCCACCAACATGACACTCATAACGGGATCATACCAATCGGGAGTGGTACGATTCCTCGTTGACCTACAAGGTTCCGTAGTGAATTCGACCGAAGTTTCATGATCTTTATCATTAGCTTCCTCTCCTATTGGTGTAGGCGCCATAGGAACTTCTTCCGGTGCTGCGCTACTCTCAAATCCAAGAGAAGGTTCAACAACCTCGTCGAGTTCTACTTTCCTTCCAGTCACTTATTTCAAGAGAAACTCCTTCTCTAGAAAGGATCCATTCTTGGCAACGAAGATTTTGCCTTCAGATCTATGATAGAAGGTATACCCAAAAGTTTGCTTCGGGTATCCTATGAATACGCATTTTTCGGCTTTGGGTTCAAGCTTGTCGGGCTGTAACTTCTTTACATAAGCTTCACAACCCCAAACTTTTAGGAACGATAATTTAGGTTTCTTCCCAAACCATAATTCACACGGTGTCGTTTCAACGGATTTAGATGGTTCCCTATTTAAAGTGAATGCGGCTGTTTCTCATGCATAACCCCGAAATGACAAAGGTAAATCTGTAAGTGACATCATAGAACAAACCATATCTAAGAGAGTTTGAGTACGACGTTCGGACACACCATTTCGTTGTGGTGTTCCCGACGGTGTCAATTATGAAAGTATTCCGCATTTCTTTAAATTCTCGCCAAACTCGTAACTTAGATATTCACCTCCATGATCGGATCATAGAAACTTAATCTTCTTGTTACGTTGACTATCCACTTCACTTTGAAATTCCTTAAACTTTTGAAAGTTTCTGACTTATGTTTCATGAAATAGATATACCCATATCTACTCAAGTCATCCGTGAAAGTAAGAACATAACGATAACCACCACGTGTTGCTACACTCATCAGACCACACACATCGGTATGTATGATCTCCAATAAGTCCGTAGCTCGCTCCATCATACCAGAAAATGGAGTCTTAGTCATTTTACCCATCAGACATGCTTCGCATCTTTCAAGTGATTCGAAATCAAGTGATTCAAGAAGTCCATTGGAATGGAGTTTCTTCATACGTTTCACTCCAATGTGACCAAGACGACAGTGCCACATGTATGTAGAATTATCGCTCAATTTCAAACGTTTAGCTTCTATATTATGAACATGTGTATCACTACAATCAATATTCAATAAGAATAGACCATCTATCAAAGGTGCATGACCATAAAATATATTACTCAAATCGAACAACCATTATTCTCGGATTTAAACAAGTAACCGTCTCGCAATAAACAAGATCCCGATATAATGTTCATGCTTAACGCAGGCACCAAATAAAAATTATTTAAGTATAAAACTAATCCCGATGGTAGATGAAGAGGGAGCGTGCCAACCGTGACCACATCAACCTTTGATCTGTTTCCAACGCTCATCATCACCTCGTCTTTCGCTAGTCTCCGTCTATTCTGCAGCACCTGTTTCAAGTTACAAATATGAGCAGGTATCAAATACCCAGGTACTACTACGATTACTAGAAAGATACACATCAATAACATGTATATTTGATTTACCTTTCTTATTGATGTTGCCGTTCATCATATTTTCCAAGTACTCGGGGCAATTCTGCTTCCAGTGACCTTCTCCCTTGCTGTAAAAGCACTTAGTATCAGGCTTAGGCCCAACCTTGGTCTTCTTCTTTGTAGGTGCGACAACTTTCTTGCTGCCCTTCTTGAAGTTATCCTTTTTCTTAGGCTTGCCTTGCTTCTTGAAATTGTTGGTCTTATTTACCATCAACACTTGGTGCTCTTTCTTGATCTCCATTTCCGCAGGATTCCACATCGAGAAGAGTTCTGGCAACGTTTTATCCATGCGCTCATCACAAAGTTCTTGTAACTTGGTGGTAGTGATTGGAGGACACGATGAATACCCAACGCATTAGGAATTATTATGCCCAAGTTCTGGAGCTTATTAGCATGCCTAGATATCTTAAGTCGTGGTATTGCCGACGAGTACGCCATGGAGGGTCCTCACAGTGCGTGTGACATGGTTATACCCTACGGGTACATAACTTCAGCATACCTAGTCCAGCCCAAGGAAGGCCACTGCAGGCATACGCTGGCCCATGAAGATTTTCGGGTGACCAAGGCCCAAGACATCTTCCGATCCTTGGAGAACAAGACTAGTTTAGATAGGAAACTCAAAAGGGCAAACACCCTAGAACTTTTAACCGACTAGGACTATGCCCGGGACCTGCCTAAGTCTATATAAAGGCCAGGAGGGCACGTCCTAGGGCAACTCAACCAACCTCGACTCATACTTTCGCACACGCATACACGCCAGATCGAATCGGCGCACCCTGTAACCTTCGGTTCCGCCGTAATCAAAGAACAGACAAGCAGGAGTAGGGTTTTCCCTCCGGGGGCCTGAACCTGGGTAAATCTCGTGTCCCCTGGTTGCTTGTCTGTTAACCGTGCCACGATCTCCAGCATCCCCATCTTCTCCAAAACCCAAGTCCATAACAATGGGCATTGACGAGATTAAACCTCGTCAATTGGCGCCGTCTGTGGGAATTGGGGCTGCTGATTGTGCGATCGTGACGGTTCCGACCCGATCGATCTACAACTCTGCAACGACGGAGAATCACCTCCTCTTCGGCACTTTCGACTTCACCGGCCACTCGCCGGCCACCATGAAGGATTTCGAGCCCGTAGGCGACGGACTTGAAATTTTGTTCGGGAGCTTCTGCTTCCAGGTGGGACAAACTGGCACCCTCCGCCTCCCTGAGCGGGTGCCCGTGCCGTCAATCAGGCCCGCTTCGTGGGCTCCACACCCCGTGCTACGCATGTCGCCATCAACAGATGAGTTTCACAGCAGCAGCAGCTGCAACTCTGATCTGTGCAGTCCACCCTCGGATGAAGGAACCTACGGTTCCGGATCCGAAAGCTGCGGCAGCAGCCAACCAATCTGCAGACGCTATCTGTGCGCCGCAGTCATCCAGGCCGACGAGGAAACGCCTAACCCGCCGCCCAACCCCAACCCGCAGGACGGAAACGGCGAAAACGGGGAAAACAGAGGCCACCTCATCCAACTTAGCAAAGAAGGATGGGTCGAAGCACGCCGCGCCGTCGCAGGCGAAATAGTCCTACCTTTGGACTCCCCATGTGATCTGCTAAGGGCATACCACTACCTTCTCATCGAGGAGCACAAGAAACAAGTCGAGATGCAGAAGACGCTCGACAAGCGCAAGCAGGCAGCCTCTGAGTCCAGCACGCGACGAGCTGCGCTCTCCGCCATGGAACCTGGATCTAGTACAAACAGAAATCAAGGAAACAAGCACCATTCTCGGATGGAAAACATGGACCCCAAGGAGCAGCGTGACGTGACCCGAACTCTCCACACATCATTCATGGATATGGACGCTGACGGCAACATAACCCCGAAGACGCCACAAGCAGCGATCATGGCAGCCACTGCGTATCTCGCAGCTCACCCACCTCCGGAGGGAGACCCGAAAAGGGCCATGCATAAGTCCGCACTTACCGGACTAGGACTAATCGGAGCTGCGCTCCACGAGGACGCTCCTGCGGAGCTGAAGAAGAAAGCTCCGGCCAGATGCGACCGGAGCCCCACACCCTCATCCGAAGAGGAAGAGGAGCACGATCTTCCTCGAAGGAAGAAGAGCTCCAACCGCCACAAACGCGACTACGACGCCAGAGACAAGCTTACACAACGCAAGATCGACAAAGCACGCGCCAAACGCGCATGCTCGTCTGAATCTGAGATGGACGAAGACGAAGGAGAACTCTGCGGGGCTCGATGCTTCAGCAGATCCGTCCGGCGAACGCAGATGCCATGCAACTTCAAGCTTCCTTCGGATACTCCGAAGTTCAACGACACACAAGATCCAAAGTCCTGGCTCAGTGACCATCTGTCATCCGTCAAGCTTCACGGAGGCAACAAAGAAACCGCCATGCAATGCCTTCAGCTGCAGCTGACAGGCGCGGCGCGGGTCTGGCTCAGCAGCCTATCATCAGGATCCATCCGAAGCTGGGAGGAGCTTTCTTACAGCTTCATCCGAAATTTCAAAGGCACCAGCAAGAGGCCCGCCTCAATCGAAGAATTGCGAGCCTACACTCAAAGAACGGGTGAATCTATTCGCTCATACATACTACGCTGGTCTACGACCAAGAACTCCGCAGCACACATCTCCGAAGAGAGGGCCATCGACGCCTTCAGGGACGGCGTTAAGCGCCCAGACTTCAAGGAGGAACTTGGGCGTGTAAAGCCCAAGACACTTGACCACCTCATGGAAATAGCCAACAGCTGGGCAGACGGCGAAGATTGCATCCAGCGACCGCAATCAGATGAAGAGGACGACTACAGCCGAAGGCGCGAACGCCGCAGCAAGAGGAGATCGCGCGTCTACGAGGACCGCGACGGACCCGACATGGTCGCGGCCGGCTACGCCGACCGCCGTAATGAAAACAACCGCAATAGCGGAGGATATCGCAGCGGAAACTTCCGCGACAACGGACGATCAACACAGTCGTGGCAACGCCGCGACCGCGACAACGGACCCTCAGCATTCGACAAACTTTCGGGTCCATGCACCATCCACTTCTACATCGACAAACAGGATGGCAAAAAGAAGGCCAGCCACATGCTCAAGGATTGTCGCGAGTTCCAAAAACTCAGCGAAGTCATGATGCAGATGAGGCAACAAGGTCCAATCCCTGCGTTTGGAAACACACCTGCGCCAGCTGAAATAGCACACGGAGCTCCTCCACCGCCGCCTATTGGAGGCCAAAACCAACCAGTCGCACCAGCGCAAAACAACACCGGGGTCCCATATCCCCCATCAAAAGGAGCACTCAATATGATACAGAAGGGACACCCCACAAATAGGGTGCAGAAGAAAATCACCCGACAAATCAACTTGGCCGTGGCAACTCCGCCTGCAATCCCTGAGTACCTCAGCGGATCGAAGTCCTGCATCACATTCACCCGCGCGGATCACCCTTGCCAGATCCCTCGCCTAGGTCATGCTGCCCTGGTGCTGGAGGCGCAGATCGGAGGCTTCGAGATGAGTCGCGTCTTCATGGACGGCGGCAGCGGCATCAACCTAATGTTCGCAAGCACTCTAGCAGCTATGCGGATCCCGCAATGCAGCCTGGAACAATCAGACACAACGTTCCATGGCATTGTCCCAGGGAAGGGCATCTTCCCCTGGGCAAAATAGGGCTCGACGTCATCTTCGGGAAGCCGGACAACTTTCGGCAGGAGCGCCTCGAATTCGAAGTGGTAGACTGGCCATCGCAATACCACGCCATCCTGGGACGTGTAGCATTCGCACGGTTCTTGGCCGTCCCACACTACGCATACTTGCTACTCAAGATGCCAGGACCAAGGGGCGTCATCACAATCCACGGGAGCTTCACCCGATCGGACCAATGCGACAGGGACTTCAACAAAATCTCCCAGTCCTTCGGCATGCAAGACGAGCTCGTAAGGCTCCGCGAGGAGACGGACAATGGGCTACCCCCAGTCACAAAGCAGAACGCACCCGACATGTCCTTCGACTCCACCGTCAACACCAAGAAAGTGAAGGTCCATCCGACAGACGCCTCCAAGACGGCGCTGATCGCCAACGACCTCAGCACCGCATAGGAAGGCGCGCTCGTCGAATTCCTCCGTGAGCGCTGGGAAATATTCGCCTGGTGTCCTGCAGACATGCCAGGAGTTCCCAGGGAATTCGCCGAGCACGCACTCAATGTCTTCCCAGACACCAAGCCAGTCAAGCAGTCTATCCGAAGATTGGCGGAGCCACGAGCCGAAGCTATCGGCAAGGAGATCAACAGATTACTCGCAGCAGACTTCATCCGGCAAATCAAGGAAAGCGAGTGGCTAGCAAATATGGTGATGGTTCCGAAGAAGGACACGGACATCCTGCGGATGTGCGTAGAATTCACGTCACTAAATAAACATTGCCCTAAGGACCACTTCCCTCTTCCTTGGATCGACCAAATCATCGATTCGACTGCAGGTTGTGAGAAACTCTCCTTCCTCGACGCCTACTCAGGCTATAACCAGATTCGACTCAAGGTCGAAGATCAAGAGAAAACGGCGTTCATCACACCGTTCGGAGTATACTGCTACAACACAATGCCTTTCGGGCTAAAGAACGCGGGTGCCACGTACCAGCGATGCATGCAGGCCTGCCTCAAGGACCAGATCGGTCGCAACGTCCAAGTCTATGTCGATGACATAGTCATAAAAACCAAGGAGGCAAGAACACTTATCGACGATCTCCGCGAGACGTTCGACAACCTTGATCGCTACAGGATCAAGCTCAATCCAGAAAAATGCGCCTTCGGCGTCCCCTCGGGTCAGCTGCTCGGATACTTTATCTCTCAACGAGGGATTGAAGCGAACCCGAAGAAAATCAAAGCTATCATGACAATGGAGAAGCCAAAAAACCTGAAGGGTGTTCAGCAGCTCGCAGGGAGAGTAGCGGCACTAAGCAGGTTCATCAGCCGCATGGGCGAGAAAGCCCTACCATTCTACCAGCTTCTACGCAAGGCAGACAAATTCGAGTGGACACCAGAAGCAAACGACGCATTCGAAAGCCTCAAGCGGCTCCTCTCTACCTCGCCTGTTTTGGTCACGCCAAAAGAGCGCGAGCCCTTGTTGTTGTACATAGCAGCCACACACCAGGTGGTCAGCACAGCACTCATGGTCGAACGACCCGAAGAAGGCAAGACCCACGGGGTACAACGCCCAATTTACTACCTCAGCGAGGTTCTCACTCCAACAAAACAGCGGTACTCGCACTACCAGAAGCTAGCCTATGGCGTATTCATGACGGCTCGACGACTGAGCCACTACTTCCAGGAACATCAGGTGATGGTCGTCAACGAGGCGCCCCTAAACAGCATCCTGAATAACCCAGAGGCCACAGGATGCGTGGCCCTGTGGGGCATTGAACTATCACCCTTGGATATCGTCTACGAGAAGCGACACGCAATCAAATCCCAAGTCCTTCCGGACTTCCTGGTGCACTGGATGGAGTTGCAGCTGCCTGACACCCCAGACATGTCGCAGTCCTGGACAATGCATTTCGACGGCTCCAAACGCGAAGCCGGAGCAGGGGCCGGAGTCATACCGACCTCCCCGCAAGGTGACAAGATGAAGTACGTCCTTCGGATGAAATTCAGAGCCTCCAACAACGAGGCCGAATATGAAGCACTGATTCATGGCATGAAGATGGCAAAAATATGCGGGGCAACGCGCCTGGTCTTCTATGGTGACTCCAACCTTGTCGTACAGCAGACGATGAATGAGTGCGACGCACACGCCAAAAACATGATCGCGTACCGGGCGCTATACAACACACTCGAAGGAGAATTCGACGGCTGAGAACTTCGGCCCGTTGGAAGAGAGAGCAACGAGGAGGGCGATAAACTCGCCAACATTGGCTCCACTTGCGCAAAGGTGCCACCAGGTGTATTCCTCGAGCAGATCTGTGTGCCATCCATCAAGCGGAAATTCCCTAAAGGATCACCCGAAGAAGCAGAACACTCGGGGGCTACGCTACCCGAAGGTCAGGAAGGACCCGAAAAGTTGGATACCGAAGCTGCCATGGTCAACCTGATGCAGGTCATGGCAGTCGAAGAAACTTGGACACGTCCATACCTCCAGTTCCTGATAAACGGAGAATTGCCTGACAGCCCGACTGATGCTCGTCGCATATCTCGTCGGTCCAAAGCCTTCACCATCATCGACGGCGAGCTGTACAAACGCAGCATTACGGGTGTACTACAACGGTGCATCACCATCGACGACGGCAAGGCCATACTCCAAGATATACATGAAGGCATATGCGGCCACCACGCAGGCAGCCGCTCCCTTGTCGCCAAAGCTCTGCGAGCAGGATTCTACTGGCCAACGACCATGAGCGATGCGAAGGACATCGTACGAAGATGCAACGGGTGCCAGCGGTTCACCGACAAACTGCACGCACCTGGGTCCGAACTACGACCCATACCCATATCCTGGCCTTTTGCCCAATGGGGCCTCGACATGATCGGCAAACTGCCAAAATCCTCAAAGGGAGGACACGTTTTCCTCCTGGTAGCAGTCGACAAATTCACCAAGTGGATCAAAGCCATGCCAGTCACCAACCAGAAGGGCACAACCGCCGTCAAGTTTTTCGAATCCATTGTCTACAGATTTGGCGTACCGCACAGCATCATCACCGACAACGGATCGAACTTCATCTCCGAAGAATTCCAGGACTTCTGCGAAGGCCTCGGGATCAATATCACGTATGCCTCAGTGGCACACCCGCAAACAAACGGGCAGGTGGAAAAAGCCAACGGCCTAATCGGCGCTGGCATCAAGAAGCGCCTCATGAGCTCACTCGAGCACAAAGCTGGAAACTGGACGGAAGAGCTACAGTCTGTCCTGTGGAGCTTACGTACTACGCCAAACAGCTCCACCGGCTACACACCGTTCTTCATGGTTCACGGAGCCGAGGCAGTGCTACCAGCCGAAGTACGCCATCAGGCTCCACGAGTCGTAGCGTACAGCGAAGCCGAGTCCACGACCGCGCTCGAAGATGCCGTCGACACACTCGACGAAGCACGGGACATAGCAGCAGCTAGATCAGCGGTGTACCAGCAAAGTCTCCGCAACTACCACAGCCGTCGGCTGCACCCAAGGTCCTTCGTCGAAGGAGACCTCGTCTTGCGACTCAAGCAAAAGCGCCCGAACAAACTTGATTCACCATGGGAAGGACCCTACGCCATCACCGAGGTCATCCCAGGTGGCGCCTATCGCCTCAAGCACGTGGAGTCTGGAGTCGCATACTCCAACCCATGGAACGTCTCGCACCTGCGACGATTCTACCCGTAGCAACCTACCCCTTATTTTTACTTTCAATAAGGCTTTCAGCCAAGGCTATTCAGCCGAACCATGTACCTCCTCCATTACGATATAAATAAAGCTAAGTGTCTCGCTCCCAACCTTCAGTTGACTATTTTTCTGCAACTTTACTACATGCTACAAACGCACTCGGGGGCTCCCCCACCTCACGATTTCATCGACTGAGGACCAAACGTGTACACCTGAGTAGCTGACTACGTCAGGCAAACGAAAAGGGCACGTACTCAATCAAAGCACTGCGTGCTCACACACATGCAAACCTTGTTGGAGATATGCCCTAGAGGCAATAATAAATATAGTTATTATTATATCTTTGTGTTTATGATAAATGTTTATATTCATGCTATAATAGTATTAACAAGGAAACATTAATACTTGTGTGAATTGTAAACTTAAATTGAAGTCCCTAGTATAGCCTCTATACTTCACTAGCTTGTTGGTTGATTAAATGATTGTGGTTTCCATATCATGAACATTGAGATGTTATCAACAACAAGATCATATCGTTAGGAGAATGATATGGTGGACATACTCCTATAGATAAGCGTAGCATAAAGATCAAGTCATTTCAATAGTTCAATTGCTATATGCTTTCTAATACATAGTAACCTAATTCCTTCGACCATGAGATCATGCATATCACCTTTGCCGGATGGATGCTTTGATAACATCAAACACCACACCGTAACTGGGTGGCTATAAAGGTGGAATTAAGTGTTCGGAAAGTATTGGTTGAAACACATGGATCAAGAGTGGGATTTGTCCATCCACATGACGGATAGATATACTCTGGGCCCTCTCGGTGGAATGTCATCCAATTAGCTTGCAAGCATGTGACATGGTCACAAGGGATCACATATCACGAGAACGAGAAAAGAGTACTTATCGGTAACGAGTTTGAACTAGGTATGCAGAGATACCGACGATCATAACCTCGGATAAGTAACATATCGTGAGACAAAGGGAAATTGGTATCGTATGTAAGTGGTTCATTCGATCGCAAAGTAATCGTAGAAATATGTGGGAGCCATATGAATTTCTAGATTCCTCTATTGGTTATTGTTTGAAGAAGTGTCTCGATCATGTCCGCATAATTCACGAACCGTAGGGAGACACACTTAAGGATTCGACGTTGTTTGAGTAGTTATGGTATTATGAGAAAGAGACCGAATGTTGTTCGGAGTCTCGTATGGGATCCGGGATATCACGAGGTGATCCGGAATGGTCCGGAGAATAAGATTCATATAAGGAAAGTCCCGTTTCGGAGTTGGGGAATGGTTCCGGTGTTTTCATCGGGAACATTCTAGAAGGTCCCGGAATGTCCGGCACTCCGGAGGGGGAAGGGTACATGAATGTGTCATTGTAAGTTGGAATGATTGCATCATGTACTAGGTGTTCTTGCTGTCCAAAATAAAGGGTTTATTTAAATCCTAAATTGAAAAGTCAAACGGCTAGTTTGAAAGTCAAACGGCAATTTTGGGAAGTGGGAAGAGAGGAGGATTGGTGGAGGCCGAATTGGAGGAGGGTTCCTCCCTTGGCCGGCGCCCCACCAAGCCGACTTGGGAAGGGACTCTCCTCCCCTTGGCCGGCCAGCCCTCCCACCTATATAAGGAGGGGCAGGGCTCCCTCCTAGCACACACAAGTTCCTATCTTCTACCTCCGGTTTAGAGCCGTTTTGGTTTAGAGCTTCTAATTGCTTTAGCCAGCGGTTTAGAGCCTTCTAATTGGTTTAGAGCCCTCTAATTGGTGTGTCTAATTACTAGACCACTAATAGCCTCTCTCATAAGCTCCACCATACTCGCACCGGCTTAAGGCGAAGCCCTGCGGGATTTCCCCTCTACTTCCGGTACCACGCCGTTGTGCTGCCGGAATCGCGAGGAGAGTGCTACAACCTCCGCTGCCTGCTGGAACAAGGGAGAGGAAGGTCTTCGTCGAGTACCGAACGTGTGACCGACTGCGGGAGCGCTGCTGGAACGTGGCGCCGGAAGGATCGTCTACGCGATCTTGAGATCGGAAAGAGTACGACTACATCACCCACGAGAATCTGCTCTCGTTAAACACTTTGGAATCTTCGAGGGTGAGTTATTCCATCGACTCGTTGCTACAATCTAGTAGATAGATCTTGGCTTGTTTGTTTGTATGCGATAGAATTTTTTTGTTTTCCATGCTACGAACCCCTACAGTGGTATCAGAGCCGTGTCTATATGTAGATCTGTTGCACGAGTAGAACACAATGGTCATTGTGGGCGTTGATGCTTTTATTGTAGATTGCTTTTTGTGTACTTTGCATCTTGCGGTATGTTGGGATGAAGCGGCCCGGGCTAACCTTACATGACATCGTTCATGAGACTTGCTCCACGTTTGACATGCAACTTGTATTGCATAAGTGGCTTTGCGGGTGCCTGTTTCTCCTAGCATAGTTAAGATCCAATTTACAACGGGTAATCAACAATGCTAGTATCAATGTTGTGGTTCTTGTTCGTAAGTTAGAACGACACTTATTGAAAGCCCCAAACCACGTAAAATATGCAAAGAAAGTAGAGGCGTCTAACTTTGTTTTGCAGGGGTGTGCAGTGATGTGATATGGCCATGATTGTGATTATATTTGATGTATGCAATGTTCCTTATTGTAAGTTGGCAACCGGCAGGAGCCATATGGTTGTCTTTAATTTCTGTTAAGACCTGCGTGTCTATTCAAAATAGTTGTAATAGTTGAAGCTGGTGGACGACAACCATGAAGAAGCGTCATTGACCTTGATGCTATGCCGGTGATGATGGAGATCATGTTCGTGCTTGAAGATGGAGATCGGAAGCACAAAGAAGAAAGGCCATATCATATCACATATTATGAATTGCATGTGATGTTAATCCTTTATGCATCTTGTATTGCTTAGTGGACGACGGTAGCATTATAAGATGATCCCTCATGCACATAAATTTCAAGTTCTAAAGTGTTCACCCTTAGTATGCACCGTTGCCAAAGCTTGCTGCTTCAAAGCACCACGTGATGATCGGGTGTCTTTGATTCCGCGGGTGAATACAACGTAAGCAAGCCAGATTTGCTTATGCGGTAGCTAAGGTTTGATCTTGACGAGCCTAGCATGTACAGACATGGCCTCAGGAACACGGATCACCGAAAGGTAAAGCATGAATCATATAGTAGATATGATGAACATGTCGATTGTTCGCCATTGAAACTATATCAACTCTCGTGATGATCGGTGTTGATGTAGTGGATTTGGTTCATGTGATCACTAAAACAATGTGAGGGATGTTGTTTTGAGTGGGAGTTCACCTAGTTTAATTTCATTAATTAATTTGAACTCAATTTGTCATAAACTTAGTCTAAACTATTGCAAATATGTTGTAGATCAATGGCAGCCCCTACCATCAATTTTAATGCGTTCCTAGAGAAAGAAAAGTTGAAAAACAATGGAAGCAACTTCGCGGATTGGTTCCGCAATTTGAGGATTGTCCTCACAGCTGGTAATTTGACCTATGTGCTGGATGCACCGCTGGGTGACCCACCTGCAGCTGATGCTCCCGATGAAGTAAAGAATGTTTACCTCGCTCGGAAGAATCAGTACTCCATAGTTCAGTGTGCTATCTTGTATGGTTTAGAATCGGAGCTTCAGAAAAGGTTTGAGAATTCAGACCCATATGATATTGTCGAGGATCTCAAATTAATTTTTGAGACTCATGCGGCAATTGAAAGTTATGAAGCTTCTGAAAAGTTCTTTAACTGCAAGATGGAAGAGGGCAGCTCCGTCAGTGAGCATGTGCTTAAGATGTCTGGGCACGCAAATAAACTTCAAAGCTTGGGTATAGTGATTCCTAATACTTTGGGGGTTTACCGCATCCTCCAATCACTACCACCAAGTTACAAGAACTTTGTGATGAACTACAACATGCAGAACATGAACAAAGAGTTGCCAGAACTATTTGCTATGTTAAAGTCTGCAGAAGTGGAGATCAAGAAAGAGCACTAAGTGTTGATGGTCAATAAGACCACCAAATTCAAGAAAGGCAAGTCTAAGCAGAAGGGACACTTCAAGAAGGGTGGTAAGAAAGTTGCCATGCCGACGAAGAAGACCAAGGCTGGACCCAAGCCTGATACTGAGTGCTTTTACTGCAAGGGAGAAGGTCACTGGAAGCGGAATTGCCCAAAGTACTTGGCGGATTTGAAGAACGGCAACATCAACAAGAAAGGTATATCTGATATACATGTTATTGATGTGTATCTCACTAGTATTCGTAGTAGTGCCTGGGTATTTGATACTGGTTCGGTTGCTCATATTTGTAACTCGAAACAGGAGCTGCAGAATAAACGGAAGCTAGCAAAGAACGAGGTGACGATGCGCGTGGGAAACGGATCAAAGGTTGATGTGATCGCGGTCGGCACGCTACCTCTTTATCTACCATCGGGATTAGTTTTGTACTTAAATAATTGTTATTTGGTGCCTGCGTTGAGCATGAACATTATATCGGGATCTTGTTTATTGCGAGACGGTTACTTGTTTAAATCCGAGAATAATGGTTGTTCGATTTATATGAGTAATATGTTTTATGCACATGCACCTTTGATAGATGGTCTATTCTTATTGAATCTCGATAGTAGAAATACACATATCAACAACATTGAGGCTAAACGTTTGAAATCAAGCGATAATTCGACCTATATGTGGCACTGTCGTCTTGGTCACATCGGAGTGAAACGTATGAAGAAACTCCATTCCGATGGACTTCTTGAATCACTTGATTTTGAATCACTTGAAAGATGCGAAGCATGTCTGATGGGTAAAATGACTAAGACTCCATTTTCTGGTATAATGGAGCGAGCTACGGACTTACTGGAAATCATATATACCGATGTGTGTGGTCCAATGAGTGTAGCATCGCGCGGTGGTTATCATTATGTTCTTACCTTCACGGATGATTTGAGTAGATATGGGTATATCTATTTCATGAAACATAAGTCCGAAACTTTCGAGAAGTTTAAGGAGTTTCAAAGTGAGGTAGAGAATCAACGTAACAAGAAGATTAAATTTCTACGTTCTGATCGTGGAGGTGAATATCTAAGTTACGAGTTTGGCGAGCATTTGAAGAAATGCGGAATACTTTCACAATTGACACCGCCGGGAACACCACAGCGTAATGGTGTGTCTGAACGTCGTAATCGAACCCTCTTAGATATGGTTCGTTCTATGATGTCACTTACAGATTTACCGCTAACATTTTGGGGTTATGCATTAGAAACAGCCACATTCACTTTAAATAGGGCACCATCTAAATCCGTTGAAACGACACCGTATGAATTATGGTTTGGGAAGAAACCTAAATTGTCGTTCCTTAAAGTTTGGGGATGCGAAGCCTATGTAAAGAAGTTACAGCCGGACAAGCTTGAACCCAAAGCGGAAAAATGCGTCTTCATAGGATACCCGAAGGAAACTATTGGGTATACCTTCTATCATAGATCCGAAGGCAAAATCTTCGTTGCCAAGAATGGATCCTTTCTAGAGAAGGAATTTCTCTCGAAAGAAGTGACTGGAAGGAAAGTAGAACTCGACGAGGTTGTCGAACCTTCTCTCGAAATTGCGAGTAGCGCAGCACCGGAAGAAGTTCCTGTGGTGCCTGCACCAATAAGAGAGGAAGCTAATGATGGTGATCATGAAACTTCGGTTGAAGTTACTACAGAGCCTCGAAGGTCAACGAGAACTCGTACCACTCCAGATTGGTATGATTCCGTTATGAATGTCATGTTGGTGGACAACACCGATGACCCTGAGACATATGAGGAAGCGATGATGAGCCCAGATTCCAATAAATGGCAAGAAGCCATGAAATCCGAGATTGGATCCATGTACGAAAACCAAGTATGGACTTTGGTGGACTTACCGGATGGCCGGAAGGCTGTCGAGAACAAATGGATTTTCAAGAAGAAAACAGATGCTGATGGTAATGTTACTGTCTATAAAGCTCGACTTGTCGCAAAAGGGTTTCGACAAATTCAAGGAGTTGACTACGATGAGACTTTCTCACCGGTAGCGAAGCTAAAGTCTGTGAGGATTATGTTAGCAATCGCTGCATATTATGATTATGAGATATGGCAGATGGATGTCAAAACAGCATTCCTCAATGGAGACATTGATGAAGAGTTGTATATGATGCAACCCAAAGGTTTTGTCGATCCTAAAGATGCTAACAAGGTATGCAAACTTCAACGGGCCATCTATGGATTGAAGCAAGCATCACGAAGTTGGAATCAACGTTTTGATAAGGTAATCAAAAGTTTTGGTTTTATACAAACTTATGGAGAAGCTTGTATTTACAAGAAAGTGAGTGGGAGCTCTGTAGCATTCTTAATACTGTATGTGGATGACATATTGTTGATTGGGAATGATGTAGACCTTCTTAATAGTGTCAAGGAGTATTTGAATAATAGTTTTTCAATGAAGGATCTTGGCGAAGCAGCTTACATATTAGGCATAAAGATTTATAGAGATAGATCGAAACGCAAAATATCATTGTCACAAAGTACATATTTGGACAAAGTTCTAAAGAGGTTTGGAATGGAAGAAAGCAAGAAAGGGTTCTTGCCCATGTTGCCCAATACGACCTTGAGTAAAACTCAAAGTCCGACATCGGCAGAAGATAGAGAAAGGATGAGTAAGACTCCCTATGCATCAGCCATAGGATCTCTAATGTATGCCATGCTATGTACTAGACCCGACATTGCATATGCTGTTAGTTTAACTAGCAGATATCAAAGTGATCCAGGAGTGGATCATTGGACAGCGGTCAAAAACATCCTTAAGTACTTGAGAAGAACTAAGGATATGGTTCTTTCTTATGGAGGTGATGAACAGCTCGTTGTTAATGGTTACACCGATGCTAGTTGGAACACCGATCCAGATGATTCTAAATCACAATCTGGGTACGTATTTATTTTGAATGGTGCAGCAGTTAGCTGGAGGAGTGCAAAGCAAAGCGTTGTGGCGAGATCTTCAACTGAATCGGAATACATGGCTGCTTCGGAGGCTTCACAAGAAGCGATATGGATGAAAGAGTTCATTACAGAGCTGGGTGTGGTTCCTAGTGCGCTGGACCCAATGTCTATCTACTGTGATAACATGGGCGCCATAGCCAATGCGCAAGAACCAAGGTCACACAAGAAGCTGAAGCACATCAAGCTGCGTTTTCACGCTATTCGAGAACATATCCAGGATGGGGATATAAAGATTTGCAAAGTACACACATATCTGAATGTGGCGGATCCGTTGACTAAACCTCTCCCGAGGGCAAAACATGACCAACACCAAACTGCCATGGGTGTTCGGTGTATTACCATGTAATCTAGATTAGATGACTCTAGTGCAAGTGGGAGACTGTTGGAGATATGCCCTAGAGGCAATAATAAATATAGTTATTATTATATCTTTGTGTTTATGATAAATGTTTATATTCATGCTATAATAGTATTAACAAGGAAACATTAATACTTGTGTGAATTGTAAACTTAAATTGAAGTCCCTAGTATAGCCTCTATACTTCACTAGCTTGTTGGTTGATTAAATGATTGTGGTTTCCATATCATGAACATTGAGATGTTATCAACAACAAGATCATATCGTTAGGAGAATGATATGGTGGACATACTCCTATAGATAAGCGTAGCATAAAGATCAAGTCATTTCAATAGTTCAATTGCTATATGCTTTCTGATACATAGTAACCTAATTCCTTCGACCATGAGATCATGCATATCACCTTTGCCGGATGGATGCTTTGATAACATCAAACACCACACCGTAACTGGGTGGCTATAAAGGTGGCATTAAGTGTTCGGAAAGTATTGGTTGAAACACATGGATCAAGAGTGGGATTTGTCCATCCACATGACAGATAGATATACTCTGGGCCCTCTCGGTGGAATGTCATCCAATTAGCTTGCAAGCATGTGACATGGTCACAAGGGATCACATATCACGGGAACGAGAAAAGAGTACTTATCGGTAACGAGTTTGAACTAGGTATGCAGAGATACCGACGATCATAACCTCGGATAAGTAACATATCGTGAGACAAAGGGAAATTGGTATCGTATGTAAGTGGTTCATTCGATCGCAAAGTAATCGTAGAAATATGTGGGAGCCATATGAATTTCCAGATTCCTCTATTGGTTATTGTTCGAAGAAGTGTCTCGATCATGTCCGCATAATTCACGAACCGTAGGGAGACACACTTAAGGATTCGACGTTGTTTGAGTAGTTATGGTATTATGAGAAAGAGACCGAATGTTGTTCGGAGTCTCGGATGGGATCCGGGATATCACGAGGTGATCCGGAATGGTCCGGAGAATAAGATTCATATAAGGAAAGTCCCGTTTCGGAGTTGGGGAATGGTTCCGGTGTTTTCATCGGGAACATTCTAGAAGGTCCCGGAATGTCCGGCACTCCGGAGGGGGAAGGGTACATGAATGTGTCATTGTAAGTTGGAATGATTGCATCATGTACTAGGTGTTCTTGCTGTCCAAAATAAAGGGTTTATTTAAATCCTAAATTGAAAAGTCAAACGGCTAGTTTGAAAGTCAAACGGCAATTTTGGGAAGTGGGAAGAGAGGAGGATTGGTGGAGGCCGAATTGGAGGAGGGTTCCTCCCTTGGCCGGCGCCCCACCAAGCCGACTTGGGGAGGGACTCTCCTCCCCTTGGCCGGCCAGCCCTCCCACCTATATAAGGAGGGGCAGGGCTCCCTCCTAGCACACACAAGTTCCTATCTTCTACCTCCGGTTTAGAGCCGTTTTGGTTTAGAGCTTCTAATTGCTTTAGCCAGCGGTTTAGAGCCTTCTAATTGGTTTAGAGCCCTCTAATTGGTGTGTCTAATTACTAGACCACTAATAGCCTCTCTCATAAGCTCCACCATACTCGCACCGGCTTAAGGCGAAGCCCTGCGGGATTTCCCCTCTACTTCCGGTACCACGCCGTTGTGCTGCCGGAATCGCGAGGAGAGTGCTACAACCTCCGCTGCCTGCTGGAACAAGGGAGAGGAAGGTCTTCGTCGAGTACCGAACGTGTGACCGACTGCGGGAGCGCTGCTGGAACGTGGCGCCGGAAGGATCGTCTACGCGATCTTGAGATCGGAAAGAGTACGACTACATCACCCACGAGAATCTGCTCTCGTTAAACACTTTGGAATCTTCGAGGGTGAGTTATTCCATCGACTCGTTGCTACAATCTAGTAGATAGATCTTGGCTTGTTTGTTTGTATGCGATAGAAATTTTTTGTTTTCCATGCTACGAACCCCTACAAACCTTTACAACAAAGGGCACATACACGCCCAGCCACAATATACAAATTTTACATCTATCTGTTTATTTTCAGGTCCTATCTACTCTGAAGAATAACCTGCGCACGCTGCTCAAACAAGTCTACAATTTGCTCGGCATACTGCCTTACAGCCGCGTAATGCGGACGCATGTTCCACTCGCCACCATCTGGTCGAGGAGGTGGCCCGGTCGCCACAGCAGCCAAATCTACGTCAGGGCGGTGCACCCTCACAAGAGACAAGGCAGCCTTCACCCCTGCGACGAGTTGCTGCCGCACCAGCTCCTTGACATTTCCGGCATTCCGAAACTTCGTCAGAAGACCCGCAAGAGTCGTTGGCATGGCATCCAGCGGAAACATGACGTGCAATACCGAAGACAATGATGTCTGCACCTGGCGGAGCACCCGCGAAACCTGATAGACGCGATCCTGCACCGTTGCCAGAACCATGGCGCGATCTCGGTCCATCCAGAAGAAGCCGCCGGCCTCCATATCCTGTTGAGTCAAACAATTGACCCGAACAGCAATACGCTCCTTCTCTTCCCTCGGAGCAATATTGGCACCTACGAAAAACACACAAAACAAAGAGTAAGGCCAGCAGGCTCACCCGAAGAACTGGGCTACAGTCCGAAAGAAGGACCAACTTACATTGCAGCTGCTCGGACAGTCGACCCAGCTCCGCCATCAAATACTCCTCTCTGGCTGCACCACGGTCTGCTTTGGATTTCCAAACATCAGCACGACCGCGTAACCCAAGCAAATCCCTCTCCAAGCTACGCACACGATCCCGAAGAAAAGCAAGCTACGAGGAATCATCCAATGATGCTCGCAAGGGCCTTTCGGATGAAGTGTCAACTGGGTCAACACCCGAAGGAACCTATAGCAGCAAAAAGGTACTCAGACATTCAGCCAAGGATAAAAGCACAACACGGAGGAGTTCATTAAAATAAGGCCACTACGTGGCACAATGATGGTACTACAAAAGATATTTACAAGCAGACTACAAACTACTCTACACCTACTATGCCTAAGGTGCAGGGCACTGAGTTGCCTCAGATCCAGACTGCCTATCCTTAGCCTCGCCCTGCTGCCGCAGCACGTACTCAAAAAACAAGTCGATAAGCTTGGACCCGTATCGTCGACAGCGAGCGGAGTAGGCGGCGAAGGCTACCTCGGATCCATCCGCAGCCGTCGGCATCCGAGAGGTAATCTGGGGCAGGTCCAGCTCCGCCCCAGCTGCCATGGCCATTGCCAGCCCAACGGACGCGCCGATGCCCTTCTGCTTGCGCTTGTACGCTGCAGGCGCTTCGCCCGACAGAGCCTCCGCCAGGGCATCCACATCTTCAAGAGACGCACCCTTCGAGAAGAGCTCCTGGTAGAAGCGACCAAGGACTTCTTTCGCCTTGGCAAGGGAGTTGACGACGGTGCTGCAGCGGTCTTCGACCGCTACAGTGGCATCATCCAGAGCACTCTCGTGCTCCAGAGCACCGCGGTCGAACTCAATGCCTGCGGCATCTGCGACAAAACGAAGAAAGCATGAAGAAAGGCAACATAGAAGAAGATCCGAAGGAAAAGAAGCAAAAGCTAAAAGCTCACCCGAGATAGCTTTGGCAGCAGCCATGAGCTTCTCCGCCACCCCTTTTTCACGAGCAGCCGCAACGGTGGCCAGCTGCTCCTCACGATCGGCGGCCTCCTGCTGCAGAAGCTCTTTTGCTTCGGCTGCCTTCAGCTCCAGCTCAAGACGCTCTCGCGCACCTGCAGCAGCTTCGGCCTTCTGCTCCGCTTGGCCAAGGCTCTTCTTCAGAGCATCAACCTCGCGGAGAGAGTCGTTATGCTCCTCTGCATTTACAACAAGCAAGTGTCAAAGAAAAGGATCAGAATACGCAAGAAAAATACTACAAGGCAGACGAATACCTTGCAGCTGCCGCAGTTTCGCCTCCAAAGCCAGGCGCTCCTCCACCAGCCGCTTGGCCTCTTGGACAAAAGGCTATAAGAAAAGACAACATCAGCACTCGAAGACACTCGGGGGCTTCCCCCCATAACATCAATAAGGACAACTTACGTGCTCCGAAGGCGAACCCGCAGGCCCGCCTCCGAAATTCTGAGGCGCAACCACCAGCCTCTCCTGCACAGGAGGAACTGGCGCAGCGTCACCAGAAGTCGCCACCGTCTGAGGAGGAGGCGACGCAATGTTCGACTCCCCCATCATCTCGTGCATTCCATCACTAGAGCCGTCGGAAGATTGCCTGCACACGAATAAATTAACACAGGTGCCAAAATCGCAAGGAAAGAAAGGAAAACAATGGCACGAAGAAAACTTACGAGCCCAACGCGCTCATGTCGAAGATAGGAGAAGCCCTTCGGGCCCTCTTATCTTCCTTCTTTTCTTCCTTTTTCTCCTCCTTCTTTTCTTCCTTCTTCCGCTTTGCTGGCGGCTGCGGAGCAACAGCCCGCACAGGAATGGCAGGAAGGGGAGAGGAAGAGCCTCCCTGAACATCATCATGACGCTCAAGGCCCAGCGGATTTCTGGGAGTCGGAGGAGTCGAGGCATCCGAAGGCTCGCTTGAGCTCCGTGATCGCTTGCGCGAATGGTCCTCACTCGACTCGTCATCCTCCGCTGGAGATCGCGCTGACGGCAGCTCGGACACGAAGTCCACCACTTCATTATCCGGGGCATTCGGACACCTTTCGGGCAACGGTGGTGCCATGCCCGGAACTTTGAAGCTCTACAAAAGGAGAAGAAACTTTGTTAGCAAACAAAGGAAAAAGTACACAGCCGACAAAACAAAAGGGGAGCACTACGTGCGCAAATCTACACCTTCGGTATGGCCAACATCGAAAAAAAGGGAGGAGTCTGCGACTTCCCCGGAATTTCTTCGTCTGCCTTGAACTTCAACAGCGCGCGAAGAGTCTTGTCAAGTTCCGCCTCGAAGATTTTCTCACTCGAAACCCTCGTCGGATCACGGCGCCCAGAGTAAAGAAACATCGGATGCGCCCTCGCTTGGAGAGGTTGCACCCGACGCTCAAGAAACGTTCGGATGACGTCGACACCGTTCACCTCCTTCTCAGGAATCAGTTGGAGATCCTCCACTCGACGGTACAGGGCCTCTATATCCTCCACCTCACCGTCTAAGATCTGGTTTTTCCAGGATCTCTTCTTCTCAATCAACTGGGAGGGGTCAAAAGGAACAAGACCAAAATCTTGCCCAGGCAGTACGGAGTCACGGATGTAAAACCATTTCCTCCGCCAGTACTGGACAGATTCAGACATGGAAAAGGAGAAGAATTGGACATTGGGACTGAGAGAGATGATGAAACCCCCAATGGGATAAACACCATCTGACCCAGATTGCCTCTTCACGGAATAAAGCTTCCGGAAGAGGCCAAAGTGCGGCTCAATGCCAAGCCAACACTCGCAAAGCGTGATAAAACACGCAATGTGGAGAAGGGAGTTGGGAGACAGATGATGCAACTGAACCCCATAGAAGAAGAGCAGTCCACGAAGGAAGTCATGGACTGGATACGAGAAACCACGCAAGACAAAGGCAAGAAACATAACCCGATACCCAGCTGGGGGACGGGGGATTACCTCATTGCCGGGGAGACGCACGGCCGTCGCATCTTGCGGGATCAGGCTCCGCTCGCGCAGCTTGCGGAGATCGCTTTCTCGCGTCTCCGATCGCCGCCAGCCACCATCAGTGACGCGAGCGGCGGCGGCGCCCTTCTTGCCTCCAGCGGCGCTGGTCCCAACTGCGGACGAGGATTTCTTTGTCTTCCCCATGACGCTGCAGCGGTGGTGGCGTTGGCAACGACAAAGAACAAAGGAAGTGTGGAAGAAAAGCTAAGCGCGCAGCACGAATCGCTCAAGAACAAGAAGGCAGCGAACAGATGAACTGGTGCGGTGAAAAACAAAACACGATTTCACCAAGGATTATAACAGCGAAGACGATGCACGCCAGCCGTCCATCAAGAAGACCTAACGCCAACGGTAGATCTGACCGTACACGTGTCAACACCACAACGAACCGTCGTTACCACGCCGTCCACTACGCGCGGAAATTGAGGAGGCGCCGTAATCATCTCCATGCCCCGCGTGACCGGTCAATTCAAAGTCAGCAAGTGGGACCCACGCTTCGTCCCGTCAAGTCATCTCTGGCGCAGCAGACGCTTGAGGTCATCAATCGTAAGCACTGACGTCATCTAAAGCTATACTAGCACCACTTCGGCTCCACAGCTAAAAGTACTCACTCGAATCTACGATTCAACTAAATACTTGGGGGCTACTCCTATCAGGAGCGCTGGCCGCGCACCCGACAGACAAATGAGGGAAAAATTGCTTCTCTGAGTCCTACATCGAGTCTACGACTCCACTAAGGACTCGGGGGCTACTCCCATAGGAAGGATGGATTTAAGCATCCGAAAATTTTCGAAGTCCTGCGGACCTAAAGACTGAAACAATGCTTGAACTAAAAGTCTCCGTTCGAGTCTACGACTCGAACAGACACTTGGGGGCTACTCCCATAGGGAGCGCTAGTCGCGCACCCTATGAAATCTTCGACTGCGATCTTTCGGATCAGCGCGCAAAAAACTTTTTGGCAACTCTGCCCCAACAAAACGCTAGGTGAGCGACAATCTCCTTGGCCACCCGAAACACCTCCGAGGTGATAAATGTTCGGATGCTGCGTCTGCGACGCAAAGATAAGACCTACAGATATCATCTGATGGCCTGGCAACGCACCTGACTGCGCTCTGCTAGTATGAATCCGTACCAACAGGTATGATGAAAAATCCTGACGGACGCGTTGGGTACACCAATTAAAATCACTGGAATTCCTCTCCTGTAAGTCCTCCGCGGCCTGAGTTGAATTACACCAGCATATGTTCCAGGCCCGGGTTAAGGGACCCGAACCTAAAGAAGATCGTGTTGTTTCGTCCTAAGACAGTTAACTGACCCTGATCTGTCAGGTGAGTCAGGCACGCGTATCAAAAATCCCTACACATTTTCTCTTGAAAGACAGAGTTGCACCCGAAGGATTGAAGAGTCCTCAGCCGAATCTACGATTCGACTGATCACTCGGGGGCTACTGACATGTTTATACCCTACGGGTACATAACTTCAGCATACCTAGTCCAGCCCAAGGAAGGCCCACTGCAGGCATACGCTGGCCCATGAAGATTTTCGGGTGACCAAGGCCCAAGACATCTTCGGATCCTTGGAGAACAAGACTAGTTTAGATAGGAAACTCAAAAGGGCAAACACCCTAGAACTTGTAACCGACTAGGACTATGCCCGGGACCTGCCTAAGTCTATATAAAGGCCAAGAGGGCACGTCCTAGGGCAACTCAACCAACCTCGACTCATACTTTCGCACACGCATACACGCCAGATTGAATCTGCGCACCCTGTAACCTTCGGTTCCGCCGTAATCAAAGAACAGACAAGCAGGAGTAGGGTTTTCCCTCCGGGGGCCTGAACCTGGGTAAATCTCGTGTCCCCTGGTTGCTTGTCTGTTAACCGTGCCACGATCTCCAGCATCCCCATCTTCTCCAAAACCCAAGTCCATAACAATGGGCATTGACGAGATTAAACCTCGTCAGCGTGTTTAGAGACGTGGGGGAAGGTGGACAGTTGACGGGTACGAGGTAACATAGCTTACCCAGGTTCAGATCCCACGACGGTGGCGGAATCCTACTCCTACTATAAATCACTATAAGGGCAAATACGCCGAGTTACAAGGATTGGTTCGCTGTGCGAGGTGACTAGAAAGTCTAAGTTATCGTGCCCTAAAGGCTCCCATAGGCCCGACTTATATAGTCGCCATGTCCTAGAGTTACAGGTAAAGTCCTTGCCGGACAGGTTACAGAGTCCTACACTGCCTATAACTAGTCTAGCGTGTCTTGTACTCCAAGGCTCCGGGTACGTCGATGCCTCCTCCATAGCCTTCCTTTATCCGGCATGGGCCTCCCTTCTGGATCCATCTAACTGGGCCGCCCAGCAGGCCATAGGCCATGCTACCAACTGTGGGCCACCCGGGTTATCCGGATAAGAGACATGCTATGAGGATACCCATATAGCATATCCCCAATAGTAGCCCCCGGAGAACTCCGAGATCTTGCGCTGTATTGCCTCTTCAGGTTGAATGCTCCGTCTAGCTGGATGTCAACAAATCGTCAAGCAATATCTTGTAGTCCTCCCAAAGGACCCTGCAAGGTTATCTCCGTCTTCAATTTGTAAGTCGGAGAATTGCTGAATCTTCCACCGTACTCTTCCGTAGCCGGATTGGATCCGTCCATGCCGTAATCTTCCGATGTGATGGTTCACCTTCTAGTGATAGCTAGGGCGACGTAGACGTAGGTCAGCAACGCCTCGTAACTCACACATGTAGAGAACGCAATCATGTCTGATTTTCCCGCGCGAGCGATATGAACCATTGGTGGCGATGGTTGGCAACGTGGAAAAATTTCCGCGCACGCTCCCGCACACGTCGTCCACGCGTTTACCGTTCGATCATTCCGCACGAATCTTGATGCCGGAGGTTATAAATTGTAATAGCGGTGGAAATTTTACTTTTCACCTCATTCTCCTCTGCACCATCTTCTTCCTCCAGCGAGCGCCTCCTTGAGCTCTCCGCGCACGGTGCGAAAACCCCTAACTCCTCGACCTTCCCAGTCACCACCGTAACCCCTCCAATGGCTAGCAGCAGTTCTGCCCCCTCCATGACAGCGTCAGGCGATGCCGCAACGAAGCCGGCGAGCTCCGTCATCGTGCCCCCAGAGGGCCTGGTGATCCATAAATCCGCGGTGTTCGAAACCACCGACGGCGACCATAACTCAGCGGCGCTGGAGCTGCTAGAGGAGGAATACGACACCCACAAGGGAGACTGGCGTGGTTTGTATATTACGGACCGCGACATCAAGGAGCTAATCATCGAGGGATACCTTCCTGCAATGGAGTGCTCGCCTGGAGGGCAGCGTCGGCCGGCGAGGTCACTCCTTCTCCCCAAGCCGAAGAAAAGGTGTACCTCAAAGCCCAACTGGTACACGGCGTCTCCCTGCCCATCTCCAATTTCTTCATAGCTGTCCTCAACCATTACCGAGTACAGCCTCAGAACCTCCCCCCCCCAATAGCATCCTCGCGCTTAGAAACTACGCGGCGCTTTGTGAGGGTTATTTAGGGATTAGGCCTAGGCTAGATCTCTTTATATACTTTTTCACCGTCAAGCGCGAAGCCGGAGCCGGCAAGGACGATCTCAGGAACTGTGGCACCATTAGTTTTAAGATCCGGCCTGTCCGGCGGTTCCCCGATATCTTCGGCCATAAGTCCTACAAGAACTAGCAACATACGTACTTCTATGGCCCAGATATCCCTCTGGCTGGCCGAGAAGTGACGTACCCAGACTTCGTCGATGGAGCTGCCGCCAAAGCCTCGACATGGAGATCCCAGGCCTCCCTTCCCTTCGAAATTGACGCTTCCTGCGCTATAAGGCGGATAGAGTGGTTTTTACATACAGGTCTGACCAGATTGGACCTGGCCATGTGCTGGTTCGTCAGGCGGATCCAGCCTCTGGAGCACCGCTCGAAGTTGATGCACGAGTATACCAACGAAAGGAAGGATATCCTCCACATCTCCGAGGACAACTTCTCGAGCGACTCCGTCAAGCTCCGCCTAAAGGACATCGTCAAGGTGAAGGATAAGAAGCGTGGCTTCACCATCACCTACGACATGTTCGTAGAGAGCAAGTGCCCAAAGGTACCTGTTTATCTTCCGTGTATGACATATACTCCAGTTCTTCCGTCTAGCCATTACCATCTCATCTAACACGGTGGTTTTCACTTAACAGCTCAGGGATCTAGAGGAGGAAAGCATGGCTGTCCAAATCTATGACCCAAAGATGAAGGAAGTCACCGTCGTGTCCGACGACGAGGTCCCGTTAGCGCGAAAGTGGAAGAGCTCCACCTCTAACGCTGCCGACAGAGGCAAGAAGAAGAAGACGGAGGGTGGAGCCTCCAAGAAGTCCACTGCCGCCCTGGAGGCGGAGAAAAGAAAGATTACCTGGATCCCTTTTGCCAAAGCACCCCCTCTTGTGTAAGTTTCTTTCTCTCCGACATTGTCCATTGTTTGTCTTATTCCTGTACTTATACTTTTTGTACGTTTCAGGAAGAAAGCCACTACTAGTTTGAATAAGACCTCCAAGACTTTGGGGGCTTCTAAAAACATTAAGGATATGTTGCATCGTGACGTTTCTCCCCACGCATCTCCCGCCATCGCCCCTGTCACTCCTAACGTCCAGCCTTCACCCGCTCCAACAAGCTCATAAGCCAAAGTAGCATCTGGCCCTTCCGCCATGGAAGTGGACTCAGGCGCGTCCACGGAACTTGCCACTGTCGGCGAACAGGCGATGCAGGAAAGTGCCACAAACCAAATGGCTGAAGCTCCGGCTAAGGATGCCATCGGTAGCAGTAAGGCGGTGGTGGAAGGTGGTACGTCTATCGAAGGCGGCACCTCCACACCCAAGAAGACCATAGAGTTCCCGAAGATAGTCTATCCGGGTAGCACTGCTCTGGTTCCTGGTGCAGCGTCGACATCTCCAACATGCGGTCTTGAGGAGCTTCTCCGGCAAGCAGAAATCTTGCAAGGAAACAGTTTGTCCTTTGGAAGGTTGCTTGCTGAGAGTGCTACAGACCTCAAGATCATTGCGCTTGTAAGTTTTATTTGCCTTTTGCATTTCATATGAGTATCCCACTGTAGCTCCCAAGTATTTAGACGGAAAACCATAGGTCTTTGCATCTGAATGCTCTAAGAGTGACTAAGCTAGAAAACTTCTCACAGTAGCCCCCAAGCATATAGTTTGAATAAGTTATTCCGACTAGATGCTTTCAGAATAGCTTACACAGTGTTTATAAATTTCAATACTGTAGCCCCCAAGCTTCTAGTTGTAACTGAATTAGTCCCGACTAGATGCTTAAAGAGAAGCTAAGCATATGACTGAGTTAAAAACTTAATACTGTAGCCCCCAAGCTTCTAATGGAAAACTGAATTAGTTCCGACTAGATGCTTAAATAAAGACTAAGCATAGTGCTAAGTTAAAAAACTATCGCTGTAGCCCCCGAGTCTCTAGGTGGAAACTTTCCGGCTAGATGCTTCAAGTAGACTGAACAACGTTTTAACTTTCTTCTTTCCACAGAATGAGAATGCTCGGAGGGGCGTGGCCAACGACAAGTACCAGAAGATGCGTGCGTACTTGGAAGCCGAAAAGGGTAAAACTGCCTTCTTGAAGGAACAAATCACCAAGAGCAAGCATCTATTTTTCCTAGAGGGGAACAAATCACTTGCAGAAACCATTTGAAAGGATACGGATGTCGCCTAGAGGGGGGGGGGGTGAATAGGCGATTAAAACTTTTCCTAGAGTGGCTCAATAAAGGCGGAATTAAACTAGTGTTTACTTTGTAAAGCACAACCTAGAAATAACTAAGGTTTACCTATGTGCACCAACAACTTATGCTAAGCAATACAAGCAACAAAGTGATAGCAAGATATATATTACTTCAAGCACGAAGGCTATCACAATGTAAAGTGCATAAGTAAAGAGCTCGGGTATAGAGATAACCGAGGCACGCGGGGACACCGATATTTTACCGAGTTCCTCCCAACATGGAGTATGTCTCGTTTGGAGAGGGGGTGGTATCAAACCACCAACGCCACAAAAGGCCTCCCTTATTCTCCGGTGAATCTCACCCCAATGGGATCGATCCACGCTTCCACTATCGGTGCACTTGTCGGTGGCAACCGGAACCTCTCACAAGGTTTGGGGCACAACTCCACAACTTAATTGGAGGCTCCCAACAAACGCCACAAAAGGCCTCAACAAATGCCACCAAGGCCACAATGCCACCAAGTCCACAAAACCGTCTAGGGTTCCAAGAACCCAAGAGGGACAAGCTCCAATGAGCAATTCAAACCAAATCCTCCGAGGAGAACTCAAACCGATGCACCAAATGCAAATGGCAAGAAAACCACAAAGGTGTTCAAATCCTTCTCTCCCAAATTCCACCAAAGCTACAAAAGCTTATGGGGGAATAAGAGAGGAAGAACAATGGAGGAAATCCACAAAAGACTCCAAGATCTAGATCCCAATATGTTCCCCTCACTCAAAGGAGAGATTGATTGGTGGAATTGTAGATCTAGATCTCCTCTTTCAAATCCCTCAAGAATATGCAAGAATCATTGGAGGGATTGAGAGAAAGCAAGCTCAAGAAGGTCAACAATGGAGGGGAAAACTTGCAAGAAAGGTTGAGGAACCATTGGGGAAGAAGGCCCCTTATATAGGTCCCTCCAAAATCCGACCGTTGCAGCCCAAAAACGCGATTCCCGGTACTACCGGACTTTTTCCCGGTACTACCGGACTTTCCCGGCACTACCGGACATTTCCTGGGGTTCCTGGGACTCCAAACGCATTTTCTCTCTGCGCTCCCCGGTACCAAAAAGCGGTACTACCGGACCCCGGTACTACCGGATCCTGGTCCGGTACTACCGGTCATCACAGAACGAAAACAGCCATAACTTTTGCATCCGGACTCCGATTTCGATGATCTTGGGCTCGTTTCGAAGAGGACAACAACCTCTATAAGATCATGCAAAGACACATCATAGTCCAGCAAGGGAGAATAGGTCCAAATGACGAAGTAAAAAACCTTCTACCGCGCTAGGTACTAAAATGCGGTACTACCGCTTTTTGGTACCTAGCCCGGCAGTGCCATTTGGAAACTTGTCAAAAACCTTCTGCCGTGCTAGGTACTAAAATGCGGTACTACCGCATTTTGGTACCTAGGAGGGCAGTGGCATTTGGCAACTTCCCAAAACCTACTGCCGCGCCAGGTACTAAAATGCGGTACTACCGCATTTTGGTACCTAGGAAAATTCAAACCTTTATAACTTTTGATTGGTAACTCCGATCGACCCGATTCCAATTGTGTTGGAAAAAGGACGACATGGGCTACCCTATGAAAGGTGAAAATATTGGTTATCACCAAGTGAGAATGTATCATGTATAATAATGTGAGATACCTCACTTGGTGAGAAACCGAAAAGCTGCCAAGATCAAAATCACAACAAGATACAAACGGAAGATCCGATTTTGATGAACAAGAGCTTGTTATGGAGATTACCACAAGCTCTATATCATCACATGGATAAGACCAAATAACAACCAAATATGATGATGCAAGTATGCAAAGGTTTGAGCTCTCTCCGAACGATGTGACCGAATTACTCATATGGGAGCCTCTCTTGATAGTACGGTTATCTATCCTAAACCCGGTCTCACACACACAACGTGAGACCGGCAAAAGGGAAAACCTATCAAGATTATACCTTTGCCTTGAGCATTCCACTTGAGCTTGATGTAGACGATCTTGCCCTTCTCAAGATGGAACGCCCTCCTTAATTCCTCATCATCGACCTCGCATATTGAGCTTGCCCAACATATCTTCTTTGCATTTCATCGACCTTGAAGCCAACACATGCTCCAAGCGATGCCAATGGACAAATCCTACAAGTATAACTTAATACACACATTAGTCCATAAAGATTGTCATTAATTACCAAAACCACACATGGGGGCCCAACATGTTCTTTCAATCTCCCCCATTTTGGTAATTGATGACAATCCCTTTTAAGAGGGTTTATATAAGGAATTTTAATGAATAAAATGGTAATACCAATGTCAAATACTACAAAAGTATGTGATATTGGTACCACCATCATATATAGAGCAAACTCCCCCACAATCTATGCATGTGTGATGAACTTGAATTTCATTGCATATATTGCCAATCATTATCATTGGTGGAGTTTCCTCTATATATGCCACATGCTAAGCACCAACAAAGATGCAAGAGCATGAGAGGCAAATGCACAAGAACAAACTCAATGCATAAACCAACTTCCCTTAAACCCTCTAAAACTTCTCCCCCATTGGCATCGATTGCCGAAATGGGTGACAAGTTCTACAAGGCAAATATAGTAATAATTCCTCCAAAGGTGTGCCTTCGCACATATCCAATGATGAATACTTGGGAGGGAGTAGAACTATATCGAGGACCCGAAGATTGCAAAAATAAAGTCAAATGATGCAAGGTCCGACAAACCAATTTGAAAACAACAAATGAGTCCAAATGGAAACAACAAGATATTATGATATGAGCAAAAGAGTGATTTAAATAACAAATAGAGAAGCTCCCCAAGGTTTGTGCACCATTCAAAATAAATGTATTGGAATACATAATGCACAAATATGGAATCCTTGCTCCCCCATAAGCATTTAAAACACAACAAATGTGAAAGAATGCAAATGAGTATTATTAAATGAATTAGATGAGCTCCCCAAAGAGCATGCACCAATCATGATAATTGCATTTGGGAACAAAGTGCATAGTCATGGAATCCTCACTCATCCAAATTCATTTAACAATACACGGCATGAGAGAACAAATATGAGTGTCCGAAGATGTAGACAAGAGGAACAATCACTCATAGGCAAATAAATTTAGAAGCCACCAAAGAATAAAAAGAAATAAAAGGTGGCATCCAAGGATTAAAAATCAATTAAAATTATCTTCTCATATGTGTATATGTCTATAAGTGGAAAACATCACAGAGACATATGCCAACAAATAAATATGCACACATAAAGAAGATATACAAGAAGGCATATGAAAAGCAAAAATGAAGTCATAATGTATACCAATAAGATTTTTGCTTCAAAGCATGGCCAAAGGCTCAAATCTATCTTATTGTACATTAATGAACTTCAAACACCAACACACTACATATATTACAACTATCACCAAGGGAAAAAGGAGAAAGTTGGAATATATGGAGAAAGGCAACAAGTATCATAAGATAGAATAGACTAGCAAAAATCTCACTATTGCACATGAGAGAAGATGAAATGATAGGCAATAAAATTGCTCGATTGACATATTTGGGATTGGAGGATCATATGCATGATTTTGTATAGTCCCAACTATATGTACTCATCTCAACTTATACACATTTACAATAGAGAGTTCTATTAAAACCATGGCTAGAATTACAACAATTACAAATACATGAATTCATGCTAGAAGGCAACCGACAAACGGTTGAAATCAAGATATGTGAGCATGAGAAAGAGATACTTGTTACCGAGATATGATGTAGAGGATATGAATTCGTTGCTCATCCTATAGCTTGCCTCAAATTTTCTTCTAAGCATCACTTCTTCAAAATTGAGAGACAAGCGTCCATTATATCTCCAATGTACCTAAAACACATTTAAGTACAAAATGGTCCCCAAACTTATTGGGTCCAATGTAGTTAGTGCAACTACAATACATAGGAGAGACTCCACATAAATATGTGCATATTGATATGAAATTGAATTTCATGCACCACTTAGCCGATGGGATTTGGTGGAGTTTCCCTTATATATTGGATCAAAGAAAGCAAGCATGCCATAATATAATCATATAGTAAATATGCATGCATACAACTTTCAAGAACCAAAAAGGAGATACAATTTGAACAAAACACCATGTAAATCGAGATTGCACACACAAGAGTGTAACATGACAAACGATGTCCAAATTGTATCAACGAACCAATTCAACACATGAAAGATCACAAGTTCAACAAATGAACTAGGCAAAAACCAAAAGAGCAAAAGATAGATAGAAATAAAAATGCTCAAGGATTTATCTCATTCTAAAATGGTCAAATCAAGAAATAATGAATGAGACAAAACCAACTCCCCAAAAGAGCAAGGTTCCAACAAGAAACCAAACTCCCCAAACTTCACATGATGGCACAAAATACCAAAATGAAAAGATTGAGGTTCCAAGCACATAAAACCCGATATGGATCAAACAAAGAAGCATAAATATGAATGTTCTAAATAATATAGGAGAGCTCCCCCATGGATAGTGCATTATGTAGGATTTTCCTTTAGAATACAAAATGCACACAAACGGGATCATCACTACTACCTACATTAACTAAAACACAAGAGGATATTAACAAAATAAGAAGATCCAAAAGAAGCAAGGAAGCTTGGGAGACAACATAAAACATTTTCTTGGCCAAGGATAGGATAAAATTAAACAAAGGCCAAAGTGAATATGATCAACAAATTCTACCTTAAATTGAGTACTCATTGTCCAAGGACAAGAAATATTGGGAATAATTTTCCCTAGGTAGTTCATACGGATATCCAAGATCATATACACACAACAAGAAGCATATAACTAAATATAAGAATTGAGCATGATACTTCAAACAAGATTCTTGGTAGCTTCCAATAGTCACACAATCACTAGTGATTAGAGTAACTTGAAGCAAATGGTTTCCATGCGAATATAATATCTAAATATGAGGAAACACATACCAAGAACCATTCTCATATACAAGATCCAACATAAGATCAATAAAGCCATTCAATCAAATCGGAACTTGTATGAGCAAATGTGTCACATAGGTGCTAGATAATTATCAATATCAATTCTAAGTGACATAAGCTCGAATATTCACAATTTCTAGGATTGTAATATGCACTAAACATATGACTCCCCCATAATGTGATACTACCATAAAACCAACACGAGGGAAAAGGATACAAATAGAGATAATTAGTGGACATTATAAAATTAAATTTCTCATGAGAATTATACCACATAGAGACTAGACAATAATCCAATATAAATACTAGGTGGTAATCCTCATGTACACACATTTTTAGGATTGTGGAATGCCTAAGCATAACACTCCCCCAAAATGATATAGTCCATTAATCTCTCACAAGAGCCAAATAAGATACCAAATATAAACAAGTAAGGATCAAGCACAAGAAACACACATACATGTTGTGCCACTTAATCATACACAAATATGATTGATATCTCAAGATAATTAAGTGGAAATCACAACATGTACAAAAACATGGAAGATACAAAACCAACACATGCACAAGGGGCGAGTAACTTTCAATGTAATGAGTTAAGCATATGTTACCGCAAGGAGGAACATTGGAAATTTAATAAAATCATGATAATCCAAATGGCTTGGCTTGACAATAATAATTGATGAAGATCCCTCAATTCTTCATAATATAGCCAAGTCTCCAATGCCCTCCAAAACACACCTATTGATCAAGTTTTGGTTTGTTGGTCCCCAACCAAGTTGGGTCCTAAGAGGTCAGTCACAATAGGCTTGGCAACCCAAATGGATCTTTTCTTGAATCCACGTTGAGCACCAACAAATTTGGCAAACACATTGCCAACCTCATCCTTACAAAGAGAATAAGCATCATCAATAATGATAGGGTTGGATGAGGAGATACCGATAGTACATGAGGAAGAAATATGCCCCTTCTCACGGCATATGTAGCAAGTTCTACTCTTGCCGTCTTTCTTCTTAGGTGAAGCCACAACTCGAGGGATAACTCGAGTAGTCCTCTTAGGAAGGGGCCCATTAGTGACTTGAGGTGGAGCTTGAGGCCGCTTCCCTTGTTGCTTCACACTAAGAGACTTTTTCTTCAATGGGCAAGATCTAACGTGGTGCCCTTCTTCCTTGCACTTGAAGCAAACAATGTTGGCCGGATTCTTGACTTGATCTTGGCCATTCTTCTTGTTGTCTTTGTGCTTCAACTTGATAGTGGACTTGTTGGAGTTGAATCCAAGCCCACTCTTGTCATTGGGGGATTTTTGCACACTCAAAATTTTGTTGAGTGTGACCTTCCCTTGTTGACCCTTTTTCAAGTCATTCTTCAAAGAAGTGACTTGAGCCTTGAGCTCTTTGATTTCCTCTACATGGTTAGTTTCAATACAAGTACTAGAGGAAGTAGATGCTACATTGTTAGAGAAACAAGGCATGGAATGTAATTCATCACGAGATATAGCATGGTTGTGAGAGGATGAATTACAAGGACTAGCACATGGCAATATAACATTTGGAGTAGATATAGTGCTAATGTCCACATGAGGCCCACTAGATGTTACCTTTGACATGATGGCCTCATGAGCCAACTTTAGCCTACCATGGGAGACTAGGAGATCCTCATGCGAGATTGAGAGCTTATCATGGCTTTCTTCTAATTTCCCATAGTTGCTAGTTAGCAAAGCAAGTTGAGCCTTTAGCTCAACATTCTCCTTCAAAATAGATGCTTCACAAGAAATAGAGTTAGTAGCACAAGCATCATTACTATAAGCAAGAGGTGAGGGCAACTTGTCAAGCTCTTTTGAATATGAGGCTTTAAGTTGCTCATGTGACTCGGTGAGTTTGATGAGCTCACCCTTTATGACCCTAGAGCCATTTTTGAGGTGCTCAAAATCCTCAACAAGTTTAGCATAAGCAACTTGAGTCTCATCATTTTTATGTTTGAGATCACTTGCCACCTCAAGATCTCTATCATGAGATTCCTTTACTCTAGATAGCTCTAAAGCAAAGGTCTCCTCAAGAGATTCCTTGGTGGTTTGTTCCTATTCTAGAGCTTTATTTAGGTTTGCAATTATATTAGCATACTCACGCTCAAGACTACACATTTTATCAACGTTGTTATCATGCACCTCAATTTGTGTTTCTAACTTATCAATATGTTCTTTGCTCTTAATAGCAAAGTCCAAGACTTCAACAAAGTTAGAACAAGCAATATCCTTTTTAACAAGGGCACGATAAACAATCTCACCCTTCTCATATAAATCATCAATATCAAGCTCTTCTTCCACATTATCCACATCCTCCTCATCACAAGAGGTAATGGGTTCCAAAGTAGGAGTTACCTTAGAATCCCTAGCCATAAGGCATAGGTGGGTACCGGAAGAAGTTGAAGATGAGATTGCATTTGTGGCTTCATTCAAAACCATGTCTTGGCCCATAGAATCTTCGGTTTCCTCTACATGGTTAGCAACACAAGCACTAGAGGAAATGGAAGCATTTTTATCATGGAAACAAGACAACACAAGCATATCATCATGAGATTTATTAAAGTCATTTCTACATGATATGCAAGGACTATTAACACAGGCATGTAAGGAGTTTGTAGTGCTAGAAGTGTTAAAGTACAAAGATAGATCATTGCAACTAGATAGAGATGAGGGATTACAAATAGTAAGCACACTATCCAAATTGCAATTTCTATCACCACTCACCATATCATTACCTTGTGAAAAGTCACATGTTGGTGAAGTGGTAGAGGATGAGAACTCATCTCGACCGGAAGTGGAAGCAACACAATCATCCTCAATAATGTTGGACACAACATATTTATCTTGAAGTTTTGTCCATAACTCATGAGCGCTCCAAAAAGGAATGATTGAAGATGTAACTACATAGCTCAAAGAATTAAGAAGCACATTAGAAGCTTGAGCATCGAGATATAAGTTTTTCTCATCCTCACTAGATAGATTTTTGAAATCCATTGGAGGAGAAAAACCTATATCTACAATACGCTCCAAATTTGGGTCCATGTCCCGAAAATGAATGAGCATGCCATTTTTCCATATATCATAATTTGTGCCATCAAATATAAACATGTCATTGTGCACTAATCCTCTAGCCGACATCTTTACTCTCAAGGCGGTGAAGCCTAAAATGAGAGACCGGGCTCTGATACCAATTGAAAGGATACGGATGTCGCCTAGAGGGGGGGGGGTGAATAGGCGATTAAAACTTTTCCTAGAGTGGCTCAATAAAGGCGGAATTAAACTAGTGTTTACTTTGTAAAGCACAACCTAGAAATAACTAAGGTTTACCTATGTGCACCAACAACTTATGCTAAGCAATACAAGCAACAAAGTGATAGCAAGATATATATTACTTCAAGCACGAAGGCTATCACAATGTAAAGTGCATAAGTAAAGAGCTCGGGTATAGAGATAACCGAGGCACGCGGGGACACCGATATTTTACCGAGTTCCTCCCAACATGGAGTATGTCTCGTTTGGAGAGGGGGTGGTATCAAACCACCAACGCCACAAAAGGCCTCCCTTATTCTTCGGTGAATCTCACCCCAATGGGATCGATCCACGCTTCCACTATCGGTGCACTTGTCGGTGGCAACCGGAACCTCTCACAAGGTTTGGGGCACAACTCCACAACTTAATTGGAGGCTCCCAACAAACGCCACAAAAGGCCTCAACAAATGCCAACAAGGCCACAATGCCACCAAGGCCACAAAACCGTCTAGGGTTCCAAGAACCCAAGAGGGACAAGCTCCAATGAGCAATTCAAACCAAATCCTCCGAGGAGAACTCAAACCGATGCACCAAATGCAAATGGCAAGAAAACCACAAAGGTGTTCAAATCCTTCTCTCCCAAATTCCACCAAAGCTACAAAAGCTTATGGGGGAATAAGAGAGGAAGAACAATGGAGGAAATCCACAAAAGACTCCAAGATCTAGATCCCAATATGTTCCCCTCACTCAAAGGAGAGATTGATTGGTGGGATTGTAGATCTAGATCTCCTCTTTCAAATCCCTCAAGAATATGCAAGAATCATTGGAGGGATTGAGAGAAAGCAAGCTCAAGAAGGTCAACAATGGAGGGGAAAACTTGCAAGAAAGGTTGAGGAACCATTGGGGAAGAAGGCCCCTTATATAGGTCCCTCCAAAATCCGACCGTTGCAGCCCAAAAACGCGATTCCCGGTACTACCGGACTTTTTCCCGGTACTACCGGACTTTCCCGGCACTACCGGACATTTCCTGGGGTTCCTGGGACTCCAAACACATTTTCTCTCTGCGCTCCCCGGTACCAAAAAGCGGTACTACCGGACCCCGGTACTACCGGATCCTGGTCCGGTACTACCGGTCATCACAGAACGAAAACAGCCATAACTTTTGCATCCGGACTCCGATTTCGATGATCTTGGGCTCGTTTCGAAGAGGACAACAACCTCTATAAGATCATGCAAAGACACATCATAGTACAGCAAGGGAGAATAGATCCAAATGACGAAGTAAAAAACCTTCTACCGCGCTAGGTACTAAAATGCGGTACTACCGCTTTTTGGTACCTAGCCCGGCAGTGCCTTTTGGAAACTTGTCAAAAACCTTCTGCCGTGCTAGGTACTAAAATGCGGTACTACCGCATTTTGGTACCTAGGAGGGCAGTGGCATTTGGCAACTTTCCAAAACCTACTGCCGCGCCAGGTACTAAAATGCGGTACTACCGCATTTTGGTACCTAGGAAAATTCAAACCTTTATAACTTTTGATTGGTAACTCCGATCGACCCGATTCCAATTGCGTTGGAAAAAGGACGACATGGGATACCCTATGAAAGGTGAAAATATTGGTTATCACCAAGTGAGAATGTATCATGTATAATAATGTGAGATACCTCACTTGGTGAGAAACCGAAAAGCTGCCAAGATCAAAATCACAACAAGATACAAACGGAAGATCCGATTTTGATGAACAAGAGCTTGTTATGGAGATTACCACAAGCTCTATATCATCACATGGATAAGACCAAATAACAACCAAATATGATGATGCAAGTATGCAAAGGTTTGAGCTCTCTCCGAACGATGTGACCGAATTACTCATATGGGAGCCTCTCTTGATAGTACGGTTATCTATCCTAAACCCGGTCTCACACACACAACGTGAGACCGGCAAAAGGGAAAACCTATCAAGATTATACCTTTGCCTTGAGCATTCCACTTGAGCTTGATGTAGACGATCTTGCCCTTCTCAAGATGGAACGCCCTCCTTAATTCCTCATCATCGACCTCGCATATTGAGCTTGCCCAACATATCTTCTTTGCATTTCATCGACCTTGAAGCCAACACATGCTCCAAGCGATGCCAATGGACAAATCCTACAAGTATAACTTAATACACACATTAGTCCATAAAGATTGTCATTAATTACCAAAACCACACATGGGGTCCCAACATGTTCTTTCACCATTTCCAAGGCTAAGGATATTGTTGAGCAATCCAAGCATATTCAGCAGCTGGATAGCGAAAACAAGATCCTTAAGAAGGAGAGAAAGGACATGTTGAAGATGCATGAAGACTCAATTAAAGCCCAGCAAGACTCTGCCAGTGAGGAGATGAACCGCTTGAAGGAGGAAATCGCGATCCTGAAAGAGCAAAAGAAAGCCACAGATGAGAAAAATCAGCGCCATCTAGACGCGTACAGGATCCTCCGACAAGAACAGGACTCCATGGTGGAAACTCTCCAGCAGGCTGAGATTAGAATCCCCAGTAATTGATTCTCCATCTTGGACTTTTGTAAGCTAGATACTTTGAACTTTTTGTGTTATTGAACTCATGTGCTCCTTTGTCTGAAATTTGTATCTCCTATGGGTTTAACCCGGTCGCCTCCTCCGCCAAAGGAATGCATGGTCCTTGCCGGCAACTTTATCAACAGCGCCATCAAGCAGACCAAGGAGATATCCAAGCCCCTCCAGATTAACATCAAGGCGGTGGACTCTGTAACGAAGTTCTCGGAGATCCTGCACCGAGCCCCTGAGCGTATCTCAAGCTAGAAAGCTTCGTGTGCACGGGCCGACACAAGGATGGCGCTGTCGATGGTCAAGGCACACTACGAAGATGCCGACATCGACACGGTGACCTTCGGTGTCCCCAACATAGACGACAAAGGCCAAAAGATAAATCACGAAGCTATCTTGGCGTCGCTCGTGGGTTTTGACACGAGAGTCACCGAGTTGGTCGACCTTAACTTCTTTGTGCCCATGAAAACCATTGACGACGGCAACCAAATCTCCTCCGAGTCCCTCAACACTGCCGACTTCGAGGAAGGTGACTCTCCTGCTGCCGACGATGTTGCGTCCAAATCTCCTGCGCCAGAGGAATGAAAAACAATATGTAATATTTGTTTCCTCTGGAATTTGTATGCGGAAAAAACAATGTGTTAACTTAAGGCGGAAAAAATGGTTGTTCTTTCCCGCTACTCAAGAATTAGTTCCAACATGTATATATTTTTAAGCAAGTGCTGGCTTATCCATTACTCTGGTTTTTATGCTTGACTTTTTGTGAGTCGGAAGACTCATTGTCGGAACCATGCGCTCAGGTGATGATGCCCAATGGCACCGTCAATAACCTAAGCACAAAATCGCCGACAATAAGTGCCAAAAGTCACTACTCCAGAATCCACATAAAAACAACAAAGAACGTGTAGACCAGAAAACTTAAGCTAATGCCCGTAGGCGGAATTTTCACAAGTGCAACCGCAAAGCTTGTGCATAAAGGTTTTATATGATCCAAAAATGAAAACTAAAGGAGGTAAAAGGCTCAGAAATATGAGTGAACCAGAGATATTTATTTCATTGATCATATAAGAGGTACACAATAGATAAAAAATGCTAAGTGTAGAAAGGACGCAGCTGTGCTATGTTCCATGGCCGATCAAGCTCTGAGTAGTCATCATCCGGGTCACGTCGCTTACGCTTATGATCCTCGTTGGGTCTATCCTTCAGTTCACGATTGTCAACGAGGTAGTAAGACCCATTGAGTAGCGCATTGCTTATGATGAACGGTCCTTCCCATGGCGGGGATAATTTGTGTGACTTCTTCTGCTTAAGTCAGAGCACCAAATCCCCCTCTTTAAACGAGCGATGCCGGACGCGGCGACTATGGTATCTGCGTAGCTTCTGATGGTAGATGGCGGATCTTTGGCATGCCAAAACGCGCTCCTCCTTGAGAAGGTCCACATCTAGGCGCCTGGATTCTTCAGCGTCATCTTTGTCGTAGGCGGCAACTCTTGGTGCATCATGAAGGATGTCGGAAGGCAGGATGGCTTCTGCTCCATATACCATGAATTAAGGGGTGTAGCCGGTGGATCTGTTGGGTGTAGTTCGTAAACTCCACAACACAGATGGCAATTCTTCTGCCCAGGCTCTAGCTGCTCTATGCAGCGGTGCCTCAAGACATGGCTTGATTCCCTACAGAATTAGTCCATTGGCTCGCTCAACCTGACCATTGGATTGTGGGTGTGCCACAGATGCAAGGTCAAGTCGGATGTCCTTATCCCACCAATAAGCTTCCACTTCTCCGAGTGACAAGTTATTGCCGTTGTCGGTGATTATGCTATGTGGGAGACCAAATCTCACCACTAGATCCCGGACAAACCTAAGGGCAGTTGCCCCATCGAGCTTTCTAATGGGTTTAGCTTCTATCCATTTGGTGAATTTATCAACTGCTACTAGCAGATGCGTAAACCCACAAGGTGCCGTCTATAACGGAGCCACCATGTCCATCCCCCAGACTGCAAACGGCCAAGTTATTGGTATTGTTCGCAATTCTTTAGCAGGAACATGTGGTTGTCGGGCATAGTACTGGCACCCCATGCATGTCTCAACCATCTTGTCAGCGTACACCTTCGCGGTCATCCAGTATAATCCTTGCCGGAAGGCTTTAGCGACCAACGATCGAGGAGCGGCGTGATGCCCACAATCTCCGAGATGGATTTTGCGTAGGATTTTAATACCTTCTTGCTAGGAAACACACTTAAGATATACACCAGTAGTGCTTATTTTGTAGAGCTGTCCATTGATTATGGTATAGCCCTTTGCTCGATGTACTATTTGCCGTCTTTTGACTTCGTCGTCGGGCAAAGTTCCAGGTTCGAGATACTCCATGAACGGTTTTGTCCAAGCCGGAGGGACCTTTGCCACCATATGGACAAGAGACTCTACTCTGTCCGGGTTGTCGATGTCTGCTCCCTTCACGAATGATGTCCGTAGATGCTCCAGGAAAACTCCAGGCAGAATTCGTTTGCACCCTGATCCAAGCTTAGACAGCAGATCAGGCGCCTCGTTTTGCTCACTAGGTACATATTTAACCCTCGTAGCCCAAGAAGCTCTTGGCTATCTCGTCCACTTCATCTTGATATGCCGCCATCATAGGGTTCCGCACATTCTAGGTGCCAGCCACCTGCTGGGCAACCAAGTCGGAATCTCCACAGCAAACTATGCGCTTGATGCCAATATCCTTGGCTACGCGTAATATGTGAATGAGTGCTTCATACTCCGCCATGTTGTTCGTAGCCTCGAAGTGGATCTGCAGAACGTAGTGTAGCTTGTCCCTAGTTGGTGACTGTAGCAGTACACCAGCCCCCAAGCCGTTGAGCAGCTTTGATCCGTCAAAGTGCACCACCCAGTATTCTGGCTCCGGCAATGGGGTAGCATCTAGCATCTCCGTCCAATCTGCGATAAAATCCTCCAAGGCTTGTGACTTGATAGCGTCGCGTCTCTTGTAGGTGATCTCGAAGGCGGCAAGTCCAATGCCCCACTTCGCGACCCTTTCTATAGCGTCGTTGTTGTTGATGATGTCGGACAGTGGAGTCTTGCTCACTACTGTGATGGGGTGCTCCTGGAAATAGTGCCTCAGCTTCCGAGAAGCAAGGAATACTCCATAAGCTATCTTTTGGTAGTGCGGGTAACGCTGCTTGGACTCCGTCAAGACCTTGCTTACATAGTAAACTGGTCGTTGAACTTCGTGCTCATAGCCTGGTTCCTTCCGCTCTACCACGACGGTGATGCTGATTACCCGGTTGGTGGCCGCCATGTAAATTAACATGGGCTCTCCAGGCTCGGGCGCTGCAAGGATAGGGATGAGGAAAGAATCTCCTTGAGCTGCTTCAATGCTGCATCTGCTTCGTTTGTCCACGCGAATTTGTCCGCCTTCTTCAGCAACTTGTACAGCGGCAGAGCCTTCTCTCCAAGTCGGCTGACGAACCGACTAACTGCTGCAACACAACCTATTAGTCGTTGTATGTCCTTTAGGCATGTCGGACGGTTTATGTTTAAGATGGACTTGATTTTCTCTGGGTTGACCTCGGTTCCGCGCTGGGAAACGATGAAGCCCAACAATTTTCTGGCTAGAACCCCGAAGACACACTTCTTAGGGTTAGCATCATGTTGTATTTCCGGAGATTATCAAAGGTTTCTTTTAAGTTGTAGATTAAGTCATTTCACTTTTTAGACATCACCACTATATTGTCCACATAGGCGTGAACGTTCTGACCAATTTGATTGTGCAGGCAACGTTGCATTGTCCGCTGGTATGTAGTACCTGTGTTTTCAGCCCAAAGGGCATCGTGACATAGAAAAACGTGTCGTAGGGTGTAGTGAACGAAGTGGCCAATTGGTCCGACTTACTCATCTTGATCTGGTGGTATCCTGAGTATGCATCGAGAAAACACAAAAGTTCCAAGCCAGCCGTCGAGTCAATGACTTGGTCAATGCGAGGCAAAGAAAACGGATCTTTGGGACATGCTTTGTTCAAGCCGGTGTAATCAACGCACATTCTTAATTTTTTGGTTCCTTTTTTGGGGACAAGTACATGATTGGCCACCCAATGGGTGTGAAGGACTTCTCGGATAAAACTAGCCTTAAGTAACCTAGATATCTCTTTGCCTATGGAGCGTCTCTTCTCATCTCCAAAGCGTCGTAGAGGTTGTTTCACTGGTTTACATTTTGGATCAATGTTTAAGCTGTGCTCGGCAAGTTCTCTAGGTACACCTTTCATGTCGGCAGGTTGCCAGGCAAAGATGTCCCTATTCTCACGGAGGAACTCGACGAGCGCGCTTTCCTATTTGGGATCCAGATTCGTCCCAATGGCGGTGGTCTTGGAGGCATCTCCTACCACAAGTTCCACCGACTTGGTCTCGATGGCAGCCTTGAATGCTGGGGCGGAGTTAGAAATCTGTTTCTTTGACGCGTGCATCTCTGAGGCATCGACCTTGCTCTGGATCTCCTTGAATTCTTCGCTGTAGAGGACAACTTCTGCATAGGCTTCTTCTCCAATCTCGTAGTCCCGTGCCTTGGTAAAGCTTCCGGATATGGTGATGACACCGTTTGGTCCGGATATCTTGAGTTTGTTGTAGACGAAGCATGGCTTGGCCATGAAGGTGTGGAATATGTCACGGCCGAATATGACGTGGTACACGCTCTTGAAGGGGACCACCTCGAAGGTCATGCGCTCTTGGCGGTAATTATTAACATTACCAAAGGCGACCTGAAGTGTGGATGCACCCAAGGGACCGAGCCTCCCGACCAGGAACTACGCCGTGGAAGATGGTGTTGGTCGCCTCAGGTTTGCCTCCGTCAAGTTCATCTTCTGTAGTGTATCCAGGTACATGATGTTGATGCTGCTTCCACTATCCACCATACATTTGGTGAACTCATTGCCGTCAATCAAGGGGTTGATGACCATGGCGTATTGGTTCTCCGTAGGGATGAGGTCTGGGTGATCCTTCCTGTACCAAGTAATTGGAATCTCCGACCAGCGCAGGAACTGGGGAACTGGGGGTAGAGTAGCCATCATTATCCTCATGGAGGTATTCTGTTGTCGGATGGTGGGGGTGCCAAGGAAAGTGTGGAAAACTGCCGCCTTCTTCTCGAAGGGGTTCTTGCCCTTGCCGTCGCTCTTGGCGACGTGCTTGGGGTCAACGTCCTCGTCCATGTCACCTGAATCCTTGGACTCCTCCTCCTTCTTTTTCCCCTTGCCCTTGCCTCGCGGTCTGTTCTTACGACTTCGCTTGTAGCCGGACTCCGGGTCCTTTTTGAGATCGTTGACGATTTTTCAATGGCGATTGGTGTGTGTGGCTTTGCCATTGGCATTGAGGTGTACGAGGCACGACATACACGGTACTCCTCGTAGGTCTGGGGAACACGGAGCGCTGCCGAGGTAGTTTCACTTCCTCGCTGCTGCCCACGTCGAGCCCCCGTCCTCGGCCACGCTGTCCGCCATCACCTCGCTCTGCAAAGGTCATGGCGACCATGTCGGAGGCTTGCTTTTTTTCTGGCGGATTCTTCCGCTTTGCGCCGCTGTTCCTCTTAGCTTGCGTTGGAATTACTATTGCCAGCAACGATCCGCAAGCGTCGTCGACAACTGCAAACTCACTAGCCAGCTGGATCATCTGATTGAGGTCGACTGATGGTTGTCCTGTAGGCGCTTCAACGTATGTCAGAGCAACGTATCTCTTTCCAACCTGTCGATGAAGACGGACATGGCAGTCTGGGAGTGCACACCTGCGCAAGAATTCTTCATGTCCATCCAGCGAGAGAGGTAGGCACGAGATGACTCCTCTTTCTCCTGCACGCACCACTGTAAGTCGCCAACAGTACAGTGACGCTTGTACGTACCCTCCAAATTCTTGGTGAACGCTTCTTGCATGTCCAACCAATTGCATATAGATTTCTCCGGCAAGTCATCGATCCATTGTCGGGCCGTGCCCGCCAGCATCAATGGGAGGTACTTAACGACGATGTTGGGGTTTCCCCCAGCGATCTCCACTGCGTTGCCGTAGTCCTGCAACCATGTAGCTGGCTTGGCGGTGCCGTCATAGGGCTTGATGGTCTTGTCAATCCGGAAGCCCTTGGGGTAAGCTGCGGTCCGTATTACAGGTCCAAAGCAGCATGGTCCAGGGTATGCTCCATCCCGGGCCTCATGGATCTTGTCTAGACGTGATCTTGTGTTGTATGGCTCCGGGCTTCTTTTCTTTCTTTTGCCATCAGGGGATGGGCTGCGTGAACGATGCAGGCCTCCTCCGCCATGGTGGCTGCTAGGTGGCGACGGAGGCGGAGGTGGCGGTGGGTTAGCTTTCTTGTTGTTACCCTCCTGCGATGCCTCACGCTTGTCGTGGTTGCTTGTCGGACACAGAGGGTCATGGCGTGACCTGCTCTTGTGTCCTTGGTTGCGCTCTCCATCATGACGGGTCTGCTCAGTGTTGTTGCGGATGACGATGCCGCCCTGCCTTGGTGGCGGTATATCCATACGACGGTGAGCCTTGGTTTCTTCGCGATGTCGGGGGAGCGGGGCGGTGGCGATGGGCGACGAGGTTGGGCCTTACCCCCATGGTTGGAGGATATGGGGATAGCGTCCTTCCTATTGTGCGCATCCCTCCGTCTTCGTTCTGACGAACCCGTCTGGGACCCGACATCCTAAGAAGATCTATCCCTTGGCGGCTTATGGTGGCTAGACTGGCAGAACGCTGGGTTAGACTCAAGCCTCTAGGAGGTGGCCTTTTCCTGCTGTTTTACCGCCATGGCCACAAGGTCATAGACTTGCTCCACTGCTTCGGGTGATCTATCCTGCTCCAGAAGGGTCTTGGCGACGGCGAGGTTAAGGAGAGGGGTGGGCATCACCTGCCTGCCTTCACTGTCAATGTATGGCTTGGCCTGTGCCTGCTTCGAGGGAGCCCATCCTAGGTTTTGTCGTACACCAGGATCGTTGATAACGCGAGCCGGAGGTTTCTTAGCCTTCTGCTGCTAGAGCAGAGGCTTGTACTCGGCCTCCATGGCTCTAGCTTTCTCTACTGACTTCTGCGCGTTGGCCAGATCTCGATCTAGCTTAGCGCCTTGCTCCGCGATGGTCTGTGCTTCCTCCAGTAGCTGCTGTCGCTTCTCATCAAGCTAGGTTACGTTCCGGATATGAGCTACGGTCAAGGGCTCGGCGAGGAGATTGCCGTACATCACTCTATCAGCTGGAGTAACTTGGGCAGCAGCAGACGTAGATGCCGAAGATGGCGGGTTTGTGGTGTTGTTGTTGCTCGGGCCGGTGCCGAGTTCCTGCGGCTGTTGCACTAGGTTAGGCGGAGGGGGCGTGACCTTTGCACGATCCTTGTCGGCAGAAACAGGTGGTCCCTTCCCCTTGTCCAGCGCTGTAGGTGGAGTTCGTCCGAGTTGGTCTTCTTCCATCACAGCCCCAATGGCTACAAACACCTCTCGGGATGTGATGGCCTTGTTAGCTTGCTCGTCGTGCTGATAATCCTCCTCCATCTCCTGCATAGCTGAATCTAGCTCGTCTTGGCTGAGGTCTATTTCCTCCGAGTAAGCGCTGAAGTCAGCATAGAGCGCGTCGAGCACAGACTCGGAGGGTGCCGGGGCTTCATCAACAATGGGTGATAGCGGGGCGACGACGTTGATGATGACTGGAGGTGGTGGTGCTGCTGCAGTGATAACGACTGGAGGCGGTGCGGTGGTGTGGCGACGACCGTTGGAGGAGGTGGTGGTTGCTGAGGCGGGGGTGCGCCGCCAATGAGCAAATGTGCTGTATGGGTGCCACCTCGGCCTCTGCCTAACTATTGACGGTGTTCACCATGCTCTCGAAGGTGAGGCGTCCCACGGCATGCTGCCGCCTTAGCGAATGCCGGAGAAGCGTACCCTGGTCTAGTCCTTCCACAAAGTGATACATGGCATCATCATTGGGGTAATACGCCAGATCGGCCCGTATACGGAGCCACCTGTCAAGGTAATCGCGGGGGTTTTCGCCCTCTCTCTGGACGCAACGCGCCAGATTGAACCACTCCGACGAACTTGGATCTCTGTTGTCCAGACGCACGGACGAAGCCTGCGGACTTGCAGCGATCTTCCACCATTATATCCTGCATAGGGGCGGTTTGGGTGGGCCTTGAATTTTCCCGATCTTTGCCGGCAAACTCCAAGGAGAGATCCACATTGATCCTTCCGCGAACATGTCCTACCCGTAGGCGGTCTGTGCGGGTCTTGATGCTCCTCCGACTCCCAGGGAACTAGTGCCCGAGTCGGTTTCGCCGATGAAGAGGTGGATGTCTCCGATAGGAACGATCGAGCACCGCATAGGGTTCGTCTTCGCCGGGATCCAGAACTCGTCGGGAGGGACGATCGGAATGTTGCCGAAGAAGAGAACGCGACCGATGGCTACGTTTCGTCGATTCCTGCGAAGATCTTGGTCCTCGCCCGCTGAAGAGCCTGAAGCGCCTCTTGCCCCACGGTGGGTGCCAACTGTCGTGGTATTGCTGACGAGTACGCCATGGAGGGGTCCTCACAGTGCGTGTTTAGATACGTGGGGGAAGGCGGGCGGTTGACGGGTACGAGGTAACATAGCTTACCCAGGTTCAGATCCCATGACGGTGGCAGAATCCTACTCCTGCTATAAAGCACTATAAGGGCAAATACGCCGAGTTATAGGGATTGATTCGCTATGCGAGGTGACTAGAAAGTCTAAGTTATCATGCCCTAAAGGATCCCATAGGACCGACTTATATAGTCGCCAGGTCCTAGGGTTACAGGTAAAGTCCTTGTCGGACAGGTTACAGAGTTCTACACTGCCTATAACTAGTCTAGTGTGTCTTGTACTCCAAGGCTCCGGGTATGTCGGTGACTCCTTCGTAGCCTTCCTTTATCCGGCATGGGCCTCCCTTCTGGATCCATCTAACTGGGCCGCCCAGAAGGCCATAGGCCATGCTACCAACTATGGGCCACCCGGGTTATCCGGATAAGAGACATGCTATGAGGATACCCATATAGCATATCCCCAACACTCTTCCATCTTGTAGTTAAAGAACTTTTCAGAAGCCTTATAACTCTCAACTGCCGCGTGAGACTCAAATATCATTTTGAGTTCATAGACATTATAGGTAGCATAATAACTCTCAAGCTCTGATTCCAAACCATACAAGATAGCACACTGAACTTTGGAGTACTGATTCTTCCGAGAAAACATTTTTCTCATCATCGGTAGCATCTTCTACAGGTGGGTCACCCAACGGTGCATCCAACACATATGTCAACTGACCAGCATTGAGGACAATCCTCAAATTGCGGAACCAATCCTCAAATTGCGGAACCAATCCACGAAGTTGCTTCCATTTTTTTTCAACTTTTCTTTCTCTAGGAACGCATTAAAATTGATGGTAGGGGCCACCATTGATCTACAACATATTTGCAAAAGTTTAGACTAAGTTTATGACAAATTGAATTCTAATTAATAGTTAAATTAACCTAGGTGAACTCCCACTCAAAACAATATCCCTCACATTGTTTTAGTGACCACACTAACCAAATCCACTACATCAAAACCGATCATCACGAGAGATGATGTAGTTTCAAAGGTGATCCATGTTCCGAGACCATGTTTGTACATGCCAGGCTCGTCAAGATTAACCTTAGTTTCTGCATGAGCAAATCTGGCTTGCTCACGTTGATTCTATCACACCCGATCATCACGTGGTGCTTCAAAATGATGAGTTTTGTTAACGATGCTAACTAAGGGTGAACACTTTACTAGATAATTTTGTGAGAGGGATCATCTTATAATGCTACCCTCGCGTTCTAAGAAATACAAGATGCATAAAAGGATTAACATCACATACAATTCAAAATACGTGATATGATATGGCCTTTCTTCATGTGCTTCTGATCTCCATCTTCAAGCATGAACATGATCTCCATCATCACCGGCGTGGCGTCAAGGTCAATGGCACATCTCCATGGTTATAGTCCACCATCATCAACTATTACAACTACTTTGAATAATAGACACGTAGGTCTTAACGAAATTAAAAGACAATGATAAGGCTCCTCCCTCCACTAGGAAACATTGTCCTAGTTTGACTTTTCAAACTTGCCTTTTGACTTTCAATTTTGGAGTTTAATTTGTTTCTTTTAAACGCCCAACCAAGTGACCTAGGACATGACACATTCATGTACCCTTCCCCTTCCAGTCCGTGAACCTTCCAGACCCTTCTAGATCATTTCGGTGAAAACACCGAAATCATTCCTGAACTCCGGAATTGGACTTTCCTTATATGAATCTTATTCTTCAGACCACTCCGGATCTCCTCGTGATATCCCAGATCCCATTTGAGGCTCCGAACAACATTCGGTCTCCCTACTTACATTCCATATCTACTAAACAACATCGAATCTTTAAGTGTGTCTCCCTACGGTTCATGAATTATGCAGTCATGACCGAGACTCTTCTCCAATCAATAACCAATAGAAGAATCTGGAAATTCATATGGTTCCCACATATTCCTACGATTACTTTGCGATCGAATGAACCATTTACATACGATACGAATCTCCCTTTGTCTCGCGATATTTTACTTATCCGAGGTCTGATCGTCGGTATCTCTCCATACCTAGTTCAACCTCGTTACCGATAAGTACTCTTTACTGGTTACTGTGATATGTGATCCCTTGTGAGCCAGTCACATGCTTGCAAGCTAATTGGATGACATTCCACCGAGAGGGCCTAGAGTATATCTATCCGTCATATGGATGGACAAATCCCACTCTTGATCCATGTGCATCAACACATACTTTCTGAATACTCAATGCCACCTTTATAACCACCCAGTTACGAAGTGGTGTTTGATGTCATCAAAACATCCTTCCAGTTATGGTGATTAGCATGATCTCATGGTCGAAGGAATTAGGTTACTATGTATATGAAAGCTTATAGCAAAGGAACTATTGAAATGACTTGATCTTTATGCTACGCTTATCTATAGGAGTATGCCCATCATACCATTCTCCTAATGATGTGATCTTCTTGTTAATAACATCTCAATGTTCATGATCAGGAAACCATGATCATCTATCAACCAACAAGCTAGTATTACAAAGAGGCTTTACTAGGGACTCTAATTAGTTTACAAATCACACAAGTATTAATGTTTCCGGTTAATACAACTATAGCATGAATGCAAACATTTATCATAAACACAAAGATATAATAATAAATACTTTTATTATTGCCTCTAGGGCATATCCCCAACAGTAATGCTTTTTTTTGTTGCATACATGTTCATTACAGGAGACCTAGAAACAATAGGAGGCAATTTTTCCTGCGGTTTTGGAGTTCTGCAATTTTGACATGACAACCTGCATATAGAACAAGATGATTATATTATTAGCATCTTATGGTCAGTATAAGCAGAATCAAACTTCTGTAAATTATCGTGAACTATTTTTATATAGTGTACGCAAACTTACTTTAGAACTAATAGATTTTGCAGCCTTTCTTGCTCTTGAAGTAGCATAATAATGTAGTTACTAAAATTGGTAGTTATCTTTCTGAATGAATGCATAACTGTTTTATTTATTCATTGCATGGTTATTCTTGAGAATTACAATAACATTAGCTGAATTTTTAAAAGATAGCGTGATGCAAGTTCCATATAATAATAGAAACTAAACATGCTTATTCCTGTTCAAATAAGAACAGATACAAAAAAAGCTCAAAGCATCAAGTGAGTGGTGATGCACCAATCATTTTGGAAGTTGTGGTGTTGCACTACACACCGATATCAGCACTTAAAATACAAAAACGGAAAGCACTAGCGTTGCTAGCTTGCTCACTGATAAACATGCCAACTGAAGAGACAAAAATGCAACATGATCTACATAAATTCTATGCCTAGAGATTAACCAAACGACATGTATGAATTACAGGCTTGGAATCAAATTCAGGCTTTTTGGAGATCGCTTCTGGCTAATTTAATTAGGTTCAAAGGCATTATTCCGTAATTTTTCTCTCAGCTTGAGTCAATTTTTAGAAGTTAAGCAAAGTGTAAACTGGATTACACAATGCAGAGTACCAGTGTACTAGCTGTTGCATTTGATTAGTAGAATTATACAAGCATTTGAACGTGTGTTCTGATCTGCAACTGCGACCAATCACAACCAAAAGAAGCACAAGAAACAATGGAATGTTCCAAGTCTGGGTCAACCTATATCATGGCCGGTTTTAGTAATAGTCTGAGATATATATCCTCGGTGATGGAGCAGAGTCCAGACATAGTATACCGAAAATTAGAATTGACAACTAATCCCCACCCATCAAACGGGGATTTAGACCAGCAATACATTCTATGAACTGAGCGGCATGAGATCTAGACCAGCAATAGATCAAGCAAGAGGAAGAGAGTTACATTTTTCTCCTTCTTCTTGGAGGAAGGCCCTGACCTAGGCACATCGCCAGCGGCAGCCTCCAGCTTCACACGGAAAAAACCTGCCTGCAAATCTTTGTCCACCTGCCCTCCTTGCTCTGTGGTCCTAAGCATGGACGTGATGCCGCTGTCGATGGGAGGAGTGGACTGGCGGAGCGGGATCTCGGGCGGCGCGGTGTTGGCTGTGTGGCTAAGAGTGCGAGGGGACATGAGGGGGTGAGCTGGGTGTCAAGACCTATGTCTCTTTCCTTGGATAACCGTGGTGCTCGTGTACCATTTCGGTGGATCTAACGGTCCATCTTGAATTCTTCTAAATAATCTGTATTCGAATTATAAACTGTCGAGGCTCCTATAGTTTGTCTATAAAACCGTGGAGAGTGGGTGGCTCGACTATGATAAAACCTTTCCTCTCCCGTACTCTTTTCTCTCATCCACTTTCCAGTTTATCTCCTCTGTAATTACCTATTTTTCATGTCTAGATCTAGCTTTACCAGTAACGAGATAGTAATGGCTGTCCAATTTCCACTGTCGGGATCCCCAATTCAAGTGAGGTCCTGACAAAGTGGTATCAGAGCATCAAGATCTGCAAGGAATTTTTTCCCTTCGGGTTCTCTGGTCACATTGATCTAGAGGTAAGATTCCCCTCGAGTTATCAGAGGATCTGCAGGAGGGATTGGAGGAGAGGGAAGCGATGTCAATTATCCGTACCCGCTCCCAGGAACGCATGGACAAGGAAGCAGATGATGCAGCCCGAGTCATGGAGCATCAATAACAGCAAAGGGCTAAGGCAAAAATCAGTCCACACCTTCCTTGCGAGGTCCTCAACCTCTCTACACGACTGGACAAGAAGGAGGAGTCGATGGACAAGATGCAAGGAGACATGGCCAACCTCATGATCATGGTCAGCCAGATCAATGCCTTGCTGAGAAGGCCTCTAGAGCAAGCTCCTACCCTGAGCGACTCTGTCCTGACCTCAACAAATTTCTCAACACCACCGCACTCCCGTCACATCTAAGTCCGATTCCAAAAGGGTCGACTCCACAGAGCTCAACTCAGCCGACTCCGGCGAACACCGCCGCTCGTCCCCTTCATTTCGGTAACGCCCCCTACCTTTCCTCTTTCGTCTCAGGTCACATAATGTTCTTCCACTATTCCCTAGCCACACTACGCCCAACCCCCACCCTCTACTTTTACACCACCAAATTTGTCTCCTTTACCTCCACCAACTTCATCCTACATACCACCTGCCCCCAAACCACATCAATATCACCAAAACACCAACCCTTGCAGCCAGCCCCAATACTACCAATATACTCAACATCAGTACAATTACTACCCATACCCGCCTAGCCATAAAACAAACACCAGCCAATACCATTACACTCACCAGAACCCTACAAATTCTTACAATTCCAATATACCTGCTTTACCACCCAGTCAAAATTCTCACACTTACACCCACAAACCAACCTATTCTTATACAACACCTATCACCAATGCCAGACCAATTTTCCCACCAAACCAACAGAACTGTTTCCCCCCTCAGGAACAACACCAGCAACATACTCCTACACCCCACCAGAGATCCCAATTTCCTTCCACAGAAACACCACCTCCTACTTCCCATCACAATAACATACAAGATCCCTACCTCAGAACCCCCAATATGGAATTACCCCTTTTCTTTGGAGACAATGCCAAGTGCTGGATTGAGGAATGTGAAAGCATATTCACGTTACTAGGAATCCAAAACAAAGCCAAGATAAAATGGGCTAATGCTCACATAAGGGGCAAAGCTAAGACATGGTTAGCCAGCAACAACCTGAATATTTACTTGATGAATTGGGAACAATTCTGCGAGCTGCTTTGCAAAAGGTTTCCCTCTGTTGGTGAACATAATTCAATGTAACAGTTTCAGAATCTCAAGCAGCTAACAACAGTCAATTAGTATATTGACTCCTTTGAGGAGTATATGATTCACATGCGTCGTGATCACCCATATTTGACTGGCAATTTTTCTGCTTCGTTTCTTAAGTGGGCTGAAGGATATG